>CP125974.1:107335532-108615060 GCA_030063025.1 Avena longiglumis
TACCAAAGACCAAGAATACAAACAAGCCCAGCAGCGGCGCGCCTGAAGACCACCACTGTGGAGGAGGAGCTTTTAGAGGGGCAGGTGGAGGGCAAGGCGCTGTAACTGACGCCACATGGGCTGGGAAGGGCGCCATTGCCGACGGGAGGCGTAGAGTGGCCACACGCTTGAGGCGTGAGAGGAAGGAGACGCATGTGGCCAAGGCGCTTACTGCGGGCGCCACGGAAGAAACGCTGGGTGGCATACCGGAGGCGTGAGGCTGACGACGGAAAGTTGCTGGCACACGGGAGCGCCAATGACGGTGATGGGCAGCCTCACGGCTGCTGCTTATGATGGCGCGGCAGAGGCAAGAGCGGGAAGGGAAGAAGAAGAGGAGGCACACGCCTATATTCAGGCCTTTTAGTCCTGCATGGCTCCAACCGACTAGCAGATACGTCCTGCTGAGCCACCAACCGGGACCTATAGTCCAAATTTTCAGCTGAAGGCTGCGTTAGGGTTTTTCGTCTCCTGGTGGCTCCAACCGGACGTATTCCCTGCTTTCAAATTTTTTCGCTTATTTTCTCCGTTCCCGCCTTATTTTTTATTTTGGGGTTTAAATTTGTAATGTTTTTAAATGATAATTACTTTGAATTTAGAAAACTTTAAACATAAAAAGTGTTTGGATTTGAATAACTAATTCAAACCATTTTATGTTTTGAAAATAATTAATGTAACCATTTAAACAATCTAACCATTTAAAATTAATAATGAAATAACTTATATTTTTAAATATTAATTTGGAATTTAGAAAAAGTTTAAACATAAGAAGTGTATGGATTTGAATAAATAATCCAAAACCAATTTCTATTTTTAAAAATAATTAATGTAACCATTTAAAATTAATTAACTTATATTTTGAATATTAATTTGGAATTTAGAAAAACTTTAAACATAAAAGTGTTTGGATTTGAATAAACAATTCAAAACCATTTTCTCGCTTTAAAAACAATTAATGTAACCATTTAAAATATGAACCATTTACAATTAAAAATGAATTAACTTATATTTTTTGATATCAATTTGAATTTAGAAAACTTTAAACATAAGAAGTGTATGGATTTGAATAAATAATTCAAAACATATTCTATTTTTAAAAATAATTAATATAACCTTTAAAATGAATTAACTTATATTTTGAATATTAATTTGGAATTTAGAAAAATTTTAAACATAAAAGTGTTTGGATTTAAATAAATAATTCAAAACATTTGTCCTTTTTACCGTGGATGGACGAAGGTTTGAGATGTACCGTTGGGATATAGTCCATGTAAGGTGGTCTAGTATTTTAGGAAAATAGGACGAAAGATTCAAACGGCATTTTGGTGGTTACTTCACAAACGACCTGCTTTTGCTTTCTGAAAATGGAAAAGGGTTTTTCCGTATGATAAAAGGAAAACTTCCTCCTGCAACATTGTTCTCCATACCAATGTCCACCACATGCATAATATGGGCACAACATCACAAACTATGCCGTGATTCAAGATATAACATCGGTCATTTGGACCGAAAGCCATGAAACCTCGAACATGATAGGTCATTTTGTGAAGGTTTTTTCGAAACATGGTCAATATACCAAGTCTGGTATTTTTCCTTTCAACTATGTAACATAATATGACACCACGAAGGATTTTCATTGTTCGGATTTTTTTTTTTTGAATTTATTATGCCCGTTTTGAATTATCTGAATTTCTAACTATGGTCAACCGTGCATGAAGATAGGGGACGGCATCGTTAGAACTTGCATTGGATCTCAAGAAACCACATATTGCGTAGTCTAAAACGATTTTTCAAAAAAATCACTGCGATAGATCATGTACCGTAGTACAAACTGACCCACTTCCTGCCGATTCGCGTACATTTGTCCTTTTACCGTGGATGGACGAAAAGGTTCGAGATGTACCCTGCTGGGATATAGTCCATGTAAGGTGGTCTAGTATTTTAGGAAAATAGGATTCAGTAGCATTCTCAAACGGCATTTTGGTGGTTACTTCACAAACGACCGCTTTTTATGCCGAAAATGGAAAAGGGTTTTTCCGCACAAAAGGAAAACTTCCTCCTGCAACATTGTTCTCCATACCAATGTCCACACACATGCATAATATGGGCACAACATCACAAACTATGCCGTTATTCAACATAACATCGGTCATTTGGACCGAAAGCCATGAAACCTCGAACATGATAGGTCATTTTGTGAAGGTTTTTCAAACATGATCAATATACCAAGTCTGGTATTTTTCCTTTCAACTATGTAACATAATATGACACCACGCTAAGGATTTTCATTGTTTGGATTTTTTTTGAATTTATTATGCCCGCTTTGAATTATTTGAATTTCTAACTATGGTCGAACGGTGTGTATGAAGATAGGGACGCATCGTTAGAACTTGCATTGGATCTCCTCAAGAAACCACATATTGCGAGTCTAAAACCATTTTTCAAAAAATCACGGCGATAGATCATGTACTCAGAAGTACAAACCGACCCACTTCCGCCGATTCGCAGTACATTTGTCCTTTTTACCGTGGATGGACGAAAGGTTTGAGATGTACCGTTGGGATATAGTCCATGTAAGGTGGTTCAGTATTTTAGGAAAATAGGACGGTAGTATTCGAACGGCATTTTGGTGGTTACTTCACAAACGACCGCGTTAAGGCTGAAAATGGAAAAGGGTTTTTCCGTGCATAAAAAGGAAAACTTCCTCCGCAACATTGTTCTCCATACCAATGTCCACACACATGCATAATATGGGCACAACATCACAAACTATGCCGTGATTCAGACATAACATCGGGTCATTTGGACCAAAGCCATGAAACCTCGAACATGATAGGTCATTTTGTGAAGGTTTTTCAACATGATCAATATACCAAGTCTGGTATTTTTCCTTTCAACTATGTAAATATAATATGACACCACGCGAAGGATTTTCATTGTTCGGATTTTTTGAATTTATTATGCCCGCTTTGAATTATTTGAATTTCTAACTATGGTCGAACGTGTGCATGAAGATAGGGACGGGCATCATTAGAACTTGCATTGGATCTCTGAAGAAACCACATATTAAGTAGTCTAAAACGATTTTTTCAAAAATCACGGGCGATAGATCATGTACAGAGTACAAACCGACTACTTCCACGATTCTAAGCAGACATTTGTCCTTTTTACTGTGATGGACGAAAAGGTTTGAGATGTATTTGGGATATAGTCCATGTAAGGTGGTCTAGTATTTTAGGAAAATAGGACGTAGCATTCTGAAACGGCATTTTGGTGGTTACTTCAAAACGACCCGCTTTTTGCGCTCGAAAATGGAAAAGGGTTTTCCGTACATAAAAAGGAAAACTTCCTCCCGCAACATTGTTCTCCATACCAATGTCCACTCACATGCATAATATGGGCACAACATCACAAACTATGCCGTGATTCAGACATAACATCGGTCATTTGGACCAAAGCCATGAAACCTCGAACATGATAGTCATTTTGTGAAGGTTTTTCAAACATGATCATTGTTCTAAGATATTTAGTCCCTGATGTAGTCACAAACCGGGACTAAAAATATTTTCCGCCATTTCCCACCTCTTCCCGCCAAGTTTTCCGCCTTTCCTTTCTATTAGAGCTTTTAGTCCGGATGTAGTCACTAACCGACTAAAGATATTTCCCGCCATTTCCCAAAGCTTCATGCCAAGTTTTCCGCCTTTCCTCTATATTTAGGGTGATCGTGTCATGGCTATCCACACATCCACACCTTCCTCTCTTAGAACAATGGACAACGCCCATCGGGCCATTCGACTCGAGGAGACCGAGGCGCCAGGCGCCCAACTACCCTTGTCCACCGGTACCGCCCACGCCGGATGCCGAGCTACCGAGGGTTCCCGTCCCTCCTCCCTCAAGGTTCCGCACGCCAGCGGCCATCACAAACCACTTACCACGAGCTCACCGAGCAGCGGATGGATCCCAGTGGGATCCCGGCAACTATGACACTGGAATGCCTTCTTCGCTAATAGGCGGAAAGGGAGCTCGCCAGTACGAGGGTGATGGCCCGCCACCGTGAATAACAACGGTCGGCCGTCTGTGGTGGGAGAACCGCATTATCATCAAGTGATGCGCTACATCGCCGGGAGACCATCTCGCCCACGGTGCCCACGAGTCCACCCGCCACAGGCCCCACATCGTCTCGGCATAGCGCATCGCCTTCCAGAGACCCTCTCCCACCCGCCATGAATCCAGGCTGGAATGGCCCCTATATGCCATGGATGGGCCGAGGATCCTGAGTGGCGGTGACGATGACGGCGATGATGACGACGACGATGAAGACCTCTGCTGCGTACTATAGGACTAGGCATGATTATGACTAAAGGGGCGTGCTTTAGGCCCGAGTGTTAGCTAGTCCCGATTTGTCCCGGTTTTAATATTAATAAATGTCTTAAGTGTTACCTAATAAATAGAGGGAAATGCCTATATAAAGAGAGGGTTCATATTTAGTCCCGATGTACCGTTGGGATATAGTCCATGTAAGGTGGTCTAGTATTTTAGGAAAATAGGACGGTAGCATTCTCAAACGGCATTTTGGTGGTTACTTCACAAAACGACCCGTTTTTGCTTTTTCGGAAAACTTCCTCTGCAACATTGTTCTACATACCAATGTCCACACACACATGATCATTGTTCAAGACATTTAGTCCGGATGTAGTCACAAACCGACTAAAGGGATTGCGGCAGAGGGCCACAACACTAATAATAGGGGTGAGTGAGCATTATGTCGCGGCTTGTACCTTGTCCCGGATGGTGTCACCAACCGACTAAGATGATCTTTAGTCCGGTTGGAGACACCAACCGACTAAAGATGAGTCACTAATAATAGGGGTGTCGACATTATGTCGTGAGTGTCGACATTATGCCGAGCTGCTTGTACTATAAATATGCATCCTTGTGAGTCCTCCTCCACCAGTTT
This sequence comes from Avena longiglumis, assembly GCA_030063025.1. Lineage (NCBI taxonomy): Eukaryota > Viridiplantae > Streptophyta > Magnoliopsida > Poales > Poaceae > Avena > Avena longiglumis. Next base: position 107,340,526 of record CP125974.1, read on the forward strand.
GAGGCATCTCCAAGATGGTTTTAGAGAGCAGGACACCACTACGGCCAGCCTGTGGAGATGTCGACGGAGCCAGCCTCCGCATCTCCGAGAACTGGTCATAGAGGCACCTAATATGTGAAATTAGTTAGCTCCGGCGTATTGATCTAGTTAGTGAAGTTACAAGCTGCAAGATGGTTTTCGAGAGCAGGACACCACCGGCCAGTTGGGAGATGTCGACTTGAGCCCAGTCCTCCGCATCTCCGAGAAATGGTCATAGAGGCACTCCCTAATATGTGAAATTAGTTAGCTCCGAGGCGTATTGATCTAGTTAGTGAAGTTACAAGCTGCAAGATGGTTTTAGAGCAGGACACCCATCTGGCCAGCGAGGAGATGCCGACGAGCCCATCCTCGCATCTAGAAACTGGTCATAGAGGCACTCCGTCCAGCCACAAATGGGACTAACACTCAAGACATTTATTAATATTAGAAACGAGACTACAAAACCGGGACTAAAGGCCACAAACCGCTGAAGATATCCTTCTCAAGCCACAAACCGCGAAAGACATGAACTAGAGTTACATAATATGAGCATGAACTTTGGCATATGTCATTCCTTATGACCGCTTCAGACGTAACCATGGAGCATCTTCTTTACTTAACGGAATGCTTGGGTTTTCCACCGTGAAGGGCGGAATTTCATCAAACTTATTATAATATTCTCGACATGTCCGTCTTGCCTCGATTCCCACGATGTTTCTTTTCCCCGAAAGAACTATGTGACGCTTTGGATCATCATATGATGTATTCGCTTGCATATTTTTTCTTTTTTCGGTCCGGAGGACATGTCCTTCACATAGAAAACCCGAGACACATCATTGGCTAGGACGAATGGTTCATCTCTATAACCAAGATTGTTGAGATCCACCTGTCATTCCGCATAACCCGTCTATCTTTACCCTTCCCCATTCAAAGTTGACCCATTTGCATAAACAAAGGGACCTTAAAAGAGACTCCATAGTCTAGTTCCCATATCTCCTCTATGTAACCATAATATGTGTCCTTTGTCCATTCTCGCCTATTGCATCAAAGCGACACCACTATTTTGGTTGGTGCTCTTTATCTTGGCGATCGTGTAGAATGTATTCCCATTTATTTCGCACTTTGGAAATTCAATACAAGAGAAGATGGTGACGCTGCCAACAAGTATAGCTGATCTCCAACAGTGGTGTCATTCAAGAGATGTGTCCGCATCCAACCACCGGCTGACTTCATGTGTTCATCTCAGAATCCATGATTCAGCTTCCCGGGTTTTGGAGCGTATAATATTCTTGTGTTCCTCCATATACGAGTCGCCAAGGTGGAATTATGTAGAACTGTAGTGTGCTTTAGTGAAAGAATCCCGTCCCTACATATCAGTGCTTTCTTCCCAAATAGTGTTTTTTCCACTTAGTCTTCCCTCATGCCGCGAGTCGAAACACCAATCGGCTTAAGGTCGAATAAAGTCAACACAAAACTCAATGACCTCCTCTGCTCCATATCCCTTGGAGATGCTTCCTTCGTCTAGCACGGTTATGAACATATTTCTTTAAGACTCCCATGAACCTCTCAAAGGGGAACATATTGTGCAGAAATACCGGACCGAGAATGGCAATCTCTTCCACTAGATGAACCAGAGATGCGTCATAATATTGAAGAAGGATGGTGAACACCAATTCAAAACTAACAAGACATTGTACCACATCCTTCTCAGAACCTTGGCGAATATCTGGATTGATTACCTTCGAGATATTGCATTGAGGAATGCACAGCTTCACAATGGGTACTCGAAAATTTTTCGTAGAAGCCCCTCAATGCAATCCCAAGCAATCAATATAATCACGTGATCATGAGACTTCAGGTTTTGGAACTTTTTCTCGCCATATTTATTATCCCCTTTATATTAGATGAGAAGCCCGACGGCACCTTGATACCGTAAAGGACTTCAAAAGATTTCTTCTCTCGCTTTGGTAAGAGCATAGTCGGTAACGACTTAAGTGACGCCTTTATCCGCCTTGTTATCTCAGATGCATGTTCTTTGGGTCTTTCATAATTTGTTGGTCCTCCTGCTTCGTGTGTATCTTTTGTCTTCCCATACACGCCTAGGAATCCTAGCAGGTTCACGCAGATTCTTCACACGCATCACGCCGATTGAAGAGCGGACACGCAGGACTTTCCAATATGGCAGCTCCCAAAATATAGATTTCTTCTTCCACATGGGTGCGTGTCCAGAGCGACGCCGCTCGAACTGATTGACCGCCGGACCCTTTCCAAAGATTACTTCTATGTCCTCGACCATACCAAATACATCATCACCAAATGGAGTTCAGCTTCTTCCTATGATCCGCCTCACCTTTGAAATGCTTGCCTTTCTTTCTTACGGATGATTGGTCGGAAGAAATCGTCGATTCGCTAGGTACACAACCTTCTTGCATTTATGCAAATATGTACCTTCTGGTCTTATCTAAACAGTGGGTGCATGCCTTATATCCTTTGTTTGTCTGTCCGAAGGTTACTAAGAGCATGCCAATCATTGATGGTTACGAATAACAACCTCGAGATTAAATGGCTCCTGTTTGTTCTCATCCCACGCACGCACACCTGGTTTGCCCCACAACCGTAAGAGTTCTTCAACTAATGGCCTAAGGTACACATCAATGTCGCTGTTCGGTTGCTTCGGGCCTGGATGAGCACTGCATCATAATGAACTTACGCTTCATGCACAACCAAGGAGGCAGGTAGATACATAGAGTCACGTGCCGTGTCGTGGATCGCAGCTCTGCTCCCCAAAAGGATTCATGCCATCCCATTTAGACCTAAACCATAAGTTCCTTGCGCCACCGCAAAGTCCGGGAAGTCTCTCGATTTTTCTCCACTGTGACCCATCGCCAGGTGTCTCAACTCCCGCCTTTCTTACGGTCTTCTTTGTGCCATCGCAACAACTCCGGCATGCTCTTTGTTTCTAACATGCTTTCAACCTTGGTATTATAGGAGCATACCACATAACCTTAGCAGAACCCTCTTCCTGAGGGGCTCTCCTCAACATCACCAGGTCATCTCGCTCGATCTTATACCGCAACGCTGCATACCGCATTTATCTAAATTCTCATACTCCTTACATGTAGAGGATGCGATCATTAATGCATGCATGTATCTTTTGCACATCTAATCCCAGAGGATGAGAGTCTTCTTTGCTTCAGAGGTACCTCGGGAAGTTCGTTATGTTTTGGAAACTTGCTTCATTATTTTCAGCATCTTTTCAAATGAGGAGTCAGTTAGACCACACTCGCCTTCCATCGCAACAATTCCAAAGGTCGCATCGAGCTTTGTGCCATCTTCACAATTTGGGTACAACAATTTCTTGTGATCTTCTAACATGCCCTCTAACTTCAACTTCTCATTTTCATTTCACGCCTCGCTTTGCATCGAAATGACCCTACCAAGTTCATCACCGGCTCATCCGATGCCCGTTCTTCACCTTTTTCCTCTCCATTGTCTTCCATTGCAAGATCACCAGATTCAGGAAACATATGATGATAGTTGTTATCATCATCTTCTTCTTCACCATCTTCCATCATAACCCCTCTTTCCCGTGCTTGGTCCAGCAATTATAGTTGGGCATGAAACCTTTCATAATCGGGTGCATAATGATTTTCGAGGAAGAGTACTCCTTGTTGTTCGACATTGAACACATGGACAACGTATAAATCCATTCTCTTTGTTTGCCATAGCCACATCGATAAATTTATCCACGCCTTTGATATACTCGGCTACCCACGGTCACCGTATCCATTCCCGACCGTTCATCTGCATCATATAAGTAAGTTTATCAAAAACAGGACATCATAAATAGTGAAATAACCAATTCACACCGACACATGAATTGTATCAATGACCTAGAAAAGATAAGATTGCTAACCTCGATCGAGGGAAATAAGCTCAGCGCGTCCTGACACCTTCTATATTTTTGCTCTATGAGAAATTCAGCGGATTTTTCACTCAAACATTTCAACAAACACCTTCAATGCATGCATGAGAAAAACTAGCACACACCCTCACGGCTTACACCATTCGAAAACAGAGGAGGCAGGAGGGGTGAGGCGTTAGATTATAGAGGACACCGAGTTTCTTTAGTCCCCGGAGCGAGACTGCGCCAGGGAAAGAGGAGATAACGTGCCGAACCCGTGTTGTGCTCCAGCAGGAGTCAGTTGTGGCTCCAGCGGGCTGCCCTCTACTACCGCCGGGACCTGCCTGGCCCGTGCCGCTCCAAGCGGCGATTCTTTATAGAGGGCGAGGAAACGATCCTGCTGGAGCCAAAGAACCGAAGAGCAGGCGTGCTGCAGGCGTGGTCAGGCCAAACCTTCTTTGGCCCCTGCCAGCTCCAACCGGACGCATGCCCTCATCAATCCCCTCCATGCCCCGCCCCGCCGGCCCAAACCGGGATCGCGTTAAAGATTACGTTCCCGGCGCTAACGGGACTAATGCTCCCAGGGGTGGCGAACGGATGGCCCTTTTTCCTCTAGTGGAAGTCACGTACTCGGACTTCGTCGTTGGAGCTGCGGCTGAAGCCTCGACATGGAGATCCCAGGCCTCCCTTCTCTCCGACATCGACGCTTCCCGCGCTATAATGCGGATAGACTGGCTCATAGATACGGGTTTGACCGGATTGGACCTAGCCATGTCTTTGGTTCATCGACGGATCCCTCTGCGGCCAGCTTCAAGGCGATGCAGGTATACCAATGATAGAAGGGATAGCCTCCGCATCTCCGAGGATAATTTCTCGAGCGACTCCGCCAAGCTTCACCTCAAGGATATCGTCAAGGTGAAGGATAGGCAGCATGGCTTCACCATCACCTACGACATGTTCGTAGAGAGCAAGTGCCCAAAGGTATTTATTTTTCGTGTATGACATATACTCCAGTTCTTCCATCTAACTGTTACCATCTCATCTAACACGGTGGTTTTTCTCTTAACAGCTTTGCGACATAGATGAGGATAGCATGGTTCCTAAAATCTATGGTCCAAAGATGAAGGAAGTCACCACCGTGTCCGACGATGATGCTCCGTTGGCGCGAAAGCGGAAGAGCTCCACCTCTGACGCCGCCGAGGACGCAAGAAGAAGAAGAAGATGGGGGGTGGAGCCTCCAAAAAGACTACCGCCGCCCTAGAGGCGGAGAAAAGAAAGATTACTGGGATCCCTTTTGCTAAAGAACCCCTCTTTTGTAAGCTTCTTTCTCTCCGACATTGTCCATTAGTCTGTCTTATTCCTATACTTATGCATTTTGCATGTTTCAGGAAGAAAGCCATGACCAGCTTGAAGAAGACCTCCAAAATTTTGGGGGCTTCTAGAACCATCAAGATATCTTATGCCGCATCGCACGATCTCCCCATCTGCCGCCATTGTTATTAAGCCTTCGTCCACTCCGACAAGCTCTCAAGCCAAGGAGGCAGCTGGCCCTTCCGCCATGGAAGTGGATTCAGGTGCCTCTACCGAGCTTGCTGTTGTCGGCGAACAGGCGACGTAGGAGAGTGCCGCACACAAAATGGCTGAAGCTCCGGCTAAGGATTCCATCGGTAGCGGTAAGACGGTGGTGGATGGTGGTACCTCTGCCGAAGGCGGCGTCCTCGCCCCCAGAAAGCCATAGAGTTCCCGAAGATAGTCTATCCGGCACTTACGCCGGGTAGCACTTCTCTGGTTCCTAGTGTGGCACCGACATCTCCAACGTGTGGTCTCGAGGAGCTCCTCCGGCAAGCAGAGATCTTGCAAGGAAATAGCGTATCCTTTGGCAAGCTGCTGGCTGAGAGTGCTATCAACCTCAAGATCATTGCACTTGTAAGTTTTGTTTGCCTTTTGCATTTCATATGAATATCCCACTGTAGCCCCCGAGGATTTAGACGGAAAACCATAGGTCTTTGCGTCTAAATGCTCTAAGAGTAACTAAGCTAGAAAACTTCTCACTGTAGCCCCCAGGCATGTAGTTTGAATGAAATATTCTGACTAGATGCTTTAAGAGTAGCATACGTAGTGTATTATAAATTTCGATACCGTAGCCCCCAAGCTTCTTTCTTGTAACTGAATTAGTTCCGACTAGATGCTTAAAGAGAAACTAAGCATTCATCTGAGTTAAAACTTTATACTGTAGCCCCCAAGACTCTAACCGAAAACTGAATTAGTTCCAACTAGATGCTTAAACAAAGACTAAGCATATTGCTAAGTTAAAAACTCTCTCTGTAGCCCCTGAGCGTCTAGGTGGAAATTTTTCGGCTAGATTCTCCAAGTAGACCAAACAATAACTAACTTTCTTCTTTTCCGCAGAATGAGAATGCTCGGAGGGGCATGGCCAACGACAAGTACTAGAAGATGCGCACGGACTTGCAAGCTAAAAAGGGTAAAACTGCCTTCTTGAAGGAACAGATCACCAAGAGCAAGCGTCTGTTTTCCTTTCTTTTTCGCATTCCGACTTGGTTTTGTGCCCACATTCTCCCAGTACTCACTAGGTACTGTTATTTATCCGACTCGCAAAAACCATTGCCAAGTCTAAGGATATTGTCGAACAATCCAAGCATGTTCAGCAGCTGGATAGCGAGAACAAGATCTTCAAGCAGGAGTGGAAGTACATGCTAAAATTGCATGAAGAATCAATGAAAGCCTTGCAGGACTACGCCATCGAGGAGATGAACCGCTTGAAAGAGGAGATCACGATCTTGAAGGAGGAGAAAAGAGTTGCTGATGAGCAAAATCAACGCCATCACGAGGTGTACAAACTCCTCCAACAAGAGCGGGACTCCATGGCGGATACCCTCTGGCAAGCTGAGGCCAGCATCTTCAGTAAGTCTTTCTCCGTCTTGGATTTCTGTAGTCTAGATATTCTGAATTTTTGAACTCACGCGCTCCTTTGTCGGGAATTTACAGCTCCTATGGGTTTAACCCGGTCGCCTCCTTCAGCAAAATAATGCTTGGTCCTTGCCGGCAACTTTATCAACACCGCCATCACACAGGCCAAAGAGATTGCCAAGCCCCTCCAGATCAATATCAAGACATCGGACTCTGTGGCGAAGTTCTCGGAGATCCTGCATCGAGCCCCCGAGCGTATTACAAGCTGGAAGGCTTCATGTGCACGGGCCGGTGCAAGGATGGCGCTATCCATGGTCAAGGCATACTACGAGGATGCCGACATCGACACGGTAACCTCTGGTATCCCCGACATAGATGACGAAGGGCAAAAGATAAACCACGAATCTATCTTGTCGTCACTCGCGGGTTATGACACCAGAGTCGCCGAGTTGGTCGACCTTAACGTCTTCGTGCCAATGAACACCATCGATGGTGGCGATCAAAACTCCTCTGAGTCCCTCAACACTGTCGACTTCCAGGGTGACTCTCCTGCTGCTAGTGATGTTGCTTCCAAGTCGCCTACGCCAGAGGAATAAAAACAATTTGTAATATTTGTTTCCTCTGTAACATGTTATGCGCAAAAACTATGCGTTAACTTAAGGCGGAAAACAATGGTGTATGTCCTGCTACTTAAGAACTATATCCAGCATGTATATATTTTTTAAGCAAGTGCTGGCTTATCTATTACTTTGGTTTTTATGCTTGACTTTTTGTGAGCCGAAAGACTCGTTGTCGGAACCATGTGCTCAGGTGATGATGCCCAATGGCATCGCCAATAACCTAAGCACAAAATCGCGAACAATAAGTGCCAAGTCACTACTCCAGAATCCACATAGAAACAACAAAGAACGTGCAAACTAGAAAACTTAAGCTAACTCCAGTAGGCAGAATTTTCACAAGTTCAATCGCAAAGCTTGTGCATAAAGGTTTTTATATGATCCAACAATGAACACTAAAGGAGGTAAACAACTCAGCAATATGAGTGAACCAAAGAGCTTTATTTCATTGATCATATAATAGATACACAATTAGATAAAAAATGAAAAATGTAGAAAGGACGTAGTTGTTCTATGTTCCATGGCCGATCAAGCTCCAGGTAGTCATCATCCGGGTCACGTTGCCTTCGCTTATGATCCTCGTTGGGTCTATCCTTCAGTTCACAATTATTAAAGAGGTAGTAAGACCCATTGAGTAGCGCCTTGCTTATGATGAACGGTCCTTCCCATGGCGGGGATAATTTGTGTGACTTCTCCTGCTTAAGTCGAAGCACCAAATCCCCCTCTTTAAACGAGCGATGCCGAACGCGGCGACTATGGTATCTGCGTAGCTTCTGCTGGTAGATGGCGGATCTTTGGCATGCCAAAACATGCTCCTCGTCGAGAAGGTCCACATCTAGGCGTCTGGATTCTTCAGCGTCATCTTCGTTGTAGGCGGCAACCCTTGGTGCATTGTGAAGTATGTCGGAAGGTAGGATGGCTTCTGCTCCATATACCATGAAGTAATGGGTATATCCGTGGATCTGTTGGGTATAGTTTGTAAACTCCACAGCACAGATGGTAATTCTTCCGCCCAGGCTCCAGCTTCTCTATGTAGCGGTGCCTCAAGACGTGGATTTATTCCCTGCAGAATCCATCCATTGGCTCGCTCAACCTGACCATTGGATTGTGGATGTGCCACAGATGCAAGGTCAACTCGGATGCCCTTCTCCCAACAATAAGCCTCCACTTCTCTGAGTGACAAGTTGCTACCGTTGTTGATGGGGATATGCCTACCGGGGTATACCCAGCAGGACGTTTCCGACCGCCTGTGAACCGAGTGGGCTGCAAGACTGTTGGATCGAGACCTGGCGTGGATCCAAGCGACTGGAAGCTGAAGGCCCAGGAGAGTAGATAGGCCCAGTCAGATTAGGTTAAATGAGTACCGAAACCTTAACTGTTTCAGTTGAGATATGTAAACCATAGGGGGAGGTGAGTCTATATAAACCTCCCTACAGGGCGTGTAGAGGCACGTTCCATCATCCACCCAAGCGACTCGCCGCCTAGCCGTCAAGCTCGCCCCATTGTACCTCCATCATAATACAATCTAGTAGGAGTAGGTCTTTACCCTCCGGGGGGCCGAACCTGGGTAAAACCCTATGTCTCCGCCCTCATCTCGCACCACAGATGGCTGGCCGCCCTTGCCCTTCGTTCTACTACTCGCTGCCGATTGCAGCATCTGCCGTGGTCATTCCCACGACAGTGGCGCCCACCGTGGGGCCTGGCCGGTCTGGTCGGTGTTCTGCGGCGAGATCCAATCTGCCCATCAACGAGTCGGTCACCACCGGCCGCATGATAGCAATCGGCGAGATGCTCCAGGTCTTGCTGAGCAGCTATGTCCCGGCGGCGAGACCCATCACGCACAGCATGATCTTGCCGGTCGGCACGATCAGCCTCTTCGTCGGCCTCACCGACGTCATCGTCTCGGAGGACTCGGCTCGCGTCTGCGAGTCGCCGCCACGTGACCGGCTCTCCGAGAGCCAGGTCCGCACGATCCATCGCCTCGCCTCCGAGTACAACTCGGCCCACAGCGACATGGCCGAAAACTCCGCGGCCGCGGAAGACACGGCCCTCAACGACGACGCCGACTCGGCGACCCCGGCGTCACTCGCTAGATCCATCACCGCGGCTTCACCCGCGGGCTCCATCACCCAGGTCTTCAACATGGGAGGCTTCGAGGATCCGTCCATCCTTGGGATCTTCGACTTCGACTCCGGGTCGGAAAATTCCGCCGATCTCCGCGACGGGACCGGTCGCCACGCCGCGACCTACATGGCGACTGTCACCGACCCGCCGGAAGATCCTTTTTCCACCCCAATCCCTCCTAACGCCACGGCAACGGAGGTCGAGGAAATCCGCCTGAAGCTGGCGGAGGCAGTCCGCAAGGAGCAAGCCGAGTGCAAAATTTCGCCGAGCGGTGATTCGCAGAGCTGTCAGCTACCACCACCAGCAGTGAATCAGGTCGCACTTGAACCCCACCGTCCAGGGGGCTCCCTGAACTTCGACGACGAGAACGACCCGGATCGCGTGGCCGAGCGTGCGATCTGCGAAAACGCGCCACCAGGAGGAAACGCCCGGCCCCTACCAGGGTCGACGGCGATGGGCGCCCCACCTCCGCCCAACCGCACACCCCCCAGGGATCAGCCGCGGATAGTGGTCTCCTCATTAGAGCGAGACGCGAACGGCCTACCACTGTTCTCCACCCCGATGGATAACCTCGTGGCAGGTCGAGCCGCAGCCGACAACATCACGGCCACCGGCGACGGCGCCCTACAGATCCAGTACGTCAGGGCCCTGCTCGCAAAGGCGGTCGAGCAGCAAAACGTAGGCGCCGACTCGCAAGGTCGGGTGTACTCGCGTTCGTCGGGCAGCAGAGCGGCCTCAAGCGGCCGCCCATTGGCGGCAAACACCCTCAATTGCCCGCCACCCAAACCACTGCAGCTCCAACACCGACCCGCGAACGCGGCACTCTCCACCAACGCCCTGGCGACCAACTTCGCCGCCAGCGGTCGACCCGCCGACCGCACCACATCATCAACAAAGTTGGCGCGCACGCCAGCCCGATGACCTGCGACACACCCTAACCAATCGCCGTGACGGCGAGCCAATGGGGTTGCTAAGCCGACTCGGGCCCTGGTGCTTCGGACCGATGATCCGAGGCGAAAAATACCCGGCGAACTTCAAAGCGCCGAAGGAAATAGAGAAGTATGACCCCTCGTACGACCCCTCCGTGTGGCTGGACACCTACCTCATGGCGATGTGGATCGCTGGCCACACCGACCTTCTAGCCGCCCGTTACCTCCCCCTAATGATGGAGGGAACGTGCAGGCAGTGGATCAACACTCTTCCCCCGGACAGCATCGACTCCTGGGAAGAGATGCGCGATGCCTTCGTCAGGCACTTCGAGTGCTCCTACACCCGCGCCACCACCATCGAGGACTTGGAACGATGCATCCAGGGACCCCGCGAGTCGACCCGCAACTAGGTCCAGCGGTGGCAAGAACTATGGTACAACGCGGTCGGCATCCACCCGGACACCGCAATCCACTGCTTCAAGACCTCGTGCCGCTACGAGCCCTTGGTCGCCAAGCTCAAAAGACATTCCCGCACACTCGACACATACCGGACCTCCTTGAGATCGCCAAAAGATACGCGGAGGAAGACCCAAATTAGGAAACCGACGACGAGTCGGGAGGCCAACGCCGCATGAGCGACAACGACAACAGACGACGGTCCGACCTACGCTGAGAACACTCGCTTTACCGCAACGCCGCATGTCGGGCGAAGTCGACTTTGCCGCCAACGCCGCACGCATGCCGAGCCAAGAGCCCGCGACGGAGAACGCCGCGACGGCGGCAACTACAAGGCAAAACCAAGGTTCACCCACGCCCTCCTTAACCAGCCTTGTGTGTTTCACATCGTGGAAGGAAGCCCACGCACCACGACCGACTGCCATTCTCTCAAGGAGATCGAGAAGGCACGGTGAGCGCGGGAGGACCCCGACAACAACCCGCCAAATGGCGGAAAATTCGGCAGTGTGGCCGGCTCGCTCCACACCTTCACAGGCTTCAACACGAAGCGCGAGAAGAAGGTCATCTCCCGCGCCGTCGCCGTCAATGCGGTGGCCCAGGTGGACGGTCCCCAGTTCCTCAACTGGTCGGAGCAGCCCATCACCTGGAGCCGCTAGGACCACTCGCCACGCATCTAGTACCCAGGCCGAGTCGCCCTGGTGGTCAAGCCCAAGGTGCGAGACTACTGGCTCCCCACGACATTGATGGACGGCGGAAGCTCCATCAACATCCTGTACCTGGACACCTTCAGGCGACTGCGACTCCCGTAGTCGATGGTCGAAACGACCTACACCACGTTCCACGGCATCGTCCTCGGTCGGAAGGCATACCCGATCGGCAAAGTCACGCTGCCAGTCACCTTCGGCACACCAGCAAACTTCCGCACCGAGCGGATCGTCTTCGAGCTGGTACCCTTCAACAGCCCCTACCACTTCGTCCTGGGCCGCCAGGCATTCTCCAAGTTCATGGCAGCGCCCCACTACGCGTACAACGCGATGAAGCTCCCCGGGACGCGTGGCGTCATCACCATCAACGGCGACCCCGACATGGCCGCCGAGTGCGAGGCCAAAGGAGCCGAGCTCGCCGATGCCGTCATTGAGGCATAGGCCAACCATGCCGACGAGCTCGCCAAATACGCGAGCGGGGTCAACAATGACGACCCCACCATACTCAAGAAGCCCAATTCGGAGGGCGCCAACACCTCAGCCTTCGAGGCAACGACGCACACCCACACCGTCGAGCTGGTCCCAGGCGACTCCAGCAAGACGGTGACGATCGGGACGGGCATGAGCCCAGCCTAGGAAGGCGCGCTCATCGAGTTCCTCCGTGAGAACAGGGACATCTTCGCATGGAATCCCTCTGACATGCCTAGTGTCCCTAGGGAACTCGCTGAGCACAAACTAAACGCCGACCCCAAAGTGCGACCCGTCAAGCAGTCGCTGCGGCCCTTCACTGAAGAGCGCCGCCGAGCCATCGCCGAGGAGGTGCACCGTCTACTCGCTGCAGGCTTCATCCGGCCAATCAAATACTCCAAGTGGCTGGCAAACCCAATAGTCGTCTGCGCCAGGTGCCAGAAGTACGCCAACCAGACACACGTGCCGAATTTCAGCGCTCAAGACAATCCCCATCACCTGGCCATTCGCCGTGTCGGGTATGGACATGGTAGGCCCTTTCAAAAAGGCCCCGTCCGGCTTCACCCACCTCCTGGTCGCGGTCGACAAATTCACAAAGTGGGTGGAGGCCAAGCCAGTCCGTAAATGCGACGGGAAGACCGCCACCAAATTCCTACGCGAGCTCATATATCGCTACGGGTTCCCAAACAGCATCATCACGGACAACGGCACCAACTTCGCCAAAGGAGCCATGGCTGAGTTCTGCGAGGAACACCACATCCGGCTCGACCTCGCGTCAGTCGCCCACCCGGAGTCCAACGTCCAGGCGGAACGGGCCAACCAGAGCATCCTCCACGACCTGAAGCCACGACTCCAAGTACCGCTCGACCGCACTGCCGGGTGCTGGGTCGAGGAGCTACCCTCCGTGATCTGGGGAATCCGCACCTCAATCAACAGGTCGACAGGGTTCACCCCCTTCTTCATGGTGTACAGCGCCGAGGCAGTCATGCCCACCGACCTCGAGCACGACTCGCCAAGGGTCGTCCACTATACGGAGGCGGCGAACGAACTCGCACGTCAGGACGGAGTCGATCAACTCGACGAGGCACGCGACCTAGCTCGCTCTCGCACTGCCATCTACCCGCAAGGACTCCGCCGCTACCATAGCCGGCGAGTGAAGACTCGCACCTTCCAGGAAGGCGACCTGGTGCTGCGCCTCATCCAGGACAAGAAGGGCATGCACAAGCTCTCCCCCCATGGGAGGGAAAATTCGCTATCGGGCGAGTACTCGGCAACGACGCCTACTACCTCATCGACGTCCGCGGGGACGGCAAACTTGATGTCAAGCGACCATGGAATGTAAACTTCCTACGGAAGTTCTACTCCTAGAACTCCACATATGTATCCTCCAGTCGCTATGAAATAAAAAATATTGGTTACCGCAAATTGCGTCTACTCTCCGTGTCTTGTGCCACTCGCACTCGTAGTAACAGCATCAAGCTAACCGCAAACGTCAACCTCTGGTACAGCGATCGGCACGGCCAAGTAGTGCGCTACAAGGGCACTGGGTTACCCCAGGTCTTGTAACGTCCACGAAAAATGCCTACCCGGAGCCCCACTGGAGTCGCCTAGCTCGACTGGCTTAACGAGCCAAGACAACTGCCTTCGCTTCTTACAGCGACCATGACCCTCCGCATCCTCGACATCGCGACTCGAACGGCCAAGTACCACGCTCGGGGACTGACGACCAGTTCAGCGCGAGTGGCTAGGGAAAACGCCAAGTATGAGAGCATGTCCAGGACTCGCCATGCGACTGACCCAACGGGCCAGGCAGGAGTGATGCGCTTACTCTAACGCGCCCAGTCCTCACCCACCCTAGAGTTTCGCCTAGAACAACCAAGTACCACGCGCGGGGACTCGGCTACCCGACCTCGTTCGCGCAAGGGAAAACGGTGAAGTACAGAGCACTCATGGGAGTCTCCTTGCGATTGGCTTTCCGAGCTCGGGCGAGTCGACATCAATAACAACACGTTCAAAACCATAAACACATAAACAAACGAGGTAAACCCCATAAAAAGGGCGGACGCGCTCGGGGACTCGTTCAACCATCAATCAGAAACACATGACAATTCACAAAACAACACAAAGTTCCGTTATAGCAGATCACAATCGTTACAAAGTACAATGTGAACCCAATGGCCGAACAGCTACTAACGCCCCAGGGCACAATGTCTTATTCCGTAGGCTTCGATGACGACTCGCCGCCACCCTTGCGATTGCGAATGAAGGGAGTGTACGGGTTCGACGGGTACGTCGTCAACTCACCCGCCATCGTCGCACGAAAGGGCTGCTCGATCTTGAAGTCCCGATGCTGTGGCTCGGGGTCGTTGGGTGCGACGATCGTCTCCTGATAAGGAAGGAGGTCGCCTATCGCCCAGACGCGCTCGGAGTATACCGCGGCGTGGTCCGTCAGCTTCAGCACCTCGGCGATCTCCACCGAGCCAGTCGACGACGGGTAGCCACTCGTCACGTCGTCCAGGTCGAAGTCCTCCGGGAAGTGGGCGAGCCCAAGGCTAAGCGCCGTCGCCGCCCCGCGTCGGAACGCCGATCGCGTCATGAACTCGACGACCGACGGCGCCTTCTCCAGGTATCGCCACACCGCGACGAGGTCGCTGGGAATCACTTCCGTTGGCGACATCTCTTGAAGATACGCCCGAATACATGTCGCGGACAGCGTGGCCGAGTCGACCAGAGTGGCCACACACTGTCGCGCGTCGAACGACTGCGCTTCTTCCGTACTGTCGTTGATCCGACCTGTGGACAAAGGGGAGTAGTGAGTACACCAAAGATCACACAATGAAAGCATTACAGGCAGAGGCAGGCACACTTACCAATCAACGGGCGGGAGAGATCCGTGATGAAGCTCTGAAGAGAGGAGTAATCGTCTTGAAGCCCAGCAACAAGGGCGTCAGAGACCTTACGCTCCTCAGCGGCGGCTGTAACAGCAGCCTTGGCTCGCTCATCCGCCGAGCTCGCCTCCTCCTTCGCGCCCTTAAGCTCGCGCTCAAGGTCGGCGATCCGCTTCTCAGCCAAACTCAATGCAGACTGAGCCGCCGTCAGCTCACTCGCCGGGACAAGGCCCTGGCGAACCTCCTCTGCCTTCGCAGCAATCGCCTGCACTACAAGTAATGTGTTATTCTATGACCTTCTCACAGTGACCGTGGACAAAATCGTCATAGAGTTATGACGATTTTGCACCAGATGGTCGTAAGCCGTTCGGGAGGTTCAAAACTTTAAAAAAACATGACGATTTTGCACAGGAACATCATATTTTCATTAGCTCAAATCGTCATAACCTGACGGATGTGCCTTACAACATTATTTGTACCTTATTACGACGATTTAAAATCGTCATGATGTCCAAATTAAGATAAGTTGAAACTTTTAGTCGGTCACGTCAGCAATTATGCCTATGTGTCATGTCTATGTGTCATTTTTTACTATGTGTCATATACGTGTGTTAATATCTATACTTGTCTATGTGTCAGTTTTTAACTGCGTGTCATATCCGTGTGTAAATATATGCTTACGTAACATATCTGTGTGTAGATATATGCTTATGTGGCGCTACTTAAATTTAATAGACTCATAATTACTCAAACTGATAAGTGGACCAAACTCTAACAAACAGTACCCACCAAACCCGCCGTAGCTTATTTGCAAAAAAGAAGGAGTCCAGGATTCAACCCTACCTCCCAACCAAACCAAGCAGTGACTTACCACTACACCAACCAATCTTTTTGTCATTCTACCATAACTACACCATATATCTCTTCGTTACTAAATGGGCTGATTTACCTTCCATGATGGGCCTCCACGAAGCACACATCCACGCTAGATAGACACGAGAACCGTCGGGAATAATATGCAAAAATGGGCTGCAGTGAGACTCGAACCGCAGACCTCCCTGGAAATAGAAGGCACCTAACCACTAGACCAACACAACTTAGTTGTCCCATAGACGCGCTCTGCCAATTTAACTATAAGCCATGATCGAAACTGGGCCTGGAGGCCAGGTTTCCCATAATGGGCCTCGCTGGGAAGGTATAATTGGGCGGCCTTTCACCTTGGGTGCAGTAGATTAGGTCCGGTTAGTTTTTTTTTCGTTTTTCTTTTTGTGTTTTCATAATTCTTGTGTATCTTTCTCATAAGAACTCCAAAATAATTGTTTTTTGTCTCTAAGTTTTTATAAATTTCATTAGATCATAATAGGATGTTAATTATGAATAGTATGATTACTTTAAATTGTGGGTCTACTAATCCCATATTAGTCCATACTAGGGACAATATCATAATTCAAAATATGATTTTTGAAAATAGGGTTTTGAAGGTTCTTAGCTAGGGGTCGAACCTTGCTAAACTTGCATTGGATCTCTGAAGAAATAGCATATTGTGAGTCTAAAAATGATTTTTGCAAAAAATCATGGGCATTAGATAAAATACATGTAGTTCAAATCGGACCCACTTCCTACTGATTCGGCAGGAACTTGTCTTGTTTGCCAGGAGTGGAAGGAAAGGTTTGAGAGACCCCGGTTGGGACATTTGTCCATGTAAGGTGGCCTATTATTTTTGAAAAATGGGATGGTAGAATTTTGAAATTCCATTTGGTGGTTGCTTCAAAAAACGGCCCGTTTTTTACGCTCAGAAAATGGAAAATGGTTTTTCCATGCGACAAAATGGAAAACTTCCTCCTGCAACATTGTTCGCCATCCCATGATGCACATGTGTGCACAATACGGGTGCATTATCACAAACTATACCCCGGTTCTAGCCATAACATTGGTCATTTGACCCGAAAGCCATGAAAACTCGAACATGATAGGTCATTTTGTGAAGGTTTTTTTGAGACATACTCAATCTACCAAGTTTGGTATTTTTCCTTGCAACTATTTCACATAATAAGACACCACGCGAAAGATTTGCGTTGATCGGGCAGTTTTTGAATTTTGTATGCCCGTTTCAAACTATGGTCAAAACGGCGGTCATGAAGGTTCCTAGATAGGGGATGTGCCTCGCTAAACTTGCATTGGATCTCTGAAGAAATAGCATATTGTGAGTCTAAAAATGATTTTTGCAAAAAATCATGGGCATTAGATAAAATACATGTAGTTCAAATCGGACCCACTTCCTACTAATTCGGCAGGAACTTGTCTTTTTTGCCAGGGATGGAAGGAAAGGTTTGAGAGACCCCGGTTGGGACATTTGTCCATGTAAGGTGGCCTATTATTTTTGAAAAATGGGATGGTAGAATTTGGAAACTTCCATTTGGTGGTTGCTTCACAAAACGGCCCGTTTTTTGCGCTCGGAAAATGGAAAATGGTTTTTCCATGCGACAAAATGGAAAACTTCCTCCTGCAACATTGTTCGCCATCCCATGATGCACATGTGTGCACAATACGAGTGCATTATCACAAACTATGCCCCGGTTCTAGCCATAACATTGGTCATTTGACCCGAAAGCCATGAAAACTCGAACATGATAGGTCATTTTGTGAAGGTTTTTTTGAGACATACTCAATCTATCAAGTTTGGTATTTTTCCTTGCAACTATTTCACATAATAAGACACCACGCGAAAGATTTGCGTTGATCGGGCAGTTTTTGAATTTTGTATGCCCGTTTCAAACTATGGTCAAAACGGCGGTCATGAAGGTTCCTAGATAGGGGGTGTGCCTCGCTAAACTTGCATTGGATCTCTGAAGAAATAGCATATTGTGAGTCTAAAAATGATTTTTGAAAAAAATCATGGGCATTAGATAAAGTACATGTAGTTCAAATCGGACCCACTTCCTACTGATTCGGCAGGAACTTGTCTTTTTTGCCAGGGATGGAAGGAAAGGTTTGAGAGACCCCGGTTGGGACATTTGTCCATGTAAGGTGGCCTATTATTTTTGAAAAATGGGATGGTAGAATTTTGAAACTTCCATTTGGTGGTTGCTTCACAAAACGGCCCGTTTTTTGCGCTCGGAAAATAGAAAATGGTTTTTCCATGCGACGAAATGGAAAACTTCCTCCTGCAACATTGTTCGCCATCCCATGATGCACATGTGTGCACAATAAGAGTGCATTATCACAAACTATGCCCCGGTTCTAGCCATAACATTGGTCATTTGTCCCGAAAGCCATGAAAACTCGAACATTATAGGTCATTTTGTGAAGGTTTTTTTGAGACATACTGAATCTATCAAGTTTGGTATTTTTTTCTTGCAACTATTTCACATAATAAGACACCACGCGAAAGATTTGTGCTGATCGGGCAGTTTTTGAATTTTGTATGCCCGTTTCAAACTATGGTCAAAACGGCGGTCATGAAGGTTCCTAGATAGGGGGTGTGCCTCGCTAAACTTGCATTGGATCTCTGAAGAAATAGCATATTGTGAGTCTAAAAATGAGTTTTGCAAAAATCATGGGCATTAGATAAAGTACATGTAGTTCAAATCGGACCCACTTCCTACTGATTCGGCAGGAACTTGTCTTGTTTGCCAGGGATGGAAGGAAAGGTTTGAGAGACCCCGGTTGGGACATTTGTCCATGTAAGGTGGCCTATTATTTTTGAAAAATGGGATGGTAGAATTTTGAAACTTCCATTTGGTGGTTGCTTCACAAAACGACCCGTTTTTTGCGCTCGGAAAATAGAAAATGGTTTTTCCATGCGACGAAATGGAAAACTTCCTCCTGCAACATTGTTCGCCATCCCATGATGCACATGTGTGCACAATACGAGTGCATTATCACAAACTATGCCCTGGTTCTAGCCATAACATTGGTCATTTGACCCGAAAGCCATGAAAACTCGAACATGATAGGTCATTTTGTGAAGGTTTTTTTGAGACATACTTAAACTACCAAGTTTGGTATTTTTCCTTGCAACTATGTCACATAATAAGACACCACGCGAAAGATTTGCGTTGATCGGGCAGTTTTTGAATTTTGTATGCCCGTTTCAAACTATGGTCAAAACGGCGGTCATGAAGGTTCCTAGATAGGGGGTGTTCCTCGCTAAACTTGCATTGGATCTCTGAAGAAATAGCATATTGTGAGTCTAAAAATGATTTTTGCAAAAAATCATGGGTATTAGATAAAGTACCTGTAGTTCAAATCGGACCCACTTCCTACTGATTCGGCAGGAACTTGTCTTTTTCGCGAGGGGTGGAAGGAAATGTTTGAGAGACCCCGGTTGGGACATTTGTCCATGTAAGGTGGCCTATTATTTTTGAAAAATGGGATGGTAGAATTTTGAAACTTCCATTTGGTGGTTGCTTCACAAAACGGCCAGTTTTTCCTAAGTGCAAAAAAGAGGTGATTTCTGAACCGACCAATCAAAACCCAGGAAACCCACTCCCGTGGATCATCCTGATGGACCTGATCTAGACCATTCATTTCCGATCCAACGCCTGCTAATCACAAGAAGAAGCACACAGCAATACCCAGTCCCCACCGCAACCACAAAACAAACCCTAATCTCACCTCGCGCTGCCGATTCTCCCCTCTCCCTTCCTCATCTCTCCGCCGCCACCCCCACCCCACCCCCATCAGTCCTGATCGCCATCCAACGCACCCACCCCACCCACCCCATTGCGTAGCCACACCCAACCCTAGCTCTCTGCAGTACCCCGCCGCCACCCACCCTCAGATCCCCAACAACCTTCACATCTCGCCGATTCCCTCCCTCCTCATCTCCCTCCGACGCGGCCCTGCCATGTCTCTTTCCGGCACGGCATCCCGCGAGCGCAAGGAAGCACGGCATCCGGCACGGCATCCCTAACCTAGATCGCCTCCCCTCGCGCCGCCCCTTTCGTGCGCCGCCGATTCTCCCCGATTCACAACACTCCTGTCTCCTGGCCACCACCCTCTCCCTTCCAGCCGATCCACCCTCTCCCCTCAGCCGATTCTCCCCTCGAATCGAATCGCCTTCAGGATCCCACCAGATACCTCGGCGAGATAGCGACCCTCCTTTGTCGCGCAAACGCACGCCGGCGGGCTGGGAGATCGGGGCGGAAGCAAAGGGAGGCGTGTCCGCGAGGTCGTATGGGATCGGAAGGCCGAGCAGGCAGGGTCACCGCGGTGTTGGTGAGGACAAGATGAGCGCGTTCTTGTGGCGCGTGAGGTGCCTACCTCTTCCGCGACGGTCGACATCTCGCTGCCCCTCCCGGAGATGACTTCCCGCATCATGCAAGTCCCATATGAACTGACGGTGTTTGGGGAAATGCCTCACTAGGAGGGACAGGCGTGGCCGGCCTGATTAATTCCACGTTTCCCATTTTGTTTTTAATACCGTGGATGCTTTCTGTAGATCTCTTTGCAAGGAGCTGGTGAAAGGGTGGTCTTCTTTGGATAGCTCGTGCTTCTCCATCGCGACAGTGTCTGGTGTCATCACCAACCTATGTGAGTTCCGCTCCTTGCCAGTGACATGGCCTATGGCACTTCCCTGTCTCCTGATTCATCCCCTTCATCTGAGCAACACGATATACTAAAGGGAAACAGATGATGCGTTATTATTTTATTCTTAGCAATCCGTTTCATTTAATTGTCTATGAAGATCATCGCATAACTTAATGACTGCACCATCTTAAGACTGCACCATCGCATAACAAATATGACACCCGTAATAAGCTGCATTTTGTAACATGTATTTTTGGAACCAGTGATTTGCACTAACATTGCTTGAAAATCATTACTGTTGTCGCTGCATCCAGAGTTCTGGCCCCATTACATTAGAGGCACTAGTTGGCAGGGGTACATTCCTTGCAATTTTTGTTCTGCATGCTTCTACGCAATGTAATCTTCTTCCTTGTTGGTCATATGGAGTATCATTCTTATTGAAGCTACCTTCTAACATGTTGATACCAACTGTTCTTGATGTGGAATTATGCTGGTGTCTGACTTGATGTTCCAAAGTGTTATATCTTACATTCTGATGCCTTGATGCTGCTATGCTGAGGATACTTGAGGCGGTTTCAATGTAGTTGAACTGCTGCTATGCTAGCTATGAGCCGTTGCTTGTTCCAGGACTTGATCTCCCTTTATTAAGTATATACACCAATACTTGCATAGGGAGATGGATTGGCAGTCTCAGATTGTTATCAAACATGCACTACAGGATATAGTGATTTAGTGGTTGTTTCAGTGTAGTTGAGATGTACTGATATTGAGCCATGTCCTCTTGTTCTTTTTATCTGTTTGGACACTCCTGTTATTTTTTTCTTGAAGTCATATATGAACTGCATTGAGATCCCTCCTTTTCCTTGAATAGGTAAAGAAAGTTTACATGCTTAACGTTGTGACACGAAGGATGAGATTTGGTCTCTCACTCTGCTCGCCTGATCAACTAGAGGTATATGCAAAGTAGTTTGTGATTTGACAGTTTGATCATGCTGCTCTTCGCTTGTAGCTAATACGTTATTGGATGATCTATGCTTATTGTTGGTCGGATGTTCTGGGTTATTTTTTGTGGTTGGTGTAGGATGAGCTACAACGGAACATCCTTGACCTATAAAACTTTAAGGACAAGATCAACGAGAACCCAGAGAAGATCAAGCGCAAAGGTTGGTTGTGCATTAGTAGTACTATTATCGATATCAAAATCTTATGTATCTGATGCAAAGCACTGTAAAAGAATGTAATTCTATACTTATTTGTGCTATACTAATGAAGCATTGAAAAGCTAGTGGTCCTAAAACATTATCAGACATGAAACTGCTATGCGCCTTCTGATGCTGAATATATCTTTGTTTCTGTACAAGTGGTTCTATAGATCTTTTGTGAATAAATTTCCCAGTCTAGATCTAATTTAAAGCCTTCATGTCTGTTGGCATATGCTCTGCCTTTTTGACATTTTCTGAGAGTACCTACTACTGTCTTAATTTGCTATATGATGTGTTTTACACTTTGAGCTGACATGCAGGTACACGAGGGGAATTTCTGGGCCAGCTGATATTGCCTTCATCGACAGTGTGAAGCCGTACTTTGGAAGAAAACTCTAGTAGCTAGATAGTGTTGAGTGCTGGGATATATTATTGTATAGTGTGTGATCTAAAACATGGAAAATTGTAATCGGCTCAGTTATGTCTATTGTCAAAAGTATTTCGTAAATTCTTGTGTTCTTGATTAAATTACTAGTTGATTAATTACTGTTAAATTGTGGGAAAATCAACCCTGACAAACGGGTCTTGTGAAAAATGGTACTCACAAGTGGACCAAATTTTAAATTAAATGACAATTGGGACCCGTCTAACTAATGGGAATAGCTGATATTAAAGGTTGAAATAAAAAGGCTTAAAATGTTGAAATTGAAAAAGAAATAGCCTTTAAAAAGGCCAAGACTAGAAAATAAGAAGGCCTTCATGTTGGGCTTGGCCCATGTAATTGACCAGAATTAACAAGGAAAAAACATAAACGGGACCATATTGTTGGGTTTGGCCCATACTAATAATCAAAGTGGACTGGGCTGATTTCTCGCCACGTCGGATTGGCCACGAGGATCCGACTGGCGACTAGATGGCCCGTGACGATATCAGATCGTCATAACGTTTATGACGATCTAATATCGTCATAGACGGTTATGACGATTTTACCAAAATCGTTGTTATAGTTATTTGCGACGCCCAGCTTTCGACGATTTTATTTTCGTCATAGAATCGTCATAGATAGACTATTATGACGATTATGTGACGAAAATGAAGGGTCATAGAAGCCCAGATTCCTTGTAGTGCTGGAGTACTTTGTTCGCCTCTTGAACGGCGACAAAGTCCTTCTCCGCGCGACACTTCGCAGCAAGACGATCGGCTGACTCACGCTGCAATCCATGTACAAAAGTTGAAAAGTTAACAACACTGGAATCTTAAGTGCCCACCCGCTGCAATTCAGTGACTGGACACTCGGGGAATGGAGATCACAAAATCCTAAGTGCCCACCCGCTGCAATTCAGTGACTGGACACTCGGGGACTGGAGATCACAAAATCCTAAGTGCCCACCCGCTGCAATTCAGCGACTGGACACTCGGGGACTGGAGATCAAAAACTCTAAGTGCCCACCCGCTGAAATTCAGCGAATGCGCACTCGGGGACTGGGCGCGAGAAATAAAAGCAAAATAGCAAAAGAATCTGACCACTGCAATTCAGTGGCCCGATCCTCGGGGACTGGACATACCTGGATGGCTGCGCCAAGCATGCCATGAAGTTGTAGTGCGTCCACGGAAGCGAGAAGAGCCGGAGTATGCCCGCGACGCTGCTCGACCTCCGTCTCGACGACCCCAGGTGCGCGGCTCGATGGTGTGGTACCACTCGCCGTAGCCGCTCTGGCCATGAAGCGTGGGAAGGTCGCGATGGATGCGCCGGCACCAAAAGAGGCCGGCTCGGCCACCCCAGGCGAGGGAGAACCCTCCTTGATCACCGAGGCCGCCCCCGCCGCAGGATCACTCGGAGCCACCGTCGTGTCGTCAGACACCGTGACGACCTTGTCGATCTTGGCCTTCTTGGCACTGTCTGTGGGGGCAGCGACCTCATCAGCCTTCCTCTTCCGAGAGGGGTCCTCCTCGGCAGCGACTGGCGGCACCTTGGCCACGGACAGATGGCCTATCTTTTTAACTCCAGTCCTGCGAATTGGTTACATGAGCAAAGTGGTCCGAGTACAACGAAAAACAAGACAAGTGAATAAAACTCACTTGGCGACTGGTATGAACCGTAGTCCCGTGCGGATGCCAGCCGGCTTCTCCAGTTTGGGGCCCAGTTTACGACTGAGACCCATCTCCAGGACATCATGCGCCCAAGACACGGGCGCCTTCTTTGTTGTCGAGGCCACGATAGGAGCCTCCGAAACATTTTCGGCGGGAGCTTCCCTAGGAGGCGAAGCTGCCGCGACCGGAGCAGCCCCCCACCCAGAGACTGGGGCAAACAGGGGAGGCATCGAGGCCAAAGGCACCTCACTCAGGACGGCGGTGACATCCGGCGCCGCCATCGTCTGTGGCGCTTCATCCCTAGCCAGGCTGGTGGCGTCGGAGCTGCTCGGCGAATGAGGCGGAGATGCTTGTC
Source organism: Avena longiglumis (assembly GCA_030063025.1). Classification (NCBI taxonomy): domain Eukaryota; kingdom Viridiplantae; phylum Streptophyta; class Magnoliopsida; order Poales; family Poaceae; genus Avena; species Avena longiglumis. Next base: position 107,364,742 of record CP125974.1, read on the forward strand.
TCGCTGGCTTCGTCTTCCTCTTTGGAGGGGCCTTTACCTCCTTCTTCTTCTTCTTCTTCGATGGAGTGGCTTCGCGACGCGAGGTGAGCTCGGGAAGCTCGTCGTCGTCATCGTCATGACGTTCGAGGCTTCTACTCGCCTCGAGTTCGCGCTGACGTTGCCCACGAGTTTTCCGAACCAGCGGGGCGACCTCTTCCTCGAACTCGTCGTCGTTGTCGCTCTTGTTGCTGTCGATGCTGCCCTTGGCAGGAGGCGATTTGCCCCCGTCCTGGACAGACGAGCTCGAATTCTCGTCGTCTGCGAGCGAAAGCCACCCTTCCACCACTTGAAATAACTGCAATAGGCATGAGACAGTATCAGTATAACCGCGACAACATTAACTGCGACTGCGAATGATAGAAAGTGACTTACCGTTGGGACTGGATGCTTCGCGGTGTAGGGGGCGACCCCGGCCTTCGCGTCCAGGTACACCGCCTAGGTGATCTTCTTCAACGCCGGGATGTAGTCCTCGAGTTTCCACTCGGCGAGGCAGGACTTCGTCGAGTCCTCCCGGCCCGTGTACTCGTACATATAGTGGTCACGGCGGGCCAGGGGGACGAGTCGCCGCCCGAGCCAGCAGTTGTACAAATTGATGGTCTGGAGACCTTTCTTCTTCAGGCCGCGGATGGTCTGAAGCATCTCATCCACAACCATCCGCTGGTCTGTTGGAAGCTTGCCGACTTGGAGTCGGCGCGGTTCGGGCCGGTCGGCGGAGTATCTTGGGATCGCCACCTCGCCGTCTGGAGTCGCCTCGGTGACGTAGAACCAAGACTTTTTCCATTCACTCGCCGCCTTGGTAGGTAGCATCAGATCAAAAAAGGAGGCCTTCGACTTCAATTGAAACGTCAAGCCGCCCGCGGCAAGCATTGGGCCGCCTGCTTCTTCACGACTGATCCGCCCGTGGAACAGATCTTGCCACAGGGGGAAATAGGGCCTGCAGCCCAGGTAGCACTCACAGAACGCCACGAAAATGGCGAGCTGCTCGATGCTGTGTGGGCCCAGGTTCGATGGATGTATCCCGTAGAAGGCGCAGAAGCGCCGGAAGAAGAGAGATCTGGGGAATCCCAGCCCCTGTTCTAGGTGGCTGGTGAAGCAGACGAACTCTTCCTCGCGTGGGTCCGGAGTCACCTCTCCGGCCGCAGGGATGCGCCACCTGCCGGCGCGCAGGATCCCGGCCTCCTCGAAAGACGCCAGTAGCGCTCTCGTACACTTGGACCTGCCCCATGGTTCGGTGGAGGGGGCCATTGGCGACGAGGTTCGTGGAGGTCGAAGGATTGTGGATCGGCTGGATCGCGATGCGGAGGAAAACGGAGGTGCGCGCAATCAGAGGAAATGACGAGGAGGTGGTTCTCCGATCGCCTACCATTCCCTTTATATAGCGGTTGTTACCCGCCAAATCAGGGAGCCGTTACTACGCGGTGATTACGCCAAAGGTTACCGTTGGATTACCCCAACGGCTAGTTTTGGCTGTGTTTGACGGTCCAACTTCAGCCACTCGGCTCGCCAACCCGATCACTACAACAGTGACTGAATATTTCGCTGACCCGTTCGCCAAAGCTGCGACCAGAATGACTAGTTTTCTCCTTTATTCAGGAGCCCGCCATCGATTCGAATGGATGTCCGCATTGAAGCCGTATGCTCCGACTGCCAGCAACCACCTGCGCCCAATCGACGACGGCCTCGGGGACTACTGATGGGGATATGCCTACCGGGGTATACCCAGCAGGACGTTTTCCGACTGGCCCAGGAACGGGCGAGTGGTCCTGCAAGACAGCAACTGGATCGAGACCTGGCGTGGATCCAAGCGACTGGAAGCTGAAGGCCCAGGAGAGTAGATAGGCCGAGTCGGATTAGGTTAAACGAGTACCGAAACCTTAACTGATTCGGTTGAGATATGTAAACCCTAGGGGGAGGTGAGTCTATATAAACCTCCCTACAGGGCTTGTAGAGGCACGTTCCATCATCCACCCAAGCGACTCGCCGCCTAGCCATCGAGCTCACCCCATTGTACCTCCATCATAATACAATCTAGCAGGAGTAGGTCTTTACCCTCCGGGGGGCCGAACCTGTGTAAAACCCTGTGTCTTCGCCATCATCTCGCACCACAGATGGCTGGCCTCCCTTGCCCTTCGTTCTACTACTCGCTGCCAATTGCAGCATCTGCCGTGGTCATTCCCACGACAGTTGTCGATGATAATGCTATGTGGGAGTCCAAATCTCACCACTAGATCCCGGATAAACCTGAGGGCAGTTGCCCCATCAAGCTTTCTAATGGGTTTATCTTCTATCCATTTAGTGAATTTATCAACTGCTACTAGCAGATGCGTAAACCCACATGGTTCCGTATATAATGTTCCTACCATGTCTAGCCCTTAGACTACAAACGGCCAAGTTGTTGGTATTGTTCGCAATTCTTCAGTAGGAACATGTGGTTGTCGGGCATAATACTGGCATCCCATGCATGTTTCAACCAGCTTGTCGGTGTCCGCCTTCGCGGTCAGCCAGTAGAATCCTTGCCGGAAGGCTTTCGCGACCAACGATCGAGGAGCGGCGTGATGCCCGCAATCTCCAAGATGGATTTCACGTAGGATTTCAATACCTTCTAGTTGGGAAACACACTTAAGGTATACACCAGTAGTGCTCCTTTTGTAGAGTTGTCCATTGATTATGGTATAGCCCTTCACTCGACATACTATTTGTCGTCTTTCGACTTCTTCATTAGGCAAAGTTCCGTGTTTGAGATATTTCATGAACGGTTTTGTCCAAGCCGGAGGGACCTTTGCCACCATGTGGACAAAAGAGTCAACTATATCCGGGTTGTCGATGTCTGCTCCCTTCACGTATGGTGTCCGTAGATGCTCTAGGAAAACTCCTGGTGGAATTCGCTTGTGCCCTGATCCAAGCTTAGACAGTAGATCAATCGCCTCGTTTTGCTCCCTAGGTACATACTTGACCTCGTAGCCCAATAAGTACTTGGCTATCTCGTCCACTTCGTCTCGATATGCCGCCATCATAGGGTTCCGCGCATTCCAGGTGCCACCACCTACTGGGCAACCAAGTCGGAATCTCCACAACAAACTATGCGCTTGATGCCAATATCCTTGGCTACGCGTAATCCGTGTATAAGTGCTTCATACTCCGCCATGTTGTTTGTAGCCTCGAAGTGGATCTGCAGAACGTAGTGTAGCTTGTCCCTAGTTGGTGACTATAGTAGTACTCCAACCCCCGAGCCGTTGAGCAGCTTTGATCCGTCAAAGTGCATCACCCAGTATTCTGGTTCCGGCAACGGAGTAGCATCTGGCATCTCCGTCCAATCTGCGATAAAATCTGCCAAGGCTTGTGACTTGATAGCGTCACGTCTCTTAAAAGTGATCTCGAAGGCGGCAAGTTCAATGCCCCACTTCGTGACCCTTCCCGTAGCGTCGCTATTGTTAATAATGTCGGACAGTGGAGTCTTGCTCACCACTGTGATTGGGTGCTCCTGAAAGTAGTGCCTCAGCTTCCGAGAAGCAAGGAATACTCCATAAGCTATCTTTTGGTAGTGCGGGTAATGCTGTTTGGACTCCGTCAAGACCTCGCTTACATAGTAAACTAGTTGTTGAACTCCGTGCTCATAGCCTGGTTCCTTCCGTTCTACCACGACGACGATGCTGATTACCCGGTTGGTTGCCGCCATGTAAATTAACATGACCTCTCCAGGCTCGGGTGCTGTAAGGATAGGCGCTGAGGAAAGAATATCCTTGAGCTGCTTCAATGCTGCATCTTCTTCGTATGTCCACGTGAATTTGTCCGCCTTCTTCAGCAACTTGTATAGCGGCAGGGCCTTCTCTCCAAGTCGGTTGACGAACCGACTAACTGCTGCAACATAACCTGTTAGTCGTTGAATGTCCTTTAGGCATGTCGGACGGTTTAGGTTTAATATAGCCTTGATTTTCTCCGAGTTGACCTCGATTCCACGCTGGGAAACGATTAAGCCCAAGAATTTTCCGGCTGGAACCCCGAAGACGCACTTCTTAGGGTTAAGCATCATGTTGTATTTCCGGAGATTATCAAAGGTTTCGGCGATTAAGTCATTTGACTTTTTAGACATCACCGCTATATCGTCCACATAGGCGTGAACGTTCTGACCAATTTGATCGTGTAGGCAATGTTGCATTGTCCGCTAGTATGTAGCACCTGCGTTTTTCAGCCGAAAGGGCATCGTAACATAGCAAAACGTGCCGTAGGGTGTAGTGAACGAAGTGGCCAATTGGTCCAACTTCCTCATCTTGATCTGGTGGTATCCTGAGTATGCATCGAGAAAACACAAAAGTTCCGAGCCAGCCGTCGAGTCAATGACTTGGTCAATGCGAGGCAAAGCAAATGGATCTTTGGGACATGCTTTGTTCAAGCCGGTGTAATCAACGCACATTCTTAATTTTTTGGTTCCCTTTTTGGGGACAAGTACAGGATGGCCACCCATTGGGTGTGAAGGACTTCTCGGATAAAACTAGCCTTAAGTAACCTAGCTATCTCTTTGCCAATGGCGTGTCTGTTCTCATCTCCAAAGCGTCGTAGAGGTTGCTTCACTGGTATGCATTTTGGATCAATGTTTAACCTGTGCTAGGCAAGTTCCCTAGGTACACCTTTCATGTCGGCAGGTTGCCAGTCAAAGATGTCCCTATTCTCATAGAGGAACTCGACGAGCATGCTTTCCTATTTGGGATCAGGGATCATCCCAATGGCGGTGGCCTTGGAGGCATCGCCTACCACAAGTTCCACCGGCTTGGTCTCGATGGCGGCCTTGAATGCTAGAGCGGAGTCGGAGATCTGTTTCTTCGACGCGGGCATCTCTGAGTCATCGACCTTGCTCTAGATCTCCTTGAATTCTTCGCTGTAGAGGACAGCTTCCGCGTAGGCTGATTCATTAATCTCACAGTCCCCAGCTTTCGTAAAGCTTTCGGATATGGTGATGACACCGTTTGGTCCGGGTATCTTGAGTTTGTTGTAGACGAAGCATGGCTTGGCCATGAAGGTGTGGAATATGTCGCGGCCGAATATGACGTGGTACACACTCTTGAAGGGGACCACCTCAAAGGTCATGCGCTCTTGGCGGTAATTATTAACATCGCCAAAGGCAACCTGAAGTGTGATGCACCCAAGGGACCGAGCCTCCCGACCAGGAACTACGCCGTGGAAGATGGTGTTGGTCCGCCTTAGTGCCTCCGTCAATTTCATCTTCTGAAGTGTATCCAGGTACATGATGTTGATATTGCTTCCACTATCCACCATACACTTGGTGAACTCATTGCCATCAATCAGGGGGTTCATGACCATGGAGTATTGGTTCTCCGTAGGAATGAGGTCTGGGTGATCCTTCATATCCCAAATAATTGGAACCTCCAACCAGCGCAGGTATTGGGGAACGGGGGGCAAAGTAGCCATCAGTATCCTCAAAGAGTTCTTTTGTTGTCGGACGGTGGGGGTGCCAAGGAAAGTGTGGTAAACTGGCGCCTTCTTTTCGAAGTGGTTCTTGCCTTTGTCGTCGCCCTTGGCGGCGTGCTTGGGGTCAACATCCTCGTCCATGTCACTTGAATCCTTGGAATCCTCCTCCTTCTTCCCCTTACCCTTGCCTCGCGATCTGTTCTTCCGACTTTGCTTGTAGCCGGACTCCGGGTCCTCCTTGAGGTCGTTGACAAACTTGCAGTGTCGATTGGTGTGAGTGGCTTTGCCATTGACATCGAGGTGTACGAGGCACGGCATATCGTGGTACTCTTTGTAGGTTTGGGGAACACGGAGCACTGCCGAGGTAGTTTCACTTCCTCGCTGCTGCCCACGATCAGCTCCCTGTCCTCGGCCACGTTGTCCTCCATCATCTCGTCCTGCAAAGGTCATGGCGACCATGTCGGGAGTTTGCTTTTCTTCTGGAGCGGTTTTCCGCTTTGTGCTGCTGTTCCTCCGAGCTTGAGTTGGAACGATCGTTGCCGGCAGGGAGCCGCGAGCATCGTCGTCGGCAGCCGCAAACTCACCAGCTAACTGAATCATCTGGTTCAAGTCAAGCTGGTGATTGTCCTGCAAGCGTTTCAGCTTATGTCGGAGCAACGGGCCCCTTTCCAACCCATCAATGAAGGCGGCCATGGCGGTCTGAGCGTGCACTCTTGCGCATGAATTCTTCATATCCAGCCAACGGGAGAGGTAGGCACGAGATGTCTCGTCTTTCTCTTGCATGCACCGCTGTAGATCGCCAACAGTGCAGGGACACTTATACGTACCCTTGAAGTTCTTGGTGAACGCTTCTTGCATGTCCAACCAATTGCAGATGGATCTCTCTGGCAAGTCATCAATCCATTGATGGGTCGTGCCCGCCAACATCAATGGGAGGTACTTGACGGTGATGTTGGGGTTACCCCCGGCGATTTCCACCGCGTTGCCGTAGTCCTGCAACCAAGTAGCTCGCTTGGTGGTTCCTTCATAGGGCTTGATGGTCTTGTCAATCTGGAAACCTTTGGGGTAAGTTGCGGACCGTATCACAGGTCCAAGGCAACGTGGTCCTAGGTATGGTCCTTCCCGGGCCTCGTGGATCTTGTCTATCTGCGAACGTGCGTCGTATGGCTCCGGGGTTCTTTTCTTCTTGTCAACAGGGGATGGACTCGTGAACAACGTGGGCCCCGTCTGCCATGGTGACTGCTAGGTGGCGACGGAGGCGGAGGTGGCGGTGGGTTAGCCTTCTTGTTGTTACCCTCCTGCAATTCCTCACGCTTGTCGCGGTGGCTTGTCGGACGCGGAGGGTCATGGCGTGACCTGCTCTTATGTCCTTGGTTGCGCTCTCCGTCATGTTGGGTCTGACCCGCGTTGTCGCGGATGACGATGCTGCTCTGCCTTGGCGGGGCATATTCGTACGATGATGAGCCTTGGGGTCTTCGTGATGTCGGGGGGAGCGGGGCGGTGGCGATGGGCGACGAGGTTGGGCCTTTTCTCCATGGTCGGAGGATATGGGGATAGCATCCTTCCTGTTGCGCGCATCCCTCCGTCTTTGTTCTGATGATCCCGTATGGGACCCAACATTAAGAGGAGATCTGTCCCTTGGCGGCTTATGCTGACTAGACTGGCAAAGAGCTGGGTCAGACTCAAGCCTCAGAGAGGTGGCCTTTTCCTGCTGCTTTACCGCCGTGGACACAAGGTCATAGACCTGGTCCACCGCCTCAGGCGAAATATCCTGCTCCAGAATGGTCTTGGCGACGGCGAGGTTGAGGAGAGGGGTGGGCATCATCTGCCTTCCTTCACTGTCAATGTATGGCTTGGCCTGTGCCAGCTTTGGGGGAGCCCATCCTAGGTTTCACCGTACACTAGGATCGTTGATGACACGAGCAGAGCTTTTTTGGCCTTCTGCTGCAGCAGCAGAGTCTTGTACTCGGCCCTCATTGCTCCAGCTTTCTCTATGGATTTCTGCGTGTTAACCAGATATCGATCTAGTTGAGCGCCTTGCTCCGTGATGGCCTGCGCTTCCTCCAGTGGCTGCTGGCGCTTCTCGTCAAGCTGGGTCACGTTGCGGATATGAGCTACGGTTAGTGGTTCGATGAGGATATTGTCGTACATTACTCTATCAGCTGGAGTAATTTGGGAAGCAGTAGACATAAATGCCGGAGGCGGCAAGTTTGCGGTGTTGTTGTTGCTCGGTCAGGTGCCGAGTTCTTGCAGCTGTTGTACTGGGTTGGGCGGAGGTGGCATGTCCTTCGCACAATCATTGTCGGCAGCAAGAAGTGGTCCCTTCCCCTTGTCCAGCGCTGTAGGCGGAGCTCTTCCGGGTTGATCTTCATCCATCGCCGTCCCAATGGTGACGAACACTTCTTGGGACGTGACGGCGTTTTTTACCTGCTCATCGTTCTGGTAATCCTCCTCCATCTTTTGCATGGCAGAGTCTAGCTCCTCTGGGCTGAAATCTATCTCCTCTGAATCTGCACTGAAGTCGGTGTAAAGTGCGTCAATCAGAGAGTCAGAGGGTGCCGGGGCTTCCTCGATGACGCGGGGGTGGAGGTACAACGGGCGCGACGATGACTGGAGGTGGTGGTGCAACTGCACCGATGGCGGTGGTGGCTGAATTGGCGGCGCTCTGCTAATGAGCGCAAGATCTGTTTGAGCTGCCTCTTCGGCCTCCGCATAGTTGTTAACGGTGTTCACCATGCTTTCGAAGGTGAGGCGTCCTGAAGCCTGCTACCGCCTTAGAGAATGCCGGAGAAGCGTGCCATGGTCCAGTCCCTCCACCAGGTGATACATAGTATCATCATTGGGGGTGTGTGCCAGATCGCCTCGTATATGGAGCCACCTGGCAAGGTAATCGAGGGGGTTTTTGCCCTCTCTCTGAACGTAGCGCGCCAAATGGAAGATGGTAACTACGCCGACGAACTTCGATCTCTGCTGTCCAGACGCACGGACGAAGCCGGCGGACTTGCAGTGATCTTCCACCTTTATCTCATGCGCAGGGGCGGTTTGGGCGGGCCTTGAATTTTTCCGATCTTTGCTGGCAAACTCCGAAGAGAGATCCGACATCGATCCTTCTGGTAACGTATCCTGCCCGTAGGCAGTCCGTGCGGGTCTTGATGTTTTTCGATCTTTGCCGGCAAACTCCAAAGAGAGATCTGACATCGATCCTTCCACGAATGTATCCTGCCCATAGGTGGTTCATGTGGGTCTTGATCTTTTCCGATCTTTGCCGGAGAGATCCGACATCGATCCTTCTGCGAACGTATCCTGCCCATAGGCGGTCCATGCGGGTCTTGATGTTCCTCCGACTCCCAGGGAACTAGTGCCCGAGTCGGTTTCGCCGATGAAGAGGTGGATATCTCCGATAGGAACGATCGAACACCGCGTAGGGTTCATCTTTGCCGGGATCCAGAACTCGTCAGGAGGGACGATTGGAACGTTGCCGGAGAAGATAACGCGACCGAAGGATATGGTTTCACCGATTCCCGCGAAGATCTTGGTCCTCGCCCGCTGAAGAGCCTGAAGCGCCTCTTGCCCCATGGTGGGCACCAACTGTCGTGGTATTGTCGATGAGTACGCCATGAAGGGGTCCTCACAGTGCGTGTTTAGAGACGTGGGGGAAGGCGGACGGTTAACGGGTACGAGGTAACACAGCTTACCTAGGTTCAGATCCCACAACGGTGGTGGAATCCTACTCCTGCTCTAAATCACTATAATGGCAATACGCCGAGTTAAAGAGATAGGTTCGCTGTGCGAGGTGTATGTTAATCGATGCCCTAAAGGCTCCCATAGACCTGACTTATATAGTCGCCAGGTCCTAGGGCTACAGGGAAAAGTCCTAGCCAGACAGGTTACAGAGTCCTACACCACCTATTACTAGCTAGCGTGTCTTGTACTCCAAGGCTCCGGGTACGCTGGTGACTCCACCGTAGCCTTTCTTTATCCGACATGGGCCTCCCTTATGGATCCATCTAACTGGGCCGGCCAATAGGCCATGGGCCATACTACCAACTGTGGGCCACCCGGGTTATCCGGATAGAGGGCATGCTATGAGGATACCTATATAGCATATCCCCAACACTCGGCGATTGCTCGGCAGCGCTCTTCATTGACGGGCCGCAGCGACTACTTGACAGGTCGCGCTTTGGGGTCGATGTTGAGATTGTGCTCAGCGACTTCCCTCGGGACACCTGGCATGTCAGATGGCTTCCATGCGAAGATGTCGCGATTCTCACGGAGGAACTCGATGAGCGCGCTTTCCTATGCGGGGCTCATGCATGTCCCTATCGTCACCGTCTGGCTGGAGTTGCCTGGGACCAGCTCGACGGTGTGAGTGTGCATGGTGGCCTAGAACGCGGTCGACCCGCCGCCCGTGTTGGGCTTCTTGAGTATTGTAGGGTCGTCTTTTTTGACACCGCTTGCATATTTGGCAAGCTCTTCTGCGTGCTTGCCTTTGCGGTGATGACGGCATCCGCGAGTTGCACGCCTTTTTCCTTGCACTCGATGGCCATGTCGGGGTCACCATGGATGGTGATGATGCCGCATGGCCCTGGGAGCTTCATCGCATTGTACGCGTAATGCGGCGCTGCCATGAACTTGGCAAACACTTGTCGCCCCAGGACGCAATGGTAGGGGCTATTGAAGTTGACCAGCTCGAAGACGATCTGCTCGGTGCGGAAGTTGGCTGGTGTTCCGAAGGTGACTGCTAGCGTCACCTTGCCGATCGGGTACGCCGTCTGATCGGGGACGATGCCGTGGAAGGTGGTTAGAGTTGTCTCGATCATCAACTGCGGGAGCCGAAGTCGCCTGAAGGTGTCCATGTAGAGTATATTGATGGATCTCCCGCCGTACATCAACGTATTGGGGAGCCAGTAGTCGCCCACTTTGGGCTTGACCACCAGGGCGACTTGCCCGGGGTATTCGATCCGTGGCGAGTGGTCCTCGCGGCTCCACGTGATGCGCTGCTCGGACCAGTTGCGGAAGCGGTGGACGTCGAACTGGGACACCGCGTTGACGGTGACGGCATGGCTAAGGACCTTCTTCTCGCCATTGGTGCCGAGCCCGGTGAAGGTGTGGAGCGAGCCGACATTGTTGCTGAATGCTCTGCTGTTGGGCGGGTTGTTGTTGGGGTCCTCCCTCACGCGCCGTGCCTTCTCGATTTCCTTTAGGGAGTGGCAGTCGGCGGTCGTGTGCGTGGCGGGTTTCCCCTCCCTACTGTGGAACACACAAGGTTGGTTGAGGAGAGCTACAGGGTCGAATTTCGGCCTCGCCTTGTAGTTACTGTTGTCGCAGTGTTGGCCGCCGTCGTGGCGGAAGATCTTGGGGTCGCGTGGCGCATAGCCAGTGTTGGCGACGAAGTCGAGTCGACCGTCACTATGGCGCTTGCTGGTGAGGCGAGTGTTGCTGTAGCATAGCTCGAGTCGCCTGCCGTTGTCATGGCCGCTTGGGCGGCGATTTCCACCAGACTCGTCGTCGGTTTCTTGGTTCGGATATTCCTCCGCGTACCACTTGGCGATGTCGAGGAGGTATGGGATGTTTTAGAGTGTCTTGTACACCCGTTTGAGCTTGGCGACCAGGGGCTTGGCGAGTGTTGATGATGTCGGTGCGCGCGTCGAATGGGTGCTTGTTGGCTGTGAACGTATTGTCTGTTGGCCGTGGCTCGTTGGTGGAGAGCGCCGTGTGTGCGACCCGCGGTTGGTATTTCAGGGGCTCGGGGGCAAGCAGTTGAGGGTGTTCGCATTTGACGGCCTTGGCGAGTAGGGCCTTGGTGTACAGGACTTGTAGCGCGCCCTCCCCTATGATTTTGAGGTTGGCGACCGTTGCCTGCCCAGCGATGACATTGTCCATCGGGGTGGATTATAGCGGGAGGCCATTTGCGTCCCGCTCTTGCAGGGAGATGAGAATTCTCAGCTGGTTGGGAGGAGGCGCGTGACCGGATGGTGGTGGGGGAGCTCCGCTCGCTGGTGCTCCGGGTGGCAGGTGGTTGCTGAAGCCTGGCGGCGCGTTCTCGCAGACCACCTGCTCGGCCATGCGATCAGGGTCATTGTCGTCGTCGAAGTTCAGGGCATGGCCCTGAATGGTGGGGTTCAGGCGCGTCCTGATGCAGCGTTGGTGGTAGAGCGACAGCTCCTGCGCAATCGCCTGCTCGAGGCGGAATTTTCGCGCTCAGCTTGTTCCTTGCACATCGCCTCCTCTAGGCGTAGGCGGGCTTCCTCGACTTCCCCTGCCATCGCGGTTGGCGGTATTGGCGTGGAGAAGGTATCTGGCAGGGCACTCCCGCTACTCGCCATGTAGGTCGCGATGAAGCGACCAGATCCGGTGTAGAGATCGCCGGAGTTTTCCGATCTGAATTCAGAGTTGAAGATCCCAAGGATGGATGGATCCTCGAAATCCCCGACGTTGGAGACTTGGGTGATGGAGCCTGTCGGTGACGCGGCGACCGAAGCCGGAGTCGCCGAGTCAGCTTCGTCGTGGAGGGCCACGTCGTGAGCGACTGCGTTGGTCTCAGCCACGTTGTTGTTGGCCAAGTCGTACTCGGAGGCGAGGCGGTGGATGGTGCAGACCTGGCTCTCAGCGAGCCGATCGCGTGGCGGCGACTCACCGACAAGCGCAGATTCCTCCGAGACGATGACGTCGGTGAAGCCAACGAAGAGGCTGATCGTGTCGATTGGCATGAGGACAATATGCGTGACCGGGCGCGACGCCGGGATGTAGCTACTGGGCAAGATCTAGAGGATCTCGCCGATGGAAATCATTCGACTGGTGGCGATCGGCCGGTTGATTGGCAAGTAGGGTCTCGCTGCAGAACACGGGCTTGACAGGCCAGGCCCCACGTTGGGCGCCACTATCATGGGAATGGCCACGGAAGATGCTGCGATTGATAGCAAGTAGTAGAACGAGGGGCAAGGGCCGCCAGCCATCTGCGGTGCGAGATGAGGGCAAACACACAGGGGTTTACCCAGGTTTGGCCCCCAGAGGGTAAATACCTACTCATCCTAGATTATATTGCTGAGAGATTACAAAGGGCGAGTTCGGCGACTAGGCGGCGAGTCGATGGGGTGTATGATGGAACGTAAGTGCTATGCGTGCCCTAGGGAGGTTTATATAGAGTCACCTCGCTAGGGTTTACAGATCTACAAACGAGTTGGATAAGGACTCAGAGGTTGTTCACCTAATCCGACTGGGCCTAACTACGCTTTGGGGCCTTCAGCTTCCAGTCGCTAGACTTCCTCTTGGGTCGTGGTCCATTCGCCGTCCTGCAGACCCACTCGCTGAGAGTATGATCCAGTAAGGAACGTCCTGCTAGGTATACCCCAATCGCCATATCCCCATCACATATGACCTAAAAAACACAAAACAAGAGAGATCTACGCCAGGCTACCCCTATCAAAAGAAAGTCTAGGGGTTAGATGATCTGACGCCCACAGATCAGGGTTCCGCAGCAAACCGCGCTCTGGGGCGTCGGATTGGCTCAAGAACTTGCATGTGGCCCTAGAACATGCATGTAAGTGTGGTGTTAAGTACAAACATACAAAACCTAGTTCTTGGGTGCAGGTGTCCTCCTTTGTATCATGCGCTATAACCTAAAAGCAAATGTTCTGAACTTATATAAGGGGAAACTACCCGTTCTGGTGAAACCGAGAAGGATAATGCCGCACCTTGTGAACCAACATGGGTTTACATCATCATATGACCTAAAAAACACAAAACAAGAGATAGCTACATCGAGCTACCCCTATCAGAAGAACGCCTAGGGGGGTAGACGATCCGACGCCCACGGATCAGGGTTCCGTAGAAAACCGCGCTCCAGGGCATCGGAATACTTAAAGAACTTGCATGTGGCCCTAGCACATGCATGTAAGTGTGGTGTTATGTTGAATCATACAAATCCTAGTCCCTAGGTGCATGTGTACCCCTTGCATGCATGCGATGTAACCTAAAAGCGAAGGTTCTGAAGTTATATAAGGGGGAAACTCCTCATTTCGGTGAAACCAGGTAGGATACTGCCGCACCTTGTGAACCAACATGGTTTTACATCATCATATGACCTAAACAAACACAAAACAAGAGAGAGCTACGCCGGGCTACCCCTATCACACGAACGTCTAGGGAGGTAGATGATCCAAAAACCATAGATCAGTGTTCCGCAGCAAACCGCGCTCCGGGCAACGAAATACCTCAAGAACTTGCATGTGGCCCTAGCACATGCATGGAAGTGTGGTGTTATGTTGAAACATACAAAACCTAGTCCCCGGGTGCATGTGTCCCCCTTCGCATGCATGCGCTGTAACCTAAAAGTGAATGTTCTGGACTTATATAAGGGAGAATATCACTGTTCCGGTTTAACAGGGTAGGATACTGCTGCACCTTGTGAACCAACATCGTTTTACAAAATCATATGACCTAAACAGACACAAAATGAGAGAGAGCTACGCGGGGCTACCCTTATCATAAGAACGTCTAGGGGTAGACGATCCGACGCCCACAGATCAGGGTTCCGCAGCAAACCGCGCTCCGGGGCGTCAGAATACCTCAAGGACTTGCATGTGGCCCTAGAACATGGATGAAAGTGTAGTGTTATGTAATGCATCGCTGAGTTGATGTAAGAGCGCTTCGTTGGGAACCCCAAGAGAAAGGTGTGAGGCAGCACAGCAGCAAGTTTTCCCTCAGTAAGAAACCAAGGTTATCAAACCAGTTGGAGCAATGAAATGTCACACAGGTGTTGCAAACAACATGGAAACCCGCACAACACAAACTCAAGACTTTGTCCCAACGAATCAGTGAAGTTGTCAAGGTCACCGGTTTGCTGTAACAAAGGATTAAATGTATGCTGTGGAAGGTAATGGTTTGTAACAAGTAAACGGGTAAAAGTGGAAGATGTATTAATGGTAAAGATTGTACCGGGGTCCATAGTTCACTAGAGGTGCTCTCCTTAGATAAACAACATGGCATGAAGGGTAACAAATTACAGCAGGGCAATGGACAGGAACTGAGCAAGGCGTAATAATGCAATTCCAGACAAAAAGATCCTATGAGATTCGATTGGGCAATAAAACAATATACATAGACCTCCATCCAACTACATCTATGACTAGAAGTCCACCTTTAGGTTATCATCCGAACCCCCTCCAGTATTAAGTTGCAAGCAACTGACAACTTCTTTAAGCAAAGTGTGTAAGGTAAACAATCCACTTGTTTTATGAACAAGAGACCATTGTTTTCCCCCTAGTGGCAACAACAAATTTACAACCAAAGAGATTTCTGTCACTTCCCTTGGAAACTAGAGGCATGAACCCACTATCGAGCATAAGTACCCCCTCTTGGATTCACTAGCAACTACTTGGCCAAGATATCTACTAACAACGGAGAGCATGCAAGATCACAAACAACACAGACATGATAGTATCAAATAGAAAAAACCATTAATCAATCTGACATAGTAATCTCAATATCCATCGGATCCCCACAAACATAACATGCATGATTACAAATAGACTAGATATTGATCATGAACGGAGCTCACAAGATCTATACATGAAAGCACAAGGAGGAGATACAACCATCTAGCTACTACATAGACCGTAGTCTAAGGTGGAACTACTCACGCTTCATACCTGAGAATAAGGCCTCCGGGATGATCTCCCCTTCGACAGGGTGCTGTGAAGAACTTCAGATCCCCCCGATCTAGGGACGATGGTGGCGGTGCCTACAGAAGGTTTCGTGGAGTTTTGATCGGGTGCCTAGGGTTTCTGCATCGGGGGCTTCTTATAGGCGTAGAGGCGAGGAAGGAGGGCCCCCCAGGGGGGCGCACACCCTACCCAGGCGCTGGGTGGGCCCACCCATGCCTAGGGGGGTTTGGCCGCCATGTGGCGCCTCTCCGTCTCGTCTTCTGGCTTCGTGTCGCCCATGGTAAAATATTGATTTTGGCTTTTGTCCCGTCTAATTCCGAGAATATTGATTTTCTGCCTTTCTGGAACCAAAAAACAAAACAAAACATGCAACTGGCACTGTGGCAACTTTTTAATAGGTTAGTTCCAGAAAATATATAAAAACACCTCAAAGTGTAGACAAAGCAAAGAAAAGTAGATAATAAACAAGCATGGAGCATCAAAAATTATTGATACGTTTCCGACGTATCAAGCATCCCCAAGCTTAACACCTGCTTGTCCTCGAGTAGGTAAGTGATAAAAAGAATAATTTTTGAGGTGACATGCACCGTCAAAACCAACATCAAATCATTTGCAAACATTAAAAGCTGGGATCAAAGAACTCTAAACATGTGCTTGAAAGATGGAGTTCTAACAATAGGACATAGTAACTATCCATGCAACATGAAAGGCTACAAACAAAGATCATGAATAACATGCATTGAAAAATGTTTGTTTGTTTCACATACAGAAAACATGGCATAGTGGAATTCTTCTTGTCCCTCATGGAGTAGCAAATAGATGCATAGGACACCTTCAAAGTTTATTAGAGTGACTAGATACAAATATCACAAGAACAAGTAATATCACAATATGCATCAATAAATAAGTTTTGGGACACTGCACACAGAATGGAAACTATGCTCTCTTAATGGTGCTTAAAGGTAGAAGGTGGAGACTCAATATAATAGTGGAAGAAAGGCCCTTCATAAAGGGAAGCAGGGATTTCAAGTCTCAAAAAGAGCTTCCAAAAATTATGGTACTTGTTAGCTTTTAGCCCTCATTGCCCCTATCATAAGAATCTTGAAGTGATTAAGGTTAAACTGAACAAACTATGGAGTATATGCTTGAAAAAGTATAAGTTGGCAATCTCATGTCCCTTGAATACGAGGGCCACACCTCATGCTACTCAACTTCAGTCACCTGTATGTTCTTGTCATACTAAGTACATGCGTATCATAGAGAACCGCCAACGGGGTACCCCTTGCACATGGTACAAGAGTTATCCCATAACCAAAATGACAAGGCAAGCAGACAATTAGCATCTCAGCGATCTTTTTATTTACTATGTGCATAGCATTTTATTGAGGATGCTTCACAGATAGCTCATTATGG
The DNA here is from genome assembly GCA_030063025.1 of Avena longiglumis. Taxonomy (NCBI): domain Eukaryota; kingdom Viridiplantae; phylum Streptophyta; class Magnoliopsida; order Poales; family Poaceae; genus Avena; species Avena longiglumis. The sequence continues at coordinate 107,381,283 of CP125974.1, forward strand.
TGATGATGCAAGTTTCCACCATGATTAGGCATGGCTTATGCTCGCGCCCCGGGCATTTCTCTAACACAAAATACATAACTCCATGGACTTACAAGATCCCTCTTTATTTCACACCGGTGAAATCCATAAACAAAAGAGAATGATATTAACTGTGTACAAAGTACAAGTGCAATATTGAAAAGGTTCCTCGTGACAACACGGTTCTGCTAATTCCATTGTATAAGTGCAAGCATATACAACATAGATGACACAATGGTTCAAGTTTATTAGGTGCGAATATAAAGTGTGCCATCAAGTTCGTTAGGGCTTTAATCACTAAATTTTCACCTAATAAAATATTTTTTTAATTGGAAGATAGCTGAAACAAGAATATACTTGGAATGGTGTACACACCATGGATAGGAGTTTATAGTGGACACTTTGGAATAACTTGGTTTCTTGGGAGTTGGAAGCATTAGTAGAGCTTACTCATACAAGTGGAGGCTAGCAAAATACTGGGAGCAACCAACTAAGAGAGCAATAATGGCCATAATCATGCAGAGAAACAAAACATTACTAATCAAGGCATAGAGTGGTACTACAAGTCAAGGACTAAATGATCAAAGAGGCTATGGTGACTTGTTCATAGTCATAACATGATGTGAGCATGTGCCAAGTCAACCCAAACAAAGCATTAAAGGAGAATACTATAATACTACGCTTTTGTATGCTAAAACAACGCAAAATTTCTTCAAGGCACACTAAGCAATCCCAATTGTTTGGAACAAGACATGCTACATCAATAATCACTAAGCATAAGGTTAAAACAACACCTATCATGTAATGCTAAAGTCTAAGTCATAGTCAATGCAAGCTCCTCTTGCAATTATCAAGCAAGAACTTCCTACTCCTTTCCAACACCAAGCAAGTTATTTGAAACAACACAGCGAGAACGGGGGTCCAAACTACTTTATTCAAGCAAACTAAACAAACTAAGAAAAGCAAACAAAAACTAAGACGCTCCAAGAACAACACAACAGTGCATGAAACAATAAAAACGAAGTGTCTATACAGACCTGAGCTTTTTATTGATGAAGAAGGGGATGCCTTGGGCATCCCCAATCTTTGACGCTTGTACCTATTGGATATTTCTTGGGGTGACACCGGGGTGAAATCCCCAAACTTGAGCTTTTGTCCATTCTACATCTCATTACATCATTCTTTCTCTACACCTCAAATTTTTCCTTCATACAAAAACTTCACACAATCTTCATTAGCAACATTAGAGTAATCAAAAGATATTAGACCTTTAGGCTACGCTTTGGAACAGAAAAAATTTTCACTAAAAACACAAGCTACTGTAGCAACTCCTTCAAAAAGATCAATTCCCTAAAAGAGAAATCAAAAAGGAATCAATAAGAAGCAAATGAAAATAATGGCAGAAATCAAGCAAAACAGACCAGCAGGTAGGAACCGATTTTTTTCAAAAATCTTCTTTTCCTCAAATCAAAAAGTGTTTAACTAACGAAAGTTATCTAACATAATGGGGGATTTATTAGAAAATTTTCAGCTCGATCCGACTTACAGAGACTCCTCACGAATTTTTATTGTGGATGACAGAACTTTGTTTCAGGACAACAACACCCCAAATCTTAATTCCCTCTCATTAGAGGTCATTCTTGGCACAAAAATCAAACAAAAAGGATAAGGATAGGTCATTACAGGAGTAATAACTTCCAAGACTCAAGGAAACTCTTGGGTTATCTCCCAACAAGTACTTTTCTTTAACGCATTTAAGTTAGGCACAAGAAGCAAGAAATCAAGTATTTTCAATTGAAGAAGCATTAACATCAAACATTTCTTTCAAAGGAGGAGCAAAAAGCAAGTTCTCTCTCCTCATATGGAAGTGTTCAATAACTTCCTTGAATGGAAATTGATATTTAATGGTGCCTTCTTTCATATCAATGATGGCACCAATAGTTCTAAGAAAAGGTCTTCCCAAAGTAATAGGACAAGAAGCATTGCATTCAACATCCAAAATATAGAAATCAAGATGGACATAAGCATTGTTAACCATGATGAGAACATCGTTAATACTCCCCATTAGTTTCTTCTTAGCATTGTCATCACGTGGAACATCCAAATAACAATCTTCCAAAGGTGGCAAATCAAGCATTTCATAAATCTTCCTAGGCATAATAGAGACACTAGAACCAAGATCACTAGAATATTTGAGGTCAAAGTCATTCACTTGCACATTAATAATGGGTTCCTAACTATCGTCTACTTTCCTAGGAATAGAATCTTTGTGTTTTAGCTTCTCTTCCTTAATCTTAATCTTAACAAGAGCATCTGTAAGTGTTTGGTGAAAGCAACATTCATATCACTAGCATCAGGACTTCTAGCAAGTTTTTCAAGAACAGAATCACTTCAGAAATATTGCAACCATTTATATCAAAATCAAACTTAGCATCGATAGTAGTAGACTCATTAAGCTTAGGCACTGTAGTACGAGGAATAGGAACTTCTTGTGGTTTAGTGGTATCTATTCTAGTGATGGTGCACACACTATTGTTTCTATCAATTTCAGTTTCCCTTTCCCACTTAGCATGAAGTTGAGCTAACAGTCTAACATTTTCATCAATAGTAACTTGTATAGCATGAGCAGCAGCAAAGGTGTTTTCCATGGTTTTAGGTTTAGCAGCAATTTTATTAATGTAAGATCCCTCTTTTATAAAGGAAAAGGATCCCTGTGATTGCAATGCTAGTCCCTGGATCATTGCTAGCATCCATAGTTTAAGATGAAGTACACAGATACAAAGGTCATTTATTACAGCCATTCTAGAGATAAACATAGTCTTTACAACTCCAAGGCCACATGCCTAATAAAAGAGTTTGAATAAGTAAATAAATAAAAGTCTTCATCTTCATGTGCCACAGGCAAACATGTTGAGTGTAGACTCATGACACCTAATCCTCATCAGAGTAACCTGCAACATCACAAGTTACAGCCAAAGTGGGTCAATACTTTGGAATAGTATTTGCAAGTGATAGCTTAGTAAATTTTAAGTGGACTAGATACTATATGCAATTTGGCTAAGTGTAGTTTGGCTTGCTTTTCTCAAAATAGATTTTGCCTATTAGTTGAAATCACTAAGTTTTTCTTTGTCAAAACTTTTCCCAAGGAACCACCAATAGACATTGAGGTCCTTCACCCTTGTTCACCCACAAGTTTTTACTTAGAAATTGGGATGAGGAGATTCTTGATAGCTTCCATGTCTTGATGCTCAAGTTGTCCATTGCCATGGACTTAGCTAAGTACTTAGATTTTTCCATCTCCAGAGGTTGTGCACTTTCCCACGGACTTGGTTTCACCAAGGCAGGACGTTTGAAGCCTTCCTTAGACAAAATGGGCGGCGTTCAACCTATCATCCCACTACCACCAACTGTCCAAATGGCTAAGTTCTAGCAACTTATGTGATCGGTGAGCCCATATTGCCAAGTGGCTGCACTAGAAGCTTCTTAACACTTGGCCTCTAAAATCTCTTTGTTCCTGGGTGGCTTACCACAAGTGAGATACAGAAGGTAAACCATAGAAATGGTCCTTGTGTAACCACTCAACATAAACCTTTCCTTCCATTCCACCCAGGTGTTTCATTAACTCAGTTGTTTTATTAGGCAAAACACAAGTCCAAAGGACTTAGAAATATTTTCATTCATAGCATGTATATATTTCACCAACCCTTGGTTACTACTAGCTAGGCTAAGCATGGCATAGATAGCAACTTAACTTAGAAACCCCCTAGCATTTCTACAACTACTAGGATTTCCCAACATGGCATATAAGCAAAATATAGCATGCAAGTCTAACAAAATATTTCTAATGCTTAGTAGAAAACATAGGAATGATAATATTCATGAAGTACCACTTGCCTTGGTAGTTGGGAGAGCAGCACTCCTCACAATCACAATCACTAGCACCAAAATCTACACAAAGATTGGTAGCAACAAATTACACACAAAACATATACAAACAAAAATATATGCATGCATGCAAAATGCTAAGTGATGATTTTTAAAACTCAACCAAGCAAGTGCATAGTACTGAATCCTAAACAAGTCAAAAACTTGCCAAACCAAATTTATTTAACACTAAAAACAATTCCTAAACATTTCATATACTCAAATAAGCCCTACACATGTTTCTGCAAATAAATCCTTTTTAACAGAAGCAAAACTTTAAACACATTGCGTAATCAGAAAGATCTTGCTCTCCTGATTCCAACGGTATAAAATTTGTCAAATTCTAACGTGGGGATCAAAAGTTATAGCTAAATCAAATTCAAACAATAATCAGATTCAAATTCTGTTTTAAATCTAACTCACTGCCACGCGTCACGCTCTGATTGGCGCGTACCGTTTCGCGTCGGATCACGCTTCTGAGCCGCTGGATCTAACTTAATCGCGCGGCTTAGATCCAATCTTACCGCTTCGCTCGCGTTCTATCCTATCCGCACGATCTGGATCCAATGTTCCTGAGCAGCCTGACCATCTAGTGGCGGCGCTAGCGGCGGCGACAGGCGGCGGCGTCTCTGTCAGTGGCGGATCTGGCGTTCTAGGTCACGCGGGAGAGGGAGAAGGGGTTTACCGGAATCACAGAGAGCTGTTGATTCTAGGTCACGCGGTGGTTCGGCAAGGGGCGCTCTAGAGTGGTCGAGGAAGCTCGTTGGAGTTGCGGGCGGCGTCGGGTTGGAGTGCACGGCGACGTTGGCGACGTTCCTGGTCTCCCTAGCATAAACCAATGGCATCAGATGATGAAAAAGACGGTGGCGAGCCTAATCGTATGCGAGAGAGGTCAAGGGGCGCTCAGTGCTTACCACAATTGATCGCCGGAGTTGAGCGGCGGCTCGGTCACTTGCAGTCGTCGTCGTTGGCGAGCCTCCAGATGGTCCTAGCATGCACCAATAGGTTGAGAAGATGCGCATGGATGTTGTGATCATTCTGGCCAACTTAGACAGCAAGGGGCGACGGGGTCTTACCGGAATCGCACGCCGGAGGTCGTCGGAGCTGCGGCGGTGTTTGGCGAGTTGTGTGTAGCCTGGCGGCGTGGAGAGAAAATTGAGTGAGGGCAAATGGTCGCGAGGGGGAGAGGTTTATATAGCCGGAGCTGGGCGTGGAGTTACTCGCGGAATCAATGGGAATCAACGCGGCAGTGACTGCGGCGAGTAACGGCGGCGTGAGCGTCGCGCGGTAGCGTGATTGACGAAGACGGCAGCGGGTCACGGGTCCACTTGTCGTGAAATAAGCAGGGAGGTGGGGTCTAGCGTCGGTGACTCAGGAATGCGTCTCTGAGTGTAAGAGAGAGAGGGGGCCCGGGTGGGCTAAATGGGCTGCTTCCTTAGTTGGGCTAGATTAGCGGCGCCAACCTTTTTCCTTTTCTTTATTCCTTTTCTATTTCTGTTTTGATTTTATGGAATGATTTTCAAATGAATTCAAAAGCTATTTGAATTCAAATCTTTTTAGGATTTTTGCAGTGTGCAACAGTCACAAATTTGGGCAAAAAACCAAGTGGTCACTTTGAATTGGCTGGGTCATTTGGAATAAAATAGAATAAACAGTGACATAGCACTTGTTTTATATTGGTTTTGAATTTGGTTTTCAAATTGTATTTGCTTTGAAAACTTGGGTTTAGGTCTTAGAAACCTAGCAACTCATTCTGAAAGCAATAAGGCACAAGGTTTGGTTTCAAGAACAACAATCTCTCACAGAAAGAGTAGCATTTGTTTCAAATGATGATCACATAAAATAATGAGCTCATATGCTCCTGTTTTGAATTGTTTTGTTTGAAATGAATTATATATGATCATGGATGCATGGATGATATGCATGAGTTTGAAACATGATTTTAAGGATGTTACAATTAATAAAGGAGGACTGTGCTTCAGACAAAGAGGATATGTTCTTCTGAACAGTTAAAAGTTTTTCCTCCACAGTCTTGTTGAAAGCAGTTTGTTTACTAATAAAGTCTTTGAGCATAACTTCAAGTTCAGAGGGGGCACTTATAGCATTGTTGTAGGAGTTTCCATAGGTATTGCCATTATTAGGAGGATAAGGCCGTTAGATGTTACCACCAAAATTACTCATATAGGCATTGTTGTTGAAATTGTTGTTTCTAATGAAGTTCACATCAACTTGCTCTTTTTGAGCAACCATAGAGGCTAAGGGAACATTATTTGGATCTAAAGGAGCTTTCCCATTAACAAGCATAGCCATAATAAAATCAATATTATCACTAAAAGAGGAGGTTTCTTCAATAGAATTTACCTTCTTACCATGTGGAGCTCTCTCAGTGTGCCATTCAGAGTAGTTAACCATCGTATTATCAAGGAGCTTTGTTGCAGCACCCAAAGTGATGCCCATAAAGGTACCTCCAGCAACGGAATCCAAAAGGTTTCTTGAAGGGAAATTCAAACCTGCATCAAAAGTCTGGATAAACATCCAAGCACTGAGTCCATGAGTGGGACAATTCATAACCAAAGATTTCATTCTTTCCCAATCTTGAGAAAAATGTTCATTATCAAGTTGTTTAAATTTCATAATGTCACTTCTCATAGATATAATCTTAGCAAGAGGATAGTACTTTCCAATAAAAACATCTTTGCATTTAGTCCAAGAATCAATACTATTTCTAGGCAAGGATAGCAACCATTCTTTAGATTTTCCTCTCAAGGAGAAAGGAAACAACTTGAGTTTAATAATATCTCCATCTACATCCTTATACTTTTGCATCTCACAAAGTTCAACAAAGTTATTGAGATGGGCAGCAGCATCATCAGAACTAGCACCCGAAAATTGCTCTCTCATCACAAGATTCAACAAAGCAGGCTTAATTTCATAAAAGGTAGCATCAGGAGCAGGTGGAGCAATAATGGGAGTGCTAAGGAAATCATTATTGTTTGTGCTAGTGAAGTCACACAACTTGGTGTTCTCAACAGAGTTCATTTTTGCAAAGGTGGGCAAGCCAAAAACAGCAGCAGCTAGAGAAGGAACTTATTTTTTTTAAGTTTTTGATAGGAGAAAGCAAACCAAACTAAACTAAATTTATTGGATTTTTTGATAAAAAGAGGCAAAAAACAAAGCAAAAGAAACTAAGCAAACTAAAAACAAAGAAAAGAGAAAGGTTGAGGAGGACTCCCCTTATGAAGACGTCCTTAGCCTCCCCGGCAACGGCACCAGAAAAAGCTTGATGCAGCGCTGAGTTGATGTAGGAGCGCTTCGTTGGGAACCCCAAGAGCAAGGTGTGAAGCAGCACAACAGCAAGTTTTCCCTCAGTAAGAAACCAAGGTTATCGAACCAGTAGAACGAAGGAAACGTCACACAGGTGTTGCAAGCAACATGGAAACCTACACAACACAAACTCAAGACTTTATCCCAACGAATCAGTGAGGTTGTCAAGCTCACCAGTTTGCTATAACAAAGGATTAAACGTATGGTGTGGAAGGTAATCGTTTGCAGCAAGTAAACATGTAACAGTGGAAGATGTATCAATGGTAAAGATTGGACCGGGGTCCATAGTTCACTAGAGGTGCTCTCCTTAGATAAACAACATGGCATGAAGGGTAAACAAATTACAATAGGGCAATTGATAGGAACTGAGCAAGGCATAACAATGCAATTCTAGACAAAAAGATCCTATGAGATTTGATTGGGCAATACAACAATATACATATACCGCCATCCAACTGCATCTATGACTAGTAGTCCACCTTCAGGTTATCATCTGAACCCCCTCCAGTATTAAGTTGCAAGCAACAGACAACTGCTTTAAGCAAAGTGTGTAAGGTAAACAATCCACTTGTTCTATGAACAAGAGACCGTTGTTCCCCCCTAGTGGCAACAGCACATCTACAACCGAAGAGATTTCTATCACTTCCCTTGGAAACTAGAGGCATGAACCCACTATCGAGCATAAATACCCCCTCTTGGAGTCACTAGCAACTACTTGGCCAGGATAGCTACTAACAACGTAGAGCATGCAAGATCACAAACAACACAGACCTGATAGTATCAAATAGACAAAACCATTAATCAATCTGACATAGTAATCTCAATATCCACCGGATCCCCGCAACACAACATGCATGATTACAAATAGATTAGATCTTGATCATGAACGGAGCTCACAAGATCTATACATGAAAGCACAAGGAGGAGATACAACCATCTAGTCCAAGGTGGAACTACTCACGCTTCATACCAGAGAAGAAGGCCTCTGAGATGATATCCCCTCAGGCAGGGTGCCGGGAAGAACTTCTGATCCCCCCTATCTAGGGATGATGGTGGCGGCGTCTACAGAAGGTTTCATGGATTTTTAATCGAGTGCCTACGGTTTCTGCATCGGGGGCTTCTTATAGGCGAAGAGGCGAGGCAGGAGGGCCCGCAGGTGGGGCCACACCCTACCCAGGCGTGTGGTGAGCCCACCCGAGCCTAGGGGGTTTGGTCGCGCTATGGCGCCTCTCTGTCCCGTCTTCTGGCTTCGTGTCGCCCATGGTAAAATATTGACTTTGGCTTTTTTCCCGTCCGATTCCGAGAATATTGATTTTCTGCCTTTCTGGAACAAAAAATAGAAAAAAACAAGCAACTAGCACTATGGCAACTTGTCAATAGGTTAGTTCCAGAAAAGATATAAAAACACCTCAAAGTGTAGACAAAGCAAAGCAAAGTAGATACTAAATAAGCATGGAGCATCAAAAATTATAGATACGTTTCCGACGTATCATTATGTTGAAACCTACACCTAGTCCCTGGGTGCATGTTTCCCCCTTCACATGCAAGCGCTATAACCAAAAAGCGAAGGTTCTTGACTTATATAAGGGGGGGGGGACTGCCTGATCCGGTGAAACCGGGTAGGATACTACCGTACCTTGTGAACCAACATGGTTTTACATCATCACATGACCTAAAAAACACAAAACAAGAGAGATCTACACCGGGCTACCCCTATGAGAAGAATGTCTAGGGGGTAGACGATCCGATGCCCATAGACCAGGGTTCCGCAGCAAACCGCGCTCCGGGGTGTCAGAATACCTCAAGAACTTGCATGTGGCCCTAGCACATGCATGGAATAGTGTTGTTGTGTTGAAACATACAAAACCTAGTCCCCGGGTGCATGTGTCCCCCTTCGCATGCATGCACTGTAACATAAAGCGACGATTTTGAACTTATATAAGGGGGAAACTGCCCGTTCCAGTGATACCGGGTAGGATATTGCCGCACCTTGTGAACCAACATGGTTTTACATCATCATATGACCTAAACAAACACAAAACAAGAGAGAGATACGCCAGGCTACCCCTATCAGAAGAACGTCTAGGGGGTAGACGATTCGACGCCCACAGATCAGGGTTCCGCAGCAAACCGCTCTGCGTGGCGTCAGAATACCTCAAGAACTTGCATGTGGCCCTAGCACATGCATGGAAGTGTGGGGTTATGTTGAAACATACAAAACCTAGTCCCAGGTGCATTTGTCCCTCTTCGCATGCATGAGCTGTAACCTAAAAGCGAAGGTTCTGAAGTTATATACGGGGGAAACTCCTCGTTCTGGTGAAACCGGGTAGGATACTACCGCACCTTATGAACTAACATGGTTTTACATCATCATATGAACTGAACAAACACATAACAAGAGATATCTATGATGTTCTACCCCTATCAGAAGAACGTCTAGGGCGGTAGACGATCCGACGCCCACAGATCAGGGTTCCGCAGCAAACCGTGTTGTAGGGCATCGGAATACCTCAAGAACTTGCATGTGGCCCTAGAACATGCATGGAAGTGTGGTGTTATGTTGAAACATAAAAAAACCGAGTCCCCGGGTGCATGTGTACCCCTTCGCATGCATGCGTTGTAACCTTAAGTGAAGGTTTTGGACTTATATAAGGGGGCAACTTCTCGTTCTGGTGAAACCGGGTAGGATACTGCCGCACCTTGTACACCAACATGGTTTTACATCATAATTTGACCTAAACAAACACATAAAAAGAGAGAGCTACGCCGGGCTACCCCCTATTAGAAGAACGTCTAGGGCGGTATACGATCCGACGCCCATAGATCAGGGTTCCGCAGCAAACCGCGCTCTGGGGCATCGGAATACCTCAATAACTTGCATGTGTTCCTAGCACATGCATGGAAGTGTGGTGTTATGTTGAAACATACAAAACCCAGTCCCCGGGTGCATGTGTACACCTTCGCATGCATGCGCTGTAACCTTAAAGTGAAGGTTTTGGACTTATATAAGGGGCCAACTCCCCGTTCCGGTGAAACCGGATAGGATACTGCCACACCTTGTACACCAACATGGTTTTACATCATCATATGACCTAAACAAACAAAAAACAAGAGAGAGCTACACCGGGCTACCCCTATCAGAAGAACGTCTAGGGGGTAGGCGATCCGACGCCCACAGATGAGGGTTCTATAGCAAACCGCGCTCCAGCTTGTCGTAATACCTCAAGAACTCGCATGTGGCCCTAGCACATGCATGAAATTGTGGTGTCATGAGCTCAGATCACTGTAGAGCTTCGTTGGTAAACCCCAAGAGGAAGGTATGATGAGCACATCAATAAGTTTTCCCTCAGTGATGAAACCAAGGTTATCGAACCAGTAGGAGGAAGGAAACAACTCAAAGGTGTTTCTAGCAACTTGGAATCCTGCACAACACAAACTCAAGACTTTGCCCCAACTTACAATGAGGTTGTCAATCTCACTGGTTTGCTAAAAACAAAGTATTAAATGTATGGTGTGGAAGGTAATGGTAGGTTGCAGAAATTAAACAATAACAGTGGAAGATGTATCAATGGTAAAGATTGGACCGGGATCCACAGTTCACTAGAGGTGGGTTCTCCTTAAGATAGATAACAAAACATTCTCGGTAAAAAAAACTAAAGTGGGGAAATTGATAGGACAGAGCAAGGCATAACAATGCAATACTAGATATTCAAGATCCTACAAGACTTGATTGGTCAATACAACAACATATACATAGACCATCATCGAACTACATCTATGGCTATTAATCCACCTCCAGGTTATCATCCGAACCCCTCTAGTATTAAGTTGCAAGCAATAGATTACTGATTTAACCAAAGTGTGTAAGGTAAACAATACAATTGTTCCATGAACAAAATATCGCTGGTTTGTCCATACTAGCAACAGCACATCTACAACCTTAGAGATTTCTGTCACTCCTATAGATTAAATAGAGGCGTGAACCCAATATCGAGCATAAATACTCCCTCTTGGAGTCACTGATGTCTACACACTTCTATTATTGTAGACAGTTGTTGGGCCTCCAAGTGCAGAGGTTCGTAGAACAACAGAAAATTTCCCTTAAGTGGATTACCCAAGGTTTATCGAACTCAGGGAGGAAGTGGTCAAAGGTATTCCCTCTCAAGCAATCCTGCAATCAAGATACAAGAAGTCTCTTGTGTCCCCAACACACCCAATACACTTGTCAGGTGTATAGGTGCACTATTTCAGCGAAGAGATAGTGAAATACAAGTGGTAACGGTGCAGAAAATATCTTGACGGTGAGGTAAAGACTAAAGCAAGCAAACATGCAACAGATCTAGAGGAAAATGGTGTTTCAATGTTTAGAAACAAGGCCTAGGGATCATAATTTCACTAGTGAACACTCTCTCGTATAAATATCCTCTCTTCATGATACTACTCTTAACTACTCTCCGGTTGGACACTCTAATCCATGGTAGGGCCTTCCCCAATCTAGATAACCCCACACTGTCACCTTGAGCGCTAGATGGTTCCAACAAACACCACAATTTCATAAAGACATCCAACTCAAAATATAACTTCATAACAAATATTCAAACTAGCCAAAGTGCCACACACGGTATGCACGCTGTCACTTTCACACACGTGGGGAAAAGCATAGATCTATTAAAGCACAAAGAGTATTTATGTAGACTCAAACCTCAGTGCCACCATGGCGTGCACGCTGTCACTTTCACACACATGGGGAGAGTAGAGATCTAATGAAGAACTTGAGTAGCAAGGTAGATCTACTTGATTACAAAGCTCATGAACACAATATGACCATGCATAGAGAGAGATATGAACACATAGCTACCGGTAGAGCCCTTAGCCTCGAGGAAGAACTACTCCCTCCTCATCATGGGAATTAGCAACGGTGATGAAGATGGCGATGGAGATCGATGGAGATGGCTCCGGGGGCACTTCCCCGTCTCGGCAGGGTGCCGAAACAGAGACTTTATATTCCCCGAATCTCCCCTTCGTTGGCGGCGGCGCTACAGAGGTTTTCGTGTATTTCCGCCAAATGATTTAGGGTTTTTGGGTCAGAGGATTCTTATAGGCGAAGGAGGCAAGGCCGGTGGAGGTCCAGGGGGCCCACACCCCCTGTGGGCGTGGCCTAGGGTGGGCCCGCGCCCACCGAGGGTGTGGCCACCCTGGTTTCCTCCTCCGTGTCGTCTTCGATTTTCTGTATCGCTTAGGGAAAAATATGAACTTTGGCTTTTGTCCCGTACAATTCCGAGAATATTGATTTTCTGCCTTTCTAGAACCAAAAACAGAAGAAAACAGGCAACTGGCACTGTGGCATCTTGTTAATAGGTTAGTTCCAGAAAGTCATATAAAAACACCTCAAAGTGTAGACAAAACATAAGACAAATGATATAAAACAAGCATGGAGCATCAATAATTATAGATACATTTCCGACGTATCAAGCATCCCCAAGCTTAACTCCTGCTCGGCCTCGAGTAGGTAAGTGATAAAAAGAATAATTTTTTAGGTGACATGCACCATCACAATCAAGATCAAACCAATTGCAAGCATTGAAAGCTGGGATCAAAGAACTCAAAAAAAGTGCATGAAAGATGGAGTTCTAACAATAGGACATAGTAACTATACATGGAACACGAAAGGCTACAAACAAAGATCATGCATAACATGCATCAAAAAACATTTTTTTGTTTAACATACAGAAAACATAGCATAGTGGCATTCAGCCTGTCCCTCATAGAGTAGAGAATAGATGCATAGGACACCTTCAAAGTTCACAAGGGTGACTAGAAACAATATGCATCAATCAATAAGTTTTGGGACACTGCACACAGAATGGCAATAATGCTCTCTTAATGGTGCCTAAAGGTAGAAGGTGGAGACTCAAATAATAGTGGAAAAAAGGCCCTTCATAGGGAAGCATGGATTTCAAGTTTCAAAAAGAGCTTCCAAAAATTATGGTACTTCTTAGCTTTCAGCCCTCATTGCCCCTATCATAAGCATCTTGAAATGGTTAAGGTTAAAGTGAACAAACTATGGAGTATATGCTTGACAAAGTATAAGTTGGCAATCTCAAGTCCCTTGAATATGAGGGCCACACCTCATCCTACTCAACTTTAGTCACCTGTAAGTTCTTGTCATTGTAAGTACATGCGTATCATAGAGAACCGCCAACGGGGTACCCCTTCAAATTGTACAGGAGCTATCACATAACCAAAATGACAAGGCAATCAGACAATGAGCACCTCAGCGATCTTTTTATTTACTATATGCATAGATTTTTATTGAGGATGATTCATAGATAGCTCACTATGGTGATGTTGCAAGTTTCCACCATGATTAGAAATGGCTTAGGCTAGCGGCACAGGCGTTTCTCTAACACAAAATACATACTCCATGGACTTATAAGTTCCCTCTTTATTTCACACCAGTGACATCCATAGACAAAAGAGCATGATATCAACTAAGTACAAAGTACAAGTGCAATGTTGAAAACGTTCCCCGTGACAGCACGGTTCTGCTAATTCCAACATATAAGTGCAAGCATATACAACATAGATGACACAATGGTTCAAGTTTATTAGGGGCAAAGAATATAAAGTGTGCCATCAAGTTTGTGAGGGCTTTAATCACTAAGTTTTCACATAACAAAATACTTTTTAATTGGAAGATAGCTGAAAACAATAATATACTTGGAATGGTATAACACATCATGCATAGGAATTTATAGTGGACACTTTGGAATAACTTGGTTTCTTGGGAGTTGGAAGCATGAGTAGAACTTACTCATACAAGTGGAGGCTAGCAAAAGACAGGGAGCATCCAACTAAGAGAGCAATAATGGTCATAATCATGCAGAGCAACAAAACATTACTAATCAAAGCATAGAATGGTACTACAAGTATAGAGGTCCCAACCTTTAATAAGGTAGAGATCCCTGGGTTTATAATGCTAGTCCCTGGATCAATAGCTAGCATCCACAGTTAAGATGTAATATCAAGAAACAAAGGTCATAATACAACTTATAACCAGGAATAAAATAATTTATTACATCTTACATAGCTCATTTGGCTATCTCATTACAATGCAGCAGAAATAACTATAGCATGGAGTCCTTCATCTTCAAAGTGCCACAGGAAATCATGTTGGTTGCAGACTTGTAATCCTAATCAACACGCTTCACTAACATCAAACAAACCTGCAACATAATAAGTTACAGCCACAAGGGTCAATACATTTGAATTGTATTGGCAAGTGATACTATTTGTAGTATAGTGGTAACTATCATCTATATGCATTTGGCTAAATGGGGCTTAGGCTTGCTTTGCTCAAAATAGATTTTCCTTATCATTTGAAAACACTAATTTTTTGTTTGACAAAATCACCCAAGGAACCACCAATAGAAATTGGTGAACCTTAAACCCTTGTTCAACCACAAGTTTTTAACTTAGAAATTGGGATGAGGAGATTCTTGATAGCTTCCATGTCCTGATGCTCAAATTGTCCAATACCAGGGACATGGCTAAGTACTTAGATTGTTCACTCTACAGAGGTGGTGCACTTTCCCCACAAGACATGGTTTCACCAAGACAAGATCTTTCAGAAGCCTTCCCTTAGACCAAAATGGACACGCTCCAACCTATCAAACCCCTACCACCAACTGTCCATTTGGCTAAGTTATTGCAACCTATATGGTCCAGGCAGAGCCCATAATGCCATGTGGCTGCACTTGAAGCTTCTCAACATTTTACATCTCAAATATTTTTGTTCCTGGGTGGCATTCCACAAGTGAGATACCAATTTTCCCCCAGTATACTGGACTTGGTGATGCCCAAGTTTTCCCCAGCATACTGGACTTGTGTAACCACTCAACCCAAACCTTTCTTTCCATTCCACCTAGGTGATTCATTCACTTAGTTGTTTTATTAAACAAAACACAAGTCCTTGACTTAGAAATATTCCATAGCATGAATATAATCCACCCTTGTTTTCTACTAGCTAGGCTAAGCATGATAGTAGTAGGAATCTTGACTTAGGAAAATTCTACTAAGGTTTCTTCTACTAGGATTTCCCATGGCTTAGTTTATACTTAGCAAAAATTCCATGCAAGTCCTACTTAGAAATATCACTAATGCATAGTGAAATAATAATAGGACAAAAGTATGAAGCATCATTTGACTTTTTGGTAGAGAATATAAGTTCACTCCTTGATCTTGCAATAGTCACACTCTTCAAATGTCACTACAATTCAATCAAGCAAGGCACAATTTCAATCTACCAATCAAGCAATTCTACAAGTTGGTTTACATGGTCAGTAAGTTCAAAATAAACCATTTGTCAAAGATTTTATCCTAAAAACATTTCTAGAATAAATTTTATACACAAAATATGCCTAAACAAGTTTCTGCAAAAACAACCAATTTAACAGAAGCAATTCTTTAAACAAAGTGTATGGTTGGAAAGTACTTGTTCTGCTTATTCCATTGATATAAAATTTATAAAATTTGGACATGTGGATTAAAAGTTATGCAATTTACAAGTTTGAACATCTAATAGAACAAATTCTGGATTTTAAAACAAACTCTGGGCCACGCGTCGTGTTTTCATTGGTCCATACCAATTCGGACAGATCGCGTGCTAAGGATCGTTGGATCTAATTAGATATGAGCGGCTCAGATCACTGTGTACCTCTTCGGTTAAGTGGTTCTATCCTATCCACTTGATTATTATCTAATGGTGCAGAGCAACTGGTCAGGAACTGGCGGCGCGAGCGGCGGAGCGATCTGTCAGTGGTGTCGCCGGCGATGTAGGAAGTGGGAGATGGTGGGGAGTGGCTCACCAGATTCATGGAGACGTGCTGAAGCTCGAGGTGGTTGTTTCGGGGACAGGGCGAACGGGGATGGATACAATTCCTCGCCGGAGTTGTCGTCTGCGTCTGGCGCTTGTTGTCGATGTCGAAGGCAAGTCTACAGATCCTGCGCGAGTGAATGGAGAGCACCTGTATGTTCACAAGGCACAGGCGAACAAGTTGGCATTAATATTTGGTCGAGGCGCGCACTGGTTCAAGCGATAAAGCTCACCGGTGTTGTTTGCAGACGGCGGCGCTGCTTGGTTGTCGTCGTTGCCGACGCTGTGGGTCAAGCACGGACAAGTCGAGGCTACTGGGAGTTGCGCAGGAGTCTAGGGATCAGTATCGGGTGGTCTAGGGGGCGAGGGGCGACGGTGGCTAGCCGGAATTGCTCGGAGAGCTTGTCGGAGCAGAGGATGGTCTCAGGTGAAATCGGAGCGGCCTGGTGGCGGAGAGGGTGGGGTGAGCAAGGGGAATGAGAGAGGAGAGGCAGGCGTTTAAGTACGCGTGGTCGGAGGCGTGGTTTACTCCGGCAATGAAGCAAATTAACGCGAGAAGTTATGGCCAGAAACGGCCGGCGAGGGGGGCGTGGTCACCGCGGCGGGTGAGGAAGATGACTAGGGGTGGGGCTGGCTAGTCAGCGAGAGAGAGAGAGAGGAGAGGTGGGGTCCAGCGGTCAGCGGCTCTACGGGTTTTCTGTTAAGTGAAAAATGCTTCGCTCGGGGGACTAGGCCTGGTGGTTGGGGTCTGTTTCCATTTTTTTATTCTGTATCCTTTTTCTTTTCAAATCTTTGCAAACTTTTCAGCAAGTTTCTATTATGTTCAAACATGTATTTTAAAGATAATTTTGGAACATTTCTTTTATTCCCACATGGTTTAAATATTTATTTAAAATGGACCTTTGTCTTTATTCAAATAGGATTTTTAAATTTGATTCCAATTCATATTATTTATTCAAATGATTTAACTTTCTGTTTTAAAATCAAATGTTTGTCAAACCCCTTTTTGTAAGTTTTATTTATTCCGTAGGGTGTTAAATAATTCACTTTGAATTATTTTAATATGTTTTATCAATCATTTAAATTGGTTATTTCCCTTTATTCAAGTAATATCAAATATGGTTTTAATCTCATATAAAATTTATTTCAAAAAAATTTGTGATTCTATTTAAGTTATTTAATTAACTTTTATTCCACTTGGGCAAATTCCAATTATTATTTTCCCAAGATTTACTCAATCATTTCTATTAGGGATTTTGTCTTTATAGGAATAGAATTTGTTTAATGCCATATTATTTTATTTGAATATTCTTTATCCATTTATTTGGATTTGGATTATATTATTCCATTTGCTTATGGTCTTGGCCAAGTTTTATTTTGGCTTCTAAATATTCCTTATTTATTTATTTCTTTATTTGCCTTACAAAATCCATATCTTTTTATTTAATGAATCAAACTTGGTGATTCCAATTTGTAAAATCTTATTTAATATTTGTTTATCCTTTTAAATAACTTTAGGATTATTTCCTCACCATCTGGTATGGATTTTTAGATAGGTGCTTTATTAGCTTTGGAAATTCAATTTCCTTATCTTACTAAATTCATAAGATTTTATCTATGGTTCCAAATTGAATGAAACCAATTTCTATGGTGTTATAATATTTTCATTTATCATCATTTTAAAATGTTTGTTTGACCAAATTTTATGTGGATCAAATCCCTTAGGCTTAGAGTAATCTTGGAAATGATTTTCTTTCTTTAGGGTTTTAGAATTTTGGTTTATTTTCCAGGTGTTTAAATTTTAAGATGCCTTTATGAAGAATGCATTCCACTTGATTCGAATTTAGTTGGATTCAAACTTTATTCAAAGTTTTGTTCAAGTTGGGTTTTAATCTTTCCATTTAGAAATACAAGTTTCTTTTCACCGTAAATTTCAACAATTATTTATTTTGTTTGTTTATTTTTCACATTTCAAATTTTGGAAAATTTTGGGATGTGACAGGCTACCACCCTTAAAAGAAATCTCGTCCCGAGATTTGGGGAGGCTAGAGTTTACAAGTTGGCTTCAAAACAACTAGGGTACTACCACCCTTAAAATGGTTTTCAACTAGATTACATCTTGTTTTACTTGGGATCTTGATGTATCTTCTTTGGACACTTGTTTGCATAATGGCCTAGATATTTGCATTTGTGGCACATCATTTGGCTCTTATCCTTCTTCTTCTTTGGTATCATTGTCTCTTGTTTATTTCCTTGGTTCTTCTTCTTCTCTGGTATCATTGGCATGGTGTCCCATCTCTTTGCAAGTGTAACATTGTTCTTGGGTAATATCCTTCTTGCTAGGGTTGGGGCATTTCTTCTTCTTCTTGGGTCTCTCTAAAGCTAGGAGTTCTTCTAGTTCATGTTGTTCATATTTCACCATAAAGGTGGGAAATATTTCTCTCTTCTTGGGGCAGTCACTAGAGATATGTCCTTCTTCTCCACAAGAGTAGCAACACTTGGTGGTTACTTTGGATTTGGCTCTATGAAGCATGGTACTGACTTTGCCTTCATCATTCTTGGTAGAAGTTGTTCCTTCATGGAGTTTTCCAAACATATGATGCATTCCATCTTGCTTCATTTGTTGAACTATAGGATAGATGGGGCATTGGAGAGGGACATGATTATTTCCTTCACATAGGAAACAAGTCACTTGGGATGTGGGGCATTGTTTAGTTGGATGTTTCTCTTCACAATTAGGGCATTGATCCTCATGCTCGTTGGAAGTGTGTTCCATGTCTCCACAAATATTGCAAGCTTGAGTTCCTTCTTGTAACATACCAAAAATACTAAGCTTGGATCATCAAACTCTAATCATCAAAATTAGGGTTAACAAAAACTTTTCTAAATAAAATTATGAATGCATGCATATGTGTATGCATTGATTTTGAATTCTTTTAAAACCACCTTGTTTGTTTGTTTCATTGCTTGTAAAATGTTTCTTAGGTGAAATAAACATCATCTAAAACATTTCCCACACTTTTCCTAAAGATAAGTAAATCAAAACACATATATTAAATGAATGGTCATTTTGACCAATTTAACTCCCATGCCTACTTTGGCTGTCTCAAACTTTCAGAACCTAACAGAAACTTTTCTGGATCTTTGCACCCCTTGAATGTACTCATAACAAAGTATCAAGGCCAACTTTGTGATCATCCAGAAACTTTCAAATGCATAGTTTAAATGAAAATTCAAAATTGAATCTTTATCATATGGGAAGATCCCACTTTATCAAAAACCACTCAAACAAGCTCAACTTTCAAAACCCAAGCATCTGCAGACTCACCAGCACCAATCTAGCAAACCCACCAAAAATCTTTTCAAAATTCAAAACTTGATTTCATGCGGCCATTTCATCAAATAGGTTGTAGACACAAATCAAACAAACATCAAACACTATTGTGAGCAGTGATTCTTGCCTAACTTGTTCCCTAGTTAGCTCACAACCAGCTCAGTAGATCATCTAGGAAGATTATCCAAGCACTAGCACCACTGTGAGCTTGCCATTGCCATCAATGGTGAACAGCCGAGCACCCCCTTGCCACCCCATAGTCGACAGCAAGCTAGGAGCAGCAGCAAGCCTAGCCAGCATGTCTGGGAGGCAGCCCACCGTCCACCCCCACTCACAGTCCCAACCGCGAGCGTTGCCAAGCCCTGGACCACGCGCACAAGCCGCGCCCAAACCGCCAGAGACCATGTCGAGCGTGCGCCAGAGCACCACCCTCGACCAAAGCAGCCACTGCGCGTGCGAACACAATCCCCACCGACCCAGAGACCGCCAGACATCCCTGCAGCCCCGCGTCAAGCCACCGCCGCCCGTCAAGACGCCACCTGCCACGTAGAGCATCGCTGTTCGAGACCAAGCCGCAGCGCACGCCTCGAAACCATGTCGTTGAGCATCGCCAGAGACAAAGACCGCCCCTACCTTGCCCATGCCATTAGCTCAGTAACATCGACGAGCTCACCGTGCGCCCGACGGTCCCCTCGCTCGATTATAAATAGAGGCCACCCCCACTCGATTTCTTCACACCATCTCACTCCCCTCTCCTCACTGATCGTGCCACACCGTTCCTAGAGCAAGCCGAGCACCACCCCGCCGGAATATTATCGGAGCCCGCCGCCTCTGGAGAAGAAGGGAGCCATCGATTTCGTCCACCCCAGGAGCTGCCGCGACCACCCCTGATTTCGCCGCCGACTTCGTTGCTCGCCTCGCCGACCCTCGCCCGTACCCCGGTGAGCCCCCAGCACCCCTCACTGTTCGCGCTAGGTTTCGTTCTCGCCGGCGTTGTCTCGCGTCGACGATGACTCCCAGCCGCTGGACTAGAACTAGATCGAACGATCCACGTTGCCCCATACCGCTTCGCCCAGCCCCGTGTCACTAGCGAGTGGGGACAACCACTTAAGCAGCCCGCGAGGGCACTGCGCTTAGCAGGCCGGCCCGTTTACTTTTCCCGCGCAGCCCACTTATTCAAATTAACCTTTTTCCATTTCAATTCAAACACACTTCTGTACCCAACTTCAAAAATCAACCCAGATCGATTCAGTGCACCAAATTGAATGAAACCAATTTTGTTAGAAAGGTCTGTGAATGCTGAATCCAAGCCCGTTGGATTCAAGTCATTTGGATCTATAGATCACCCATGGTAAAAATAATAAGGCAGAAGCTTTTCTGCATTCAAACATTTTTCAAATTTAAACCATAATAGCTTTTGAGTTGATTCCAACTCTCAAAAATAACATTTAACCATACCTTTCAGAATATATAAAAATATATAAGTTTACTTGAAGAAATAATATTCAAGTAATAAAAGAATGCCCCATAGGCATTACTAGCCACTTTAATTAATTAAAATAAAAGGGTAAAACCTTATTAAATTGTGACACCACTTTAAATCACATTCCCATGGACTACAATATGTGGTGATGACATGTGTCAACATGATCCCATGTTTGGTTTGGCGAATATTAAATCTTAAGTAGTTTTTCAATGAGTAGAAATTACTTTTCTAAAAATAAAAGTAATTAAATCAAGCCTTAACCTTGTAATGTTAGAGATGATGCTAGATCATCTATAGGACCCTTGTGTGTGATGATTGCAAGTAGTTAAGTATTGTTTGGTGATTGTGTACCTCGTATTTATTCATAGACGCTAGTACCGACCAAGGATACGAGGAGGAAGGAGGATCCTACGAAGAAGAAGCCGAGGAGAACTTCAACCACTGCTCTGCACAAGGCAAGCCAATACTTGCATGCTATTAACTTAGCAAGCTTATATTGACACTGATGCAAGCCTAATACTAGTAGTAAATGTGCAAGCTAACACTTGCAAGATACCCTACTGATGCAACAAACCCCTACTCGTTACCATGCCTACTATATGCCTTAAGCATATGTGATCACACCCACATGATAAACCAATCCTAGTTTTAATTGCAAGCTTCTTACTTTATTTCTTTATCAAATCTTACTTAGAGTTTACTTAAGTGAATTATAGATACTAGAAAGATAGTTGAAGGTTGCATAAAGAACATAAAATTTTGCCTAAGTTAGAAACCTTGATATCAACCTAAGATATAAGGTTGGACTTAGTTGAAACTCCACTAGTTTACCACCCCTCATCAGTACTACCCCCACCTGTAGATGCTAGTGCTAAGTATAAAACTTGATCAACCTTAGATGGGAATACTTGGTGGAAAAATGGTTATGAAAACCTTGGAATGATGGATCATTCTATTGAAATGTTTTGGACATGTGTTTCTAAACACCTGATGATCTTGGTGATGAAAATGTTGAGGCATGAGCCTTAGCCCTTTATAAAACTGATGGTTGTCTGGATGCGATACCATTCCAATTTTATCGTACAACCACAATACCCGAATATTGGGTAGGGCTTGACTGGAAACTTATATACCTTAGTATTAGTTCCCTCACGGCCAAGGTCTGAGCTGAGGCTACCTTGTGAAGATTGTCCACCTGTGCAGTACCCAAGATGACAGTTGGTCATGGTTGGGAGGCCAAACTCACAGGAGAGGTACTTATACTAGGGCGTGAAATTGAAAGGTTAGGATTGATTATCCGCATACTGAGTATGGTGAATTCAGGATTTGTTCCTGACGGATGTATCGAATGTTGTGGTGAAAGTGTACAATCTCTACAGAGTGTCAAACTATTCGAATAGCCGCGTCCGCGGTTATGGACAGTTGGAGTGGCCATACTGTTCCCCCGTCAGACTTTTCAAAATGACATGTGAAATGAATTGAGACTTTGACTTGACCACAACAGAGTTGTGATATGAAATACAAGTTCCCACTTAGGAGTTATAAAATTGTGACTAGCTTTGGAACTTAGTAGAGATAAATCTGGCTTTTGCAAAACAACCCTAGAGCCTAGTGTCCTATTATCCAAAACCCCCTTTTTCTTGTTAGTATCAGTTTGCGAGTACTTAAAGAGTACTCATGGCTTTGTCCTGGCTATTCCCATGGCGGACTATGAAGAGGAGTACCTGGAAGATGGACCCCAGGAAGGTTACGACAACTAGGATCATCTCCCATCGTCAGCATTGCCTGTGACCCCAAAGATGGAGCTTCGCCTACGCTACCGTTATTATTACGTATTCCGCTGCTTGAAGATGTACTGAGAACTGGATCATGAGATCCCTATTTGTGTAAGAAAGTATGTATCGTTTGTAATGGATGATGTACTATGGTATCCAATTATGTTATGTCTCGCAAAAATGGTAATCCTGGGATTGCGATGTATGGCATAACAGGCATCTAGGATTGAAAAATACGGGTGTTGACACTTCTATAATATCATCCTTGACATCATCGTTGTCACAAACTCCTTGGGAAGAGTTGCTTATCATGTTCATTGGGTTTCCAAAAACTTTTGCAATAATTGAGATTGGGTTTCCAAAAACTTTTGCAATAATTGAGATTGGGTTTCCAAAAACTTTTGCAAGGCTGGGTCTAACTCATTGTTGTTGGCTAAAAACTGAGTTGTCACTTGATGCAAATGAGTTTGGTTTTCTAGTAGTTGTTCTCTCATGTGCATCTCTTGGTTGTTGTTGTTGTCACCATTCTTGATGTTGGAGTCTCTTGGGGAAGTCATCTGTTTGGGTTGGATTGGGATTAGAATAGGAAAAAGATTTCTAAGGAAGAAGTCTATCACACACAACAATTCACACAAGCAATGTGCCAGCAATCACAAACATACATTCCATACAAACAACAAGTTTCAAGCACATTTTTAGGCAACACAATATTTTTTGTTACACCACATAAGTTGGTGTGTTTGATCTAAATTAACATTAGTATGGTGGTCCAACTATATGGTTCACTTGAGTTCATTCCATTCTTCTTAGTTGTTTCTTCATGAACAAGATCATTGTATCCTTGGAGAAATTCTTGTATCTTGGTCACAAAGCTTCAAAGGTGGTGATGGTTTCTTCTAAGTTGTGTTTCCCTAGTCTTCAAGTCTTGAATAGTATTTCTTGTCTCACTTGTAGTCCTTAGAGATGTCCAAGTTGAAGTCCTTGATGAAACTAAAGTTGAAGTCACTGGTGATGTTGACGTTGAAGTCATTTGAGTTGGTGAAGTCATTTTCTCATGTTGAAGTCTTTGCTCATGTTGAGGTTTTGTCCATCTAGTTTGAAAGGGAAAAGATGTAGAATCCAAACCAAAAAGGTTGAGGAAAGAGTTTACAAGATTGTTTGTAAATAAGTTTTGGAACAAATACAACTCCTATTTTTTCTAAGGGGTTTTGTCCAATCCTAGGGTTACAATCCTATAGGCAACACAGTGATCTGATACCATCTATAGAGGTCCCAACCTTTAATAAGGTAGAGATCTCTGGGTTTACAATGATAGTCCCCGGATCAATAGCTAGCATCCACAGTTAAGATGTAATATCAAGAAACAAAGGTCATAATACAACTTATAACCAGGAATAAAATAATTTATTACATCTTCCATAGCTCATTTGGCTATCTCATTACAATGCAGCAGAAATAACTATAGCATGGAGTCTTTCATCTTCAAAGTGCCACAGGCAATCATGTTGGTTGCAAACTTGTAATCCTAATGAACACACTTTACTAACATCAAACAAACCTGCAACATAATAAGTTACAGCCACAAGGGTCAATACATTTGAATTGTATTGGCAAGTGATCCTATGGTAGTATAGTGGTAACTATCATCTATATGCATTTGGCTAAGTGGAGCTTAGGCTTGCTTTTCTCAAAATATATTTTCCTTATCATTTGAAAACACTAAGTTTTTGTTTGACAAAATCACCCAAGGAACCACCAATAGAAATTGGTGAACCTTAAACCCTTGTTCAACCACAAGTTTTTAACTTAGAAATTGGGATGAGGAGATTCTTGATAGCTTCCATGTCTTGATGCTCAAATTTTCCAATACCAGGGACATGGCTAAGTACTTAGATTTTTCACTCTGCAGAGGTGGTGCACTTTCCCCACAAGACTTGGTATCACCAAGACAAGATCTTTCAGAAGCCTTCCCTTAGACCAGAATGGACACGCTCCAACCTATTAAACCCCTACCACCAATTGTCCATTTGGCTAAGTTATTGCAACATATATGATCCAGGAAGAGCCCCTAATGCCATGTGGCTGCACTTTAATCTTCTCAACATTTGACATCTCAAATCTCTTTGTTCCTGGGTGGCATTCCACAAGTGAGATACCAAGTTTTCCCCAGTATACTGGACTTGGTGATGCCCAAGTTTTCCCCAGCATACTGGACTTGTGTAACCACTCAACACAAACCTTTCTTTCCATTCCACCCAGGTGATTCATTCACTTAGTTGTTTTATTAAAAAAAACACAAGTCCTTGACTTAGAAATATTCCATAGCATGAATATAATCCACCCTTGTTCTCTACTAGCTAGGCTAAGCATTATACTAGTAGGAATCTTG
This sequence comes from Avena longiglumis, assembly GCA_030063025.1. Lineage (NCBI taxonomy): Eukaryota > Viridiplantae > Streptophyta > Magnoliopsida > Poales > Poaceae > Avena > Avena longiglumis. The sequence continues at coordinate 107,406,408 of CP125974.1, forward strand.
ACTTAGGAAAATTCTACTAAGGTTTATTCTACTAGGATTTCCCATGGCATAGTTTATACTTAGCAAAAATTCCATGCAAGTCCTACTTAGAAAATATCACTAATGCATAGTGAAAATAATAGGACAAAAGTATGAAGCATCACTTGACTTTTTGGTAGAGGATATAAGTTCACTCCTTGATCTTACAATAGTCACACTCTTCAAATGTCACTACAATTCAATCAAGCAAGGCACAATTTCAATCTACCAATCAAGCAATCATCACATAAAATAATAAAAACAAAGCAATGCATGCAAGCATGCCCAAGACCGTTTTATTTGGAAAAGTGGTTTCTAATAGGTTATAAACATTTTAAAACACCTATTGGTCATTTATAAGGTAACAAAACCATTTGATATCAAGTTAGTGAAAAAGGCCACTTTAAGTCATTTTGTTTTGCTAGAAATGTTTCAAATCAAAGAAATATTTCTAGTGTTTGACAAATACATTTTTAAACAAAAATGTTAGCGTTTTATGGTAAAGTATTTAATATTAAAACCATTTTCAAAAGGTTTCACCTATAACCCATTTTTATACCAAAACAATATTTTATGTTGTTGGAAATGACTTTTAGCAAAGTAATAATTTATACGGTTCATAAAATATATTTTTAAATCCTAAAACTTGGTGTTTAGGGTCAGAGAGTTTAAATCAAATCATTTTCCAAAGGTTTTACTCAAAAAGTATTTTAAACATATAAACAATATTTTTATTTGACTAGAAATGTTCTAAATCAAAGATTTATTCTTTAACTTCACAAAATACACTTTTAATTGCACAAGTTGGTTTACATGGTCAGTAAGTTCAAAATAAACCATTTGTCAAAGATTTTATCCTAAAAACATTTCTAGAATAAATTTTATACACAAAATATGCCTAAACAAGTTTCTGCAAAAACAACCAATTTAACAGAAGCAATTCTTTAAACAAAGTTCATGGTTGGAAAGTACTTGTTCAGCTTATTCCATTGATATAAAATTTATAAAGTTTGGACGTGTGGATTAAAAGTTATGCAATTTACAAGTTTGAACATCTAATAGAACAAATTCTGGATTTTAAAACAAACTCTGGGCCATGCGTCGTGTTTTCATTGGTCCATACTGATTCGCACAGACCGCGTGCTGAGGATCGTTGGATCTAATTAGATCTGAGAGGCTCAGATCACTGCGTACTGTAGGGTTTCAGCATAGAAAACAAAAAATTTCCTACGATAGGAACAACTATGTACCAAGATCTATCTACTAGATACAAACAACGGGCGGATGTATATCCGTAGAGAACATACCCTTGAAGACCGACAAATATTAACGAGTCCAAACTCGTGGTTGATGTAGACGATATCTTGCCGATCTCAAGATCGAGAGGAAGTCCTAGCGCTACAAAACAGCAGCGCATCCGTGCTCGCACACACGTTCGAGGCACCGAGCAACCTCCGCCTCCTCGCTCTAGCGATGCAGCGGAAGCACAACTCTTTCTTGCCGAATAGCCACCGGGAACATGTATCTCGCTAGTCCGAGACCATGGGTAATAAATTCTAGAGGGGGAGAGAGATCCTTCACGAGGAGGTGTGAGTGAGAAGTGAGAGGAGGGCTCCTTATAGGGAGGGGCAGCCCATGGGGCATGGCACGGCCATGGAGGGTGCCCCCACCTCCCCCTCATTCATGTGGGTGGACACTCCACTCACAAAAAGGCCCTTCAATTTTCTCCACTCAAAAACCCACTCAAATTCCCATTAAATTTCCACCAAATTTAATGCAAACTCTCATTAAATAAAACACTTTTATTTTATTCAGAATTTTTTCAATTACTTTAATGACAAACATTCACAAATAACCCCTTGCTAGAATTCTATTTCACATGCATAACCACTTTATGCAATTTCACCCGAAAACCTGTTTCGGTATCTAGTGAATTAAATTCCTGCGGTTGTTCATTCTTTCGGCATGAAACTTTTGCTCCAATTGGATGTCGGTGTCTCTTAAGTGTGTCACCATACGGTTCATGAATAATGCGGACATGATCGAGACCCCTCTAGAATCAATAATCAGAATCGGGATCTGGAGACCCATACTGACTCCCACACATTCAACGATGACTTTCTTGTGATCATCGGTACCTTTTACGCTAGTATCTTAATCCCTTTGTTTCGCGATATATTACATGTCCGAGATTCGATCATCGGTATCTCCATACCTATTTTGATCTCGTTACTGACATGTACTCTTTTCTCGTTTCCGTGATATAACATTCTAGTGATCAAATCACTTGCTTGCAAGCTAATCAATGTGATATCACCGAGAGGGCCCAGAGCATATCTATCCATCATCAGGATGAACAAATTCCACTCTCGATCCATGGGCCTCAACATAACACTTGAGTAGTTCTGAATCCATCTTTATAATCACCCTGTTACGGTGTGACGTTTGATGTTATCAAGAAACTCTTCCGGTGTTAGTGATTGACATGATCTCATGGTCTAAGGATTAGGATAACTTTGTAAGTTGTTATAGCAATATAAACTCAATGACTTTGATCGTAATGCTATACATCGGATGAATGTTCATCACACCATTACAGTAATGTTGTGATCCCGTTATTAACAACATCCAATGTCCATGATCAGGAAACCTTGATCATCTTGTTAATCAACGAGCTAGTTTATGAGAGAGGCATAACTAGGAACTTTCTGTTTGTTTATTAAACACACATGTATTAACGTTTCCGTATTAATACAATTATAGCATGCAAAATAAACATTTTTCATAAACAAGGAATACGTTAATAACCACTTTATTATTGCCTCTCAAGCATATTCCCTTCACGTACCTCTTCGGTTAAGTGGTTCTATCCTATCTAGTGGATTATTATCTAACGGTCTAGAGCAACTGGTCATGAACTGGCGGCGCGAGCGACAGTGGCTGGCGGCGGAGCGATCTGTTAGTGGTGTCGCCGGCGATGTAAGAAGAGAGAGATGGTGGGGAGTGGCTCACCAGATTCACGGAGAAGTGTTGAAGCTTGAGGTGGTTGTTTCGGGGACAGGGGCGCACGGGGGTGGATACAATTCCTCGCCAGAGTTGTTGTGTGCGTCTGGAGATTGCTGTCGACGTCGAAGGCGAGTCTACAGATCCTGCACGAGTGAACGGAGAGAACCTGGATGTTCACAAGGCACAGGCGAACATGTTGGCATGAATAGCTGGTCGAGGCGCGTACTAGTTCAAGCGATAAAGCTCACCGGAGTTATTTGCAGACAGCGGCACTACTTGGTTGTCGTTGTTGCCGACGCTGTGGGTCAAGCGCGAGCAAGTCGAGGCTACTGGGAGGTACGCATGAGTCTAGGGATCAGTATCGGGTGGTCTAGGGGGCAAGGGGCGACGGTGGCTGGCCGAAATTGCTCGGAGAGCTCGTCGGAGCAGAGGATGGTCTCAGATGAAATCGGAGCGGCCTGGTGGAGGAGAGGGTGAGGTGAGCGAGGGGAATGAGAGAGGAGAGGCAGGCGTTTAAGTACGCGTGGTCGGGGCGAGGTTTACTCCGGCAATGAAGCGAATTAATGCGAGAAGTTATGGCTAGAAACGGCCGGCGAGGGGGGGCGTGGTCACCGCGGCGGGGTGAGGAAGATAACTGGGGGGTGGGGCTGGCTAGTCAGCGAGAGAGAGAGAGAGGAGAGGAGAGGTGGGGTCCAGCGATCAGCCGCTCTGCGGGTTTGCTGTTAAGTGAAAAACGCTTCGCTCGGGGGAAGAGGGAGTGGGCTGGTTGCTGGGCTGGACTAGGCCTGGTGGGCTGGGGTCTATTTCCATTTTCTTTTATTCTGGATCCTTTTTCTTTTCAAATCTTTGCAAACTTTTCAGCAAGTTTCTATTATGTTCAAACATGTATTTCAAAGATAATTTTGGAACATTTCTTTTATTCCCACATGGTTTAAATATTTATTTAAAATGGAACATTTCATAGGATTTTTAAATATGATTCCAATTCATATTATTTATTCAAATGATTTAACTTTCTGTTTTAAATTCAAATGTTTGTCAAACCCCTTTTTGTAAGTTTTATTTATTCCGTAGGGTGTTAAATAATTCACTTTGAATTATTTTAATATGTTTTATCAATTATTTAAATTGGTTATTTCCCTTTATTCAAGTAATATCAAATATGGTTTTAATCTCATATAAAATTTATTTCAAAAAAATTTGTGATTTTATTTAAGTTATTTAATTAACTTTTATTCCACTTGGGCAAATTCCAATTATTATTTTCCCAAGATTTACTCAATCATTTTTATTAGGGATTTTGTCTTTATAGGAATAGAATTTATTTAATGCCATATTATTTTATTTGAATATTCTTTATCCATTTATTTGGATTTGGATTATATTATTCCATTTGCTTATGTTCTTGGCCAAGTTTTATGTTGGCTTCTAAATATTCCTTATTTATTTATTTCTTTATTTGCCTTACAAAATCCATATCTTTTTATTTAATGAATCAAACTTGATGATTCCAATTTGTAAAATCTTATTTAATATTTGTTTATCCTTTTATATAACTTTAGGATTATTTGCTCACCATATGGTATGGATTTTTAGATAGGTGCTTTATTAGCTTTGGAAATTCAATTTCCTTATCTTACTAAATTCATAAGATTTTATCTATGGTTCCAAATTGAATGAAACCAATTTCTATGGTTTTATAATATTTTCATTCTTGATCATTTTAAAATGTTTGTTTGACCAAATTTTATGTGGATTAAATCCCTTAGGCTTAAAGTAATCTTGGAAATGATTTACTTTCTTTAGGGTTTTAGAATTTTGGTTTATTTTCCAAGTGTTTAAATTTTAAGATGCCTTTATGAAGAATGCATTCCGCTTGATTTGAATTTAGTTGGATTCAAACTTTATTCAAAGTTTTGTTCAAGTTGGGTTTTAATGTTTCCATTTAGAAATACAAGTTTCTTTTCACCCTAAATTTCAATAATTATTTATTTTGTTTATTTATTTTTCACATTTAAAAATTTGGAAAATTTTGGGATGTGACAACAAGTCAAGGACTAAATGATCATAGAGGCTATGGTGACTTGTCATAGTCATAACATGGTGTGAGCATGTGCCAAGTCAACCCAAACAAAGCATCAAAGGAGAATAACACAATACTATGCTTTTGCATGCTAAAACAATGCATAATTTGTTCAAGGTACACTAAGCAATCCCATTTCTTTGGAACAAGACATGCTACAACAATAATCACTAAGCATAAGGTCAAAACAAGATCTAGCATGACATGATAAATTCTAAGCCATAGTCAAAACAAGCTCCCTTTTGTACCACTATAAGCATGAAACTTCCTACTCTTTTCCAACACCAAACAATTTATTTGAAACAACTCACAAAGATAATAATCAACAAAGATCAATGAGCTTGTCTCACAAATCCAGAAAGAAAAATTAAAATTTCTAAGATGAAAGGACAAGAAAACTAAGGCTGAATTCAGTGCTAGCAAAAGTGAACACTCACAAAACAATAAGAGTGAAAACTAGAGTGTTCTAGGCAATGGAAATAGAGTGTGCCTCTCTCCAAAATAAGTGTGGTGTAACCAACCAAATTACTCAAGAAAACTAAGCAAACGAAAACCAAAAACGAAAACTAGTATGCTCCAAGAACAACACAACAATGCATGAGACAATAAAAATGAAGTGTCTAGAAAGACCTGAGATTTTTATTGATGAAGAAGGGGATGCCTTGGGCATCCCCAAGCTTTGACGCTTGCACCTCTTGAAAATCTCTTGGGGTGACATGGGGTGGCATCCCCAAGCTTGAGCTTTTGTCAATTCTTCATCTCATTACATCATTCTTTCTCTACACCTGCAAATTTTCCTTCATACAAAACTTCACACAATCTTCATTTGCAACATTAGTGTATTCAAAAGATAATAGACCTTTGGGTTTAGTTTCAAAACAGTAAAACTGTCACTAAAGACACAAGCTACTATAGCAACTCCTTCAAAAAGCTCAATTTCCCAAAAATAACCCAAAAAGGAATCAATAAGAAGCAAATGCAAATAATGATAGAAATCTGTCAAAACAGACCAGCAGGTAGAAACCGATTTTTTCGAAGACCTTATGTTGCTCAAATCAAAAAGTGTTGAACTAACGAAAGTTATCTAACATACTGAGGGATTAATTTGTAAATTGTGAGCTCATTCCGACTTACAGGAACTCCTCATAAAGTTTTATGGTGGAGGATAGAAATCTGTTTTGGGACAGCAACTCCCCAAATCTTACTTCCCTCTCATTAGAGGTCATTCTTGGCACAAAAAGCAAACAAAAAGGATAAGGAGAGGTCATTACTGACGTAATAACTTCCAAGACTCAAGAAAACTCTTGGTTTATCTCCCAACAAGTACTTTTCTTTTATGCCTTTAAATTAGGCTTGATATTTCACTAGTAGAAAACAGCCTATCCGTTCGTGTCCCCTAACAGCATTAGTCCCGGTTACGCCACGAACCGGGACTAATGCTGGCATGCGTCCCGGTTCAAGCGGGCACGATGGCCAGAGGCATACGTCCCGGTTGGTAAGGGGTCATACGTCCCAGTTTGCAACACAAACCGGGACTAAAGGTTGGGCGTCAGCCACGTGGCATGGCACACACCTTTAGTCCCGGTTTGTGTTACAAACCAGGACGTATGATCCCGCCTTCTATAAATGTGACGCCCCAGCCCTCTGCCTCCCCTCTGTTTTTTCTTGGTGGAAGGTGTGAGAGGTGTGCTCATTTTTTTCCTATCCATGAATTCAAGGTGTTTGATGAAATGTTTGAGTGAATGATCCCGTTCAATTTCTCTTAGAACAAAAATATAGAAGGTTTCCGAGATGCACTTGAGCTTTCTCCTCTTTATTTCCCTCAATCGAGGTTAGCAATCTTATCTTTTCTCTGTCATTGATACAATGCATGTGTCGATGTGAATTGGTCATTTCACTATTTATGATGTCCTGTTTTTGATAAACTTACTTATATGATGTAGATGAACGGTCGGAAATGGATGTACGGTGACCGGCGTGTACCCGGGTACATTAAAGGCATGGATAAATTTATCGATGTGGCTACGACAAACAAAGAGAATGGTTTTATACGTTGTCCATGTGTTCAATGTCGGAACAACAAGGAGTACTCTTCCTCGAAAATCATTCGCGGCCACCTGATTATGAAAGGTTTGATGCCCAATTATAATTGCTGGAACAAGCACGGGGAAAGAGGGGTTATGATGGAAGATGGTGAAGAAGATGATGATAACAACTATCATCATATGTTTCCTGAATACAGTGATACTACAATGGAAGACAATGAAGGGGAAGGAGGTGAAGAACGGGCATCAGATGAGCCTGCTGATGAACTTGGTAGGGTCATTTCTGATGCAAAGCGAGACTGTGAAACGGAAAATGAGAAGTTGAAGTTAGAGGGCATGTTAGAAGATCACAAGAAATTCTTGTACCCAAATTGTGAAGATGGCAGCACAAAGCTCGGTACCACACTGGAATTGCTGCGATGGAAGGCATGGTGTGGTCTAACTGACTCCTCATTTGAAAAGATGCTGAAAATAATGAAGCCGAAGTTTCCAAAACATAACGAACTTCCCGAGAGTACCTACGAAGCAAAGAAGACTCTTTGTCCTCTAGGATTAGATGTGCAAAAGATACATGCATGCATTAATGACTACATCCTCTACCACGGTAAGGAGTATGAGAATTTAGATAAGTGCCCGGTATGCAATGCATTGCGGTATAAGATCAGACAAGATGACCCTGGTGATGTTGAGGGAGAGCCCCTCCGGAAGAGGGTTCCTGCTAAGGTTATGTGGTATGCTCCTATAATAACAAGGTTGAAACGCATGTTCAGAAACAAAGAGCATGCCAGGTTGTTGTGATGGCACAAAGAAGACAGTAAGAAAGACGGGAAGTTAAGACACCCTGCTGATGGGTCAAAGTGGAGAAATATAAGTTAATTCATTTTTAATTTTAAATGGTTCATAGTTTAAATGGTTACATTAATTATTTTTAAAAACGGAAAATGGTTTTGAATTATTTATTCAAATTCAAACACTTTTTATGTTTAAAGTTTTTCTAAATTCCAAATTAATATTCAAAAAATATAAGTTAATTCATTTTTAATTTTAAATGGTGATATTAATTATTTTTTAAAATAGAAAATGGTTTTGAATTAGTTATTCAAATCCAAACACATTTTATGTTTAAAGTTTTTCTAAATTCCAAATTAATATTCAAACAATATAAGTTAATTCATTTTTAATATTAAATGGTTCATATTTTAAATGGTTACATTAATTATTTTTTAAAAACAGAAAATGGTTTTGAATTAGTTATTCAAATCCAAACACTTTTTATGTTTAAAGTTTTTCTAAATTGCAAATTAATATTCAAAAAATATAAGTTAATTCATTTTTAATTTTAAATGGTTCATAGTTTAAATGGTTACATTAATTATTTTTAAAAACAGAAAATGGTTTTGAATTACAAATTTAAACCCCAAAATAAAAAATAAGGCGGGAACAAAGAGAAAATTCCTGAATTTTTTTGAAAACAGGGTCATACGTCCCGGTTGGAGCCACCAACCGGGACTAAAGACCCCTGCGCGCTCCCCTTGGGCTGATGAAAAAAAGGTGGAGTATACGTCCCGGTTGGTGGCTCCAACCGGGACGTATGACCCTTTAGTCCCGGTTGGAGCCAGCAACCGGGACAAAAGGTCCTTTGGTTATAACTGGCTCGCCTCCTCTTCTTCTTCCCCATCTCACTTCTCTGCTTCATCGATGCGCGCATAGGAGACACCGCCCCACGACGCCGGCAGGCTGCCCGAGCTCCACCGCCTTGCTGACCCTGCCAAAAGCTCCGCCTCGTTGCCCTCTATCTCCCCGCAAAAGGAATCAAAGAGGGGTATCTGCAATCGTCGCCATCGACGCCATCCTTCTGCTGTCCCTGTTTGTCGACAAATTCCGGTGAGACCTATCCTTCCTCCACCCTACTTTGGCAACCAAGGTCTCATACAGGACCTAGCGCACCCCATTATGCCCTGTTTTGCTTGATCAAGCCCCAGATACTCGACATCGTCTTCGTCTGCAAGCGCCGCCCGCAAGCGTAACTCCGGCGAGGAATCTAGGATGAACACGAGCACCCCTTCCTCAACCACGACCACCACTGAGCCTACCTCGACCACCGCAACCTCTCGTAATAGTTCATGCTCCCCTTACCCCTCTAGAATCGCCGGAGCACCACCCTCGCGACGCGTAGCCGCCGCGCGTAGTGAGCAGCACTGCCGCCCGTCGTGGTGACGTGGTGCCCGCGTGGCCCCAGTCCCACCTACCAGCCTCAGAGGCTAGGTGCCTCTGCGGTGCAGGTTAGTAGTGGCCTGGTCTAGGTCCACCCGTCAAGCCCTGGTCCAGGTCACACCTGCCTGCGTGGAGGCTAAGGTGGCCACGGGCCCCACTGTCAGCCACTGTGGTGTAACACTACGGTTTTGAAAAGACCGTCGCTTCTATGTGACATGCCAATCCCTGGATCGGTTCATTGGCTCACAATAGAATAAAGATGAATAACATAGCAAAATATCCGTGTATCATAAATAACGAAGATCTAGAGTATCATTATTACAATAAAGGCTTACCTCAAGGCTAGCTTAACTTATTCAAGTAGCAACATAAATAGAATAAATCCCCCATTCTTCAAATTGCCCACAAGTGAACAAGTGCCAAGTGGAGTACCGTGGCCTAAATCGATCACTCAGAATCTGAATTTCCTGCAACATGAAACGTAGCAGCCCCGAAGGGTCAATACATGGAATGTATGGCAAGTAGAGCTATTAAAGGAGACAATAGAGCTATCATCTACATGCATATTTGGCAAGTGGAGTTGTGGCTAGCTTGCATTTGTGAAAACCTTTGTCCTACTTTCGTAACCAGTTTTTGATTTTCTTTGAAAAGATCCCATTTAAGTTAACCCATCAACATTAAAGCAATTAGGAAATTGGAATGAGTGAGAAACATATCATGAAATCAATATCAAGCAACTCAGATGTCCATAACCGGGGACACGGCTATTCGATTAGTTTATACACCCTCCAGGGGTTAGTACACTTTACCCATGTGACTTGGCCAACCCAGCTCGTACCACCACTCTCATATTGGGTGATGATAGGGAGAAGTCCAAGAAGGGACCGTTCGGGAAGTAGTTCCCCAAACCCGACACGCACCGGTCCAACCTACCAAAATTCTACATCTCTGGATACGTGGGTTCGAGTTACCACAACCTACTGAGTCCAACCAACCTCCCATTCCATTATTGGCACATGGTTGCACATGTAAGCTACAAAATAAAGAAGCCAATCATTTTATCTTGATACCTGGGTGCCTTTCCGCAATGATACCAGCAAAAATTATCAATCCCATTACACCCAGGAGATTCATTGATTAAGTTGTTTTTAGTTTTCGCAGACCAATACATTTAGAAACAACCTTCAGTGATGTAACCCAGCCCTCGTTCCTCATAGCATGGCTAAGCACATCTACCAACGGTGGCTCTTCTACAAGAAATCCCTACCACATAATAGGACATAGCATAGCGATAGTAATTTCCTACACATGCATCTACAAAATACACGACAATCCATTGAAAATAGTAGGACAACATCATGAACAAGGTAGCATCTACTTGCCTTGGCTATAGCGTTCGAACGAACAATCCTCACACGAGCAAGCGTTGCACTCGTCACAATCTACACGATATAATTGCAATCACATAAACAAACCAAACACAATCATATACACACATGACAATTCAAGATGCATGCATGACGAGTTGAACAATGCTACAGTATCTTTATACAATCTTATTCAGTATACCTACTATATGCATGCATGGAAAATATTTTAAGTTCATAGAAAACAAAGCATGCAATTTTAAATGACCAACCATTGAGCTATAACCCAATTATTTAGCCACTTCTATTAAACTGTGTGTAAAATCTTGGAAAAATATCCACTGTGTAGGCAACCTAAAATAGAACAAGGACCAACTGGAATCACTCAAAAAGGATTTATATAAGTTCCTAGGTAATTAAAATACTCCAGTAAGCCTTTTTATGGATTCTGCAAATTCCAGTACTGTAAGTCTACCTTTTAAATTCATTAATATATTCCTCTTGTTCTACTGATTCCAGGGACATCTTATTTGCAATTTTTGGAGTTGTAGAACTTTTACTATGGATTTAATACTCTAACAAGGACATTAAACTATTTAATTAATCAAGACAAATCCTTTCTGCAAAAGTATGAAACAACTGCAAACAATATTCTACGTGAAACACTGAATCCATACATATTTTATTTGCAATTTTTGGCCTAGTAGATTATTTTCTATCGGTTTTACAAGATCCATCTAATTTTTGCCAAAATAAATCGAATTAGAGTCTCAGTCAAACTTTGATTGGCTTGACTACGCTGATGTGGCGCTGACTAGTCAGCGCCCTGACCAGCCAGTCAACAGTCCATCTGGACCATTGGATCCAGATTGAAGGGTAAAGGGGGGCGACGTTTACCAGCGGTCAATGGCAATGGTCAAGAGCAACGGGCGGCTCAAGTTCACGGCGGCGGTCGGTGCGACGGCATGCGGGGTGAGGCGGGATCTCATGGAGGCGACAGCGTGCGTTCTCGCATCCGCGGGCGACGGTGGTGGCGATCTGGAGCGCGGGCGGCGGCACACGGCTCCGGCGAGTTTGGCGGGCGGTGTCGGGGCGCTGCCTGCATGGGGAAAAGTGATGGGGCGAGTCAGTCGAGGACATGGAGGCTTCCCAGGGAGAAATCGGGGTGAGGGGTGCTCAAAACCGAGCTCTACCGAGCTATGGCGGCTGCGGCTTCGATCTCCGGCGAGAGATTGTGTGTAGGTGGCGGCGCCTTAGGCGAGGGTTTTCGGGGGGTTCCGAGGAGGGGCTCGAGGGCTATAAGGCGGTGCTCACGGTGCACGGAGGGCGCCGATCCATGCCGAAGTGCCTCGGCGTCTGCTCGCGGGCGCTTACGTGCGGTCCAGCTGGCGAGCGGTGCAGGTGGTGCTAAGTCGGCCGAGGCGGCGCATCCGCTATGCGCGCCGCTGCAGCCGGGCTGGCCGCTGCGAAGTGCTAGGCCTGCGGCCCAGCTGGCTGCGCTAGCTGTGTTCTTTTCTTTTGGATTTTTCTTTTTCTTGAACATTTTCTAACTGAATTTTCTGTGTCTGAACTGTCTATAATTAACCACAAAATTCAGATTATTATAGAATTTTCTGTGAAGCTCCGATTGAGGCGATTCAAAGTGCTACGGGTTCGTGTCGGAACCCTCTATGCACCTGTGCCTTCCAAACAACTAGAATATACCATTTTAGCAGATGTATGGTAGAATCCGAGCACTCAAGTGTAGGTGTCAAAATGCAATGGCAAGCGAGGTGTTTTGCCAAAACCTTTTCAAACTGAATTTTTGCAATGATGTTCATGATGCAATGACATGTATGCTATGCAGTACCAAATCTAAAATTTGGGATGTGACATGTGGCTAGCAGTGGCCTCGGTGTAAAAATGTTTTCTGTTTTGTTTAAATTCAGAAATGGTTTAATTAAATCTAGAAATTGATATAATATTGTAAATTCAATAATTAATTAATTATAACTCAGAAAAATACAAATAATATATCAAAATGTTCAGAAAAATGAGATCTAACTATTTAACCTATAATCATGCATTGTTCAACAACTTTCAAGACAAGTTTAATTAGAGAACAAAATCAACCCCTCTCATATAGTCCGGAGTTTCGCCGAGTTAGGGTTTTCACCCCTCAGAACCCTGTTTAAATTGCCGAGCATGTCTTAGGGTTACTTTTCAATACAAATTAACTTGTCATATTATCATCCTTGTTTGATCATTGCATTGATGCCATGTGTTGATTGTTCCCCTCTCTTTTCGGCGTTCGATTCTTCGCGGTAGAATACGAGATCGAGATCAAAGACCGATGTCAACACCATCGAAGATCGAAGATTTCTTGATAGCCATCGTATTGTAGATGCTTAGCCATGATATTAGTTGTCATAGACCCCAGTTGAATCGATGTTGCACCTAGGGTTAGCCGGTGTGTCCTCGCCAAGGCATCCCGAACCCGAGGGTTGATTGATTGCCGCCTTTCTTTTCGGTATTGGTTATTCGTGATAGGATCCGAGCCCGATGGTTTCTCCGAATTACGGTTTCTGATATTGTTAATTCATTTTTATTATTGTGTATGTATATATTAGGGTTTCTCCGAATTAGGGTTTATATATCTCAACACCATACCTAACATTCTCCCTTAGCTGCTTTGACTTATCCATTTTCCACCTATGCAGAAAATATGGACCCACACGACACAGACGAACAAAAGGAAGATTTGATCCAAGGTGTGATCCGCGGGGAAGAAAATTTAGATGTATCGACGTTTCTGAACAACACCGATGAGGGTGATCCTCTTTTTGCCGGAAGAGACGACTTGTTTGAGGTTGAAGGTGATGCCTTCCGCGAGGGAGAAGGCGATGCCTTGTGTGATCGAGAAGACGATCGCTCCGGTGAGGTGCATGTAATATAATTCATTCATTAATTAATCATATGTTATCTATATAGAAATATTAACGATTTATCTTCTTCTTTAGCCTCCAGATCAAGAAAATCATCGAAAAGAGCGGACGAGGCCCAACCAAAAAGTTGGAAGACCATGATAGGTTCAGGATCGAAGATATCGGTGAAGACGGCAAACCGACGGCTCCCGAAGTTGTCGCAAAAAAATTTGTGGCACAATGTGGAGTAATCGTTAGGAACTTAATCCCGATCACCATTCGAAATTGGAATAGGCCTGCTAATGCGGAAGAAGAGGGAACATGTTTATTTGTCCCTAACATGGCCAAAGACTTACTGTGGAAGAGGCTCATGGTTAATTTCAAACTAGCGAAGATAGAGCTGGATCCAAATGCGGAGGATCCAGTTGAGAACGCCTTAGAACATGTGAGAGACATGGAGGCTAAGGTCAGGGAGTGGGCTATGAAGATGTTGGCCCAGTGTTTCACCAACTGGAAGAAAAGATTGCACCTTGACTATGTCGTGAAAGAGAAGACTCCGGATTTCAAGAAGATTCAGTTTGAGAAGATAAAACCATTCTGGGATGAGTTTGTTAATTACAAGACATCACAAAAAGCTAAGAAAATGTCTGCAACGAAGAAGATGAATGCTGCTAACAAGAAGTATCACCATACTGTGGGGCAAGGTGGCTATAGGGGTGGCATTCCTAAGTGGGAGAAACTTGAGGATGAACTGCGTGCTAAAAAGATCATCACAGAGACAGACGATTGGATCAAACGTGCAAGGAATTGGTTTTACAGGCATGGGGGCACGTTGGACTCGGAAGGGAAGTGTATATATAAAATACGTCATAAAGAAGACCCCTTGCCAATCGAGAAGATGAGAAAAGTAGTAAAGGCTGTTAAAGATGGGGACTTCATTCCCGATAGAGAGAATGATGAGCTCACACTCGCCCTTGGAAATAAGGAACATGATGGACGAACACGAGGCACAAGTGGCTCCAAACCATGGAGGACTGGGTTTCCCGAAGAGAGGAAGAAATATCCTGATAGAAGCCGTGAGAGGAGAAAGGACAAGGCGGAATTTGAAGCAGATATTCAGAAAGAGCGAATGCATATAATTTAATAACGAATAAAGCAACAACAAGATGAAATTAACGCACTTAAAGAGCAAAGTACTACCGGCCCATCTCAGTGGCACATGGTGTTAGAACCTACATTCGATGCTACCGGCCTATCGAATAATCGAAAAAGCAGTGTGGCTTCCACCAAGGTCTCGGGTGATGACAATGACGATGACGATGGTGCACCGACGATGGCTCCTGTTGGCTACCCAGTGGATGATATCACATAGATGACACACTTCGAGCTACATGTGAAAGTTGTGAACATATCAATGAAGGTGGCGGTCGGCTATGCCTTACCAATTGGACCCGCACCAACTTACCACTGTCGTCCGGTTCCACGGGCTACGCTGTTGTCGGGGTGGATGAAATCATGCCCACCTTTGAAGTTTTGAAGCTTGACTACCCTGCAGGTGAAGGGGATGTGACTGAACTTGGAGATGCAACAAACGTCACCATTCTATGGCCAAAGGAATGTATCGTGCTTCGAAATCACATGCCAAGGCCATCTTCGCCGCCACCTCACCCGTCTCCAGCAAGGTGGTCGCCGCTGCGGCAGCCGTCTTCGTCGCCTCACCCGGCTCCATTGCCTCACTCGTCTCTGTCGCCTCACCAATCTCTGGTGCATCCATCACCACGGCAGCCATCGCCGGCGCCTTAGGATAAAAAGCGTAAGCGTACCACCGCTACTCTGCGTCGTGGTAAGTGATCACCGAAACGTAAACAAGAGCCTCTTCCAAAAGTACCAAAGGTTCCTCCCAAGAGAGCTTATGACTGTACTGAAGAGGAGACTATGGCTATCGTTGATGCGGAAGCGATAAGAGTTTTTCTCTAAGCTGAGGCGGCCGAAAGAGCCAGAGTTCCCCAGCACAAAAGAAAAAGCCAGAGTGTTCAAAATGCTAAATACTCTTCATCAACCCGAGACAAAGCTGTCATCAGACTATGAGCGTTCTATTCTCAAGTCACATGCGGCACAACAAGCCTCGAAGAGCAGTACTGATGCAAGCGAGAAATCTGTTGCCTAGCTCGGAGAACAAGCAAAACAGTCTTGTGCCCCTCTCAAGGAGATTTCCCATACCAATGTGGGGTCGAGCAAATATGCGGCCGAAGAGAAGTATGATCCAGAGGTAGTTGCACAATACGAAGAAGCTGCCGCTGCTCAAGGTATGAGTATTGCCCAGTACTTGTCCCAGTTAGAGTACCTCCCCGTGTGTGAAGTAGCATACAAATACCAGTACGACAAACCTCTCGTCAAACCTGAGGAGATAAATAATCTTCCAACAAAAATGCGAAGATTGCATAACTGGTACATGCATGCCACAAAGGCCAGGGCTAACTGGATAGTGCTGAGGGTTACAAAAAAGCATCATGGGAAAGAAATAGATGACATGATATCCATTGAATTTGATGAACTATTTCAATTATTCAATCTAGACGCCTTGGACAAATCGATCATCAGTGCCTATTGTCTGTAAGTACTAATTCTGTAATTAATTTAGTCTCTAGCTATCTCACCTCGTTTATTGCATGTATATAATCATACTATAATATGCAGAATGAAGATTCTCGAATGCAGCAGAGGACAAATCTATGACATTAGGTTCATTGACCCATATTGGGTCCATCAAGCTAATCTCAAAACAAACCCCCAGGATACGGAGGATAATATCGTACACGCGTTAAGGTTTCAAGAAACCAGAAGGGAAATACTATTTCCTTACAACTTCGAGTGAGTGTTATTGTCTTGTATACACTTTCTATTTCGCTTTCTCGATGTTAAGTATATAATTGATTAGTTTAGCATGCGCAGCTTCCACTATATTCTGTTAATCATTTAACTTGACAAAGGGCGTGTACTAGTCATGGACTCGAAACATAAACCCCTTGAGCAGTGGAAGGACATGCAGATGCTTCTCTAGCGGTAATTCTAATCATTACGACACTATATCGGCAACGTTCATGAATTTTACGATATCAAGTAAATAATAACTTCTTTTATCGTTTTCTTCGCCGAGCAGCGCTTGGAAACGGTTCACTAACAAGGCTAGGGGTGTTTGGAAAGAGGAGCTTACATTTCAACCACTAGATGTAAAAACCACTAACTATATCCGCGCATCTCTTTGATTCTAGTTTTGATACCGTTATTATCATGCTTGATTATTATTTTGATTGAACTATGTTCTCGTAAAGTGCCTGACGCAGGGACCAGGGAACAATTTATGTGGATACTATGTTTGCGAGTTCATCCATCAGACGTGTTGTGAGAAAGGGAGAAATTTAGAGCAACTTAACGTACCTAAACAATTTCTATAGTTTTTAATTACCATCAAATTGTGTTTAGTTTCATTCATATAGGTTGACTCCTTTTTTAAATCAGATCGAACGTCTACGGGACGGTCTTCTGCCAAAGGATCGCGTACGAGCAATTCAGGAGGAATTGGCGGGATTCTTGGATGCAGAAGTCCTAAACCTAAAAGGAGAATACTATTTGGGTGTGTATAAACAATAGTGATTGTACAAAGAGCTTATTTTGTATGTAGTGCATGAACTCGATCCGTGTATCGAATGTAATATGTTCGACACTTGGATCTATATTGTCACGATGATCTTGTGTAATATAATGGTTCCTTCATTGATGAGTGCAAAACACTAAATAAACAATAAAACAACATAAATGAATTCTCTGCCATGGCACAAAAAGTGGCCAAAATGCTGCCGCGGCAACAAAAGTTGCCAAAATGAATTCTCTGTCGCGGCAGAGAAATGTGTCAATCTCTGCCGCGGTAGAGGGTTATTTGTCCCGGTTCGTTTTATGAACCGGGACGGTTGCTCCTCCCCCATCGCCCTCTGCCGCGGCCACGTGTACGCCCTTTTGTCCCAGTTGTTGGGGCAACCGGGACTAAAGGTTGGGGCTTTAGTCCCGATTGCCCCGTCCCGGTTGGGCAACCGGGACTAAAGCCCCTTACCAACCGGGACACATGGGGCTATTTCCACTAGTGGTTTGAGAAGATGCTCACATAAGAAATATGAATTGAAGGAAAAGAGAGCATCAAGAAGCAAATTTAAAACACATTTATGTCTAACCCACTTCCTATGCATAGGAATCTTGTAAGTAAATAAGTCATGAAAGCACAAAGCAACAAGCATAGGAAAGCAAAACAAGTGTATCTTCAAAATTTTCAACATAAAGAGGGGAAACTTAATATTATTGAGATGCATAAGACCATGTTTCCCTCTCTCATAATAACTTTCAATAGCAACATGAATAAAATTAACAATATATCTATCATATAAAACATTCTTATCATGAGCCACATGCATAAAATGATTATTACTCTCCACATAAGAATAGTCATTCTTATTAATTGTAGTGGGAGAAAATTCAACAAAATAGCAATCACTATTATTCTCATCACCATAATCATCAAATATTGTAGGCATAATGTAATCACAATTAACTTTCTCCTCAATAGTAGGTGGACTGAAAATATCATATTCATCATTGTAATCATCATATATTGGAGGTTTGGTATCATCATAAGAAATAGAATATCTATCTTCCAAAGATGGGGAACTAAAAAGATAGTTTCCATAAAAACTAGCTTCCCCAAGCTTAGACTTTTCCATAGCATTAGCAATAATGGTGTCCAAAGAATTCATACTAATAACATTGCTATTATCATGCCAATAAAGCTCCATAGGTTTTTTAATTTTCTCTTCAAACACTTCATGTCCTAACTCAAGATAGATACTATAAATCTCTCTAATTTTGTTGTTGTTTTCCATTAAGCCTAACTAGTGAAAACAAGAAACAAAAAGACAAAATTGCAGAATCTAAAGGAAATAACTTCGAGCACTCACACCGGAGGATGTGCGTACCTTTTACCTTACCTCCCCGACAACGGCGCTAGAAAATAGCTTTCTGGCTTGCTGTTGCCATGGGGTAACATGTGTGAGTGCCTTTTACCTTTCCTCCCCGGCAATGGCGCCAGAAAATAGCTTGATGTCTACGCACTTATATTCTTGTAGATAGTTGTTGGGCCTCCAAGTGCAGAGGTTTGTAGAACAGCAGCAAGTTTCCCTTAAGTGGATTACCCAAGGTTTATCGAACTCAGGGGGGAAGTGGTCAAAGTTATTCCCTCTCAAGCAATTCTTCAATCAACATAGAAGAAGTCTCTTGTGTCCCAAACACACCCAATACACTTGTCAGGTGTATAGGTGCACTACTTCAGCGAAGAGATAGTGAAATACGAGTGGTAACGGTGCCAGAAAATATCTTGACGATGAGGTAAAGACTAAAGCAAGCAAACATGCAACAGATATAGATGCAAACAGTGTTTCAATGTTTAGAAACAAGGCCTAGGGATCATACTTTGAATAGTGAACACTCTCTCATTTAAATATCCTCTCTTCATGATACTACTCTTAACTACTCTCTGGTTGGACACTCTAATCCACGGTAGGGCCTTCCCCAATCTTGTTAACCCTACACTATCACCTTGAGCGCTAGATGGGTTCCAACAAACACCATAATTTCATAAAGACATCCAACTCCAAATATAACTCATAAGAAATATTCAATCTAGCCAAAGTGCCACACACGGTATGCACGCTATCACTTTCACACACGTGCGAAAAAGCATAGGTCTATTAAAGCACAAAGAGTATTTATGTAGACTCAAACCTAAGTGCCACCATGGCGTGCATGTTGTCACTTTCACACACATGGGGAGAGCAGAGATCAAATGAAGCACTTGAGTAGCAAGGTAGATCTACTTGATTACAAAGATCATGATCACAATATGACCATGCATAGAGAGAGAGATGAACACATAACTACCGGTAGAGCCCTTATCCTCAAGGAAGAACTACTCCCTCCTCATCATGGTAATCAACAACGGTTATGAAGAAGGCGATGGACATCGATGGAGATGGCTCCGGGGGCACTTCCCTGTCCCGGCAGGGTGCCGGAACAGAGACTTTCTGTCCCCCGAATCTCCCCTTCGATGGTGGCGACGCTACAAAGGTTTTCGTGGATTTCCGCCAGATGATTTAGGGTTTTTGGGTCATAGGCTTCTTATAGGAGAAGGAGGCAAGATCGGTGGAGGTCCAAGGGGCCCACACCCCCTGTGGGCACGGCGGTCCCGCACCCACCTAGGGTGTTTCCACCCTGGTTTCCTCCTCCGTCCGTCTTCGATTTTCTATATCTCTTAGGGAAAATATGAACTTTGGCTTTTGTCCCGTCCAATTCCGAGAATATTGATTTTCTGCCTTTCTGGAACCAAAAACATAAGAAAACAGGCAACTGGCACTATGGCATCTTGTTAATAGTTTAGTGCCTAAAAGTGTTATAAAAACACCTCAAAGTGTAGACAAAACATAAGAAAAACGGTATAAAATATGCATGGAGCATCAAAAATTATAGATACATTTCCGACGTATCAGTCACTAGCATATACTTGGCCAAGATAACTACTAGAAACGAAGAGCATGCAAGATCTCAAAAAACATAGACATGATAAAATCAGTAAGATAGAATCATTAACCAATCTGACATAGTAATCTCAATATCAATTGGATCCCCGCAAACACAACATGTATGATTACAAATAGATGATCTTGATCGTGAACAGAGCTCAAAAGATCTAAACATGGTAGCACAAAGGAGGAGAAACAACTATCTAGCTACTGTATGGGCCCATAGTCCAAGGTGGAACTACTCATGCATCATACCAGAGGCTGACATGGTGATGAAGAAGGCCTCCGGTATGATCTCTCCCCTCCGGTAGGGTGCCGGGAAGAGCTTCAGACCCCCCCGATCTAGGGGTGATGGTGGCGGCGGCTACAGACTGTTTCGTGGAAGATTAATCAGATACTTAGGGTTTAGGTATCGAGGGCTTCTTATAGGCGAAGGGAGAGACCGAGGGGGTTGATACGTCGGAAATGTATCTATAATTTTTGATGCTCCATGCTGGTTTAGTATCTACTTTGCTTTTCTTTGTCTACACTTTGAGGTGATTTTTACATGTTTTCTCGTACTAACCTATTAACAAGTTGCCACAGTGCCAGTTGCATGTTTTCTGCTGTTTTTGGTTCCAGAAAAGCTAGTAAGGAAATATTCTCGGAATTGGATGGGACAAACGTCAAAGTCAATAAATTTCTGTGGGGAACAAGAAGTCTAGGGGGGAGACGGAGAGGCGTGCCAGGGAAGCCACACCCCCCTAGGCACGGGTGGGCCCTGCCCCGCGCCTAGGCAAGGTGTGGGGCCCCTGGCCACCTCCTAGGCCTCCCCCTTCGCCTATAAGAATCCCCCGATGTAGAAACCCTAAGGACCCGATCAATATTCCACGAAACCTTCTGTAGCCACTGCCATCGTCGTCCTGAGATCGGGGAGGATCTAAAGTTCTTCCCGGCACCCTGTCGGAGGGGAGATCATCCCGGAGGCCTTCTCTCCGGTATGATGTGTGAGTAGTTCCACCTTGGACTATGGGTCCATGTAGTAGCTAGATGGTTGTATCTCCTCCTTATGCTTTCATATATAGATCTTGTGAGTTCTGTTCTTGATCAAGATCTAATCTATTTGTAATCATGCATGTTGTGTTTGCGGGGATCCGATGGATATTGAGATTATTATGTTGGTTTGATTAATGGTTTTTTCTTTATGATTCTATCATGTCTGTGTTGTTTGTGATCTAGCATGCTCTCCGTTGTTAGTAGCTATCTTGGCCAAGTAGTTGCTAGTGACTCCAAGAGGGAGTATTTATGCTCGATACTGGGTTAATGCCTCTAGTTTCCAAGGGAAATGATAGAAATATCTTTGTTTGTAGATGTGTTGTTGCTACTAGGGAGAAAACAACGGTCTCTTGTTCATGGAACATGTGGATTGTTTACCTTACACAATTTGCTTAAAGCAGTCGTCTGTTGCTTGCAACTGAATACTAGAGGGGGTTCGGATGATAACCTGAAGGTGGACTTCTAGTCATAGATGCAGTTGGATGGCAGTCTATGTATCTTGTTGTATTGCCTAACCGAATCTCATAGGATCTTTCTGACTAGTAATTGCATTGTTATGCCTTGCTCAGTTCCTGTCAATTACCCTGATGTAATTTGTTTACCCTTCATGCCATGTTGTTTATCTAAGGAGCGCACCTCTAGTGAACTATGGACCCCGGTCGAATCTTTACCATTGATACATCTTCCACCGTTACTTGATTACTTTGCTTCAAAACACCATTACCTTCCACACCATACGTTTAATCCTTTGTTATAGCAAATCGGTGAGCTTGACAACCTCAATGATTTGTTCGGACAAAGTCTTGAGTTTGTGTTGTGCAGGTCTCCATGTTGTTTGCAATACCTGTGTGACGTTTCCTTCCTCATTCTAGTTTGATAACCTTGGTCTCAATTGAGGGAAAACTTGCTGATGTGCTCTTCACACCCTATGCTTAGTGTTACCAACAAAGTGCCACATCGAGCACCGTCAAGTCTTTCTGGCGCTGTTGCCGGGGAGGCTAAGGACGGCTTCACTAGGGGAGTCCTCCACTTCCTTTCTCTTTACTTTGTTTTTAGTTTGATTTGTTTATTTTGCTTGGTTTTGTTTGCCTCTTTACAAAAACTCCAAAAAAATTAGTCTAGCTTGGTTTGCTTGCTTTATTCAAAAACACAAAAAAATTAGTTCCTGCTCTAGCTGCTGCTGCTGTTTTTGGCTTGCCCACCTTTGCAAAAATGAACTCTGCTGAGAACACCAAGTTGTGTGACTTCACTAGCACCAACAACAATGATTTCCTTAGCACACCAATTTCTCCATCTGCTCCTGATGCTACCTTTTATGAAATTAAGCCTCCTTTGTTGAATCTTGTGATGAGAGAGCAATTTTTTGGTGCTAGTTCTAATGATCCTGCTGCCCATCTCAATAGCTTTGTTGAACTTTGTGAGATGCAAAAATATAAGGATGTATATGGATATATTATTAAGCTCAAGCTTTTTCCTTTCTCCTTGAGAGGAAAAGCTAAAGAATGGTTGCTATCCTTGCCTATAAATAGTATTGATTCTTGGACTAAGTGTAAAGATGCTTTTATTGGAAAGTACTATCCTCCTGCTAAGATTATATCTATGAGAAGTGACATTATGAAATTTAAACAACTTGATAGTGAACATGTTTCTCCAGTTTGGGAAAGAATGACATCTTTGGTTAAGAATTGCCCCACTCATGGACCCACTGCTTGGATGATTATCCAGACTTTTTATGTAGGTTTGAACTTCTCCTCAAGAAATATGTTGGATTCAGCTGCTGGAGGTACCTTCATGGGCATCACTTTGGGTGCTGCAACAAGGTTCCTTGATAATATGATGGTTAACTACTCTGAATGGCACGTTGAGAGAGCTCCACATGGTAAGAAGGTAAATTCTGTTGAGGAAACTTCCTCTTTGAGTGAAAAGATTGATGTTATTATGGCTATGCTTGTTAATGGGAAAGATCCTCTAGATCCTAATAGTGTTCCCTTAGCCTCCTTGGTTGCTCAAGAAGAGCAAGTTGATGTGAACTTCATTAGAGAAACAACAATTTCAACAACAATGCTTATAGGAGTAATGTAGAGGTCACAACCTTTAATAAGGTAGAGATCCTTATGTTTACAATGCTAGTCCCTAGATCAATAGCTAGCATCCACAGTTAAGATGTAATATCAAGAAACAAAGGTCATGATACAACTTTATAACCAGGAATCAAATAATTCATTACATCTTACATAGCTCATTTGGCTATCTCATTACAATGCAGCAGGAATAACTATAGCATGGAGTCCTTCATCTTCAAAGTGCCACAAGCAATAATGTTGGTTGTAGAATTGTAATCCTAATCAACACACTTCACTAACATCAAACAAACCTGCAACATAATAAGTTACAGCCACAAGGGTCAATACATTTGAATTGTATTGGAAGTGATACTATGGTAGTATAGTGGAGTCTATCATCTATATGCATTTGGCTAGGTGGAGCTTAGGCTTGCTTTTCTCAAAATAGATTTTCCTTATCATTTGAAAACACTAAGTTTTTGTTTGACAAAATCACCCAAGGCATCTCCCAATAGAAATTGGTGATCCTTCAACCCTTGTTCAACCACAAGTTTTTAACTTAGAAATTGGGATGAGGAGATTCTTGATAGCTTCCATGTCTTGATGCTCAAATTGTCCAATACTAGGTACATGGCTAAGTACTTAGATTTTACACTCTGCACAGGTGGTGCACTTTCCCCACAAGATTTGATTTTCACCAAGACAAGATATTTCAGAAGCCTTCCCTTAGACCATAATGGACGCGTTCCAACCTATCATTCCCTACAACCAATTGTCCATTTGGCTAAGTTATTGCAACATATATGATCCAGGCAGAGCCCATAATGCCAAGTGGTTGCACTTGAATCTTCTCAACATTTGACAATCTCAAATCTCTTTGTTCCTGGGTGGCATTCCACAAGTGAGATATACAAGGTAAACCATAGAAATGGGCCTTGTGTAACCACTCAACACAAACCATTCTTTCCATTCCACCCAGGTGATTCATTCACTTAGTTATTTTATTAAACAAAACACAAGTCCTTGACTTAGAAATATTCCATAGCATGAATATAATCCACCATTGTTTTCTACTAGCTAAGCTAAGCATGATAGTAGTAGGAATCTTGACTTATGAAAATTCTACTAAGGTTTCATCTACTAGGATTTCCCATGGCATAGTTTATACTTAGAAATAACACTAATGCATAGTAAAAATAATGGGACAAAAGTATGAAGCATCACTTGCCTTTTTGGTAGAGAATATAAGTTTACACCTTGATCTTGCAATAGTCACACTCTTCAAATTCCACTACAATTCAATCAAGCAAACAAATATTCAATCTACCATTCAAGCAATCATCACATAGAATGATAAAAACAAAGCAATGCATGCAAGCATGCCAAAGTTTGTTATATTTGGAAAAGTGGTTTCTAATAGGTTATAAACATTTTAAAACACTTATTGGTCATTTATAAAGGTGGCAAAACCATTGGATATCAAGTTAGTGAAAAAGGCCATTTTAAGTCATTTTTGTTTTGCTAGAAATGGTTCAAATCAAAGTAATAATTCTAGTGTTTACCAAATATATTTTTAACACAAATGTTAGTGTTTTAAGGTTAAGTGTTCAATATTGAAGCCATTTGCAAAAGGTTTTACCTATAAACCATTTTTATACCAAAGTAATATTTTATGTTGTTGAAAATGCTTTTTAGCAAAGTAATAATTTATAGGGTTCGTCAAATATATTTTTAAATCTCAAAACTTCGTGTTTAGGGCCAGAGAGTTTAAATCAAATCATTTTATAAAGGTTTTATTCAAAAAGCATTTTTAAAACATATTCAACCTTTTTAATTTTCTAGAAATTCTTTTATTCCAAGATTTATTCTTTAGCTTCACAAAATACACTTTTAAATCCATAAGTCGGTTTCTATGGTCAGTAGGTTTAAAACAATCTATTTGCCAAAGATTTTACCTTAAAAAATATTTCTAGAATAATTTTTATATCCAAATTATGCCTACACAAGTTTCTGCAAAAACAACCAATTTAACAGAAGAAATTAATTAAACAAAGTGCATGGCTGGAAATTACTTGTTCTGTTGATTCCATTGATATAAAATTTGCAAAATTTGGATGTGTGAATCAAAAGTTATGAATTTTGCAAGTTCTAACATCTAATAGAAACAAATCTGTCTTTTAATCAGAACTGTGCCACGCGTCTTATTATTATTGGTCGAAAACGGTTCGGCTGAATCGAGTGCTGATGTCACATCCCAAGATTTTCCAAATCTTGTAATGTGAAAAATAAATGAATAAAATAAAACTTTGTTGTTTTTCAGAGTGAAAAGAAACTTTTGAATCCAAATGGAAATCTTCAAACCAATTTGGATCAAAAAATATCCTAAAAGAGATTTAAAAAGATAAACATTTATTAAAGGAAAATAAAATATTTTGGAGTTACCATTTTGGATCTTTTAAATAAAAGGATTTGGTTTTCAAAAGAAATAGAAGTTTTATAAATAAAGATTATTTTATAAGCTGAATTAAAACCTTGGCCAAGCTTTTGAATTAAAATGTTTTGCTTTGATTAAAAATGGTAAAGGTGTATTTAAGTAAAATATTAAGGATTTAATATCCAATTTTATTTAAGTAAAAGTTTTTCCCATTTTAAATTAAACCCTAAAACTTATTTATTTATTTCAAATAAGTTTTCCAAGTATTTTATTCTTCAATAAAACCTACTGATTTGGTTTTGAAAAAATTTAGTTTTCAAAAGGAGTTTTTAAATAAAACAAAATCCTATTTGATTTAATAAACATGGTCTATTTATTTAATTAATAATGGACCTATAAATAAAAATATTATTTTGGTTTTGGAATTTTGGTTTATGTTAATGAACAGAACCAATTTCAAAGTTGCAAAGTTTGGTGATTGTTTGAATCAATTTGAATGCTTGAGTGTTGTTTGAATTTCAAAACAGAAATCAGAATTAGAAAAAGAAAAGGTTTCAGGAAAGAAAAAAATTGGAATTTGGTCGACCCAACCCAGCAGCCCAACAAGGCCCAGAACCAGCCCAGCTCCCCTCCCCGAAGAAAATGTTTCGCACCCCGTTTCTAACCTGAACAGACGCTGACTAGTGGGCCTCTTCTCCCTCTCATTCCTCGCTGACAGCAGGGACCCACGCAGCCAGCTCACTCCTCTTCTTCCTCGCGACAACCACGCCGGCCGTTTCTGCCGTTGATGTCGCGGCTTCAATTCGCAGTAATGCCGCGCCTTAAACTCGCCATGACCACGTCCTATTAAGCGCCTGCGTCTTCTCCTCCTTTCCCCTCTGTCGCCATAACGAACACGCCACCAGGCTGCTCTGAATCGAGCTCACCCTCCCACTGCTCCAATGAGCTTCCACCTCCAATTCCGGCCAGTACTCGCCACCTCCTGCCTCCACAAGCACACGAGCACACTCACCACTCACTGGCACATCTTCCTGTACCCGCCGTTCAACCGCGGGCGCCCCAGAAAGCCGTCTTCGACAAGCTCTGAGCGCCGCCGCGTCTGTCTTCTACTCCGACGAGTTCACCAGGTAGAATCCGACCGCCCCAACCCCTCTCGTTCACGCACACAGCATCTCCTTGATCGTACGCGTCTAACCATGCTTCTGGTTTTCCTTCTCGTGACCCGTAGCATCGTCCTCGACCTCGTCCGCGTGCATCCGTCGCCAGACCCAACTCCGGTGAGGAATCCCGCCTGTCCTCGTGCGCCCCTTGCCAAGCCGACCGTACGTTGAGCACCACCTCGACCTCGCGAACGCGGTAAGCCTACTCCCTCCCTCTCTCGCTTCCTGTTTCGCCAGCGCCGCCACCATCTGACCGCACCGCCGCTCGCCGTTGACCTTGCGCTGCTAGTTCTTGGCCAGGCAGTAGAAGCCGTTCGATTTAGATCGAAGAGACGAGATTAGATCACTTAACTTCGAAAGGGTACTCAGCCAGTGTCGTGCGATGCAACTTCATCTAACAGCCTGCAGCACGCGATCCACCCGAACCGGTACCAGCGAATAGAACAGCGACGCGTGTCACCAGTTCTGTTTAAAAACAGATTTGAATTCAGATTAGATGCAGATTTGAAAACCCTATAACTTTTGATACTCACGTCCAAAATTTGCAAACTTTATATCGTTGGAATCAGTGGAACAAGCCCTAGCCAACCATTGAATTTGTTCAGCAAATAGTACCTGTTAGATGGTTTGTTTTTGCAGAAACTTTTGTATGCTTGTTTAGATTAGAAAAATTGTTCAAAAATGTTTTTGATGTTAAAACCTTTGCAAATTGTTTTGTGGTGAACTTACTGACCCTAGGAACCAACCCATGGTTTTGAAAATGAATTTGGTGAAGTTTAGGATGGAATAATTGATTTAGCCCATTCCTAGCCAAATAAAAATAATGATTTGGTTATGAAAATGTTTTTGTAAAGAAAACTTTGAGAAAATGTTTTGGATCAAACCTACTGACCCTAAACACCAAGTTTTGAGAAACAACAACTTATTTGGTGAATAACATAAAGTTGTTGCTTGATAAAAATATTTTCCACCACATAAAATAATGAAAGGATTTAAAAATGGTTTATGGACAAAACCCTTTGCAAATGACTTTGCCACTTTGGAAAATGTCCACCTTGAACCTTACAAATTTTACAAGCCTAGTGGAGACCATCTTTGGAAATAGAACCACCTCTTGCATGCTTACATGCATGACTTAGATCCCATTGGTTTATGTGTGTGAAATGTTTGATTGATTATTGGTTTGGAATGCTAGTTGATATTGTGTTTGCTTGATTGATTATAGTGAAGTTAGAAAAGTGTGAGACTAGCAAGATCAAGGAGTGAACCAACATTCCCTACCAAAAAGGCAAGTGACACTATCATTCAAAGTCCTACTATTTTCATTATACTTAGTGGATTTTGAAACATGCATGAAAAGAATTTCTATACTTATGCTATGCTAAATCCTAATAGGATACCCTATACATTCCTTAGTGAAAACATTGTAGTTGATACATGCTTAGCCATGCTATATTTTGAAAAGAGATACATGTTGAGATTTTATGAAGTTGAGAAAAGGACTTGTGTTTTTATATAATAAAACAAGGACTCAATGAACCACCTGGGTGGCCAAGGATACTTTGAGTTTTGGAGAAGGTGGCAACAAAAGGAACCATGTCTATGGCAATCTCTTTGTGTTGTGCTCCAAAGGAAACCACCCAGGAAACTTAGAGATTGAACATGTTTCTCCAATTGTGGCTTTCGTGTGCAACCACATGCTATTATGGCTCTGGCTTAGTCAACTACATTGGGAAGACCCATACATTGTCTTTAGTTTACTGGACATGGGGAACTGGAATCCTACATGGGTGCTGAAGACAAGCTAGCAATGGTGTATGGGAGGACCCTCTGGAAAGACTTCGTCACATTCTCAATCTGCCGGTACTCCATCTTGGTGAGCACTAATCCAGTGGCCACTGGTGGCAAAAGGATGGGATTGTGACATGTGGGTAAAGTGTACTCCTTCTGCAGAAGATAATAAAATCTAAGTACTTAGTGTCCCGGTTATGGACAATCTTGAGCAACCAAAGTTTGAAGCTATGGGAGATCTCGACATTCTAATTTCTAAAAGAAAACTTTAAAGACTTGATGCACTTGGGGTACCAAGGATCTCAAGAGACTTTGATAAAACTTGATGTACTTGGGTTACCAAGGAACTCAAGAGATTTTGATGAAAACATGAACACTTGGGGTTACCAAGGAACTCATGAGATTTTAAAACTTGATGCACTTGGGGTTACCAAGGAGCTCAAGGGATTTTTGACAAAGACTTGAACACTTGGGGTTACCAAGGAGTTCAAGGGAATTTGAAAAGGAGATTGACAAAGGACCAAAACCATTTTGAAAAGATAGGATAAAATTATTGCTTTATGCAAATAAGCCTAAAACTCTACTTAGCCAAATATACATGTAAGGATAGGATCCACTCATATTATACTTAGTAGTGAAACTTGCCAATACTATTCCAAAGTATTGACCCTTGTGGCTGTAACTTGTAATGTTGCAGGTTTGATTGATTTTAGTGAAGGTTGATTGATTAGGATTACAAAGTCTACAACCAACATCTGCCTGTGGCACTTTGAAGATGAAGGACCCCATGACTATAGTTATTCCGCTGCAATGTAATGTAATAGCCAAATGAGCTATGTAAGATGTAATAAAATTATGTTATTCTTGATTATAAAGTTATATTATGACCTTTGTTTCTTGATATTACATCTTAACTGTGGATGCTAGCTATTGATCCAGGGACTAGCATTGTAAACACAGGGGACTCCACCTTATATTGTGTAAAGGTTGGGACACTCCCTCTACAGCTGAGATGCGTTGGATTTAAACAGATCGAGCGGCACAGGATCCACCGTACCCCATCGGGTTATTTTCTATCGTAGCCACGCGATCATAATCCTATGGCCTAAATCGATTGACCCGGAAAGGGCGGCGCTGGCGGCGGTGGTTGGCGGCGGCACGGTCATACGGTGGTGTTCTCGGCGATTCAGGAAGCAAGAGAGGGAGAGAGAGGTAGCTCACCAAGGTCGCCGCGAAATGATGATGCTCAAGGTGGTCTCTGTCGATGGAGGGGCGCACGATGCTGGCTCGAATCGCTTGCCGGAGTTCGTGAAACTGTCGGGTTCGTCTGTTTGTCGTCGGAGGCGAGGATGGAGGATGCTCTAAGTCAAATGGAAGGCTCCGTTAGGTTCACAATAGCAAGGAGGGCACGAGAGTGATCACAAGGGGGAGAGGGGCGGTCAAGATTACCGGGGGGGAGGTCGATGGAGCGGAGGCAGACGGCGGCGATGCTCAGACGTGGTCGTTGCCGAGCATGTGGGCGCCGCGCAAGTCTTGACTCTTTGGGAGATGCGATGATGGAGAGCAAGCTCGTGGGGACTGGAGGCAAGGGCGGGAGCGGGCGGCTTCTGGCTCGTCGGAGCAAAGGATGCTCGAGCGCAAAATCGGCGCAGCCTGGTGGCGGAGGGAGAGTGGGATCAGAGGGGAAAGAGAGAGGACGTCGACATGCTTTAACGGGCATGGTCGCAGGGAGTAATCGTCGCGGCATTGATGCGAATTGAATCGAGTTTTAAACGGCAGAAACGGCCGGCGAGGTCAGCGGGAGGGGTGAAGACGATGACTGACGGGTGGGGCAACGATGTCAGCGTAAGAGAGAGAAGAGGTGGGGTCCAGCGGCCAGTGGCGATGCGGGTGAGTTCTACGGTGAGAAACATGCTTTGGGGGTTTAGTTGGGCTGCGCTGCTGGGCTGGGCTGGGTCCTTTCCATTTTTTTGTTCTGTTTTATTTTTTTCATTTTCTGATTATTTTATTCTGTTTTGATTTTGTCCAAATGATTTCAAACCTTGTTTGAATTCAAACCTTTTTCAAATGTTCAGTATAATTCTATACTGTTTTAATTAGTTATTTTAAGTCTATTTTAGAATAATTCCTTTATTCTTTTATGGTTTATATTTTATTTAAAATAGGCTCTTGCCCTTATTCAAATAAGATTTTAAATATAATTTCTATTCTTATTTAAATTCAAATTTTTATCAAAACCTTTTCTAGTAGATTTTATTATTTCAAAAGGGTGTTTAATTATTTATTTGAAATATTTTCATATGATCTATTAATCATTTAAATTGGGTAAATGTCTTTATTCAAATGGAATAGAATTTGGTTAATGCCATATTATTTTATTTGTATATTCTTTATCCTTTTATTTTATTTGGATTTGGATTATATTTATTCCATTTGCCTATGGATTAGGCCAAGTTTTAATTTGGCTTTAGATATTCCTTATTTGATTATTTCTTCCTTTGTCTTATAAAATCCATATCTTTTTATTTATAGATCCAAACTTGGTGATTCCAATTTGTATAATTTTATTTAATATTTGTTTGTCCTTTTAAATCTCTTTAGGATTATTTCCTCACCATTTGGTATGGATTTTAGATAGGAGCTTTATTAGCTTTGGAAATTATTTCCTTTCATCTTTTTAAATTCATAAGTTTTTATCCATGGTTCCAAATTAAGTGAAACCAATTTCTATGGCTTTATAAGGATTTTACTTATCCTTTTGATCCCTTATAAATGTTTTGTTGACAAATTTTATATGGATCAAATCCATAGTCTTAGAGATATCTTGGAAATGATTTTCTCCCATTAGGGTTTTAGAGTTTTGGTTTATTTTTTCAAGTGTTTAAATTTCAAGATGCATTTATGAAGAATGCATTTCACTTGATTTGATTTTTTTGTTGGATTCAAACTTTATTCAAAGTTTTGTTCAAGATGGGTTGATGGGTTTTTAAGTTTCCATTTAGAAACAAAAAGTTTCTTTTCACCCTAAATTTCAGCAATTATTTATTTTATTTATTTATTTTTCACATTTCAAAATTTAGAAAATTTTGGGATGTGACAAGTAATTTTGGTGGTAACAATTATAGGCCTTATCCTCCTAATAATGGCAATTCCTATGGAAATTCTTACAATAATGCTAGAAGTGCCCCCTTTGAGCTTGAGGTCATGCTCAAAGACTTTATTAGTAAACAAACCACTTTCAATAAGGCTATAGAGGAAAAGCTTTTAAATGTTGAGAAAAATATATCCTCTTTGTCTGAAGCTCAAACTTCCTTGATTAATAAAATGGCTGCTAAACCTAAAACTATGGAAAGTACCTTTGCTGCCACTCATGCCATAAAAATTACTATTGATGAAAATGTTAGGCTGTTAGCTCAACTTCATGGTAGGTGGGAAAGTGAAGCTGAAATTTATAGAAACAATAGTGTCTGCACCATCACCACTAAACCACAAGTAGTCCCTATGCCTTGTCGTACTATGCCTAAGCCTATTGAGCCTACTACTAGTGATGCTAAGTTTGACTTTGATATTGATGGTTGCAATATTTCTGAAGTGATTATGTTCCTAAATAATCTTGCTATAAGTCCTGATGCTAGTGATATGGATGTTTCTTTCACTAAACACATTAAAGATGCTCTTGTTAAGATTAAGGAAGAGAAGCTAAAACACAAAGCTTATATTCCTAGGAAAGTAGAAGATAGTTGGGAACCCATTATTAATATACAAGTGAATGACTTTGATCTCAAAGCTTCATGTGATCTTGGTTCTAGTGTCTCTATTATGCCTAGGAAGATTTATGAAATGCTTGATTTGCCACCATTGGACGATTGTTATTTAGATGTCCCACTCAATGATAATGATAAGAAGAAACTCATGGGGAGTATTAATGATGTTCTCATTATGGTTAACAATGCTTATGTCCCTGTTGATTTCTATGTTCTGGATGTTAAATACAATGCTTCTTGTCCTATTACTTTGGGAAGACCTTTTCTTAGAACAGTTGGTGCCATCATTGATATGAAAGAAGGCACCATTAAATATCATTTTCCATTCAAGAAATGTCGTGGTGGTGTCACGGCAGATGCCATTGGTAGGCTTAATTAGGGGGCCAAATGGGTGCTTGTGGCCACCGGGGAGGGAGTGCACGGTCTTGCCATGCACGAAAAACAAGATGAACTCTCCACACTTAGGAATTTGATTGATACTTGGGAATTACAAGTGCTCCTCGAGCTGTTTGACCTAATGTTCTGGGCACTAGTTCCCTACTTGGTCCAACCTTCTTCTACTACTGCTATGCCCCTCCTTATATAGGTGGTGCAAGGTAGGCTACACCCCTTCGGGTTCTAGGGTTACTGTTTGGATCCTGGTCCCTACTATGCGGGCCGGGTCGTGGGCTTGCCCTAATCCCAATGGCCTAGTCCATAAAGCTTGACATCTAACAATCTTCTAGTACATCGCCTCCTGTTCCTTTTGGCGTCACGCAGTAACTTTGTACGTCAGCCCTTGCTTTGGGCATCACCCGGCGTCGCCCTTCTCTTTTGACCATGCTTTACCATGGTCCCTCCTGAACCTCACTCGAAAAGGTGCCACGTGTCCTATCTGACTCGGCCCTTCCTCGGGATACTCGGCTTGTTGGTTCCTGCAAAGATAACCACTTTGTCTTATACGGGCCGACATAGTTACTATGTCGGCCGCATACGATTTTCTCTCCCGGCCGTACATACTCGGCCCGGTTCTTTCTTTACTCGGAGATAGCCAAGCTGGGCTGTGTTTCACCCCTTGTGACCCTACCGGGGGTTATCCCCCCGACATTAGTCCCTGAAGCTAGTGAGGTCTAGCAGTTCTAGCTGTTAGGCGTCTCCAGGTTCCTTTGATGTAGTTGGAACTTTTTCTTTTGTCCTTATTCATCTCTTATGGCGTATTATTCGGTGTGGTTTCGTGTTTTTCCGAGTCTGTCTGACAGCTTCCGGGTCATTTTTTTCTCGTTTTTGTGTCGTTCCGAATCATTATGACCAATTCCGAGTTATTTTCGGCGTGCTTCAGTCACTGACAACTGGTAATCATGGTTACTTGCCTCAAATTTTGTTCCAAGCTCTGGCGGCACAGTGATGTCTGTGCAGTTATTCCCCATCACTGTGGCAGTCCCATCGGCTTGCGCCCCTTATCCTTCCTTTCGTGACGTGGCATGGAATTTTCTGTGTATTGTTTCCACATGGCGCCTGCTGATTGGCTTACTCGGCCGGATACACGGCCACACGCTGGCCGCAGAGCGCAGAGGGATCCCACGATTGGGGTTTTTACTGCCCTTAAGTAGGGGTGAGGGGGTTACAACTTCCCCCCCGCCCGTTCAGTTTTCCCACTGCCTCTTCTTATTCCTTGCGCCTGCGAAATCTAACCTCCCCTTTACGGTTCTTCCTTTTTCCTGATCTTGCTCTGCGATTTCTTCATTTGTCTTCTCGTTCCACCACGGGTCCCTGTTCTTCGAAACCTTTTTCCAATGGCAGAAGAGATCGCGTCTAGGAGGATCATGGACGCATGCGACGGTGCTGATGGGGCTAAGGAGCAGGATGTTCCCGTCGGCGAGCGCGGCGGCTGGGAGGGCTCAGAGGTCTCCACTGAGGAGGTCGAATGGCTCTGCTCCACCAGGCGCATTCTGCTGCAGATCGATTGTCGTCTTCCCACCGGTGAGATCTCTCCCAAACGCGATGCCAATGAGCGGGTGGTCTTCCTTTCTCATTTTGAGCGAGGTTTCGCCAAAGGAGCACCTTCTTTTCCCTTTCGTTTCTTTCCACCTTCCATCTTCGACCCATCATCTTCCTACCAACGCAATTAGCTCCTTTCCCTTTATTTCGCTTGAGGCCTATTTTGGTATTTTGCCTACGGTTCTTCTGTGGGCCAAATATTTTAGATTTAGGGTGCAAGTTGTACCTCAGCCTGGTGCCCCTCGTGGCGAGAAGAAACCGACTCGGTGCAGTGCGTCTAGCATCACTCCCAGGAGAGATTCCATCTTTCCTCGGGTTACCGGCCTTGATTCTTGCAAGAAATGGCATAGAACTTTCTTCTATGTCAAAAACAGTGGGACCACCGATAACATCCAACTACCCCCTTTATCGGACGAGGTTCCCAGCAAAAAAACTCTGGCAACTTGACCCGCGTGATCATGACGCTGTAGTTAATGAGGCCAATGTGATCCTGGAAAGGTTGCTGTCGCCGGATGAGCACTTTCATCTCGCTGAAAGGGACCTCATGTGCACCTTCATATCACGTCGGGTAAGCCCTATCCAAGCTAGGAGCCACAAGATGTGCTTCATGAGTGGTTCCCATGACCCTACTTGGCACTCCACGAAGGAGCTTACCCACGACTCCGTGGCCCGCCGAGTAAGCTCGATCTTCAAATTGAACTTGGCGGTTGATTGGGATTGGAGTTGCCCGATGTTTAGCCGGGTCAAGCCTGTCCCCTGGGTAAGTTTCCGAGTCATTATATCAGCCGAGTCAGCTTTAGCTTGTTTACTACTCTCTGTCCAGTTTTGTTACTTATTCTGTTTGTCTTTCACAGAACCTTGTTCACTAGGTTGATGACAGTACTGTCCCTCCTAGCGCTTACAACGAGGATCGCTCCGACTCTGACGAGGTCGAGTATGAATTGGAGTGCTCCATGCCCATCCCGCATACGGCCGCTACTTCATCTTCGGGTAAGATCCAATCTCGAAACCCCTTACAAGATTGGTCTGATGATGATGAGGATGATGATTGTACAATTTTGGAGGTACTTGCTTTACGACCTTAGCCTTCTAACTTATTCAAGTAAGCCCGTCATTTACTTATGCAGCTGGCCAGGTACACTACACTCCTCCTCTCGCCGTGGGAGGAGTCGGCAAGATCCCCGTCGCCAAGGTGAATAAGCGATGCGGGGCCTCCTCCAGTACTCAGCTAGCCAAGAAGAGCAAGGCCACTCCTGCTGCACCTGCTGCTGCCACACTGGCTGAGACCTGGAAAGCAGCTGGGCGCCGAATCTCGCGCCGTCCACCGCGTGATCTGGTCGTCACCGGGTAAGCTTTCGTGTTCTGCTTACTTTACGTTTCTCCTTCTTATATTTCGATACTGTTTTTCTTACGAGTGCCTTGTTGTTTTTAGTGCCGCACCTCTGTCGTATAACCAGGATGCTCCTAGCATCGCCTCGCCGCTAAGGCCTGCTCCTGCTCTGACTGATTCTGTGGTGCAGAACCCCATCCGAGTCGAGGCTCCCACTGTTGAGGCTCAAGCTTCTCAGTGTCAGTAAGACCCGGTGGCGCACCCGGCGAAGGAGATTCGGCCTAGCACCCATGGCGCTGGTCAGGAACAACTTCCTGATCTTGGTGCCAGTGACACTGGCGCCAAGAAAACCTCCGCCACTAGTTCCTCTGGCATCAGCCCTCCAGCTGATGCACATGAAAAACTTTCTAATCTTGGTGCCGGCAAAAATGCTGAGCCCAGTCAATCCGCTCCCCTTACTTCTTCGAATAAATCTGCTTGCTCTCCTCTTCTGTCAAAGAGCCAGACCCGGCCTATGGCTCCTGGTTCGGCTCTCCCTTCATCCGGCAAAACCACCTCCACCAAGCAAACAACTTTGGTTTATGCTCCGAGTACTGCTCCTCAGATCCGTCCCACGTCGTTGGCAACAAAACTTGCTTCTACGGGTAAACCGGACGGGTTTGCAGCTACCGGGTTAGGTGATGGCTCTAAGGCTGTTTCCCTTCAAACTAGTGTTGCTGCCACCTGCGCCAATGTGAGAACTACCCTAAAAATGGGGCTAGTTCTTACTCGGATGCTCAGCAGGAATGGCCTTGGTTCGGCTTAGCCTTATGCTTTGGCGTGGAATGCAGCTGGCGTGCAAGAGATCAATACCCGTGGTGGCAAGAAATTGGTGCTGGGCCCCAAGGCCATCTCTGATATGACCCAGCAAGCCATCACCTTAATGGCCCGTGCTGACAAAGTGAACGAGGTAAATGATCTTTCTACTCTTTCGTGTTAATGAGTATTTCTGTTATATATATCACCTAGTCCCCGAGGTTACTGCCGAGTGAGGAACTTACTAAAGGGATACGAGTAGGCTACACTAGCACAAATCAAAATTTTCTACCACGTAAACCAGGATTACTGTTGTCATAGATCACGAGATTACCACTAGACGCGCAGTTGCGGAACTTGATGAAGTGCATCGAGGCAGTGTAGATGTTCTACGTCTCCTCCTCGTCCTCGTCTTATGAGCATCTGCCCTTGCATGGCTCGTCCAAGTGCCAAAGATGCAGCACCTCCGAGGTATCGACACGTGCGGGGTGGAAGCATCAGACACCGGACTGCGAGGTCCGCACGTGCAACACAGGCGTGAGGAGTGGAGGCTAGGTGGAATGGTCTAAGGTCTAACCATGGTTAGCTCGCCCCACCCTCTCTTATATAGGCGTCACTGGTGGGCTTCTACATTAGCAGCCCATTAGTAGCCTAAGCCTGGTCTAATTCGGATCCAATCCTCATTAGGCTTCCAGCCCCTTAAGTGTGTGACCCTATAGGTTCATATACGTGTAGACATGACACGAATACACTTATTCTGTCAATAGTTGGTAGCGGCCTATAGCAAGACGTGCCAACTCCTAAACGCATACAAAGATCATATCGGACGAACCATCACAAGGTTTAGTACATGTCTTTCTGTAACACCCCGGTTTTAGATAATCATTATTAGGGTTGATTGTGCATTTCATGAGCATAATATCTTTAAACTTTGCATTAAAGAAGAATAAACAAAACCCTAAAACCCTATTTTTTCCCTTCCTCTTTGAAACTTGTTCAAATGTTTTGAATTTTGAAAACTACCAAAACATTGGAGCCCAAATGGACAAAAAGGGCCCCTGCAGTAATTTCATATATTTCATAAAACCTCTAGTAATTTCAAACTACTCAAAATAGTATTTGAGGAAAATATAAAAGAGAAATGCAAAACAGAAAAAGGAAAAGAGTTTCTTGAAAAAACAAAGCTGCATCAGCTTAACAGGCCCAGCCTCCCCTCTCCCTCTGCACAAGACACCAGAGGTCCCATGACCCAGCAGCATCCCACCCGGCCCGGTACCACTTCATCCTTCTCTTCGTCGTCTTCCTCCTCCCAGGCTGCTGCCGGTGTCGCTGCTCCTGCTGATCTCCGCCGCTGCTCCATGTTCACAGCTGCGAGAGGATAAGGAGCACCGCGACGCCTCTCCTTCATTCTTATCCCCTCAGTCTCCCCGGACGACCTCCCTCTCTCCCAAGTTTCCCCAACCCGAACCCTAACCGTCGGACCTCATCGTTGTCCCGCCGTCTCTGGCCTCCCCGTGCTCTGCCAAGGTCTCCTTGAGCTCCGCCGTGGTGCCAGCTTCCTCCTCGCCAACAGAATCGATGTCGGGTGCCCCCAATCGATGCCCACGGAATCGTCTTCCTCGAGCCCGACGACCGCCGTCGTCGTCAATCGCCGTCGTTGCCAACCTCACCTCATCTCGCCGTCCTCACCAATGTCCCCAGGGTGAGCTCACCGTCGTCACAGACCCCTCCAATCCCTCCCTCCTCCTATCTACCGTCTCCGCCACGAGCACCTGTGCGGGCCGCCGTCGGAGTTCGTCGGAGCCGAAGCTCCGGTGACCCCAATAGGGCGGCGCCCCCATTTTCTATCTCGCTTTGGCCTTCCCTCTCTAACGCACGCACACACACATCCCCGCTCGCCCTCTGCCGCCGTTCCCCGCCGTGTCTGACGTGCTTGCCGGCAAGGCCCATGTGGCGCCTACGTGGATCGCCAACGTGGCCCAGACCCCACCTGGCAGCTGCAGCGGCTAGCTACTGCCTTGGTGAGAAACACCCACC
Source organism: Avena longiglumis (assembly GCA_030063025.1). NCBI lineage: Eukaryota > Viridiplantae > Streptophyta > Magnoliopsida > Poales > Poaceae > Avena > Avena longiglumis. The sequence goes on from CP125974.1 coordinate 107,445,050, forward strand.
CCCCTGTCCCACTTGCCTGCGTGGATTGCCTATGTGGCCTCTGGCCCACATGTCAGCCATAGTGGCTAGCCAGCCCTCGGTGTAAAAAGGATTTCCAGATTAATTTAAATTAAGAAAAAGTTTAATAATTTCAGAAATTGTTTTGAATATTGTAAATTCAATAACTTTTAATCTATAATTCAGAAAAATACAAATAATATATAAAAATGTTCAGAAAAATGAGAACTATCTAACTAAGATATAATCATGCATTGTTCAACAACTCTAATGACAAGTTTAATTAGAGAACAAAATCAACCCCTCTCATGTGTTTCCGGAGTTTCCCCGAGTTAGGGTTTGCGCCCCTTGGAACCCCTATTAATTTGTCGAGCATGCTTTAGGGTTTCAATTCAATGAAATTCAACTTGTCATATCATCATTCTTGTTTGAGCATTGCATCGATACCATGTGTTGATTTTTTCCCCTCTCTTTTTGGTGTTTGGTTCTTTCTGGTAGAATACGAGATTGAGATCGAAGACCGAGATAAAGACCAATGAAGATCGACAAACAATACTTGACCAACTGTAACCAAGTCAAGTTCAAGGCTTCCTAACATCTGTTCATCTGCTATCAACTAGCAAAGGCAAGCATAACCCCACCATGATATAATCCTATGATTTCGAAATCATTTCAATTCTGCCATGTTGCATATGATTCTACTGTGGTCTTTTATCGATAGATAAAGTATCCTATCTATTGCATTACTCTCTTTGAGCTTATATTACCTAATCCACTGCTCCTAGCATAACTAGGTTTGGCTTGTGTGCACTGCTAGATATTATATCTGTGTCCTGCTTAGCCATGCATAGCTGTTGAGTCTGGTCCATCCAGATGATGTATCAGATGCAGATAATCTAGTATGACATGAGAACGTGATGAAATGAGATCAGTGATATGAGATTAAACATGCTAAGACTTGTATGGAAGGCCACAGTGGGATGTGGTTTTTCTAGTCCCATGCTCGCCACCACTAGGACCTAAGTTCTTGCCTTTGGAACCGAGACGAGCGTACAGCCACACAGGGGTTGGGAACCCCTCGCCTGATTAACTTGCCAAGTAGATTCCATGAGTCACATAGTTCGGGCGTTCCATTCGACATATGCATAGAAAACATTTTGAAAGATTTGCCGGGTGCAGGTGCATTCATAACAGGTAGGTAAGCGTGGTCGAGGTTGCTTGGGGTAGATAGCGCCCCTGGTAAACCAACCTCGCCTCACATATTTAAGTACCGGCTTCGGGATTTGACCCGTTACGGCAGAATCATACTTATTGCGTGACTCAAGGTCTCGGCGAAAGCAAGGTAAAGGTCTTGGCCAACCACCCTCTACCAGCCTTCCAAGGAAGAGGGCTAATAGCTTGGCATTAAGAGTTGGTTGGTACGTGTGGGTAAAGTTGTACACCCCTGCAGGGTTAAATATTTTCGAAAAGTCGTGTTCACGGTTATGAACGCTTGGTGACCAGATTATAAGATCATAGAGAACATGAACCTAATCGTAAAACTTGGCAACTAATGTTTGTTAAGGATGCTTCCTCATGGGTACGAGGGGGTGATCCTAGTTCAGATGATGATGACTTGGTGGATATCAAAAGATGATGATCAATATTTCGGAGATGTCGCTCTCTTATCCCCTTTTAAAATATTCTGATTAGACGAGCTTCTTCTCTCTCTTGTTTTATAAACAAATATGGATTTATGCAAAACAACTCCACCAGCCATAAGTCTTGCAGAGTACACCCTGTACTCACCCTTGCTTTGTTGATACTTTTGGCAGAGTAAGTGTTCACCTGAAGACGAGTTCCATTCTACATCGACATCGACGAGTAGCTTGGGGTTCCCGGCCGGCAGCCTGGAATCTATGGGCTGGGACGTCATCGTTATGCTTCAGGCCTCTTAGGACATTTGTTAAGTTTGCTATACTTAATATCATAATTTTCCTTCTGTTGTTTGATGTTTGTGGTCAGTGACCTCTACTTGTAATAATTTGGTTCTCTGCTCAGTTATGAGCTTGCTGTAATAAATTTTTGTGTCGTAGGGTGACTGCCGTGTTACCGATTCTTCACTGGATATTCTCGAGCTCAAGGTTAAGCTTAATTCAGACGGAGGTCTAGGATTTGTTTAGCCCTGATCCCGGGGGTGTCACACTTTCCCTTTGCCTCACGATATTTGGTCTAGCTCCAAGCTGACCTCCCTTTCTTGATACTGTGATTCGGAATCCCTTTACTAGGTTAACTCTTAAACATATGTAGCACGGCCATGCATTTCTGGATCCGATCACTCGAGGGGCCCAGAGATATCTCTCTCAAGTAAAGAGGGGAAAATCCCATCTTGATTGACCATGCCTTGCAGCATGCTTCAGGAAAAACCCGAAAGCTACCTTTATGACTACCCAGTTACGGAGTAGTGGTTGATAGCCCCAAAGTAGGTCGATCCACATCTCAAGTACATGCGACAATCTCAGGTGTAAGGACAAAACGTACACGATGTGTATAGAGAGCTGCAAGTATAATTGCCAGTCTCATGTTGGGTCAGTCCAACTCATGTTCATAACATGTGTCCATATCATTGGTTTGATATCTCCATGTCTATGACTTGCGAAACATAGTCATCAACCAATCGATGTGCTAGTCTAATATTCACGTGTGTCCTCACATGAACTCCGACTAGGGACAACTATTAAATAACCATACAATTAAAGAGTTTCACAAACAATTCACATAATTGCCAATCAATAAAAGTTGCCTGATATGGATATTCAAGGAACATTACAATAACTCATGGATACATATGAAATATAATCATCTCTATGATTGCCTCTAGGGCATATTTCCTTCACTTACTCGGTTGTAAGCTCTTAGATAGGAGTCATTCTTTATTTGTCTGGGAACTTGATTTTTCCATTTACTCACTATCTTTCTCCCTTTGCAGCTCACGCATAATGAGCGCACCAAGGTGCATCATGCTCTCCTCCTGGAGCATCGCAAGCTCGAACTTGCTTATGAAAAGCTGCAAATTGACACCCAAGGCCAAGGTAATTTTCTTACTCGCCCTATCTTTATTCGCCATATCTTGCTTCGGTTCACTTTCTTAATCTTTCTTGCTTTTTTCCCATAGCTTCTGCCCAATCCACCATCGAGACGCTCCATTCGCAGATCAGTGAGACGGAGATTAAGTTTTCTGCCTTCCTCTCACTATTTTGTGCTCATGGCAATTTCTAGCCTTATTATTTTGGTAGGTCAAGATATTTCCTTTTCTACTGACGAGTAGTTTGTTTTGAATAAGCAGAGAAGCACCAAGACAAACTCTAGAAGGAGGGAGATGAGGTGACTCGGCTGAAGAAGCTGATGGCCGACGTGGAGCAGAAAACCCTTGGCCGGGGTGAAGGGGCTGAAAGAAGATCTTTCCGAGAAATATGACCAGCACACTGCCAGCACCGAGAAAACCAGAGAGCTGATCAAGGAGACCGAGTCGGCGGTTGAATCAGCGAACCTGGAACTGGATGCTCTCCAAGCCAAGGCCAAGGCTTGTCAAACCAGACTTGGCACCATCAACTCTTTTCTCAGTAGTGAGTTCTTACTCTTTTTCGCACTGTGCTTTCTTGTTCTTGACTTTGTCATCTTTGTTTGTTACCTTGCTAAGATTCTCTTTTGTTTGCAGAGAACTTTCCCGAAGCAAACTTGTTTGCTATTCGGGCCATGAAGAAGGTGAGAGACAAGTCCGGTGCTCTAGCTGATGGCGAGGTGACCAACGATGAGCATCTAGAAGAACTGTGGGAGCTCGTCCAGACCCTCAAGTCCTGCGGAGTGGACTTTCTCAAATCGGCTATCCATGTGTTTCGCATGCTCTGGCCGGATGAAGATGCACCTGCACTCATCGAGCCCCTTGCTAAAAAGCTCCTTCAGATAGAGGACAGGCTGGATCAGTGGCGAGAGTAGGCTGGCCGAGCTGCCGCGGATAAGGCCCTTTCCTTCTTGCTCTCTTGGTACGAGGACATCAATCTTGATGTGCTTCCACGCATAAGGGGGGATGGGAAGTGGCTGAATGATCCTGAGTTGATCAAGAGACGCCAGGAGCGAGCCTACGCCATGATCGAGTACACTATGGTACACGCTTGGTGCGACGGGCCTAGCTTCCTTGATCTGGGCGACCCTCTTGCTGAAGTTGCTGACGAGGAGGGTGCTGATAGCGAGGCCACTGAGTAGGATGACCCTGAAGACCCGGCTGCTGATGCCCCTGACTCGGCAGATGATCAAAGCGATGTTCCTGGCTCCAAGACTGCTCTCTGAGTCCTGCTGCTTCTTAGACTGGATAGGACAAATACTTGAAATTTTGATTAGATCCCCAGTATGCCAGGTAAAAATGTAATATACAGTGCACTTATGTTTGGTTGTGCGCCTTTTTATAAGGCTTTAAATATTTTGTCATGTTCTGAGTGTGGATCATCAAAGGGCAAGTCCCCGAGTTTCATTTTGCCGTTTGCCCTTTTCCTTGACTTTGGCTCTTGTCTACCTTTTTTGGCGTTCAACATTAGAGTCTCAAAGTACTAAGGATATAGTTAGCAGGTATAGATTACTTGGCCGAGGATCATCCAACACACAAAGCAATATAATCTGCAGTGGGTTAGGCAAAAGACAAAGGGGTCGACTCACGTTTCTCCTTATACTTATCCGGTGTTCGTGTTTACTCATCATGCATCCTTTCCTCCTGCTTGCCATGAAGCTGTGATTTTGGACAATAGCATAGTCGAAGAGTTGATTCTTTCCGAGTAACACTACTTGTTCCAAGATAAGTTTTGGGTGTCACGCCAGCCGACATAAAATAATTGAAAGGGAAAATATAAGGGGCAGTCCCCGAGTCATTTTTTTCGAGTCATACCATTTTATTATCAGCACATAGCTGGCATAAATATCCGACATATGAGAGTTCGAGTGATACATGCACTGCTTCTCCTAAGTGTAGAAGGGGCAAAGCAGTGCCACATTCCACGGCCTTTTGGTCTCATCACCTGATCTGCTCGCCTTGTTCTTTTGTGCCTCACGAGCATCTATGAGATCATATGAATCATTGTGCAATGCTTCGCTTACAATGAATGGACCTTCCCATGGGGGTGATAACTTATGCATTCCAGCTGTGCGCTGCACTAGCCTTAGCATCATATCCCCTTCTCGAAAAACACGAGGTTGAACTTTCTAGCTATGGTAGCGTTGGAGGTTTTGCTGATATATAGCGGATCTAGATAATGCCAGTTCACTTTCTTCTTCGAGTAAGTCAACTCCATCTTCTCGGGCCTCTTTTCCCTCGGCTTCCAAGTATTGCCTTATCGTTGGCGAGTCATACTCTATGTCGGCGGGAAAAACTACTTCTGCACCATACACACGGAAAAATGGTGTATAGCCTGTTGACTAATTCGGAGTTGTCCTTAGACTCCATAGAACTGAGGGTAGTTCCTCTATCCAACAACCAGGTGATCTCTGGAGTGGTTCCATCAAGCGGGGTTTTATCCCTGATAGAACTAAGCCATTAGCTCGTTCAACTTCTCCATTTGATTCTGGATGGGCGACTGATGCTACATCGAGTCTTATTCGGTTTTTCCTGCAGAAACGAGCAAAATCTCCTTCAACAAAGTTTGTGCCATTATCCGTGATTACACTGTGTGGGTAACCATATCTTAGGATTATGTCCCGTAAAAATGTGACAGCTGTTTTACCATCCCATTTTTTGATGGGTTTCACTTCTATCCATTTGGTGAACTTATCAATCATCACCAAAATATGATTCATGCCTCCCCTTACTGGTTTGAATGGTCCTACCATATCCAAGCACCATACTGCGAATGGCCAAGTGATTGGTATAGTCTTTAACTCAGAAGCTGGTAAATGTCACTTGGATGCATAATGTTGCCAACCCTTGCATTTTCCGACTAGCTCTTGTGCATGTGCCAATGCGCTTGGCCAATAAAATCCATGTCGGAACTCCTTTGCCACCAATGCTATTGATGATGCATGGTGCCCACATTCCCCTTGGTGAATATCCAATAAAATCGCCTGGCCTTTCTCTGAGCTGATATAGCGCTGCAGTACACTCGTCACACTTCTCTTGTACAGCTCCTTGTTGATTATGGTGTATGCTTTTGCTCTTCTCTCTGTTTGTCTTGACAATATATCATCATTCGGCAAGGTTCCATCCTTTAAGTAGTTGAATATTGACTATTTCCATGTTGATATTAGTGGCTCCGGGTCTGCTTCCCCATCAATTTCCATTGGCTCCGCCGACATATGTTCTGCCGACATGACCTGAGGAGTCCCCGAGTCTAATTCGGCAGCCCCTGAAGTGAGCGGGTCAGTCCCCGAGTGACTCGAACCTGCTCCTGAGGCAATGTCCATTGGTTCAACATCTGACTCTTGTATTGCCGGAATAAATATTGACTCGGATTCTGGCGAGGGCTTGATCGATGGTTTTCTGAGATGTTCCAATGCTATTCCTAGTGATATTGCTTGCCGAGATGAACCTGGCTTGGATAATACATCTGCTGCTTCATTCTCTGCTCTTGGGACGTGGTGGAATTCAGACCCGTCAAAGTATCCTGAAATTTGTTGCACATGAAAACGATATAACGCCATGTTTGCGTCCAGCGTGTCCCAATGTCCAGACAATTGCTGAATCACCAAATCCAAATCACCAAAACACATGATCCTTTTGATGCCAATTTCTTTGTCCACTTTGATGTCATGGAAAAGTGCTTCATACTCAGCAACGTTATTGGAAGCAGCAAAATGAATTTGTAACACATATTTGAGCTGATCCCTCTTTGGCGATGTGAGAACTATCCCGGCGCCCAGACCCATTTTTCATCTTGGACCCGTCAAAATGCATTTTCCAGTAATTCGGATCTGGTAGTGGTGGTTCATACTACATTTCCACCCAATCTACGAAGAAATACGCAACAGATTGAGATTTAATTGCCTCTCGCCTATCATACTGTGGAGTATACGGTGCTAGCTCTATGGCCCATTTTGCGACTCGGCCACTGGCATCCTTGATGCCTAATATATCCGAGATAGGCGCCTCGCATATTACCCAGATTGGGTGTTCTTGAAAATAATGTTTCAGTTTCTTTGCTGCCATATATACCCCGTATGTCATTTTCTGATAATGCGGGTAATTCTGTTTTGACACAGAGAGCACTTCGCTCAAGTAATAAACTGACCTTTGGAATGATTTTCGCTCCTCCTCGCATTCAACCACTATTACTGCACTTACAACTCTGTTGGTTGTGGCGACATAGAGCAACATTGGCTCTTTGGACAGTGGTGATGCTAATATTGTTGTTGTTGCCAACATTTTCTTTAATTCATGGAAAGCGCTATCATCTTGCTGTGTCCATGTGAATTTGTCTAATTTTTTCATCAGTTGATATAGTGGTAGTTTTCACCTAGCCGACTAATAAATCTACTCAATGAGGACAGGCACCCTGTGAACTTTTGGACATCGTTGAGGGTTCTTGGCAATTCCGTTCTTTCGATGGCCCTGATCTTTGTCGTCTTAGCCTCAATCCCTCGGCTGGATACAAGAAATCCGAGTAACTTGCTAGTCGGGACACCAAATGTGCATTTTTCCGGGTTAAGTTTCATTTGGAATCTTCTCAAGTTTGTGAATGTTTGACGCAGGTCCTCAATTAGAGTATGAATTTGCTTGGTTTTTATCACCACGTCATCGACGTATACTTGATCATTTTTGTCCAATTGATCTTGCAAGCATTTTTGCATGCATCTTTGATATGTTGCACCTGCATTTCTCAGTCCAAATGGCATGGTACGATAGCAATAAGCCCCGTACGGGGTGATAAAAGCTGTCCTTATTTGATCATTCAGATTCAGTGCTATCTGATGGAATTCAGAATGCGCATCCACAAATGACAACAACTCACACCCAGTAGTGGAATCTATAACTTGGTCGATCCGTGGCAGGGGAAATGGATCTTTTGGACACGCCTTATTAAGGTTCGTGTAATCAATACACATGCGCCATACCACTGCCACGTTCAGGTTGTCCTTTTTCTTCTAGACCAAGAATGGATTTGATAACTAGTCTGGGTGCAGTACTTCCATGATGAATCCAGCAGCAAAGAGCCTGACAATCTTGGCAGCTATTACTTTCCTCCTATCTTCGGCGAAGCGGCGGAGGGATTGCTTCACCGGCTTGGCATCTTGCCTTACATGAAGAGAGTGCTCAGCCAGCTTCCTCGGAACTCCTTGCAAATCCTGTGTGGACCATGCAAAGATATCCCGATTCTCACGGAGGAAGCTGGTGAGCTTGCTTTCTTTGGTGTCTTAAAATGACACATTGCCATGCGGGTTAGTGAGTGTCGGCATGGACATTTGTGTTCCTTTGGCTAATGCTGCCACCTCCAACATTTGATGCTTTTCCTGTGTCATGACTAGTGACTCGGCCAATGAAGATCCGGCAGAGGCACAAGCGATGGACCTTTTCTAATCTACCTCAACTGTAATCACCCCACATGGGCCTGGCAGCTTCATCTTCAAGTAAGCAATGTGAGGAGTAGCCATAAACTTTGCCATAGCCAGCCTGCCGAGTAAGGCGTGATATGAGCTGACTAAATCAACCACCTCAAACTCTACTGCTTCAGTGCAACAACTTTCCCTGTTGCCGAATAATACGTCGACCCAGATCTTGCCAATTGGCTCACAGGACAATCCCGACACAATACCATGGAAAGTTGTCTTAGTCGGCTCCAGCATGTTCATGGTAATTCCTAGCTTGAGCATGGTATCCTTGTAGATGATGTTGATACTACTGCCATCATCGATCAGTACCTTGGAAAACATCACATTGATATCCGGGCCCATGAACATTGGATCTAAGACTAGAGCATATCCTCCTGGTGTTGGCATGATCTTGGGGTGATCCTTTATGCTCCAAGTTATCTCTTGCTCAGACCAATGCATGTACTTGGTAATTGCCAGCATTGTGGCATTCACTTCCATCATCCGTCGCTGCTGACTCTTCTTCTCATTCGGCTCTATAACGAAGATGACATAGCTCTGGTGATGTTCTCTGTACTCATTTCTAGTTTCGTGGCCGACATGAGCGTCGTCACCTCTTGAATTGTGCACCTGGTGCACAGTTTCTCTTCTCTCTTGATTATGATACCTTGGCTGCCTGTTTTCGTATCTATTATCCGTTCCCACAACCTGAGCATTTCCTCCTGTAAGTGGTGGAGGGGGAGGTGGTGGTAGCTGCTTACTCAGCGAATCCACTCTATCTCCATTCTGAAACCAAGTGCATTGCCTTGTTGTGTGATTTGCTGGCTTGCTCGGACTAGGCGTGTGAAATTTACACGGCTGATCCAGCATCATCTCATAGGTATACTTCTGTCGGTCCTGATATTGCTTCCCGTCGAGGTATTGTCGACACGTACGCCATAGGGGTATCCCAACGGCGAGTTTAGAGACGTGGGGGGGCGGAGAGCGTCCGGGTCGGCGTGACATAGTTTACCTAGGTTCAGATCTCACGATGATGGCGAGATCCTAATCCTGCTATAAATCACTATAATGGCAATACGCCAAGTTACAAGATTGGGGGGTTCGCTGTGTGCGAGTTGTGCTATGCACTTGTTCTATCTCAGTTATGCCCTAAAGGCTCCCATAGGCCGTCTTATAAGGACGCCAAGACCTAGGGTTACATAGAGAGTCCCAGCCGGATACGGTTACAGAGTCCTAGACTAACACTAACTAGTCTTCTTCTCCTCTAAGGCGGTGGCACGTCGCCTTCCTTTATTCCTGCTGGACCTCCATCTTGTCTATCAGCAACTGGGCCGCCCGGTTATGCCATAGTCCTAACCACCAACTGTGGGCCACACTGGCTTGTCGGTATGAGACTATGTCATAGGTATACCTATTTGGTATATCCACAACATTAGCCCCCGGAGTTATTCAAGATCCTCACGTTCCTTCGTCTAGCTTTGAGCGTAAGCATTACGTCGTCTTCAACTTGTAGGCGTGCTTCGCGAAGAATCTTGGAGAGCTCCCATATTATATTCTCATCCGACTAAGCCTAGCCAGAGAGTTTCTTGTATGCTTCTACGAACGAATCCAAGGAGGAGAATTCTCTAACGAATCGTTAGTGATTCTTCCACGCTCTAGGAACGTCTTCAATATCATCATCTATGCAGGACGATATGTAAACCGGAAAAAATCACGGCTATTGGGCCACGGTCGTAAAGGCTGCCAAATTGACGACTTAGAGCCAGCAAAGTCACAAACATATGAGCTTGCCGCATTAACGTCTTAGAGCCTCTCAAGTCATGGACGTTCAGGCCATCGAGCCGTGTAACCCAGGAAACTTCCGTGAAGGCAAAGTTGATGTCGAGCCCCCCGAGTTTTGCTAGCCGGATTTTTCATTGTCAAGAAAGTTTTGTTGACATAACCATATGTAGCCCCCGAGCATTGAGTCGGCTTCATCGAAGGCGGCTTGATGCTCAAAAGAACATGTATAACTATACATCAAACAATTGTAGCCCCCGAGCGCCAAGTCGGAGTTTGAAAGGAAAATCGTCTTGGTGCTCTCAGAGTAGCTTCGATAAAAATGTGAATAGTGTAGCTTCAATAAAAATGTGAATAGTGTAGCCCCTGAGCGTCAAGTCAGAATTATTTCGGCTTGATGCTCTAGAGAGAACTTCACAAAAATTCAGCATCGGTGTTGCCTCCGAGGTTTGTTCCGGCTTGGACGCAAGGCGGGACAAAGCTCTTAAATTAGAGATGGCAAGCCCCCGAGCATTGATCCGACATCCTCAAAGGCGGCTCAAGCCTTGGCCAACAATTGCAATTGCAGCCCCCGAGGTGTGAAGCCTAGTGAAAATCTGGCTTAAAACACCTTAATCCAAGGAACGTGGCAATGTCCAAGCCTTACGTACCTGAAACATAAACATAAAAATACAAAGGGAAAATTTGCTAGAGGACACCGTTATTTTTTGGCGTTTGCCAAAACACACCGCTGGAATGTGTCTTTGTTGAGTACCATTATAATTTCGTGGCACATTTGCGGGACACCTTGATGCCGCAAATGGAAAGTTTGACTAATTTTACTGGGATGACCATCATATGTCCGGTTTGAACACTTTTTTCTCTAATTCAAATTCACCAAATCCAGCATATGCATATACCGAACTTGAATTAGAAACTATACATAAGTTCACATCAAGTTGGAACATCCAGGAAAAGTCGCCATCCATTGCAGCATGCAGCATCGTGGTTAACGAGGGAATTGGGAAAAAGCTGGATAGTTTTTTCTATCTGAAACATCTTGTATTTCAATTAAAACTCTAGACATATTTGCAACAAGGTAAAAAGGTAATCTAAAACATCAAACTTTCCGTTTTGGGCAGTACAGTGTGTTCTAGCAAATTGTCACGAAATAATAATGGTACTAGGCAAAGCCACATTCCAATAGTGTGTTTTAGCAAACGCCGGAAAATAACGGTGTCCTCTAGCAAATTTTCTCAAATACAAATGTATTAAATTGTTCTTTTAATCGTGTCCAACAAACAAATGTAAGGCGGAACAAACATAGCCTTTAAACAAATGCTTTAAAGCTGAAACAATGCAGCAGTTGAACACATAAAACTGTTTAGGAGGAAAAAAACTCAACTAATTTGAACATTTATATAAAATTTTGTTTAAGCAAGTGCTAGCTTATCCATTATTCTAGTTTTTATGCTTGACCTTTCATGAGACGGAAGACTCGCAGCACATAACCATGTATTTGGGTGATGATGCCTAATGGCATCATCCAGAACCCAAGGCCAAATCGCCGGCTTTGAGTGCCAAAAAGTCACTACTCCAGAATCCACATAAAACAACAGAAAACGTGTATCTAGAAAACTTAAGCTAACGCCCAAAGGTGGGTTTTTTGTATGGTACTGGGGCCTTAAACGGCAAACCAGTAAAAAGTTATACTCACGAGCGCAAGGCAAATCATGAAAAAGTATGAACAAAACAAAAGCGGTAAAAGACTCAGGATATGAGTGAACCAATCTTAATTAGATGATTATAAACAATTAAAATAATAAATAAATAGGGACTTAGCTGTTTGAGCGTACTCGGTGTTATGTCGGCGAAGACAAATCTGAGGTAGTCCATAACAACGATGAAAGGCGAGTACGCCATGGAGGGGTCCTCATAGTGCGTGTTTAGAGACGTGGGGGAAGGCGGACGATTGACAGGTACAAGGTAACATAGCTTACCCAGGTTCAGATCCCACAACGGTGACGGAATCCTAATCCTGCTATAAATCACTATAAGGGCAATACGCCGAGTTATAGAGATAGGTTCGCTGTGCGAGGTTATGTGAAGTTATCTGAGATTGTGCCCTAAAGGCTCCCATAGGACCGACTTATATAGTCGCCAGGTCCTAGGGTTATAGGAAAAGTCCTAGCCAGACAGGTTACAGAGTCCTACACTGTCTATTACTAGTCTAGCGTGTCTTGTACTCCAAGGCTCCGGGTACGCTGGTGACTCCACCGTAGCCTTCCTTTATCCAGCATGGGCCTCCCTTCTGGATCCATCTAATCGGCCCAAAGAGCCATAGGCCATGCTACCAACTGTGGGCCACCAGGGTTATCCGGATAGGAGACATGCTATGAGGATACCCATATAGCATATCCCCAACAGTAGCCCCCGGAGAACTCCGAGATCTTGCACCGTCTTGCCTCTTCATGTTGAATGCTCCGTCTAGATGGATGTCGGAAAATCGTCAAGCAATATCTTGTAGTCCTCCCAAATAATCCTGCAACGTTTTTCTCCGTCTTCAACTTATAAGTCGGAGAATTGCTGAATCTTCTTTCGTACACTTCCATAGCCGGATTGGATCCGTCTCGGCCAGAATCTTTTGATGTTATGGTTCATCTGCCAATGAGGTCAGTAACGCCTTCTAACTTACACATGCAGAGTAACGCCTTCTAACTTACACATGCAGAGAACGCAATCATGTCCGCTTTTCCTGCGCGAGCGATACGAACCGTTGGCGGCGACGGTTGGCGACGTGGCGAAATTTCCGCGCATGTCCCCACACACGTTGCTTACGCAGAAACCGTTCGATCATGCTGCACGAATCTTGATCCCGGAGATTATAAATAGTTACAGCGGTGGAAATTTTACTTTTCACCTCATTCTCCTCTGCATCGTCTTCTTCCTCCAGCGAGCGCCTCCTCGAGCTTTCCGCGCACTGTGCGAAAAAAACCTAGCTCCTTGACCTTTCCAATCACCACCAGAAACTCTCAATGGCCAGCAGCAGCTCCTCTCCCTCCATGGCGGCATCAGGTGAAGCTGCGGCGAAGCAGGCGAGCACCATCATCGTGCCTCTAGAGGGACTGGTTATCCCCAAGTCTGCAGTGGTTGAAGCCACCGGCGGCGACCATAAATCGGCGACGCTGGAGCTCTTGGAGGAGGAGTATAACTCCCACAAGGGCGACTGGCGCGGTTCGTATATCATGACTGTGATATCAAGGAACTGGTCAATGAGGGCTACCTCCCCACGAAGGAGGGGTCGCCTGGCGGGCGGTGCCGGTTGGCGAGGTTACACCTTCTCACCAAGCCGGAGAAAAGGTGTACCTCAAAGCTCAACTGGTACGGGGTGTCTCCCTGCCCATCTCCAACTTGTTCCTTGCTGTCCTGAATCATTACCGAGTACAACCACGGAACATTTCCCCCAATAGCATCTTAGTGCTTAGCAACTACGGTGTGCTCTGCGAGGTTTATCTAGGGATTAGGCCTAGGATAGATCTCTTCATATATTTCTTCACCATCAAGCGCGAAGCCGGAGCCGGCAAGGACGAGCTCAGGAATTGTGGCACCATTAGTTTTAAGATCCGGACTGGCCGGCAGTTCCCCGACATCGTCGGCCATGAGTCCTGCAAGAACTGGCAGAAGACGTACTTCTATGGCCCCGATATCCCTCTGGCCGGCCAAGAAGTCATGTACACGTATTTCGTCGATGGAGCTGCCGCTGAAGCCCCGACATGGAGATCCCAGACCTCCCTTCCCTCCGACTTAGACGCTTCCCGTGCTATAAGGATGATAGAGTGGCTCGTAGATACGGGTCTGACCGGATTGGACCTAGCCATGTGTTGGTTCATCAGGCGGATCCAATCTCTGTAGCACCGCTCGAAGTTGATGCACGAGTATTCCAACGATAGAAGGGATAGCCTCCGCATCTCCGAGGACAACTTCTCGAGCGACTCCGTCAAGCTTCGCCTCAAGGACATCGTCAAGGTGAAGGACAAGAAGCGTGGCTTTGCCATCACATATGACATGTTTGTAGAGAGCAAGTTCCCAAAGGTACCTGTTTATTTCCGTGTATGACATATACTCCAGTTTTTCCGTCCAGCCATTACCATCTCATCTAACACAGAGGTTTTTCACTTAACAGCTTAGCGACATAGATGAGGATAGCATGTCTCTTCAAATCTATGGTCCAAAGATGAAGGAAGTCACCGTCGTGTCCGACGACGATGCTCCGTTGGCGCAAAAGTGGAAGAGCTCCACCTCTGACGCTGCTGACAGAGGCAAGAAAAAGAAGACGGAGGGTGGAGCCTTGTCACATCCCAAGATTTTCCAAATCTTGTTATGTGAAAAATAAATGAATAAAATAAAACTTTGTTGATTTTCAGGGTGAGAAGAAACTTTTTGGATTCCAATTGGAAAACTTCAAACCTTTTTGATCAAACAAATCCTAAAGGGATTTGAAAAGATAAACAATTAATAAAGAAAATTTTAAATATGTGAAATTACTATTTTTGGATCTTTTAATAAAAAGATTTGGTTTTCAAATTAAAAGGTAGAAATATAAATAAGGACTATTTTTATAGAGCCAAATTAAACCTTGGCCAAGTTTTTGAAATAAAATATTTTATTTTGATTAAAGGAGTAAAGGGTTATTTAAACAAAATAATGAGGATTTATTAATAACCAATTTTATTAAAATAAAGGTTTTACCATTTTAATTACACATCAAAACTTGTTAAATTATTTTAAACAAGTTTTCCAAGTATTTTATACTATCAAATAAAACCTACTGAAATGGTTTTGTTATTATTTAGATTTCAAAATGGAGATTTTAAATAAATCAAATCCTATTTGAATTAATGACTAAGGTTTAATGGATCCTAAAAAGAATAAAAGTATTATATTATATTGGACTTTGGTTTGTGTTGTTAAACAGAACAAAAAATTGTTCAAAGTTTGGTGGTGGTTTGATTTGATTTGATGTTTGAATTAATTGTTTGAAAAACAAAAAAGGAAAATCAAATAGAAAAAGAAAAGCTTTCAGTATAAAAAAAATGATGAATCAGACAGCAGCCCAACTGGCCAGCCCAGCGAGCCCAGTTCCAGCCCAGCTACTTTTTCCACGCGCGAAACGTTTTTCACCCAAACACGCACTGCGATCCCGCATGTGGCCCCTCTCCCTATCTCTCCTCACGACACCCTCCTGTTCATCGTCTCCACCACGACCCCGTCGCCCTGCCGTTGCAGCCAGTAACTCCGGCGTTGATTACGCGTTGATGGAGGCCTTGATTCCTCCCAGTAACCACACACATTTAACCGCCCGTGGCTTCTCTCTCTTTTCCCCCAGACAGCTCCTCTCCTCTGCCCATAGGCAGCCCCAATTCGCCCCCACACCGCCACTGCTCCGACGAGCTTCTCTAGTGAATTCCGGCGCCGTCCAGCCTCGCTTCGCCTTTCCGAGCACGTCAGCTTACTCCTCAGACCAGCGCGCACCTGTCAGTGCCTCTCGTTCGCCCGCGCTCTCCCTAGTGTGTCGGCAAGGACAAGCTCAACTCGCCACCGCCGTCTGTCTCGCCTCCGACGAGCTTTCCTGGTAAGAGACGACCACCCCGAGCCTCCCTATTGATACTCCTAAGATCCCCAGGACTGTACGCATCTGACCGTGCCTTTGTTTTGCTTTTGGGTGAACCACAACATCGCCCCCGTCATCAAACAGAACCACCTGCCGCTCGCAGCTACTCTGACGAGCGATTAACAGCACCCCGTGCGCCCCTTGAGTAGCCGACCCCACCTCGAGCTTCAGCAAGTCTCTGCGAGCCTGGTAAGCCTCGCCAACCTCTTCCTCGCTTCCTCTAGCACCAGCTCCGCCGTAGCCAGACACGCCGCCGCCACCTGCCGCCGCTAGCGCCGCTCGTCTCTGGCAAGTGTGCTAGGTGTCGTGCGATTAGGATCCAACGGCTAGGATAGAAAGAGAGCGAAGGGGTAAGTAACGTCTCTGCACCGTGCGATAAGACTTAAATCCAAAGGCTTCCATCGCTTGATCCGCGCGAAACGTTTTCGACCAATAGAAATAAGACGCGTGGCCAGACTCTGGTTTTAAAAAACAGATTTGAATCTATTAGATATGTGATTTTGTAAATTCCATAACTTTAAATCTACACGTTCAAATTTTGCAAACTTTATATCAATGGATTCATAAAAACAAGCCCTATCCAACCATGCACTTTGTTTAGTAAAAAGCTTCTGGTAAAATGTTTGTTTTTGCAGAAACTTATGTATGCTTGTTTAGGTTATGAAAGTTATTCTAAAATGATTTTGGGGATAAAATCTTTGCAAAATGGTTTGTTGTGAACCTACTGACCCTAGGAACCAACTTATGGATTTAAAAATGTATTTTGTGAAGATTAGGATTGAATAATTGAATTAGCTCATTTCTAGTCAAATAAAAATATTGATTATTATGGAAATGATTTTTGAGAAAAACCTTTGGAAAATGTTTTGATTCAAACCTACTGACCCTAAACACCAAGTTTTGTGAAATTAACAACTTATTTGTTGAACAATATAATATTGTTGCTTTGCTAAAAACATTTTCCACCACATGAAATGATGATTTGATTTAAAAATGGTTTATAGATAAAACCCTTTTGCAAATGGTTTTGACACTTTAGAAAAATGACCACTTTGAACCTTACAATGTTTAGAGCCTAGTAGAAACCACCTTTGCAAATAAAACTAACATTTTGCATTCTTGCATGCATGACTTTGTTTCTATTATTTTATGTGTGATGAATTGTTTGAATATTGTTTGGAATGCTAGTTGAATCTATGTTTTATTGATTGATTTGTAGTGAAGTTAGAAGAGTGTGATATTAGAAAGATCAAGAAGTGAACCAACATCCTCTACCAAAAAGGCAAGTGACACTATCATCCAAGTCCTACTATTTTCATTACCAAAAAAGCAAGATCAAGAAGAGTGTGGATTGTGAAACATGCATGATGAGGTCTACTATATTTTGCTATGCTAAATCCTAATAGGATACCCCTATATATTCCTTAGTGAAAACAATGTAGTTGTAATATGCTTAGACCTGCTATATATATTGAGATGAGATACATGTTGAGATTATATGAGGTTGGGAAAAGACTTGTGTTTTATATAATAAAACAAGTACTCAATGAACCACCTAGGTGGACAAGGATACTCAAGTTTTGTACAAGATGGCAACAAAAGGAACCATGTTTATATGGCAATCTCTTTTTGTATGTGCACCAAAAGAAAACCACCCAGGGACTTAGAGATTGAACATGTTTCTCATACAGTGGCTTCCGTGTACAGCCACATGCTAAATGGGCACTGGCTCAGTCAACTACATAGTGGAAGACCCATGCATTGGCCTCTTCAGGTTAACTGGAATGAGGGAACTAGGAACCCTACATTGGTGCTTGAAGACAAGCTAGCATTGTGTATTGGGAGGACCCTATGGAAAGACTTCGTCACAATCTCAATCTGCCAGTACTCCATCTTGGTGAGTACTTATCCAGCGGCCACTGGTGGCAACAAGATTGCATTGTGTCATGTGGGTAAAGTGTACAACTTCTGTAGAAGATAAAAACCTAAGTACTTAGCCGTGTCCCCGGTTATGGACAATACTGAGCAACTAAGGCCTGAAGCTATGGGAAATCTCGACATTCCAATTTCTAAAAGAAAAACTTGAAAGTGACAACAAGAGACTTGAAGCACTAGATCCCCTTCCTTAAACGAGCGATGCCTAACGCGGCGACTATGGTAGCTGCGTAGCTTCTGCTGGTAGATGGCGTATCTCTGGCATGCCAAAACGCGCTCCTCCTCGAGAAGGTCCACATCTAGGCGTCTGGATTTCTTCAGCGTCATCTTCGTCGTAGGCGGCAACTCTTGGTGCATCGTGAAGGATGTCGGAAGGCAGGATGGCTTCTGCTCCATATACCATGAAGTAAGGGGTGTAACCGGTGGATCTGTTGGGTGTAGTTTATAAACTCCACAGCACAGATGGCAATTCTTCCGCCCATGCTCCAGCTGCTCTATGTAGCGGTGCCTCAAGACGTGGCTTGATTCCCTGCAGAATTAATCCATTGGCTCGCTCAACCTGACCATTGGACTGTGGGTGTGCCACAGATGCAAGGTCAAGTCAGATGCCTTTGTACCAATAATAAGCCTCCACTTCTCCGAGTGACAAGTTGATGCCGTTGTCGGTGATAATGCTATGTGGGAGACCAAATATCACCACTAGATCTCGGACAAACCTAAGGGCAGTTTCCCCATCAAGCTTTCTAATGGGTTTAGCTTCTATCCATTTAGTGAATTTATCAACTGCTACTAGCAGATGCGTAAATCCACATGTTGCCGTCTGTAACAGTCCCACCATGTCTAGACCCCAGACCGCAAACGGCCAAGTTATTGGTATTGTTCGCAATTCTTCAGCAGGAACATGTGGTTGTCGGGCATAATACTGGCATCCCATGCATTTCTCAACCAGCTTTTCGGCGTCCGCCTTCGCGGTCAGCCAGTAGAATCCTTGATGGAAGGCTTTCGCGACCAAGGATCGGGGAGCGGCGTGATGCCCGCAATCTCCGAGATGGATTTCGCGTAGGATTTCAATACCTTCTAGGTACATACTTGATGCCCTTTGGGAACAATGCCATTTGGCTGAAAAACGCAGGTGCTACTTACCAGCGGACAATGCAACGTTGCCTCCCGGCAGATTGAAATCCTACGCGAAATCCATCTCGGAGATTGCGGGCATCACGCCGCTCCCCGATCCTTGGTCGCAAAAGCCTTCCGGCAAGGATTCTACTGGCTGACTGCGAAGGCGGACGCCGAAAAGGTATTGATTCCTAGAAGGTATTTAAATGGCGGTGACCTTGGAGGCATCGCCTACCACAAGTTCCACCGGCTTGGTCTCGATGGTGGCCTTGAACGCAGGAGCGGAGTCGGAGATCTGCTTCTTCGACGCATGCATCTCTGAGTCCTCGACCTTGCTCTGGATCTCCTTGAATTCTTTGCTGTAGAGGACAGCTTCTGCAATGGCTTCTTCATTGATCTCGCAGTCCCTTGCCTTGGTAAAGCTTCTGGATACGGTGATGATGCTGTTTGGTCCGGGTATCTTGAGTTTGTTATAGACGAAACATGTCTTGGCCATGAACGTATGGAATATGTCGCGGCCGAATATGACGTGGTACACGCTCTTGAAGGGGACCACGTCAAAGGTCATTCTCTCTTGGAGGTAATTATTAACATCGCCAAAGGCTACCTAAAGTGTAATGCACCCAAGGGACCGAGCTTCCCGACTAGGAACTACGCCGTGGAAAACGGTGTTGGTCCCCCTTAGGTTTGCCTCCGTCAAGTTCATGTTCTGCAGTGTATCCAGGTACATGATGCTGATGCTGCTTCCACTATCCACCATGCACTTGATGAACTCCACGCCGTCAATCAATGGGTTGATGACCATGGCGTACTGTTTCTCTGTGGGCACAAGGTCTGGGTGGTCCGTCCTGTCCCAAGTTATTAGAACTTCCGACCAGCGCAGGTACTGGTGGACTGGAGGGAGAGTGGCCATCAGGATCCTCAGAGAGGTCTTCTGTTGTTGGACGGTGGGTGTAAAGGGAGTGTCCCAACCTTTATACAACATAAGGTGATGTCCCCTGTGTTTACAATGCTAGTCCCTGGATCAATAGCTAGCATCCACAGTTAAGATGTAATATCAAGAAACAAAGGTCATAACATAACTTTATAACCAGGAATAACATAATTTTATTACATCATACATAGCTCATTTGGCTATTACATTACATTGCAGCGGAATAACTATAGTCATGGGGTCCTTCATCTTCAAAGTGCCACAGGCAGATGTTGGTTATAGACTTTGTAATCCTAATCAATCAATCTTCACTAAAATCAATCAAACCTGCAACATTACAAGTTACAGCCACGAGGGTCAATACATTTGGCAAGTGATACTATGGTAGTATAGTGGAGTCTATCATCTATATGCATTTGGCTAAGTGGAGTTGAGGCTTGCATTGCTCAAAATAGATTTCTCCTTAACATTTTGAAAATACTAAGTTTTTGTTTTGACAAAATCTTTTTCCAAAGCTTCTCTCAATCAAAGATTGAAGATTTCAAACAACCCTTGTTCAAACCACAAGTTTTAACTTAGAAATTTGAATGATGAGATTCTTGATTTCTTCCATGTCTTGATGCTCAAATTGTCCTTTACCAGGGACATGGCTAAGTACTTAGATTTTACACTCTGCAGAGGTGGTGCACTTTCCCCACAAGACTTGGTTTCCCAAGACAAGATCTTTTGAAGCCTTCCCTTAGACCAAAATGGACGCGTTCCAACCTATCAAACACTACCACCCTCTATCCATATGGCTAAGTTCTTGCAACCTATATGATCATGGCAGAGCCCATATTGCCAAGTGGTTGCACTTGAAGCTTCTCAACATTTGACAACTCAAATCTCTTTGTTCCTGGGTGGCCATCGACAAGTGAGATACACAAGGTAAACCATAAACATGGGCCTTGTGAACCACTCAACCAAAAACCACCAAGCAATTACCATTCCACCCAGGTGATTCATTAACTTAGTTGTTTTATTAAACAAAACATAAGTCCTCAGACTTAGAATATTTTTCCATAGTGTGAATATATATTCCACCCATGTTTTCTATTAGCTAGGCTGAGCTTGGTAGTAATAGGAATCTTAACTTAGGAAAACCCTACTAAGGATTCATCTACTAGGTTTTCCTATAGCAAGGTTTATACTTAGGAAAATCCATGCAAGTTTTACTTAGCAAAATCACTAATGCATAGTGAAAGTAATGGGACAAAAAGTATGAAGCATCACTTGCCTTTTTGGTAGAGTATAGGTTCACTCCTTGTCCTTGCAACAATCACACTCTTCAAGTCACTACAAATCAATCAAGCAAGGCACAAACTCAATCTACCAATCAAGCAAAACAACACATAAAATCATAGAACTAAGATAATGCATGCAAGCATGCCAAACTTTGTTTTGTTTGAAAAAGTGGTTCCTAATGGGTCATAAACATTTGAAAACACCTAATGGTCATTTTGTAAAGTGGCAAAGTCATTTGCAAAAGGTTTCATTTCATAAACCATTTTCAAAACAAAGTATCATTTTATGTGGTGTAGAAATATTTTTACTAAGGCATTTACCTATAGGGTTCACCAAAACATTTTCAAATCACAAAACTTGGTGTTTGGGGTCAGAGAGTTTAAAACAAAACATTTCCCAAAAGTTTTCCTTTAAAATCATTTTTAATAGATAAACCACATTTCTATTTGACTAGAAATGGTTTTAAATCAAAGAATCATTATTTTGTTTTACCAAATACATTTTTGAATCCACAAAGTGTTTCCTATGGTCAGTAGGTTCAAAGCAATCCAATTGCAAAAGATTTTAACCCCAAATTCATTTTTAAACAATTTTTACATCCTTAACAAGCAATCAAAAGTTTCTGCAAAAAACAACAAGCTAACAGATACTATTTGCTAAACCAAGGGCATGGTTGGCTAGGGTTTGTTCCACTGATTCCAACGGTATAAAGTTTGCAATTTTTGGACGTGTGGATCAAAAGTTACAAAGGTTTGAAAATCACAATCTAATCTGATTTCAAATTTCTGTTTTAAACCAATCTGGCCACGCGGCGTGTTCAGGTTGGATGATACCGGTTCGGCCGGATCGGCAACGTGGACCGCAGGATCTAGGTAGATCGCACGGAGCAGGGCGCGTACCCTTTCGCTGTTAAGTGAATCTATCTCATCTCTCCGATCTAAATCGAACGGTTCCTATCAGCTAGCCAGGAACTGGCAGCGCAATGTCAACGGCGAGCGGCGGAGCGGCCAGATGGCGGCGGCGCTGGCGAGGCAGGAAGCGAAACAGGGAGGGAGTAAGCTCACCGTGTTCGTGGCGTCGTGCTGATTCTCAACGTGTGGCTTGTCCGTCGAGGCGCCGGGGCAACGCGATTGCTCACGGAGATGAGCTGGTCTCGGCATGCGGAGGTCGTCGAGGGTGAGGATCAGGGGCACCCTAGGACAAATGAATAGCACCATTAGGTCCACGAGAGAATGGCGGTCATCATCGTATCCACGGGGAAGAGAGGGGTGGTCGGATTTTACCGGGGAGACGTCGTCGGAGAACGGCAGAAGACGGCGGCGCTCGGTCGTGTTCCTTATTGGCGTTCTAGAGCACGCGCGGACGAGTGGTTGGTGCTGGGAGATGCGTAGGGTGATGGGGGTCACGCTCGGGTGGTCGAGGGGCAGTGGGACGATTCGTGCTCGCCGGAATCGGTCGAGAACCTTGTCGGAGACAGAGCTGCTCGGGGACGAAATTGGGGTGGTTTGGGTGCGCGTTGAGATGGGCGACAGAGGGGAAATGGAGAGGATACATGAGCGTTTAAGCCTGCATGATCAAAGCGTGTAATGGTGGCCGCGTTAAGACGAATTAAGGCCGCGGAATCTCTGCAGGAAACGGCGACGGGGGAGGGAGAAGAGGTCGCGCGGGTGGGGAGGATGAACAGGAAGGTGGGGTCGGTCGGTCAGTGGGAAAGAAGAGAGGAGGAGGTCCACCAGTCATTGGTTCTGCGGGTCAGGGAGTTGGTGCGAACCGTTTCCTTTCAGGGAGGGAGAGCTGGGCTGGTTATGGGCCTATTGGGCTGGGCGGCTGGGCTGGTCTGTTTTCACTTTTTTTTTCTGTCTGATTGTTTTATCCTTTTCTATTTTCTATTTACTGATTTGAAATACAAACAAACAATTCAATCTACCAAATCCATTTAAACAAACACCACACTTCACAACTTTGAAATTGGTTCTGTTCAGTAACATAAACCAAAATTCCAAAATAAAATAAT
This sequence comes from Avena longiglumis, assembly GCA_030063025.1. Lineage (NCBI taxonomy): Eukaryota > Viridiplantae > Streptophyta > Magnoliopsida > Poales > Poaceae > Avena > Avena longiglumis. Next base: position 107,468,303 of record CP125974.1, read on the forward strand.
ATTTTTATTCTTTTTAGGATCCATTCATTAATTAAATAAAATGGCCCTTTAGTTATTTAATCAAATAGGGTTTGATTTATTTAATAAAAACTCCATTTGAAAAACAAATATTTTCAAAACCAAATCAGTAGGTTTTATTTGAAAATAGAAGATATTTGGAAAACTTGTTTAAAACAAAATAACCTTTTATTTTAGGGTCCATTATTAATTAAATAAAATGGGCCTTAGTTATTAAATCAAATAGGATTTGTTTTCTTTAAATATTTTGAAATCTAAAATAAAACCAAAACACTTCAGTAGGTTTTAATTAAGAAAATAAAATACTTAGAAAACTTATTTAGAATAAATAAATAAGTTTTAGTGTTTTATTTAAAATGGAAAAAGCCTTTACTTTAATAAAGTTTGGATATTAAATCCTTATTATTTTATTTAAATAAATCTTTGCTATTTTTATCAAAACAAAACATTTATTTTAAAACATTGGCCAAGGTTTAATTTGGCTTTATAAAATAATCTTTATTTAAAAATCCTCCTTTTCTTTTGAAAACTAAATCCTTTTATTAAATGATCCAAAATAGCAATTTTAAATATTCAAAATATTTTCTTTATTAAATGTTTATTTTTATAAATCCCTTCAGGATTTATTTGATCCAAATTGGTTTGAAGTTCCAATTGAATTCAAAAGTTTCTTCTACGAAAATCAAACAAAGTTTTATTTTATTCATTTATTTTCACATTACAAGATTTGGAAAATCTTGGGATGTGACAGGCTACCACCCTTAAAATAAATCTCGTCCCAAGATTTGGGGAGGCTAGGGGTTACAAGTAGGCTCAAAACAACTAGGGTACTACCACCCTTAAAAATTTTCAAACAAAAATTACATATTGTCCTTCTTGGGATCCTGGGGAAAATTTCTCTAAGCAAACATTTGCATGGTGTCCTTGGTTTCCATACTTGACTCATGGGCCAAGGTCGAGATCCTTCATAGACTTGTTTAACTTGTTCTTCATCTTTTCTGGACAATTGTTTGCATAGTGGCCTAGTTCCTTGCATTTGAAACATGTTATAAGTTTGAGGTCTTGAGGTGGTTTCTCTGGACAATATGATGCATAATGTCCTAACTCCTTGCAGTGTTTGCACATCACTTGGCTAATATCCTTCCTCATCTTGGGTTTCACTAGCTTTTGCTTGTCTTCTTGGCTCTTCTTCTTTTCTGGGCATTAATTGGCATAGTGTTCCATCTCTTTGCAATTGTAACATTGCAACTGGCTTTTGTCTTTCTTCTTCTTTTTGGGTCTCTCCAAAGCTAGGAGTTCTTCTAGTTCATGCTCTTCATATCTCACCTCAAAGGTGGGAAATCTTTCTCTCTTCTTGAGGCAGTTACTAGAGATATGACCTTCTTCTTCACAAGAGTAGGAACACTTTGTGGTCACTTTGGATTTGGCCTTATTTGGCATGGTTCTGACTTTGCCTTCATCCATCTTGGTAGAAGTTGTTCCCTTATGGAGGTTTCCAAACATTTGATGCATTCCATCTTGCTTCATTTGTTGAACTATAGGATAGATGGGGCATTGAATAGGGGCATGATCATTTCCTTCACATAGGAAACAAGTCACTTGAGATGTGGGGCATTGATTAGTTGGATGTTTCTTTTCACAATTGGGGCATTGGTCATCTTGCTCCTTGGAAGTGTGATCCTTGTCTCCACAAATATTGCAAGCCTTGGTTCCTTCTAAAATAACATCTTTATCATCCTTGTTGTCCATAGCTCTTTGGGAAAAGTTTTCTCCCATGTTGATCATTTGAGTAACCAATCCTTGCAACAATTGGGATTGAAGTTTCAAAATCCTTTGTATGGCTGGGTCTAGTCCATTGTTGTTGGCTAAAAGCTGAGTTGTCTCTTGGCTAACCTGGTTTTGAGTTGCTATGAGTTCTCTCATGTTGTCCTCTTGGTTGTTGTTGTTGTCATCAACCTTGATGTTGGAGTTTCTTGGAGTAGTCATCTATTTGGGTTGGATTGGGATTAGAATAGGCAAAATATTTCTAAGGGAAAATTTCTAATCACACACATCACAATTTACACAAACAATGTGCAAGCAATCACAAACAAACACTCCACTCAAACAACAAGTTTCAAGCACATACTTAGGCAACAAAATATTTTTGTTACACCACATAAGTTGGTGTGTTAGACTTAACTATGATATGGTGGTCCATCTATATGGTTCACTTGTGATCTTTCCTTCCTTCTTTGGTTGATTCTTTTTGCATGAGATCATGGTTTCCTTTAGAAAACTCTTGGTCATATAACTTCAAGTGATGTAGGCTCCTTCTAACTTTTGCATTCCCTCAGTCTCTAAATCTTGAGCAAGATTTCCTTGTTTCACTTGTAGTCCTTAGTGGTATCCAAGTTGGAAGTCCTTGGTGAATATGCTGGAGATGTTGAAGTCATTAGAGTTGAAGAAGTTGAAGAAGTCCTTTGCACATGGTGTAGTCTTTGGCCATGGGTAGGTTTTTCCATCAGTTGAAATAGAAGAGAATGTAGAGTTGAAACCAAAATGGTTGAGGAAAGAGTTTACAAGTGTTTTTGTAAATAAGTTTTTGGAACAAATACAACTCCTATTTTTCTAAGGGTTTTTGTCCAATCCTAGGTTTACAAATCCTACAGGCAACACAATGCTCTGATACCATATGTAAAGGGAGTGTCCCAACCTTTATACGACATAAGGTGGTGTCCCCTGTGTTTACAATGCTAGTCCCTGGATCAATAGCTAGCATCCACAGTTAAGGTGTAATATCAAGAAACAAAGGTCATAACATAATTTTATAACCAGGAATAACATAATTTTATTACATCATACATAGCTCATTTGGCTATTACATTACATTGCAGCGGAATAACTATAGTCATGGGGTCCTTCATCTTCAAAGTGCCACAGGCAGATGTTGGTTGTAGACTTTGTAATCCTAATCAATCAATCTTCACTAAAATCAATCAAACCTGCAACATTACAAGTTACAGCCACGAGGGTCAATACATTTGAATTGTATTGGCAAGTGATACTATGGTAGTATAGTGGAGTCTATCATCTATATGCATTTGGCTAAGTGGAGTTGAGGCTTGCATTGCTCAAAATAGATTTCTCCTTAACATTTTGAAAATACTAAGTTTTTGTTTTGACAAAATCTTTTTCCAAAGCTTCTCTCAATCAAAGATTGAAGATTTCAAACAACCCTTGTTCAAACCACAAGTTTTAACTTAGAAATTTGAATGATGAGATTCTTGATTGCTTCCATGTCTTGATGCTCAAATTGTCCTTTACCAAGGACATGGCTAAGTACTTAGATTTTACACTCTACAGAGGTGGTGCACTTTCCCCACAAGACTTGGTTTCCCAAGACAAGATCTTTCAGAAGCCTTCCCTTAGACCAAAATGGACGCGTTCCAACCTATCAAACACTACCACCCTCTGTCCATATGGCTAAGTTCTTGCAACCTATATGATCATGGCAGAGCCCATATTGCCAAGTGGTTGCACTTGAAGCTTCTCAACATTTGACATCTCAAATCTCTTTGTTCCTGGGTGGCCATCCACAAGTGAGATACACAAGGTAAACCATAAACATGGGCCTTGTGAACCACTCAACCAAAAACCACCAAGCAATTACCATTCCACCCAGGTGATTCATTAACTTAGTTGTTTTATTAAACAAAACATAAGTCCTCAGACTTAGAATATTTTTCCATAGTGTGAATATATATTCCACCCATGTTTTCTATTAGCTAGGCTAAGCTTGGTAGTAATAGGAATCTTAACTTAGGAAAATCCTACTAAGGATTCATCTACTAGGTTTTCCTATAGCAAGGTTTATACTTAGCAAAATCCATGCAAGTTTTACTTAGCAAAATCACTAATGCATAGTGAAAGTAATGGGGCAAAAAGTATGAAGCATCACTTGCCTTTTTGGTAGAGTATAGGTTCACTCCTTGTCCTTGCAACAATCACACTCTTCAAGTCACTACAAATCAATCAAGCAAGGCACAAACTCAATCTACCAATCAAGCAAAACAACACATAAAATCATAGAACTAAGATAATGCATGCAAGCATGCCAAACTTTGTTTTGTTTGAAAAAGTGGTTCCTAATGGGTCATAAACATTTGAAAACACCTAATGGTCATTTTGTAAAGTGGCAAAGTCATTTGCAAAAGGTTTCATTTCATAAACCATTTTCAAAACAAAGTATCATTTTATGTGGTGTAGAAATATTTTTACTAAGGCATTTACCTATAGGGTTCACCAAAAACATTTTCAAATCACAAAACTTGGTGTTTGGGGTCAGAGAGTTTAAAACAAAACATTTCCCAAAAGTTTTCCTTTAAAATCATTTTTAATAGATAAACCACATTTCTATTTGACTAGAAATGGTTTTAAATCAAAGAATCATTATTTTGTTTTACCAAATACATTTTTGAATCCACAAAGTGTTTCCTATGGTCAGTAGGTTCAAAGAAATCCAATTGCAAAAGATTTTAACCCCAAATTCATTTTTAAACAATTTTTACATCCTTAACAAGCAATCAAAAGTTTCTGCAAAAACCAACAAGCTAAAAGATACTATTTGCTAAACCAAGGGCATGGTTGGCTAGGGTTTGTTCCACTGATTCCAACGGTATAAAGTTTGCAATTTTTGGACGTGTGGATCAAAAGTTACAAAGGTTTGAAAATCACAATCTAATCTGATTTCAAATTTCTGTTTTAAACCAATCTGGCCACGCGGCGTGTTCTGGTTGGATGATACCGGTTCGGCCGGATCGGCAACGTGGACCGCAGGATCTAGGTAGATCGCGCAGGCGCGTACCCTTCGCTGTTAAGTGAATCTATCTCATCTCTCGATCTAAATCGAGGTTCCTATCAGCTAGCGAGGCGGCGCAATGTCAATCGGCGGAGGCGGCGGATAACGGCGTGGCGGCGCGAAGCGAAATAGGGAGGGAGTAAGCTCACCGTGTTCGTGGCGTCGTGTTGATTCTCAACATGTGGCTTGTCCGTCGAGGCGCTTCGGGGCGATTCTCATTGCTCGCGGAGATGAGCTGGGTCTCGTGATCTTGGAGGTCGTCGAGGTGAGGATAAGGCACCCTAGGACAAACGAATAGCACCATTTGGTCCGCGAGAGCATGGCGGTCATCATCATATCCACGGGGAAGAGAGGGGTGGTCGGATTTTACCGGGGAGACGTCGTCGGAGAATGGCAGAAGACGGCGGCGCTTGGTCGTGTTCCTTGTCGGCGTTCTAGAGCACGCGCGGACGAGTGGTTGGTGCTGGGAGATGCGTAGGGTGATGGGGGTCACGCTCGGGTGGTCGAGGGGCAGTGGGGCGATTCGTGCTCGCCGGAATCGGTCGAGAACCTCGTCGGAGACAGAGCTGCTCAGGGAGGAAATTGGGGTGGTCTGGGTGCGCGTTGAGATGGGCGACAGAGGGGAAATGGAGAGGAGACATAAGCGTTTAAGCCTGCGTGATCAAAGCGTGTAATGGTGGCCGCGTTAAGACGAATTAAGGCCGCGGAATCTCTGCAGGAAACGGCGACGGGGGAGGGAGAAGAGGTCGCGCGGGTGAGGAGGATGAACAGGAAGGTGGGGTCGGTCGGTCAGTGGGAAGGGAGCGAGGAGGAGGTCCACCAGTCATTGGTTCTGCGGGTCAGGGAGTTGATGCGAACCGTTTCCTTTCGGGGAGGGAGAGCTGGGCTGGTTATGGGCCTATTGGGCTGGCCGGCTGGGCTGGTCTGTTTTCACTTTTTTTTCTGTCTAATTGTTTTATCCTTTTCTATTTTCTATTTACTGATTTGAAATTCAAACAAACAATTAAATCTACCAAATCCATTTAAACAAACACCACACTTCACAACTTTGAAATTGGTTCTGTTCAGTAACATAAACCAAAATTCCAAAATAAAATAATATTTTTATTCTTTTTAGGATCCATTCATTAATTAAATAAAATGGCCCTTTAGTTATTTAATCAAATAGGGTTTGATTTATTTAATAAAAACTCCATTTGAAAAACAAATATTTTCAAAACCAAATCAGTAGGTTTTATTTGAAAATAGAAGATATTTGGAAAACTTGTTTAAAACAAAATAACCTTTTATTTTAGGGTCCATTATTAATTAAATAAAATGGGCCTTAGTTATTAAATCAAATAGGATTTGTTTTATTTAAATATTTTGAAATCTAAAATAAAACCAAAACACTTCAGTAGGTTTTAATTAAGAAAATAAAATACTTAGAAAACTTATTTAGAATAAATAAATAATTTTTAGTGTTTCATTTAAAATGGAAAAAGCCTTTACTTTAATAAAGTTTGGATATTAAATCCTTATTATTTTATTTAAATAAATCTTTGCTATTTTTATCAAAACAAAACATTTATTTTAAAACATTGGCCAAGGTTTAATTTGGCTTTATAAAATAATCTTTATTTAAAAATCCTCCTTTTCTTTTGAAAACTAAATCCTTTTATTAAAAGATCCAAAATAGCAATTTTAAATATTCAAAATATTTTCTTTATTAAATGTTTATTTTTATAAATCCCTTCAGGATTTATTTGATCCAAATTGGTTTGAAGTTCCAATTGAATTCAAAAAGTTTCTTCTGGCCCTGAAAATCAAACAAATTTTTATTTTATTCATTTATTTTCACATTACAAGATTTGGAAAATCTTGGGATGTGACAGTGCGGGTGCCAAGGAAAGTGTGGTAGACTGGAGCCTTCTTTGCGAAAGGGTTCTTCCCCTTGTCGTCACTCTTGGCGTCATGCTTGGGGTCAACGTCCTCGTCCATGTCACTTGAATCTATGGATTCCTCCTCCTTCTTCTTCCCCTTGCCCTTTCCTCGCGGTATGTTCTTCCAACTTCGCTTGTAGCCGGACTCCGGGTCTTCCTTGAGGTCATTGACGAACTTGCAGTGTCGATTGGTATGGGTGGCCTTGCCGTTGGCGTCGAGGTGTACGAGGCACGGCATATCGCGGTACTCTTCGTAGGTTTGGGGAACACGGAGCGACACCGAGGTGGTTTCACTTCCTCGTTGCTCCCCACGACCAGCTCCCCTTCCTCGGCCACGTTGTCCGCCTTCTCCTCGTCCCGCAAAAGTCATAGCGACCATGTCGGTAGATTGCTTTTCTTCTGGAGCGGTCTACCGCTTTGTACTGCTGTTCCTCCGAGCTTGAGTTGGAACGGCCGTTGCCGGCAAGGAGCCACGAGAATCGTCGTCTGCAGCTGCGAACTCACTAGCCAACTGAATCATCTGGTTCAAGTCAAGCTGGTGATTGTCCTGCAAGCGCTTCAGCTTATGTCGGAGCAACGTGTCTCTTTCAAACCCATCGATGAAGGCGGCCATGGCGGTCTGAGCGTGCACGCCTGCGCAGGAATTCTTCATATCCAGCCAGCGGGAAAGGTAGGCGCGAGATGTCTCGTCTTTCTCTTGCACGCACCGCTGTAGATCACCCATAGTGCAGGGACGCTTGTATGTACCCTCAAAGTTCTTGGTGAACGCTTCTTGCATGTCCACCCAGTTGTAGATAGATTTCTCCGGCAAGTCGTCGATCCATTGACGGGCCGTGCCCGCCAACATTAACGGGAGGTACTTGATGGAGATGATGGGGTTGCCTCCGGCAATCTCCACCGCATTGCCGTAGTCCTGCAACCATGTGGCTGGCTTGGCCGTGCCGTCATAGGGCTTGATGGTCTTGTCAATCCGGAAACCTTTGGGGTAAGTTGCGGACCGTGTTGCAGGTCCAAAGCAACGTGGTCCTAGGTAAGGTCCTTCTCGGGCCTCGTGGATCTTATCGATCCGTGAACGTGCATCGTACGGCCCCGGGTTCTTCTTCTTTTTGTCAACAGGGGATGGGCTGCGTGAACGACGCGGGCCCCTCCGCCATGGTGACTACTTGGTGGTGACGGAGGCGGAGGTAGCGGTGGGTTACCCTTCTTGCTGTTACCCTCCTGCGACGCCTCACGCCTGTCACGGTTTCTTGTCGGACGCGGAGGGTCATGGCGTGACCTGCTCTTGTGTCCTTGGTTGCGCTCTCCGTCATGACGGGTCTGCTCCGTGTTGTCGTGGATGACGATCCCGCACTGCTTTGGTGGGGGCATATCCGTACGATGGTGAGCCTTGTAATCTTCGTGACGCCGGGGAGATCGGGTTGGTGGTGAATGGCGACGAGGTCGGGCCTTTTCTCCGTGATCGGAGGATATGGGGATGGCGTCCTTCCTGTTGCGCACATCCCTCCGTCTTCATTCTGATGAACCCGTCTGGGACCTGACATCAAGTGGAGATCTGTCCCTTGGCGGCTTGTACTGGCTAGATTGGCAGAGCGCTGGGTTAGACTCAAGCCTCTGAGAGGTGGCCTTTTCCTGCTGCTTCACCGCCTTGGCCACTAGGTCATAGACCTGTTCCACTGCCTCAGGCAATCTATCCTGCTCCAGAAGGGTCTTGGCAACGGTGAGGTTAAGGAGTGGGGTGGGCATCACCTACTTGCCTTCACTGTCAATGTATGGCTTGGCCTGTGTCGGCTTCGAGGGAGCCCATCCTAGGTTGCGCCGTACACCAGGATCGTTGATGATGCGAGCGGGAGCTTTCTTAGCCTTCTGCTGCTGTAGCAGAGTCTTGTCGGCCTCCATTGCTCTAGCTTTTTCAATGGACTTCTGCGCATTGACCAGATCTCGATCTTGTTTAGCGGCTTGCTCCGCCATGGCTTGCGCCTCCTCCAGCAGCTGCTGGTGCTTCTCGTCAAGCTGGGTCACGTTCCGGATATGAGCAACAGTTAGTGGCTTGACAAGGAGATTGCCGTACATCACTCTATCAGCTGGAGTAACTTGGGCTGCTGCCGACGTAGATGCTGGAGGTGGCAAGTTTGCGGTGTTGTTGTTGCTCGGGCCGGTGCCGAGTTCCTGCGGCTGCTGCACTGGGTTAGGCGGAGGAGGCATGACCTTTGCGCGATCATCGTCAGCAGCAATAAGTGGCCCCTTCCCCTTTTCCAGCGCCGTAGGCGGAGCTCGTCCGGGTTGATCTTCATCCATCGCCGTCCCAATGGTGACGAACACCCCTCGGGACGTGACGGCGTTGTTGGCTTGCTCGTCGCGCGAGTACTCCTCCTCCATCTCCTGCATAGCGGAGTCTAGCTCTTCTGGACTGAAGTCTATCTCCTCTGAATCTGCACTGAAATCAGCATAAAGCGCGTCAATGACAGAGTCGGAGGGTGCCAGGACTTCCTCGATGACGGGCGGTGGAGGTGCAACGGGCTCGACGATGACTGGAGGTGGTGGTGCTGCTGCGACGATGGCGGCGGGAGGCGGTGGCGGCGGCTGCTGAATCGGAGGTTCTCCGTCTCTGAGCGCAAGCTCCATCTGGGCAGCCGCGTCAGCTGCCGCGTAGCTGTTGGCGGTGCTCACCATCTCTTTGAGGGTAAGGCGTCTTGTTACCTTCTGCTGTCTTAAAGAATGCCGAAGAAGCGTGCCGCAGTCCAGTCCTTCCACGAAGTGATACGAAGCGTTATCATCGGGGTAGTGGGCTAGATCGGCTCGTATACGGAGCCACCTGGCCAGGTAATCGCGGGGGTTTTCGCCTTCTCTCTGAACGCAGCGCGCCAGATCGAAGATGGTAACCACGCTGACGAACTTGGATCTCTGCTGTCCAGACGCACGGACGAAGCCGGCGGATTTGCAGTGATCTTCCACCTTTATATCCTGCACAGGGGCGGTTTTGGTGGGCTTTGAATTTTCCGATCTTTGCCGGCAAACTCCGAAGAGAGATCCGACATTGATCCTTCAGCGAACGTGTCCTGCCCGTAGGCGGTCCGTGCGGGCCTTGATGCTTTCCGATCTTTGCCGGCAAACTCCGAAGAGAGATCCGGCATCGATCCTTCCGCAAACGTATCCTACCCGTAGGCGGTCTGTGCGGGTCTTGATGCTCCTCCGACTCCCAGGGAACTAGTGCCCGAGTCGGTTTCGCCGATGAAGAGGTGGATGTCTCCGATAGGAACGATCGAACACCGCATAGGGTTCGTCTTCTCCGGGATCCAGAACTCGTCAGGAGGGACGATCGGAACGTTGCCGGAGAAGAAAACGTGACCGATGACTACGGTTTCGCCGATTCCCGCGAAAATCTTGATCCTCCACTACTGCAGAATAGGCTATCAGTGACAGGCTCAAAAGGCCCATTAGTGACGGACAAACCACCTGTCACTGATGACTAGTCACTGGTATAAGGTTACTAGTGACAGGCAAGTGCCTGTCACTAGTATTTGTACTTGTGACAGGCATTTACATGTGCTAGTCACTAGTATGTTTATACTAGTGACATGCAAATTAGATGCATGTCACCGATTGCGATCAAATGCCACAACCCTATGGGGTTTTCTAGTGACATGCCCTTCTTCTGTCCGTCACTGGTTTGAATTTCGGTAATAAAACATTTATATTTCCACAAATATTCCATATAGCACAATAAGATGTTGTAAAAAAATTAAATGCATTTTTCATGAATATTTCATATAGCACAATAATATGTTGTACAATGACACATTCACATAACCCAATATGACATAATATTTACATTTCATAATGACGAGAAGCTTTTCATTCACACAGAATATTTTTATGGATTGTCCAAACAATCAGAGTAGCTCTTTATATTTCCTATTTCTACATATTAATAGAAGCAAACAACAATTCCTTTGGAACATGCCAAAGAGATTCTCCGGAACAAGGAAGCCCGTTTGGAGCATGTTGGCGGCAGTTGTCGATTGGTCCTGAATGTCAGACACTTCACAAGTTCGTCGTAATAAAGTCTTCGCTTCATATTAGAGCATAACTCACTTATGAAAGAAAATGTGTATAAGAATTTAGAACAACAATATCAGAAAATTATAGACGATGTTCGCATTATTTAAATCAATTATCTAAATGAAATTTATGTTCTTGAAAGCTTTTCTATTTCTTGGTTAGATCATTTGGAATAATATTTATTATATTAGTTAGCTAGTGCCTAGCAACCATCCCCTCATTTGATTACCAAAAATGACGACCTTTAACACTAGAGGGCCTCCATATTCAGATGAACACACCCTATTATGCTATAGTAATAGAGAGAACCCAATGGGAGCCATGGTGAGAAATAAACCTGGCAAAAGTTGTTTGGACTTGTAAAATACCTCTTAGAACTGGTCCTTCCATCAATAATCATTATAATAATTAAAAATATATACGTCTCTCTTAAACATAGCCAGAAACTTGTGCTCATGCCTTTAATCTAATCTCTGGAACTTGGTGGACTGACCTGTTTAGCTAACATGATTCTAGATCCCCTTTATCTAATTGTTTTGAAACATAACCATCACAGACTACAAATCCTAGTGTAGCGGCACAGTTTTGATGATATCTAAACAACCGCTAATACGAATTGCATAGCTTGGTATCATTGGAAAGCTATGGACATCATCTATAACTTTATTGTTGGTTCCATCTCAGATGATGCTCCCTTTAGTGCCAGTTTCACTTCTAATACTACGTTACCAAATTACTCAAAATAGGTGCAGCCGTACTAATCCTCAAAGCAATCTATCACTCTACCATCTACAGACTACGTAGAAGTTACCTTAGGATAGATCGTCAATCTGGTCAGGTTCAACAAGCTTTTCCCTTGGTCTTCATCATCTACCCCCTTCTTTCTATTTCTTATATATCCCATCGTTAGCGCATGGGACAGTAGCCCGCTGCTTCCCGTCTGCTTGCTCAGGTTGGTATAGCTGCTTGCAGCCCAACAGCAGCATACAGATCGATCCGGTAATGAGGAGATTCTCCCAGATATTTGTCCCCTGCCCGCATCAACGTGCTCCCATCTTGCTGCAGCCGTTGCAGGCCCGCCTTGATGCGGCCGTCGGCGGCGGCAGCCGCGGGACCCGCGGGGGTAGTTGCTCCGCTTGGAGGCGCGCGCCGTCATCGGCGGTGAAGCGGAGCGCCAAGACGAGTGGGTAGAGGTCGACGACGGGGAGGAGAGGAGATCAAAGGAAGCGGCGCGGGATGGAGGCAGCGCGTGGCGTCGGGGAGAGGGAAAGGGAGTTGGGGAGAGAGGGGTCGCACGAGGGAGAGAATGAGAGGCTGCGGCTCTACGCCATGGTTAGGGTTTTGTTGTGCCTCTGCGGGGACTGGACTAGACGGTTCAGATCAATGGGAATTGGGCGGTGACCGCGGGGACTGGATGGACGGTTCAAAACAATGGGCGGTGATATCAATGGTTCAGATCATGTGCGGCTGGGCGATCGAGGGGAACCCAGTCCTATAGTCTCATTGGCTGCAGCGGCCACTTCTTGGTTTGATTTGAACAATGTTTCTCTCGTCAAATTGATTTTGACAATTCCTCTCTGCAAATTACCCTCAAAATTGCTCTCGACAAATTTCCTCCAGCGGGAAATTCGCGTGCCAAATATTTCAACAAAATTAATTTTTTATGTTGTTTGATTTGTCCTAGGTTCAAAATTGTATTCGCTTGCTACCAAATTCATTTGTACCCGAAATCAATGTACATAATAACTGAAAAAAATCTGGTTACCAGTTACATGCCTTTAGACATGTCCGTCACAAAAAAAATTCCCTTTCAGCCAACCTTCACGAAAAATACTAGTGACAGACATATTTTGATGTTGTCACTAATCATAGCTTTACTAGTGACAGACATTTATAGATGTCCGTCACTAAGTATATTTTCCATTCAGCCAGTATCCACGAAAAATACTAGTGATAGTCATTTTTATTTGCCTGTCACCAGCATTGTGTACTAGTGACAGGCTTATCCTTGACTGTCGCTAGTAAGGCTTACTAGTGACAGGCCCAGTTTTTCCCGTCACTAACCACCTGGCAGGTATAAGCCTTTCTGTAGTAGTGCTCGCTCGCTGAAGAGCCTGAAGCGCCTCTTGCCCCATGGTGGGCACCAACTATCGTGGTATTTCCGACGAGTACGCCTTGGAGGGGTCCTCACAGTGCGTGTTTAGATAGTGGGGTAAGACGGATGGTTGACGGGTACAAGGTAACACAGCTTACCCAGGTTCAGATCCCACAACGGTGGCGGAATCCTACTCCTGCTATAAATCACTATAAGAGCAATACGCCGAGTTACAGAGATATGTTCGCTGTGCGAGGTTGTGTGAAGTTGTGCCCTAAAGGCTCCCATAGGCCCGACTTATATAGTCGCCGGGTCCAAGGGTTACAGGGAAAATTCCTAGCCGGACAGGTCATAGAGTCCTACACCGTCTATTACTAGACTTGTGTATCTTGCACTCCAAGTCTCCGGGTACGCTGGTAACTCCATGTAAGGTTCCCAACCTTTAATAAGGTAGAGATCCCTGTGTTTACAATGCTAGTCCCTGGATCAATAGCTAGCATCCACAGTTAAGATGTAATATCAAGAAATAAAGGTCATAATACAACTTTATAACCAGGAATAAAATAATTTATTACATCTTACATAGATCATTTGGCTATTACATTACATTGCAGCAGAATATCTATAACCATGGGGACCTTCATCTTCAAAGTGCCACAGGCAGACATGTTGGTTGTAGACTTGTAATCCTAATCAATAAACTTCTCTAACATCAAACAAACCTGCAACATAATAAGTTACAGCCACAAGGGTCAATACGTTTGAATTGTATTGGCAAGTGATACTATGGTAACATAGTGGAGTCTATCATCTATATACATTTGGCTAAGTGGAGCTTAGGCTTGCTTTGCTCAAAATAGTTTTTTCCTTATCATTTCAAAAACACTAAGTTTTTGCTTGACAAAATCACCCAAGGAGTCTACCAATAGAAATTGGTGATCGTTCAACCCTTGTTCAACCACAAGATTTTAACTTGGAAATTGGGATGAGGAGATTCTTGATAGCTTCCATGTCTTGATGCTCAAATTGTCCTTTGCCAGGGACATGGCTAAGTACTTAGATTTTACACTCTGCAGAGGTGGTGCACTTTCCCCACAAGACTTGGTTTCACCAAGACAAGATCTTTCAGAAGCCTTCCCTTAGACCAGAATGGACGCGTTCCAACCTATCATTCCCCTACCACCAAATGTCCATTTGGCTAAGTTATTGCAACCTATATGATCCAGGCAGTGCCCATAATGCCAAGTGGCTGCACTTGAAGCTTCTCAACATTTGACATCTTAAATCTCTTTGTTCCTGGGTGGCCATCCACAAGTGAGATACACAAGGTAAACCATAGAAATGGGCGTTGTGAACCACTCAACACAAACCATTCCTTCCATTCCACCCAGGTGATTCATTTACTTAGTTGTTTTATTAAACAAAACACAAGTCCACAGACTTATAAATATTTCATAGCATGAATATATATTCCACCCTTGTTTTCTACTAGCTAAGCTAAGCATGATAGTAGTAGGAGTCTTAACTTAGGAAATTTCTACTAAGGTTTCATCTACTAGGATTTTCCATGGCATAGTTTACACTTAGCAAAATTCCATGCAAGTCCTACTTAGAAATATCACTAATGCATAGTGAAAATAATGGGACAAAAGTATGAAGCATCACTTGCCTTTTTGGTATAGAATATAGGTTCACTTCTTGTCTTTGCAATGATCACACTCTTCAAATCACTACAATTCAATCAAGCAAGGCACAATTTCAATCTACCATTCAAGCAAACAACACATATAGTGATAGAAAAAAAACAATGCATGCAAGCATGCTAAATATTGTTTTATTTGGAGAAGTGGGTTCTAATAGGTTATAAACATTTGAAAACACCTAATGATCATTTTATAAAGTGGAAAAAACATTTTCAAAATATTTCACTTCATAAACCATTTTTAACCAAGTCATTATTTTATGTGGTTGAAAATGCCTTTAGCAAAACAACAATTTTATGTGGTTCACCAAATATTTTAAATCATAAAACTTGGTGCTTGGGGTCAGAGAGTTTATTCCAAAACATTTCCCAAAGATTTTTTCCCAAAATCATTTTTAATAAATAAACATTACTTTTGTTTGACTAGAAATGGTTTAAATCAAAAGTTTATTATTTTGCTTCACAAAATATGTTTTTGAAACTAAAATTTGATTTCTATGGTCAGTAGGTTCAAAACAAACCATTTTCCAAAGATTTCATCTCAAAATTCCTTTTAGAATAATTTTTATATCCTAAACATGCATACACAAGTTTCTGCTAAAACAATCAATTTAACAGAAACATTTTACTAAACAAAGTGCATGGTCAGAAAGTACTTGTCTTGCTGATTCCATTGATATAAAATTCGCAAAATTTGGACGTGTGGTTTGAAAGTTATGAATTTTTCAATTTGTAACATCTAATAGACAAGTTTCTGTTTTTAAAACAAATCACTGGACACGTGGGCTGTTCTGATTCGTCAAAAACGGTTTGTGCGGATTGAGCTCTGTGGTGCGTTGGATCTAAATAAATCGCACGGATCAGATTGCATACCCCTTCGCTTTAAGTGATTCTATCGTATCCTTACGATCTTCATCTAACGGCTATCAACGCTCTGACCATTAAGCAGCGGCGCTGGCGGCGGCGTGTGGCGGCGGTGGTTCTGGCTACGGCGTCGCCTGCGATGCAAGAAGCGAGAGGGTAAAAGGAGTGGCTCACCGGGTTCAGGAGTACATGGCGATGCTTAACGTGTTCGAAATGTGGCAGGAGGCGCACGGGGTTCACGACAATCGCTCGCCGGAGTTCGTGGAGTCGTCGGGCGTGCTCAGGCGAGGTTGAAGACGAGGCTTTAGAGCATGCTAGAGAAAGTGGAAAGCATGGTTAGATGCGCAAGGACGTGGCGAGGATGCGTGCGTGAAAGAGAAAGAGAAAGAGAGAGGCGTCGATTCTTACCGAGGCTTCAGGAGAAAGCGAGCGGTGGCGGTGGTCGTCGTCGTTGCCGAGGTTCTGGGGCGCGCGGGGGCGAGCTGATGCCACTGGGAGGTGCGGTGAGTGAGGGAAAAGAGGGAGAGAGGGCAGGTGCTTATGTACGCGTGATCGCGGGGTCGTTTAATGGCGTGGTTAATGCGTATTCACGCCGGTATTCATTTGGCAGCAACGACCGGCGAGGTCAGCGGGAGGGTGAGGAAGAAGGAAGCTGGCGGTGGGACCGTCTCGTCAGCGAACGAGGGGGAGTTGGAGTGGGTCCAGGTCGTCAGCGACGCCGTGGGTCAAAACTTGAGTGAAAACGTTTCGCTGCGGGTGGGGTGGAAAGATGGGCTTGCTAGGCCTTGTTGGGCTGGCCGCTTAGTTCATTTTTTATACTTCTTTGTTTTTCTTTTTCCATTTCTTTTATTCTGTTTTGGTTTTGATTAGTTAATTCAAACATCAATTTGAATTTAAACTTCAATCAAGATTTGTGTAGGTTTAAATACTGATTAGTAATAAAATCTGAAGTCAATTTTTGAATAAAACTTTATTCTTTTTGGGGTCTTTTTAATTATTCAAAAAGGCCCTTGTTTTAAATCAAATAAGATTTAATAATATTTTCAAACACCATTTAAGTTTCTAAAAACTTTCCAAATCTTTTCAGTAGGTTTTTATTTGTTTAATAGGGTGTTAAATAATTCATCTTGAATTATTTGGAAAGTATTTAATATGATTCATAAATCTTTTGAATTGGGTACTTGTTTTAATTCCAATGGAATTAAATATAGTTTAATTCCCTAAATTTTATTTGGAAGATTTATTTTATTCAAATTAATTTAAACAACTTTTATTCCACTTGGGTAAATTCCAAAATACTACTTTCTCATGTATTATATAATTATTCTTATTAGAGATTTATCTTTATTCAAATAGAATTTGGTTCATGCCATTTTATTTTATTTGGAAAATTCCTTATCCATTATTTTATTTGGGTTTGGATTAAATTCATTCCATTTGCTTAATGGATTAGGCCAAGATTTAAATTTGGCCTTTAAATAATCCTCATTTAATATTCCTTTCTTCATCTTATAAAATCCATATCTTTTTATTTAGAGATCTAAACTTGGTGATTCCAATTTGTAATGGATTTTAGATAAGTGTTTTATCAGCTTTGGAAATTACTTTTCCTTATCTTATTAATTTCATAGGATTTTATCTATGGCTCCAAATTAAGTGAAACCAATTTCTATGGCTTTATAATATTTCTATTTGTCTTTCTTGATCATTTGTAAATGTTTGTTGACAATTTTTTTATATGGATCAAATCCATAGGCTTGAAGATACTTGGAAATGATTTTATTCCATTAGGGTTTATGGTTTGGATTTATTTTCCAAGTGTTTAAATTTCCAGATGCATTTTATGAGGAATGCATTTCTTTTGATTTGGATTTTGTGGAATTCAAACTTTAATTAAAGTTTGTTCAAGATGGGATTTTAAGTTTCTATTTAGAAACAAAAGTTTATTTTCACCCAAAATTTTAACCATTATTTATTTTGTTTATTTATTTTTCACATTACAAGATTTGGAAAATCTTGGGATGTGACACTCCACTGTGCCTTCCTTTATCCGGTATGGGCCTCCCTTCTGGATCCACCTAACTGGGCCGCCCAGCAGGCCATAGGCCATGCTACCGACTATGGGCCACCCGGGTTAGCCAGATAAGAGACATGCTATAAGGATACCCATATAGCATATCCCCAACACACTTTGTCTTATACGGGCCGACATAACTATGTCGGCCGCATACGATTTTCTCTCCCGGCCGTACTTAGTCGGCCCGGTTCTTTCTTTACTCAGAGCTAGCCAAGTTGGGTTGTGTTTCACCCCTTGTGACCCTACTGAGGGATATCCCCCCGACAAGAAAGGTATTGAACACTTCCCTATGAGGAGAGAGAAGTTTCTTTTTGCTCCTCCTTTGAAAGCAAGGTTTGATGTTAATGCTTCCTCATTTGAAAATACTTGATTCTTCTTGCTTCTTGTGCCTAACTTAATGGCGTTAAAAGAAGTACTTGTTGGGAGATAACCCAAGAGTTTCTTTGAGTCTTGGAAGTTATTACTTCAGTAATGACCTCTCCTTTCCCCTTTTTTTGCTTTTTGTGCCAAGAATGACCTCTCATGAGAGGGAAGTAAGATTTGGGGAGTTGCTGTCCCGAAATAGATTTCTGTCCTCCATCATAAAAATCTGTGAGGAGTCTCTCTAACTCAGATTTAGCTCAAAATTTACGCATAAATCCCCCAGTATGCTAGCTAACTTTCGTTAGTTGAACACTTTTTGATTTGAGTAACATAATATTTTCGAAAAAATCGGTTTCTAACTGCTGGTCTGTTTTGACAGATTTCTGTCATTATTTGCATTTGCTTCTTATTGATTCCTTTTTGAGTTCTCTTTTGGAGAATTGAGCTTTTTGAAGGAGTTGATACAGTAGCTTGTGTTTTTAGTGAAAATCCTTGCTGTTCCAAAGCTTTGCTAGAGGTCTAATATCTTTTGAATAAACTAATGTTGTTAATGAAGATTGTGTGAAGTTTTGTATGAAGGAAAAATTTCAGGTGTAGAGAGAGAATGATGCAATGAGATGAAGAATTGACAAAAGCTCAAGCTTGGGGATGCCACCCCGGTGTCACCCCAAGAAATATCCAAGAGGTACAGGCGTCAAAGCTTGGGGATACCCAAGACATCCCTTTCTTCATCAATAAAAAGCTCATGTCTGTTTAGACACTTCGTTTTTATTGTTTCATGCATAGTTGTGTTATTCTTAGAGAGTCTTAGTTTTCGTTTGCTTTGCTTAGGTTGTTTAGTTTGTTTGAATAAAGTAGTTTGAACCCCCGTTCTCGCTGTGCTGTTTTGCAAATAAGTTGCTTGGTGTTGGAAAGAAGTAGCAAGTTCTTGCTTATAAGTGTAAGAGGAGCTTGCATTGACTGTCACTTAGACTTTAGCATGACATGCTAGGCATTTTTTTACGTTATCCTTAGTGATTTGATGTAGAATTTATTGTTCCAAACAATTGGGAATGCTAAGTGTGCCTTGAAGAAATTATGCGTTGTTTTAGCTTGCAAAAAGCATAGTATTGTGGTATTATCCTTTGATGCTTTGCTTGGGTTGACTTGGCACATGATCACACCATGTTATGACTATGGACGAGTCACCATAGCCTCTATGATCATTTAGTCATTGACTTGTAGTACCACTCTATGCTTTGATTTGTAATGCTTTGTTGCTCTGCATGATTATGGCCATTATTGCTCTCTTAGTTGGTTGCTCCCAGTCTTTTGCTAGCCTCCACTTGTATGAGTAAGCTCTACTCATGCTTCCAACTCCCAAGAAACCAAGTTATTCCAAAGTGTCCACTATAAACTCCTATGCATGGTGTGTTACACCATTCCAAGTATATTCTTGTTTTCAGCTATCTTCCAATTAAAAAATGTTTTGTTATTTGAAAACTTAGTGATCAAAGCCCTCACAAACTTGACGGAACATTTTATATTCTTTGCCCCTAATAAACTTGAACCATTGTGTCATCTATGTCGTATATGCTTGCACTTATACGTTGGAATTAGCAGAACCGTGCTGTCACGGGGAACGTTTTCAACATTGCTCTTGTACTTTGTACTCAGTTGATATCATGCTCTTTTGTCTATGGATGTCACCAGTGTGAAATAAAGAGGGAACTTGTAAGTCCATGAAATTTGTATTCTGTGTTAGAGAAATGCCTGGGCTGCTAGCCTAACACTACAAGAGAAAAGCCTATGCGAGACGCACCTAAAAGCTTATGCGAGGCGCATATCATATGCGCCTCTAGCTTCAAGCCTCGGCTATTTTTTATGCGAGGCGCATATGATATGCGCCTCCTATACTTCACATATGCGAGGCTCATATCGATATGCGCCTCGCATAATAGGAGGCGCATATCATATGCGCCTCGCATATGTTTTACAATGCGCCTCGTATATTTATAGTATATGCGCCTCCTATATTATCCTATATGCGCCTAAGGTAATATTTTCGAAATTCAAGTTTTACAGACCACTATAAATAATAATATACAGATATTTAAATATACAATATAGTGCAGAATACAGTATAAAGAGCACAGAATTTTTCAGAAACTTGCAATTTGCCAAAGCATAATAGAACCAACATGAATACAATACATTACACATCAATCATGACATACAAGTTCATACATCAAGTGTTTGTGCCACAAGTTCACACCTTCGAGTACAAGTTCACAATCACATTACACCTCCGATTACAAGTTCACAACCACTTATAACTCCGACGATGGAGCTCTAGCTAGATGAAGTAGAGCACATAACCTACCATCAAGAGCAACAAGGTGGTGATCACGAGGAAGTTCCTCCACTTCTTCCTTCTGTGCCTCCTCCACTTCTCTTCCGCCACCTCTCTACTCTCGTAGCCTAGGTAGTTGTTGCGCGAGAAGTTGTGTCAGTGGAAAGCAATAGCAGTTCACAAGATAGAATCATGCATATATATATGGGTGCAACAAGATGTAAGAAATCAAGTTCTAATCATCGGCATTTCGAAGAAAGACCAAAAAAAGCAAACCAAGAATGACTTGGATTAGTGCCTCATACTTAGATTGGGCACGGAAATAACAATGCTCGCTGTTCGATCTCATGCGGCAAGTAGAGTATATGCCCAAATTACTAGTCTACTTGGCACACCAGATCGAACAGCGGCATAGTCATACACATGACATCACAAGACATTCTAATCATTGGCATTTCGAAGAAAGACAAAGAAAGCAAACCACAAGAAGTAGGGCATAAACAAATAGTTACAGGCAAAACTACAAAAGTCCAAATCTGAAATGTAACAAAAGCGGAAGTGGGAAATAAAGAACTGAGAACGAATGGGCCAGATGGATTTCTACTATTAACCAATCTTGCACTAATAATGAAGTTGTAAGTATTTCTGTATACATGCATGCACTATAAGAACTAATCAGATTCAAGCAAGGTACTATGTCTCAAATATTTTTAAAGGCCATTTTTCATGTAAAAGCATTGTCAAGATTTCAGTTAATTTTTTTGAACTAACTAAACATTCATTGGACAAACTTATCTTGGGAGCAGAACTAGACAATCTAGTGCTGCACTCCACTTACAGAAGTGGGAACATAAATATTTTATCTTTCGTCATGCAGGGTTAATTTACCTTAAATGAGGCTTTTGACAATGTTTATACTGACATAGGAGTATGTTTCAGCAATTAACAGCAATATAATCTTGACACGCACAAGCTACAGATTATAGTCTTGGAATCCATAAGCAACGGCAAGCAATAAGCACAAACTTAACAAGAGAACAAGCACCGCAAGCAAGCCCAGTCATGTTTGTGTGTTGTTAACTTAATGTACTCCTAACTACAGCAGCAACGCATTACTACAAGGAGCACTAAGAGGAGCTTAATTTTGGTGGCAGATTGACAGTATATTACTAGTGATTCCAAGTGGTGTTAGCTGGACATGGATTTGTTTTTGATGAAAAGGGAAGATGGACATGGACGTGGATGTTAAACACATGCCTCTAGATCATTTGATGATTATAATAAGGATAACCAATGTACCAAATATTTCTATAATCCTAGCGTTACCAATAATAGAGTCACTACTTCTCACAGCCCCCCGAGTAGCAAAATACCACTGTTACCACTCGGCCACTCCCCAAGGCCCAAACCCCTCGATGAAAATTAACCCCAAAATGTGTCATACTGTCACTCACTCGCAACACGAACATCGACTCGAAAGATAGCCCAACTGGAGCTCCTCATCTGCTCGCCACAACCCAAAGCTCGCAAGTGGGGCAATCTGGGCACCAAATCTAGAGCTGAGACCATTCTAAAACCTCCGCCTGATCAGGGCCGTCTCTAGAAATTTGGGGCCCCGGTACAAGATATAAATGGGGCCCTAATTTTTAAAAGAAATATTCATGTAACTATTATAAATAAAGAATACTTTAATTGAGTTATAACTTTAATATTAATATAGTTAGAAATATTTCAAATTGATATTCTTCAAGACATAACATAATGACTGCATTGACGAATTTTTTGAGGAGGAACACAAGCCTAAATAATGACCTAATAACAATTGTAAATCCAGAATGACTCAATTCACTGACTAATTCTTCTTTGGCAAAAACAAAAATAAGTCAAGTTAAAAATCAAATATAAGTATATGTATTTGATATATACTAATTGGCGATGTTGAGAGTGACCCGGAAAATACATGCACGTTCTGTTTCAAGCACAAGAGACGTGGAACCAGACCGATCTGAACCAACTATAATCAAAGATGCTATAAACTGACAAAACCACAAAAGAAAATAAGGATCAAGAACAGAGCGTGAGATTGAGAGAGCGGCGGCCTCCAGTACCTGCCAGGCTCGGCAGCCATGCCCCCATCCTTGTGTAGCTAGATCGCCTCTTCCATGGACGGATGACTACCGCGGGCTAGGAGGCCCCCCCGCCCGCCATGGTCGGAGCTTAACTCGGCCTTGGCGCAATCGCTCAACCAATATGTGGATATCCCATCGATTGATCTGGTGGCTTACCATCAAACGGATGCACGATTGGACTTCAGAAGATCAGGCCAGCGCTACGGCAGATAGAGACCATGATGAATCGACCTTGGCCTGGTATTTCCACCGTAATCAGTGGGTGGGGATGAGATTCGGGGGCCCCAAAGTTTTTTGGGGCCCTGTGCCATCGCACAGCCCGCACGTGCTCGTGGACGGACCTGCGCCTGATTAGCAGCTCCGAACGCGGCCGGGGACAGGGGGGAGAGAGAAGGAAGCTGTGCGGTTTGGGAGGCGTACCCCGTGGAAGAGGAGGTCGAGGAGCGGCGAGTCGTAGATGGCCTGGATCTCGGGGCGGGTCCAGTCGTTCCTGGGCCCGTCCCGCACCGCCCGCTCGGCCTCGACCGCGGCCGCCGAGGAGGAGAAGGGCGCGGCGGTGAAGGCGGACGCGAGCGGGGGCGGCAGGCGGGAGCGGAGGCTGCGCGCGAGCAGCATCATGGCCGGCGCGGCGCGGGAATGGTACCGAGAGGCACCCGCAGCTACAGTGGGCGATACTGCCGAGGGGAGTTCTATTCCAACTTCCAACCAGGAAAGAGAAGCGAGCGTCGATTTTGGCGGTTTTTCTTGCTATGACTGTGCTACAGTACTTGGCCTGCGAGAGAAACCGACCAAAAGTGGTGCCAGGTTATACGAGGCGCATATTGCATAATATGTGCCTCCTATAATTCAAACTATAGGAGGCGCATATAGCAATATGCGCCTTGCATATGCGGCCACTTACCTCCGTCCGGGCCCACAGGAGTTACTTGAGGCGCATATGACCATATGCGTCTTGCATATTATCAAATATAGGATGCACATATAACCATATGCGCCTCGCATATTCGTACACCTACTAACACGCAGGCCCACACAGATTATGTGAGGCGCATTCTGCCAATATGCGCCTCGCCTATCTAATATATAGGAGGCGCATATGACTGGAATGCGCCTCGCATAATATGGGGCTGCTAGACTCCGTCCGTACAGGGATTATAGGAGGCGCACTCTTATCATATGCGCCTCGCCTATTTTTATACTAGAGGCGCATGGAGAAGGAGTGTGCCTCGCCTATTTTATAGGAGGCGCATATGGTCTAAATATGTCTCGCATAAGCATGTCTCCTATAGCCTTTTCTCTAGTAGTGTAAGACATGCCTAATCATGGTGGAAACTTGCAGCATCACCATAGTGAGCTATCTATGAAGCATCCTCAATAAAAAGCTATGCATATGGTAAATAAAAAGATTGCTAAGATGATCATTGTCTGCTTGCCTTGTCATTTTGTTTATGGGAAAGCTCCTGTATCATGTGCAAGGGGTACCCCGTGGGCGGTTCTCTATGATATGCAAATACTTACAATGACAAGAACTTACAGGTGACTTAAGTTGAGTAGCATGAGGTGTGGCCCTCATATTCTTGAGATTGCCAACTTATACTTCGTCAAGCATATACTTGTAACATCCCTAAAAACAAGTTTTCAAAGCCTTGCATATCATCCATGCATGCATATTCATTTAAGGTTGAAATTTCAAACTCATTTGAAAGAATCCGAAGCACTAAGTGCTTATTATTTTATATAAGCAAACATTGATCCAATGCCACTCTCAAGTGAGAGAATAATTGTTTTAAACCAAGTTTTGTTTGCTCTTATGTTGGATTGGTTGAGTGTTAAAGTTTGGACAAAATTTCCAAAACAAATATGGTTTTAAAACCCTTTTCAAATCTTTATCAAACCATGTGCTAAGGCACTATTATTTTAAAATTTTCAAAGGAACTATGCAAGTCCAACAAGACATCATGGTTTTATACTCAAAATTATACAGGGTTCGTTTTATAAAATCCCAGAAAGATTTGGAATTCAAATGCTTTTGAATTAATTTGAAAAAGGTTCCTGAAAATCAATTTAGAAAAAGAACAGGAATTAGAAAACACAACTGGGCCTGGCGCCAGCTTTTCGGCCCAACAGACAACATAGCCCACCCGGGGTTTTCCCTTTCCCTCTGTTTCTCACCGCAGCCGTGTGCACCCACCCGCTGACAGCTCGACCCCACCGTGTCCTGTCAGCTTCGTCCTCAATCAACGCGCGGCCGAGTCGCTCCGCCGTTACCTCGCCGCAGTCACTGCCCGCTTAATTCCCATTGATGCAACGCATAATCGCCGCCCCGCTCCTGGCTATTTAACCTCCTCTGTGCCACGACCATTCCCCTCACACCACTCGCTCGCTCCGCCACCAAGCTGCCTCAATTCCGCGTTGCAACGCCGCAGACAGAACCAACTCCGGCGACAAAATTCCGGTGAGCTAGACCACCCCTTCCTTTCTAATTCAAACGAGCGTGTTCCTTGCAACCTTGTGCACCTCCTGACCCCTCTCGTTTGGCCGCGCTTGACCCAGACAGCCGTTCCCGTCCACCCCTGCAAGCAACAGCGCCGCCGCTCAACATCGACGAGGAATACCGGTAAAGTCCGAGCGCCCCTTCCATCCTCTCTGACCCTGTCATGTTTCCCACGACCTTGTGCATCCTCTGACCCCACTGGTTCGTGCTAGGGCGGTCTACATCGTCGACAACAACACCACCTACAAGCAACCGACGCCGCGCGCAACTCCGACGAGGTCCTGCCACCGCGTCCGTGCACCCCTCGACAAACTACTGCCACGTTGAGCTTCCTCGTGTCCTTGC
Source organism: Avena longiglumis (assembly GCA_030063025.1). Classification (NCBI taxonomy): domain Eukaryota; kingdom Viridiplantae; phylum Streptophyta; class Magnoliopsida; order Poales; family Poaceae; genus Avena; species Avena longiglumis. The sequence goes on from CP125974.1 coordinate 107,493,543, forward strand.
GAGTCTGGTAAGCCACGCCACACACCCCAGCCCCTCTTGTATTCGCCGGAGCATCGCTGACAGAGCGCCGCCGCCGCGCCACCGTCGCCAGCGCCGCCAGACTTTGGTCGCTTGGTCCATAGCCATTAGATCTAGATCCAACGCATCTGATAGAATCACGTAACGAAGGGGTACGAGACAGATCTGGCCGTGCGATTTCATTTAGATCGTGCGGTCCACGCTGGTCGATCCATGCGAAGCGGTACCGACGAATCAGAGAGCGCCGCGTGGCCTGTGTTTAAATTTAAAACAGAAATTTGATCTATTAGTTACCCAAACTTGTAAAATTCATAACTTTTAATCCACACGTTCAAATTTTACAAATTTTATATCATTGGAATCAGGAGAGAAAATACTATCTGTTTATGCAATGTGTTTAATGTTTTGCCTCTGTAAAAATGGTTGTTTTTGCAGGAACTTTTGTAGGCTTAATTTGAATATAGAAATTGTTTGAAAAATATTTTAAAGATCAAATAAAATCTATTTTGAGTATCTTGGACTTGTTTATGTTTTATTACTGTTTACTTGTCTTGTTTGGTGTAGAAAAATCATCACATGGAATTTGCATGCATTCATATATTTTTGGTTGTATATTTTGATATGTGATTTTGGTGCCATTATTTTATGTGTAGATTTTGGTGCAAATAGTGATTGTGATTGTCAAGATTGTTGCTACTCCCCAAACTACCAAGGAAAGTGGTGCTTCATGATTTTATTCCCATATTTTTCAACTATGCACTAGAAATATTTTGTATAGGAATTGCATGAATATTTTGATCTATATGCTATGCTTGGGAAATCCTAGTAGTTGTAGAATTGATAGAAATTTATCTAAGTTAAGATGCTTACCATTGCCATGCTTAGCCTAGCTAGTAGCAACCAAGGGTGGTTATATATTCTTGTTATGTGAAAATATCTCTAAGTCTTTGGACTTGTGTTTTTACTTAATGAAACAACTAAGTGAATGAAACACCTGGGTGCAATGGAAAGAATGGTTTGCGTTGAGTGGTTACACAAGGCCCATTTCTATGGTTTACCTTGTGTATCTCATTGGTGGAAAGCCACCCAGGAACAAATGGATTTGTGATGCCAAATGTTAAGAAGCTTCTAGTGCAGCCACATGGCAATATGGGCTCTGCCTGGATCACATAGGTTGCAATAACTTAGCCATTTGGACAGTTGGTGGTAGTGGGATGATAGGTTGGAACGCGTCCATTTGGTCTAAGGAAAGGCTTCTGAAAGGTCCTGTCTTGGTGAAAATCAAGTCTTGTGGGGAAAGTGCACAACCTCTGCAGATGGAAGAATCTAAGTACTTAGCCATGTCCTTGGTATTGGACAACTTGAGCATCAAGACATGGAATCTATCAAGAATCTCCTCATCCCAATTTCTAAGTTAAAACTTGTGGTTGAACAAGGGTGAAGGATCACCAATGTCTATTGGTGATTCCTTGGGAAAGTTTTATCAAAGAAAAACGTAGTGTTTTCAACTGATAGGTAAAACATATTTTGAGCAAAGCAAGCCTAAGCTACACTTAGCCAAATGCATGTAGTACCTAGATGCTAATATTCTACTAAGGTATCACTTGCCAATACTATTCCAATGCATTGACCCACTATGGCTGTAACTTGTGATGTTGCAGGTTATTCTGATGATGATTAGGGGTTATGAGTCTACACACAACATGCTTGCCTATGGCACATGAAGATTGTAAGATCCCTCCTTTGTAAAGGAAAAGGATCCCTGTGATTGCAATGCTAGTCCCTGGATCAGTAGCTAGCATCCACAGTTAAGATGTAATATCAAGAAACAAAGGTCATAATACAACTTTATAACCAGGAATAAAATAATTTATTACATCTTTCATAGCTCATTTGGCTATTACATTACATTGCAGCAGAATATCTATAAGCATGGGGTCCTTCATATTCAAAGTGCCACAGACAGACATATTGGTTGTAGACTTTGTAATCCTAATCAACACACTTCACTAAATAAATCAAACCTGCAACATAACAAGTTATAGCCACAAGGGTCAATACATTTGAATTGTATTGGCAAGTGATACTATGGTAGTATAGTGGAGTCTATCATCTATATGCATTTGGCAAGGTGGAGTTGAGGCTTGCATTGCTCAAAATAGATTTTTCCTTATCATTTGAAAACACTAAGTTTTTGCTTGACACAAATCACCCAAGGCATCTACCAATCCTAGATTGAAGATCCTTTAACCCTTGTTCAACCACAAGTTTTTAACTTAGAAATTTGGATGATGAGATTCTTGATTGCTTCCATGTCTTGATGCTCAAATTGTCCTTTACCAGGGACATGGCTAAGTAATTAGATTTTACACTCTGCAGAGGTGGTGCACTTTCCCCACAAGACTTGGTTTCACCAAGACAAGATCTTTCAGAAGCCTTTCCTTAGACCAAATGGACGCGTTCCAACCTGTCATTCCCACTACCACCAACTGTCCAAATGGCTAAGTTCTAGCAACCTATGTGATCCAGGCAGAGCCCATATTACCAAGTGGCTGCACTTGAAGCTTCTCAACATTTGACATCTCAAATCTCTTTATTCCTGGGTGGCAATCCACAAGTGTGATACACAAGGTAAACCATAGCCATGGGCCTTGTGTAACCACTCAACCAAAAACAACCAAGCAATTACCATTCCACCCAGGTGATTCATTAATTTAGTTGTTTTATTAAACAAAAACACAAGTCCTCAGACTAAGAAATTTTTCCATCGTATGAATGTATATATTCCACCCTTGTTTTCTATTAGCTAAGCTAAGCATGATAGTAGTAGGAATCTTAACTTAGGAAATTCTACTAAGGTTTTCATCTACTAGGTTTTCCCATAGCATGGTTTATACTTAGCAAAAATTCCATGCAAGTTTTACTTAGAAAAATCACTAATGCATAGTGAAAGTAGTGGGACAAAAGTATGAAGCATCACTTGCCTTTTTGGTAGAGGGTATAAGTTCACTCCTTGTCCTTGCAACAATCACACTCTTCAAGTCACTACAATTCAACCAAGCAAGGCACAATCTCAATCTACCAATCAAGCAAAACATCACATAAAATCATATAAACAAGATAATGCATGCAAGCATGCCAAGCTTTGTTTTATTTGAAAAAGTGGTTCCTAATGGGTCATAAACATTTGAAAACACCTATTGGTCATTTTATAAAGTGGCAAAGTCATTTGCAAAAGATTTCACTTCATAAACCATTTTCAAAACAAGGTATCATTTTATGTGGTGTAGAAATGTTTTTACTATGGCATTAATCTATAGGGTTCACCAAATATGTTTTCAAACCTTAAAACTTTGTGTTTAGGGTCAGAGAGTTTAAAACAAAACATTTCCCAAAGGTTTTCTTCCAAAACCATTTTTAATAAATAAACCATATTTTTATTTGACTAGAATTGGTTTTTAAATCAAAGAATCATTCTTTTCCTTCACCAAATATATTTTTGAAACCACAAAGTGATTCCTAGGGTCAGTAGGTTCAAATTACACCATTTGAAAAAGATTTTATCCCTAAAATCATTTTTGAACAATTTTTATATCCTATACAAGCATACAAATGTTTCTGCAAAAACAAACATTTTACCAGAGGCTTTTACTAAACAAATGGCATGGTTAGCTAGGGCTTGTTCCACTGATTCCATTGATATAAAATTTGCAAATTTTGGACGTGTGGAACTAAAGTTATGGATTTTACAAGTTTGAATATCTAATAGACACATTTCTGTTTTTAAAACAAAGCACTCACCACGTGGCGCCTTCTTACTGGCTGAAAACGGTTCACGCGGATCAATCTTCCTGGACCGTCAGATCTAAGTGGCTATGCACGGTGCAGATCAAAAGGTACCCTTTCGTTCACGTTCTATCGCAGCGCTACGATTAAGATCCTACGGTTGCTATCGTTGACCACTAGCGGTAATGGCTTGGCCCGGCGTGAGCGGTCGGATAATGGCGGTATGGCGTCACGAAACGAGAGGCTGGGGAGATGCTCACCGGGTTCGCTGAAGCTTGGGGAAGCTCAAGGTGGTAGTATCTCGTCGAGGGGCGCACGGTGGTGACGCGGATTGCTCACCGGAGTTGAGCTGGGCCTCGGGTGCGGTCAGACGTCGACGGGGCGATGATACACAGCGTGCTAAGGCAAACAAAAGGCACCGTCAGGTTCGTATGGATGTCGTGATCTTGTGAGTATCCAAGAGGGGGTAAGGGGCGGTCTAGACTCACCAGGAAACCTCGTCGGAGTTGGAGCAGACGATGGCGCTACGGGTCGTCGTCGTTGTTGACGCTGCAAAGCACGCGAGCGGTGATGATCTGAGAGTGCGCCTGGAGTGCAGGAAGGTGCTGTGTGCTCGGGAGGCAAGGGGTGGCGTGGTCGCGGAATTTGCTGGACCTCGTGAGCCATGGGCTTACCTGAGCAATTCGGCGATCTGGGCGGAGAGGAGCTGGAAACAGAGGGGAAATGGGGAGAAGAGGGACTCGTTTCAGGGGGCGTGGTCGCGGCGAGGTTAAGGCGAGGCATTGAAGCGAATTCAACCGCAACATTACTGGCAGGAAACGGCCGGCGCGGTCGTCGCGGGGTGAAGACGACGCTGAGCTGGCGTGGGGTCCTTTGTCAGCGTGAGAGAGGAGAGGGGAGTTGGGTCCACTCGTCAGTCGCTCTGCGGGTCTGTAAGCAGGTGCGAAATGTTTTTCTTCGGGAGAGAGAGGAGCTGGGCTGCTGGGCTTAGTGGGCCAGGTTCGGTTGGGCCGTCCTTGCTCTATTTTTTTCTGTTCTGAATCTTTTTCTTTTTCCAATTCAATTTCTGTTTTGAAATTCAAACAATCAATTCAAACAACCAAATCAAAACAACTTCCACCAAACTTTGTATTGAGTTTTGGTCCTGTTTAACAACACAAACCCAAGTTCCAAAATAAAATAATAATTTTATTCTTTTTACGATCTATTTAATAATTAAATAAAATAGACTTTATTTATTAATTCAAATAGGTTTTGATTTATTTATTTAAAATCTCCATTTGAAATCTAAATATTATCAAAACCAAATCAGTAGGTTTTATTTGAAAATATAAAAATACTTGGAAAACTTGTTTAAAATAATTTAACAAGTTTTGATGTTTAATTAAAATAGTAAAACCTTTTTATTTTTAAATAAACTTGGATATTAAATCCTTATTATTTTATTTAAATAAACCTTTACTCTTTTTATCGAATAGAAATACTTTATTTCAAAAGCTTGGCCAAGGTTTAATTTGGCTCTATAAAATAATCTTTATTTAATAATCTATCCTTCTCTTTGAAACCAAATCTTTTATTTAAAAGATCCAAAATAGTAATTCCAAATGTTTTTAACTTTATTGTTTATTTAACTTTTTAAATCCCTTTAAGATTTTATTTGATCCAAATAGGTTTTGAAAGTTTCGAATTGGATTCAAAAAGTTTCTTCTCACCCTGAAAATCAACAAAGTTTTATTTTATTCATTTATTTTTCACATTACAAGATTTGGAAAATCTTGGGATGTGATAGACTACCACCCTTAAAATAAATCTCGTCCCGAGATTTTGGGAGGTTAGGGGTTACAAGTTGGCTCAAAACATCTAGGGTACTACCACCCTTAAATTTTTTCCAACTAAATTACATATTGGCTTGCTTGGGATCTTGGTGTAACTTTCCTGGACAGAAGTTTGCATAGTGTCCTTTGTTTTCACACTTGAAACATGTGACAAGGCTGAGATCTTGAGGTGGCTTCTCTGGACAATATGATGCATAATGTCCTAACTCTTTGCAGTGGTTGCACATCACTTGGCTAATATCCTTCCTCATCTTGGGTTTCACTAGCTTTTGTTTGTCTTCTTGGCTCTTCTTCTTTTCTGGGCATTCACTGGCATAGTGTCCCATCTCTTTGCAATTGTAACATTGCAACTGGCTTTTGTCCTTCTTCTTCTTTTTGGGTCTCTCCAAAGCTAGGAGTTCTTTTAGTTCATGCTCCTCAAAGGTGGGAAATCTTTCTCTCTTCTTGGGGCAGTTACTAAAAAGATGACCTTCTTCTTCACAATTAGGGAATTGATCTTCATGCTCCTTGGATGCATGATCCTTGTCTCCACAAATATTGCTAGCTTGGGTTCCTTCTAGATTAACATCTTTGTCATCCTTGTTTTCATTAGCTCTTTGGGAAAAGTTTTCTCCCATGTTGATCATTTGAGTAACCAATCCTTGCAACAATTGGGATTGAAGTTTCAAAATCCTTTGTATGGCTGGGTCTAGTCCATTGTTGTTGGCTAAAAGCTGAGTTGTCTCTTGGATCAACTAGTTTTGGGTTGCTATAAGTTCTCTCATGTTGTCCTCTTGGTTGTTGTTGTTGTCATCAACATTGATGTTGGAGTTTCTTGTAGAAGTCATCTGTTTGGATTGGGTAGGAATTATAATAGGCAAGACATTTCTAAATAAATATTCAAATCACATTCATCACAATTCACAAAAGCAATGTGCAAGCAATCACAAACAAACATTTCACTCAAACAATGAAGTTCAAGCACATTTTAGGCAACAAAATATTTTTGTTACACCACATAAGTTGGTGGGTTTGTCTTAAACAAAATATGGTGGTCCAACTATATGGTTCACTTGTGATCTTTCCATCTTTCTTGGTTAATTCCTTCATGCATGAGATCATGGTTTCCTTAGGAAAAAAATTCTTGGTCACAAAAACTTCAAAGGTGTTGATGGCTCCTTCTAAGTTGTGTTTCCTTAGTCTCCAAATCTTGAGCAAGATTTCTTGTCTCACTTGTCCTTAGTGATATCCAAGGTTGAGGTCCTTGGTGAATATGCTGAAGATGTTGAAGTCATTAGAGTTGAAGATGTTGAAGTCATTGGAGTTGAAGAAGTCCTTTGCACATGGTGAAGTCTTTGGCCATGGGTAGGTTTGTCCATCATGTTGAAATAGAAGAGATGTAGAATCAAAACTAAAATGCTTGAGAAAAGAGTTTACAAGATTGTTTGTAAATAAGTTTTGGAAAAAATACAACTCTTATTTTTCTAAGCGTTTTTGTCCAATCCTAGGTTTACAAATCCTATAGGCAACACAATGCTCTGATACCATATGTAAGATCCCTCCTTCGTAAAGGAAAAGGATTCCTGTGATTGCAATGCTAGTCCCTGGATCAATAGCTAGCATCCACAGTTAAGATGTAATATCAAGAAACAAAGGTCATAATACAACTTTATAACCAGGAATAAAATAATTTATTACATCTTTCATAGCTCATTTGGCTATTACATTACATTGCAGCAGAATATCTATAAGCATGGGGTCCTTCATCTTCAAAGTGCCATAGGCAGACATGTTGGTTGTAGACTTTGTAATCCTAATCAACACACTTCACTAAATCAATCAAACCTGCAACATAACAAGTCAGCCACAAGGGTCAATACATTTGAATTGTATTGGCAAGTGATACTATGGCTGTATAGTGGAGTCTATCATCTATATGCATTTGGCAAGGTGGAGTTGAGGCTTGCATTGCTCAAAATAGATTTTTCCTTATCATTTGAAAACACTAAGTTTTTGCTTGACAAAAATCACCCAAGGCATCTACCAATCCAAGATTGAATATCCTTTAACCCTTGTTCAACCACAAGTTTTTAACTTAGAAATTTGGATGATGAGATTCTTGATTACTTCCATGTCTTGATGCTCAAATTGTACTTTACCAGGGACATGGCTAAGTACTTAGATTTTACACTCTGCAGAGGTGGTGCACTTTCCCCACAAGACTTGGTTTCACCAAGACAAGATCTTTCAGAAGCCTTTCCTTAGACCAAATGGACGCGTTCCAACCTATCATTCCCACTACCACCAACTGTCCAAATGGCTAAGTTCTAGCAACCTATGTGATCCAGGCAGAGCCCATATTGCCAAGTGGCTGCACTTGAAGCTTCTCAACATTTGACATCTCAAATCTCTTTGTTCCTGGGTGGTAATCCACAAGTGTGATATACAAGGTAAACCATAGCCATGGGCCTTGTGTAACCACTCAACAAAAAACCACCAAGCAATTACCATTCCACCCAGGTGATTCATTAACTTAGTTGTTTTATTAAACAAAAACACAAGTCCTCAGACTTAGAAATTTTTCCATAGTATGAATGTATATATTCCACCCTTGTTTTCTATTAGCTAAGCTAAGCATGATAGTATTAGGAATCTTAACTTAGAAAATTCTACTAAGGTTTTCATCTACTAGGTTTTCCCATAGCATGGTTTATACGTAGCAAAAATTCCATGCAAGTTTTACTTAGAAAAATCACTAATGCATAGTGAAAGTAGTGGGACAAAAGTATGAAGCATCACTTGCCTTTTTGGTAGAGGGTATAAGTTCACTCCTTGTCCTTGCAACAATAACACTCTTCAAGTCACTACAATTCAATCAAGCAAGGCACAATCTCAATCTACCAATCAAGCAAAACATCACATAAAATCATATAAACAAGATAATGCATGCAAGCATGCCAAGCTTTGTTTTATTTGAAAAAGTGGTTCCTAATGGGTCATAAACATTTGAAAACACCTATTGGTCATTTTATAAAGTGGCAAAGTCATTTGCAAAAGATTTCACTTCATAAACCATTTTCAAAACAAGGTATCATTTTATGTGGTGTAGAAATGTTTTTACTAAGGCATTAATCTATAGGGTTCACCAAATATGTTTTCAAACCTTAAAACTTTGTGTTTAGGGTCATAGAGTTTAAAACAGAACATTTCCCAAAGGTTTTCTTCCAAAACCATTTTTAATAAATAAACCATATTTTTATTTGACTAGAATTGGTTTTTAAATCAAAGAATCATTCTTTTCCTTCACCAAATATATTATTGAAACCAAAAGTGATTCCTAGGGTCAGTAGGTTCAAAATACACCATTTGAAAAAGATTTTATCCCTAAAATCATTTTTGAACAATTTTTATATCCTATACAAGCATACAAATGTTTCTGCAAAAACAAACATTTTACCAGAGGCTTTTTACTAAACAAATGGCATGGTTAGCTAGGACTTGTTCCACTGATTCCATTGATATAAAATTTGCAAATTTTGGACGTGTGGAACTAAAGTTATGGATTTTACAAGTTTGAATATCTAATAGACACATTTCTGTTTTTAAAACAAAGCACTCACCACGTGGCGCCTTCTTACTGGCTGAAAATGGTTCGCGCGGATCAATCTTCCTGGACCATCAGATCTAAGTGGCTATGAACGGTGCAGATCAAAAGGTACCCTTTCGTTCACGTTCTATCGCAGCGCTACGATTAAGATCCTACGGTTGCTATGCGTTCGACCACTAAGCGGCCTAATGGCCTTGCGCAGTGAGCGGTCAGATGGTGGCGGTGCTGGCGATGCAGGAAACGAGAGAGGCTGGGGAGATGCTCACCGACTTCTCCGAAGCTTGGGGAAGCTCAAGGTGGTAGTATCTCGTCGAGGGGCGCACGGTGGTGACGCGGATTGCTTACCGGAGTTGACCTGGGCCTCGGGTGTGGTCAGACGTCGATGGGGGCGACGATACACAGCGTGCTAAGGCAAACAAAAGGCACCGTCAGGTTCGTATGGATGCCGTGATCTTGTGAGTATCCAAGAGGGGGTAAGGGGCAGTCTAGACTCACCAGGAAACCTTGTCGGAGTTGGAGCAGACGGTGGCGCTACGGGTCGTAGTCGTTGTTGACGCAAGCAAAAGCCTGGCGATGATACGGAAAGTGCGCTGGAGTGCAGGGAAGGTGCCTGTGCTCGGGGAGGCAAGGGTGGCGTGGGTCGCTGAATTTGCACTGGACCTCGTCGGGCAGTGGGCTTACCCAATTGAGCAGTCTGGGCGGAGAGGAGCTGAAGCAGGAGGAAATGGGGAGAAGAGGGACTCGTTTCAGGGGGCGTGGTCGCGGCGAGGTTAAGGCGAGGCATTGAAGCGAATTCAACCGCAACATTCTTGGCGAGAAGCGGCCGGGCGCGGGTCATGAGGTGAGGCACGGTGGCGTGGGGTCCTTTGTCGGTGAGAGAGAGGGAGTTGGGTCCACTCGTCGATTCGCTCTGCAGATGGCAGTCTTGAAATGTTTTCTTCGGGAGAGAGGAGCTGGCTCTTTGGGCTTAGTGGGCCAGGTTCGGTTGGCGTCCTTGCTCTATTTTTACATTACGAATCTTTCTTTTTCCAATTCAATTTCTGTTTTGAAATTCAAACAATCAATTCAAACAACCAAATCAAAACAACTTCCACCAAAATTTGTATTGAGTTTTGGTACTGTTTAACAACACAAACCCAAGTCCCAAAATAAAATAATAATTTTATTCTTTTTAGGATCTATTTAATAATTAAATAAAATAGACTTTATTTATTAATTCAAATAGGTTTTGATTTATTTATTTAAAATCTCCATTTGAAATCTAAATATTATCAAAACCAAATCAGTAGGTTTTATTTGAAAATATAAAAATACTTGGAAAACTTGTTTAAAATAATTTAACAAGTTTTGATGTTTAATTAAAATAGTAAAACCTTTTTATTTTTAAATAAACTTGGATATAAAATCCTTATTATTTTATTTAAATAAACCTTTACTATTTTTATCAAATAGAAATACTTTATTTCAAAAGCTTGGCCAAGGTTAAATAATCTTTATTTAATAATCTATCCTTCTCTTTGAAACCAAATCTTTTATTTAAAAGATCCAAAATAGTAATTCCAAATGTTTTTAACTTTATTGTTTATTTAACTTTTTAAATCCCTTTAAGATTTTATTTGATCCAAATAGGTTTTGAAAGTTTCCAATTGGATTCAAAAAGTTTCTTCTCACCCTGAAAATCAACAAAGTTTTATTTTATTCATTTATTTTCACATTACAAGATTTGGAAAATCTTGGGATGTGACAAAGATGAAGACTTATTTATCTTATTATATACTTGAACTCTTGTATTAGGCCTGTGGCCATGGAGTTTGTAAAAGACTATGTTTGTCTCTGGAATGACTTTTGTTTCTGTGTACTTCATCTTAAACTGTGGATGCTAGCATTGATCTAGGGACTAGCATTGCAATTCACAGGGATCCTTACCTTTATAAAGGGAGGGATCTTTTACAGATGGTATCAGAGCACTGTGTTGCCTGTAGGATTGTGACCCTAGGATTGGATTAGAACCCACTAAGGAAAAAAAATTCAACAATTTCCACACTTGTCTTTTCTTCTCGTAAACTTTTCTAATTCTTCTTTCTCATCTCTATTTGTGGATGAACTCCATCAACGAAGCTGTGAGGAAGGGACCACTCATGACCATGACCCTTGAATGTGAGACTGAATTTCCAAAGGCCCTCAAGAACCTTATGGTTACCATGGGGATACATGGTGCAGCTGTGTACAAAGGTTTCCCTGTGATGGATGAAGGAGAAGAATATTGGTGGGTGCAACTTCACTTATACAAAAACAAGGAAGACAACCACAAAGAATCAGGATTCTGCATGGTCACCAACTCAGTGATGCGCACCACATTCTTTGATTCTGCAAGGGATGCAGCTTGGAAGGCCATCAAAGAGCTTGGTGATACACTCAAGTGCAGAATGCTCAACACCCAGAATGACCTTAGAGAAGAAAAGAAACATACCCAAGAGTTGGAAACTACCAATCAACAACTAAGGGAAGACATCATAGACTTGATTTTGGAATCTTGTGAACAAGATAGGCAGATGGCTACTAAGGATGCGTTGATAGCCATTTTGTCTAGTGAGTGAGAGTTGTAACGTACTTCGTTAGTTGGACCACCACACTTATCATTTTATTTCCAAAATTTTGTCTAAGTTATGTTGAACCTTGGATGCTTGTAATGGATTTATGTATGCCATGACTTGTGTATGGTTGCAAATGATATGCTTGTGCTACCTTGTTATGTGTTCTTCAGTTGATGTTATTTCTAACTTTTCTCTATCTTATAAAATAGATGCCTAATGTTACTATCAGGACGGCTAAAGAGTTCAAGGGAACTCATTTTGGCACGCGTCTTATTGAGCTCACTAGTATGCTCAATCTCCCACTTCCTACCATCATGATGCTTCCCCTCACCAAGTTCGAGAGGAAGGAACTTTGGGGCTTCAAGGTTACTCAGCCAGGACGCCAGACTGAGCCAGCCACGGAGGCTATCACCTTCAAGCTCATGCATGATGACAAGGAGAGAGGCCTAGAGGGAATCATGCAGGATTTGCTTGGACGTTTGCTAGGGAGACACTCTCGGGAGATTAGAGGTACTCAATTCCACGCCTTCGGTAGACGTGATGAGTATGGCGAGGCCATTGACTTCGGGGATACAGCTAGAGAGACAGCGGAGCCAATTTGTCTATACCTCCAGGACTTAGAGGTTCTTCTTAGGCACCTAGATACTGATAGGACCAACGTCATGCTTAGCAATGACGAACTCCAGGTGCAGCTTCGTGAGAAGGACAAGCTCTTCACGGAGCAAGATGAGATAGTCAAGGAGATGGATGCCAAGTTTGAGAGTCAGGATAGAAATTTCAAGAGTCAAGAGAAAAGAGTCCAAGATAGGAACAAGAGGATTCGAGAGATGACTGCAGAACTAGAGGCCAAGGACTTCGAGCTCGAGCATCAGCAGGTGGTGATTGAGAGACTTCATTCACAGAAGAGGGCTCTCAAAGCCAAGGTAAAGGCCTTGACCACCAATGTCAAGGAATACAAGATCGCTATGGAGAATGCAGGTCTGACACTTGTTGATGAGGAGGTTGATGCAGAGGAGTAGTGATGACTACTCATTTATCTATCATTTACCATACCTTTGGTTATTGAGTCGCAATGACCATCCAACATGTGGATGGCTTGCTATTGGTGTGTTTACTTTTCAAAATTGTTGTTATGTCGTTGAACTTTATGTCATTTTGATGCATGTTTGGTGATTGTCTATGTGATGTATTGTGCATGTTAAGCATATATGGGTATCTCATTCTTATCCTTATTGAACACCACAGATGCCTCCTCGACGTGCCAATCCCAACCCGAACAACAACAATGTCACCCCAGAGATGCAGCAGCTGATGACAGCTCAGACACAGCTGATGCAGATGATGACCACCTTTACGCAGAATCAAAACAACAACAATAACAACAACAATAATAATAACAACAACAAAAACAATTAGAACAATCCACCAGGTTTTGACATGCTCACCAGATTCCTAAGACTGAGGCCAGCAAAGTTCTCAGGAACTACTGATCCCATGGTGGCCAATGATTGGCTACACTCAGTGAACAAGGATTTGGTAACTGTTGGCTGTACTGATGAGGAGAAAGTCAGGTTTGCAGCACATTTGTTGGAAGGACCAGCAGCTACTTGGTGGGATATCTTCCAGATCACCACTCCCATTGAGGATGTGACATGGGCTATCTTTGAAGATGGTTTCCGTACTGCTCACATCTCATCCGGAGTGATGAGTTTGAAGCAGTAGGAATTTCATAACTTGAAGCAGCGCCACCGCAGCGTGGCTGAATATATTGAGGAGTTCAACAATCTGGCGCGTTATGCACCGGATGAAGTTGACACTGATGCTAAGAGGAAAGAGAAGTTCCTCGAAGGATTGTACGATTAACTGAACCTGCAGCTATCTGTGGCCTATGTCCCCACTTATCAGTCTCTTTGTGACAAGGCTGCCATCTTGGAGAGCAATATGAAACAGGTTGAGAGCAGGAAGAGGAAACACTCTGACAAGCACAGCTCGGGATCGTCTCACAAGTGTTCCCATTATGATGATAGTGAGAATTCTGGATCCCACAAGCATGGGAAGTACAACAAGCACCACAACCACAACCGTCGTCATGACAACAAGCATCACCGTAGTCATGACAATGACAAGTACAAGAATCACAAGAGTGGATATAAGAGCCACCACAATGGAAGTGGAAGTGGTAGTGGAAGCCAGCCTGTCAAGAAGGATCTTAGTCAGGTTGAATGTTTCAAGTTTAAGAAGATGGGGCATTATACAAATGAATGCCCAGAAAATAAATTTGAAGGACCCAACAAGCCCAACCCTTTTCAGAAGGGATAGGTGAACCACATCAATGTGGAAGAGATCTATGAGGAACCTGATGCTTTTGCTGGTATGTTCGAACTCAATTCTGTTCCACTACAAGAAATGTGCTATACTATGACCTTTTGATAGTGACCCCGAAAGAAATCGTCATAAATTTATGACGATCTTGCTGCAGTTGGTCATGAGCTGTTTGGAAGGGGCAAAGGATAGAAAATGCATGACGATTTGTCCCAAAAACGTCTTAAATTATTTACATGAAATCGTCATAAACGTCATAATGTTTAAAATATAATACATGAAAATGACTAGACAACCACATCAGAAATTATTCTTACGTGTCATGTCTATGTGTAACTTTTTATATATGTATGTCCATGTGTTAAATTGACACAGCGATGTTATATAGGAAATAAGGGACAAAATAAAGCGTCAAGGGGGTTCGAACCCGCGACCCCCCGCTGAACCTCTAGAGAAGCCAAACACCGCGCTAGATCATTGCTTGTGTTCTAATACCGCGCCCGCAACTTATGAACACAACATTCGAAATATTGGGCTCACGAACACAACTTCGCTATTATCCATATTTTTTCCTTAAGGATTTTTGCAGCCTCTGAAGGAACGCGGGATGCCAAGTACTCTTGGGCTTAGACCACTGCGTGGTAGGTTCGCTAGTCCAGTTAGAAAGTTTTTTTATTTTCTTTTTACATTTTCTTAATTCTTTCATATATTTTTTATAGAAGTTCAAATGAACTGGTTTTTCTCTAAAATATTAGATTATTTAGTAGATCATTTTAGGGTGCTAATTTTCAATACTTTTATTATTTAAAAATAGTGGATATACTAATCCCACATTAGTCCATAGTAGGGACCGTTTTGAATTTTTAGGCCGTTTCAAACTATGGTCAAAACGCCAGCACGGAGGTTCTTAGCTAGGGCTGAGCCTCGCTAAACTTGCATTGGATCTCTGATTAAACATCATCTTGAGTCTAAAAATGATTTTTACCAAAAATCATGAGCATCGGATCATGTACCTATAGTTCAAACCGGACCCACTTCCTATCGATTCGGCAGGAATTTGTCTTTTTTGCCAGGGGTGAATGGAAAGGTTTGAGATACCCCGGTTGGGACATTGTCCATGTAAGGTGGTCTAATATTTTTTCAAAATGTGGCGGTGCCATTCTAAAACTGTCATTTGGTGGTTGCTTCACAAAACGCCCCGTTTTTTGCGCTCGGAAAATGGAAAATGGTTTTTCCGTGCGTCGAAAAGGAAAACTTCCTCCTGCAACATTGTTCTCCATGCCATGATACATATGTGTGCACAATATGGGCACATTATCACAAACTATGCCCTGATTCTAGCCATAACATTGGTCTTTTGACCGAAAATACGAAACCTCGAACATGATAGGTCATTTTGTGAAGGGTTTTTGAGACATACTCAATTTACCAAGTTTGGTATTTTTCCTTGCAACTATGTCACATAATAAGACACCACGAAGGATTTGCGTTGATCGCACCGTTTTTATTTTTTATGCCCGTTTCAAACCATGGTCAAAGCAGCGGGCATGAAGGTTCTTAGCTCGGGCGAGCCTCGCTAAACTTGCAATCGATCTCTAAAGAAATAGCATATTGAGAGTCTAAAACACATTTTTCAAAAATAATGGGCATCGGATCATGTACAGTAGTTCAAACCGGACGCACTTCCTGTAGAATCGGCGGGAATTTGTCTTTTCGCGAGGGTGCGGAAAGGTCTGAGATATCCCGGTTGGGATATTGTCCATGTAAGGTGGTCTAATATTTTTACAAAATGTGGCGGTACCATTCTAAAACTGTCATTTGGTGGTTGCTTCACAAAACGCCCCGTTTTTTGCGCTCGGAAAATGGAAAATGGTTTTCCGTAATCGAAAAGGAAAACTTCCTCCTGCAACATTGTTCTCCATGCCATGATACATATGTGTGCACAATATGGGCACATTATCACAAACTATGCCCTGATTCTAGCCATAACATTGGTCATTTTTGACCTGAAAGCCACGAAACCTCGAACATGATAGGTCATTTTGTGAAGGGTTTTTGAGACATACTCAATTTACCAAGTTTGGTATTTTTACTTGCAACTATGTCACATAATAAGACACCACGAAGGATTTGCGTTGATCGGACCGATTTTATTTTTTTATGCCGTTTCAAACCATGGTCAAAACGACGGCATGAAGGTTCTTAGCTCGGGGCGAGCCTCGCTAAACTTGCACCGGATCTCTAAAGAAATAGCATATTGCGAGTCTAAAACACATTTTTCAAAAATAATGGGCATCGGATCATGTACCGTAGTTCAAATCGACTCACTTCCTCCGAATCGGAGAATTTGTCTTTTTCGCGAGGGGTGCGGAAAGGTCCGAGATATCCGGTTGGGATATTGTCCATGTAAGGTGGTCTAATATTTTTACAAAATGTGGCGGTGCCATTCTAAAACTGTCATTTGGTGGTTGCTTCACAAACGCCTGCTTTTTCTTTCGGAAAATGGAAAATGGTTTTTCCGCGTCGAAAAGGAAAACTTCCTCTGAAACATTGTTCTCCATGCCATGATACATATGTGTGCACAATATGGGCACATTATCACAAACTATGCCCTGATTCTAGCCATAACATTGGTCTTTTGACCCGAAAGCCACGAAACCTCGAACATGATAGGTCATTTTGTGAAGGGTTTTTTGAGACATACTCAATTTACCAAGTTTGGTATTTTTCCTTGCAACTATGTCACATAATAAGACACCACGCGAAGGATTTGCGTTGATCGGACCGTTTTTTATTTTTTTATGCCCGTTTCAAACCATGGTCAAAACGACGGGCATGAAGGTTCTTAGCTCGGGGCCGAGCCTCGCTAAACTTGCACTGGATCTCTAAAGAAATAGCATATTGAGAGTCTAAAACACATTTTTTCAAAAAATAATGGGCATCAGATCATGTACCTGTAGTTCAAACCGGACTCACTTCCTGCCGAATCGGCAGGAATTTGTCTTTTTCGCGAGGGGTGCACGGAAAGGTCTGAGATATCCCGGTTGGGATATTGTCCATGTAAGGTGGTCTAATATTTTTACAAAATGTGGTGCCATTCTAAAACTGTCATTTGGTGGTTGCTTCACAAACGCCTGCTTTTGCGCTCGGAAAATGGAAAATGGTTTTTCCGCAAGTCGAAAAGGAAAACTTCCTCTGCAACATTGTTCTCCATGCCATGATACATATGTGTGCACAATATGGGCACATTATCACAAACTATGCCCTGATTCTAGCCATAACATTGGTCTTTTGACCCGAAAGCCGAAACCTCGAACATGATAGGTCATTTTGTGAAGGGTTTTTGAGACATACTCAATTTACCAAGTTTGGTATTTTTCCTTGCAACTATGTCACATAATAAGACACCACGCCAAGGATTTGCGTTGATCGGACTGTTTTTATTTTTTATGCCCGTTTCAAACCATGGTCAAAACGACGGCATGAAGGTTCTTAGCTCGGGCGAGCCTCTAAACTTGCTTTGGATCTCTAAAGAAATAGCATATTGAGAGTCTAAAACACATTTTTCAAAAATAATGGGCATCGGATCATGTACACTAGTTCAAACTGACTCACTTCCTGTAGAATCGGCAGGAATTTATCTTTGCCAGGGGTGAGCGGAAGGTTTGTGATACCCAGTTGGAACATTGTCCATGTAAGGTGGTCTAATATTTTTACAAAATATGGTGGTAGCATTTTAAATTAGAATTTTGGTGGTTGTTTCACAAACGCACTGCTTTTGGCACCGGAAAATGGAAAATGACCATTTCTTCTACAACCAATCAAATTACAGGGTTGGCCTCCCACGATCAGGAATCTCAGCCTCATCAAACGTTAAAAGCCAATCCAACGCTTCAAGGCCACCCAAAGAAACACATGAAAAAACCACACCTTCAAGGCCCCACGAAACCCTACCCCGACCTATCTCCTCCTCCAATACCGCCACTTCTTTGTCCGCCAGATCGCGATCTCCATCGCCGCTCCCCTGCCTGCCCTTCCTTCTCCTCATCCTCTCTCTGGCCCCCACGCCACCGCCCACTCGCCCGACCCCACCCCAACCCCATGGCCAACCTCCTCCTTCCCGTGGCCACCCGCTTCATCTCCACCAAGCCCTCCCATCCCTCTCTTCCGCTGGGTCACGGAAGCCCTCCTCCTCATATCCCATCGCAGCCTCGCTAACTCCAAGCATCGCCACCACCTACCTCCCGCCTCTCTCGATCTCGATCCAGAGGTTCCCAGCCTCTTGGAGAAACACACCGCCATCACCCTAGCTGCCCAAGGAGATCGATCGTGGCGAGACCATGGAGCAGAGGAGCTTCTTGGCGTCAGTCATGGGAGTGGGCGTCAGTGTGGGGCTGGGGCTCAAGGCGAGTGGGGAAGCCGGCGCCAGATTCCGAGGGCGGCGGTGGTCTTGGCGGTGGCGTCAGTGAAGGTGGAGGCTGGCGGCTGGTGGTGGACGCCACAACAACGACGTCGGCGACAGCGTCTTCCCTGCTGGTGGCCACTTCCCACGGCGGTGGCTACATCCTCGCGTGCCGGTGATTACCATGAGTCGGCGACTTCCGTGGTGGTTGGTAGTTCCATGCGTCGTGAAACTTCCTCTACCCGTTCTTCATAAGCTAGACCTCTCAATACAATAGATATCTGTGCACTTGGCTCTTGTCCTTTGAATAAGGAAGTGATATAGTTCTTGTTGGATGCTCTATTTTGCACTGCTTGTATGACATGGGAGCTGGAGTCGGGACAAGATTTTATCACTCTGATCATCAATGGAGCTGATCTGGTGCCAACATTTTCAGGCTGCAAAGAGATGATCTTCGCTCGAGGTTCCTTATTTTACTTCTTTTTAGCAATGCCATAGCTGCTTATTCAATAGGACATTGACTCATGCATCAACGAGATCTTTATAAGTCTAGTGAGTTTCATTCGAAACAACATGAATGCATGTGATCAGCAATGCATTTGTTCCTTGTTTTATTTGTAATGAAAACAACTTCCCCATGTAACGGTGTGACAGATTCTTGGCTGAATGATCTTCGCCACCAAATCGAGCAAACTAGAATCCCTGAGCACTTTCTATCGTGCGCATCTGCCGTGGGATCACGACTTCCTTCTATGGCAAATGCTAAAGCCGTAGTAAATTTGAGGCCATCCTAAGACCTGTATCTACTGGGACACAGGTTACCTTGTAGCTTCATTTTTTGTTTGCCCCCTTTTAACACAACTTCAATCTATCTTTCAGGTGATAAGCTATATGAATAATGTGTGCTCACGTGTAGTTATGTATCTATAGTCTATGAAAAAACTCATTGTGAACTGTGCATATGTGCTGAGCTAGAGGCATATAGTTAATAGGTTGTGCAAGTTATATTTCTTGGATTAAAAACTAACTGAACCTACCTGATGATATGAGATGGCATTAACTCCCAAACTTATAAGCATTGAACCAACACCTTTTTGAGATGATTATTCCCTCATGTGCATCTTTCGTTATTCTGTAAGCTTGCACATAGTGTTAGCACATTATTACAATTATATGATTATTTTGACTGAATCGTGTTGCCATTGCATGGCTAACTCTACTTTGCACAATTCATTGAAACATTGCTGAAACCGTAGCTCTTTTATTCAAGTTTCACCCTGAAATTTACTTGAACTACCGCAAGTACTTATGATTTTCGGGTCTTTGGGAGTGTGAAATATCTTAATTACATGATGTAAGTTCAATAGTATACAAGTGTATATGTAGTGCAGTTGTGTACAGTTAGTAGTAGTTGTGCTCAGATCTCTAGTTTATTATTTAACTTTCCTTTGTATAGGTAAATTGTTTTTCTTTATTGATGAACTTCTGATTCGTACTAATTTTTGTGTTCCTGGGTGCCGAGGAGAAGGATCTGGTGAGGAGGAGGCGAGGAGAACCTGGAGGTCCGGCAAGGAGAAGCCTGAAGGTGCTCTCTGTTGCCTAGGTGGATGCTTTGCCCTCTTGGTGAAGGTTATATCGATCAATTCCCATTTCTGGTTGGTGGCGGTGCCAAATGAGCATCATGGCTGTAATTATATGGAGGAGTACTTCTATGTGTAATAATATTGTTTGTGTGTGACATGTGAACCTTCTTTGTACTTCCTATTCGAATTCAAGCGGTGTTGTCAAATATTTATAGTCATTTATATTCTATCTGTTTGTTTCATTGTATATCTCTTTGAAATTATCTTATTTAATATATGTGTTTGTTCTATTAATTTGGCTACTAAACTTGAAGTGGCCAAGGCCCAAACAATATTACACTATCAAAAGTCCACATCTGTATTATATTGGACCAGTTCTGTAACAAGGCCCATGAGGCTGAGACCCATTTAATTTTGGATAAAATAGAAAATAAATGGTAAAAGGACAAAGCTTAAAAATAACTCATCCTAAAAGGCCATGGCCTAGAAGGAAAAGCAATTAATGGGCTTGGCCCATGTAAGCAACAAAATGGACCGCTAAATTTACACTCGACGATTTCATTTCGTCACAATTTTGCCATAGGATATGCCACGTGGTCGACACAGCCATGCTAGTTTGCGTGGCGATGTCGATCGTCATGCGATTATGACGATCCAATATCGTCAGAAGCTGTTATGACGATTTTACAAAAACGTCGTTATAGTTTATTTGCGGCCTTGACTTTCGACGATCTTATTTTCGTCATAAAATCGTCATAGATGGACTACTATGACGATTTTGTGACGAAAATAGAGGGTCATAGAAGCCCAGATTCCTTGTAGTGTTCCAACATTTGTTCTCTTTGATAGTGGTGCATCTCATTCATTCATATGAAGAGCTTTGTTGAAAGAAATGAACTACCGGTAGAAACTATTGGGTGTCCTATAAAAGTAAGTTCTCTTGGTGGAGAAATGATAGTGAACTCGGGATGTCATGATCTAGTCATTTAGTTTGGGAAGTATAAGTTTCCCGTTAATCTGATAATCCTAAATTCCCAAGGATTGGATGTCATTTTGGGGATGGACTGGATGACTAAGCATAAAGGAGTGCTAGATTGTGCCAACCATACTGTCACACTCACAACTCCAGAAAACAAAAGGATCTGATTCAAGATCAACTTTGAATCGAAAGGGAGTAAGCTAAATTCTCTTAAGGGGGTTAGCATAGACAGTGTGGCTATTTTGAGTGAATATCCGGATGTGTTTCCGGAAGAATTGTCGGGAATGCCACCAGATAGAGATGTGGAGTTTCTTATTGACTTGCTACCAGGATCTGGACCAATAGTGTGACATCCCTAAAATCATGTTTTCAAAGAATGCATAACATTCATGCATGCAGATCATTTAGGGATCAAATATCAAACCCATTTCAAGAAAACAGAAGCACTAAGTGCTATTATTTTATGTGAGCATGCATTAATCTAATGCCACTCTCAAATGAGTATATAATTGTTTCAAACCAAACTTGGTTTACTCTCATGTTGTTTTGGGTTTAATGTTAGAGTTTAGACAAAGTTTACAAAACAAATATGGCTTTAAAACCATCTTCAAAACATATTCAAATCAAGTGTTATCGCTCTGTTTATTTTGATTTTCTCAATAAGACCTAGCAAGCCCAAGGAAACAGCAAGGTTTTGTGTTTAATTTTATGAAGGTTATAATTTACAAAAATCCAGAAAAAGATTTGAATTCATTTTCTTTTAAATTCATTTGAAATGATTCCTGAAAATCAACTCAGAAAAAGAAAAAGAAATTTAAAACCCAATTGGGCCTGGCGCCACCATTCCAGCCCAGCAAGCGAATCAGCCCACCCGGGTTCCCCCTCTCTCCTCTGTTTCTCACCGGCTTAAGACACCCTCACGACAATTGGGCCCTTGCCACGTCACTCCGTTGTCCCCAAATCTACTTTGGGACCGACTTGCCAGTTGCTTCCTCCCGAGCAAATGCTCTTCAATCCCATTGATGTCGCGCGTTAATCTCGCCCCCTGTGGCATCCCGCTAAAACCACTACTAGAAAATCGCGTTGTTTTTGTGCATTGCATCATCATGACCGCATGCTCATGTCATCATGCCACATTGCATTTGAGCATCGTCATCATCATGCATATGTTTGTCAAAAACTAGTTTCTAAAAAACCTACCTTTGTTTTCTAAATAACCCCATCTTTATTTCAAATTAAAACATCGGTCGGTTCGGATCTTTTAATTGTCCAAAAAGTATTTACAAAATGTTTTACAAATAAAATAAATAACCAAATATTTTGTCCGGGGAGGCAGTCTGATCAGTCAGGCCAGAGGCCAACCTGACCAGACTACCTACCACCCGGCCCATCTAAAGAAACCCTAAACCCTATTCTACCTAAACCTAGTCTACCCAGCCCCCCTCCACCTCACCTCACCCTATCACCTCACGCCACCTCATCACCCTCCCTTCCCCATCCAATCACCCGCTGCCACCTCAGCTGGCCCCATCTCTCTCACCCCACTCCCTCACCTCCCTGGCCACACGCACACCACAGAACGCACCCACCCCTCCTGCCGTCTCCCTGCCCCAGCCCGACAACCCCTGGACCTTCTCTCCCTTCCACCCCGGTCCCACCTGACCCCGCTCCCCTGGCCTCCACCCACCCACCACTCACCTCCCTTCTCTGTTCTCGCGTCCCCCACCCGACGTCGCCGCCCTCTCCCCCTCCTCTAGCTCTCCCCGCGCCTCCTGTAGGGAGCCGCCGTAGGCATCTCCCCGAGCCCCGAGCGCCGCTGTCGCCAGTTCCCCTTCCCGGAGCTCCCGCGACCGCGCCCTCTCTCCCAGGCCGACCCGCCGCCTGATGCCGGACGCCGCCTGCGCGACCTCGTCGGCCCCCACGCCTAGTCTACCCAGCCCAGCAAGCGAATCAGCCCACCCGGGTTCCCCGATCTTCTGCCGTAGTATTAAATAGTGCAACCGGTGTTTGTGCTAGTGTTTTGCTTCTTCACGGACTAGGCCGATGAGTTGATGCGAGTGTCGACCCGATCTTCGGCTGAATCTTCGGCAATGTTTCAGGCGAGCATCTCCCCCTTTCTACCTATTTTACTTTTATAGTATTTATTTCCCTCCTGTTGATCTATTGCTATCTGTGTTGCGATGCTCTAGTTTCCGTACCCGAGATATCCCTTGCAGCCTCATATTGCCCTGGACACATCCTATTACCTGTTGTTTGGTAGGTAGCTGGACTTGCGCGTCGTAGTCGCTTGCTCGAGTGCTGTTGCGTGTCGTCAAGTACCACAGTTGTTGGAGTGTTGCCGCATGTTTAATGTTGGAGATGATCTTGGTTTTAAATTTCATAACTTTAATTACTGTTTAACAACTAAAATTGAAGTAGGTAATGCAGAGGCACAGGTGGGCAATAGATGTTATTTGGTTGTTAACCGTCCACTTGTGTCCCGTAGGACCCCGAGTACTTGATACCTGTTCCTTGAATATTTGCGCTATCCACATCCGGGAGGATTATGGGACCCCCACAGGCGAGCTTGATTCATTCTTATTTCTTGGGGCCACAACTAGTTTGAGGTTTTATTTACTATCCTGTACTTATGCCATGCTTTTGCTTTATTTAAATTGTGCGATGGATAGCACCTGTCTTTGTTTAGGAAGCGGAGTGTTTCATGATGTCGACAAGCCCGAGTTTTCGGGTTCCCAGTCGTTTACAGCCATTGGCGCAAACCATGAGTCCGTCTCGGAGTCAGCTAGCTTCGTTGCGGGTGTACTCAATGGGGTGGCCCCCTGAAATATTTCTGAATCTTGTGATTGCTTTGTCGTGAAAGCCTCGTTGGGTTTTGATTTGGTTTTTCGAGGTTGATCGAGTGTGTGTTGCTATTTGTGCACCCTGCAGGTAAAACTTTCAAAGCCGTGTCCGCGGTTATGGACGACTTGGAGCACAGTATCTCGATCATAGACAACTATAACTAAAGTAGTGCTATAAATTTGACTATATAATGACTAGTAATCAGCTTCACTATAATGGAATGGCTAAATAAAATTGCCAACAATTGCTTGTTTGGGTTGTCGCTCGCTACCATTGTACCTGACTAGTAAGTATGGCAACCATAACGGAATGGCTAAATAAAAGTACCAACAACTGCTGGGTTTTGGGATATCTCATGCTAATTGTATCTGACTAGTAAGTGTTGCAACTACAACGGAATGGTTAACTAAAATTGCCCGCTGCTTATTATATCAGGATGATTATCTATACCTGACTAGTAATTGCTGCAACGTTAACCGAATGATTAAAACTGCCAACGGTGTGAGTTCCTCGGTTGACTCCCTCGGTTGGTCTCGAGGGGGAAACACCAGGATGGGTTTGTTTGGAGGTAGTATCCGGTTGGTTCCGAATAGGTTTTTCTTACCCCTCTCTGATAGCCGCTATTTGTATCGAGTCTCTATAGGTTGTTTAGTGCATGCTGCGCTGCCGCTCAGTCCATCATACCTATGTAGGCGAGACCGCCAATTCTAGCCTCGCTGTCTTGGCCTCGATCGACCGCTCTCTCTTTTTCCTTTGCCCGTTGTCGGCACCTTTTGTTTAAGCAGGTTTTGAGATCGGCGTCGTTAGCGGTGGTTACCCTTGGCTTTGGCAGGGTTATGGACGCCATTGGTTATTCTTCAGGGCTCTTAGCTCAATTTGCATCTTGTCCGTACTCGGACGCTATATCGATTTAAAGGTGATTTGGATCTTTGTATTGTATATCTGTATTCTTGACTCTTTGAGTCGCTGTTGTATATATCTGTTTTGTGGGTCCCATCGAGGACTGTTGTGTAATGTTATTACTTTGTTTTCCACCCGCACGAAAGTGCCTGGTGGGCACCTTTGAATCGTTTCTATGCGGGTTTGGCGGAAAGCGCTGAAACTTGCATAGGGTCGATTCTGAGGGTGTTACACCCCCGCTCCAGCTACTTAAACCCCTCCCCCTCGCGGCCATTTCCCCAGAAGCGCCACCAGGCTGCTAGTATTTACCCTCACATCGCCATGTATCGACAAACTCGGCGTCGATTCGGTGAGCTCGTCGCCTTGCCTTCTAATCTTGCGTGATGATCGCAACCTTTCACATCTTCTAACCCCATTGGTGCATGCTAGGACTATCTGGATCCTCGCCAACGACGACGACCGCAAGTGCCCGACGCTGCCGCAAACTCCGACGAGCTCTCCTGGTTTGTACTGACCGCGCCTCTCTCTCTCACTCATACTCACATGCTCGCCTCGTCTGCACACGTATAATGCCACCTCTCTTATGCCTTAGCGTGAGCCGTAGCGTCGCCACCGTCTCCATCCGCACACGCCCGACGACAGCAACAACTCCGGCGAGCAATACCTGTCAACCACGAGCGCCCCTTTGCCAACCAAGCCCACCTTGAGTATCAGCAACGCAAGGAGAACTCGGTAAGCCACCTCACCCTCTCCCGCGTGACCTAGATCGTCGGCAACGACTCTGACAGAGCCGTCGCCGCCACTCGCCGCCGCTAGCGCCGCCCATCTGTGGTCGTATGATCTGTGGCCTTAGGATCTAGATCCAGTGTGTAGAGATAGATCTGTAGCGAAGAGGTAAGGAGCAGATCTGACCGTGTGATTTAAGTTAGATCTAGCGGCCCACGTTAGCTGATCCGCGTGAATAGGTATCAACCAATCAGAGCACGCCGTGTGTATGTAGGTTTGATTTAAAATCATAATTTAGATCTATTAGATGTTTAAACTTGTAAAATTCATAACTTTTGATTACCACGTCCAAATTTGACAAATTTTATATCATTGGAATCAGGAGAGAAAATCCTTTCCATTTATGCAATGTGTTTAATGTTTTGCCTCTGTAAAGATGGTTGTTTTTACAGAAACATTTGTAGGTATATTTTGTGTATAGAAATTATTTGAAAAATGTTTTGTTGTTCAAATAAAGTTTATTTGGCATGTTTTGAACTTGTTTATGATTCAGTATTGTGCACTTGTCTTGTTTGGTGTAGAAAATCATCACATGGCATTTTGCATGCAATCATATATTTTTGTTTGTATATATTTTGTATGTGATTTGGTGCCATTATTTTATGTGTAGATTTTGGTGCAAATAGTGATTGTGATTGTGAGGATTGTTGCTACTCCCCAAACTACCAAAGCAAGTGTTGCTTCATGAATTTATTCCTATGTTTTTCAACTATGCACTAGAAATATTTTGCTAGACCTGCATGAATATTTTGATATATATATGCTATGCTTGGGAAATCCCAGTAGTTGTAGAATTGCTAGAAATTTCTAAGATAAGATGCTTATAAATGCCATGCTTAGGCTAGATAGTAGCAACCAAGGGTGGTTATATATTCATGCTATGATAAAATATTTCTAAGTCTTTGGACTTGTATTTTTGCTTAATAAAACAACTAAGTGAATGAATCACCTGGGTGGAACGGAAATAATGGTTTGTGTTGAGTGGTTACACAAGGCCCATTTCTATGGTTTACCTTGTCTATCTCACTTGTGAAAGCCACCCAAGAACAAAGGGATTTGAGAGGCCAAATGTTAAGAAGCTTCTAGTGCAGCCACATGGCAATATGGGCTCTGCCTGGATCATATAGGTTGCAATAACTTAGCCATTTGGAAAGTTGGTGGTAGTGGGATGATAGGTTGGAACGCGTCCATTTGGTCTAAGGGAAGGCTTCTGAAAGGTCCTGTCTTGGTGAAAATCAAGTCTTGTGGGGAAAGTGCACAACCTCTGCAGATGGAAGAATCTAAGTACTTAGCCATGTCCCTGGTATTGGACAATTTGAGCATCAAGACATGGAAGCTATCAAGAATCTCCTCGCCCCAATTTCTAAGCAAAAGCTTGTGGTTGAACCAGGGTGAAGGAACACTAATTTCTATTGGTGTTTCCTGGGAAAGTTTTGACAAAGAAAAACTTAGAGTTTTCAACTAATAGGTAAAACCTATTTTGAGCAAGCAAGCCTAAGCTACACTTAGCCAAAATGCATATAGTATCTAAACTACTAAAATTTTACTAAGGTATCACTTGCCAATACTATTCCAATGTATTGACCCATTGTGGCTGTAACTTGTGATGTTGCAAGTTATTCTAATGATGATTAGGGGTTATGAGTCTACACTCAACATGCTTGCCTGTGGCACATGAAGATGAAGACTTACTTATCTTATTATATATTTGAACTCTTGTATTAGGCCTGTGGCCATGGAGTTTGTAAAAGACTATGTTTGTCTCTGGAATGATATGTAATAATGACCTTTGTTTACTGTACTTCATCTTAAAGCTGTGGATGCTAGCATTGATCCAGGACTAGCATTGCAATCATAGGGATCCTTACCTTTATAAAGGGAGGGATCTTACAGATAATCGAGCACATGTTGCTGTAGGATTATGACCCTAGGATTGGAAACCACTAAGGAAAAATTTTCAACAACTTGCACACTTGTCTTTTCTTCTCGTAAACTTTTCTAATCTTCTTTCTCATCTCTATTTGTAGATGAACTCCATCAACGAAGCCGTGAGAAAGGGACCACTCATGACTATGACTTTGGAATGTGAGACAGAATTTCCCAAGGCTCTCAAGGACCTCATAGTTGCCATGGGAATACATGGTGCAGCTGTGTACAAAGGTTTTCCTATGATGGATGAAGGAGTTGAATACTGGTGGGTGCAACTTCACTTGTATAAAAACAAGGAAGACAACCACAAAGAATCAGGATTCTGCATGGTCACCAACTCAGTGATGCACACCACATTCTTTGATTCATCAAGGGATGCAGCTTGGAAGGCCATCAAAGAGCTTGGTGATAGAATCAAGTGCAGAATGCTCAACACTCAGAATGACCTTAGGGAAGAAAAGAAGCTACCCAGGAGTTAGAGGCTACCAACCAACGTTTAAGAGAGGACATCATAGACTTAGCAATGGAGTCATGTGATCAGGATCGACAGATTGCCTCTAGGGATGCCCTGTTAGCCAACTTGGCAAGTGGGATGGGATTGTAACGTACTTTGTTAGTTGGACCACCACACTTTCAATTTATATTCCAAATGTTGTTTAAAATAAGTTGAACCTTGGATGCTTGTAATGGTTTTATGTATTCCATGACTTGTGTTTTGATTGACAAAGATATGCATGTGATGTCTTGTCTTGTGATTTGTCTTTAATTGTGTTGATTCTAACTTCTTCTATCTTATAAAATAGATGCCTAACGTTACTATCAGCACGGCTGAAGAGTTCAAGGGAACTCGTTTTGACACTCGACTTATTGAGCTCACTAGTCTGCTCAATCTTCCGCTTCCTAGCATCATGGTGCTTCCCCTCACCAAGTTTGAGAGGAAGACCTTTGGGGCTTCAAGGTTAATCAGCCAGGACGCCAGACTGAGCCTACCACAGGGCTGCATGATGACAGGGAGAGAGGCCTAGAGGTAGTCATGCACGATTTACTTGCTCTTCTGTTAGGGAGACACTCTGGGGAGGTCAGAGGTACTCACTTCCACACCTTCGGTAGACGTAATGAGGATGGTGAGGCCATTGACTTCGAGGACACTACTAGAGAGACGGCAGAGCCGATTCGACTATACCTCTAGGACATAGAGGTTCTTCTTAGGCACCTAGATACTGATAGGACCAACGTCATGCTTAGCAATGACGAGATCCAGGTGCAGCTTCATGAGAAGGACAAGCTCTTCGCGGAGCAAGATGAGATAGTCAAGGAAATGGAGGCCAAGTTTGAGAGTCAAGATAGAAAGTTCAAGAGTCAAGAGAAAAGAGTCCAAGATAGGAACAAGAGGATTCGAGAGATGACTACAGAACTAGAGACCAAGGACTTCGAGCTCGAGCATCACCAGACTGTGATTGAGAGACTTCATTCACAGAAGAGGACTCTCAAGTCCAAGATAGAGGCCTTGACTACCAATGTCGAGGAATACAACACTACTAGGAAAATGGCTATAGGTAATCATCACATCCGTGGCTCACATGGTTGAAGTGCCCAACGGCTAAAACAGGCGTGGCTCACCTATGGGCAGTGCCCTACTAGTAACTAGAACAACCATGGCGCACATGACC
The DNA here is from genome assembly GCA_030063025.1 of Avena longiglumis. NCBI lineage: Eukaryota > Viridiplantae > Streptophyta > Magnoliopsida > Poales > Poaceae > Avena > Avena longiglumis. The sequence goes on from CP125974.1 coordinate 107,522,774, forward strand.
ATAGTGCGCCACAGATATGTGTGGGCCAGGGCCCTATTGCCCGCACGCCAAACATCCATAGCGCACATAGGGTAGGTGCGCTATGGTTGTTAGTGTCAACCGTGGTGCACATGGAGGGGGTGCGCTACGCCTAAGCGCATGCCCCTCTCTGCTATGAAACAGCCAGACACATCCGTGGCGCACTATGGCATGTGCGCCACGGATGTATAAACTTAGTAGTAGGGCACCTTGCCCTAGTGCCCTACGCCTAACTATCCTGCACCAACTCCACCACCCCCCCACCCGTGGATCGCCTTTTTAGGCTTTGCAAAAAATAAAAGAAAATGATAAACACTTCAAAAAATTAAATCCTTTCATATTTAGGTAGGTAATGTGGTATAGCTTCTAGTAAAATTAACAAACATGAGTTTCGACTTTATCTGCAAAAAAAAGTTATGCCACGGTAAAAAGGCCATAACTTTTGCATACGATATAGAAAAAAATCGTAGAATATACCAAAATGACGAGAACGAGATTTCGCATCCGCTCGCAACCACCTTCGGTCGTTTAGCGATTTTTTAGATTTTCAAAATTCGAAAAGATTACAAAGTTACGGTCAAAAGACCGTTTTTTCCTACAGAAAAAATAGAGGGCGACTTACCCATAGTGCACCACCACCTAGTGCGCCGCGGATAAGCTTGGGCAGGATTCAAATTTCGAATCCCCACCCCGCCCACCTACCCCTATTCCCTCCCTCTTCTCCTTTTCATTCTCCTCCCTCCTCCTTTTCCTTCTCTCTTCTCCTCCTCCTTTTCCTTCTCTCTTCTCCTCCTCCTCCTCCTCCTCCTCCTCCTTTCCTTCTCCTCCTTCCCTTGCACTGGTGATGGCGACGGTGGCCTTCTCCTCCTCCTTGCTCCGGCATCCTCCTCTCCTTGCAGTGACGATGGCGATGGCGGCGGCGACCTTCTCCTCCTCCTTGCAGTCACGACGCGGCGGACCTCCTTCCTTGCGGCCTCCTCCTCCTTGCAGATCACGAAGAGCGGCGACGAGAGCTCCGACGACCGCCGCGACCTCCTTCTCCTTGCGGCGACCTCACTTCTCTAGCCAAACCTCCTTCTCCCTCTCTTCCTCGATCTTGCGAGGAGTAGCACGGCCACGGCCTCCCGCACCTCCTGCGGTGATAGGTCGTGGGCCACCACCATGCTCCGGAGGCGACGACGGGCGATGGACCCTATTGCTTTTGCAATTCAAAACGAGTGTTTTTTGCATTTTTTTTATTTTGAAAAAAAAACATGGCGCTTACACCCCTACCCGTGGTGCACTGGTAGTGCACGCCTATCTCGATATAACCGTGGCGCACCATGCGATGCGCCACGACTCTGAATAGTAAAGGCCTTGAGCCGTGGCGCACTGCTAGTGCGCCACGGAAGTCCTTTTCAGGTGTGCCACGAATAGGCGTTTTTCTAGTAGTGCAAGACCGATATGGAGAATGCAGGTCTTACACTTGTTGATGAGGAGGTTGATGCAGAGGAGTAGTGATGACTACTCATTTACCTTTTATTTACCATGCTTTTGATTATTGAGTCGCAATGACCATGCAACATGTGGATGGCTTGCTATTGGTGTGTTACCTTTCAAACTTGTTGTTTATGTTGTTGAACTTTTGTTATTTTGATGCATACTTGGTGATTGTTTATGTGATGTATTGTGCATGTTAAACATATATGGGTATCTCATTCTTATCCTTATTGAAAACCACAGATCCCTCCCCGACGTGCCAATCCCAACCCTAACAACAACAATATCACCCCTGAGATGCAGCAGATGATGACAGCTCAAAACGCAGCTGATGCAGATGATGACCACGTTCATACAGAACCAGAACAACAACAACAACAACAACAACAATAATAATAACAACAACAACAATCAGAACAACCCACCGGGTTTTGACATGCTTACCAGATTCTTAAGACTGAGGCCAGCAAAGTTCTCACGAACTACTGATCCCATGGTGGCCAATGATTGGCTACACTTAGTGAACAAGGACTTGGTAACTATTGGCTGTACTGGAGAAAGTCAGGTTTGCAGCACACTTGTTGGAAGGACCAGCAGCTACTTGGTGGGATAACTTCTAGATCACCACTCCCATTGAGGATGTGACATGGGCTATCTTTGAAGATGGTTTCAGATCGCTCACATCTCATGCAGGTGATGAGTTTGAAGAAGGAATTTCATAACTTGAAGCGGTATACCGTGGCTGAATATATTGAGGAGTTCAACAATCTGGCGCGTTATGCACCGGATGAAGTTGACACTGATGCTAAGAGGAAAGAGAAATTCCTTGAAGGATTGAACGATGAATTGAACCTGCAGTTAGCTATGGCCTATGTACCCACATATCAGTCTCTTTGTGACAAGGCTGCCATCTTGGAGAGCAAGATGAAACAAGTTGAAAGCAGGAAGAGGAAGCACTCTGACTAGCACAGCTCGGGATCGTCTCACAAGCGTTCCCATTATGATGACAGTGAGAATTCTGGATCCCACAAGCATGGGAAGTACAAAAAACACCACAACCACAACCGTCATCATGACAACAAGCATCACCGTAGTCATGGCAATGACAAGTACAAGAATCACAAGAGTGGATATAAGAGCCACCACAATGGAAGTGGAAGTGGTAGTGGAAGCCAGCCTGTCAAGAAGGATCTTAGTCAGGTTGAATGTTTTAAGTGCAAGAAGATGGGGCATTATGCAAATGAGTGCCCAGAAAAGAAAGTTGAAGGACCCAACAAGCCCAACCCTTTCCAGAAGGGGCAAGTAAACCACATCAATGTGGAAGAAATCTATGAGGAACCTCATGCTGTTACTGGTAGGTTCAAACTCAATTCTGTTCCAGCATTTGTTCTCTTTGATACTGGTGCATCTCATTCATTCATATCAAGAGCATTTGTTGAAAGAAATGAACTACCGGTAGAAACTATTGGGTGTCCTATAAAAGTAAGTTCTGCTGGCGGAGAAATGATAGTGAACTCAGGATGTCATGATCTAGTCATAGAGGTTGGGAAGTATAAGTTTCCCGTTAATCTGATAATCCTAAACTCCCAAGGATTGGATGTCATTTTGGGTATGGACTGGATGACTAAGCACAAGGGAGTGCTAGATTGTGCCAACCATACTGTCACACTCACAACTCCAGAAAACAAAAGGATTAGATTCAAAACTAACTTTGAATCAAAAGGGAGTAAGCTAAATTCTCTTAAGGGGGTTAACATAGACAGTGTGCCAATTGTGAGTTAATATCCGGATGTGTTTCCGGAATAATTACCAGGAATGCCACCAAGTAGAGATGTGGAGTTTCTTATTGACTTGCTACCAGGATCTGGACCAATAGCAAAGAGACCATACAAAATGTCAGTTGATGAGTTGAAAGAACTCAAGAAACAACTTGGAGAACAATTGCAGAAAGGATTTATTCAACCAAGTTCTTCATCTTGGGGAGCACCAGTTTTGTTTGTAGAAAAGAAAGATAGAAGTTAAAGGTTATGCATAGATTACCGTTCACTCAATGAAGTGACTATCAAAAACAAATACCCTTTGCCTAGAATCAATGACTTGTTTGATCAGTTAGAAGGAGCTTGTGTGTTCTCAAAGATTGATCTCCGATCAGGTTACTTTCAGCTCAAGATAAGAGAACAATACATACCTAAGACAGCTTTCACCACTAGGTATGGATTGTATGAGTATAGAGTGATGCCTTTCGGTTTTACCAATACACCAGCATACTTTATGAATATGATGAACAAGGTGTTCATGGAATTCCTTGATAAGTTTGTTGTCGTTTTCATCGATGACATTTTGATCTACTCCAAGAACAAGGAAAAGCATGAAGGACATTTGCGTTTGATACTTGAGAAGCTTAGAGAGCATAAGCTGTATGCCAAATTCAGAAAGTGTGAGTTTTGGTTGAAGTTGGATTTCTTGGACACGTTGTGTCAGGAGATGGTGTAGAAGTTGATCCTGCTAAGGTTTCAGCTGTAACTGAATGGGAATCTCCTAAGTCAGTAAAAGAGGTTCGTAGTTTCCTTGGCTTCGCAGGATACTACAGAAGGTTCATTGAGAATTTCTCCAAGATAGCTAAGCCAATGACAGAGTTACTAAAGAAAGACAAGAAATTCGCTTGGTCGGAAGGGTGTGACTAAGTTTTCAAGAATTAAAGAAGAGACTAGTGACAGCACCAATCTTATGTCTGCCAGATTTGGAGAAGGATTTCCAAGTGTATCGTGATGCATCTCATCATGGATTAGGTGCAGTACTTATGCAAGGAGGGAAAGTTGTGGCTTATGCCTCGAGACAACTCAAAAATCATGAGGTAAATTACCCTACTCATGATTTAGAGTTAGCCTCTGTTGTCCATGCACTCAAAACATGGAGACACTATGTCACATCCCAAGATTTTCCAAATCTTGTAATGTGAAAATAAATTAATAAAATAAAACTTTGTTTGAATTTCAGAGCCAGAAGAAACTTTTTGAATACAATTGGAACCTCAAACCCATTTGAATTAAAATAAACCTCAAGAGATTTAAAAAGATAAACATTTAATAAAAGGAAAATAAAAACATTTGGTAATACTATTTTGAAACAATTAAATGAAAAGATTTGTTTTCAAATGAAATAGAAGTTTTATAAATAAAGATTATTAAATAAAAGAAAATTAAACCTTGACCAAACTTTTGGAATTAAAACATTTTATTCTAAATAAATTTAGCAAAGGTTTGTTTAAAATAAAATAATAAGGAATTAATATCAAAATTTATTATGAAAGGTTTTACTACTTTAATTAAAACATCAAGACTTATTAAATTGTTAAAATAGGTTTTCCAAGTATTTTATATTCTCTAATAAAACCTACTAAAGTGTTTTTGCTTTAGATTCAAAATAAATATATCAAATAAAATAAATCCTATTTGAAATAATAATGAAGGTCTATTATATTAATTAAATAATGAACCCTAAAATAAAATGCTATTTTTTTTTAAACAAATCTCCAAGTATTCTATATTTCCCAAATAAAACCCACTAATTTAGTTTTGAAGATATTTAGTTTCAAATAAAGATTTTATTAATAAAATTAAACTCTATTTGATTTAATAACTAAGGCCCATTATATATAATTATTATTGGACCCTAAAGCAAAATAATATTTTGTTTTAAACAAGTATCCAAGTATTATTTATTTTCCAAATAAAACCTACTGATTGGGTTTTGAAAATTTGGATTTTAAATGAAGTTTTTATTAAATAAAAACAAACCCTATTTTATTAAATAGCTAATGGTCCATTTATTTAATTAATAAATGGAACCTAAAAGATTTAAAATAATATTTTATTTTAGAATGTGAATTATGATGATAAATGAACCAAAAACTCATTACAATAGTTTGAATTATTTGAATGATTGTCTTGTTGTTTGAGTTGTGAAATGAAATTCAAATCGATAAATAAAATGGAAAAAGGAAAATGTTTACGCACAAAAAAAGGGAAACAACAGAACCCAACTACCCACGAAGCCCATCAGTCCATTGACTCCTTCTTTTCCCCGAACTTTTCCTCACCCTGTAAGCAACCCACGCAGACACCGGGGTGGACCTTTCCTCGATTCATTTCCCCCAGCAATGGACCCCATCCACTTCCCCTTCTTCCTCATGACCTCCTCCTCCCCATAACCTCGCTGCCGTTCTTTGCAGTAACATGGCGTCAATTCGCTAACGCACCTTAATTCCCTCGACCATACTGTTTTTAAATCGCCTCGAGTCCTCTCCGTTCCCTATGCCATCTTCCCGAACCGCCCCAGTCGTCAATTCGTTCTCGAACGGCGTCTCCGACGAGCCCTCTCGCAAATTCGGCGACACTCTCCTTTCCGCCTCCAGCACACGAGCACACTCACCATACGGCGCATCCTTCAGGTCAGTCACCTTTCGACCGGGCGCCCGAGCTGTCTTCGACAAAGTTCTGACCGCCGTCTTCCTCAACTCCGACGATGCACAGTGATTCAGACCACCCGACCCTCTCGCTCACACAAACACGTTCGCCTTATCCTTGCACGTCTGACCATGCATCTTGTTTGTCTCCGGGTGATCCCCAGCGCTATCCTCGACAACGACTGAGCAAGACTGAGGCATAGCTCCACTCCGGCGAGCAATTCCGCCCAACCTCGCCTCCCCAAGAGCACGTTGAGCATCAGATCATCCGCGAATCAGGTGAGCCCCTCTCTCTCTTCGCTTCCGGCGATGCCATCTTAGAGCCGCTGCCATGCGCGACGGAATCCACCGCCAGTTCTAGGTCAATAGATAGGAACCGTTGGATGCAGATCCACGGCCGAGATAGAACGACTTAACGCGAAGAGGTACTCGATCTGAGCCACGATTGAGTTAGATCCAACGCATCTGGCGTGATCCGCGATGACGGTACCATGAATAGGAAGCCGCGTGTCCAGTGTTTGATTTAAATCTGAATCGATTTAATTACAAACTTCAAATCCTTATATCTTTTGAACCACACGTCCAAATTTGACAAATTTTATATCAAAAGATTCAGGAGAACAAGACCTAACCAACCCTACCTTAGTTTTGCAAATAGTACTGGTAGCTTGTTTGAATTTGCAGATTCTTTTGTGTACTTGCTAACATTAGAAAAATCATTTAAAAATGAATTTTGAGATCAAACCTTTGCCAATTGGTTTATTGTGACCCTACTGAACCTAGGAACCAAACCATGCCCTTATAAATGTTTTTGGAAAGATTTAGAATGGATTACTTGATTTAATCCCTTTCTAGCTAAATAAAACTATTGATTTGATTATGAAAAATGGTTTTGAATGGAAGACTTTGGAGGAAATGTTTTGAACCAAACCTACTGACCCAAAAACACCAAGTTTTGCAATAGCAACTCATTTGGTGAACCCTATGGGCTAGTGCCTTAGTAAAAAATATTTCTACACCACATAAAATAACATTTTGTTTTGAAAATGGTTTTAAAGTGAAACCTTTTGCAAATGACTTGGCCACTTTAGGAAATGACCATTAGATGTACCCAAATGACTATGACCCACTAGGGACCACTTTTTCAAACAAAACAAAGCTTGGCATACTTGCATGCAATTCTTTGACTTTGTTATTTATGTGTGTTGTTTTGCTTGATTGGTAGATTGAGAATGTGCCTTGCTTGATTTATTTGTAGTGACTTGAAGAGTGTGATTGTTGCAAAGATCAAGAAGTGAACCTATACTCTACCAAAAAGGCAAGTGATGCTTCATACTTTACATCCTATTACTTTCACTATGCATTAGTGATTTTGTTAAGTAAAACTTGCATGGATTTTGCTAAGTATAGATCTTGCGATAGGAAAACCTAGTAGATAAATCCTTAGTAGGATTTCCTAAGTTAGAGATTTCTGCCACTACCAAGCTTAGCCTAGCTAATAGAAAACATGGGTGGAATATATATTCACACTATGGAAAAATAATCTAAGGCTAAAGGACTTTTGTTTTGTTTAATAAAACAACTAAGTTAATAGATCACCGGGTGGAATGGAAAGATTGGGTTATGTTGAGTGGTTCACAAGGCCCATATTTATGGTTAACCTTGTGTATCTCACTTGTGGATGGCCACCCAGGAAACAAAGGGATTTGAGATGTCAAATGTTGAAAAGCTTCAAGTGCAACCACTTGGCAATATGGGCTCTGCCATGATCATATAGGTTGCAAGAACTTAGCCAAATGGACAGTGGGTGGTAGTGTTTGATAGGTTGGAGCGCGTCCATTTTGGTCTAAGGGAAGGCTTCTGAAAGATTTTGTCTTGGGAAACCAAGTCTTGTGGGTAAAGTGCACCACCTCTGCAGAGTGTAGAATCTAAGTACTTAGCCATGTCCCCGGTAAAGGACAATTTGAGCATCAAGACATGGAAGCAATCAAGGATCTCATCATTCCAATTTCTAAATAAAAACTTGTGGGTGAACAAGGGATTGTGTGTATTCTTCAATCTTTGATGGAAAGATGGCTTGATATAAGGATCTTGAAATCTTGGATTGAGGAAAATGATTTTACCAAGCACTTCAGTCTTTGATTTGTAGATGCCTCGAGAAGGATCTTCAGTCTTTGATTGAGAGAAGCATTGGAAAAGTTTTTGACAAAACTATTTATTTTCAAAATGTTAAGGAAAATATATTTTGAGCAATGCAAGCCTCAACTCCACTTAGCCCAATGCATATAGATGATAGACACCACTATACTACTACAGTATCACTTGCCAATACAATTCAAATGTATTGACCCTTTGTGGCTGTAACTTGTATGTTGCAGGTTTGATTGTTTTAAGTGAAGATTGATTGTTTAGGATTACAAAGTCTACAACCAACATCTGCCTGTGGCACTTTGAAGATGAAGGACCCATGACTATATTTATTCCGCTGCAATGTAATGTAATAGCCTAATGAGCTATGTTTGATGTAATAAAATTATGTTATTCCTGGTTATAAAGTTATATTATGACCCTTGTTTCTTGATATTACATCTAAACTGTGGATGCTAGCTATTGATCCAGGGACTAGCATTGTAAACACAGGAGGGATCAACCTTATCAGGTTGGGACCCTAACAGATGGTATCAGAGCATTGTGTTGCCTGTAGGATTTGTAAACCCTAGGATTGGACAAAAACCCTTAGAAAAATAGGAGTGATATTTTGTTCCAAAAACTTATTTACAAAACACTTGTAAACTCTTTCCTCAACCATTTTGGTTTCAGCTCTACATCTCTTCTACTTCAACTTGATGGAAAAGCCTACCCCATGACCAAAGACTACCCCATGTGCAAAAAAAAAAAAACTTCTTCAACATCTTCAGCTCTAATGACTTCAACATCTTCAGCATTCTCACCAAGGACTTCTAACTTGGAAACTACTAAGGACCACAAGTTAGACAAGGAATTCTTACTTAAGATTTAGAGACTGAGGGAATGCAAAATAAGAAGAAACCATCAATAACTTTGAAGGATTGTGACCAAGAGTTTTCTAAAGGGAACCATGATCTCAAGTAAGAAAAACCAAGAAAGAAAGGAAAATCACAAGTGAACCATATAGATAGACCACCACCATTTAGTTAAATCAAAACCGCCAACTTATGTGGTGTAACAAAAATATTTTGTTGCCTAAGTATGTGCTTGAACCTTGTTGTTTGAGTGGAGTGTTTGCTTGTATTTGCATGCATATTGTTTGTGTGAATTGAGATATGTGTGATTAGAAATATCTCATTAGAAATATCTTACCTATTCTAATCTCCCTTCAAACCCAAACAGATGACTACCCCAAAGGATTCCAAAGTTGATGACACCAACACCAACCAAGCTGACTGGGAGAACTCATAGCAACCCAACATCAATTGAATCAATTGACAGCGGTTCTAGCCAACAATAGTAATGAAGATCCAGCATTACAAAGGTTTTTGGAGGAACAGTCCCAATTGATGCTTAAGGTGACTAATCAAATGATTTGCATGGAAGAAAACTTACCTAGAAGGGAGTATGATAGCAAGGATGAAAAGAATGTTGTTCTAGATGGAGCCCAGCTTGCATTATTTGTGGAGACAAGGATCATACTTCCAAGGAGCATGAAGGACAATGCCCCAATTGTGATGAAGACCATCCTTGGAGAATGCCCTACCTCTCAAGCTACTTGCTATCTTTGTGAAGGAAGTGATCATACTCGGCCTATGTCCTATTTATGCCATGGTAGAACAAAGGAAACAAGAAGGATCCAAGTCTACCAAAGGAAAAGGACCACTACTACTTCCAAGCAAGACAACCCAATTCAAAGGATCAAGGAAAATCAAGAAGCCCAAACAAGACATGAGCCTTGTACAATGTCGTAAATGTAATGAAATGGGACACTACTCCGGTGGATGCCAGAACATAAAGAACAAAGGAATTGACCAAGTATGGTGTAACAACTGTAATGAACCAGGTCACTTTGTAGCAACTTGCCCAAAAGAGCAACGCAAAGAACTCAAGGACATAAATTGTTTCAATCAGAAGAATCCGTGACACTATGCAAGCAACTGTCCAGAAAGGATGAAGAACGAGTTGAACAAGCCTATGGAGAAGCTCAATCTTGGTCCATGAGTCAAGCCTAGGAATAAAGCAAAGGTTTAACTTAGAGAAATTTCCAGGACCCAAGAAGGCCAATATGTAATTTTTGTTTGAAAAATTTTAAGGGTGGTAGTACCCTAGTTGTTTTGAACTTGCTTGTAACCCTAATCTTCCCAAATCTCGGGACGAGATTTATTTTAAGTGGTAACTGTCACATCCCAAGATTTTCCAAATCTTGTAATGTGAAAATAAATTAATAAAATAAAACTTTGTTTGAATTTGAGCGGAAGAAACTTTTTGAATACAATTGGAACCTCAAACCCATTTGAATTAAAATAAACCTCAAGAGATTTAAAAGATAAACATTTAATAAAAGGAAAATAAAACATTTGGTAATACTATTTTGAAACAATTAAATGAAAAGATTTGTTTTCAAATGAAATAGAAGTTTTATAAATAAAGATTATTAACTAAAAGAAAATTAAACCTTGACCAAACTTTTGAATTAAAACATTTTATTCTAAATAAATTTAGCAAAGGTTTGTTTAAAATAAAATAATAAGGAATTAATATCAAAATTTATTATGAAAGGTTTTACTACTTTAATTAAAACATCAAGACTTATTAAATTGTTAAAATAGGTTTTCCAAGTATTTTATATTCTCTAATAAAACCTACTAAAGTGTTTTTGCTTTAGATTCAAAATAAATATATCAAATAAAATAAATCCTATTTGAAATAATAATGAAGGTCTATTATATTAATTAAATAATGAACCCTAAAATAAAATGCTATTTTTTTTTAAACAAATCTCCAAGTATTCTATATTTCCCAAATAAAACCCACTAATTTAGTTTTGAAGATATTTAGTTTCAAATAAAGATTTTATTAATAAAATTAAACTCTATTTGATTTAATAACTAAGGCCCATTATATATAATTATTATTGGACCCTAAAGCAAAATAATATTTTGTTTTAAACAAGTATCCAAGTATTATTTATTTTCCAAATAAAACCTACTGATTGGGTTTTGAAAATTTGGATTTTAAATGAAGTTTTTATTAAATAAAAACAAACCCTATTTTATTAAATAGCTAATGGTCCATTTATTTAATTAATAAATGGAACCTAAAAAGATTTAAAATAATATTTTATTTTAGAATGTGAATTATGATGATAAACAGAACCAAAAACTCATTACAATAGTTTGAATTATTTGAATGATTGTCTTGTTGTTTGAGTTGTGAAATGAAATTCAAATCATAAATAAAATGGAAAAGGAAAATGTTTCGCACAAAAAAAGAAACAAAGAACCCAACTACCCAGCAGCCACGAAGCCCATCAGTCCGGCCCAGCTTCCTTCTCTTTCCCCCCCGAACCGTTTTCCTCACCCCAGAAGCAACCCACGCAGACACTGACGGGTGGACCTTTCCTCGATTCATTTCCCCAGCGACAGTGGACCCCATCCTGTTCCTTCTTCCTCCCGCGACCTCCTCCTCCCCATAACCTCGCTGCCGTTCTTTAGGCAAGGCGTCAATTCGCGACGCCACCTTAATTCCCCCTGCGACCATACTGTTTTAAATCGCCCCTGAGTCCTCTCCGTTTCCCCTATGCCATCTTCCCCAGACCGCCCCAGTCATCGCATTGCATTCTCGAGCAACCGTCTCACGAGCCCTCTCAAATTCCGCCAAACACTCTCCTTTCCGCCTCCCTGAGCACACGAGCACACTCACCATACACCGGCGCATCCTTCTGTGTCAGTCACTCGACCGCGGGCGCCCCAGAAAGCTGTCTTCGACAAAAGTTCTGACCGCCGCCGTCTTCCTCAACTCCGACGATGCCCACAGGTGATTCCAGACCACCCCGACCCCTCTCGCTCACACAAACACGTTCGCCTTATCCTTGCACGTCTGACCATGCATCTTGTTTGTCTCCGGGTGATCCCCAGCGCTATCCTCGACAACGACTGAGCAAGACTGAGGCATAGCTCCACTCCGGCGAGCAATTCCGCCCAACCTCGTGCGCCCCCTGCCTCCCCAAGAGCACGTTGAGCATCAGCATCATCCCGCGAATCAGGTGAGCCCCCTCTCTCTCTTTCTCGCTTCCGGTAACGCCGGCGATGCCACTGCCGAGCCGCCGCCGCCGCGCGACGGAATCCACCGCCGCCAGTTCTAGGTCAATAGATAGGAACCGTTGGATGCAGATCCACTGGCTGAGATAGAACGACTTAAACGCGAAGAGGTACTCGATCTGAGCCACACGATTGAGTTAGATCCAACGCATCTGGGCGTGATCCGCAGCGAAGCGGTACCCGCGAATAGGAAGCCGCCGCGTGTCCAGTGTTTGATTTAAATCAGAAATCTGAATCAGATTTAATTACAAACTTCAAATCCTTATATCTTTTGAACCACACGTCCAAATTTGACAAATTTTATATCAAAAGATTCAGGAGAACAAGACCTAACCAACCCTACCCTTAGTTTTGCAAATAGTAACTGGTAGCTTGTTTGAATTTGCAGATTCTTTTGTGTACTTGCTAACATTAGAAAAATCATTTAAAATGAATTTTGAGATCAAACCTTTGCCAATTGGTTTATTGTGACCCTACTGAACCTAGGAACCAAACCATGCCCTTATAAATGTTTTTGGAAAGATTTAGAATGGATTACTTGATTTAATCCCTTTCTAGCTAAATAAAACTATTGATTTGATTATGAAAAATGGTTTTGAATGGAAGACTTTGGAGGAAATGTTTTGAACCAAACCCTACTGACCCAAAACACCAAGTTTTGCAATAGCAACTCATTTGGTGAACCCTATGGGCTAGTGCCTTAGTAAAAAATATTTCTACACCACATAAAATAACATTTTGTTTTGAAAATGGTTTTAAAGTGAAACCTTTTGCAAATGACTTGGCCACTTTAGGAAATGACCATTAGATGTACCCAAATGACTATGACCCACTAGGGACCACTTTTTCAAACAAAACAAAGCTTGGCATACTTGCATGCAATTCTTTGACTTTGTTATTTATGTGTGTTGTTTTGCTTGATTGGTAGATTGAGAATGTGCCTTGCTTGATTTATTTGTAGTGACTTGAAGAGTGTGATTGTTGCAAAGATCAAGAAGTGAACCTATACTCTACCAAAAAGGCAAGTGATGCTTCATACTTTCTGTCCTATTACTTTCACTATGCATTAGTGATTTTGTTAAGTAAAACTTGCATGGATTTTGCTAAGTATAGATCTTGCTATAGGAAAACCTAGTAGATAAATCCTTAGTAGGATTTCCTAAGTTAGAGATTTCTGCCACTACCAAGCTTAGCCTAGCTAATAGAAAACATGGGTGGAATATATATTCACACTATGGAAAAATAATCTAAGTCTAAAGGACTTTTTGTTTTGTTTAATAAAACAACTAAGTTAATAGATCACCTGGGTGGAATGGAAAGATTGGGTTATGTTGAGTGGTTCACAAGGCCCATATTTATGGTTAACCTTGTGTATCTCACTTGTGGATGGCCACCCAGAAACAAAGGATTTGAGATGTCAAATGTTGAGAAGCTTCAAGTGCAACCACTTGGCAATATGGGCTCTGCCATGATCATATAGGTTGCAAGAACTTAGCCAAATGGACAGTGGGTGGTAGTGTTTTGATAGGTTGGAGCCGTCCATTTTGGTCTAAGGGAAGGCTTGAAAGATTTTGTCTTGGGAAACCAAGTCTTGTGGGTAAAGTGCACCACCTCTGCAGTGTAGAATCTAAGTACTTAGCCATGTCCACAGTAAAGGACAATTTGAGCATCAAGACATGGAAGCAATCAAGGATCTCATCATTCCAATTTCTAAATAAAAACTTGTGGGTGAACAAGGATTGTGTATTCTTCAATCTTTGATGGAAAGATGGCGATATAAGGATCTTGAAATCTTGGATTGAGGAAAATGATTTTACCAAGCACTTCAGTCTTTGATTTGTAGATGCCTCGAGAAGGATCTTCAGTCTTTGATTGAGAGAAGCATTGGAAAAGTTTTTGACAAAACTATTTATTTTCAAAATGTTAAGGAAAATATATTTTGAGCAATGCAAGCCTCAACTCCACTTAGCCCAATGCATATAGATGATAGACACCACTATACTACTACAGTATCACTTGCCAATACAATTCAAATGTATTGACCCTTTGTGGCTGTAACTTGTATGTTGCAGGTTTGATTGTTTTAAGTGAAGATTGATTGTTTAGGATTACAAAGTCTACAACCAACATCTGCCTGTGGCACTTTGAAGATGAAGGACCCATGACTATATTTATTCCGCTGCAATGTAATGTAATAGCCTAATGAGCTATGTTTGATGTAATAAAATTATGTTATTCCTGGTTATAAAGTTATATTATGACTCTTGTTTCTTGATATTACATCTAAACTGTGGATGCTAGCTATTGATCCAGGGACTAGCATTGTAAACACAGGAGGGATCAACCTTATCAGGTTGGGACCCTAACACACTATCTTTTGGGAAAGCGATGTGAAGTGTTCACAGATCACAAAAGTTTGAAGTATATCTTCACACAGAAAGAAATTAACATGAGACAAAGAAGATGGCTAGAACTTATCAAGGACTATGACTTAAGTTTGTAATACCACCCAGTAAAGCAAATGTTGTAGCGGATTCTCTAAGCCGTAAGGTTTTTGTGAATGGCCTTACTAAGGGAGAATTGCCAGATGATCTATGTGCCCAATTTAGAGATCTCAGTTGGATTGTGCACAAGGACATCTCATGTCATTGGATGTTCAACCCACTTTGTTGGAAAAATCAAAGAAGCCCAAAAGACAGATAAGGAAATTGAAGAGATTAAGGAAAAGATTGGCAAGGGAAAAGCCAAAGGATTCCATGAAGATGAACAGGGTACTTTATGGCATGGAAAAAGTATCTGTGTTCCACTAGACCCGGAACTTCGGAAACTGATTTTACAAAAAGCACACAACTCGCCGTATTCCATTCATCCGGGTAACACCAAAATGTACATGGATATGAAGGAAAGATTTTGGTGGAAAAATCTCAAGAAGGACATCGCTGAACATATTGCTTTGTGTGATGTATGTAGTAGAGAGAAAGCAGAACATCAGAAACCAGCAGGGTTGTTACAACCACTACCTATTCCTGATTGGAAGTGGGACAAGATTGGCATGGATATCATCACCGGATTTCCAAGGACCAGGTCAGGATATGATTCTATTTGGGTAGTAGTGGATCGCTTAACTAAAGTGGCTCATTTCATACCCGTGAAGACAACCTATACAAGTGCTAAGTTAGCCAATATCTACATGAGCAGGATTGTATGTCTGCATGGAGTACCCAAGAGTATTGTGTCTGATAGAGGAACTCAATTCACTTCTCATTTTTGGAGGCAACTACATGAGTGATTGGGAATGAGGTTGGAATTCAGCACTGCTTTTCATCCCCAGACTGATGGACAAACAAAAAGGACCAACCAGATTCTGGAAGATATGTTGAGAGCATGTGCTCTAGACTATGGAGCTACTTGGGATGAAAGTCTGACTTACGCAGAATTCTCTTACAATAACAGCTATCAAGCCAGTATTGAGATGGCACCATTTGAGTTTCTCTACGGGAGAAAGTGTACCACCCCATTGCTATGGAATGGTGTGGGAGAAAGAAGTTTGTTTGGACCAGAACTAATCAAGGAGGCTGAAGAGAAAATCAAGCTATTTAAGGACAGATTGAAGATAGCACAATCCCGACAAAAGAGCTACGCATATCCTAAGAGTAGAGAAGTCACCTATGAAGTGGGTGATAGAGCTTATCTTAAAGTGTCACCACTTCGTGGAGTGAAGAGATTTGGAGTCAAAGGAAAATTGGCCCCAAGATATGTTGGACCATTCAAGATTCTAAGTCGTAAAGGAGAAGTAGCTTATGAGATTGAATTGCCATAATCATTGTCTGCCGTTCACAATGTGTTTCATGTGAGTCAGCTTAAGAAATGCCATCCAGAAATGGAAGAGACTTCTTTGAAGGATACCATACCTTTGAAGGAGGTTCAATTGGAAAGTGATCTCACCTATGAGGAGAAACCTATCAAGATTCTTGATACTGCAGAAAGAGTTACTCGGACTAAGACTATCAAATTCTGCAAAGTTCAGTGGAACCATCATTCCGAAGAAGAAGCCACATGGGAAAGAGAAGATGATCTTCGGAAAGACCACCCTCACCTATTTGCTAGCTAACCCGAATCTCGAGGGCAAGCTTCACCTTAAGGGGGTTAGATTTGCAACATCCCTAAAATCATGTTTTCAAAGATTTCATGACATTCATGCATGCATATCATTTAGGGATCAAATATCAAACCCATTTCAAGAAAACAGAAGCACTAAGTGCTATTATTTTATGTGAGCATGCATTAATCTAATGCCACTCTCAAATGAGTATATAATTGTTTCAAACCAAACTTGGTTTACTCTCATGTTGTTTTGGGTTTAATGTTAGAGTTTAGATAAAGTTTACAAAACAAAGAGGGCTTTAAAACCATCTTCAAAACATATCCAAATCAAGTGTTATGTCTCTGTTTATTTTGATTTTCTCAATAAGACCTAGCAAGCCCAAGGAAACAACAAGGTTTTGTGTTTAATTTTATGAAGGTTATAATTTACAAAAATCCAGAAAATGATTTGAATTCATTTGCTTTTAAATTCATTTGAAATGATTCCTGAAAATCAACTCAGTAAAAGAAAAAGAAATTTAAAACCCAATTGGGCCTGGCGCCACCATTCCAGCCCAGCAAGCGAATCGGCCCAGCCGGGTTCCCCCTCTCTCCTCTGTTTCTCACCGCGCTCACGCACACCCCCTCGCTGACAACTGGGCCCCGCAGCCACGTCACTCCGTCATCCCCAAATCTCGCCTGCGACCGACGCCGCCGCGGCCGTTTCCTCCCGAGCAAATGCTCTTCAATCCCATTGATGTCACGCGTTAATCTCGCCCCCACTCCAACTACTTAAACCCCTCCCCCTCGTAGCCATTTCCCCCAACAGAGCTAGCCAGAAGTGCCACCAGGCTGCTTGTATTTTCCCTCACACCGCCGCGGTACCGACAAACTCCGGCGTACGATTTCGGTGAGCTCTCGTCGCCCCTTGCCTTCTAATCTTGCTAGCGTGATCGCAGCAACCTTGCGCATCTTCTAAGCCCATTGGTGCATGCTAGGACTATCTGGATCCTCGCCAACGACGACGACCGCAAGTGCCCGACGCAGCCGCAAACTCCGACGAGCTCTCCTGGTTAGTGTGAGCCGTAGCGTCGCCACCGTCTCGGCCCTTGCAGACGGCGACAAAGCGACTCCGAGCAATACCTTTCAACCACGAGCGCCCCTTCGCCAACCAAGACCACCTTGAGTATCAGCAGCACAAGGCGAACTCGGTAAGCCACCTCACCCTCTCCCGCGCGACCTAGATCGTCGGCAACAACTCTGACAGAGCCGCCGCCGCTACTCGCCGCCGCTAGCGCCGCCCGTCTGTGGTCGTTTGATCTGCGGCCGTAGGATCTAGATCCAGCGTGTAGTATTAGATCTGTAGCAAAGAGGTAAGGAGCAGATATGACCGTGCGATTTAAGTTAAATCTAGCGGCCCATGTTAGCCGATCCGCGCGAATTGGTATCAACCAATCAGAGCACGCCGCGTGTCTGTAGGTTTGATTTAAAATCAGAATGTAGATCTATTAGATGTTTAAACTTGTAAAATTCATAACTTTTGATTCCCACGTCCAAATTTGACAAATTTTATATCATTGGAATCAGGAGAGAAAATCCTTTCCATTTATGCAATGTGTTTAATGTTTTTCCTCTGTAAAAATGGTTGTTTTTACAGAAACATATGTAGGTATATTTTGTGTATAGAAATTATTTGAAAAATGTTTTGTTGTTCAAATAAAGTTTATTTGGCATGTTTTGAACTTGTTTATGATTCAGTACTATGCACTTGTTTTGTTTGGTGTAGAAAATCATCACATGGTATTTTGCATGCAATCATATATTTTTGTTTGTATATATTTTGTATGTGATTTGGTGCCATTATTTTATGTGTAGACTTTTGTGCAAATAGTGATTGTGATTGTGAGGATTGTTGCTACTCCCCAAACTAACAAGGCAAGTGGTGCTTCATGAATTTATTCCTATGTTTTTCAACTATGCACTAGAAATATTTTGCTAGACCTGCATGAATATTTTGATATATATATGCTATGCTTGGGAAATCCTAGTAGTTGTAGAATTGCTAGAAATTTCTAAGATAAGATTCTTATCAATGCCATGCTTAGCCTAGCTAGTAGAAACCAAGGGTGGTTATATATTCATGCTATGATAAAATATTTCTAAGTCTTTGGACTTGTATTTTTGCTTAATAAAACAACTAAGTGAATGAATCACCTGGGTGGAATGGAAAGAATGGTTTGTGTTGAGTGGTTACACAAGGCCCATTTATATGGTTTACCTTGTGTATCTCACTTGTGAAAAACCACCCAGGAACAAAGGGATTTGAGAGGCCAAATGTTAAGAAGCTTCTAGTGCAGCCACATGGCAATATGGGCTCTGCCTGGATCATATAGGTTGCAATAACTTAGCCATTTGGACAGTTGGTGGTAGTGGGATGATAGGTTGGAACACATCCATTTGGTCTAAGGGAAGGCTTCTGAAAGGTCCTGTCTTGGTGAAAATCAACTCTTGTGGGGAAAGTGCACAACCTCTGCAGATGGAAGAATCTAAGTACTTAGCCATGTACCTGGTATTGGACAACTATAGCATCAAGACATGGAAGCTATCAGTAATCTCGTCACCCCAATTTCTAAGCTACACTTAGCAAAAATGCATATAGTATCTAGACTACTAAAATTTTACTAAGGTATCACTTGCCAATACTATTCCAATGTATTGACCCACTGTGGCTGTAACTTGTGATGTTGCAGGTTATTCTGATGATGATTAGGGGTTATGAGTCTACACTCAACATGCTTGCCCGTGGCAAATGAAGATGAAGACTTATTTATCTTATTATATATTTGAACTCTTGTATTAGGCCTGTGGCCATGGAGTTTGTAAAAGACTATGTTTGTCTCTAGAATGATATGTAATAATGTCCTTTGTTTCTGTGTACTTCATCTTAAACTGTGGATGCTAGCATTGATCCAGGGACTAGCATTGCAATCACAGGGATTCTTACCTTTATAAAGGGAGGGAACATACAAATAGCAAAGAGACCGTACAAGATGTCAGTTGATGAGTTGAAAGAACTCAAGAAACAACTTGGAGATCAGTTGCAGAAAGGATTTATCCAACCAAGTTCTTCATCTTGGGGAGCACCAGTTTTCTTTGTGGAAAAGAAGGATAGAAGTCAAAGGTTATGCATAGATTACCGCTCACTCAATGAGGTGACTATCAAGAACAAATACCCTCTGCCTAGAATCAATGACTTGTTTGACCAGTTAGAAGGAGCCTGTGTGTTACGAAGATTGATCTTGATCGAGTTATTTCCAGCTCAAAATAAGGAACAAGACATACCTAAGACGGCTTTCACCACTAGGTATGGATTGTATGACCTTTGGTGGAAAAAGGCTCTAGTCCGGGCATAGCGGCTCTAGTCCGTTTTGGGCGGACTGTAAACAGGACTAGAGGCCCCCTCTAGTCCCATTTGCTAAAAGGCTTGAGATAATGACCACGTGGCTATTTCGGCCAGCGGGCGGAACCCTCTAGTCCCGGGCTGTAACACCACCCAGGACTAAAAGGTTTCCTGCCGCGGCAGAGAAACACCACATTTCTCTGTCGCGGCAGAGATTGTGTATTTCCTTTTTTTCCATTTTGTTCCTTTTTCGTTTTGTGTTTCACTATAAATTAACAAACATATATTTCAGTAGACATATTATACGCTACTACATACACACTACACGTCAATGCATTTATAGAAGATCGATCCCTTGCAAGCATACATATAATCAATCATATCAAAAGGAAGAAATGTTTTGAAAATTACATGGTCCTTGATGATTATATATATCATATGAGCTACATGGAGATGACTAAGGCAAATCGAGTTCCACGTCATTCGCATAATGCTCTCCATGTACATCAAGGACTTCCTTCATCATAAATCCCGCCAGCTCCTCTTGAATTGCTCTTATGCTTGATGCGGCTCTAGTGTCTCCATAAATCATAAATATAATGTGAGTCAACTTTACGCTCCGTCAACTCGCGGATGTACTGCATGAGCGTAGTATCCACATAAGCGAGTTCCGGTGGCTCTTTGTAAACTCTTGGCGATTTTATAAGTTAGATCCTCTTTGAATGGACTGGTATTTTCTGCAACCGTGTCCAACACCTTTCGCAAAGAAAATGAACAAAGGAGTTATTAGTTACTTGATATCGAAATGAATGAAAGAGGGCGATATAATGCGATAATGATTGAAATTACTTATGGAGCATTGCTTTCATGTCGCTCCACTTCTCTTGGTCCCAACTTAATGAGTCGTGGACTTGACTAGGGACTTGTCAACTTGAATGTTTAGCAAGATCCAGTGGAATCTGGATATTTACATAAGCATACATGCATAGCTCATCCGATGGCAAAATAAAATGTGTACAAGATATAAACACTCACTTGAAGTTGTAAGGAAATAGTATTTCCTTAACAAAATTATGCTCGTTAAGAACACACAGGTCTTCCTCCACGTCTTTGGGGTGATTCTTTAACGTATATTCATTAATGATATATGGGTCAATGAACCCAACGTATCTTCTAGCTCTTTTGCATTCAAGCATCTTCATTCTGCGAATATAATATCATCATACAAAAGGATATATAGTTAGGATAATATATTAAATGCAATGAAGGAGCTAAAGCTACAAACTTAATTATAGAAATAAATAACTTAAGACAGTAGCAACCAATGATAGATTTGTCGAGGGCTGGTTGTATAATCAAACGATTCGGTCATTTGAACCTATCGAGTATGGTTTGAAGTGATGCTCCTTTCTAACATCCACTGAAACCAATCTTTATGATGCTTTTTCTTGCGACATGTACCATTCATGCAGATTTGCATATGTGTGGATAGATGTGCGAGCTCCTCATTCTTGACTAGAGGCCCTTGGACATCTTGCCGTACTATCGACCTGGCGTATCTTCATAGCCTAAATATTGACCAAGAGACATATTTGCTTCGTTAGCAAGTGCTTTTGGCTCGATACAGTGATTCCCATAAGTGCAGCACTATTACGGGCTCTAGGGTCCATTATTTGCATGTCCATATCCATTTCAGCTCTCAAGGCCTTGTCGAGGTATGAAATGACTTTGAGCGGGGCGATCGATTGATTCTTCTGTGCTCCGAGCTGGGCAACTTGCTTCCGCTTTTGCACTTGTGATTTTTTCTTATGCTTGCTAAATAATCTCCGGTCATAGTCGATTCCGTTCATCGATATCGGATGGTTGCTCAAGAAAGGACTTAGCCCACTTTTTGTTTTTTCGTTATATACCGGCTTTGGCTCAGCTTTTGGGCACAAAATGCGCCTTAACAGGCAGCCACATCCGTGTTAGTTTCCTCGTTGGTCTTGTCATAAGGTCTCTTTTGAAGAGGTGGGATATCGACTATCTTGACGTTTGACCTTTCTTCGATGTGGGCGGGGACCGTCGAACTTCCGTTCTTCGACGAGGTAGTAGTATTGCACGGAGGCGAGGCGGAGATCGAGTTGATGTACTCTGCTGCGGCGATCGTCGGTAGTGAGGTGGACTTGGAGGTTGCCGATAATCGGGTTGGGGTGGACTTGGAGGTTGGCGATAATCGGGTTGGGGTGGACTTGGAGGTTGACGATATTCGATGCGGGGTGGATTTGGATTCCTTGGAGTCGGTGGCCTTGGCGCCGAGCCTGGAAACTTGATGTACTTCGTATTCCATAGAATGATGTTGCGCTTGACATCTCCTAGTTTCGTAAGGCCTTCAGGCGTAGCGATTTCAATCTCTAGGTCCGCAAAATCCTCCACTATGTCATCCACCGTGACACGAGCATAGCCTGATGGAATCGGAAGTAGTATGAAATGCGCTATGAGCTTCTGCCAAAGGTCATCTTTGGCATCATCGGTGACATAGCTGTTGGATTCTTCACCGGGGTTCTTTTACTTATTCCATTCTTGGATGGTGATCGGCAGGTTATCCCTAACAAGCACCCCGCATTGATTTATAAACATCCTCCGGTGCTTCTTTGGAGCAATCGGTTCACCATCATCATCTATTTCTTCGATGGTGAACCTCTGATTACCATCCAACTTTTTGTTCGGCCCTCGTTTCGTTCGAGCTATCGATTGCTTTGATCCGGTGGGCTAAAAGAAGAAGAGGGAGTGATTAATATATATCTAGATCAGTTAATGAATAGAGGTAACACGAGACTTTATATAGATATGTACCTCGCCGGATCCTGTCGAGGGGCCATCATTATTGTTGGCATTTGTTTGCCCTTCGTCCATCTGGTCTTCCCCTTGGTTTTCCTCTAGTCCATCACCGGATGGATTCAGATATGAGGATATCTCTTCCTCGAGCAAAATATCTTCGGTCGTGCCCGTAATAAGAGGAATTTCACCTCTTATCATGCCCTGAAGAAAACCTTCACCGATGCGACCAGGATCTTCGGATGGATCCATGACTTAATTATCTATAACAAAAAGAGAGTTAAACAGGTTAGAAAAACAATAATCCTAATAACTAAAACAATATAATCCTAATTCTAATCTTAATAAATAAAACAAAAAAATCACTAAAACAATAATACTAATTGTGGTAAAACAATATAATCATAGCTAATAACTAAAACAAAAAAATAACCCTAGCTAATTATAATTACAACAATAATTAAAAAAATAACCCTAGCTAATTATAATTAAAACAATAATTAAAAAATAACCCTAGCTAATTATAATTAAAATAACCCTAGCTAACAATATAATCCTAATCCTAGCTAATTATAATTAAAACAATAATTAAAAAATAACCCTAGCTAATTATAATTAAAATAATAACCCTAGCTAATTATAATTACAACAATAATTAAAAAAATAATTAAAACAATAACCCTAGCTAATTATAATTAAAACAATAACCCTAGCTAATTATAATTACAACAATAATTAAAACAATAATTAAAAAATAACCCTAGCTAATTATAATTAAAACAATAACCCTAGCTAATTATAATAACAACAATAATTAAAAAAATAACCCTAGATAACAATATAATCCTAATCCTATCTAATTATAATTAAAACAATAATTAAAAAATAATATAAAACAGATTTGTATTTAAAAAATACAAAGAGAAAAGGAAAACAGAAAAAGAAAATTTTTGGAAAAAAAACAGTAGCCCGACCCCAACCCCAGGCCGGCCCATCTCTCCCTCTCTCCCCTACCAGCCCAGCATCCCAACAAGGCTCAAAGATTTGCCGTCCTTCCCCAGACGTCCTCTGCGACGCATGACCTCGCCATCGCTTTCTCGCCGCCGCCCTTCCCGTCCTCTTTCGCGGCGCCTCGCCGATCCCTCTCTCGTTTCATTCCCTAACCGTCGCAGAGGCGCTGGTTGCTAGGAGCGGCAGACGACGGAAGCGGTGCCACGTCCTGGCCGGAGAACCATCTCACTGCGAGGCAGCGGCGGCGGAGCGGCGAATCGAATGACAACCTCACTGTTCTTCGTCTTCGTCGTCTATGCTTCGTCGTCGATGAGAAAATGCGAAGTGTTGCCACTGGCACCAGAATATAAAGGGACAGACCCTTTAGTCCCGGGCTAAGCCACCGCCCGCGACTAAAGGGTCTTTAGTCGCGGGCCATGGCTTAACCCGCGACTAAAGACCCCCTTTTAGTCGCGGGCTAAGCCAAGGCCCAGGACTAAAGGTCCTTTTCGGCCGTTTCGTTTTCATAAAGACCCTTTAGTCCGGTCCATCCACGACCATGACTTGTTTTGTTTTGTAAATTTTCTTTTTTAATTCAAAACTAATATAAAAATTTGAAAAATCATATCTTTTATTGTAATAATCCAAATAAAACAAATAATATGTCTATTACTATTAGAAAAATATAAAGAATTTTAATATAATATCCATTTATCTGTTTGCATCATTTATAAATTATTTCATTTGTAAATTTTCTTTTTTAATTCAAAACTAATATAAAACTTTGAAAAATCATATCTTTTCTTGTAATAATCCAAATAAAACAAATAATATGTCTATTATTATCACAAAATATAAAGAATTTTAATATAATATCCATTTATATGTTTGCATCATTTATAAATTATTTCATTTGTAAATTTTCTTTTTTAATTCAAAACTAATATAAAAACTTTGAAAAATCATATCTTTTCTTGTAATAATCCAAATAAAACAAATAATATGTCTATTATTATCAAAAAAATATAAAGAATTTTAATATAATATCCATTTATCTGTTTGCATCATTTATAAATTATTTCATTTGTAAATTTCCTTTTTTAATTCAAAACTAATATAAAAACTTTGAAAAACCATATCTTTTCTTGTAATAATCCAAATAAAACAAATAATATGTCTATTATTATCAGAAAAATATAGAGAATTTTAATACAATATCCATTTATCTGTTTGCATCATTTATAAATTATTCCATTTGTAAATTTCCTTTTTTAATTCAAAACTAATATAAAAACTTTGAAAAATCATATCTTTTATTGAAATAATCCAAATAAAACAAATAATATGTCTATTATTATCAGAAAAATATAAAGAATTTTAATATAATATCCATTTATCTGTTTGCACATTTATAAATTATTTCATTTGTAAATTTTCCTTTTTAATTCAAAACTAATATAAAAAATTTGAAAAATCATATCTTTTCTTGTAATAATCCAAATAAAACAAATAATATGTCTATTATTATCAGAAAAATATAAAGAATTTTAATATAATATCCATTTATCTGTTTGCATCATTTATAAATTATTTCATTTGTAAATTTTCTTTTTTAATTCAAAACTAATATAAAAACTTTGAAAAATCATATCTTTTCTTGTAATAATCCAAATAAAACAAATAATATGTCTATTATTATCAGAAAAATATAATGAATTTTAATATAATATCCATTTATCTGTTTGCATCATTTATAAATTATTTCATTTGTAAATTTTCTTTTTTAATTCAAAACTAATATAAAAACATTGAAAAATCATATCTTTTATTGTAATAATCCAAATAAAACAAATAATATGTCTATTATTATCAGAAAAATATAAAGAATTTTAATATAATATCCATTTATCTATTTGCATCATTTATAAATTATTTCATTTGTAAATTTTCTTTTTTAATTCAAAACTAATATAAAAACTTTGAAAAATCATATCTTTTATTGTAATAATCCAAATAAAACAAATAATATGTCTATTATTATCAAAAAAATATAATCCAAAAAAAAACAAATAAAAATATCTTTTATTCCCACCTTTTCCCGCCAAGTTTTCCCGCCCTTTCCTTTCTAGCCGGGACTAAAGATATTTCCCGCCATTTCCCAAAGCTTCACGCCAAGTTTCCCCGCCCTTTCCCTCTATATTTAGGGTGATCGTGCCATTGCTATCCACACATCCACACCTTCCTCTCTTAGAACAATGGACAACGCCTACTGGGCCATTCTGACCCTCGAGGAGACCGAGGCGCTGTGTGCCTCCAACTACCCTTGTCCTCCGGACTCTTGGCCGGATGGATCTTTGTGTTGGAGGGTTCCTCCCTCCTGTCCTCAAGGTTCCGCACGCCAAAGGCCATCACAAACCACTTCTACCACGAGCTCACCGGGCGTGGATGGATCCCAGTGGGATCCCGACAACTCGACACACAGGAGTCCCTTCTTCGCTAATAGGCGGAAAGGAGCTCGCCAGTCGAGGGTGATGGCCGCCACTGGTGAACCACAACGAAGTCGGCCGTCATGGTGGGCGAACACTATCATCGGAGTGATGCGCTACATCGCCGAGGAGACCATCCTCGCCACGGTGCCCACGAGTCCACCCGCCATAGGCCCCCACACGTCGGTGATGGCATCGTCTTCGAGACCCCTCTCCGCCCGTGAATCCGAGGCTGGATTGGCGCCTGGTATATGCCATGGATGGGCTGAGGATCCCCGGAGTGGCATGTGACGATGACGATGATGATGACGATGACAATGAAGACCCTAAAGCTGCGTACTATAGGACTAGGCATGATTATGACTAAAGGGGCGGCTTTAGTCCCGAGTGTTAGCTAGTCCCGGTTTGTCCTGGTTTCTAATATTAATAAATGTCTTGAGTGTTACCTAATAAATAGAGGGAAATGCCTATATAAAGAGAGGGTTCATCTTTAGTCCCGGTTGGAGAAACCAACCGCGAAAAGGGATTGCGCAGATGGGCAACAGTAATAATAGGGGTGAGTGTCGACATTATGTCGTATGGCTTGTACCTTGTCCCGGATGTTGTCACCAAGCGGGACTAAAGATGAACCTTTAGTCGGTTGGAGACACCAACCGACTAAAGATGAGTCAACACTAATAATAGGGGTGCGTGTCGACATTATGTCGTGAGTGTCGACATTATGCCGAGCTGCTTGTACTATAAATAGGCATCCTTGTGAGTCCTGTCCTCCACCAGTTTGAGGCATCTCCAAGATGGTTTTCGAGAGCAGGACACCACTACGGCCAGGTTCAGGAGATTCGACGGAGCCCAGCCTCCGGCATCTCCGAAATCGTCATAGAGGCACTCTAATATGTGAAATTAGTTAGCTCCTGGCGTATTGATCTAGTTAGAAGTTACAAGCTGCAAGATGGTTTTGAGAGCAGGACACCACTACGACCAGTTTGTGGAGATGCCGACGGAGCCGGTCCTCCGCATCTCCAAGAAACCGTCATAGGCACTCCTAATATGTGACTGCGTTTGGAGATCAGATCTTAATGGTAAGTATGAATCAGTACTAAAGGCCCTCCTTTAGTCCCGGTCCAGCCACAAAACGGGACTAACATACTCAAGATTGTTTGCAGACAACACTATAAAATGGACACATGCATGGAACATCTTAACTCATAAAATGTTACAATTATTACATATCATTTCTTCGCTTGTGTTCCTTTCTGATCCCGTCATATCGATGGAGCATCTTCATTCATTAACATGATGGTTGGGTCATCCTTCACCGCGAAGGGCGGAATTTCATGGAACTTATCACAATCTTCTGACATGTCTATCTTGTCCTCCACTCCCACGATGTTTCTTTTTCCTGAAAGAACTATGTGGCGCTTTGGCTCATCATCTGATGTATTCTTTTTCTTATTTTTTCGTTTTCTAGGTTTGGTAGACATGTCCTTCACATAGAAAACCTGGGCCACATCATTGGCTAGGACGAATGGTTCGTCTAAGTACCCAAGATTGTTGAGATCCAACGATGTCATTCCGTATTTCTTGTCTACCTCAACCCTCCTCCGTCGGCTTGACCCATTTGCACCGAAACAAGGGGACCTTAAAAGTAGGTCCATAGTCAAGTTCTCATATCTCCTCTATGTAACCATAATATGTGGTCTTTGACCCATTGTTGTCTGTTGCATCAAAGCGGACACCACTGTTTTGGTTGGTGCTCTTTTTATCTTGGGCTATCGTGTAAAATGTATACCCATTTATCTCGTACCCTTGGAAAGTCGATATAGTCGAAGATGGTGTTGTTTTTGATGAGATGTTGCAACCAACCGCCGAAACTCTTCATGTGTTCATCTCTAATCCAAGAGTCATCCTTTCCAGGGTTGTTGGAGCGTAAGATTTTCTTGTGTTCCTCGATATATGGGGCTGCCAAGATAGAATTCTGTAGAACGGTGTAATGTGCTTCGGTGTAAGAATGTCCGTCTCTACATATTATTGATTTCCTTCCTAGAGTACCCTTTCCACTCAGTCTCCCCTCATACCGCGATTGAGGAAGACCAATCGGCTTCAGGTCAGGAACGAACAACACAAAATTCAATGACCTCCTCTGTTCCATAGCCCTTGGAGATGCTTCCTTCTAGCTTAGCACGATTACGAACATATTTCTTTAAGATTCCCATGAACCTCTCAAAGGGAAAAATATTGTGTAGAAATACAGGACCGAGAATGGAAATCTTTTCGACTAGGTGAACCAGCAGGTGCGTCATAATATTGAAGAAGGATGGTGGGAACACCAACTCAAAACTGACAAGACATTGGACCACATCATTCTGTAACCGTGGTAGATCTTCAGGATTGATTATATTTTGAGAGATTGCATTGAGAAATGCACATAGCTTCACAATGGGTACTCGAACATTATCTGGTAGAAGCCCCCTCAATGCAATCGGAAGCATTTGCGTCATAATCACGTGGCAGTCATGAGACTTTAGGTTTTGGAACTTTTTTCTGCCATATTTATTATCCCCTTTATATTCGACGAGAAGCCAGACGGGACCTTAATACTGTCTTAGGTATGTGAACGCTGTCTTAGGTATGCCTTGTTCTCTTATCTTGAGTTGAAAATAGCCTGACCGGAGATCAATCTTTGAGAACACACAAGCTCCTTCTAGCTGATCAAACAAATCATTGATTCTAGGCAAAGGATATTTGTTCTTGATAGTCACCTCGTTAAGTGAACGGTAATCTATGCATAACCTTTGACTTCTATCTTTCTTCTCCACGAACAAAACTGGGGCTCCCCAAGATGAAGAACTTGGTTGAATAAATCCTTTCTGTAGCTGTTCTCCAAGTTGTTTCTTGAGTTCTTTCAGTTCATCCACTGACATCTTATACGGTCTCTTTGCTATTGGTCCGACCACAGTACCAAATCTATCGAAACTCCACATCTCTATCTGGTGGCATTCCGGCAATTCTTCCTAAACACATCCGGATACTCACTCACAATTGGCACACTGTCCATGCTAACCCCCTTAAGAGAATTAGCATACTCCTTCTTGCTTCAAAGTTGGTCTTGAATCTGATCCTTTTATTTTCTGGAGTTGTGAGTGAGACAGTATGGTTGGCACAATCTATCACTCCCTTGTGCTTAGTCATCCAGTCCATTCCCAAAATGACATCCAATCCTTGGGAGTTTAGAATTATCAAGTTAACGGGAAACTTATACTTCCCAAACTCTATGACTAGATCATGACATCCTGAATTCACTATCATTTTTCCACCAGGAGAACTTACTTTTATAGGACAGCCAATAGTTTCTACCGGCGGTTCATTTCTTTCAACAAATGATCTTGATATGAATAAATGAGATGCACTAGTATCAAAGAGAACAAATGCTGGAACAGAATTGAGTTTGAACTTACCAGCCACAGCATCAGGATCCTCATAGATTTCCTCCACATTGATGTGGTTAACCTGTCCCTTCTGAAAAGGGTTGGGCTTGTTGGGTCCTTCAACTTTCTTTTCTGGGTATTCATTTGCATAATGCCTCATCTTCTTGTACTTGAAGCATTCAACCTGACTTATGTCTTTCTTGACAGGCTGGCTTCCACTTCCACTTCCATTACCACTGTGGTGGCTCTTGTATCCACCCTTGTGGTTCTTGTACTTGTCATTGTCATGAATACGGTGATGCTTGTTGTCATGACGGTTGTGCTTGTGGTGCTTGTTGAATTTCCCAAGCTTGTGGGATCCTGAGCTTCCACTATCATCATAATGGGAACGTTTGTGAGACGATCCCGAGCTGTGCTTGTCTGAGTGCTTTCTCTTCCTGCTTTCAACTTGCTTCATTTTGTTCTCCAGAATAGCAGCCTTGTCACAGAGAGACTGATAAGTGGGAACATATGCCACAACCAACTGTAGGTTCAGCTCATCATTCAACCCTTCGAGGAACTTTTCTTTCCTCTTGGCATCTGTGTCAACTTCATCCGGTGCATAACGCGCCAGATTGTTGAACTCCTCAATATATTCAGCCACGTTGCGGTGGCGCTGCTTCAAGTTATGGAACTCCTTTTTTCAGACTCATCACTCCAGATGAGATATGAGCAGTGCGAAAGCCATCCTTAAAGATAGCCCATGTCACATCTTCTATGGGAGTGGTGATCTGGAAGTTATCCCACCAAGTGGCGGCTGGTCCTTCCAGCAAATGTGCTACAAATCTGACCTTTTCAGCATCAGTACATCCCACGGTTACCAAGTCCTTGTTCACAGAACATAGCCAATCATTGGCCACCATGGGATCAGTCGTACCTGAGAACTTTGCTGGCCTCAATCAACCTGGTAAGCATATCAAAACCCGGTGGTTTTTGTTGTTGTTATTGTTGTTGTTGTTGTTGTTATTGTTGTTGTTGTTATTGTTGTTGTTTTGGTTCTGGATGAACATTGTCATCATCTGCATCAGCTGAGTTTGAGCGGTCATCATTTGTTGCATTTCTGGAGTGATGTTGTTGTTGTTGTTGGGGTTGGGGTTTGCACGACGGGGAGGCATCTGTGGTTTGTTCAATAGAGATAAGAATGAGATACCCATAGATGCTTTCATGCACAATACATCACATAAACAAACACAAAGCATGCATCAAAAGATAAAGGTTCAACAACAAGATAACAAGTTCACGAAGTAAAACACACAAGTAGCAAGCCATCCACATGTAGGATGGTCAAATAACAAGTTCTCAAATAACAAGTACGATAATAAATGATAAATGAGTAGTCAAATCTACTCCTCGGCATCAATCTCCTCCTCGACAAAGGTAAGACCTACGTTCTCCATCGCGGTCTTGTATTCCTCTACACTAGTGGTCAAGGTCTCTATCTTGGCTTTGAGAGCCCTCTTCTAGGAATGAAGCCTCTCAATCACCGTCTGCTGCTGCTCGAGCTCGAAGTCCTTGGACTGCAGTTCTTCAGTCATGTCCCGGATCTTCTTGTTCCTATCCTGGACTCGCTTCTCCTGACTCTTGAACTTCATGTCCTGGCTCTCGAACTTCGCCTCCATTCCCTTGACTATCTCGTCTTGATTCGCGAAGAGCTTGTCCTTCTCGTGAAGCTGCACCTGGAGTTCGTCATTGTTGAGCATGACGTTGGTCCTGTCAGTGTCCACGTGCCTAATGAGAGACTCTAAGTCACGGAGGCTGCACGAATCGGCTCTCTTTGTGTCCCTCGAATCGTCCTCGAAGTCGATGGACTCTCCATCCTCATCACGTCTACCGAAGACGTGGAAGTGAGTACCTCTAACATGTCGGGAGTGTCTCCCCAGCAGACGTCCTATCAGATCCTGCATAACTACCTCAAGGCCTCTCTCCTTGTCATCGTGCATGAGCTTGAAGACAATGGCCTCCGTGGTAGGCTCTGTCTGGCGTCCGGCCTGGTTGACCTTGAAGCCCCAGAAGTCCTTCCTCTCAAACTTGGTGAGGGGAAGCACCATGATGGTAGGAAGAGGAAGATTGAGCAAAGTAGTAAGCTCAACATTACGAGGACCAAAGCGAGTAACCTGGAACTCCTCAACAGTGCTGATGGTAACAGTAGGCATCTATTTATAAGATAGAAAAGTTAGAACAACACAATTCAAGATAAAAACAAAAGATAAAACATCACATACATATCCTTGGAAATCAAAACACACAAGTCATGGCATACATGGATCCATTACAACAACAAAGGTTCAACTTATTTTAAAGTCACATTTTGGAAAATAAGGTGATAAGTGGTGGTCCAACTAAAGAAGTACGTTTACAATCCTATCTCACTGGATATGTTGGCTAACACAATGTTTCTAGAAGCAATAAGCCTATCTTTCTCACATGACTCCATCACTAAGTCTATAATGTCTCCTCTCAAGGTTTGGTTGGTAGCTTCCAACTCTTGGGTGTGTTCCTTCTCTTTCTTTAGATCATTTTGGAGGTTGAGCATTCTGCACTTGACTCTATCACCAAGTTCTTTGATGGTCTTCCAAGCTGCATCCCTTGCTGATTCAAAGAATGTAGTGTGCACCACTGAATTGGTGAACATGCAGAATCCTTTTCACAGTGGTTGTCTTCCTTGTTTTTATACAAGTGAAGTTGCACCCACCAGTATTCCACTCCTTCATCCATCACAGGAAAACCTTTGTACACAGCTGCACCTTGTATATCTAATGCAACCATGAGGTCCTTGAGAGCCTTGGGGAATTCTGTCTCACACTCCAAAGTCATTGTCATGAGTGGTCCTTTCCTTACGGCTTCGTTGATGGAGTTCATCTACAAATAGAGATGAGAGAGAAGATTAGAAAAGTTTTACGAGAAGAATAGACAAGTGTAGAAGTTGCTGAAATTTTTTCCTTAGTGGTTTCCAATCCTAGGGTCATAATCCTACAGGCAACATAGTTCTCTGATACCATCTATAAGATCCCTCCTTTATAAAGGAAAAGGATCCCTGTGATTGCAATGCTAGTCCCTGGATCATTGCTAGCATCCACAGTTTAAGATGAAGTACACAGATACAAAGGTCATTTATTACAACCATTCCAGAGATAAACATAGTCTTTACAACTCCAAGGCCACAGGCCTAATACAAGAGTTTGAATAAGTAAATAAATAAAAGTCTTCATCTTCATGTGCCACAGGCAAACATGTTGAGTGTAGACTCATGACACCTAATCCTCATCAGAGTAACCTGCAACATCACAAGTTACAGCCAAAGTGGGTCAATACTTTGGAATAGTATTGGCAAGTCATACCTTAGTAAATTTTAAGTGGACTAGATACTATATGCAATTTGGCTAAGTGTAGCTTGGCTTTCTTTGCTCAAAATAGATTTTGCCTATTAGTTGAAATCAATAAGTTTTTCTTTGTCAAAACATTTCCCAAGGAACCACCAATAGACATTGAGGTCCTTCACCCTTGTTCACCCACAAATTTTTACTTAGAAATTGGGATGAGGAGATTCTTGATAGCTTCCATGCCTTGATGCTCAAGTTGTTCATTGCCATGGACTTGGCTAAGTACTTAGATTTTTCCATCTGCAGAGGTTATGCACTTTCCCCACCAGACTTGGTTTCACCAAGACAGGACCTTTTAGAAGCCTTCCCTTAGACCAAATGGACGCGTTCCAACCTATCATCCCACTACCACCAACTGTCCAAATGGCTAAGTTCTAGCAACTTATGTGATCCAGGCAGAGCCCATATTGCCAAGTGGCTGCACTAGAAGCTTCTTCACACTTGGCCTCTAAAATCTCTTTGTTCCTGGGTGGCTTACCACAAGTGAGATACACAAGGTAAACCATAGAAATGGGCCTTGTGTAACCACTCAACATAAACCTTTCCTTCCATTCCACCCAGGTGTTTCATTAACTTAGTTGTTTTATTAGACAAAACACAAGTCCAAAGGACTTAGGAAAATTTTCATCATAGCATGTATATATTTCACCAACCCTTGGTTGCTACTAGCTAGGCTAAGCATGGCATAGATAGTAACTTAACTTAGAAATTCCCTAGCATTTCTACAACTACTAGGATTTCCCAACATGGCATATAAGCAAAATATAGCATGCAAGTCTAACAAAATATTTCTAATGCTTAGTAGAAAAACATAGGAATGATAATATTCATGAAGTACCACTTGCCTTGGTAGTTGGGATAGTAGCACTCCTCACAATCACAATCACTAGCACCAAAATCTACACAAAGTTTGGTAGCAATTTACACACAAAACATATACAATCAAAAATATATGCATGCATGCAAGATGGTAAATGATGATTTTTAAAATTCAGCCAAGCAAGTAAACAGTACTGATTCACTAACAAGTTAAAAACTTGTCAAGCAACCAATATTATACCCTAAATTATTTCCTAAACTTTTCATATACTTAATTTAGTCTTACACAAGTTTCTGCAAATAAAACCTTTTTAACAGAAGCTAAACATTAAACAAATTGCACATTTAGAAAGAGCTTGCTCTCCTGATTCCAACGGTATAAAATTTGTCAAATTCTAACGTGGGGATCAAAAGTTATAGCCAAATCAAATTTGAATAACAATCAGATTCAAAATCCAGTTTTAAATCTAAACCTAGCCACGCGTCTGTTTCTGATTGGCCCGTACCGGTTCGGGCGGATCGATCTCTGCGAGCCGTAGGATTTAAGTTAGATCTAGTGGCTCAGATGCGCTCGTACCTCTTCATTTAAGTTCAAATCTAAACCGCAAGATCTACATCTAACGGCCACGATCCAGTTGACCACAGACAAGGGCGGGCGTAGCGGCGGCGCCTGTCGATGTGGCGGCGAACTAGGTCACCCGGGGAGGGGAGAGGATGCTCACCAGAACCGCCGTGACGAGGTGAAGCTCAACGTGTCCCTGGTTGGCGAAGGGGTGCTCGGAGTCGTCAGGGATTCCTCGCCAGAGTTCGCGAACGCGTCGGGTACGGCTGCTTGTCGACGTTGCGGGTTCTGAATCATGCCGAAAAAATAAGCGGTCGTCGAGATCGCGGAGTGATGCTGGTCATGCGAGTGTCAAAGAGAGAGCAAGGTGCGGTCTGAACTAACCAGGGAGGCTTACCGGAGTTGATGGGGTCGTCTGACTCGCGCTGTCGCTGATGTTGCCGAGGCTCTGGACGATCCTAGCATGCACCAGAGGGGTCAGGAGATGCACATGGTTGCGGAGATTGTAGTGGCAAACTTAGACAGCAAGGGGCGACGGGGTCTTACCGGAATACCTCGCCGGAGTTGGCTCTGACTGCGGCGGTGCAATGCGAATTAGAGGCAGCCTGGTGGCGAGAAGAGTGTGAAGTGTGGGGGGAAATGACCGCGAGGGGGAGAGGTTTATGTAGCCGGAGCTGGGCGTGGAGTTACTCGCGGAATCAATGGGAATCAACGCGGCAGTGACTGCGGCGAGTAACGGCAGAGTGAGCGTCGCAGGCGCGCGTGATTGACGAAGACGACGACGTGGTCACGGGTCCACTTGTCAGCAAATAAAACAGAGAGGAGGTGGGGTCCTGGCATCAGCGACTCTGTGGGTGCGTCTGCGAGTGAAAGAGAGAGAGAGGGGACCCGGGTGGGCTAAATGGGCTGATTTCTCTGTTGGGCTAGAATAGTAGCGCCGGCCCTTTTCCTTTTCTTTATTCCTTTTCTATTTCTGTTTTGATTTTTTGGAATTAATTTCAAATGGTTTCAAAAGCTTTTGAATTCAAACTTTTTCCCAGGATTTTGTAGGGTGCAACATTCACACTTCTGGGCATAAAATCAAGTGGTCACTTTGTATTAGCTTGGTCCTTTTGTTCAAAGAAAATAAGTAGTGCTATAGTACATAATTTGAATAAGTTTTGGAAATAGTTTCTGAATCATATTTGTTTTGTAAAATTTCACCAAACTTCAACAATCAAACACAAAAACAAGAGAGCAAGAAAGGCTTGGTTTAAAACAAATAACTCTTCAATTGAGAGTGGCATTAGACTAATAGCTGTTCACATAAAATAATGAGCTCATATGCTCCTGTTTTTGAAGTGTTTTGTTTGAAATGAAAAACATATGATCATGGATGCATGGATGATATGCATAAGTTTGAAACATGATTTTAGGGATGTTACACTTGCCTTCTAATCTTGCTAGCGTGATCGCAGCAACCTTGCGCATCTTCTAACCCCATTGGTGCATTCTAGGACTATCTGGAGCCTCGCCAACGACGAAGACCGCAAGTGCCCGACACAGCCACAAACTCCGACGAGCTCTCCTGGTTTGTACCGACCGCGCCTCCCTCTCTCACTCATACTCACATGCTCGCCTCGTCTGCACGCGTCTAACGCCACCTCTCTTGTGCCTTAGTGTGAGCCGTAGCGTCGCCACCGTCTCCAGCCGCACACGCCCGACGACAGCAACGACTCCGGCGAGAAATACCTGTCAACCACGAGCGCCCCTTCGCCAACCAAGCCCACCTTGAGTATCAGAAGCGCAAGGCGAACTCGGTAAGCCAACTCACCCTCTCCCACGCGACCTAGATTGTCGGCAATGACTCTGACAGAGCCGTCGCCGCCACTCGCCGCCGCTAGCGCCGCCCGTCTGTGGTCGTTTGATCCGTGGCTATAGGATCTAGATCCAGCGTGTAGAATTAGATCTGTAGCGAAGAGGTAAGGAGCAGATCTGACCGTGCGATATAAGTTAGATCTAGCGGCCCACGTTAGCCGATCCGCGCGAATCGGTATCAACCAATCAGAGCACGCCGCGTGTCTGTAGGTTTGATTTAAAATCAGAATTTAGATCTATTAGATGCTTAAACTTGTAAAATTCATAACTTTTGTTTCCCACGTCCAAATTTGAAAAAATTTATATCATTGGAATCAGGAGAGAAAATACTTTCCATTTATGCAATGTGTTTAATGTTTTTCCTTTGTAAAAATGGTTGTTTTTATAGAAACATTTGTAGGTATATTTTGTGTATAGAAATTATTTGAAAAATGTTTTGTTGTTCAAATAAAGTTTATTTGGCATGTTTTGAACTTGTTTATGATTCAGTACTATGCACTTGTCTTGTTTGGTGTAGAAAATCATCACATGGCATTTTGCATGCAATCATATATTTTTGTTTGTATATATTTTGTATGTGATTTGGTGCCATTATTTTATGTGTAGATTTTTGTGCAAATAGTGATTGTGATTGTGAGGATTGTTGATACTCCCCTAACTACCAAGGAAAGTGGTGCTTCATGAATTTATTCCTATGTTTTTCAACTATGCACTAGAAATATTTTGCTAGACCTGCATGAATATTTTGATATATATATGCTATGCTTGGGAAATCCTAGTAGTTGTAGAATTGCTAGAAATTTCTAATATAAGATGCTTATAAATGCCATGCTTAGCCTAGCTAGTAGCAACCAAGGGTGGTTATATATTCATGCTATGATAAAATATTTCTAAGTCTTTGGACTTGTATTTTTGCTTAATAAAACAACTAAGTGAATGAATCACCTGGGTGGAATGGAAAGAATGGTTTGTGTTGAGTGTTTACACAAGGCCCATTTATATGGTTTACCTTGTGTATCTCACTTGTGGAAAGCCACCCAGGAACAAAGGGATTTGAGAGGCCAAATGTTAAGAAGCTTCTAGTGCAGCCACATGGCAATATGGGCTCTGCCTTGACCATATAGGTTGCAATAACTAAGCCATTTGGACAGTTGGTGGTAGTGGGATGATAGGTTGGAACACGTCCATTTGGTCTAAGGGAAGGCTTCTGAAAGGTCCTGTCTTGGTGAAAATCAAGTCTTGTGGGGAAAGTGCACAACCTCTACAGATGGAAGAATCTAAGTACTTAGCCATGTCCCTAGTATTGGACAACTTGAGCATCAAGACATGGATGCTATCAAGAATCTCATCACCCAATTTGTAAGTAAAAGCATGTGGTTGAACCAGGGTGAAGGAACACTAATTTCTATTGGTGTTCCCTTGGGAAAGTTTTGACAAAGAAAAACTTAGAGTTTTCAACTGATAGGTAAAACCTTTTTTGAGCAAGCAAGCCTAAGCTACACTTAGCCAAAATGCATATAGTATCTAGACTACTAAAATTTTACTAAGGTATCACTTGCCAATACTATTCCAATGTATTGACCCACTGTGGCTGTAACTTGTGATGTTGCAGGTTATTCTGATGATGATTAGGGGTTATGAGTCTACACTCAACATGCTTGCCTGTGGCACATGAAGATGAAGACTTATTTATCTTATTATATATTTGAACTCTTATATTAGGCCTGTGGCAATGGAGTTTGTAAAAGACTATGTTTGTCTCTAGAATGATATGTAATAATGACCTTTGTTTCTGTGTACTTCATCTTAAACTGTGGATGCTAGCATTGATCCAGGGACTAGAATTGTAATCACAGGGATCCTTACCTTTATAAAGGGAGGGAACATACAAATAGCAAAGAGACCGTACAAGATGTCAGTTGATGAGTTGAAAGAACTCAAGAAACAACTTGGAGATCAGTTGCAGAAAGGATTCATCCAACCAAGTTCTTCGTCTTGGGGAGCACCAGTTTTGTTTGTGGAAAAGAAGGATAGAAGTCAAAGGTTATGCATAGATTACCGCTCACTCAATGAGGTGACTATCAAGAACAAATACCCTCTGCCTAGAATCAATGACTTGTTTGACCAGTTAGAAGGAGCCTGTGTGTTCTGAAAGATTGATCTTCGGTCAGGTTATTTCCAGCTCAAAATAAGGGAACAAGACATACCTAAGACGGCTTTCACCACTAGGTATGGATTGTATGAGTATACTGTGATGCCATTTGGTTTGACCAATGCACCAGCGTACTTCATGTATATGATGAACAAGGTGTTCATGGAGTTCCTTGATAATTTTGTTATCGTATTCATCGATGACATTTTGATATACTCCAAGAGCAAAGAAGAGCATGAAGGACATTTGCGTTTGATACTCGAGAAGCTTAGAGAGCATAAGCTGTATGCCAAATTCAGCAAGTGTTAATTTTGGTTAAATGAAGTTCGATTTCTTGGACACATTGTGTCAGGAGATGGTGTAGCAGTTGATCCTGCTAAAGTGTCAGCTGTAAAGGAGTGGGAATCTCCTAAGTTAGTAAAAGAGGTTCATAGTTTCCTTGGCTTGGCAGGATACTACAGAAGATTTATTGAGAATTTCTCCAAAGTAGCTAAACCAATGACAGAGTTGCTAAAGAAAGACAAGAAATTTGCTTGGTCTGAAGGATGTGAACCCAGTTTTCAAGAATTGAAGAAGAGACTAGTGACAGCACCAGTCTTGTGTCTGCCAGATTTGGAGAAAGATTTCCAAGTGTATTGTGATGCATCTCATCATGGATTAGGTGCAGTGCTAATGCAAGAAGGGAAAGTTGTGGCTTATGCCTCGAGACAACTCAAAACTCATGAGGTAAATTACCCTACTCATGATTTAGAGTTAGCCTCTGTTGTCCATGCACTCAAAACATGGAGACATTATATTTTGGGAAAGCGATGTGAATTGTTCACAGATCACAAAAGTTTGAAGTATATCTTCACCCAGAAAGAAATCAACATGAGACAAAGAAGATGGCTAGAACTCATCAAGGACTATGACATAAGTTTCCAATACCATCCCGGTAAAGCAAACGTTGTAGTAGATCCTCTAAGCCATAAGGTTTTTGTGAATGGCCTTACTAAGGGAGAGTTGCCAGATGATATGTGTGCCCAATTTAGGGATCTCAGATTGGAGATTGTGCCTGAAGGACATCTCATGTCATTGGATGTTCAACCCACTTTGTTGGACAACATCAAAGAAGCCCAAAAGACAGATAAGGAAATTGAAGAGATCAAAGAAAAGATTGGCAAAGGAAAATCCAAAGGGTTCCATGAAGACGAACATGGTAATTTATGGTATGGTAAACGTATCTGTGTTCCACAAGATCCGGAGCTTCGGAAACTGATTTTACAAGAAGCACATAACTCACCATATTCCATTCATCCGGGTAACACCAAAATGTACATGGACATGAAGGAAAGATTTTGGTGGAATAATCTCAAGAAGGACATCGCCGAACATATTGCATTGTGTGATGTATGTAGTAGAGTGAAAGCGGAACATCAGAAACCAGCAGGATTGTTACAACCACTACTTATTCCTGATATGAAGTGGGACAAGATTGGCATGGATTTCATCACCGGATTGCCAAGGACCAGGTCAGGATATGATTCTATCTGGGTAATAGTGGATCACTTAACTAAAGTGGCTCATTTTATACCCGTGAAGACAACCTATACAAGTGCTAAGTTAGCCAATATCTACATGAGCAGGATTGTATGTCTGCATGGAGTACCCAAGAGTATTGTGTCTGATAGAGGAACTCAATTCACTTCTCATTTTTGGAGGCAACTACATGAGTGATTGGGAATGAGGTTGGAATTCAGCACTGCTTTTCATCCCCAGACTGATGGACAAACAAAAAGGACCAACCAGATTCTGGAAGATATGTTGAGAGCATGTGCTCTAGACTATGGATCTACTTGGGATGAAAGTCTGACTTACGCAGAATTCTCTTACAATAACAGCTATCAAGCCAGTATTGAGATGGCACCATTTGAGTTTCTCTACGGGAGAAAGTGTACCACCCCATTGCTATGGAATGGTGTGGGAGAAAGAAGTTTGTTTGGACCAGAACTAATCAAGGAGGCTGAAGAGAAAATCAAACTAGTTAAGGACAGATTGAAGATAGCACAATCCCGACAAAAAAGCTACGCATATCCTAAGCGTAGAGAGGTCACCTATGAATTGGGTGATAGAGCCTATCTTAGAGTGTCACCACTTTGTGGAGTGAAGAGATTTGGAGTCAAAGGAAAATTGGCCCCAAGATATGTTGGACCATTCAAGATTCTAAGTCGTAAGGGAGAAGTAGCTTATGAGATTGAATTGCCATAATCATTGTCTGCTGTTCACAATGTGTTTCATGTGAGTCAGCTTAAGAAATGCCATCCAGAAATGGAAGAGACTTCTTTGAAGGGTACTATACCTCTGGAGGAGGTCCAATTGGAAAGTGATCTCACTTACGAGGAGAAACCTATCAAGATTCTTCAGACTGCAGAAAGAGTTACTCGGACTAAGACTATCAAATTTTGCAAAGTTCAATGGAACCATCATTCCGAAGAAGAAGCGACATGGGAATGAGAAGATGATTTTCAGAAAGACCACCCTCACCTATTTGCTAGCCAATCCCAATCTCGAGGGTGAGATTCACCTTAAGGGGGTTA
Organism: Avena longiglumis; assembly: GCA_030063025.1. Classification (NCBI taxonomy): domain Eukaryota; kingdom Viridiplantae; phylum Streptophyta; class Magnoliopsida; order Poales; family Poaceae; genus Avena; species Avena longiglumis. The sequence continues at coordinate 107,563,612 of CP125974.1, forward strand.
GATTTGTAACATCCCTAAAAACAAGTTTTCAAAGCCTTGCATATCATCCATGCATGCATATTCATTTAAGGTTCAAATTTCAAACTCATTTGAAAGAATCTGAAGCACTTAGTGCTTATTATTTTATGTAAGCATACATTGATCCAATGCCACTCTCAAGTGAGAGAATAATTGTTTTAAACCAAGTTTTGTTTGCTCTTATGTTCGATTGGTTGAGTGTTAAAGTTTGGAAAAAATTTCAAAACAAATATGGTTTTAAAACCCTTTTCAAATCTTTATCAAACCATGTGCTAAGGAACTGTTATTTTAAAATTTTCAAAGGAACTATGCTAGTCCAACAAGACAGCATGGTTTTATACTCAAAATTATACAGGATTCTTTTTATAAAATCCCAGAAAGATTTGGAATTCAAATTCTTTTGAATTCATTTGAAAAAGGTTCCTGAAAATCAATTTAGAAAAAGAAAAGGAATTAGAAAACACAACTGGGCCTAGCGCCAGCTTTTTGGCCCAACAGACAACACAACCCACCCTGGGTTTTCCCTTTCCCTCTGTTTCTCACCGCAGCCGCGTGCACCCACCCGCTGACAGCTCGACCCCACCGTGCCCCGTCAGCTTCGTCCTCAATCAACGCGCTGCCGAGTTGTTCTCTCATTACCGCCACCACCGCTTAATTCCCATTGATGCAGCGCGTAATCGCCGCCCCGCTCCTGGCTATTTAACCTCCTCTGCGCCACGACCATTTCCCCTCACACCACTCGCTCGCTCCGCCACCAGGCTGCCTCAATTCCGCGTTGCAACGCCGCAGACAGAACCAACTCCGGCGACGAAATTCTGGTGAGCCAGACCAACCCTTCCTTTCTAATTCAAACGAGCATGTTCCTTGCAACCTTGTGCACCTCCTTACCCCTCTTGTTTGGCCGCGCTTGACCCAGGCAGTCGTTCCCGTCCACCCCTACAAGCAACAGCGCCGCCGCTCAACTTCGACGAGGAATACCGGTAAAGTCCGAGCGCCCCTTGCATCCTCTCTGACCCTGTCATGTTCGCCACGACCTTGTGCATCCTCTGACCCCACTGGTTCGTGCTAGGGCGGTCTACATCGTCGATAAAAACACCATCTGCAAGCACCCGACGCCGCGCGCAACTCCGACGAGGTCCTTCCGCCGCGTCCGTGCGCCCCTCGACAAACTACTGCCACGTTGAGCTTCCTCGTGTCCTTGCGAGTCTGGTAAGCCACACCACACACCCCATCCCTCCTCAGATTCGGAGGTCACGACAGGCGCCACCGCCCGCCACCATCGCCAAAGACCGCCGCTTTGGTCCATAGCCGTTAGATCTAGATCCAACGCATCTGATAGAATCACTTAATGAAGGGGTACGAGACAGATCTGGCCGTGCGATTTCATTTAGATCGTGTGGTCCACGCTGGTCGATTCGTGCGAAGCGGTACCGATGAATCAAAGAGCGCTGCGTGGCCTGTGTTTAAATTTAAAACAGAAATTTGATCTATTAGTTAACCAGACTTGTAAAATTCATAACTTTTCATCCACACATTCAAATTTTACAAATTTTATATCATTGGAATCAGGAGAGAAAATCCTATCTGTTTATGCAATGTGTTTAATGTTTTGCCTCTGTAAAAATGGTTGTTTTTGCAGGAACTTTTGTAGGATTATTTGAATATAGAAATTGTTTGAAAAATATTTTAAAGATCAAATAAAATCTATTTTGAGTATCTTGGACTTGTTTATGTTTTAGTACTGTTTAATTGTCTTGTTTGGTGTAGAAAAATCATCACATGGCATTTGCATGCATTCATATATTTTTGGTTGTATATTTTGATATGTGATTTTGGTGCCATTATTTTATGTGTAGATTTTGGTGAAAATAGTGATTGTGATTGTGAAGATTGTTGCTACTCCCCAAAATACCAAGGCACGTGGTGCTTCATGATTTTATTCCCATATTTTTCAACTATGCACTAGAAATATTTTGTATAGGAATTGCATGAATATTTTGATCTATATGCTATGCTTGGGAAATCTTAGTAGTTGTAGAATTGCTAGAAATTTATCTAAGTTAAGATGCTTACCATTGCCATGCTTAGCCTAGATAGTAGCAACCAAGGGTGGTTATATATTCTTGTTATGTGAAAATATCTCTAAGTCTTTGGACTTGTGTTTTTACTTAATAAAACAACTAAGTGAATGAAACACCTGGGTGCAATGGAAAGAATGGTTTGTGTTGAGTGGTTACACAAGGCCTATTTCTATGGTTACCAATGTATCTCACTTGTGGAAAGCCACCCAGAAACAAAGGAATTTGAGATGCCAAATGTTAAGAAGCTTCTAGTGCAGCCACATGGCAATATGGGCTCTGCTTGGATCACATAGGTTGCAATAACTTAGCCATTTAGACAGTTGGTGGTAGTGGGATGATAGGTTGGAACGCGTCCATTTGGTCTAAGGGAAGGCTTCTGAAAGGTCATGTCTTGGTGAAAATCAAGTCTTGTGGGGAAAGTGCACAACCTCTGCAGATGGAAGAATCTAAGTACTTAGCCATGTCCCTGGTATTGGACAACTTGAGCATCAAGACATGGAAGCTATCAAGAATATCCTCATCCCAATTTCTAAGTTAAAACTTGTGGTTGAACAAGGGTGAAGGATCACCAATGTCTATTGGTGATTTCCTTGGGAAAGTTTTATCAAAGAAAAACTTAGTGTTTTCAACTGATAGGTAAAACATATTTTGATCAAAGCAAGCCTAAGTTACACTTAGCCAAATGCATGTAGTACCTAGATGCTAATATTCTACTAAGGTATCACTTGCCAATACTAGTTTACCAATATTCTACTAAGGTTATAGTATTGGCAAGTGATACCTTAGTAGAATATTGGTAAACTAGATACTAAGTGAATGAACATGGTAAACTAGTATTGATAGTCTTAGTCCGAGTAACTCTTTCTGCAGTCTCAAGAATCTTGATAGGTTTCTCCTCGTAAGTGAGATCACTTTCCAATTGGACCTCCTCCAAAGGTATAGTACCCTTCAAAGAAGTCTCTTCCATTTCTGGATGGCATTTCTTTAGCTGACTCACATGAAACACATTGTGAACAGCAAACAATGACTCTGGCAATTCAATCTCATAAGCTACTTCTCCCTTACGACTCAGAATCTTGAATTGTCCAACATATCTTGGGGCCAATTTTCCTTTGACTCCAAATCTCTTCACTCCACAAAGTGGTGACACTCTAAGATAGGCTCTATCACCTAATTCATAGGTGACCTCTCTACGCTTAGGATCTGCGTAGCTTTTCTGTCGGGACTGTGCTATCTTCAATCTGTCCTTAACTAGTTTGACTTTTTCTTCAGCCTCTTTGATTAGTTCTGGTACAAACAAACTTCTTTCTCGTACACCATTCCATAGTAATGGGGTGGTACACTTTCTCCCGTAGAGAAACTCAAATGGTGCCATCTCAATACTGGCTTGATAGCTGTTATTGTAAGAGAATTCTGCGTAAGTCAGACTTTCATCCCAAGTAGCTCCATAGTCTAGAGCACATGCTCTCAACATATCTTCCAGAATCTGGTTGGTCCTTTCTGTTTGTCCATCAGTCTGGGGATGAAAAGCAGTGCTGAATTCCAACCTCATTCCCAATCACTCATGTAGTTGCCTCCAAAAATGAGAAGTGAATTGAGTTCCTCTATCAGACACAATACTCTTGGGTACTCCATGCAGACATACAATCCTGCTCATGTAGATATTGGCTAACTTAGCACTTGTATAGGTTGTCTTCACGGGTATAAAATGAGCCACTTTAGTTAGGCGATCCACTACTACCCAAATAGAATCATATCCTGACCTGGTCCTTGGCAATCTGGTGATGAAATCCATACCAATCTTGTCCCACTTCCAATCAGGAATAGGTAGTGGTTGTAACAATCCTGCTGGTTTCTGATGTTCCGCTTTCACTCTACTACATACATCACACAAAGCAATATGTTCGGCGATGTCCTTTTTGAGATTATTCCACCAAAATCTTTCCTTCATATCCATGTACATTTTGGTGTTACCCGGATGAATGGAATATGGTGAGTTGTGTGATTCTTGTAAAATCAGTTTCCGAAGCTCGAATCTTGTGGAACATGGAATCGTTTTCCATGCCATAAAGTACCTCGCTCTTCATGGAATACTTTGGATTTCTTTGCCAATCTTTTCCTTAATCTCTTCAATTTTGCTCTGTTTTTTTGGGCTTCTTTGATCTTGTCCAACAAAGTGGGTTGAACATCCAAAGACATGAGATGTCCCTCAGGCACAATCTCCAATCTGAGATCTCTGAATTGGGCACAGAGATCATCTGGCAATTCTCCCTTAGTAAGGCCATTCACAAAAACTTTACGGCTTAGAGCATCCGCTACAACATTTGCTTTACCGGGGTGGTATTGCAAACTCAAGTCATAGTCCTTGATGAGTCCTAGCCATCTTCTTTGTCTCATGTTAATTTCTTTCTGGGTGGAGATATACTTCAAACTCTTATGAGATGTGAACACTTCACAATGTTTTCCCAAAAGATAATGTCTCCATGTTTTGAGTGCATCGACAATAGAGGCTAACTCTAAATCATGAGTAGGGTAGTTTACTTCATGAGTTTTGAGTTGTCTCGAGGCATAAGCCACAACTTTCCTGTAAGGTTCCCAACCTTTAATAAGGTAGAGATCCCTGTGTTTACAATGCTAATCCCTGGATCAATAGCTAGCATCCACAGTTAAGATGTAATATCAAGAAACAAAGGTCATAATACAACTTTATAACCAGGAATAACATAATTTATTACATCTTACATAGCTCATTTGGCTATTACATTACATTGCAGCAGAATATCTATAAGCATGGGGTCCTTCATCTTCAAAGTGCCACAGTGCATATGTTGGTTGTAGACTTGTAATCCTAATCATTAAACTTCACTAATATCAAACAAACCTGCAACATAACAAGTTATAGCCACAAGGGTCAATACATTTGAATTGTATTGGCAAGTGATACTATGGTAGTATAGTGGAGTCTATCATCTATATGCATTTGGCTAAGTGGAGCTTAGGCTTGCTTTGCTCAAAATAGATTTTCCTTATCATTTGAAAACACTAAGTTTTTGCTTTGACAAAATCTTTCCCAAGGCATCTCCCAGTAGAAATTGGTGATCCTTTCAATCCCTTGTTCACCCACAAGATTTTTAACTTAGAAATTTGGATGATGAGATTCTTGATAGCTTCCATGTCTTGATGCTCAAATTGTCCTTTGCGAGGGACATGGCTAAGTACTTAGATTTTACACTCTGCAGAGGTGGTGCACTTTCCCCACAAGACTTGGTTTCACCAAGACAAGATCTTTCAGAAGCCTTCCCTTAGACCAAATGGACGCGCTCCAACCTATCATTCCCACTACCACCAACTGTACAAATGGCTAAGTTCTAGCAACCTATGTGATCCAGGCAGAGCCCATAATGCCAAGTGGCTGCACTTGAAGCTTCTCAACATTTGACATCTCAAATCTCTTTGTTCCTCGGTGGCCATCCACAAGTGAGATACACAAGGTTCACCAGTCCCCTGGCCTTGTGTAACCACTCAACACAAACCATTCCTTCCATTCCACCCAGGTGATTCATTCACTTAGTTGTTTTATTAAACAAAACACAAGTCCTCAGACTTAGAAATTTTTCCATAGTATGAATATATATTCCACCCTTGTTTTCTATTAGCTAATCTAAGCATGATAGTAGTAGGAATCTTAACTTAGGAAATTTCTACTCAGGTTTCATCTACTAGGATTTCCCATGCCATGGTTATACTTAGTAAAAATTCCATGCAAGTCTTACTTAGAAATATCACTAATGCATAGTGAAAATAATGGGACAAAAGTATGAAGCATCAATTGCCTTTGTGGTAGAGAGTATAAGTTCACTCCTTGATCTTTGCAATGTTCACTCACTTCAAATCACTACAATTCAATCAAGGAAACAATATTTCAATCTACCATTCAAGCAATTCATCACATAAAATGATAGAATCAAAGTAATGCATGCAAACATGCAAAATATTGTTTTATTTGTAAAAGTGGTTTTTAATGGTTCATAAACATTTGAAAACATCTATTGGTCATTTTATAAAGTGGCAAAATCATTTGCAAAAGTTTTTATTCCATAAACCATTTTTAGACTAAGTCATTATTTTATGTGGTGTAGAAATGCTTTTATTAAGGCAAAATCCTATAGGTTTCACAAAATATGTTTTCAAACCATATAACCTTGTGTTTAGGGTCATAGAGTTTATTTCTAAAACATTTCTCAAAGGTTTTCTTCCAAAACCATTTTTAATAATCAAACCATATTTTTATTTGACTAGAAATGGTTTAAATCCAAAGATTTTTTCTTTTGATTCACCAAATACATTTTTGAAACCACCATTTGTTTCATATGGTCAGTAGGTTCAAAACACTCCATTTGCAAAAGATTTTATCCTCAAAATCATTTTAAAACAATTTTTATATCCTAAACATGCATACACAAGTTTCTGCAAAAACAAACATTTTACCCGAAGCTTTTTACTAAACAAAGTGCATGGTTGGCTAGGTCTTGTTTTTCTGAATCCATTGATATAAAGTTTGCAAAATTTGGACGTGTAGATTAAAAGTTATAGATTTTACAAAATCTTGTTTCTAATAGATCAAATCTGTTTTGTTTCAAATCAACAGAGACACGTGGCTTAATTCTATTCGCTGATACCGTTTCGCTCGGATCACGCTCTCTGGTGCGTTGGATCAAGTTAGATCGAGCGGCACAGGTTGCGTACCCCTTCGGTGTTAAGTGAATCTATCGCATCCATTAGATCGACATCAAACGGCCATCGTCACCCTGACCATGTTCTGGCGGCGCTCGACGGCTGCGCGCGGCGGCGATGTTCGGCTAGCGGCGGAGCTGGCACTAGAGGAAGCACGGAAGGGTAAGGAGATGCTCACCAGGTTCAGAAGGTCATGGCAAAGCTCAAGGCACTCGCGGGAAGTCAAGGGGCGCACTAGGGTTGCAGGAATTCCTCGTCGGAGTTGCGTCTGACAACGGCCACGCTCTGTCGTCGTCGAGGGCGACGCTACGGATCACGAAGAAACAAACGGAGGACACGGTTATGTAGAGGGAGTGTCCCAACCTTTAAACAATATAAGGTGGAGTCCCCTGTGTTTACAATGCTAGTCCCTGGATCAATAGCTAGCATCCACAGTTAAGATGTAATATCAAGAAACAAAGGTCATAATATAACTTTATAACCAGGAATAACATAATTTTATTACATCTTACATAGCTCATTAGGCTAATACATTACATTGCAGCGGAATAACTATAAGCATGGGGTCCTTCATCTTCAAAGTGCCACAGGCAGACATGTTGGTTGTAGACTTTGTAATCCTAATCAATCAATCTTCACTAAAATCAAATCAAACCTGCAACATTACAAGTTACAGCCACAAGGGTCAATACATTTGAATTGTATTGGCAAGTTTCACTACTATGTGGAATATAAGTGGATTCTATCACTACATGCATTTTTGGCTAAGTAGGGTTTAAGGCTCATTTGCAGAAGCAAAATTTATCCTATCTTTTCAAGATGGTTTTGGTCCTTTGTCAAATCTCCTTTTCCAAATTCCTTGACCTCCTTGGTAAATTCCCAAGTGTTCAAGTCCTTGTCAAAAATCCCTTGAGCTCCTTGGTAACCCCAAGTGCATCAAGTTTATCAAAATCTCGTGAGCTCCTTGGTACCCCCAAGTGCATCAAGTTTTATCAAAATCTCTTGAGCTCCTTGGTACCCCCAAGTGCATCAAGTCTTTAAAAGTTTTCTTTTAGAAATTAGAATGTCGAGATTTACCATAGCTTCAAACTTTAGTTGCTCAGTATTGTCCATAACCGGGGACACGGCTAAGTACTTAGATTTTATTATCTTCTGCAGAAGTACTACACTTTACCCACATGTCACAATCCCATCTTGTTGCCACCAGTGGCCACTAGATTAGTGCTCACCAAGTCCTCATGTCCTCATGTCCAGGTCCTCATGTCCAGTAAGCTGAAGACAATGCATGGGTCTTCCCAATGTAGTTGACTAAGCCAGAGCCATAAATAGCATGTGGTTGCACACGAAAGCCACAATTGGAGAAACATGTTCAATCTCTAAGTTTCCTGGGTGGTTTTCTTTTGGAGCACAACACAAAGAGATTGCCATAGACATGGTTCCTTTTTTTGCCACCTTTTCCAAAACTCAAAGTATCCTTGGCCAGCCAGGTGGTTCATTGAGTCCTTGTTTTATTATATAAATTCACAAGTCCTTTTCTCAACTTCATAAAATCTCAACATCTAACTCTTTTCAAAATATAGCATGGCTAAGCATGTAACAACTACATTGTTTTCTCTAAGGAATGTATAGGGAATCCTATTAGGATTTAGCATAGCATAAGTATAGAAATTCTTTTCATGCATGTTTTCAAAATCCACTAAGTATAATGAAAACAGTAGGACTTTGAATGATAGTGTCACTTGCCTTTTTGGTAGGGAATGATGGTTCACTCCTTGATCTTGCTAGTCTCACACTTTTCTAACTTCACTACAATCAATCAAGCAAACCCAATATCAACAAGTATTCCAAACCAATAATCAATCAACATTTCACACACACAAAACAATGGGATCTAAGTCATGCATGTAAGCATGCAAGAGGTAGTTTCATTTGCAAAGATGGTTTCTACTAGGCTCTACACTTTGTAAGGTTCTAGGTGGTCACTTCCTAAACTGGCAAAGTCATTTGCAAAAAGGGTTTGGTCTAAAACCATTTTTAAATCATTTTCTTATTTTATGTGGTGGAAAATATTTTTATCAAAGCAACAACTTTATGTTGTTCACCCAATAAGTTGTTGTTTCTCAAAACTTGGTGTTTAGGGTCAGTAGGTTTGGTCCAAATCATTTTCCCAAAGTTTTTACTCTAAAAACATTTTCATAACAAAACCATTATTTTTAATTGGCTAGAAATGGGCTAAACCAATTAATCCATCCTAAACTTTACCAAATCCATTTTCAAAACCATGGGTTGGTTCCTAAGGTCAGTAAGTTCACAACAAACCAATTTGCAAAGGTTTCATCCTCAAAAACATTTTTGAATAATTTTTCTAATCTAAACAAGCATACAAATGTTTCTGCAAAAACAAACAATCTAACAGATACTATTTACTAAACCAATTGCATGGTTGGCTAGGGCTTGTTCCACTAATTCCAACGATATAAAGTTTGTAATTTTTGGACGTGTGGATCAAAAGTTACAAAGGTTTCAATTTGCATATCAAATCTATTTTCAAATTCTGTTTTAAACCAAAAACTGGCCACGCGTCATGTTTCTATTGGGCGGTACCGCTTTGCGCGGATTGCGCGCTGTGGGGCGTTGGATCTAATTTAAACGAACGGATCAGATGGGGCGCGTACCGGTTCGCCTAGTTCTAATTGCAGCCACCAGATTTTAATCCAACGGCCACAGATGCTTGGCCAAAGGCTGGCGACGCTGAGCGGCGGCAGACGGCGGCGACGGTCAGGCGAGGAGCTAGTGGCGGTTCTAGGAAGCAAAGAACAAAGTGGGGATGCTCACCGTGATCGCGAGGACGTGGTGATGCTTGATGTGTGGTCGGCGTGGCAAGGGGCGCTCTGGGTCTGCAGCAATTCCTCACCGGAGTCAAGGACCGCGTCAGGCGGCTCTGGACGTTGTCGGAGACGGTGCTGTGGTTCGCCCCGAGGGAAAATGAAGACACAGTTAGACGCGCAAGATCAATGCGAAGCTGCCTGCGTGAAGGGGAAGAAGAGGGACGGTCGGATTCTACCTGGGGACTTCGCCGGAGAAGTAAACAGACGCGGCGGCGCTCAGAGCTTGTCGAAGACGGCATTCTGGGGCACCCGCGGTTGAATGGACGGTACAGAGAGGAGCGTCTGGGAGTGGTGAATGTGTTCGTGTGCTCGGGGAGGTCGGAGGTGGCGAGGCTTGGCCGGAATTGGTCAGAGACGGTGGTCGGAGACAGGGTTATGCAAGCAATGCGGCGACTGAGCGAAGGCGATATGGGGAAGCGGAAGATGGGAGGCGGGCGCTTTTACCTTGCGTGATGGCTGGGCGGGTGTCGGCAGTTAACGGGGATTGAAGGAGCTTTCAACGGGAGCGGCGGCGTGGTTTGGGGAAGAACAAGTCGCGTGAGGTGAGCGATGAGCAGGAGGTGGGGCATACTTGTCGTGAGAAAGGAAGTGAGGAGGGTCCACAAGTCGGTTACTCGCGGTGCGGTTACGAGTGGAAAAGCGTTTGGCAGGAGAGACTAGGTGGGCTGGATTGGGTCTTGTTGGGCTTGGCCAGTTGGGCTGAGTCCAATTCTTATTTTTTTCTTTCAAATTGTTTTTCCTTTTCTTTTCCTATTTTCTGTTTTGAAAATCAAACAACAAATCAAACAATCAAAACAATTCAAACAAGAACCATACTTTTCATTTGAATTTTGGTTCTGTTTAACATATAAACCAAAGTCCAAAATAAAATAGTAATTTTTAATCTTTTTAGGATCCATTCATTAATTAAATAAAATGGACCAAAGTTATTTAATCAAATAGGGTTTGATTTATTTAATAAAACCTCCATTTGAAATCTAAATATTTTCAAAAACAAATCAGTAGGTTTTATTTGAAAAATACAAAATACTTGGAAAACTTATTTGAAATAAATAAATAAGTTTTGATGGTCATTTAAAATAGTACAACCTTTATTTATAAAACTTGGATATTAAATCCTTATTAATTTATTTTAAATAAACCTTTACTATTTTTATCAAATGGTAATATTTTTATTTCAAAGGCTTGGCTAAGTTTAATTTGGCTCTATAAAATAATCTTTATTTGTAAAACTTCTATTTCATTTGAAAACCAAATCTTTTTATTTAAAAGATCCAAAAATAGTAAATCCAAATATTTTTATTTTCCTTTATTAAATGTTTATCTTTTTAAATCCCTTTAGGTTTTATCTTAATCAAAATAGGTTTGAAGGTTTTTCAAACAACTTCAAAAAGTTTCTTCTCACCCTGAAAATCAACAAAGTTTTATTTTATTCATTTATTTTTCACATTACAAGATTTGGAAAATCTTGAGATGTGATAGGCTACCACCCTTAAAATAAATCTCGTCCCGAGATTTGGGAAAGCTAGGGTTACAAGTAGGCTCAAAACATCTAGGGTACTACCACCCTTAAAATAAAATTTCAAACAAAATTACATATTGGCCTTCTTGGGATCCTGGGAAAACTTCTCTGGGCAAACTTCTGCATTGTGTCCTTTGTTTTCACACTTGACTCATGGGCCAAGGTTGATTTTCTCCATAGACTTGTTCAACTTGTTCTTCATCTTTTCTGGACAGTTGCTCGCATAATGTCCTGGGTTCTTGCAATTGAAACAGTTGATGTCTTTGAGTTCTTTACGTGTCTCTTTTGGACAAGTTGCTACATAGTGGCCTAGCTCTTTGCAGTTGTTGCACACCACTTGGCCAATCTCTTTATTCTTCTGGTTCTCTGGGCATTCACTGGAATAGTGTCCCATTTCCTTACATTTATGACATTGCACATGGCTTTTGTCCTTCTTTTGATTCTTGGGTTTCTCCAAAGCTAGGAGTGCATCCAGTTCATGTTGTTCATATGTTATCTGGTAGGTAGGAATGTCTACATGTTTCTTGGACCTTTTATTGCTCTTTAGAAAATTCACATTCCTCTTATTTGATCCCTTGAATTGGGTTGTTTTGTTTGGAGGTATAAGTGGTCCTTTTCCTTTGTCATCAACCTTCTTGGTAGACTTGGATCCTTCTTGATGGTTTGCAATCATTTGTTGCACTCCACCTTGTTTCCTTTGTTCCACAATGGAATAGATGGGGCATTGGATAGGAACATGATTGTTTCCTTCACATAGGTAGAAAGTAGCTTGAGAAGTGGGGCATTGGCCAACATGATGTTTCTCTTCACAGTTGGGGCATTGATCTCCATGCTCCTTGGAAGTATGATCCTTGTCTCCACAAATAATGCAAGCTAGGGCTCCATCTAGAATAACATTTTTGTCATCCTTGTTGTCACAAACTCTTTTGGAATAGCTTTCTTCCAATTTGATCATTTGATCAGTCACCTTAAGCATTAGTTGGCCTTGAGTTTCCAAAAATCCTTGAAGTGTTGGATCTTCTCCACTGGTGTTGGCTATGAATTGGGCTGTCACTTGGTTCAACATGGTTCTGGGTTGCTATGAGCTCTTTCATGCTGTCCTCTTGGTTGGTGTTGGTGTCATCAACCTTGACGTTGGAGTCTCTTGGAGTAGTCATCTGTTTGGGTTGAAGGGAGTTTAGAATAGGCAAGATATTTCTAAGGAAATATTTCTAATCACACACATCACAATTCACTCAAGCAATGTGCAAGCATTTACAAACAAACATTCCACTCAAACAACAAAGTTCAAGCACATCTTTAGGCAACAAAATATTTTTGTTACACCACATAAGTTGGTGTATTTGACTTAACTAAAATATGGTGGTCCATCTATATGGTTCACTTGTGATCTTTCCATCTTTCTTTGGTTGATTCTTCTTGCATGGGATCATGGTTTCCTTGAGAAAAACTCTTGGTTACAATACTTCAAATGATGTAGGCTCCTTCTAACTTTTGCATTCCCTCAGTCTCTAAATCTTGAGCAAGATTTCCTTGTCTCACTTGTAATTCTTAGTGATATCCAAGTTGGAGGTCCTTGGTGAACATGCTGAAGATGTTGAAGTCATTAGGGTTGAAGATGTTGAAGTCATTAGAGTTGACGATGTTGAAGTAGTCCTTTGCACATGGTGTAGTCTTTGGCCATGGGTAGGTTTTTCCATCAAGTTGAAATAGAAGAGATGTAGAGTGGAAACCAAAATGGTTGAGGAAAGAGTTTACAAGATTGTTTGTAAATAAGTTTTGCAACAAGAACAATTCCTATTCTTCTAAGGGTTTTTGTCCAATCCTAGGTTTACAAATCCTACAGGCAACACAATGCTCTGATACCATCTATAGGGGGAGTGTCCCAACCTTTAAACAACATAAGGTGGAGTCCCCTGTGTTTACAATGCTAGTCCCTGGATCAATAGCTAGCATCCGGAGATAAGATGTAATATCAAGAAACAAAGGTCATAATATAACTTTATAACCAGGAATAACATAATTTTATTACATCTTACATAGCTCATTAGGCTAATACATTACATTGCAGCGGAATAACTATAAGCATGGGGTCCTTCATCTTCAAAGTGCCACAGGCAGACATGTTGGTTGTAGACTTTGTAATCCTAATCAATCAATCTTCACTAAAATCAAATCAAACCTGCAACATTACAAGTTACAGCCACAAGGGTCAATACATTTGAATTGTATTGGCAAGTTTCACTACTATGTGGAATATAAGTGGATTCTATCACTACATGCATTTTTGGCTAAGTAGGGTTTAAGGCTCATTTGCAGAAGCAAAATTTATCCTATCTTTTCAAAATGGTTTTGGTCCTTTGTCAAATCTCCTTTTCCAAATTCCTTGACCTCCTTGGTAAATTCCCAAGTGTTCAAGTCCTTGTCAAAAATCCCTTGAGCTCCTTGGTAACCCCAAGTGCATCAAGTTTTATCAAAATCTCTTGAGCTCCTTGGTACCCCCAAGTGCATCAAGTTTTATCAAAATCTCTTGAGTTCCTTGGTACCCCCAAGTGCATCAAGTCTTTAAAAGTTTTCTTTTAGAAATTAGAATGTCGAGATTTCCCATAGTTTAAAACTTTAGTTGCTCAGTATTGTCCATAACCGGGGACACGGCTAAGTACTTAGATTTTATTATCTTCTGCAGAAGTAGTACACTTTACCCACATGTCACAATCCCATCTTGTTGCCACGGTGCCTTTGGATTAGTGCTCACCAAGATGGAGTACCGGCAGATTGAGAATGTGACGAAGTCTTTCCAGAGGGTCCTCCCATACACCATTGCTAGCTTGTCTTCAGTACCCATGTAGGATTACAGGTCCTCATGTCCAGTAAGCTAAAGACAATGCATGGGTCTTCCCAATGTAGTTGACTAAGCCAGAGCCATAAATAGCATGTGGTTGCACACGAAAGCCACAATTGGAGAAACATGTTCAATCTCTAAGTTTCCTGGGTGGTTTTCTTTTGGAGCACAACACAAAGAGATTGCCATAGACATGGTTCCTTTTGTTGCCACCTTCTCCAAAACTCAAAGTATCCTTGGCCACCCAGGTGGTTCATTGAGTCCTTGTTTTATTATATAAATTCACAAGTCCTTTTCTCAACTTCATAAAATCTCAACATGTAACTCTTTTCAAAATATAGCATGGCTAAGCATGTAACAACTACATTGTTTTCTCTAAGGAATGTATAGGGAATCCTATTAGGATTTAGCATAGCATAAGTATAGAAATTCTTTTCATGCATGTTTTCAAAATCCACTAAGTATAATGAAAATAGTAGGACTTTGAATGATAGTGTCACTTGCCTTTTTGGTAGGGAATGATGGTTCACTCCTTGATCTTGCTAGTCTCACACTTTTCTAACTTCACTACAATCAATCAAGCAAACCCAATATCAACAAGTATTCCAAACCAATAATCAATCAACATTTCACACACACAAAACAATGGGATCTAAGTCATGCATGTAAGCATGCAAGAGGTAGTTTTATTTGCAAAGATGGTTTCTACCAGGCTCTACACTTTGTAAGGTTCAAGGTGGTCACTTCCTAAAGTGGCAAAGTCATTTGCAAAAAGGGTTTGGTCTAAAACCATTTTTAAATCATTTTCTTATTTTATGTGGTGGAAAATATTTTTATCAAAGCAACAACTTTATGTTGTTCACCAAATAAGTTGTTGTTTCTCAAAACTTGGTGTTTAGGGTCAGTACGTTTGGTCCAAATCATTTTCCCAAAGTTTTTACTCTAAAAACATTTTCATAACAAAACCATTATTTTTAATTGGCTAGAAATGGGCTAAACCAATTAATCCATCCTAAACTTTACCAAATCCATTTTCAAAACCATGGGTTGGTTCCTAAGGTCAGAAGTTCACAACAAACCAATTTGCAAAGGTTTCATCCTCAAAAACATTTTTGAATAATTTTTCTAATCTAAACAAGCATACAAATGTTTCTGCAAAAACAAACAATCTAACATATACTATTTACTAAACCAATTGCATGGTTGGCTAGGGCTTGTTCCACTTATTCCAACGATATAAAGTTTGTAATTTTTGGACGTGTGGATCAAAAGTTACAAAGGTTTCAATTTGCATATCAAATCTGTTTTCAAATTCTGTTTTAAACCAAAAACTGGCCACACATCATGTTTCTATTGGGCGGTACCGCTTCGCGTGGATTGCGCGCTGTGGGGCGTTGGATCTAATTTAAACGAACGGATCAGATGGGGCGCGTACCAGTTCGCCTAATTCTAATTGCAGCAACCAGATTTTAATCCAACGGCCACAGATGCTTGGCCAAAGGCTGGCGGCGCTGCGCGGCGGCAGACGGCGGCGACGGTCAGGCGAGGAGCTAGCGGCGGTTCTAGGAAGCAAAGAACGAAGTGGGGATGCTCACCGTGATCGCGAGGACGTGGTGATGCTTGACGTGTGGTCGGCGTGGCAAGGGGCGCTCTAGGTCTGCAGCAATTCATCACCGGAGTCAAGGACGGCGTCAGGCGGCTCTGGACGTGGTCGGAGACGGTGCTGTGGTTCGCCCCGAGGGAAAATAAAGACACAGTTAGACGCGCAAGATCAATGCGAAGCTGCCTGCGTGAAGGGGAAGAAGAGGGACGGTCGGATTCTACCTGGGGACTCCACCGAAGAAGTAAACAGACGCGGTGGCGCTTAGAGCTTGTCGAAGACGGCGTTCTGGGGCGCCCGCGGTTGAATGGACGGTACAGAGAGGAGCGTCTGGGAGTGGTGAGTGTGTTCGTGTGCTCGGGGAGGCAGGAGGTGGCGAGGCTTGGCCGGAATTGGTCGGAGATGGTGGTCGGAGACAGGGGGTTGTCATAATGCGAGCACGAGGCGGCGAAGGCGATATGCAGGGGAAACGGAAGAGGCAGGCGCTTTTACCTTGCGTGATGGCTGGGCGAATTAATGCGGCAATTAACGGGGATTGAAGGAGCTTTCAATGGCAGGAGCGGCGACGTGGTTTGGGGGAAGAACAGGTCGCAGTGGGTGAGGACGATGAACAGGAGGGGTGGGGCATACTTGTCAGCGAGAAAGGAAGTGAGGGGGAGGGGTCCACAAGTCAGTTTCTGTGCGGGTGCGGTTCTAAGTGGAAAACGTTTCCCATGCTTGTGGGATCCAGAACTCCCACTGTCATCATAATGGGAACGCTTGTGAGACGATCCCGAGTTGTGCTTATCAGAATGCTTCCTCTTCCTGCTTTCAACTTGTTTCATTTTGCTCTCCAAAATAGCAGCCTTGTCACAAAGAGACTGGTATGTGGGAACATAGGCCACAGCTAACTACAGGTTTAATTCATCATTCAACCCTTCAAGGAACTTTTCCTTCCTCTTAGCATTAGTGTCAACTTCATCCGGTGCATATCGCGCCAGATTGTTGAACTCCTCAATATATTCAGCCACGCTACGGTGGCGCTGCTTCAAATTATGGAACTCTTTCTTCTTCAAACTCATCACTCCGGATGAGATCTGAGTAGTACGGAAACCATCTTCAAAGATAGCCCATGTCACATCCGCAATGGGAGTGGTGATATGGAAGTTATCCCACCAAGTGGCTTCTGGTCCTTCCAACCAGTGTGCTGCAAATCTGACTTTCTCTTCATCAGTACAACCAACGTACCAAGTCCTTGTTCACAGAGCGTAGCCAATCATTGGCCACCATAGGATTAGTAGTTCCTGAGAACTTTGCTGGCCTCAGACTTAAGAACCTGGTAAGCATGTCAAAACCCGGTGGGTTGTTCTGATTGTTGTTGTTGTTATTATTATTATTATTATTATTATTGTTGTTGTTGTTGTTGTTGTTCTGATTCTGGATGAAAGTAGTCATCATTTGCATCAGCTGAGTCTGAGCTGTCATCATTTGCTACATCTCAGGGGTGATGTTGTTGTTTTTGGGGTTGGGATTGGCACGTCGGGGAGGCATCTGTGGTTTTCAACAAGGATAAGAATGAGATACCCATAGATGCTTAGATGCACAATACATCACATAACAAACCACAATCATGCATCATAGTAGTAAAAGTTCAACAACATAGACAAAAAGTTCTGAAAAGTAAACACACCAATAGCAAGCCATCCACATGTTGGATGGTCACTGCGACTCAATAATCAAAGGCATGCTAAATAAAGGTAAATGAGTAGTCATCACTACTCCTCTGCATCAACCTCCTCATCAACAAGTGTAAGACCTGCATTCTCCATAGCGGTCTTGTATTCCTCAACATTGGTGGTCAAGGTCTCTACTTTGGCTTTGAGAGCCCTCTTACGTACTGAAGCCTCTCAATCACACCTTGCTGATGCTCGAGCTCGAAGTCCTTGGCCTCTAGTTCTGCAGTCATGTCTCGAATCCTCTTGTTCCTATCTTGGACTCGCTTCTCTTGACTCTTGAACTTTCTATCCTGACTCTCAAACTTGGCCTCCATCTCCTTGACTATCTCATCTTGCTCATGAGAGCTTGTTCTTCTCACGGCTGCACAGAGTTCTTCCTTGCTGAGCATGACGTTGGTCCTATCAGTATCTAGGTGCCTAACAAGAACCTCTAAGTCCGGGAGGTATAGACGAATCGGCTCTGCCGTCTCTCTTGATGTATCCTCAAAGTCAATGGCAACACCATGCTCATCACGTCTACCAAAGGCGTGGAAGTGAGTACCTCTAACCTCTCGAGAGTGTCTCCCTAGCAAACGTCCAAGCAAATCCTGCATGACTACCTCTAGGCCTCTCTCCTTGTCATCATGCATGAGCTTGAAGATGATGGCCTCTATGGCTGGCTCAGTCTGGCGTCCTGGCTGATTAACCTTGAAGCCCCAAAGGTCCTTCCTCTCGAACTTGGTGAGGGGAAGCATCATGATGGTAGGAAGTGGGAGATTGAGCAAACTAGTGAGCTCCATAATACGAGTGCCAAAACGAGTTCCCTTGAACTCTTCAGCCGTGCTGATAGTAACATTAGGCATCTATTTAATAAGATAGAAAAAAAATTAGAATCACACAACTTAAGATAATTCACAAGACAAGGCATCACATGCATAACTTTGGAATTCAAAACACACAAGTCATGGCATACATGGATCCATTACAAACAACCAAGGTTCAACTTATTTTAAACCACATTTGGGAAATAAAATGATAAGTGTGGTGGTCCAACTAACGAAGTACGTTACAATCCCATCTCACTTGCCAAGTTGGCTAACAGGGCATCCCTAGAGGAAATCTGTTTATCTAGATCACATGACTCCATTGCTAAGTCTATGATGCCCTTCCTTAAACTTTGGTTGGTAGCCTCTAACTCTTGGGTATGCTTCTTTTCTTCCCTAAGGTCATTCTGGGTGTTAAGCATTCTGCACTTGATTCTATCACCAAGTCCTTTGATGGCCTTCCAAGCTGCATCCCTTCCTGAATCAAAGAATGTAGTGTGCATCACTGAATTGGTGACCATGCAGAATCCTGATTCCTTGTGTTTGTCTTCCTTGTTTTTATACAAGTGAAGTTGCACCCACCAGTACTCAACTCCTTCATCCATCATAGGAAAACCTTTGTACACAGCTGCACCATGTATTCCCATGGCAACCATAAGGTCCTTGAGAGCCTTGGGGAATTCTGTCTCACACTCCGAAGTCATAGTCATGAGTGGTACCTTCCTCACGGCTTCGTTGATGGAGTTCATCTACAAATAGAGATGAGAAATAAGATTAGAAAAGTTTACGAGAAGAAAATACAAGTGTGGAAGTTGTTTAAAAGTTTTTTCCTTAGTGGTTTCCAATCCTAGGGTCATAATCCTACAGGCAACACAGTGCTCTGATACCATCTGTAAGATCCCTCCTTTGTAAAGGAAAGCATCCCTGTGATTGCAATGCTAGTCCCTGGATCAATGCTAGCATCGACCGTTTAAGATGAAGTACACAGAAACAAAGGTCATTATTACAAGTCATTCCAGAGACAAACATAATCTTTTACAAACTCCGTGGCCACAGGCCTAGTACAAGAGTTTAAATATGTAATAAGATAAATAAGTCTTCAGCTTCATGTGCCACAGGCAAGCATGTTGAGTGTAGACTCATGACCCCTAACCACCATCAGAATAACCTGCAACATCACAAGTTACAGCCACAGTGGGTCAATACATTGGAATAGTATTGGCAAGTGATACCTTAGTAGAATATTGGTAGACTAGATACTATATGCATTTTGGCTAAGTGTAGCTTAGGCTTGCTTTGCTCAAAATAGGTTTTACTTATTAGTTGAAAACACTAAGTTTTTCTTTGTCAAAATCTTTCCCAAGGAACCACCAATAGACATTGGGGAACCTTCACCCTTGTTCTACCACTAGTTTTTACTTAGAAATTGGGATGAGGAGATTCTTGATAGCTTCCATGTCTTGATGCTCAAGTTGTCTAATACCAGGGACATGGCTTAGTACTTAGATTCTTCCATCTATAGAGGTTGTGCACTTTCCCCACAAGACTTGATTTTCACCAAGACAAAACCTTTCAGAATCCTTCCCTTAGACCAAATGGACGCGTTCCAACCTATCATCCCACAACCACCAACTGTCCAAATGGCTAAGTTATTGCAACCTATATGATCCAGGTAGAGCCCATATTGCCAAGTGGCTGCACTAGAAGCTTCTTAACATATGGCATCTCAAATCCCTTTGCTCCTGGGTGGCTTTCCACAAGTGAGATACACAAAGTAAACCTTAGAAATGGGCCTTGTGTAACCACTCAACATAAACCATTCCTTCCATTCCACCCAGGTGTTTCATTCACTTAGTTGTTTTATTAAACAAAACTTAAGTCCAAAGACTTAGAAATATTTTCTCATAGCATGAATATATAACCACCCTTGGTTGCTACTAGCTAGGCTAAGCATGGCATTGATAAGACTTAGAAATATTTCTAGCAATTCTACAACTACTAGGATTTCCCAAGCATAGCATATAGATCAAAATATCCATGCAAGTCTAGCAAAATATTTCTAATGCATAGTTGAAAAAACATAGGAATAAATCATAAAGAACCACTTGCCTTGGTATTTTGGGGAGTAGCAATAATCCTCACAATCACAATCACTATTTGCACCAAAATCTACACATAAAATAATGGCACAAAATCACTTATACAATTTATACAAGCAAAAATACATGAATGTATGCAATATGCCATGTGATGATTTTCTACACCAAACAAGACAAGTGCATAGTAATGAATCATAAACAAGTACAAAACAAGCCAAATAAACTTTATTTGAATAGCAAAATATTTTCCAAATAATTACTATACTCAAATTATGCCTACAAATGTTTCTGCAAAAAAAACTATTTTAACAGAGGCAAAATATTAAACACATTGCATCAATGGAAAGGATTTTCTCTCCTGATTCCATTGATATAAAATTTGTCAAATTTGGACGTGGGAATCAAAAGTTATGAATTAAACAAGTTTAACCATCTAATTGATCTAATTCAAATTTTTAAAACGAAACTCATGCCATGCGGAAGCGTCTGGTTGGTTGGTACCACTTTGCGCTGGATCGCGCTTGCGAACTGTTAGATCTAACTAAAACACGTGGCCAGATCTGCTCCTTACCTCTTCGTGACAGATCTAATCTTATACGTTGGATCTAGATCCTACAGCCATAGATCTATCGACCACGAGCGGCGCTAAGCGGCGATCAGCGGCGGCTCTGTCAGAGTCGTTGCCGACGTTCTAGGTCGCGCGGGAGAGGGAGAAGGGGCTTACTGTGCTCGCCGTGTGCTGCTGATGCTCGAGGTAGGCTTCGTTGGAGAAGGGGCGCAGAGGTGGTCGCTGGAGCTCGTCGGAGTCGTGCGCGGCGTCGGGTGGTTGCAGACGTCAATGTTGCCGAGGCTCTATGCCGTCCTTGCACGAATGAAACGCATCAGGGGGTGCGCAAAGTCACAGTGAGAAAGATGGTTTCAAGGAGAGATCAAGGGGCACTCGATTCGTACCGTGATTTCTCACCGGATTTGAGGAAAGCGTCGGGCACTTGCGGTGGTTGTTGAATCCGTCGATCTAGGCCACGAGCAGACACGGAAAACACATGACGTGAGTCGCATGGTCTAAGGAAGCATGCTAGCGTGAACGAGACCGAGTGGGGTGGACGGAGCTTACCGGAATCGTCCGCCGGAGTGGCTCGGTACCGCGGCGGTGCGAGCAAAATTGTGGGCAGCCTGGTGGCGCTTCTGGCTAGCTCTGTTGGGGGAAATGGTCGCGGGGGCGGAAATCACTCGCCGAATCAATGCAATTAAGCGCGGCATTAGTGGGGGAAACGGCAGCTGCGAGGTGGTCGTCGGCCTTGATTGAGGACGAAGGGGTGACATGGCAGTGAGGGCCCAGTTGTCAGGGAGCGGGTACGCGTGTGCGGGGTAGGAAACGAGGGGAGAGGGGGAAACGGCCCGGGTGGGCTTGTGGGCTGTTAGTGGTGCTGGGCCAAAAGGCTGGCGCCAGGTTTTATTTTTTTCCTTTTGCTTTTCTTTTTCTGTTTGATTTTCTAGAAATGATTTTCAAACCCTAATTCAAACAAGTTTGATTTCAAATCTTCTTTAGATTTTTATACAGTGAACTTTGTACTCAAATGTGTGTCAAACACTTCTGTTTACTCAAAAACACTTTGATCAATTGAAACATAAAATAAAACCATGCCTTTATGGGATATAAATAATAGGCATAAAAATTGGTTTTATATTCATACTTTGTTTTGAAATCTTTGCCCAAGCTTTGGAAAACTCTTAAGTTTGAACTCAAAACATTACTGAATAAAATAAGTATCTTTCTCATTAGAAAGTAGCACTAAAGCTAGAGCATATTTACATAAAATAATGAGCAACATATGCTCCTATTTTTGAAATGGTTTTGAAATGGAACCCTAAATGATCATGGATGCATGGATGATATGCATGACTTTTGAAACATGATTTTAGGGATGTTACAGTTTCCAAGGGAAGTGACAAAAATATCTTCGGTTGTAGATGTGTTGTTGCTACTAGGGACAAAACAACGGTCTCTTGTTCATGGAACATGTGGACTGTTTACCTTACACACTTTGCTTAAAGCAGTCGTCTGTTGCTTGAAACTTAATACTGGAGGGGGTTTGGATGATAACGTGAAGGTGGACTTCTAGTCATAGATGCAGTTGGATGGCGGTCTATGTATGTTGTTGTATTGCCCAATCAAACCTCATAGGATCTTTCTGACTAGTAATTGCATTGTAATGCCTTGCTCAGTTCCTGTCAATTGCCCAGCTGTAATTTGTTTACCCTTCATGCCATGTTGTTTATCTAAGGAGAGCACCTCTAGTGAACTATGGACCCCGGTCCAATCTTTACCATTGATACATCTTCCACCGTTACTTGTTTACTCGCTGCAAACCACCATTACCTTCCACACCATACGTTAAATCCATTGTTACAGCAAACCGGTGAGCTTGCAACCTCACTGATTCGTTGGGACAAAGTCTTGAGTTTGTGTTGTGCAGGTCTCCACATTGTTTTCAATACCTATGTGACGTTTCCTTCCTCCTTCTGGTTCGATAACCTCGGTATCAACTGAGGGAAAACTTGTTGTTGTGCTCTTCACACCCTGCGCTTGGGGTTACCAACAAAGTGCCACGTCGAGCACCGTCAGGGGTGTCCGAGGAGGCTGCACCCCCTCTAGATGAGGGCTAGCCCAGGCGCGCACGGCCAGGGGTGTGGCCCCCTCGAGGCCCTCCTCCGTCTCGTCTTCTTGCTCTGTGTTCTCCTTGGTGAAATATTGACTTTGGCTTTGTCCCATCCAATTCTGAGAATATTCATTTTCTAGCTTTTCTGGAACCAAAAATAGAAGAAAGCATGCAACTGGCACTGTGGCATCTTATTAATAGGTTAGTCCCAGAAAACATATAAAAATACCTCGAAGTGTAAACAAAGCAAAGCAAAGTTGATACTAAACAAGCATGGAACATAAAAAATTATAGATACGTTGACGATGTATCAAGCATCCCCAAGCTTAACTCATGCTCGTCCTCGAGTAGGTAAGTGGTAAAAAGAATCATTTTTAAGGTGACATGCACCATCACAATCATGATCAAACTATTTGCATGCATTGAAAGCTGGGATCGAAGTACTCTAAACATGAGCATGAAATATGAAGTTCTAACAATAAGGCATAACAACTATTGTTGCAACATGAAATGATACAAACAAATATCATGAATAACAATGCATTGAAAGACATTTGTTTGTTTCACATATAGAAAACATAGCATAGTGGCATTCAGCTTGTCCTTCATGGAGTAGCAAAACATAAATGCATAGGACGCCTTCAAAGTTCATAAGGGTGACTAGATACAGATAGTTCAAGAACAAGCAATATCAACATTATGAATCAATCAATAAGTTTTGGGACAGTGCATATAGAACTAAGAATGGCAACTATGCTCTCTTAATTGGTGCCTAAGGATAGAAGATGGAGACTCAATATAGTGGAAGAAATGCCCTTCAAAGGGAAGTAGGGATTTCAAGTTTCAAAAAGAGCTTCCAAAAATTATGGTACTTGTTAGCTTTCAGCTTTCATTGCCCTATCATAAGCATCTTGAATTGATTAAGGTTGAAGTAAACAAACTATGGAGTATATGCTTGACAAAGTATAAGTTGGAAATCTCATGTCCCTTGAGTACGAGGGCCGCTCCTCATGCTACTCAACTCTAGTTACCGGTAAGTTCTTTTCATAGTAAATACATGTGTATCATAGAGAACCGCCAATGGGGTACCCCTTGCCCAATGATACAGGAGCTATCCCATATCAAAATGACAAGGAAAGCAGATAATGAGCATCTCAGCAATCTTATTATTTACCATGGTAAAATGGTGCTTTTTTCTCTCTTTCCTCTTTTTCTCTTTTTTCTGTATCTCATATCTCTTTTTTTATAAGAAGGATTCTTCATAGATTGCTCACTATAGTGATGCTGCAAGTTTTCACCATGATTAGACATGGCTTAGGCTAGCGGCCCTGTCGTTTCTCTAACACATATGCATAACCCCATGGACTTACAAACTTTCCTTTTATTTCACACCGACGAAATCCATAAACAAAAGAGCATGATATCAACTGGGTAGATATTTACAGGTGTTGAAAGCGTTCCCCGTGATAGCTCGGTTCTTCTAATCCCATCTTATAAGTGCAAGCATATATAACATAGATGACACAATGGTTCAAGTTTATTAAGGGCAACAAAATAAAGTGTGCCATCAAGTTTGTGAGAGCTTTAATCACTAATTTTTTTACATAAAAAATACTTTTTAATTGGAAGGTAGATAAAACAAGAATTTACTAGAAATGGTGTAACACACCATGCATAGAAATTTATAGTGGACACTTTGGGATAAGTTAGTTTCTTGGAAGTTGGATGCATGAGTAGAGCTTACTCAATACAAGTGAAAGCTAGCAAAAGACTGGGTGCGACCAACTAAGAGAGCAATAATGGCCATAATCATGCAGAGCGACAAAACATTATCATCTAAAGCATAAAGTGGTATCACAAGTCAAAAAATAAGTGATCATAGATGCTATGGTTGTAATATCCCAAATTTAGAGATGATAGAATGCTATGATTTATGATAAAAACAAGTATTAATCCTGGGTAGTGGGTCGAGAGTAACTCTTAGATTCCTTGGTCAAAGGCCTATGCAAAATCGATAGACATACCGTTGTTGGTAAGTGTAATATATTGGGTTATAGAGTGTCATGCGTTTTATTTGAAAAAACAAAACACAAGAGAAAACGAATTCCAAGGCTGATGCTTGAGTCTCAAACCTCATGTCCTAACATGTAGCTATAACCTATTTGAACTGGAGCACTTCTTCCGTAATGGACAGTGGTGGCTTTTCCTGGTTTTCAGTATTTGAAAAGAAAGAGAAATAGAGGTTGGGCTGGACTAGGCTTCTTGTACCTGAGCCAATTTATCCTGGTCGTATACTAGAGAAGATTTAGACACAGTTATCGTCACACCCTTCTGCCCTAAAGAATTCCTAAGCCTTAGTTCCCAAAGGCCGCCGCCACCGCCGTAGTCCTCTCATTCTGCAAGTTCACGGCCGTCGCCTCTTCTGATTCGTGACCTACGATGTTGCCGTCTTGTTACTAGGCACGTCCGCCTCTGCAAGCCATGGACTGCCGGCACTCCGCCGCCGCCACGCCCACATACGTTGATTGAGTCTGGAGCTCGGCGCCTGTGGCTGCCGTCTCATTGGGTTCAACCATCGTGACATGACGAGTGTTACCAGATAAAACTAGCCTACTCACGATCTAGAACTTGCACTTGTGATGGTTAAAGTCATGAGTTGGAGACATTATCTTTACGAACAATCTTGTGATAGTTTCACTCATCATATGAGTTTCAAATACCCCTCCACATAGGGAGTTGAACTTGATGCAAAGATGGTGGCTAGAATTGATAAAGGCATATGACTTCTCTATCCAGTACAACCTAGGCAAGACCAAGTTATTTTCAAACACTCTTAGTTAAAAGTTTGTTCCTCGCAACACTGATTGTCTTGTCGCTGAATTTGGACGGATAGGCATCTTATAATATTTTTCTGGTGTAGCACACACTAGTAGAAAACAGGCCATCCGTCCACGCCCCCTCAGAGCACTAGTCCCGGTTGCGCCACCAACCGGGACTAATGCTGGCACGCGTCCCGGTTGGAGCGGGCACGGGGCCAGGGGGCATGGGTCCCGGTTGGTAAGGGGGCATGCGTCCCGGTTGGAGCCACCAACCGGGACTAAAGGTTTGGCCACAGCCACGTGGCCTGGCACGCACCTTTAGTCCCGGTTGCTGGCTCCAACCGGGACTAAAGACCGCCTCTATAAATGCAACGCCCCTCCTCTGCCTCACTCTGTTTTTGAATGGTGTAAGCTGTGAGGGTGTGCTAGTTTTTCTCATGCATGCATGGAAGGTGTTTGTTGAAATGTTTGAGTGAAAAATCCTTTGAATTTCTCATAGAACAAAAATATAGAAGGTGTCCAGACGCAGCTTGAGCTTATTTCCCTCGATCGAGGTTAGCAATCTTATCTTTTCTAGGTCATTGATACAATTCATGTCGGTGTGAATTGGTTATTTCACTATTTATGATGTCCTGTTTTTGATAAACTTACTTATATGATGCAGATGAGCGGTCGGAATGGATGTACGGTGACGGCGGGTAGCGGGTATATCAAAGGCGTGGATAAATTTATCGATGTGGCTACGGCAAACAAAGAGAATGGATTTATCGTTGTCCATGTGTTCAATGTCGGAACAACAAGGAGTACTCTTCCTCGAAAATCATTCGGCCACCGATTATGAAAGGTTTCATGCCCAACTATAATTGCTGGACCAAGCACGGGAAAGAGGGGTTATGATGGAAGATGGTGAAGAAGAAGATGATGATAACAACTATCATCATATGTTTCTGAATACAGTGATACCGCAATGGAAGACAATGGAGAGGAAAAAGGTGAAGAACGGGCATCGGATGAGCCGGTGATGAACTTGGTAGGGTCATTTCGATGCAAAGCGAGGCGTGAAACAGAAAATGAGAAGTTGAAGTTAGAGGGCATGTTAGAAGATCACAAGAAATTGTTGTACCCAAATTGTGAAGATGGCAGCACAAAGCTCGATGCGACCTTTGGAATTGTTGCGATGGAAGGCGAGTGTGGTCTAACTGACTCCTCATTTGAAAAGATGCTGAAAATAATGAAGCCAAGTTTCCAAAACATAACGAACTTCCCGATAGTACCTACGAAGCAAAGAAGACTCTCCGGGATTAGATGTGCAAAAGATACATGCATGCATTAATGATTGCATCCTCTACATGATAAGGAGTATGAGAATTTAGATAAATGCCCGGTATGCAGCGTTGCGGTATAAGATTAGACGAGATGACCTGGTGATGTTGAGGGAGAGCCTCCTGAAGAGGGTTCTGCTAAGGTTATGTGGTATGCTCCTATAATACCAAGGTTGAAACGCATGTTCGAAACAAAGAGCATGCCGGGTTGTTGCGATGGCACAAAGAAGACCGTAAGAAAGGCGGGAGTTGAGACACCCTGATGGGTCACAGTGGAGAAAAATCGAGAGACTTCGACTTTGCAGGTGGCGCAAGGAACTTATGGTTTGGTCTAAATACGGATGGCATGAATCCTTTTGGGAGGAGCTGCACACAAGACTGCCCGTGACTCTATGTATCTACAACCTGCCTCCTTGGTTGTGCATGAAGCGTAAGTTCATTATGATGCCGGTGCTCATCCAAGGCCCAAGCAACCGGCAACGCGACATTGATGTGTACCTTAGGCCATTAGTTGAAGAACTCTTACGGTTGTGGGGCAAACCAGTGTACGTCGTGGGATGAGAACAAACAGGAGCCATTTAATCTATGAGGGTTGTTATTCGTAACCATCAATGATTGGCCTGCTCTTAGTAACCTTTCAGGACAGACAAACAAAGGATATAAGGCATGCACCCACTGTTTAGATAAGACCGAAGGTACATATTTGCATAAATGCAAGAAGGTTGTGTACCTAGCGAATCGACGATTTCTTCCGACCAATCATCCCGTAAGAAAGAAAGGCAAGCATTTCAAAGGTGAGGCAGATCACCGGAAGAAGCCTGAACTCCCAGCTGGTGATGATGTATTTGGTATGGTCAAGGACATAGAAGTAATCTTTGGAAAGGGTCCCAGCGGTCAATCAGTTCCGAACGACGTCACTACAGGACACGCACCCATGTGGAAGAAGAAATCTATATTTTGGGAGCTGCCATATTGGAAAGTCCTGCGTGTCCGCTCTTCAATCGACGTGATGCACGTGACGAAGAATCTCTGCGTGAACCTGCTAGGATTCCTAGGCGTGTATGGGAAGACAAAAGATACACCAAGCACGGAGGACCAACAAATTATGAAAGACCCAAAGAACATGCATACAGATAACAAGACGGATAAAGGCGTCACTTAAGTCGTGCCAGCTATGCTCTTACCAAAGCAGAAGGAAATCTTTTTGAAGTCCTTTGGTATCAAGGTGCCGGGCTTCTCATCTAATATAAAGGGATAATAAATATGGCGAGAAAAGTTCCAAAACCTGAAGTCTCATGATCACGTGATTATGACGCAGATTGCTTCCGATTGCATTGAGGGGCTTCTACCGAAAATGTTCGAGTACCCATTGTGAAGCTGTGCATTCCTCAATGCAATATCTCGAAGGTAATCAATCCAGATATTCTGCCAAGGTTACGAAGGATGTGGTACAATGTCTTGTTAGTTTTGAATTGGTGTTCCCACCATCCTTCTTCAATATTATGACGCATCTCTGGTTCATCTAGTGGAAGAGATTGCCATTCTCGGTCCGTATTTCTGCACAATATGTTCCCTTTGAGAGGTTCATGGGAGTCTTAAAGAAATATGTTCATAACCGTGCTAGACCAGAAGGAAGCATCTCCAAGGGATATGGAGCAGAGGAGGTCATTGAGTTTTGTGTTGACTTTATTCGACCTTAAGCCGATTGGTGTTTCGACATGCATGAGGGAAGACTAAGTGGAAAAGGCACTGGGAAAGAAAGCACCGATATGTAGGGACGGGATTCTTTCACTAAAGCACACTACAGTTCTACATAATTCCACCTTGGCAGCTCGTATATGGAGGAACACAAGAATATTGTACGCTCCAAAACCCGGGAAGCTGAATCATGGATTACAGATGAACACATGAAGTCTGGTGGTTGGATGCGGACACATCTCTTGAATGACACCACTGTTGGAGATCAGCTATACTTGTTGGTCAGTCACCATCTTCTCGTATTGAATTTCCAAGGGTACGAAATAAATGGGAATACATTCTACACGATCGCCCAAGATAAAAGAGCACCAACCAAAATAGTGGTGTCCGCTTTGATGCAATAGACGAGAATGGACAAAAGGACACATATTATGGTTACATAGAGGAGATATGGGAACTAGACTATGGAGTCTCTTTTAAGGTCCCTTTGTTTCGCTGCAAATGGGTCAACCTGAATGGGAAGGGTAAAGATAGACCGGTTATGCGGAATGACAACAGTGGATCTCAACAATCTTGGTTATAGAGATGAACCATTCGTCCTAGCCAATGATGTGTCTCAGGTTTTCTATGTGAAGGACATGTCCTCCAGACCGAAAAAAAAAATATGCAAACGAATACATCATATGATGATCCAAAGCGTCACATAGTTCTTTCAGGGAAAAGAAACATCGGGAATCGAGGGCAAGATGGACATGTCAAGATTATAATAAGTTTGATGAAATTCCGCCTTCACGGAAAACCCAAGCATTCCGTTAAGTAAAGAAGATGCTCCATGGTTACGTCAAGCGGTCATAAGGAATGAATATGCCAAGAAGTTCATGCTCATATTATGTAACTCTAGTTCATGTCTTCGCGGTTTGTGGCTTGACCGGATATCTTCGCGGTTTGTGGCCTTTAGTCCCGGTTTTGTAGTCTCGTTTTAATATTAATAAATGTCTTGAGTGTTAGTCCCATTTTGTGGCTGGACCGGAGTGCCTCTATGACCAGTTTCGAGATGCGAGGACTGGCCCGCCGCATCTCCGAAACTGCCGCAGTGGTGTCCTGCTCTCAAAACCATCTTGCAGCTTGTAACTTCACTAACTAGATCAATACGCCTCGGAGCTAATTTCACATATTAGGAGTGCCTATGACCGATTTCTCGGAGATGCCGGAGGACGGGCTCCGTCGGCATCTCCTCAAATCGCATGATGGTGTCCTGCTCGAAAACCATCTTGCAGCTTGTAACTTCACTAACTAGATCAATCGCCTCGAGCTAACTAATTTCACATATTAGGGAGTGCCTATGACGTTTCTGAGATGCCGGAGGAGGCTCCGGCATCTCCTCGAACTGGCCGCAGTGGTGTCCCTGCTCAAAACCATCTTGCAGCTTGTAACTTCACTAACTAGATCAATACGCCTCGAGCTAACTAATTTCACATATTAGAGTGCCTCTATGACCAGTTTCGGAGATGCCGGAGGACTGGCCCGCTCGGCATCTCCTCGAACTGGCCGTAGTGGTGTCCTCGCTCTCGAAAACCATCTTGGAGATGCCTCAAACTGCTGGAGGACTGGACTCACAAGGATGCATATTTATAGTACAAGCAGCTCGGCATAATGTCGACACTCACGACATAATGTCGACACTCACCCCTATTATTAGTGCTGACTCATCTTTAGTCCCGGTTGGTGTCTCCAACCGAGACTAAAGGTTCATCTTTAGTCCCGGTTGGTGACACCATCCGGGACAAGGTACAAGCCACGACATAATGTCGACACTCACCCCTATTATTAGTGTTGTCTGCCCACTGCCAAGTATCCCTTTAGTCCCGGTTTGTGACTACATCCGGACTAAATGTGCCGAACAATGATCATGTGTGTGTGGACATTGGTATGTAGAACAATGTTGCAGAGGAAGTTTTCCTTTTGTCGCACGGAAAATCCCTTTTCCATTTTCCGAGCGCAAAAACGGGTCGCTTTGTGAAGTAACCACCAAAATGCCGTTCGAATGCTACCGTCCTATTTTCCTAAAATACTAGACCACCTTACATGGACTATATCCCAACCGGTACAAATCGGGACTAAATATGAACCCTCTCTTTATATAGGCATTTCCCTCTATTTATTAGGTAACACTTAAGACATTTATTAATATTAAAACCGGGACAAATCGGGACTAGCTAACACTCAGCCTAAAGCGCCCCTTTAGTCATAATCATGCCTAGTC
This sequence comes from Avena longiglumis, assembly GCA_030063025.1. Lineage (NCBI taxonomy): Eukaryota > Viridiplantae > Streptophyta > Magnoliopsida > Poales > Poaceae > Avena > Avena longiglumis. The sequence goes on from CP125974.1 coordinate 107,594,676, forward strand.
CTATAGTACGCAGCTCGTGGTCTTCATCGTCGTCATCATCATCATCGCCATCGCCACCGCCACCGGGATCCTCACCCATCCATGGCATATACCGAGGCCATTCCAGCCTTGGATTCATGACGATGCCATCTGGGACGATGTGGGGCCTGTGGCGGGTGGACTCGTGGGCACCGTGGCGGATGGTCTCCCCGGCGATGTAGCGCATCACTGATGATAATGCGGTTCTCCCACCACGAACGGCCGACTTCGTTGTTGTTCACCGGTGGCGGCCATCACCCTCGTACTGGCGAGCTCCCTTTCCGCCTATTAGCGAAGAAGGCATTCCGGTGTCATAGTTGTCGGGATCCCACTGGGATCCATCCGCTCCGGCGTGAGCTCGTGGTAGAAGTGGTTTGTGATGGCGCTGGCGTCGCGGAACCTTGAGGGACAGAGGGACAGAACCCCTCCAGCTCGAGATCCAGCCGGGCGGCCGTACCCGGTGGACAAGGGTAGTTGAGGCGCCTGGCATCGGTCTCCTCGAGGGTCGAATGGCCCGATGGCGTTGTCCATTGTTCTAAGAGAGGAAGGTGTGGATGTGTGGATAGCCATGACACGATCACCCTAAATATAGAGGGAAAGGGTGGGAAAACTTGGCATGAAGCTTTGGGAAATGGCGGGAAATATCTTTAGTCCCGGTTAGTGACTACATCCGGGACTAAAAGCTCTATTAGAAAGGAAAGGGCGGGAAAAATTGGCGGGAAGAGGTGGGAAATGGCGGAAATATTTTTAGTCCCCGTTTGTGACTACATCCGGGACTAAATGTGTGCCGAACAATGATCATGTTTCGAAAAAACCTTCACAAAATGACCTATCATGTTCGAGGTTTCATGGCTTTCGGTCCAAATGACCGATGTTATGTGCTGAATCACGGCATAGTTTGTGATGTTGTGCCCATATTATGCATGTGAGTGGACATTGGTATGGAGAACAATGTTGGAGGAGGAAGTTTTCCTTTTTGTCGCACGGAAAAACCCTTTTCCATTTTCCGAGCGCAAAAAACGGGTCGTTTTGTGAAGTAACCACCAAAATGCCGTTGAATGCTACCGTCCTATTTTCCTAAAATACTAGACCACCTTACATGGACTATATCCCAACCGTACATCTCAAACCTTTTCGTCCATCCCGTAAAAGGACAAATGTCTGTGAATCGGCAGGAAGTGGGTCCGGTTTGTACTACAGTACATGATCTATCGCCCGTGATTTTTGAAAAATCGCTTAGACTCGCAATATGTGGTTTCTTCAGAGATCCAATGCAAGTTCTAACGATGCCGTCCCTATCTTCATGCACACCGTTCCACCATAGTTAGAAATTCAAATAATTCAAAACGGGCATAATAAATTCAAAAAAAATCCGAACAATGAAAATCCTTCGCGTGGTGTCATATTATGTTACATAGTTGAAAGGAAAAATACCAGACTTGGTATATTGATCATGTTTCGAAAAAACCTTCACAAAATGACCTATCATGTTCGAGGTTTCATGGCTTTCGGTCCAAATGACCGATGTTATGTGCTGAATCACGGCATAGTTTGTGATGTTGTGCCCATATTATGCATGTGAGTGGACATTGGTATGGAGAACAATGTTGGAGGAGGAAGTTTTCCTTTTTGTCGCACGGAAAAACCCTTTTCCATTTTCCGAGCGCAAAAAACGGGTCGTTTTGTGAAGTAACCACCAAAATGCCGTTTCAGAATGCTACCGTCCTATTTTCCTAAAATACTAGACCACCTTACATGGACTATATCCCAACCGGTACATCTCAAACCTTTTCGTCCATCCCGGTTAAAAAGGACAAATGTCTGCGAATCGGGAAGTGGGTCCGTTTGTACTATGGTACATGATCTATCGCCCGTGATTTTTTGAAAAAATCGTTTTTAGACTCGCAATATGTGGTTTCTTCAGAGATCCAATGCAAGTTCTAACGATGCCCGTCCCCTTTCTTCATGCACACCGGTTCGACCATAGTTAGAAATTCAAATAATTCAAAACGGGCATAATAAATTCAAAAAAAATCCGAACAATGAAAATCCTTCGCGTGGTGTCATATTATGTTACATAGTTGAAAGGAAAAATACCAGACTTGGTATATTGATCATGTTTCGAAAAAACCTTCACAAAATGACCTATCATGTTCGAGGTTTCATGGCTTTCGGTCCAAATGACCGATGTTATGTGCTGAATCACGGCATAGTTTGTGATGTTGTGCCCATATTATGCATGTGAGTGGACATTGGTATGGAGAACAATGTTGGAGGAGGAAGTTTTCCTTTTTGTCGCATCGGAAAAACCCTTTTCCATTTTCCGAGCGCAAAAACGGGTCGCTTTGTGAAGTAACCACCAAAATGCCGCTTCGTAATGCTACCGTCCTATTTTCCTAAAATACTAGACCACCTTACATGGACTATATCCCAACCGGTACATCTCAAACCTTTTCGTCCATCCACGTAAAAGGACAAATGTCTGCCGAATCGGGAAGTGGGTCCGGTTGTACTACAGTACATGATCTATCGCCGTGATTTTTTGAAAAATCGTTTTAGACTCGCAATATGTGGTTTCTTCAGAGATCCAATGCAAGTTCTAACGATGCCCGCCCCTATCTTCATGCACACCGTTCGACCATAGTTAGAAATTCAAATAATTCAAAACGGGCATAATAAATTCAAAAAAATCCGAACAATGAAAATCCTTCGTGGTGTCATATTATGTTACATAGTTGAAAGGAAAATACCAGACTTGGTATATTGATCATGTTTCAAAAACCTTCACAAAATGACCTATCATGTTCGAGGTTTCATGGCTTTCGGTCCAAATGACCGATGTTATGTGAATCACGGCATAGTTTGTGATGTTGTGCCCATATTATGCATGTGTGTGGACATTGGTATGGAGAACAATGTTGCAGAGGAAGTTTTCCTTTTGTCGCACGGAAAAACCCTTTTCCATTTTCCGAGCAAAAACGTCGCTTTGTGAAGTAACCACCAAAATGCCGCTTCGAATGCTACCGTCCTATTTTCCTAAAATACTAGACCACCTTACATGGACTATATCCCAACGGTACATCTCAAACCTTTTCGTCCATCCACAGTAAAAGGACAAATGTTTTTGAATTATTTATTTAAATCCAAACACTTTTTATGTTTAAAATTTTTCTAAATTCCAAATTAATATTCAAAAATATAAGTTAATTCATTTTAAAAGGTTATATTAATTATTTTTTAAAAATAGAATATGTTTTTGAATTATTTATTCAAATCCATACACTTCTTATGTTTAAAGTTTTTCTAAATTCCAAATTGATATCAAAAAAATATAAGTCAATTCATTTTTAATTGTAAATGGTTCATATTTTAAATGGTTACATTAATTTTTTTTAAAACAGAAAATGGTTTTGAATTGTTTATTCAAATCCAAACACTTTTTATGTTTAAAGTTTTTCTAAATTCCAAATTAATATTCAAAAATATAAGTTAATTAATTTTAAATGGTTACATTAATTATTTTTTAAAAATAGAAATTGGTTTTGGATTATTTATTCAAATCCATACACTTCTTATGTTTAAAGTTTTTCTAAATTCCAAATTAATATTTAAAAAATATAAGTTATTTCATTATTAATTTTAAATGGTTCGTTGTTTAAATGGTTACATTAATTATTTTTCAAAACAGAAAATGGTTTCGAATTAGTTATTCAAATCCAAACACTTTTTATGTTTAAAGTTTTTCTAAATTCCAAAGTAATTATCATTTAAAAAACATTACAAATTTAAACCCCAAAATAAAAAATAAAAGTAGAACAGAGAAAATAAGCAAAAAATTTGAAAGGGGAATACGTCCGGTTGGAGCCACCAACCGGACGAAAAAACCTTGTAACGCCCTTCAATGCCCTTTAGTCGGTTGGTGGCTCCAACCGGGACGTATCTACTAGTCGGTTGGAGCCACCGGGAATATCTCCCCTTTATAACTTCTCTTCTTCTCCATCTCACTCTTCTCTGCTTCTCTGTTTCATCGACGACGCCCAGGCTGACCGCGCCCTTCCCCGACAACCGCGCCGCCCTGCCTCCGCCGCCACCGCCAAGGCCTCGGTCGCCACCACGCGCTCCGGCCGCCACCGCCGCCCGCGTCTCCTTCCCGGCAGACCGTGCGCCGCGCCCTTCCCCCGAATACCGCCGCCGCCTTCCCCACTGCGTCATCGCCTCGGAAGAGGTATCGCCTCTCCACATCTGTCCTCCCCGCCCTCTGCTGCTGGTGGTAGGCGGCTTCTTGCTAGGTCTTCTTGGTGGGCTTGGTGGTGGGCGGCCTGTCTTGCAGCGTCTGACGAGGAAGAGGAGATGGGCCTCGTCGAAAGCTTTGCCCTGTTTGAAAAAAAAAAGGTTGTGCATCATCGCATCTAGGGTTTGGGGCGGGTCGTCCCCATACCCGCCCATTTAAGTTGTCGGGTTTCATTTCTTACCATACGTGACCCGGCGGGTTCGGGGCCCAGTACCAGCGGATGAGGCAGGGCGGCGACACATGCGGAAGAAAACAATGGGATAGTAGGATGGGTTTGGTGAAAATGGGCGTGCGTGCGTGTCTTGTCTTGAGGACTCCATATTCCAGCGTGCGCATGTGATGTGTGTTCTGCGTGCATGGCCAGCGTGGGCGTGTATACGGTTTGTTCTCGTGATTGTCTGCGGTTTGTTCGTGATTGTACGGTTTGTGTTGCTTGCTATATTAATATAGCGGGCTAAGCCTATTCGAGGAGGCGGGCGCGAACTGGCGCCCTGGCGCGTGGACGAGGTAGGCGGCGGATCAGCCAGGCAACTGGGCCATGGCCAGCGCAGCGAAAATCCCCGTACCATACCATATAACGATAAAAGAAATTTGGCCCGTAGTGTACCCGGACTGGCCCATCTTACTGTTTGCTCGACCACGAGTCCGTGAAGCCTCATCGCTCAACTCCTTGGCGTCCAGCTCGCCCTCTCGGCTAGTCGCTATAGGAAGCGTCGCCACCGGTCAACAAGCGCATTGTTGGAAAAATGTTCAACAACTTAAATGACAAGTTTAATTAGAACACCCTAGTAACCCTAACGGTGATTCGGAGTTCCTTGAGTTAGGGTTTGCGCCCTCGGAACCCCAATTAACTTGTCGAGAATGCTTTAGGGTTACATTCCAATGCACATTAACTTGTCGTATCATCACCATTGCTTGAGCATTGCATCGATGCCATGTGTTGATTGTTTCCCTTTCTTTCCGGTGATTTGGTTCTTCTCGGTAGAATACGATATCGAGATTGAGATCGAAGACCGAGATCAAGACCATAGATAGATCGAAGACCTTTTGTAGCCTTATACTCATGTTCCTCTCATAGCCTTAGGGTTTAGGGTTTCTCTTCATTTTATTATTGTGTATGTATATATTAGGGTTTCACCTTGATCCGGAAAATATTAGTTAGCTTTGACTTATTCGTAACTTTCTCCTTTAGCGCTTTGACTTATTCGTTTTCCACCTATGCGAAAATATGGACCCACACGTCGAGAGCGAAGAAAAGGAAGAGTTGATCCGGTGTGATCCGTGGGAAGATAATTTAGGCGTATCAGCGTTTACGAACAACTCCGGTGAGGTGATCCTCTTTTTTGAGTAGACAACTTGTTTGAGGTTGAAGGTGTTGCCTTCCAGCGAGAAGGCGATGCCTTGTGTAACCGAGAAAGGCACGCTCCGGCGAGGTGCATGTAATATAAATCAATTCATTAATTAATCATCTGCTATCTATATAGAAATAATGGACGATCTTTCTTCTTTTAGCCCTCGGATCGAAGGAATCTCTTGAAAAAAAGACGAGGCCCAACCAAAAGTTGGAAGACCATGAGAGGTTCGAATCGAAGATGTCGTGAAGGCAGCGACCGGCAGCGCTCCGGTTATCGCAACCAAATTTGTGGCACAATGCGGAATGTCGTTAGGGACTTAATCCCGATCACGATTAGAAATTGGAATAGGCCTGCTAATGCGGATGAAGAGGAACATCTTTATTTGTCCCTAACCATGCCAAAGATTTCTGTGGAAGAGGCTCATGGTTAATTTCAAACTACGAAGATAGAGCTGGATCCAAATGCGGAGGATCCAGATTGAGGACGCTTACAACATGGGAGAGCCATGGAGGCTAAGGTCGTGGAGTGGGCTTTGAAGAAGATGGCCCGATGTTTCACCAACTGGAAGAAAAGATTGCACCTTGACTATGTCGTGAAAGAGAAGACTCGATTTCAAGAAGACTCGTTTGAGAAGATAAAACCATTACAGGCTGAGTTTGTGGAATACAAGACATCGAAAAAGCTAAGGAAATGTCTGAAAGAATAAGTGAATCTTGCTAACAAGAAGTATCACCATACTATGGGGCAAGGTGGCTCTGGGTGGCATTCCTAAGTGGGAGAAACTTGAGCGAGGCTGCGTGATAAAAATATCACCCAGAGAGCGATTGGGTAGAACGTGCAAGGAATTGGTTTTACGGGCATGGGGGCACGTTGGACTCGGAAGGAGGTGTATATATACCATACGACATAAAGAAGACCCTTGCCAATCGAGAGGATGAGAAAAGCGGTAAAAGGTGTTAAAGATGGGGACTTCATTCCCGATAGAGAATGATGAGCTCACACTCGCCCTTGGAAATAAGGAACATGATGGACGAACACGAGGCACAATAGGCTCCCAATCATGGAGGACTGGGTTTCGAAGAGGAAGAAATATCCATAGAAGCCGTCGGAGGAGTAAGGGCGGGCGGTTGAAGCGAAAGTCGAGAAAGAGCGAATCGTTTAATTGAAGAACGATTAAAGCAACAACAAGATGAAATTAACTCACTTAAAGAGCAAAGTACTACGGCGCCCCATCTCGGCACACCGCATTCGATGCTACCGGCCTATCGAATAATCGAAAAAGCAGTGTGGCTTCCACCGAGGTCCCGGTGATGACAATGGCGATGCCGATGATGCAACGACGATGGCTCCTGTTGGCTACCCAGTGGATGATATCACAGAGATGACACACTGCGAGCTACATGTCAAAGTTGTGAACATATCAATGAAGGTGGCGGTCGGCTATGCCTTACCAATTGGACCCACACCAACTTACCACAGTCGTCCGGTTCCAGAGGGCTACGCTGTTGTCGGCGTGGATGAAATCATGCCCACCTTTGAGGTTTTGGATCTTCACTACCCTGCTGGTGAAGGGGATGTGACTGTGCTGGGTGACGCAAAAAACGTCACCATTCTATGGCCGAAGGATTGTATCGTGCTTCGAAATCACACGCCAAGGCCATCTTCGCCGCCGTCTCACCCGTCTCCAGCGAGGTCGTCGCCGCCGCGGCAGCCGTCTTCGTCGCCTCACCCGGCTCCGTCGCCTCACCCGTCTCCGGTGCAGCCATCGCCGCGGGAGCCATCGCCGGCGCCTCAGGATAAAAAGCGTAAGCGTACCGCTACTGTGCGTCGTAAGCGATCGCCGAAACGTAAACAAGAGCCTCTTCCAAAAGTACCAACGGTTCCTCCCAAGAGAGCTTATGGTATCTTGAAGAGGAGATGGCGATCGTTGATCACGGAAAGCAGCGTTTTCGCTAAGTGAGGCGGCCGAAAGAGCGAGTTCCCAAAGACCAAAGAAGAAAAAGCCAAAGTGTTGAAAATGCTAAAGACTCTTCATCAACCCGAGCCAAAGCTGTCATCGGACTATGAGCGTTCTATTCTCAAGTCACATGCGGCACAAAAGCCTCGAGAGCGATCACTAGCGATGCAAGCGGAAATCTGTTGCCCAGCTGAGAACAAGCAAAAGCAGTTGCGCCCCTCTCAAGGTGATTTCTCAAACCAATGTGGGGTCGAGCAAATATGGGGCGAAGAGCGGTATGATCCGGAGGTAGTTACTGTCTGGAGAAGCCGCTGCTCAAGGTATGAGTATTGCCCAGTACTTATCCCAGTTAGAGTTCTTCCCCGTGAGTGAAGTAGCATACAAATACCAGTACGGCAAACCTCTCGTCAAACCTGAGGAGGTAAATAATCTTTCAACAAAAATGCGAAGATTGCATAAGCGGTACATGCACGCCACAAGTCGGGGCTAAGCGGATAGTCTTGAGGGTTACAAAAAGCATCATGGGAAAGAAAGTGATGACATGATATCCATTGAATTTGTTGAGCTATTTCAATTATTCAATCAAGGCTTGGACAAATCGCTCATCGATTGCCTATTATGCGTAAGTACTAATTCTGTAATTAACTTAGTCTCCAGCTATCTCACTTTGTTTATTGCATGTATATAATCATCTTTGTAATATGCGAGAATGAAGATTCTCGAATGCAGAGGACAAATCTATGATATTGGCTTCATTGACCCATATTGGGTTCATGAAGCTAATCTCAAAATAAGCCCCAGGATACGGAGGATAATATAGTACCGCGTTAAGGTTTCAAGAAACCAAAAGGAAATACTTTTCCTTACAACTTCGAGTGAGTGTTATTGTCTTGTATACACTTTCTATTTCGCTTTTCGATGTTAAGTATATAATTGATTAGTTATGCATTCAGCTTCCACTATATTACATTAATCATTCAACTTGACAAAGGCGTGTACTAGTCATGGACTCGAAACATAAACCCCTTGAGGCGTGGAAGGACATGCAGATACTTCTCCGGTGTAATTCTAATCATTACGACACTATATCGGCAACGTTCGTGAATTTTATGATATCAAGTACTTAATAACTTCTTTTATTCGTTTTTCTTGCCGGGCAGCGCTTGAAGCAGTTCACCAAGAAGGCTAGGGGTGTTTGGAAAGAGGAGCTTACATTTCAACCACTAGATGTAAGCACCACTAGCTATATCCGCATCTCTTTGATTCTAGTTTTGATACAGTTATTATCATGCTTGATTATTATTTTGATTGAACTATGTTACGGTGAAGTGCACGCAGGACCGGTAACAATCTATGTGGATACTATGTATGCGAGTTCATCCGTGACGTGCGATGAGAAGGGCAGAAATTTAGAGCAACTCCGTATGTAAACAATTTATATAGTTTTATTTTCAAACAAATTGTGTTTAGTTTCATTCATATAGGGACTCCTTTTTTAAATCAGATCGAACGTCTGGGCGGTCTTACCAAAGGATCGCGTCGAGCAATTCAGGAGGAATTGGCGGGATTCTTGGATGCAAGTCCTAGACCCGAAAGGGAATACTATTCTGCTGTATAGACAATAGGGATTGTAAAAATAGCAACTCGATCCGTGTATAGACAATGGGAACTTTTGTATGTAGTGCATGAACTCGATCCGTATTGTCATGATGATCTTGTGTAATATAAGGTTCCTTCATTGATAAGTGCAAAACACTAAATAAACAATAAAACAACCTAAATGAATTCTGCGCGGCACAAAAGTGGCGAAAATGCTGCCGGCAACAAAATGTGCAAAATGAATTCTGCGCGGCGAAGAAATGGCCAAATCTCTGCGCGGCGAAGGTTATTAGTCGGTTCGTATTACCGACTAAAGCCCCTCCTCGCACGCGACAGGCGCCACGTGTATGATCTTTTGTCCCGGTTGGTGGGGCAACCGGGACTAAAGGTTCGGGCTTTAGTCCCGATTGCCCCGTCCCGGTTGGGCAACCGGGACTAATGCCGCTTACCAACCGGGACACATGGGGTGTTTTCTACCAGTGACACGAGGGAGACATAATTTAGCCTATAGAGAGATGCACCATGATGATTTTTTTTATTAAACCAATTGCGAGCGTCATGAAGGCGGAACTAGAGAGTCAACTTTAGAAACCCGGGTTTCTTGGTTTTATACCCATTCGTTTTGTGTTCCACGTAAGTATCAACTGAAGGAGGTCACTCCGAGGAGTCATGTCATATTCCATACTCCGTTCATGACCTGAAATAGGCTTATCGGTGGAAAATAATCAAAGTTGAAGTGAAATCAAAGAGCATGTAGACATACAGGATTATCATCGTGATATGACGAGTGTTACTAGATAATTGTTGGTGTCGTGCTTTATGCAATGATTATTTTTTCTTTATGTACTTGCTGAGTATTTTATACTCACCCTTGTGGATATATGTTTTAGGTACCATTTGAGGACGGCATGCATGGGATGGGAGTAGCACCTCTACATTTTACACACACACTACTTTCACACTTTATAATACTCTATAGATAGAGTAGTTTAACTATACTCTAGATTGCCCTTGCCTTACTTTACTGTACGATTTGGTTTATTTTGTGGCTACCGAGTTGATGGATTTGAGACATCATGGTTATGAAGTTTTAACTTGGTATTATTGAACCATGTGACTTTTTTGTAAGGATAAAATTGGACGAGTGTTATTATTTTGTTGTCATGGATGTCCCTATAAACAAAGGAGACTTTGCTACAATCTATAGTTTTATACCAATATGAGTGATGCTTCAAGTATGTGTAGCATTGCCAAATAGGGTGGATATTTGGGGTGTTACAATGGTTACTGGTTCATAGTCATAACATGGTGTGAGCATGTGCCAAGTCAACCAAACAAAGCATCAAAGGAGAATACCACAATACTATGCTTTTGTATGCTAAAACAACGCATGATTCTTTTAAGGCACACTAAGCAATCTCAATTGTTTGGAACAAGTCATTCTACAACAATAATCACTAAGCATAAGGTCAAAACAACATCTAGCATGACAGATAAAGTCTAAGCCACAGTCAAAGAAAGCTCACTTTGTACCACTATAAGCATGAAACTTTCTACTCTTTTCCAACACCAATCAACTTATTAGAAAACATCACAGCGAAAGAGGGGGTCCAACTACTTTATTCAAGCAAACTAAGCAAATGAAAACCAAGAACGAAAACTAATATGCTCCAAGAACAACACAAATGTGCATGAAACAATAAAAACGAAGTGTCTAGAAAGAGACCTGAGCTTTTTATTGATAAAGAAGGGGATGCCTTGGGCATCCCCAAGATTTGACGCTTGTACCTCTTGAATATTTCTTGGGGTGACACGGGGTGGCATCCCCAAGCTTGATATTTTGTCCATTCTTCATCTCATTACATCATTCTTCCCCAACACTTGAAAATTTTCCTTCATACAGAAGTTCACACAATCTTCATTAGCAACATTAGTGCATTCAAAAGATAATAGACCTTTGGGTTTTAGTTCAAAACAGCAAAACTTCCAATAAGAACACAAGATACTGTATAAACTTCCTTTAAAAAGCTCAATTTACCAAAAATAACTCAAAAAGAAATCAATAAGAAGCAAATGCAAATAATGGCAGAAATCTGTCAAAATAGACCAGCAGGTGAAAACCGATTTTTTCGAAGACCTTACGTATCTCAAATCAAAACATGCTGAACTAACTAAAGTTATCTAACAACCTGGGGGTTTTACTCAGAAAATTACAGCTCAATCCGACATACAGAGATTGTTCACGAATTTTTACAGTGAAGCATGAAAATCTGTTTAGGAACATCAACTTCCCCAAATCTTACTTCCCTCTCATTAGACGCTATTCTTGGCACAAAAATCAAATAAAAAGGATAAGGAGAGGTTATTACAGAATTAATAACTTCCAAGACTCAAGAAAACTTGTGGGTTATCTCCCAAGAAGTAATTTTCTTTAACGCCTTTAAGTTAGGCACAAGAAGCAAGATTCAAGTATTTTCAAATAAAGAAGCATTAAGAGAAACTTTTGTTTTAATAGGAGAGGCAAAAGGTATTCTATACATTTCTTGAATGGGAATTGATATTTAATGGTGCCTTTCTTCATTTGAAATGCTTCCATGGGAAGATTTGTTTTGGTTTCATAGCCATGAACACAAGTGTTTAAGGTCGACCCCCACTTAACCATTACTCATCTTTCCAATCACTTTCCTTTTTTAAAACGTTTTTAGGTAACAAGTACAACTTTTTTTTTGTAGTTCGCAATCCCTATCCATACTAAGATAGATACCAACTTAAAACTAAAAGTGAAAACTACTTAGAGATAAAGAAACCAAGTGCACACAAGAATATTCACACACACTATTGATCCTCGACAACGGCGCCAGAAAAAAGCTTGATGTCTATGCAGTTCTATTATTGTAGACAGTTGTTGGGCCTCCAAGTGCAGGGGTTTGTAAAACAGCAACAAGTTTCCCTTAAGTGGATTACCCAAGGTTTATCGAACTCAAGGAGGAAGTGGTCAAAGGTATCCCTCTTAAGCAACCCTGCAATCAAGATACAAGAAGTCTCTTGTGTCCCCAACACACCCAATACACTTGGCAGGTGTATAGGTGTACTAGTTCGGCGAATAGATAGTGAAATACAAGTGGTATGGATATAAGACAACCGTGCCAGAAAAGAGCTTTTGATGGGAGGAAAAGGTTGAAGTTGTCCTATAGTTCCCCATGACGGCACCACAAAAGACTGTGATGGCGTGGAAGAGATTAAAGGCAAACTGAAATAAAGATAGTAGCAAGCAAACATGAAACAGATGTAGTTGCAAACGGTGTTTCAATGCTTATAAACAAGGACTGGGGATCATACTTTAACTAGTGAACACTCTCATATAAATATCTTCTCTTCATGATACTACCCTGAAATACTCTCCAGTTGGACACTCTAATCCATGGTAGGGCTATAACAGCACACCTCAAAGTCTTCCTTCCCCATCTAGATAACCCCACACTGTCACCTTGAGCACTAGACGGATCCAACAAACACCACAATTTCATAGAGACAACAAACTCAAAATATACTCATGATAAGGATTTATGAACTCTAGCCTAAGTGCCACCATGGAGTGCACGCTGTCACTTTCACACACGTGGGGAAAAGCATAGATCTATTAAAGCACTTGAGTAGCAGAGTAGATCTACTTGATTACAAAGCTCATGATCTCATAAAGATAACCCATAGAGAGAGATGAACACATAGCTACTAGTGGAGCCCTTATCCTGGAGGAAGAACTACTCCCTCCTCATCATGGGAATCATCAACGGAGATGGAGATGGAGGTGGAAATCAATGCAGATGGCTCCGGGGGAATTTCCCCGTCCCGGCAGGGTGCCAGAATAGAGACTTCTGTCCCCCGAATCTCCCCTTCGGTGGCGGCGGTGCTGTGGAACTTTTCATGGATTTTTGATTGACGATTTAGGGTTTCTGCATCGGGGGCTTCTTATAGGTGAAGGGGGAAAGGTCGGTGGAGGGCCAGGGGGTCCACAACCCCTGGTGGCATGCCCAGGGTGTGGCCACCATGGTGTCCTCCTCCATCTATGCTTCGTGGTTCCGTATTGCTCCAGGAAAATAGTAACTTTGGCTTTTGTCCCGTCCAATTTCAAGAATATTCATTTTTTAGCTTTTATGAAACCAAAAACAGCAGAAAACAGGAATTGGCACTACGGCATCTTGTCAATAGGTTAGTTCTAGAAAGTGTATAAAAATACCTCAAAGTGTAGACAAAACAAAGAAAAGTTGATACAAAACAAGCATGGAGCATTAAAAATTATAGATACATTTACGACGTATCACATAGTTGGAAGGAAAAATACGAAACTTGGTAAATTGATTATGTCTCAAAAAACCCTTCACAAAATGACCTATCATGTTCGAGGTTTCCTGGCTTTTGGGTCAAATGACCAATGTTATGGCTAGAATCAGGGCATAGTTTGTGATATTGTGCCCATATTGTGCACGCATGTGATCATGGGATGGCGAACAATGTTGTAGGAGGAAATTTTCCTTTTTTTCGTACTGAAAAGCTATTTTCCATTTTCCGATCGCCAAAAAACGGTGCATTTTGTGAAGCAACCACCAAATGACAGTTTCAAAATGGTACCATCCTATTTTTCAAAAAACCTAGACCACCTTACATGGATAATGTCCCAACCGAGGTATCTCAAACCTTTCCGTATACCCCTGGTGAAAAAGACAAATGTCTGATGAATCGGTAGGAAGTGGGTCCGGTTTGAACTACAAGTATATGATCTAATGCTCATGACTTTTTGGAAAAAAACATTTTTAGACTCAAAATATGATGTTTATTCACAGATCCAATGCAAATTTTAGCGAGGCTCATCACATATCTTCACGCCCACCATTTTAACCATAGTTCGAAACGGGAAACTCTTGAAACGGGCATAAGAAATTCAAAAACGGTCCAAACAATGTAAATCCTTTGTGTGATGTCATTTTATGTGACATAGTTGCAAGGAAAAATACCATACTTGGTAAATTGATTATGTCTCAAAAAAACTTCACAAAATGACCTACCATGTTTGAGGTTTCCTGGCTTTCGGGTCAAATGGCCAATGTTATAGATAGAATCAGGGCATAATTTGTGATATTGTGCCCATATTGTGCATACATGTGATCATGGGATGGAGAACAATGTTGTAGGAGGAAGTTTTCCTTTTCGTCGTATGGAAAAGCCATTTTCCGAGCGTAAAAAAATGGGGCGTTTTCTGAAGCAACCACCAAATGACAGTTTCAAATTGGTACCATCCTATTTTTCAAAAATACCATACCACCTTACATGGACAATGTCCCAACCAGGATATCTCAAACCTTTCTGTATACCCCTGGTGAAAAAGACAAATGTCTGCCGAATCGGTAGGAAGTGGGTCCAGTTTGAACTACATGTACATGATCTAATGCTCATTATTTTTTTTAAAAATATCATTTTCAGACTCAAAATATGATGTTTATTCACAGATCCAATGCAAGTGACCGTCTATGGAACATGCGATAACACTTAGAGCGGTGTGCGGACATGTAGGAGGAAACTCTCGCTGCGGGTCAAACGGAGGCAAAACGGTGGAACCTTGGGCATAGCCTTAGTTTGACATGTAGATATGACCTAAATAAACCTAACTCACCAGAAAAGTACATTGACAACCCTCATAATGATAATGCTAGGGGGATAGACCTGCAGGCCCCTGGTCTAGGGTTTCGCCGGACGAAGACCACCGGAGCGTCAGAATCACATGAGAACATGCATATGTCCCTAGCATATGTGTGTGAGAGTGGTGCAAGGTTAGTAGGTGCCATGTGCATGTCCCAAGTGTGACTCCCTTCTCGGACATGCGTTAACACTTAGTAAAATCTGGATCTTTACGTGGAAACTCCCGTCGCGGGACAACCGGATCCTATTTTATGGCAATGTAGGCCCAACCTTTGCTTTCCATGTACATATGTCCTAAACAAACCAAAACAAATGGAAAAGTCCATCGGGCTACCCTCGTACAGAGAAAGATATAGGGGTAGACCTGCGGGGCCCTTAGACTAGGGTTTCACCAAAGGAAGACCGCCGGAGCGTCAAAATATTAAAACAGTACAATAAAAAATATTAAATATATTTAATGAAATAGATTGAAAACTGACAAGGTAAAAGGAAATAAAAAATGCGGACCTGCGCCGATAGCTACCCTCGGCGTAGTTTAAAAAATAAAAAAGGGCATGGGCCTACACCGACGCCTGTCGTCGCCGTAGGAAAACCCTAGATCAAGTCAACGGGGCTGGCCAGACCGGACCGGACCGGACCAGCCCCCGTTTCTTCCTCCCCCAACCCGTGCACGCCCCCATTTCTTCCCCCAACCCGCACGCGCCCCCGACTGCCGCCGGCCGCCTCCCGGAGCGTCGCCACCTACCAGAGCCCCACCGCCGCCTACCCGAACCCCGCCTCCCCGAGCCCTGCCGCCCGTCTCCTCAAGCCCCGCGACTCTCCTTCCTAGCCGACCCGCCTCCCCGCCCGCCTCCCTAAGCCCTGCCGCTAGCTCCCTCCCCCGAACCCCGTCGCCAGCTCCCTCCCCCGAGCCCCTCCGCCCCCTACCCGAGCGCCGCCACCTGCCTCCCGGTGTAAGACCCCACCTTTATAAAGGTAAAGTTCCCTGTGATTGCAATGCTAGTCCCTGGATCAATGCTAGCCTCCACAGTTTAAGATGAAGTACATAGATACAAAGGTCATTATTGCATCGTCATTCCAGAGATAACATAGTCTTTTACAACCCCATAGTCATAGGCTAGTACAAGAGTTCAACTTAATCAAAATAAAGTAAAGTCTTCATCTTCATGTGCCACAGGCAAACATGTTGAGTGTAGACTCATAACCCTAATCCTCATCAGAGTAACCTGCAACATCACAAGTTACAGCCACAGTGGGTCAATGCATTGGAATAGTATTGGCAAGTGATACCTTAGTATAATAATAGCTTCTAACTTCTATATGAATTTGGCTAAGTGTAGCTTAGGTTTGCTTTTCTCAAAAATAGGTTTTGCCTATCAGTTGAAAACACTAAGTTTTTGTTTGACAAAAACTCCCAAGGAACCACCAATAGACATTGGTGAACCTTTACCCTTGTTCAACCACAAATTTTTAACTTAGAAATTGGGATGAGGAGATCCTTGATAGCTTCAATGTCTTGATGCAAAATTGTCCGTTGCCGGGGACACGGAAAAGTACTTAGATTTTTCCTTCTCGATAGGTTGTGCACTTTCCCCACAAGACTCGACATGCATCGAGACAAGATCTTTCAGAAGCCTTCCCTTAGACCAAAATGGACGCGCTCCAACCTATCACCCTACCACCAACTGTCCATCTGGCTAAGTTATTGCAACCTATATGATCCAGGCAGAGCCCATATGCCATGTGGTTGCACTAGAAGCTTCTAAACACTAAGTATCTCAAATCCCTTTGTTCCTGGGTGGCTTTCCATAAGTGTGATACACAAGGTATACCATATATATGGGCCTTGTGTAACCACTCAACATAACCCAAACATACCATTCCACCTAGGTGATTCATTCACTTAGTTGTTTTATTAAACAAAAACACAAGTCAAAGACTTAACAATATTTTCAATAGCATGTATATAATCTACCCTTTTTTGCTACTAGCTAGACTAAGCATGGCAATATAACAAGTATCTTAACTTAGAGAAAATTCTATCAAGACTACAACTAATAGGATTTCCCATAGCATAGCATATAGATACTTAGCAAAATATCATGCAAGCCCTATACAAAATATCACTAGTGCATAGTCAAAATACTGGGACAAAAACATGAAACACCACTTGCCTTGACAGTTGGGGGAGTAGCAACAATCCTCACAATCACAATCACCACTAGCACCAAAATCTACACATAAAATGATAACACCAATTTACATTCAAATTAATCAAGCAAAAATACATGAACGCATGCAAATCCCATGTGATGATTTTTCTTAAACCAAACAAGACAAGTAAACAGTACTAAACACTAAACTGAACTTTTATAGACCAAATAAACTCAATTTAGTCTTTAAAATATTTTATTAATAATTTATAAGCTCAAAATCGGCCTACAAATATCTCTGCATAAAATTCCATTTTAACAGAATCAAAATACAAAGCCAAGATCATAGATGTGTAGGATTTAATTTTGTGAATCCATTTATATAGTATTTGCATTTTTTGGATAAACAAAACAAAAATTATGAATTTTACAAGTTACTTCATCTAATTAAATCAAATCTGGATTTTAAAAGAAAAATCCTGACACGCGGCGGCTCCTGATTGGCCAGTACCGTTTCGTGCGGATCACACTCGCGAGCCACTGGATCTAAGTGAGATCTAACGGTCCAGATCTGCCCATACCCTTTCACTCTCTCTTCTAATCTTAGCCACTAGATCTAGATCTAGCGGATCCGGTCACTCTACCACGAACGGCGGCGCGAATGGCGAGCTGTGGCGGCGACGGATCTGCCGAAGATGAACTAGCGGCGCTAGGGGGTAAAGGGAAAGGTGCAGTGCGTTACCAAGGTCGTGGAGCTGAGGCGGTCGCAGTGGAGGTCACGGGCGAGGGCGGGGCGCTCGGGTTCAGTAGCTATTCCTCACCGGAGTCGAGCTCGCCGTCGGGCACGCGCGGGTGTTGACGAAGGTGATGCTACAGACCACAAGAAAGGAAACCGCAAGTGGCATTAGGTGCATACGAGGGTGGTGAACAAAATAGTAAGAATAAGAGAGCAAGGGAGGGTCGAGGCTCACCTGGATTGGTCGCCGAAGAGGTTCGATACCGCGGAGGTGTGAGCTCATGTGTGGGCAGCCTGGTGGCGCTTAGACTGTGGTGAGTGAGGGGAAAGATGCGGGGGGAGGGGAATGGGTTTAAGTAGGCAGGGTCGGGTGCAGGAATTACTGAGGCAATCAATCGAATTGATTCGAAATAAATCGGCGAGGTAACGGGCGACGATGGCGATGTCTGCGGGCGTTGATTGAGGACGAAGGGGTGATGTGGAGGTGGGGTCCACCTGTCAGCGAGTGGGTGCGCGTGTTGGTGGTTAGAAATAGAGTGGGAGAGGGGGTTTTACCGAGTGGGCTAGGTGGGCTGCTAGTTGGGTCGCGGGGTGGGTTGGGTTAGATAGGTGGTTGCTGTTATTTTTTTCCCCTTTTCTCTTTTTTTTTGTTTTGATTTTTTAAATGTGATTTGAATCACCAAATGAACTCCAAATCTTTTCAAACTTTCACCAAAATTTTTTGAGGTGAATCTAGTGTTTTAAAGTGTGTCAAACACAACTGGTCACTCCAAAACACTTTTGTATTTTAAAATTACAAATAAAACCTTGCCTCTTATATAATTTAAAAAGAGGGGTTTAATTATGGTTTTGCTTAGGGTTTTAGCTTTGAAAATTTGTACAAGCTTTGCTTTCAACTTTAAAGCATTTCTGATCAAACTAAAGCATTCTTCATACTTTGGGAGTAAAAATAGAACCATTTTCTTACTTGCATTAAACAATAGGCAAAATATGGTTTCTTATTTTGGAATTTTATTTGAAAAGACCAAATGCTTATGAATGCATGAATAATATGCAAACTTTTCAAATCATGATTTTTGGGATGTTACACCCGGGCCCAGCCCCACCTCCCCGAGCTCGGCTCTGCCGCCCCGAGTTCGCCTTCCACGGCCGTGAGCCCCGTAGGTACCTCCTCCACTCCCCTCTTCCTCTCATCCTCTCACAGTGACCTAGCATATACTCAATGTAGTGGTAGATTTAGGTTTTTAAATTGACCTCTAGATGCAAAAATGATGCTAGATTTAGTTAATTGAGATGCAAAAATCCATGATTTGCACCAACTATGATTTCCATTGTTTGGAAATTTATTGGTATAAATAGTATGTGAGAAGTAGAATGTTTTTTGAATGAGCATAATTATACATGTTGTGACTAAGGTGTCGTCTTTATGTCAATGTTCAGACTTTGCGGTGTTCCGGGAGTGACCATCATTGTGTGACTAACTATCGTTGCGGGATATGATATAGGTGACACCTCGATCTCGTCTCCAAGTTTCGTCGCCAACCTCGACACTCGGTTGATCGACTACTTCCTCTACCATCGAGTGTGAGAATCCGTTCGCCTCTATTCTACCTAGTTCGTGTCTAGATCATCAAGTCTATTGCTTCACCTAGGTGTCATCCTGACCGTAAGTGTTACGCGAATTAATATGCATTAGTGGTCTCGCATATTTTGAACCGTAATGCTTATGGCTTTTATCTGGCAGTCGACGGCTTTGTAGTTGGGTATGGTTCTCCCTTGCTCTACCTCCATCCAAGACAGGATTTCGGTGGCGCCTCCTCGTTGTTCTCCGGATGCACATCCTCTTGGCTTTTTGTCGAGACATGTATCGGGAGAGCAGCGGGGAGGTGCTGCAAAATTCTACTCGGATCGGGATAGAACCAGTAAGAACTTACCCAATCTACAGATTCGGTGGCTGGTTAGTGATTGTTGTGAAATATAGCCATCCACGTCTGCATTTAAACTAGATATTAATCATATATTTGTTGAAATATATTTCTATTTCCTGCCACTAATGCTTAATGATCATAGGGGTATGCAATCCTTTCTTTCTATTTGTGCATGTGCATATAATGACGTATTATGAAGGGAATCGCTACATAAATGCCAAAGATACGAGATTTCCAACATGCCAAAGAAACCAGGAGCCGTGAGGAGGCAACTGCAAGTTTAACGGCCAACTATACGGCCCGCCGCCGTATAGTTGCGCCATATAGTTTGCACCGACCTCCTTAGGTCAAACATAACAACATTCGTGCAGGGACCCCTATATAAAGAGTCTTCAGGCGACGAGAAACGAGCCCCCGACTCCACAATATCGCTTCTTTCATCCTCAACTCTCTCTGCCTCCACGCCAGAGTAATAGATCTAGATATAAACCTCTAAACCTTTCTCCATCACCATAGTCATCTTCCACCACTTGTAATAGTAGATCTCATCTCCAATTGGCGACATTCTAAGACTATTTGCTATCAACTCTATGATCTCTATTACAATGTTTATGATTGTCGATTTGATCTCTATTTGTGAGTAATTCTCCTTGTGCTAAGGGCTTCGGCCTAGCCATGTAGCTTTTGTGCATGTTAGTTATCATAGATGGGATCATGTATTAGTTTGTATGACTTGATGATTGTAGTACCCTCTCTTGCCTCAATCTAAGGACTGGTCAGGTACCCCAAGATCCCGAGGATTGATACAGATAAAGGGAGTGTGAGTAACGACTGATCTGCTGGATAGGAACCCCAGTGACAGAAAGGGTAGTACGGCTGTATGTGAGGAACTTACTTGGGATTAACGGTGACATCACTATGCATATCATTAGTTCTCTTTCTTCCATGGACGATACTAGTAGTTTATTGTCATAAGGGGTTGCAGAGGCGATAACATTTATGGATGCACTGCCCACATATAATTATCTTGCTCTAACAATTACATGAGTACTTCATTACTATCTATTATTCCCATCAGATGTTTTGCACAGCTACTGGTGAAAACCGAAGATCCTATGCCCTTTCTCTATCTCCATCGTCAACAACAACAACTGTCAGGGGGATGGTCCCCGGATACCCCAAAGACGCCCAAAAGCACCCCAAGACAGTCAAAAAAGGCAAGTACATCAGATTCGACCTGGGCCCGTTGGAGGCTTCCAGCTGGCCTGCCCGCGCCCATCCGCCGCCTCTCCCGCGTCACCCGCTATGTGCGCCTCTTGTCCGGCTCGACCGCCACAGTCGGTCATTCGGCCGGGCGCAGCCGGATCGACCGCTGCACCCGGGGCAGCTGCCATGTTTCCCTTCGATCAATACCAAAGCTACTGCCAGTACCAGACAAAGAAAAGACAAGGAGTACCAAGATCATGTATACTTTATCATATGACATAGCCAATAGTGCACTACAAGGAATGTGTCAAACTATGACCTTTTGGTAGTGACCGTGTATGAAATCGTCATAAATTTATGACGATTCTAGACTACATGGTCATGGGCTGTTCGGGAGGGTCGAAACCTAGCAAAATCATGACGATTTTTTCTCAGAAACGTCGTAATTGCATAAGATAAAATCGTCATAGTGCTAGGAAGGACAAGATATAAGACGAAGGAAATTCCAGCCGTTGGATGCAAACATGATGGAGGGATGACATGGTGATCTGTGGAACACTAGCCGCGGATCGATGACCTGGCACACCACCGGTGGATGACCTGGCTATAGGCGCGTCCCCTCGTCATTCAGACGCCCATACCTAGCGAACCTCCGCCATCCACCTCTCCTTCGCTATTCAGATGCCCCAACCTCCGCCGCCAGACTAGATCTCGCCAAATCCGCTACTCACCGCTTCGCCATCCACCTCCCGAATCCCCATCGACCATGCGAGAGTCACGCCGTCCCCTCGCCCGCCGCCGCGTCCTTCCGCTCACCCGTTAGGGTTTCCCCTGCCAACCATGGCGATCCTCGGGAGCTTCGCACCAGTGCTCATCCGCCGCCGAGTCATCGGCATCGCCTTCGCCGTCAGCATGGGTCATCGCTCCAAGGTCAAGGTCACGCCGGGCGCCGCTAACGCCTCGGGGCGGCAAGAACGGCTACGGGACTACCTCATCGAGGAGGAGGGCCTCAACGACACAACGCCATCGCTGGCGCGCCGAGATCCGCACGCAATCTCGAAGGTGAGCTTCACGCCTCTTCTTCTCTCCTTCTCGACCGTACCGCGCCCAGATCCGCGTTCTGGCCGTACGGAGCGGCTCCTTCTTAATCGGGTATTATTTAGAAACTAGAATCTTGTCCAGGTCGGTGGTCAATGGCTCGGATGCTGGCCGTCGTTCACCCGTCCGGTCGATTTTAGAGCTGATTTGCCGGGGAGCATCCAAATTTTAGCTCGGCTAAATGTTTCTGCACAAAGTAAAAAAACCCAAATGTTTCTGCACTTTTCATAGGCTTTGATGAACCTTGAAACCTTTGCATGAGTTCTTGCTGCAGGTCTTTCGAATAAGATATCGGATTTAGGTACCAGATTAGTTTGTGTTTGTTTAACAACTTTGTTTTTTGATGCTTCATTATCTAGATAAGTATAATGTGATTTAGTTAGTTGTATATACATCAAAACACATGTAATCCATCTGCTTGTGGTCTACTTATATGGTTCACTGATAAGTAATTATAATCTGTGTTGGTACTTTCAATAATCATGAGGAACCCATGCTGCCATGTGCCAAAGTAATCTGATATTGTTTAAACATGCTTACACTACTTAAAACATGCACTCTCATAACAGTACCCATGTTGTCATGAATAGTTGTCAATGCCTCAGATTATTTTGTTAGTAGTAGTACTACTAGTTCATGTATAGCCATATAGGTATAAAATATGTATATGCCTTGATTCTCTTATGCATACACCTATTCTAGGAACTGATCTGTGTTGAATGCTTATTGACATTCGGTTTTTCCCATGACACCTCGCTCCAAAGTGTTAGTGGTGCCCTCCAATGGTGTTCTGGTGGTGTTGGTGCCCTCCCGAGGTGTTCCAGTGGTGTAAAAAATTTGGTGAACAAGGGGTGTAGCTCATGATATTATGAACCAGTTATCTTTCTTAATGCATCTAGTGCTTTAATGTTGTTTTTCATATCAGGTCCATGTATGCATGGTTGTAGCTAGAAAGAAGGGGTGATAACTGTGATAAGTGTGAAACAATCGCACATGTTTTATATCCTTTGGTGCAAAAGTGTTGTTATTATCTGTTCTTCTTTGCATGAAGGCATTAATTTGTTTGTTACGCTTGTGTTTATGCTAGAATAAATAATGCATCCACTCTAGATGTTTGATCAGACCATGCTTGCATTAGTTTAGTCAGACCATATCAATCTTGATTTTTTCCCTTAAAATATTCTCTTGAGTATTATCAAGTAGTATCAATATGCATAGAGTTTGTATTCGCTTGAAATTGTTGCTACATGATAACTGTTTACATGTTACTTTACTAGCTAGTTTGTCATACTTTTAATTCTTGGAGTAACAAATCATACTATATGCCATTTTTATATTTGACTGTCTAGTTTGTTTTTCTGTTAAAGTATAGGTCGATATGTGGTGCTGACTACAAGAACATTGCCTATTAAGCTAGATGATATATTTTAGCCTACCATTAAGATTAAAATTGGGACTAATGAAATAGCTGCACTATGTGATCTAGGAGCAAGTGTTTCAACAATTTCAAAGAGTCTTTCTAATAAGTTAAATCTTGGCTCTTTTGAAATAACCAAACTGAAATTTCGTCTAGCAGATTCTACCTATAAACAAGAAGTAGGCATAAAGGAAAACACTTTAGTTTACATTAAAGGCTGTCCTGCTCTTATTGATTTTGTTATTGTTGACATGCCTGAAGATGCTATTGCCCCTATCATATTAGACCGTCCTTTCTTACGAACTATTAAGGCTTTGATCAATTTGCATGAAGGGAACGTGAAGCTTCAATTTCCTTTGCAGGATCCTTTTGTTATTCATTTCCCTAGGAAAAATAAAGCCAAGGAAGATGATAAGGAGGCCATTACTTCGAAGGCCAATTACTTCGGAGTGGGTGTTCCACTCATATGGCCTAAGTGAACGATATTAAGGTCAAGCTATTGACCATAAAAGAGCGCTGCATGGGAGGCAACCCATGTGAAATAAAGGTTTGAGTTAAGTTTTTAAGTTTTAGTTTAAGTTTTGTATAAATAAAGAGTGCTAGAAAACTCCAGTGGGAGGAAGAGATTCAGCGGTAATAAAAATTCTTGTTTTATATATGCCATAGTTGGTCAAAATTTTAGTCTGTCTTTTTTCTCACAAAAAAGGTGTTTCGCTAAGTTTCAGTCTAAAAATTAATCTACGAAGAAATATAAATTTTTGGATGTGTATAAAAAGGTTAACAACCAACTATACGGCGGGAATAAAAATTCCCGCCGTATAGTTGCGGCCGTATAGTTATGTTACCCATCGAAAAAATTTCATCCCAGAGTATAGAAGGTTTGACGACCAACTATACGGCGGGAACAAAAGTTTCGGCTGTATAGTTGTCGCCGTATAGTTACAGCCGCCATACAGAAACCCTAAAATTTTCCGCCAGACCAACTATATTGCCGGAACACCGTGTTCCCGCCATATAGTTTTCGCCGTATAGTTGCGCCCGACCACTTAAACGGTCGGGGAGTGGAAGATCCCTCCCTTTTAAAGGTAAGGATCCCTGTGATTGCAATGCTAGTCCCTAGATCAATGCTAGCATCCACAGTTTAAGATGAAGTACACAGAAACAAAGGTCATTATTACATATCATTCCAGAGGCAAACATAGTCTTTTACAACTCCATGGCCATAGGCCTAATACAAGAGTTTAACCATAACAATATAAATAAGTCTTCATCTTCATGTGCCACAGGCAAGCATGTTGAGTGTAGAGTCATAACCCTCTAATCATCATCAGAATAACCTGCAACATCACAAGTTACAGCCACAGTGGGTTAATACATTGGAATAGTATTGGCAAGTGATACCTTAGTAGAATATTAACATCTAGTTGCTAAATTCATTTGGCTAAGTGTAGCTTAGGCTTTCTTTGCCCAAACTAGGTTTTACCTATTAGTTGAAAACACTAAGTTTTTCTTTGACAAAACTTTTCCATGGAACCACCAATAGAAATTGGTGAACCTTCACCCTTGTTCAACCACAGGTTTTAACTTAGAAAATTGGGATGAGGAGATTCTTGATAGCTTCCATGTCTTGATGCTCAAATTGTCCAATACCAGGGACATGGCTAAGTACTTAGATTCTTCCATCTGCAGAGGTTGTGCACTTTCCCCACAAGACTTGATTTTCACCAAGACATGACATTTCAGAAGCCTTCCCTTAGACCAAATGGACGCGTTCCAACCTATCATCCCACTACCACCAACTGTCCAAATGGCTAAGTTATTGCAACCTATATGATCCAGGCAGAGCCCATATTGCCATGTGGCTGCACTAGAAGCTTCTTAACATTTGGCATCTCAAATCCCTTTGTTCCTGGGTGGCTTTCCACAAGTTTGATAGACAAGGTAAACCATAGAAATGGGCCTTGTGTAACCACTCAACACAAACCAATCTTTGCATTCCACCCAGGTGTTTCATTCACTTAGTTGTTTTATTAAGCAAAACATAAGTCAAAGACTTAGAATTATTTCTCATAGCATGAATATATAATCCACCCTTGGTTGCTACTAGATAGGCTAAGCATGGCAATACCAAGTATCTTAACTTAGAGGAAATTCTAACATTACTACAACTACTAGAATTTCCCAAGCATAGCATATAAATACTTAGCAAAATAATAATGCAAGTCCTATACAAAATATTTCTAATGCATAGGTAAAAATATTGGGATAGAAACAGGAAGCACCACTTTCCTTGGTAGTTTGGGCAGTAGCAACAATCTTCAGAACCACAATCACTATTAGCACCAAAATCTACACATAAAATAATGGCACCAAATTCACATATCAAAAATATACAAACAAAAATATATGAATGCATGCAAATGCCATGTGATGATTTTCTACACCAAACAAGACAAGTATATAGTACTGAATCATAAATAAGACCAAGACACACTAAATAAACTTTATTTGATCTTTAAATCATTTTCAAATCATTTCTATACTCAAAATAAGCCTATAAATGTCTATGCAAAAATAACCAGTTTTACAGAAGCAAAACATTAAACACATTGCATAAATGGATAGCATTCTTTCTCCTGATTCCAATCATATAAAATTAGTAAAATTTCAACGTGTGGATCAAAATTTAAAGATTTTACAAAATCTAGCATCTAATAGATCAAAATTTCTAATTTAGAACAGACTCTGGCCACGTGGCTGTTTTCTATTCGTCGGTACCGTTTCATGTGGATCGACGTATGCTAGCCGTCAGATCTAAAGTACATCGCACGGTACAGAATCAAACTTACCCCTTCGTCTAGAGGATCTTGTCGTGGTATTGTCGTCGAGTACGCCATGGAGGGGTCCTCACAGTGCGTGTTTAGAGACGTGGGGTAAGGCGGACGGTTGACGGGTACGAGGTAACACATCTTACCCAGGTTCAGATCCCACAACGGCGGTGGAATCCTACTCCTGCTATAATCACTATAAGGGCAATACGCAGAGTTACAGAGATAGGTTCACTGTGCGAGGTTGTCTGAATCGATACTAGGTTGTATGAGATTGTGCCCTAAAGGCTCCCATAGGCCTGACTTATATAGTCGCCAGGTCCTAGGGTTATAGGGAAAAGTCCTAGCCGGACAGGTTACAGAGTCCTACACCGTCTATTACTAGTCTTGTTTATCTTGCACTCCAAGACTCCGGGTACACTGGTGACTCCACCGTAGACTTCCTTTATCCGGCATGGGCCTCCCTTCTGGATCCACCTAACTGGGCCGCCCAGCAGGCCATAGGCCATTCTACCGACTATGGGCCACCCGGGTTAGTCGGATAAGATACATGCTATTAGGATACCCATATAGCATATCCCCAACAGTAGCCCCCGGAGAACTCCAAGATCTTGCGCCGTCTTGCCTCTTCACGTTGAATGCTCCGTCTAGATGGATGTCAGCAAATCGTCAAGCAATATCTTGTAGTCCTCCCAAAGAACCCTGCAAGGTTTTCTCCGTCTTCGTATGGTAAGCCGGAGAAATGCTGAATCTTCCACCGTACTCTTCTGTAGTCGGATTAAATCCGTCCATGCCGGAATCTTCGATGTGACGGCTCATCTACCCGTGTCATCTAGGACGACCTAGACTTTAGTCAGTGACGCCTCGTAACTCACACATGCAGAGAACGCAATCATATCCGTTTTTCTCGCGCGAGTGATACGAACCGTTGGTGGCGATGGTTGGAGACGTGGCGAAATTACCGCGCACGTTCACGAACATGTCGTCTACGCGGCAACCATCCGATCAGCTGCACGAATCTTGACGCAGAGCATGATAAATAGTAACCGTGGGACACTTGCCACTTTTTACCTCACACACTCGCGTCATCGTCTTCTTCCTCCAGCCGCACACCTCCTCGAGCTCTCCGCGGGAGACCTTGAAAACCCTAGCCTCCCTCTGCGTCAGTCGCATTCTTCCAGCACCCCATGGCCAGCAGCAGCTCCTCCCCATCGATGGCGTCGGCGAAGCCAGCGGCCGGGCGAAGCTCCATCGTCGTGCCCCAGAGGGCTGGTCATCCCGCATCGGCGGTGATTCAACCACCGGCGGTGACCATAATCTGGGCGCTAGAGCCTTTGGAAGAAGAGCGACTTCGCGCAAATCGGCTGCGCTCGGACATCACCGACCGCGACATCCACGAGATGGTCGCCGAAGGCTACCTCCCCGTGACGGAGGGGCTCGCCTGGCGGGCGGCGCCGGCCGGCGAGGTGACACCTTCTCCCCAAGTCGGAGAAAAGGTGTACCTCAAGGTTCAACTGGTACGCGGCGTTTCTTTGCCCATCTCCCACTTCTTTCTCTCCGTCTTGAACCACTACAAGGTCCAACCCCATAACCTCTCCCCCAATAGCATCTTAGTGCTTAGCAACTTCGCGACACTTTGTGACGGTTTCCTAGGGATTAGGCCTAAGTTAGACTTGTTCGTGTACTTCTTCACCGCCAACGTGAAGCCGGACTTAGTAGGGAGGAGCTTAGGAACTGCGGCACCATAAGCTTCAAGATCAGACCTGGCCGGCGGTTCCCCGACATCGTCGGCCACGAGTCCTGCAAAAGCTCGGTATGCGTGGTACGGCCCTAACATTCCTTTGGCAGGCCGAGAAGTAACGTACCCGGACTTTGCGGATGGAGCCGCCGCTAAAGTTTCCACATGGAGATCCCATGCCTCCCTTCCCTCCGAACTCGACACTTCTCGAGCAATAAGGCGGATCGAATGGTTCATAGAGACGGGTCTAACCGGCTTGGACGTGGCCATGTGCTGGTTCATCAGGCGAATCCAGCCTCTGCAGCACCGCGCGAAGTTCATGCACGAGTATACCAGTGATCGAAGGGATACCCTCCGGATCTCCGTGGATAACTTCTCGAGCGACTCCGTCAAGCTCCGCCTGAAGGACATCGTCAAGGTGAAGGATAAGAAGCGTGGCTTCACCATCACCTATGACATGTTCGTAGACGGCAAGTTCCCAAAGGTAGATATGTATTTTCCTTGTATGACATATACTCCAGTTTCTCTGTCTTGCCATTACCACCCCATCTAACACGGTGATTTCTAACTTAACAGCTTAGCGATCTAGATGAGGACAACCTGGCTGCCCAAATCTACGATCCAAAGATGAACGAAGTCACGGTCGTGTCCGATGACGATGTCCCGTTGGCGCGAAAGCGGAAGAGCTCCACCTCTGACGCTGCCGACGGAGGCAAGAAGAAGAAGACGAAGGGTGGAGCCTCCAAGAAGACTACCGCCGCCCTGGAGGCGGAAAAGAAAAGATCCACCGGGATTTTTGCCAAAGCACCCCCATTAGTGTGAGCTTCTCATTCTCCGACATTGTCTTATTTATCTGTCTTTTTCCTGTACTTATGCACTTTGCACGTTTCAGGAAGAAAGCCACAACCAGCCTCAAGAAGACCTCCAAGACTTTGGGGGCTTCTAGAAATATCAAAGATATGCTACATCGCGACTCCTCCCCCGTCATTGCCCCTGCTACTCCTGCCGTCAAACCTTCCTCTGCCCCGACAAGCTCTCAAGCTCAGGAGGCACTAGGCCCTTCCGTCATGGAAGTGGACTCTGACGCTTCTACCGAACTCACCGTTGTCGGCGAGCAAGCGACGCAGGAGAGCGCTGCTCTTCAAATGGCTGAAGCTTCGGCTAAGGATGCCATCGGTAGCGGCAAGGCGGCAGTGGGAGCTAGTACCTCTGCCGAAGGCGGCGCCCCTACTCCCCAAAAACCCTTCGAGTTCCCGAAGATAGTTTACCCGGCGCTCCTGCCGAGTAACACATCTATGGTTCCTGGAGGAGTGTCGTCATCTCCGATGTGCGTAGATTGGAGCTGCTTCACAAGCGAGATATCTTCGGGAAATAGCATTTCCTTTGGCAAGCTGCTGGCCGAGCGTGCTACAAATCTCAAGATTATTGCACTTGTAAGTTTTACTTTACCTTTTGCATTTCATTATGAGTGTACCACTATAGCCCCCAAGGATGTAGACGGAAAACCATAGGTTTTTCATCTATATGCTCTAAGAGTGACTAAGTTAGAAAAAACTCTCACTGTAGCCCCCAAGGATTTATATGGAACAAACTATTCCGACTGGATGCTGTAAGAGTAGCATACACAGTGTTTATATTTTTCAATATTGTAGCCCCCAAGCCTCTAGTTGTAACTGAATTAGTTTCGACTAGATGCTTAAAGAAAATCTAAGCATTTTCCGAGTTAAAACTTTATACTGTAGCCCCCAAGCTTCTAATCGAGAACTGAAGTAGCTCCGACTAGATGCTTTAATGAAAAGCTAAGCATATTGCTAAGTTGAAAAACTTTCGCTGTAGCCCCCGAGCGCTTAGATGGAAAGTTTCCGACTAGGTACTCCAAGCAGACTAAACAACAGTTTTAACTTTTTCCTTTGTTTCACAGAGTGAGAATGCTCGGCGGGGCATGGCCAATGACAAGTACCAGAAGATGCGCGCAGATCTTGAAGCCGAAAAGGGTAAAACTGCCATCTTGAAGGAATAGATCATCAAAAACAAGAGTCTGTTTTCTTTTTTGCGCATTCTGTCTTGGTTTTATGCCTTCCTTCTTCGAGTACTCACTGTGTATTTTGTTTTCTCCGACTTGCAGAGCATGTCGCCAAGGCCAAGGATATTGTCGAGCAGTCCAAGCACATTCAGCAACTGGACAGTGAGAACAAAATCCTTAAGAAGGAGAGGGAAGAGATGCTGAAGATGCACGAGGATTCCATGAAATCCCTGCAAGATTCCGCCTCCGCAGAGATCAATCGCTTGAAGGAGGAGCTTGCGATCTTAAAAAATCATAAGGAAGCTGCTGATGATCAAAACCATCGCCACAGCGAGGCGTTTAAGCTCCTCCAATAAGAGAAGGAATCCTTGGAGGACACCGTCTGGCAGGCTAAGGCCAGCATCTTCAGTAAGTGTCCTCTGCCTTGTATTTCTATAGTCTGGATACTTAGAGTTTATTGAACTCATGCGATCCTTGTCGGAATTTTCAGGGCCTATGGGTTTAACCCGCTCGACTCCTTCGGACAAGGAATGCATGGTTCTTGCCGGCAACTTCATCAAAACCGCCATCGCCCAAGCCAAGGAGATTGCCAAGCCCCTCCAGATATATATCAAGGCATCGGACTCCGTGGCCAGTACTGAAATTCTGACGAGTGCGCCGAGCAGGCCACGAGCTGGAAAGCTTCATGTGCACGGGCTGGTGCGAGGATGGCGCTCTCAATGGTGAAGGCACACTACGAAGATGCCCACATCGATACGGTGACCTCTGGCATCCCCGACGTTGATGATGATGGCAAAGAGATTGATCACGAAGCCATCTTGTCATCACTCGCGGGTTATGAAACCAGAGTCACCAAGTTGGTGGACATCGACGTCTTCGTGCCCATGAACACCATCGACAGCGTCAACCAAGATTCCTCCGAGTCTCATCATAGCGCCGATGTTGAGGGTGATTCTCCGGTTGGGGACGATGCAGCCTCCAAGTCTCCTGCGCCCAAAGAATGAAAAACACTTTGTAATTTCTATTTCACCTTTGGTGTGTGCACGGGAAAAACTTGGTGATGTAACTTAAGGCGGAAAACAATGATTGTTATGTCCTGCTACTTAAGAATTTAGTTCCTAGCATGTATATATTTTTTAAGCAAGTGCTGGCTTATCCATTACTTTGGTTCTTATGCTTGACTTTTTGTGAGTCGGAAGACTCGTTGTCGAAACCATGCACTCAGGTGATGATGCCCAATGGCACCGTCAATAACCTGAGCACAAAATCGCCGACAATAAGTGCCGAAAGTCACTACTCCAGAATCCACATAAAAACGATAAAGAACGTGTGGACCAGAAAACTTAAGCTAACGCCCCTAGGCAGAATTTTCACAAGTGCAAACGCAAAGCTTGTGCATAAAGGTTTTATATGATCCAAAAATGAACACTAAAGGAGGTAAAAGACTCAGAAATATGAGTGAACCAAAGATATTTTTTTCATTGATCATATAAGAGATACACAATTAGATAAAAATGCTAAGTGTAAAAAGGACGTAGCTGTGCTATGTTCCATGGCCGATCAAGCTCCGGGTAGTCATCATCCGGGTCACGTCGCTTACGCTTATGATCCTCGTTGGGTCTATCCTTTAGTTCACGATTGTCAACAAGGTAGTAAGACCCATTGAGCAGCGCCTTGCTTATGGTGAACGGTCCTTCCTGTTGGGAATATGCCCTAGAGGCAATCATGTATGATGAGATTTCCTATTGTATTCATAAAGATATTAAGTAGTCCTTGTATAAACATCTGATGTGTATAATTGAATATGTCATTCGGTTGTGGAACTATGTATTCATGTTGTTTGTACTAAATATCCTTGGTCATTGAGGTTGTGCTGGACACACAACTTAGACCAATGTGAAAGTTGGCTTGATGACTCGGTTCCACTTGTCATGGGCATGGAGATGCTATTCCAACTTACACAGATTCGGCTAAAGAGTTTAGCGAGTCGGATTAACCCATATTGAGGTACAACGAACAAGTTGTCATTTGTATATCTCAATCAATGTAATCCTTTGACCTGAGGTTATTACATAGTCCGAGTTGAGGATCACGACTTAGGTTCTGTCAAACGTTGATCCCTAACTGGGCAGTTATAAAGGCAGAGTTCGAGTCGACTGAGAATCAAGCTGCGTGATGTGAATAACCAAGATGGGATTTTCCCCCTCCACTTGGAGACATATTCTCTGGGCCCTCTCGTGAGATATGATTCGGAAAGCATGGCCATGAACAACTCGGTTAAGTGTTAACCAAGGCGATCGACTAAGAGTTAGTCGGGTGAATCACTTATCTCAGATCGAGAAGAGAGTCAGACTATTTAAGG
The DNA here is from genome assembly GCA_030063025.1 of Avena longiglumis. NCBI lineage: Eukaryota > Viridiplantae > Streptophyta > Magnoliopsida > Poales > Poaceae > Avena > Avena longiglumis. The sequence goes on from CP125974.1 coordinate 107,627,079, forward strand.
GATGACATATATTCGCCTATAGTCTGACAAGGTATATCGTGAGGCAAAATGGACTCGGACGTAAGTCGCATTGGAAAGGCAAGTCGTCATGACTCTTTGGTACTTGGGAGTCCAAGACGCTCGCTAGGAGCCGCTACGATCGATCGATTGAGCGGACTCAATCGTGTCCAAGTAGCCATGAGCTCGGGGTCACACACTTAATAGTGGGAGCAAGTTCGATTGATCCGAACTCTGTAATCTGTTGGGTTGGACCAACCGGATTAGGACTGAGTTAGTGAGTTGGACTCACGACTAGTGTTATATGGGCTTTAGTGAATGGGTCCCGAGTAGAGCCCACGCTCACTCCTATATATAGTGGAGCACCGTAACCCGTAGGTTAATCGTTGTTTGGTTAGGTCATTCCTCGTGTTGGAAACCCTAGCTCCACAAAGAGTCCTACTGCCGATACGAACCTAGCGATTCGTCGCCGGTGCTCCTCCTCAGATGTGGATACCAGCTGAGGTGTTGTGCGATCAGCACCAGGACGATCAGATCGTGAGGACTGCACTGCATCAACTGACGCGCTTCATCAGTAATCCGCAACTGCGCGTCTAGTGGTAAACTCGTGACCTTCTACCTCAGCTAGATCTTGGGATCACCATCTTTAGAGGAAAAGTTTTGTTTTATCTCTTTGTGGCCCAATAGTGGTATCAGAGCGATAGCTTTTGGTTTTAGGCTCAAGATCTCGCATATATGATATGCGGTTGGCTTTAGATGAGATCTATGTGCTGTTGTGGTGGTCGATCTATGAGATAGACCGGTTTTGTACAAGGTTGATTGGATCAACTGTACTCGGGGAATGGTAGATCTGATTTCCGTGATCATACAGTTGAGGTCGTGGAACGACATACCCCTACCAGTCGGCTTCCTCCATCGGGGTAGACTGTGACACGTTAATCCAGAAGCGGTGATCGAAGATCAAAGAGTTTGATCGAAGCGGGACCGCTGGCTTCGCCCTGTCGTAGCGCCTTAGATGTCATTGCGAGTTTCACAACGCCGGTAGAAATTGTATCTATGTATAACTTGTTTTTGCAGGAAGTTGTGAATGGTATGGTTCATGTGCATGTGATGTATGTGTGTAATCCATACGTGATCTGCGAATCACGGTTTTTGTCAGCCGGCTGGAGCCTAGGTGCTGTCATTTTATTGTATAACGACCTGCGTGTCAGATTCTCCATGTAATTTACCTTACTAAGCTAGTGTAGCTGTTTGGAGAACCCGGAAGGCATGCAAGGCGTTGTACATGTCTGCGACATGGAGTAAGACGTCAAGTGACAAGAGTTGGCACGAGTCGGATTACAGGCTTTGTGGAGATGGAGATCACCATGAAGATACCATACCATTTCACATTATAATTGCTTTATTTTGTGTTATTGTTATGTCTCAGTTTTACCTCTATTAGATAGTCGGTAAAATTTAATCCCTCAAAGAAGGTCTAGTCGGTTTTCCCGCCAGTGTTTGCCCCATCACAAGTGGGACATTTTTGGTAGTGGGCTCATAAAATTGAGGTGTTGCCAATTCTTTCCGACTAGGTGGGTTTGAGTCAGACTCTTACTGCGGAAATGTCGTGGGAATGGTCACGGCAGATGCTGCAATCGGCAGCGAGTAGTAGAACGAGGGGCAAGGGCGGCCAGCCATCTGCGGTGCGAGATGAGGCCGGAGACTCAGGATTTTACCTGTGTTCGCCCGAGGGTAAAGACCTACCTGCTAGATTGTATTATGATGGTGGTACAATGGGCGAGGTGGCTAGGCGGCGAGTCGCTTGGGTGTATGATGGAACGATTCTCTACCGCCTGTGGAGGTTTATATAGGCTCACCTCCCATAGGGTTTACATATCTCAACCGAATCAGTTAAGGCTTCGGTACTTGTTTAACCTAATCCGACTGGGCCTTCAGTTTCCAGTCGCTTGGATCCACGCCGGGCCTTGATCCAGTCACCGTCTTGCAGGCCCACTCGCCAGTTTCTGGGAGAGTCGGAAACGTCCTGCTGTGTATACCCCGATGGGCATATCCCCATTAGTAGTCCCCGAGGCCATCGTTTATTGGGCGCAGGTGGTTGCTTGGCAGTCAGAGTATACGGCTTCAGAGTAAACATCCAGTCGAATCGTCAGCAGGCTCCTATATAAAGGAGAAAACTGGTCATCCTGATCGCAGCTTTGGCGAGTCGAGTCGGCGAAACACTGTCGTAGTGATCGAGTCGGCGAGCCGAGTGGCTGAAGTTGGACCGTTAAGCATGGTCAAACTAGCCGTTGGGGTAATCCAACGGTAACTTTTGGCGTAATCAACGCGTAGTAACGGCTCCCTGATTTGGCGGGTAACAACCGCTATATAAGGGGAATGGCAGGCGATCAGAGAACCATCTTCTCGCCATTTCCTCCGATTGTACGCACTCTCGCCTTCCTTCGCATCGCGATCCATCTGACCCGAAATCCTTCGACCCCCCACAAATCCTTTCGCCATGGCCCTCTCCACCGAGCATTGGGGTAGATCTAAGTGTACGAGGGCGCAGCTGGTGTCCTTCGAGGAGGCCGGGATCCTACGCGCCGGCTGTTGGCTCATCCCCGCGGCCGGAGAGGTGACTCCGAACCCGCGCGAGGGGGAATTCATCTGCTTCACCAGCCACCTGGAACGGGGGCTAGGATTCCCTACGTCCCTTTTCTTCCGGCTTCGCTACTACACGGATCCAAATGCCGGACTGGTCCTCACAAAGATCGAGCAGCTAGCCATCTTCGTGGCATTCTGCGAGTGCTACTTGGGCTGCCGGCCCTACTTCCCTCTATGGCAAGATCTGTTCTACGGACGGATCAGCCGCGAGGAAGCGGGCGGCCCAATGCTTGCCGCGGGCGGCCTGACATTCCAGCTGAAGTCGAAGGCTTCATTCTTTGACTTGACGCTGCCCGCCAAGGCAGCGAGCGACTAGAAGAAGTCTTGGTTCTACGTTGCCGAGGCGACCCCGGAGGGCGAGGTGGCGATCCCACGATACTCAGCCAACCGATCCGAACCGCGCCGTATCCAAGTCGGCAATCTCCCCAGCGACCAGCGGATGGTCGTGGATGAAATGCTTCAAACCATCCGCGGTCTGAAGAAGAAGGGCCTCCAGACGATCAACTTATATAACTGCTGGCTCGGGCGGCAGCTCGTCCCTCTGGCTCGGCGCGACCACTACATGTACCAATACACGGGCCGGGAGGACTCGACGAAGTCCAGCCTAGCCGAGTGGATGCTCGAGGACTACACCCCAGCACTGAAGAAGATCACCCAGGCGGTGTACCTGGACGCAAAGGCTGGGGTCGCCCCTACACCGCGAAGCATCTAGCCCCAACGGTAATCACCTCGCATCATTCGCAGTCGCAGTTTTGTAGTCGCGGTCATTCTAATTTCATTTCGTGTTTATTGCAGCTATTCCAAGTGGTGGAAGGATGGCTCCCGCCTTTAGATGACGAGAACTCGAGATCGTCCGTCCAGGACATGGGCGAGTCGCCTCCCACCATGGGCGACACCGAGAGTGACGAGAGCAACGGCGACGACGAATCCGAGGAGGAGGTCGCCCCGCTGGTCCGCAAGACCCGCGGGCAGCGTCAGCGTGAGCTTGAGGCGAGTAAAAGCCTCAAGCGTCATGATGACGATGACGAACTTCCGGAGACCACATCGCGCCGCCAGGCTACACCGTCGAAGAAGAAGAAGAAGGAGAAGGAGGCGAAGGCCCCTCCGAAGAAGAAGACGAAGCCGATGAGGCCGGCCTCGCCACCGCACTCGGCGAGCAGCTCTGACGCCCCCAGCCTAGCCAAGGACGAGGCACCGCCGACGGCAGCCGCGCTGGACATGGCCACTGTCGAGGTGCCACTGGCCTCGATGCCTTCGCCATTCGCCCCAGTCTATGGGCTAGGAGCCGCTCCGGCTGCGGCGGCTTCGCCTCGCAGGGAAGCTCCTGCTGAAGATGTCCCAGACGCTCCCGTTGCGGCCTCGACGACGAAGAAACCGTCCGTGTCTTGGGCACACGACATCCTGGAGATGGGCCTCAGTCGCCGGCTGGGCCCCGAACTGGAGAAGCCGGCCGGCATCCGCAGGGGGCTACGCTTCATTCCAGTCGCCAAGTGAGTTCGCCCACCTACGTTTGTCTTTCATAGCAACTTGAATTATCTTGCTCACACGATCGATTTTCAGGACCGGAGCGAAAAAGATAGGCCACCCGACCGTGGCTAAGGTGCCACCCGTCGACAGCGAGGAGGATCCTTCCCGTAAGAGGAAGACGGACGAAGTCGTCGCCCCTGCGGATGGCGCCAAGAAGGCCAAGGGCGACGATGTCGTCACAATCTCTGACGACACGGCGTTCGCGCCGACCGAACCCGCAACGGAGGCGGCCGTACCTACGAAGGAGGGTGCTCCCTCACCTGTGGCGTCCGAGCCGGCCTCCTTTGGTGCCGGTGCCTCTATCGCAATGTTCCCGCGCTTCATGACCAGGGCGGCTGCAGCGAGTGGGACCTCGCCCACGAGCCGTGCACCTGGGGCCGCGGACACAGAGGTCGAGCAGCGTCATGGGCACACGCCGGCTCTCCTCGCATCCGTGGATGCGATACAACTTCACGGCATGCTTGGCGCAGCCATCCAGGTATGTCTAGTCCCCGAGGATCAGGTCGGTGTGCAGCAGCGGTCTGATTCTTTTAGTAGCTTGTTTTTATTGTTCGTGTCCAGTCCCCGAGTGTGCACTCGTTCAATTTCAACGGGTGGGCACTTAGGACTTTGTTGATCGCCAGTCCCCGAGCGCGTACTCGCTGAATTTCAGCGGGTAGGTACTTAGGATTTTTCGATTGCCAGTCCCCGAGTGCGCACTCGCTGAATTTCAGCGGGTGGGCACTTAGGATTTCTTGATCGCCAGTCCCCGAGTGCGCACTCGCTGAATTTCAGCGGGTGGGCACTTAGGATTTCGCTATAGTTAACTGTTTGAATGGTGTGCAGGGTCTGCAACGGGAATCAGCTGACCGATTGGCAGCGAAACACCGCGCGGAGAAGGAACTGGCCACTGTCCAAGAGGCGAATAAGGGGCTTTAGGCAGTTGCCGCGAAGGCAGAGGAAGCTCGCCAGGGACTTTTCCTCACGGGTGAGTTGGCAGCGGCGCAATCGGCGTTGAGCTCGGCTGAGAAGCGGATCGCCGATCTCGAGCGCGAGCTGAGGGAGGCGAAGGAGAAAGCGAGCTCAGCGGATGGGCGAGCCAAGGCCGCCGTTACGGCCGCCGCAGAGGAACGTAAAGTGTCCGACGCCCTTGTTGCTGGCTTCAGGACGACTATACTTCGCTTCAACGCTTCATCACGGATCTCTCCCGCCCCTTGATTGGTAAGTGTATCTGCCCCTGCATTTGTCTTTTTGTGGTATCCGACGTACTCACTGTTATCTTCTATTCGCAGGTCGCATCATTGATAGCACGGAAGAGGCAAGCTCGTTCGACGCGCGGCAATGTGTGGCCACACTCGCCGACTTGGCGACGTTGTCGGCGACATGCATCCGAGCCTACCTCCAGGAGATATCGCCCACGGAAGTAATTCCAACGACCTCGTCGAGGTGTGGAAGTACCCGGAGAAGGCACCGTCGGTCGTTGAGTTCATGACGCGATCGGCGTTCCGGCATGGAGCGGCGACGGCGCTTAGCCTTGGGCTTGCTCTTTTTCCAGAAGATTTCGATCTAGACGATGTGACGAGTGGCTACCTGTCGTCGACTGGCGAGGTGGAGATCTCCGAGGTGCTCAAGTTGACAGGTCGTGCCGCGGTGTACTCCGAGCGTGTGGGCGATGGGCGACCTCCTTCCTTACCTGGAACGGTCGTCGCGCCCAACGACCCCGAGCCGCAGCACCAGGACTTCAAGGTCGAGCAGCCCTTCCGCGTGGCGATGGCGGGTGAGCTGACGACGTACCCGTCAAACCCGTACACGCCGTTCATCCGCAATCGCAAGGGTTCTGGCGAATCGTCGTCGAAGCCTGCGGAATAGAGTAGTTTGCCCTGGGGTGTTAGTAGAAGATCTGCCATTTGGGCATATTTTGTACTCTGAGATGATTGCAACATGCTATTAATGAGATATCGCGTTTGCTTTGTGACTTGTCATGTGTTTTCCGATTGAGGGTTGAACGAGTCCCCGAGCGCGTCTGCCCTTTTTGTGGGGTTTACCTCGTGTGTGATGTGTTTGTGGTTTTTATGTTTTGGTATTGTGGTCGACTCGCCCGGACTCGGAGAGCCAGTCGCAAGGCGACTCCCTTGAGTGCTCTGTACTTCACTGTTTTCCCTTGCGCGAACGAGGTCAGGTAGCCGAGTCCCCGGCGTGGTATTTGGTTGTTCTAGGCGACTCGGTGGGTGAGGACTTGCACGCTTGTTTGAGCGCATCACTCCTGCCTGGCCCGCTGGGGTCAGCATGGCGAGTCCCGCATGCTCTCATACTTGACGCTTTTCCGAGCCGCTACTGAACTGGTCATCACCCTGCGTGGTACATGGCCGTTCGAGTCGCTATGTCAAGGATGCGGAGGATCATGGTCGTGAGAAGCGGCAGTTGTCTTGGCTCGTGAGAGCCACCGGCTAGGCGACTCAATGGGGCTCCGTAGGCGTTGCGGGACGATGCAAAACCCGAGGTGACCTGCTTTTGCATCGCACTACTTGGCCGTGCCGATCGCTTTACCAAAGGTTGACTTCTGCGGTTAGCTTGACGCTGTTATTACGAAAAGAGTGGCACAAGACACGGAGAGTAGACGCAATTTGCGGTAACCGATTCTTTTTATTTCATAGCGACTGGAGAGTACATATGTGGAGTTCTAGGAATAGAACTTCCGTAGGAGGTTTACATTCCATGGTCGCTTGACGTCGAGTTTGCCGTCCCCGCGGACGTCGATGAGGTAGTAAGCGTCATTGCCGAGTACGCGCCCGATGGCGAATGGTCCCTCCCATGGAGGGGAAAGCTTGTGCATGCCCTTCTTGTCTTGGAAGATGCGCAACACCAGGTCGCCTTCCTGGAAGGTGCGAGTTTTCACCCGCCGGCTGTGGTAGTGGCGGAGTCCTTGTTGGTAAATGGCGGGGCGCGAGCGAGCTAGGTCGCGTGCCTCGTCGAGTTGATCGACTCCATCCTGTCGTGCGAGTTTGTTCGCAGCCTCCGTGTGGTGGACGACCCTCGGCGAGTCGTACTCAAGGTCGGTGGGCATGACTGCCTCGGCACCGTACACCATGAAGAAGGGGGTGAATACTGTCGACCTGTTGACCGAGGTGCGGATGCCCCAGATGACGGAGGGTAGCTCCTCGACCCAGCACCGGCGCGCCGAGTGGTACTTGAGTCGCGGCTTCAGCCGTGGAGGATGCTTTGATTGGCCCGCTTACCGGCCGCTGGATTCCGGTGGGCGATCGATGCGCAGGTCGAGCCGGATGTGATGTTCTCGCAGAATTCAGCCATGGCTCATTTGGCGGTTGGTGCCATTGTCCGTGATGATGCTGTTTGGGAACCCGTAGCGAGATATGAGCTCGTGTAGGAATTTAGTGGCGGTCTTCCCGTCGCATTTCCGAACTGGCTTGGCCTCCACCCACTTTGTGAATTTGTCGACCGCGACCAGAAGGTGGGTGTAGCCGAGGAGCCTTTTTGGGGCCTACCATGTCCATGCCCCATACGGAGAATGGCCAGTGATGGGGATTGTCTTGAGCGCCGAGCTCGCACGCGCGTCTGGTTGGCGATTGCACCCGCACCGCTGGATAATGTCAACGGCATCGGCGTGGCCAGTAAAAGCCATGCCGCATAGCCTTGGCGACCGAGAGCGGGCGTGCGCAGGCCGCAGCCGGAGTGGATGTCGTGGAGGATCTTGCGCCCTTTGGCGGGTCGAGCCGCGTTAAACACGCCGGTGACATCGCTTGTGGAGCTCGCCGATGATGGTGTAGGACTTGCATCGGCGCGGCGATCATCCGGAAGTGTCCGCCTCGCCGGCAAGGTGCCGCCTCGTGTAGGCGACGAGGGCTTGGTCCGCCGTTCGCTCGTGACGAAAGCGACCAGGGCTGCCTCCGGTTGTAACGGGACTCCGATGTCGATCTCCCTCGGGGGAGAGACTGATGGCTTGGTGATTGTGTCGAGGAAGACGCCGGTGGGTGGTGCGAGTCGAGCCGAACCAATGCGAGAGAGTGCGTTGGCCTCCTCGTTCTTCCGCTTGTCAATCCACTCGACGGAGTAGCCTGCGAAGTGTCCGCCCAGCTTGTCCACTGCTTGGCGGTACGCCGCCATGGTGGGGGAGACGGCCGCAGCAACTTGCCCATGACGAGGTCGAGTCTTCGTGCAGCGTAGGCGGTTGACGCTCATCTCCTCGCAACTTGATGTCAGGAGTAAGGCCTCGACCGCCATGTTGTTGGTGCAGGTGAAGTCGAGGCAGAGGACGAGCGGAGCTTGTCGCCTTCGGTGAAGCATGATCCCGCGCCACGCCGTCCGCTGTTCTGGAGCCGTCAAGTGCGTGCTCCAGAATGGAGGTATGGCAGCTTTTCCCGCCGGGCGATGAAGTTCGCTAGGGCCTGCGACTTGATCGCTCGTGGCTCATATTTGATGTTGTGGACGCCGATCTCGACGGCCCACTTGGCGACCCGCCTGGCCGCCTCGCCATTCGGATGATGTCCTGCTTGAAGGTCGAGGAGACGACCGTGATCGGGTGCTCGAAGTAGTGCGGCAGCGCCACGGTTTCAAAAGATCGCGATACTAGCTTCGGTATCAGGTGGTACCGGGCGCGACTCGGTGAGGACTTCGCTAATGTAGTACACCGTCTGATCGGGCGCCTTTCTTCCTCCGGTCGCTGACGACCATGACGGCGTGACGACGCCGGAAGCCGCCAAGTAAACCAGCATGGGTTCTTTGTCTGGGCGGCGAGTAGCGCGCGAAGTAGCACCTTCTTGAGGTCGCAGGCCGCCATCCGCCTCCTTGTCCCACCGCAGGTGGGGTTCTTGCATCAAGCGATAGGGGCATCGCTTTTCACCAGCGGGGATGAAGCGATCGAGAGCCGCTACCGCCCGCCAGCTTATGGATCGCCGCGCAGCACTCGGTTTGCCGAGCCGGGCGATCGTGTCGATCTTGCTGGGGTTCGCCGATCCTCGCTTGAGACCACGCACTCAAAGAGTTGTCCTGGTGGTACACCGAAGGTGCATTTGCCTGGGTTAAGCTTTATCTTGTATTTTCGCAAGTTGGCGAATGTTTCCGCCAGGTCGGCGAGTAGGTCACCCTGGCGAGCGGACTTTACGACCATGTCATCGATGTAGATGTGGATGTTGCGGCCAATTTGGCTCGCGAGGCACTCTTGCATGCGTTCTTGAGGCCGAAGGTCATGGCGGTGTAGCAGAAGGCTCCGAATGGCGTGATGAACGCCGTCTTCTCCTTGTCCTCGACAGCCATTTTGATCTGGTTGTATCCAGAGTAGGCGTCGAGGAAACATAGCGACTCCGAGTCCGCGTTGGAATCGATTATCTGGTCGATCCGCGGGAGGACGAACTGCTCCTTTGGGCTGGCGCTGTTCAAGTTTGTGTAGTCGATACACATCCTCCAGGTCCCGTTCTTCTTCTCGACCAGGACTGGGTTTGCCAGCCACTTGGAGTACTTGATTGGCCGGATGAAGCCTGCAGCGAGTAGACGCTGCACCTCCTCGGCGATGGATCGGCGGCGCTCTTCATTGAAGGGCCGCAACGACTGTTTGACGGGTCGCACTTTGGGGTTGGCATTTAGCTTGTGCTCAGCGAGCTCCCTAGGGACACCAGGCATGTCAGAAGGCTTCCATGCGAAGATGTCCCTGTTATCACGAAGGAACTCGATGAGCGCGCCTTCCTAGGCTGGGCTCATGCCCGTCCCAATCATCACCGTCTGGCTGGAGTCACCTGGGACCAGCTCGACGGTGCGATTGTGCGTCGTTGCCTCGAAGGTTGAGGTGTTTGCGCCCTCCGAGTTGGGCTTCTTGAGTATGGTGGGGTCGTCGTTGTTGACCGCGCCGCCGCATTTGGCGAGCTCATCGGCGTGGTTGGTTTCGCCGATGACGGCCGGCCAGTTCTGCCTTTGGCCTCGCACTCGGCCATGTCGGGTCACCGCTGATGGTGATGACGCCGCACGGCCCAGGGAGCTTCATCGCGTTGTACGTAATGTGGCGCTGCCATGAACTTGGCGAACGCTCGCGCCTGTGAGGCGCGGTAGGGTTGTCAAGGGCACCAGCTCAAGACGATCCGCCGTGCGGAAGTTTGCCGGTGTGCAAGGTGACCGCAGCGTGACCTTGCCGATCGAGTACGCCCGACCGGGACGATGCCGTGGAACGTGGTGTGAGTTGTTCGATCATCGATCGCGGCCGCAATCATCAAGGTGTCTGTGCACAGGATGTTGATGGAGCTGCCGCCGTCCATCAATGTCTTGGGGAGCCAGTAGTCGCCGACCTTAGGCTTGACCACCAGGGCGACTCGGCCTGGGTACTCGATGCGTGGCGAGTGGTCCTGGCGGCTCCAGGTGATGGGCTGCTCCGACCAGTTGAGGAACTGGGGAACGTCCACCTGAGCCACCGCGTTGACGGCGACGACGCGGGTGATGACCTTCTTCTCGCGCTTCGTGTTGAAGCCTGTGAAGGTATGGAGCGAGCCGGCCACCTTGCCGAATTTTCCGTCGTTTGGCGGGTCGTTGTCGGGGTCCTCCTGCTCGCTGCCTTCTCGATCTCCCCGAGGGTGTGGCGCCGGGCGGTTGTGTGCGTTGCGGGCTTCCCTTCCCTGCTATGAAACGCACAAGGTTGGTTAAGGAGGCCGCTGGGTCGAACCTTGGCTTGTTTGAAGTTGCCGCCGTCGCGACGAAGCTTTTGGCTCATACAGCGTGCGCGTTGGCGACGAAGTTGACACGCCACACGCGCGCTTGCCGGAGGCGAAGTGTTGCTGTAGCGTAGGTCGACCGTCAGTCCGCCGCGCGCCGCCGCGGCGTTGACCTACCGACTCGCCGCCGGTTTCTGGTTTGGATCTTCCTCCGCTGCACTGCTTGGCGATCTCGAGGAGGTCCGTATGTTGTCGAGTGTGCGAGAGTGTCGCTTGAGCTTGGCGACCAAAGGCTCGAGCGCACGAGGTCTTGAAGCAATGGATCGCGTGTCCGGTGGATGCCGACTGCCACCAGAGTTCTTGCCACCGCTGCACCCAGCTGCGGGTCGACTCGAGGTCCCCGGACGACGCCCAGTCCTCGATGGTGGTGGCGCGTGTAGGAGCACTCGAAGTGCCCGACGGCGTCACATCTCCTCCTGTGAGTCGATACTATCCGGGAGGGTGTTGATCCATCGCCCGCACGCCCCTCCATCATCGTGGGAGGTAACGGGCGCGGTAGCCAGGTCGCGTGGCTGATCCCCATCGCCATGAGGTATGTATCGAGCCGACGGGCGGGTCGCAGGGGTCGCCCTTTTCATCTCCTTCGGCGCCTTTGAAGTTCGGGTACTTCTCGCCGGATCATCGGTCCGAAGCATTTGAAACAGTCGACTTAGCGACTACTGGCTTCGCCGTCGCGCGATTGGTTAGGTGTGTCATAGGTCGCCGGGCTGGCGGCGCGCCTTTGGTTGTTGATGATGTGGGTGCGCGTCGATGGGTTGACCGCTGGCGGCGGTTGGTCGCTGGCCCGGGTCACAGGGAGAGGACGTTCGCCGGTCGGTGTTGGAGCTGGCTGGCCGGCGGGCAGTTGAGGGTGTTTGCCGCCATTGGGCGGCCGCCGAGGCCGCTCGCTTCAAGAACGCGAGTACACTCGACCGCGAGTCGGCGCCGCGCTTTGCTGCCGACGGCCTTTGCGAGCAGGGCCTGATGTACCGGATCCGTAGGGCGCCGCCGTGGCCGTGATGTTGTCGGCTACTCGCCCACCACAAGGTTGTCCATCGGGTGGAGAACAGTGGGAGGCCGTTGCCTCGCCCCGTGAGGATACTACTATCCGCGAATGGTCCTCGGTGTGCGGTGGAGGTGGGCGCCCATCGCCGCCAACCGGCGGGGCCGGGCGCTTCCCTGGTGGCGCTCGCAGACGCGCGCCGCCACGCTGGCCGGTCGTTGCTGCCGGGTTCGTGGCACGCCCTGGACGGTGGGGTTCAGCGTGACCTGATTCGGCCGCTGTGGTAGCGCGATAGCTCCTGCGCCGTCGCCGCCGAGGCGAAATTTTTCGCGGCTTGCTCTTGCGCACTTCCTCCGCTTAGCCAGCGGAGTTCTTCACCTCCGTTGTCGTGGCATTAGGAGGATCGGGTGAGAAAGGATCCTCCGAGGATCGTGTGGCCGCCATGTAGGTCGCGCGCGACCGTCCCGCCAAGGAGGTCGGCGGAAGTCGAAGATCCCAAGGATGGAGGGGTCTCAAGTCTCCCATGTTGGTGACTGGTGATGGAGCCCGCGGGTGAAGCCGCGTGATGGATCCGGAGAGTGACGCCGGTCGCCGAGTTGGCGCCGTCGCTGAGGGTCAACGCGTCTTCGCGCCGAAGCCGCCATGTTGCCGTACCGAGTTGTACTCGGAGACGAGGCGATGGATCGTGCGGATCTGGCTCTCGGAGAGCCGATCGCGTGGCGGCGACTCGCGGATGCGATCCAAGTCCTCCGAGACGATGACGTCAGTGAGGCCGACGAAGAGGCTGATCGTGCCGATCGGCAGGATCAGGCTATGCGTGACGGGTTGCGCCGCCGGGACGTAGCTGCTTGGCAAGATTTGGAGTATCTCGCTGATCGCTATCATGCGGCCGGTGGCGACCGTCTCGTTGATGGGCAGATTGGATCTCACCGCAGAACACCGACCAGACCAGCCAGGCCCCACGGTGGGCGCCACTGTCGTGGGAATGGTCACGGCAGATGCAGCAATCGGAAGCGAGTAGTAGAACGAGGGGCAAGGGCGGCCAGCCATCTGCGGTGCGAGATGAGGGCGGAGACTCAGGATTTTACCCAGGTTCGGCCCCCCGGAGGGTAAAGACCTACTCCTACTAGATTGTATTATGATGGTGGTACAATGGGAGAGCTCGGCGGCTAGGCGGCGAGTCGCTTGGGTGTATGATGGAACGATTCTACACGCCCCACAGGAGGTTTATATAGGCTCACCTTCCTAGGGTTTACATATCTCAACCGAATCAGTTAAGGCTTTGTACTTGTTTAACCTAATCCGATCGGGCCTATCTACTCGCCTTCGCCTTCAGTCGCTGATCCACGCTGGCCTTGATCCAGTCGCCGTCTTGCAGGCCCACTCGCCAGTTCCTGGGCCAGTCGGAAACATCCTGCTGGGTATACCCCGGTGGGCATATCCCCATCAGGAAACACTCGGTAAGCTAGACGGGTCTATCACAACGGTTGTGGGACTCGGGGAAAAGTCGGATGGGAGCTGGGGCATGTGATGCCACCCGTCCAACTGGAGTCGTATGAGATACGATTGACAAGGAGTTGTCTACCTAGATCACTTGGCGGCTAGCGGTGATGCTAAAGCTCACTAGTCGACTTGCTTATTTAGCATCCTGAATCACTAAGAAACCATCGGAGGGGTGTTGGTTCAAGTGGGAGCATAAAATATTAAAATGTTTAATATGCTTGCTCTTTTATGAATACATGTCTTAAGTGTTTTGCATATTTTCTATTGTAGATCATGGCACCAAGTAGCAGTCACTCTCAGATATCCGGTTTTACGTTGAGAACCATTCTTGAGAAAGATAAACTGAACGACACTAATTTTACCAATCGTATCGAATCGAGAATTGTTCTCAAACAAGAAAAGAAGGACCATGTCCTAGACAACCCACTTCCGTGATGAGCCGAATGAGAATGCGATCGTCCTACCACCAATGCCTACCGTCGGGCTAAGGATGAGTCCACGGATATTAGCTGTCTTATGCTTGCTCACATGGAACCGGACTTGCAAAAGCAGTTCGAGCATGTTGAGGCCTACGATATGATCGAAAGCCTCAAAAGTATGTTCCAGGCTCAGGCGAAGACTGAGAGGTATCAAGTCTCTCAGGCTTTGCTGAGTTGCAAGCTTAAGGATGGTGATCCACTGAGTCTGCATGTGATCAAAATGATTGGTTACGTGCAGTCTCTGGAGAGGCTTGGCTACCCCATTAGCGAAGAGTTTGCTACAAATATAATTCTAAACTCTCTTCCTAGTGCATATGGGTAGTTCATTTCGAACTACCAAATGCATGGTATGGATAAGAATCTCACTGAATTACATCGGATGCTCAAGCAGGCAGAGGCGGATCTCAAGAAGGGCGCCAGTCAAGTGTTGATGGTGCAGAATAAGGCTAAGTTCAAGAAGAGTTCTTGGACTAAGAAGAAGACTAAGTCAGGAGGAAAGCAGGCTCAGGACCCGGTCCCAAGCGCTTCTTTAGGAACTAAGCCATCTCCTTCAGCCGGATCTACTTGCTTCTACTGTAAGGCGGATGCCCACTAGAAGAGGAACTGCAGCAAGTGCTTGGCCGACAAAGCCAAGAGTGGAGGTATGACTTCCGACTTAGGTACACTTGTTTGCAATGTTATAGACATATATCTTGCTGATGCACCTAATAGTTCTTGGGTATATGATACGGATCAAGATTCACATCTCGCAACTCGCTGCGTGGACCGGTAAGAACTAGGAGCGTAGCAAGAGGCGAGATTGATATTCGAGTCGGTAACAAAGCAAGAGTTGCTGCATTGGAAGTCGGCACGATGCAACTTCATTTACCTTCTGGATTCATTATGGAACTGAATAATTGTTATTATGTTCTAGTGCTCAGTCGAAATATTATTTCTGCTTCATGTTTGATGAGGCAAGGCTATGAGTCGAATATCAAGAATAATGGTTGTTCTTTGTATTTGAATGATATGTTTCACGGCTTTGCACCCGTCCAGGACGGGTTATTTATTTTGAATCTTGATGGTGATTCGGTTTATAACATAAATGTTAAGAGGTTGAAACCAAATGATCTGAATATGACTTACTTTTGGCAATGTCGGCTTGGTCATATAAGTTGGAAATGCATGAAGAAGCTCCATGATGATGGACTCCTAACTTCGTTCGACTTCTAGTCGTTCGAGACATGCGAATCTTGCCTACTCGGCAAAATGACCAAGACACCTTTTGCAAAGAGTTGCGAAAAGGCGTCCGACTTGTTGGGACTAGTACATAGTGATGTATGTGGACCAATGAGCACGACAGCCAGGGGTGGTTATGAGTACTTCATTACCTTCACTGATGATTTGAGTAGGTATTGATATATCTACTTGATGAAACACAAGTCGGAAGTCTTTGAAAAGTTCAAAGAATTCCAGAATGAAGCACATAATCAACTCGGCAAGAAAATAAAGTTTCTTCGGTCGGACCGAGGAGGTTAGTACATGAGCCATGAGTTTGATGACCATCTGAAAAGTTGTGGAATAGTTCCTCAACTTACTCCGCCAGGAACTCCGCAAAGGAACGGTGTTTCGGAAAGGTGCAATCGGACCTTGTTGGACATGGTACGGTTAATGTTGAGTCGGATAGATCTGCCTTTATCATTTTGGGGCTATTGTCTAGAAACAGCGGCGTTCACACTAAACATAGTACCATCAAAATCGGTAGAGAAGACACCGCATGAGATGTGGACAGGCAAAAAGCCAAGTTTGTCTTTTCATAAGATTTGGGGCTGTGAAGCATCTGTCAAGCGACTTCAGTCGGACAAGCTTACATCCAAGTCGGATAAGTGTATTTTCGTGGGGTATCCGAGGGAAACCTTGGGTTACTACTTATACAACCGAGAAGAGGGCAAAGTGTTTGTCGCTCGGAAAGGTGTCTTCCTTGAGAAACAGTTTCACCGTGGAGTAAGTGGAGCACGGCAACTCAAGAAATTCGAGAGGAACCGGCTAGTAGCGAGTCGGCAAAAACCTTGAGGTTGAGCCGGTCGTGGCAATGAGCCGCAGCAAAGACTGCACTATGAAGATCGGCAAGATTACGAAGTGTTCGTGATGTGTTAGAGACAGTGATGAGCCGCAAATTATTCTAAGCGATGGTGGATTCGATTCAGTCATGGCTTGGAGCCATGAAATCCGAGATAAAGTCCATGGATGAAAATCAAGTTTGGAACTTGGTTGATCTGCCAGACGGTGCAAGACCCGTCGAGTGCAAATCGGTCTTTAAGAAGAAAACTGATTTGGATGGAAATGCTTCAATCTATAAAGCACGCCTTGTCGCGAAGGGATTCTGACAAGTTCAAGGAGTTGATTACGAAAAGACTTTCTCGCCCGTAGCGATGCTTAAATCAGTTCGGATCATGTTAACTATAGCGGCCTATTTTGACTATGAGATATGGCAGATGGATGTCAAAACGGCTTTCCTTAACAGAAATTTAACCGAGACGTGTATATGATACAGCCCGAGGGTTTTGTCGATCCGGCTAATGCTGACAAGGTGTGCAAACTTCAGAAATCCATTTATGGGTTGAAGCAAGCATCTCGGAGTTGGAATATTCGCTTTGATGAGGTAGTCAAATCGTTTGGCTTCATCAAGAGTGATCATGATTCTTGTTTATACAAGAAGTTTAGTGGGAACAAAGTAAATTTTCTAATCTTATATGTGGATGACATATTACTGATTTGAAATGATGTCTAGATGTTTCAAGAAACCAAGGAATCATTGGAAAGGAGTTTCTCAATGAAAGACTTGGGTGAGGCAACATACATCCTCGGAATTCGGATCTATGGAGATATATCAAGAAGGCTCATTGGATTGAGTCAGAGTACTTATTTGGACAAAGTGTTGAAGAATTTCAACATGGAACCATCTAAGAAGGGGTTCTTACCGATGTCCCATGGTGTAAAACTTAGCAAGACTCAGTGTCCTTCGACAATTGATGAGCGAAGTCGGAAGAGTGCGATTCCATATGCTTCTGCAGTCGGATCCATCATGTATGCCATGATTTGTACTAGGCCAGATGTTTCCTATGCTCTAAGTGTTGTGAGAAGATACCAGGCTGATCCTGGAGAGATCCACTGGACAGCGGCTAAAAATATCCTGAAGTACTTGAGAAGTACTAGGGATATGTTCTTGGTTTATGGTGGTGAAGATGAACTCAGTGTAAAGGGTTACACGGATGCGAGTTATCTTACTGATGTAAAGTCTTTATCCATCAAGTTTGAAATAGAAGAGATGTACAATCAAAACCAAAAATGGTTGAGGAAAGAGTTTAAAAGATTGTTTGTAAATAAGTTTTGGAACAAATACAACTCCTATTTTCTAAGGGATTTTGACCAATCCTAGGTTTACAAATATACAGGTAACACAATGCTCTGATACCATCTGTAAGGTTCCCATCCTTTAATAAGGTAGAGATCCCTGTGTTTACAATGCTAGTCCCTGGATCAATAGCTAGCATCCACAGTTAAGATGTAATATCAAGAAACAAAGGTCATAATACAACTTTATAACCAGGAGTAAAATAATTTATTACATCTTACATAGCTCATTTGTCTATCTCATTACAATGCAGCAGAATATAACAATAGCATGGGGTCCTTCATCTTCAAAGTGCCACAGGCAGACATGTTGGTTGTAGACTTGTAATCCTAATCATTAAACTTCACTAATATCAAACACACCTGCAACATAACAAGTTACAGCCACAAGGGTCAATACATTTGAATTGTATTGGCAAGTGATACCATGGTAGTATAGTGGAGTCTATCATCTATATGCATTTGGCTAAGTGGAGCTTAGGCTTGCATTGCTCAAAATAGATTTTTCTTATCATTTGAAAACACTAAGTTTTTGTTGACAAAAATCACCCAAGGCATCTCCCAATAGAAATTGGTGATCCTTCAACCCTTGTTCAACCACAAGTTTTTAACTTAGAAATTTGGATGAGGAGATTCTTGATAGCTTCCATGTCTTGATGCTCAAATTGTCCTTTTCCAGGGACATGGCTAAGTACTTAGATTTTACACTCTTCAGAGGTGGTGCACTTTCCCCACAAGACTTGGGTTTCACCAAGACAAGATCTTTCAGAAGCCTTCCCTTAGACCAGAATGGACGCTTTCCAACCTATCAAACCCCTACCACCAACTGTCCATTTGGCTAAGTTATTGCAACCTATATGATCCAGGCAGAGCCCATAATGCCAAGTGGCTGCACTTGAAGCTTCTCGACATTTGACATCTCAAATCTCTTTGTTCCTGGGTGGCCATCTACAAGTGAGATACACAAGGTAAACCATAGAAATGGGCCTTGTGAACCACTCAACACAAACCATTCCTTCCATTCCACCCAGGTGATTCATTCACTTAGTTGTTTTATTAATCAAAACACAAGTCCTTGACTTAGAAATATTCCATAGCATGAAATATAATCCACCCTTGTTTTCTACTAGCTAAGCTAAGCATGATAGTAGTAGGAATCTTAACTTAGGAGAATTCTACTAAGGTTTCATCTACCAGGATTTCCCATGGCATAGTTTACACTTAGCAAAATTCCATGCAAGTCCTACTTAGAAATATCACTAATGCATAGTGAAAATAATGGGACAAAAGTATGTAGCATTGTCGTGGGAATGACCACGGCAGACGCTGCAATCGGCAGCGAGTAGTAGAACGAAGGGCAAGGGCAGCTAGCCATCTGCGGTGCGAGATGAGGCCGGAGACACAGGGTTTTACGCAGGTTTGGCCCCCTGGAGGGTAAAGACCTACTCCTGCTAGATTGTATTATGATGGAAGTACAATGGGGCGAGCTCGAAGGCTAGGCGGCGAGTCGCTTGGGTGGATGATGGAACGTATCCTCTACACGCCCTGTTGGGAGGTTTATATAGACTCACCCCTCTAGGGTTTACATATCTCAACCGACCGCTTAAGGTTTCGATTGCCTTTTAACCTAATCCGACTGGGCCTACCTACTCTCCTGGGCCTTCAGCTTCCAGTCTCTTGGATCCACGCCAGGTCTTGATCCAGTCGCCGTCCTAGAGGCCCACTCGGTAGTTCCTGGGCTAGTCGGAAACGTCCTGCTGGGTATACCCCGGTAGGCATATCCCCATCAGTAGTCCTGGAGACCGTCGTCGAATGGGCGCAGGTGTTCGTTGGCAGTCGGAGTATACGGGTCCAATGCTGACGCGCAGTCGAATCGGCGGTGGGCTCCTAAATAAAGGAAAAACTAATTACTCTGGTCGCAATGACAGTAGTTAATCGGGTCGCAGCTCGGCGAACGGGTCGGCGAAGTATTTAGTCACTGTTCTAGTGACTGGTTCGGCGAGTCGAATGGACGAAGTTGGACCGTCAGACGCATTCAAAACTAGCCGTTGGGGTAATCCAACGGTAACTTTGGCGTAATCACCGCGTAGTAACGGCTCCCTGATTTGGCGGGTAACAACCGCTATATAAAGGGAATGGTAGGTGATCGGGGAACCATTCCTTCGTCATTTCCTCCGATTTCACCCATCTCTGTTTTCCTCCGCATCGCGATCCAATCGATCCAAAATCCCCCGACCTCCACGAACCTTTCCGCCAATGGCCCCCTCCACCGAACCATGGGGCATGTCCAAGTGCACAAGAGCGCTACTGGCATCCTTTGAGAAGGCCAGGATCCTGCGCGCTGGCAGGTGGCGCATCCCCGCGGCCGGAGAGGTGACTCCGGATCCGCGCGAGGGAGAATTTGTTTGCTTCACCAGCCATCTAGAACGGGGGCTGGGGTTCCCCATGTCTCTCTTCTTCCGACACTTCTGTGCGTTCTACGGGATCCAGCCGTCGGACCTGGGCCCGCCATTTTTGTGGCGTTGTGCGAGTGCTACCTGGGCTGCAGGCCCTACTTCCCCCTATGGCAAGATCTGTTTCACGGGAGGATTAGTCGGGAAGAAGAAGGCGGCCCAATGCTTGCTGCGGGTGGCCTGACGTTTCAGTTGAAGTCGAAGGACTCCTTTTTTGACCTGATGCTACCTGCCAAGGCGGCGAGCGAGTGGAAGAAGTCCTGGTTTTACGTCACTGAGGCGACTCCAGACGGCGAGGTTGCGATCCCAAGGTACTCCGCCGACCGGCCCGAACCGCGCCGACTCCAAGTAGACCAGTCGATGGTCGTGGATGAGATGCTCCAAACCATCCGCGGCCTGAAGAAGGGTCTTCAGACCATCAATTTGTACAACTGTTGGATCGGACGGCGACTCGTTCCCCTGGCCCGCCATGACCATTACATGTCTGAGTACACGGGCAGGGAAGACTCGACGAAATCCTTCCTCACCGAATGGAACCTTGAAGACTATACCCTAGCGCTGAACAAAATCACCCAGGCGGCATACCTGGACGCAAAGGCCGGGGTCGCCCCCTACACTGCGAAGCATCCAGCCCCAACGGTAAGTCGCTGTTTTCACCATTATTCGTAGTTGCGCTGATGTCGCGTTGTACCGAGCACTCATGCTCGCAGTAGTTATTTCAACTGGTGGAAGGGTGGTTTCCACCGCGACGACGAGAACTTCGAGCTCGTCCGCCCAGACGGGTGAATCGCCGCCAAGGGCGGCGTTGAGAGCGACAGAGCGACGACGACGAAACAGGAAGAGGTCGCCCATCGTTCGCAAAACTCGCGGGCAGCATCAGCGCGAACTCGAGGCGAGTAGAAGCCTTGAACGTCTTGACAACGACGACGAACTTCCCGAACACACCTCGCGTCGCGAGGCCACTCCGTCGAAGAAGAAGAAGAAAAAGGAGGTGAAGGCCCCACCGAAGAGGAAAACGAAGCCGGCGAAACAGGCATCTCCGCCTTGTTCGGCTTATAGTTCCGACGCCACCAACCTGGCCAGGGATGAAGCGCCGTAGACGACAGTAGCACCGGATGCCACTGCCGCCCTGAGTGAGGTACCTCTGGCCTCGCTTCCTCCCCCATTTTCCCCAGTCTCTGGGTTGGGGGCTGCTCCAGCCGCGGCAGCTTCGCCTCAGAGAGCTCGCCAATCGTTTGAGGCTCTGTCGCGCCTCACAACGAAGAGGCCTTCCGTGTCTTGGGTGCATGTTGTTTTTGAGATGGGCCTCGCCGGAAATGGGCCCGAATCGGAGAAGCCGTAGATCCGCACGGGCTGGTTCATACCAGTCGCCAAGTGAGTTTTGTTAACCTGCCTTACTTTTTGTCGTACTCAGACCATTTTGCTTATGTAACCAATTTGCATGACTGGAGTTAAAAAGATAGGCCACCCGTCCGTGGCCAAAGTGCCACCAGTCGTCGCCGAGGAGGACCCCTCTCGGAAGAGGAAGGCTGATGAGGTCGCTGCCCCCGCAGATAGTGCCAAGAAGGCCAAGGGCGACGATGTCGTCACGGTGTCTGACGACACGACGATTGCTCCGAGTGGTCCTGCGACGGAGGCGGCCTTGAAGATAAAGGAGGGTGCTTCCTCACCTGGGCTGGCCGAGCCGGCTTCTTTTGGTGCCGGCACATCCACCGCTACCTTACCCCGCTTCATGGCCAGAGCGGCTACGGCGAGTGGTACCAAGCCATCGAGCCGCGTACCTGGGGTCGCCGACACGGTGATCGAGCAGCGTCGCGGGCACACTCCGGCTCTTCTCGTGTCCGTGGAAGAGCTACAGCTTCATGGCATGCTTGGCGCAGCCATCCAGGTATGCCCAGTCCCCGAGGATCGGGCCACTGGATTTCAGTGGTCAGATTCTTTTGGTGTGTTGTTTGTATTTCTAGCACCCAGTCCCCGAGTGCGCAATTGCTAAATTTCAGTGGGTGGGCACTTAGGGTTTCTGATCTCCAGTCCTCGAGTGTCCAGTCGCTGAATTTCAGCGGGTGGGCACTTAGGATTTTTTATCTCCAGTCCCCGAGTGTCCAGTCGATGAATTTCAGCGGGTGGGCACTTAGGATTCCGTTGTTGTTAACTGTTTGGCTTGTGCGCAGGGCTTGCAGCGTGAGTCAGCCGACCGGCTTGCTATGAAGTGTCGCGCGGAGAAAGAACTTGTTGTCGTCCAAGAGGCGAACAAGGGACTCCAGGCGATTGCTGCGAAGGAAGAGGAGGTCCGCCAGGGCCTTGTCCCGGCGAGTGAACTGACGGCGGCTCAATCTGCGCTGAGTTCGGCTAAGAAGCGGATCGCCGACCTTGAGCGCAAGCTTAAGGAAGCGAAGGAGGAGGCGAGTTCAGCGGATGGGCGAGCCAAGGCTGTCGTTACGGCCGCCGCTGAAGACCATAAGGTCTCTGACGCCCTCGTTGCTGGGCTACAAGACAACTACTCCTCTCTTCAAAGCTTCATCACGGGTCTCTGCCGTCCTTTGATTGGTAAGTGTGTCTACCTCTGCCTGTAGTATTTCCATTGTGTGATCTTTGTTGTACTCACTGCCACCCTCTGTCCACAGGTCGGATCATCGACAGCTCGGAAGAGGCGCAGCCAGCGACGCGATGTGTGGCCACCGTCGACTCGGCCACGTTGTCCGCTGCTTGCATTCGGGCGTATCTTCAGGAGATGTCGCCCACGGAAGTGATTCCCAGCGACCTCGTCGAAGTGTGGCGGTATTTGGAGAAGGCCCCGTTAGTCGTCGAGGTCATGACGCGGTCGGCGTTCCGGCGCGGGGCGGCGACGGCGCTTAGCCTTGGGCTCGCCCACTTCCTGGAGGATTTCGATCTGGACGACGTGACGAGTGGCTACCCGTCGTCGACGGGCTCGATGGAGATTGCCGAGGTGCTGAAGCTGATGGACCGTGTCGTGGTATACTCCAATCATGTCTGGGCGATGGGCGACCTCCTTCCTTATCCGGAGACGACCGTCGCGCCCAACAATCCCGAGCCGCCACACCGGAACTTCAAGATCGAGCAGCCCTTCCGTGCGGCGATGGCGGTTGAGCTGACGATGTAACCATCGAACCCGTACACTCCCTTCATTTACAACCGCAAGGGTGGCGGCGAGTCGACATCGAAGCCTGCGGAATAAAACATTGTGCCCTGGGGCGTTAGTAGCAGTTCGGCCATTGGGCGCAACTTGTTTTTTGTAACAACTTTGGTCTTGCTATAATGGGATGTTGTGTTATTTTGTGAGTTGTTTTGCGATTGTGATTGAACGAGCCCCCGAGCGCGTCCT
Source organism: Avena longiglumis (assembly GCA_030063025.1). Classification (NCBI taxonomy): domain Eukaryota; kingdom Viridiplantae; phylum Streptophyta; class Magnoliopsida; order Poales; family Poaceae; genus Avena; species Avena longiglumis. Next base: position 107,650,091 of record CP125974.1, read on the forward strand.
CTCTTCTTATGGAGTTTACCTCGTTTGTTATGTGTTTGTGTTTTCGAGCGATTTGTCGGTTGTTTTGTTATTGAGGTCGACTCGCCCGAGCTTCGAAAGCCAGTCGCAGGGCGACTCCCAAGAGTGCTCTTTACTTCACCGTTTTCCCTTGCGTGAACGAGGTCGGGTAGCCGAGTCCCCGAGCGTGGTACTTGGTGGTTCTAGTCGCGGCTCTAGGGTGGGTGAGGATCGGCGTCGAGTGAGCGATCACCCCGCTCGCCCGCTGGTCGGCCGCATGGCGAGTCCTGGGCACTCTCTCATACTTGGCGATTTCCCTAGCCGCTCGTGCTTAACTGGTCATCAGTCCCCGAGCGTGGTATTTGGCCGTTCGAGTCGCATGCGGAGGATCGTGGTCGCTGTGAGGAGCGAAGGCAGTTGTCTTGGCTCGTTAAGCCAGTCGAGCTAGGCGACTCTAATGGGGCTTCGGGTAGGCGTTTTTCGTGGACGTTACGAGTCCTGGGGTAACTCAGTACCCTCGTAACGCACTACTTGGCCGTGCCGGTCGCTGTGCCAGAGGTTGACTTCTGCAGTTAGCTTGGCGCTGTTATTACGAGTGCGAGTGGCACAAGATACGGAGAGTGGACACAATTTGCTGTAACCGATATATTTTATTTCATCGCTAGTGGAGGGTACATGTATGGAGTTCTAGGAGTAGAACTTCCGTAGGAGGTTTACATTCCACGGTCGCTTGACGTCGAGTTTCCCGTCTCCGCGGACGTCGGTGAGGTAGTAGGCGTCGTTGCCGAGTACTCGCCCGATGGCGAATAGTCCCTCCCACGGGGGGGAGAGCTTGTGAATGCCCTTCTTGTCCTGGATGAGGCGTAGCACTAGGTCGCCTTCCTGGAAGGTGCGAGTTCTCACCCGCCGGCTATGGTAGCGGCGCAGTCCTTGCTGGTATATGGCAGTGCGAGAGCGAGCTAGGTCGCGTGCCTCGTCGAGTTGATCGACTCCATCCCGGAGTGCGAGTTCGTTCGCAGCCTCCGTGTAGTGGACGACCCTTGGCGAGTCGTGCTCTAGGTCAGTGGGCATGACTACCTCGGCGCCATACACCATGAAGAAGGGGGTGAACCCTGTCGACCTGTTGACCGAGGTGCGGATACCCAGATCACGGAGGGTAGTTCCTCGACTTAGCACCCGGCGGTGCGCTCGAGTGGTACTTGGAGCCGTGGCTTCAGGCCGTGGAGGATGCTCTGGTTGGCCCGTTCCGCCTGGCCGTTGGACTCCGGGTGGGCGACTGAGGCAAGGTCGAGTCGGATGTGATGTTCCTCGCAGAACTCGGCCATGGATCCTTTGGCGAAGTTGGTGCCGTTGTCCATGATGATGCTGTTTGGGAACCCGTAGGGATATATGAGCTCGCGTAGGAACTTGGTGGCGGTCTTCCCGTCGCATTTCCGGACTGGCTTGGCCTCCACCCACTTTGTGAATTTGTCGACCGCGACCAGGAGGTGGGTGAAGCCGGAGGGGGCCTTTTTGAAAGGGCCTACCATATCCATACCCCACACGGCGAATGGCCAGGTGATGGGGATTGTCTTGAGCGAGCTCGCACGTGTCTGGTTTATGATTGCACCCGGCGCACCGCTGGACAATGTCGACAGCGTCTGCGTGTGCGGTGGGCCAGTAGAAACCATGCCGCATAGCCTTTGCGACCAGAGAGCGGGCGCCGGCGTGGTGGCCGCATTCGCCGGAGTGGATGTCGTTGGAACACGCCGGTCACGCTGCGCTTGTGGAGCTCGCCGTCGATGATGACGAAGGATTTGCAGCGTCGCGCTATCATCCGGGCGTTTGTTTCGTCTGCAGGCAAGGTGCCTCCCTCCAAGTAGGCGATGTACGGCCTAGTCTAGTCTTCTGGCTCGGCGATGAGTGCAACCAGGGCTGCCTCTGGTTGCAGCGGGACTCCGATGTCGATCTCCCTTGGGGGAGAGACGGACGGCTTGGTGATCGTGTTGAGGAAGACGCCGGCTGGTGGCGCGAGTCGAGCCGAACCGATGCGAGAGAGTGCGTCGGCCTCCTCGTTCTTCTGCCTGTCAATCCACTCGACGGAGTAGCCTGCGAAGTGTCCGCCCAGCTTGTCCACTGCTTGGCGGTATGCCGCCATGGTGGGAGAGACGGCGTCGCAGGTGCCAGCAACTTGCCCAGCGACGAGGTCGGAGTCTCCGTAGCAGCGTAGGCGGTTGACATTCATCTCCTTGGCAGCTCGCATGCCGTGGAGTAGTGCCTCGTACTCGGCCATGTTGTTGGTGCAGGGGGTGAAGTCGAGGCAGAGGACGTAGCGGAGCTTGTCGCCCTTCGGGGAAGTCAACACGATCCCTGCTCCTTCGCCGTCTGCATTCTTGGAGCCGTCAAAGTGCAGTCTCCAGTACTAGAGGTACGGCAGCTTTTCCGGCTGCTGGGCCTCTTCCCAGTCGGCGATGAAGTCCGCGAGAGCCTGTGACTTGATCGCTTTGTGGCTCATACTTGATGTTGTGGACGCCGATTTCGACGGCCCACTTGGTGACTCGCCCGGTCGCCTCACGGTTGCGGATGATGTCCTGCAACGGTGCTGAGGAGACGACCGATCGGGTTCTCTCGAAGTAGTGCGCCGTCATGTGCTCAAGACCGCGTATACCGTTTCGGTATTGGGTATCACTGGCGCGACTTGGTGAGGACCTCGCTGATATAGTACACCAGGCGCTGTACCGGGCGCTCCTTTCCTTCCTCTGGCCGCTCGACGACCATGACGGCGCTGACGACGCGCTCGGAAGCCGCGACGTAGACCAGCATGGGTTCTTTGTCGACGGGCGTAGTAGCGTGCGCAGTAGCACCTTCTTGATGTCGCGAGCGCCGTCCGCCTCCTTGTCCCATGGAAGGTGGGGTTCTTGCGCATCGGTATAGGGCATCGCTACCAATCGGGGGATGAAGCGACTAAGAGCCGTGACTCGCCCGACCAGCTTCTGGATGTCACGCAGGCACTCGGGTTTGCCGAGTCGGGCGATCGTGTCGATCTTGGTGGGGTTCGCCTTGATCCCGCGGTTGGAGACGACGTAGCCCGATGGTTCTGCCGGTACAATCAAGGTGCATTTGCCTGGGTTTAGCTTTATCTTGTATTTCCGCAGGTTGGCGAATATTTCCGCCAGGTCGGCGAGTAGGTCGCCCTGGCGAACGGACTTCACTACCACGTCGTCGATGTAGACGTGGATATTGCCGCCAATTTGGCTCGCAAGGCATTCCTGCATGCACCGCTGGTAGGTCGCCCCGGCGTTCTTGAGGCCGAAGGTCATGGAGGTGTAGCAGAAGGCTCCGAATGGCGTGATGAACGCCGTCTTTTCCTCGTCCTCGATAGCCATTTTGATCTGGTTGTATCCAGAGTAGGCGTCGAGGAAACATAGCGACTCCGAACCCTCGGTGGAATCGATTATTTGGTCGATCCGCGGGAGGACGAATTGCTCCTTCGGGCAGACGCTGTTTAAGTTTGTGTAGTCGATACACATCCTCCAGGTCCCATTTTTCTTCTCGACCAGGACTGGGTTTGCTAGCCACTTGGAGTATTTTATTGGCCGGATGAAGCCCGCAGCGAGTAGACGCCGCACCTCCTCGGCGATGGCTCGGCGGCGCTCTTCATTGAAGCGCCGCAGCGACTGCTTGACAGGTCGCACTTTGGGGTCAGCATTGAGTTTGTGCTCAACGAGTTCCCTAGAGACACCAGGCATGTCAGAGGGCTTCCATGCGAAGATGTCCCTGTTCTCACGGAGGAACTCGATGAGCGCGCCTTCCTATGCTGGGATCATGCCCGTCCCGATCATCACCGTCTGGCTGGAGTCGCCTAGGACCAGCTCGACGGTGCGGGTGTGCGTCGTTGCCTCGAAGGCTGAGGTGTTGCCGCCCTCCGAATTGGGCTTCTTGAGTATGGTGGGGTCGTCGTTGTTGACCCCGCTCGCATACTTGGCGATCTCGTCGGCGTGGTTGGCTTCTGCCGCGATGATGGCGTCGGTGAGTACAGCTCCTTTGGCCTCGCACTCGGCGGCCATGTCGGGGTCGCCGTTGATGGTGATGACGCCGCGCGGCCCGGGGAGCTTCATCGCGTTGTACGCGTAGTGGGGCGCTGCCATGAACTTGGCGAACGACTGGCGCCCCAGGACGTAGTGGTAGGGCTGACCATGATCGTCGCGTTGTACTCATTTAACCTAATCCGATTGGGCCTATCTACTCTCCTTGGCCTTCAGCTTCCAGTCGCTTGGATCCACGCCAGGTCTTGATCCAGTCGCCGTCCTGCAGGCCCACTCGCCAGTTCCTGAGCCAGTCGGAAACGTCCTGCTGGGTATACCCCGGTAGGCATATCCCCATCAAGCATCACTTGCCTTTTTGGTAGATAGTATAAGTTCACTCCTTGATCGTGCAACAATCACACTCTTCAAGTTCCACTACAATTCAATCAAGCAAGCAATATTTCAATCTACCATTCAAGCAAAACATCACATAAAATGATAGAAACAAAACAATGCATGGAAGCATGCTAAAGATTGTTTTACTTGGAAAATGGTTTCTAATAGGTTATAAACATTTGAAAACATCTATTGGTCATTTTATAAAGTGGCAAAATTATTTGCAAAAGATTTTACTTCATAAACCATTTTTAAACCAAGTCAATATTTTATGTGGTTGAAAATGTCTTTAGCAAAGTAATAATTTTAATAGGGTTCACCAAATACATTTTAAAATCATAAACTTGGTGTTTGGGGTCAGAGAGTTTAAATCAAAACATTTCTCAAAGGTTTTCCTCCAAAATCATTTTTAAACCATAATCAACATTTTTATTTGGCTAGAAATGTAATTAAATCAAAGATTCATTCTTTTGCTTCACCAAATACATTTTTAAAACCACCAATTGATTTCTATGGTCAGTAGGTTCAAAAAAATCCATTTGCCAAAGGTTTTATCTCAAAAATCATTTTAGAACAATTTTTATATTCTAAACATGCATACACAAGTTTCTGCAAAAACAATCAATTTAACAGAAGAATTTTACTAAACAAAGTGCATGGTCAGAAAGTACTTGTTTTGCTGAATCCATTGATATAAAATTTGCAAAATTTGGACGTGTGGTTTGAAAGATATGAATTTTTCAAATTGGAACATCAAATAGATCAATTCTGTTTTTATTCAAACAACCAGGGCCACGTGGCTGCTTGCTACTGGCTGGTACCGATTCGTTCGGATCACGGACTGAGGATCGTTGGATCTAATGTGAATCGTGTGGCACAGATCTGTCCTTACCCCTTCAGTTAAGTTTCTATCGCAACCCTTTGATCACGATCCTATGGCTCCTAGTCACTGGTCATACTCTAGCGGCGCTAGCGGTGGTGAACGGCGGCGGCGCGCTCATATGATGTTGGTGTCGGCATTACAGGAAGCGAGAGATCGAGGGGAGATGCTCACTGAGTTCGTCGCGGCATGGAGATGCTCGAGGTGGTCTTTCATGGCGAAGGTGCGCTCGGGGTCGACGGGAATTCTTCGCCGGAGTTCGTGGAACCGTCGGGTGCGGTCAGTCATCGACGAAGGCGACTCTAGGGTGCACGATAGAGCAAGCAAGCCGCATGGTTAGACGCACAGACGAGTGGAGAGTATCAGAGCATCAAAGAGGAGTGGAGGCGCGGTCAGAGACTACCTGGAGGCTTCGTCAGAGAAAAGGCAGACGGCGGCGCTGCTGGTCGTCGTCGTTGCCGACGCTGGGCGGCACACGCAAGCGAGCTAGGGCCACTGGGAGGTTCAGGGAGTGATGGGGATCATGCCTGCGTGGTTGAGAGAGCGAGGCGTGACGGCGATTGGCCTGAATTGGAGGTGGAGCTCGCCGGAGACAGTGGATGTCCTGAGATGATTCCGAGCAGCCTGGTGGCACTCGAGGCTTGATGTTTGGGAGGAAAGGAAGAGGGGAAACGGGCGCTTAAGTGAGTGTGGTCAGGGGGCGAGGATCACGCGGCATTGAAGAGAATTTACCTCGCGAATCAATCGGCAGTAACGGGAGGAAGAACTGGTCGCACGGGGAAGACGCTGACGTGGTCGTGGGGTCCATTTGACAGTGAGAGAGGAAGAGGGGAGATGGGGTCCACGCGTCGGTGACTGAGCGGGTGAGTTTGCGCGTGAGAAAAGAAACGGTTCGGGGGAGAGAGATGGGCTGTTGGGCCTTAGTGGGCTGCTAGATGGGCTAGGTTTGTTTTCCATTTTTTTTACTAAACCTTTTTCTTTTGTATTTTTGAATATTCTGATTTGATTTGCATTCAAACAATTCAAGCCACAAATCAATTCAAACCTCAACCAAAATTTGTGTAGATTCATATACTGATTAATAACACATTCCAAAGTCAAATTTAGAATAATTTATTTATTCTTTTTAAGATCTTTTAATTATTTAAAATAGGCTATAGTATTAATTAAATAAGATTTAATAATATTTTTCAATCTCCATTTGAATTCAAATCACCAGAAAACTTTGGGTGAATTTTAATTTTGTTTAACAACATAATCCAAAGTCCAAAACAAAATAATATTTATTCTTTTTAGGATCCATTAAAAATTAAATAAATAGACCTTAGTCATTAATTCAAATAGGATTTAATTTATTTTAAAACTCTATTTTGAAATCTAAATAATAATAAAATCTTTTCAGTAGGTTTTATTTGAAAAACAAAACACTTGGAAATCACTTATTTAAAATACTTTAATAAGTTTTAGTGTTTATTTAAAATGGAAAAGGCCTTTCTTTAAATAAAATTGGATATTAATAAATCCTTATTATTTTATTTAAATAAACCTTTACTATTTTTATCAAACAAAATATTTTGTTTCAAAAGCTTGGCCAAGGTTTAATTTGGCTCTTTAAAATAGTCCTTATTTATAATTCTTCCTTTTCTTATAAAAACCATATCTTTTATTTAAAGATCCAAAAAGAGTGATTCCAACTATTATAACTTTATTTATTAATTATTTATCTTTTTAAATCCCTTTAGGATTTTATCTGATCAAAATAGGTTTTGATGTTTCAAATTGGAATCAAAAAGTTTCTTCTCACCCTAAAATTCAACAATTCTTTATTTGTTTAATTATTTTTCACATTTCAAAATTTGGAAAATTTTGGGATGTGACATCCTTGGTCATTGAGGTTGTGCTGGACACACAACTTAGACCAATGTGAAAGTTGGCTTGATGACTTGGTTCCACTTGTCATGGGCATGGAGATGCTATTCCAACTTACAAAGATTCGGCTAAAGAGTTTAGCGAGTCGGATTGACCCATATTGAGGTACAACGAACAAGTTTTCATTTGTATATCTCAATCAATGTAATAATTTGACCTGAGGTTATTGCATAGTCCAAGTTGAGGATCACCGACTTAGGATCTGTCAAACGCTGATCCGTAACTAGGCAGTTATCAAGGCAGAGTTCGGGTCGACTGAGAATCAAGCTGCGTGATATGAATAACCAAGATGGGATTTTGCCCCTCCACTTGGAGAGATATTCTCTGGGCCCTCTCGTGAGATATGATTCAGAAAGCATGGCCATGCACGACTCGGTTAAGTGTTAACCAAGGTGATCGACTAAGAGTTAGTCGGGTGAATCACTTATCTCGGATCGAGAAGAGAGTCGGTCTATTTAAGGGATGACATATATTCGCCTATAGTCTGACAAGGTATATCGTGAGGCAAAAGGGACTCGGACGTAAGTTGCATTGGAAAGGCAAGTCGTCATGACTCTTTGGTACTTGGGAGTCGGCACATTCTGCTAGGAGCCTCTACCGACTGATCGATCGAGAGTCGGACTCCAATCGTGTCCAAGTAGCCATGAGCCTGCGGGGTCACACACTTAAGAGAGGGAGCAAGTTCGGATTTGATCTGAACCTGTAATCTGGTTGGGTTGGACCTGAACCGGATTAGGACTGAGTTAGTGAGTTGGACTCACAGTGACTAGTTTTATATGGGCTTTAGTGAATGGGTCGCGCGAGCAGAGCCCATGTTCACTCCCTATATATAGTAGAGCACCGTAACCCAGAAAGGTTAATCGTTGTTCGGTTAGGTCATTCCATGTGTTGGAAACCCTAGCTCCACAGCAGTCCTACCGTCGATACAAACCAGCAGAGGTGCTGTGCGATCAGCACCAGGACGATCGGATCATGAGGACTGCACTGCATCAACTGACGCGCTTCATCAGAAATCCACAACTGCGCGTCTAGTGGTAAAACTGGTGACCTTCTACCTCAGCTAGATCTTGGGATCACCATGTTATAGGAAAAGTTTTGTTTTATCTCTGCGTGGCCCAACACTTCCCATGGCGGGGATAATTTGTGTGACTTTTTCTGCTTAAGTCGGAGCACCAAATCCCCCTCTTTAAACGAGCGATGCCAAACACGGTGACTATGGTTGCTGCATAGCTTCTGCTGGTAGATGGCGGATCTTTGGCATGCCAAAACGCGCTCCTCCTCGAGAAGGTCCACATCCCGGCGTCTGGATTCTTCAGCGTCATCCTCGTTGTAGGCGGCAACTCTTGGTGCATCGTGGAGGATGTCGGAAGGCAGGATGGCTTCTGCTCCATATACCATGAAGTAAGGGATGTAGCCGGTAGATCTGTTGGGTGTAGTTCGTAAACTCCACAGCACAGATGGCAATTCTTCCGCCTGTGCTCCAATGCTCTATGTAGCGGTGCCTCAAGACGTGGCTTGATTCCCTGCAGAATTAATCCATTGGCCCGCTCAACCTGACCGTTGGATTGTGGGTGTGCCACAGATGCAAGGTCAAGTCGGATGCCTTTCTCCTAGCAATATTCCTCCACTTCTCCGAGTGATAAATTGCTGCCATTGTCGGTGATAATGCTATCTGGGAGACCAAATCTCACCACTAGATCCCGGACAAACCTGAGGGCAGTTGCCCCATCAAGCTTTCTAATGGGTTTAGCTTCTATCCATTTGGTGAATTTATCAACTGCTACAAGCAGATGCGTAAACCCACAAGGTGCCGTCTGTAACGGTCCCACCATGTCTAGCCCCTAGACTGCACACGGCCAAGTTATTGGTATTGTTCGTAGTTCTTCAGCAGTAACATGTGGTTGTCAGGCATAATACTGGCATTCCATGCATGTCTCAACCAGCTTGTCAGTGTCCGCCTTCGCGGTCAGCCAGTAGAATCCTTGCCGGAAGGCTTTCGCGACCAACGTTCGAGGAGCGGCGTGATGCCCGCAATCTCCGAGATGGATTTCACGTAGGATTTCCATACCTTCTAGCTGGGAAACACACTTTAGGTATACACTAGTAGTGCTCTTTTTGTAGAGTTGCCCATTGATTATGGTATAACCCTTTGCTCGTCGTACTATTTGCCGTTTTTCGACTTTGTCGTCGGGCAAAGTTCCGTGTTCGAGGTATTCTATGAACAGTTTTGTCCAAGCCGGAGGGACCTTAGTCACCATGTTGACGAAAGACTCAGCTCTATCCGGATTGTCGATGTCGGTTCCATTCACGGATGGTGTTTGCAGGTGCTCGAGGAAAACTCCTGGCAGGATTCGCTTGCGCCCTGATCCTAGCTTAGACAGCAGATTAGCCGCCTCGTTTTGTTCCCTAGGCACATACTTAACCTCATAGCCCAAGAAGCTCTTGGCTATCTCGTCCACTTCGTCTCGATATGCCGGCATCATAGGGTTCCGCGCATTCCAGGTGCCAGCCACCTGCTGGGCAACCAAGTCGGAATCTCCACAACAAACTATGTGCTTGATGCCAATATCCTTGGCTACACCTAGTCCGTGAATGAGTTCTTCATACTCCGCCATGTTGTTTGTAGCCTCGAAGTGGATCTGTAGAACATAGTGTAGCTTGTCTCCTGTTGGTGACTGTAGCAATACACCAGCCCCCGAGCCGTTGAGCAGTTTGATCCGTCAAAGTGCATCACCCAGTACTCTGGTTCTGGCAACGGAGTAGCGTCTGGCATCTCCGTCCAATCTGCAACAAAATCCGCCAAGGCTTGTGATTTGATAGCGTCGCGTCTCTTGTAGGTGATCTCGAAGGCGGAAAGTTCAATGCCCCACTTCGTGACCCTTCCTGTAGCGTCACTGTTATTGATAATGTCGGACAGTGGAGTCTTGCTCACCACTGTGATTGGGTGCTCCTGGAAGTAATGTCTCAGCTTCCGAGAAGCGAGGAATACTCCATAATCTATCTTTTGGTAGTGCGGGTAACGTTGCTTGGACTCCATCAAGACCTCACTTACGTAGTAAACTGGTCGTTGAACTCAGTGCTCATAGCCTGGTTCCTTCCGCTCTATGACGACGACGATGCTGATAACCCGGTTGGTTGCCGCCATGTAAATTAACAGGGGCTCACCAGGCTTGGGTGCTGCAAGGACGGGCGCTGAGGAAAGAATCTCCTTGAGATGCTTCAATGCTGCATCTGCTTCGTCCTTCCATGTGAATTTGTCCGCCTTCTTCAGCAGCTTGTACAGCGGCGGGACCTTCTCTCCAAGTCGGCTGACGAACCGACTAACTGCTGCAACACAACCTGTTAGTCGTTGAATGTCCTTTAGGCATGTCGGACGGTTTATGTTTAAGATGGCCTTGATTTTCTCCGGGTTGACCTCGATTCCACGCTGGGAAACGATGAAGCCCAACAATTTGCCGGATGGAAGCCCAAAGACGCACTTCTTATGGTTAAGCATCATGTTGTATTTCTAGAGATTGTGGAAGGTTTCTTTTAAGTCGAAGATTAAGTCGTTTGACTTTTTGACATCACCGTGATATCGTCCATGTAGGTGTGAACGTTCCGACCAATTTGGTCGTGAAGGCAACGTTGCATTCTCCGCTGGTAGGTAGCACCTGCATTTTTCAGCCCAAAGGGCATCGTGACGTAGCAAAACGTGTCGTATGGGGTAGTGAATGAAGTGGCCAATTGGTCCGACTTCCTCATCTTGATCTGGTGGTATCCTGAGTATGCATCGAGAAAACACAAAAGTACCGAGCCAGTCGTAGAGTCAATGACTTGGTCAATGCGAGGCAAAGCAAACGGATCTTTGGGACATGCTTTGTTCAAGCCGGTGTAATCAACACACATTCTTAATTCATTGGTTCCTTTTTTGGGGACAAGTACAGGACTGGCAACCCATTGGGTGTGAAGGACTTCTCGGATAAATCTATCCTTAAGTAACCTAGCTATCTCTTTGCCAATGGCGTGTCTCTTCTCATCTCCAAAGCGTCGTAGAGGTTGTTTCACTAGTTTGGATTTTGGATCAATGTTTAAGCTGTGCTCGGCAAGTTCCTAGGTACACCTTTCATGTCGGCAGGTTGCCAGGCAAAGATGTCCCTGTTCTCATGGAGGAACTCGACGAGCGCGCTTTCCTATTTGGGATCCAGGTTTGTCTCAATGGCGGTGACCTTGGAGGCATCGCCAACCACAAGTTCCACCGGCTTGGATTCTATGGCGGCCTTGAACGCAGGAGCGGAGTTGGAGATCTGCTGCTTTGACGCGGGCATCTCTGAGTCATTGACATTGCTCTGGATCTCTTTGAATTCTTCGCTGTAGAGGACAGCTTCTGCAACGGCTGCTTCATTGATCCCGCAGTCCCTTGCCTTGGTAAAGCTTCCGGATACGGTGATGACACCGTTTGGTCCGGGTATCTTGAGCTTGTTGTAGATGAAGCATTGTTTGGCCATGAACGTGTGGAATATGTCGCGGCCGAATATGACGTGGTACACGCTCTTGAAGGGACCACCTCAAAGGTTATGCACTCTTGGCGGTAATTATTAACATCGCCAATGGCTACCTGAAGTGTAATACACCCAAGGGACCGACCCTCCCGACCAGGAACTACACCATGGAAAACGGTGTTGGTCCGCCTTAGGTTTGCCTCCGTCAAGTTCATCTTTTGCAGTGTATCTAGGTACATGATGTTGATGTTGCTTCCACTGTCCACCATACACTTGGTGAACTCCACGCCGTCAATCAAGGGGTTGATGACCATGGCGTATTGGTTCTCCGTGGGTATAAGGTCTGGGTGGTCCGTCCTGTCCCAAGTTATTGGAACCTCCGACCAGCGCAGGTACTGAGGGACTGGGAGAGAGTAGCCATCAGGATCCTCAGAGAGGTCTTCTGTTGTCGGACAGTGGGGGTGCCAAGGAAAGTGTGGTAGACTGGGGCCTTCTTTGCGAAGGGGTTCTTGCCCTTGTCATCTCTCTTGGAAGCGTGCTTGGGGTCAACATCTTCGTCCATGTCACTTGAATCCTTGGACTCCTCCTCCTCCTTCTTTTTCCCCTTTCCCTTGCCGCGCTGTCTGTTCTTCCGACTTTGCTTGTAGCTGGACTCCGGGTCTTCCTTGAGGTCGTTGACGAACTAGTAGTGTCGATTCGTATGGGTGGCTTTGCCATTGACGTCGAGGTGTACGAGGCATGGCTTATCATGGTACTCCTCGTAGGTTTGGGGAACGCGGAGCGGCGCCAATGTGGTTTCACTTCCTCGTTGCTTCCCACGACCGGCTCCCCTTCCCCGGCCATGCTGTCCGCCCTCTCCTCCTCCTGCAAAAGTCATAGCGACCATGTCGGTAGATTGCTTTTCTTCTGGAGCGGTCTTCCGCTTTGTACTGCTGTTCTTCCGAGCTTGAGTTGGAACGGCCATTGCCGGCAACGAGCCACGAGAATCGTCGTCGGAAGCTGCGAACTCACTAGCCAACTGAATCATCTGGTTCAAGTGGAGCTGGTGATTGTCCTGTAAGCGCTTCAGCTTATGTCGGAGCAACGTGCCCCTTTCCAACCCATCGATCAAGGCGGCCATGGCGGTTTGAGCGTGCACTCCTGCGCAGGAATTCTTCATATCCAGCCAGCGGGAGAGGTAGGCGCAAGATGTCTCGTCTTTCTCTTGCACGCACCACTGTAGATCGCCCATAGTGCAGGGACGCTTCTATGTACCCTCAAAGTTCTTGCTGAATGCTTCTTGCATGTCCAACCAGTTGTAGATAGATTTCTCCGGCAAGTCGTCAATCCACTGACGAGCCGTACCCGCCAACATTAATGGGAGGTACTTGACGGCGACGTTGGGGTTGCCTCCGTCAATCTCCACTACGTTGCCGTAGTCCTGCAACCACGTGGCTGGCTTGGCGGTACCATCATTGGGATTGATGGTCTTTTCAATCCGGAAGCCTTTGGGGTAAGTTGCGGACCGTATTGCAGGTCCAAGGCAACGTGGTCCCAGGTATGGTCCTTCCCGTGCCTCGTGGATCTTGTCGATCCACGAACGTGCATCGTATGGCTCCGGGTTCTTCTTCTTTTTGTCAACAGGGGATGGGCTGCGCGAACGACGCGGGCCTCCTCCGCCATGGTGACTGCTTGGCGGCGACGGAGGCGGAGGTGGCGGTGGGTTAGCCTTCTTGCTATTACCCTCCTGCGACGTCTCACGCCTGTCACGGTTGCTTGTCGGACGTGGAGGGTCATGGCGCGACCTGCTCTTATGTCCTTCGTTGCGCTTTCCATCATGATGGGTCTGCTCTGCGTTGTCGCGGATGACGATGCCAGACTGCTTTGGTGGGGGCATATCCGTACGATGGTGAGCGTTATAATCTTCGTGATGTCACGGAGACCGGGGCGGTGGAGATGGGCGACGAGGTCGGGCCTTTTCTTCGTGGTTGGAGGATATTGGGATGGCATCCTTCCTGTTGCATACATCCCTCCGTCTTCGCTCTGAGGAACCCGTCTGGGACCCGACATCAAGAGGAGATCTATCCCTTGGCGGTTTGTACTGGCTAGACTGGCAGAGCACTGGATTAGACTCAAGCCTCTGGGAGGTGGCCTTTTCCTGCTGCTTCAACGCCTTGGCCACTAGGTCGTAGACCTGTTCCACTTCCTCAGGCGATCTATCCTGCTCCAGAAGGGTCTTGGCGACGGCGAGGTTAAGGAGTGGGGTGGGCATCACCTGTTTGCCTTCACTGTCAATGTATGGCTTGGCTTGTGCCATCTTCGAGGGAGCCCATACTAGGTTGCGCCGTACACCAGGATCGTTGATGACGCGAGCCGGAGCTTTCTTAGCCTTCGCTGTGGCGAGTCACGTACGCCTCCATTGCTCTAGCTTTCTATGGAATTCTGCGCGTTGACTGATCTCGATCTAGCTTAGCGCCTTGCTCATGATGGCTTGCGCTTCCTCCGGAATTCGGCGCGTTTTCATCAAAGCTGGGTCATGTTCCGGATATGAGCAACGGTTAGTGGGTCGACGAGGAGATTGACGTACATCACTCTATAGGCTGGAGTAACCTGGGCTGCTGCAGACGTAGATGCTGGAGGCGGCAAGTTTGCGGTGTTGTTGTTGCTCGGGCCGGTACCGAGTTCCTGCGGCTGCTCCACTGGGTTAAGCAGAGGAGGCATGACTTTTGCGCGATCATCGTCAGCAGCAATAAGTGGCCCCTTCCCCTTTTCCAGTGCCGTAGGCGGAGCTCGTCCAGGCTGATCTTCATCCATCGCTGTCCCGATGGTGACGAACACCTCTCGAGACATGACGGCATTGTTGGCTTGCTCGTCGTGCATTTACTCCTCCTCCATCTCCTGCTTGGCGGAGTCTAGTTCCTCTGGACTGAAATCTATCTCTTCTGAATCTGCACTAAGTTCAGCATAAAGCGCGTCAATAACAGAGTCGGAGGGCGCAAGGACTTCCTCGATGACGGGCGGTGGAGGTGCGATTGGCTTGACGATGACTGGAGGCGGTGGTGCTGCTATGACAATGGTGGCCGGATGTGGTGGTGGCGGTGGCTGAATCGGAGGGGCTCCGTCAATGAGCGCGAGCGCTGTCTGAGCCGCCGCTTCGGCCTCCGCGTAGTTGTTGACGATGCTCACCATCTCTTCGAGGGTGAGGCGTCCTGTTGCCTGCTGCTATCTTAAAGAATGTCGGAGAAGCGTGCCACGGTCCAGTCCTTCCACGAAGTGATACAGAGCGTTATCATCGGGGTAGTGGGCTAGGTCAGCTCGTATGCGGAGCCATCTCGCCAGGTAATCGCAGGGGTTTTCGTCCTCTCTCTGAACGCAGCGCGCCAGATCGAAGATGGTAACCACGCCGAAGAACTTGGATCTCTGCTGTCCAGACGCACGGACTAAGCTGGGGATTTGCAGTGATCTTCCACCTTTAAATCCTGCACGGGGGCGGTTTGGGTGGGCCTTGAATTTTTCCGATCTTTGCCGGCAAGCTCCGAAGAGAGATCCAACATCGATCCTTCCGCGAACGTATCCTGCCTGTAGGCGGTCCGTGCGGGCCTTGATGCTCCTCTGACTCCCAGGGAACTAGTGCCCGAGTCGGTTTCGCCGATGAAGAGGTGGATGTCTCCGATAGGAACGATCGAACACCGCGTAGGGTTTGTCTTCACCGGGTTCTAGAATTCGTCGGGAGGGACGATCGAAACGTTGCCAGAGAAGAGAACATGGCCAATGGCTACGGTTTTGCCGATTCCCACGAAGATCTTGGTCCTCGCCCGCTGAAGAGCCTGAAGCGCCTCTGGCTCCACGGTGGGCGCCAACTGTCGTGGTATTGCCGACGAGTACGCCATGGAGTGGTCCTCAAAGTGCGTGTTTAGAGATGTGGGGTAAGGAGGACGGTTGACGGGTATGAGGTAACACAACTTACCCAGGTTTAGATCCCACAACGGCGGTGGAATCCTACTCATGCTATAAATCACTATAAGGGCAATACGCCGAGTTACAGAGATAGGTTCGCTGTGTGAGGTTGTCTGAATCGATACTAGGTTGTATGAGATTGTGCCCTAAAGGCTCCCATAGGCCCAACTTATATAGTTGCCAGGTCCTAGGGTTACAGGGAAAAGTCCTAGCTGGACAGGTTACAGAGTCCTACACAGTCTATTACTAGTCTTGTGTATCTTGCACTCCAAGGCTCCAGGTACGCTGGTGACTCCACCATAGCCTTCCTTTATCTGGCATGGGCCTCCCTTTTGGATCCACCTAACTGGGCTTCCCAGCGGGCCATAGGCCATGCTACTGACTATGGGCCACCCGGGTTAGTCGGATAAGAGACATGCTATTAGGATACCCATATAGCATATCCCCAACAGATCTATCATAGCCGATCGATCTAAATCCTATGGTTCCTAGCAAATGGTCAAAGACGGGCGGCGCTGGCGGCGGCAAGTGGCGGAGGCGCGCTCTGTCAGAGAGGTTGCCGGCGATTTAGATCGCGCTGGGAGGAGCGGAGATGCTTACCGTGCTCGTGTGTCCGCAGTGAATCTCAAGGTGGGGTCAGATACTCGAGGCGCGCATGGGAGAAGCGGCTATTGCTCGCCGGATCGAAGCCTGTCGTTGGGCACGGCTGTTCGTCGATGTTGCCGACGTTGTAGATTATGCCAGAGGGAAACAAGCGGCGCATTAGATGCGGGGAACAACGTTGTTCATGTGAGTAACAAAGAGAGGGCAAGGCGCGCTTGGGACTAACCTGATTAACTCGCCAGAGTTGCGTTGAGCTTCAGTTGCTTCCAGAGGTGGACAATGGCGACGGTCTAGGGCGATATAGAGCAAAAGAAGGGCATGAGAAGATGCGAAAGGACATACTGATCATGCTCGTTTGAATCAGAGACAGGGGGAGGTCGATGCTTACCGGAATCGCACACTGGAGACGCTCGGTACCGCGACGGTGCAAGTGGGATTGTGGGCAGCCTGGTGGCGGAGAAGAGGCGCTGAGTGAGGGGAAAGATGCGGAGAGGAGAGGGGGTTAAATAGTCAGTGAGGGGCGAGGAGATCACGCGGCATTGATCGGCAATTAAGCCTGCTTCATTCGCGGGAGTGATGGAGGTAACAGCGGCGGAGACGTGGTCGGGGGGATGCGGGGTTTGGGGACGATGACCGCGTGGCGTTTGGGTCCACCGGTCAGCGAGCGCGGGGTAGGTCTGCGTCGCGTGAGAGAGAGAGATAGAAAGACCCCGGGTGGGCTTGTGGCTGAGTTCTTTGTTGTCTTTGAAAAGGCATGAGCCTTTTTCCATTTCTTTATTCTTTTTCAATTTCTGTTTGATTTTCCAGGAAACATTTTCAAATGAATTCAAATGTGTTTGACTTCAACCTTTTTCTGGATTTTTATAAAGTGAAAATTGTACACATTTGGTTGCAGAACAATTAAAATAATTTAGTACTTTGGGATTTTAAAATAAACAAGGTTTTTACCCATTCTTTAATAAAGACAAAGAAATGGTTTAAATTTGTTTCCTTGTTTTGAAATCCTTGTCCAAGCTTTGGAATTTATTAAACAATCCTATGAACAAATAACATTGGTTTAAAACAAATATTCTCTAACTAGAGAGTAGCATTGCATCAATGCTTGCTTACATAAAATAATAAGCATACAAATGCTTCTGTTTTTTGTAAAACTTTGAAAATGATCCTAAAATGATCATGAATGCATGGATGATATGCAAAGCTTTGAAAACATGATTTTAGGGATGTTACAAATCTAACCCCTTAAGGTGAATCTCGCCCTCAAGATTCGGATTGGCTAGCAAATAGGTGAGGGTGGTCTTTCCGAAGATCATCTTCTCTTTCCCATGTTGCTTCTTCTTCGGAATGATGGTTCCATTGAACTTTGCAGAATTTGATAGTCTTAGTCTGAGTAACTCTTTATGTAGTCTCAAAAATCTTGACGGGTTTTTCCTCGTAAGTGAGATCACTTTCCAATTGGACCTCCTCCAAAGGTATAGTATCCTTCAAAGATGTCTCTTCCATATCTGGATGGCATTTCTTTAGCTGACTCACATTAAAAACATTGTGAACGGCTGACAATGATTCTAGCAATTCAATCTCATAAGCTACTTCTCCTTTATGACTCAGAATATTGAATGGTCCAACATATCTTGGGGCCAATTTTCCTTTGACTCCAAATCTCTTCACTCCACGAAGTGGTGACACTCTAAGATAAGCTCTGTCACCCACTTCATAGGTGACTTATCTACGCTTAGGATCTGCGTAGCTTTTCTGCCGGGACTGTTCTATCTTCAATCTGTCTTTTACCAACTTGACTTTCTCTTCAGCCTCTTTGATTAGTTCTGGCCCGAATAAATTTCTTTCTCCCACACCATTCCATAGCAATGGGGTGGTACACTTTCTCCCATAGAGAAACTCAAATGGTGCCATCTTAATACTGGCTTGATAGCTGTTATTGTAAGAGAATTCTGCGTAAGGCATACTTTCATCCCAACTGGCTCCATAGTCTAGGGCACATGCCCTCAACATATCTTCTAGAATCTGGTTGGTCCTTTCTCATGCTCCCATCATCGAGCATGAAAAGCAGTGCTGAATTCTAATCTCGTTCCCAATGACTCATGTAGTTGCCTCCAAAAATGAGAAGTGAATTGAGTTCCCCTATCAGACACAATACTCTTGGGTACTTCATGCAGACACACAATCCTATTCATATAGATCTTGGCCAACTTAGCACTTGTATAGGTTGTCTTCACGGGTATGAAATGAGCCACTTTAGTGAGGCGATCTACTACTACCCAAATAGAATCATATCCAGACCTAGTCCTTGGCAATCCAGTGATGAAATCCATGCCAATCTTATTCCACTTCCAATTAGGAATAGGTAGTGGTTGTAGCAATCCTGCTGGTTTCTGATGTTCCGCTTTCACTCTACTACATACATCACACAAAGCAATATGTTCGGCGATGTCCTTCTTGATATTATTCCACCAAAATCTTTCCTTCATATCCATGTACATTTTGGTGTTACCCAGATGAATGGAATATGGTGAGTTGTGTGCTTCTTGTAAAATCTGTTTGCGAAGCTTCGGATCTTGCGGAACGCAGATACGTTTTCCATACCATAAAGTACCTTGTTCGTCTTCATGGAATCCTTTGGATTTTCCCTTGCCAATTGTAACATCCCTAAAATCATGATTTCAAAGACTGCATATCATTCATGCATGCATATAGTTTTGAGATCAATTTCAAACCAATTTCAAGAAAACAAAAGCACATAGTGCTATCATTTTATGTGAGCAAACTTAAATCAAATGGCCATGCCCATTTGAGAGATTAAGTGTTTTAAACCAAGTTTGTTTGCTTCCTTGTTGATTGGATTGAGTGTGGAATTTGAACAAAATTATACAAAATAAAAATGGTTCAAAACCATTTTCAAAACATTTTCAAATTAAGTGCTATAGCACTGTTTATTTTGTTTATTCAAAAGGAACAAGCTTGAACAGAAAGACCACATGTTTCTATGCCCAGAAATATGAATGTTGCACCCTACAAAATTCCTGAAAAGATTTTATTTCAATTTGAGTTTGAAATCATTTGAAAATCATTCCAGAAAATCAAATCAGAAATAGAAAAGGAATAAAGAAAAAGAAAAGGGCCGGCGCCAGACTTTGGACCCAACAGTGATACCAGCCAAGCTAGCCCACCCGGGTCCCCCTCTCTCTCTCTCACGCGCAGAAGCACCCCCGGAGTCGCTGACACTCGGACCCCACCCCCTCTCTGTTCTATTCGCTGACAAGCGGGCCCTGTCCACGTCATCGTCGTCTTCCCCCAAATTTCGCGAGGAGCACATCGCCGCTGGCCGTTGCTGCGCTGATTCCGCGATGTAATTGCCATTGATTCGCCGAGCGTTTCTTGTCGAGCCTCTGCCTACTTAAGCCCCTCCCTCTCGCGGCCATTTCCCCTCACCCAATTTTCTCTCCACGCCACCAGGCTGCTCACAACTCGCCCGACGCTGCCGCTGTTCCGACGACCTCGCCGACGAATTCTGGTGATCACCGTGCCCCCCTCTGTCCATGGTTCATACTAGCATGCTCTGCAGCTCCGTGCGCATCTACTGACACCTCCCTTTTGCTCGTGCATGGTCTGTAGCCTCGGCAACGACAACGACTGAACGCCGCCTTCGTCAACTCCGCGACCTCTCCTCGTAAGTACCACCGCCTTGCCCTCGATTGATACGCCCTCGATCCCCAACGTCTTGATCGCCTAACGGTGCCCTCCTCTTGCCTTAGCGCGAGAACCTCGCCAACGTCGACCAAGGCCGTGCACGCGTTCGTGAACTCCGCGAGGAATCCCAATGACTCGAGCGCCTTCGCCAACCAGAGGCGTTGAGCTTCACCGACACGGCAGTTCTGTGAGCATCCTCTCCCCTCCCGGCGACCTAGAACGCCGACCGCACTTGCGACAGCCGCCGATCGCCGCTAGCAGCTAGGCTATGGTCAAAGCAACAGCAGCCGTTAGATGTAGATCTTGCGGTTTAAATTAGATCTGAGCGAAGCGTTTTCTTTGAATCTGGCGCGTTGGATTAGACTTGATCTGACGGCGCGGAAGGGTGATCCTGAGGGAAACGGTATCGGCCAATAGGAAACAGACGCGTGGCTAGGGTTTGATTTTAAAACAGATTTCGAATCTGATTAATATCCTATTTTGAATTAGCTATAACTTTTGATCCCCACGTTAGAATTTGACAAATTTTATACCATTGGAATCAGGAGAGCAAGCTATTTCAAAATATGCAATGTGTTTAGTGTTTATCTTCTGTTAAAAAGGCTTTATTTGCAGAAAGTTGTTTAGGACTAATTTGTTTATATGAATTGTTTAGGAATTGTTTTTAGTGTCAAATAAATTTGGTTGGGCAAGTTTTTGACTTGTTTAAGATTCAGTACTATGCACTTGCTTGGTTGGGTTTTAAAAATCATCACTTAGCATCTTGCATGCATGCATATGTATTTTTGATTGAATATGTCTTGTATGTGATTGTGGCTATCTTCTTTGTGTAGACTTTGGTGCTAGTGATTGTGATTGTGAAGAGTGCTACTCTCCCAACTACCAAGGCAAGTGGTACTTCATGAATATTTCTATACCTATATTTTATACTAAGCATTAGAAATATTTTGCTAAGTCTTGCATGTTATTATTTTGCCTATATGCCATGTTGGGAAATCCTAAGTAGTTGTAGAATTGCTAGGAAATTTCTAAGTTAAGTTACTATCTATGCCATGCTTAGCCTAGCTAGTAACAAACAAGGGTTGGTGAAATATACATGCTATGATGAAAATATTTCTAAGTCTTTGGACTTTTGTTTTGCCTAATAAAACAACTAAGTCAATGAATCACCTGGGTGGAATGGGACTTGAATGGTGGTTTTGGTTGAGTGGTTACACAAGGCCCATGGATATGGTTAACCTTGTGCATCTCACTTGTGGAAAGCCACCCAGGAACAAAGGGATTTTAGAGGCCAAGTGTTGAGAAGCTTCTAGTGCAGCCACTTGGCAATATGGGCTCTGCCTGGACCACATAGGTTGCTAGAACTTAGCCATTTGGACAACTGGTGGTAGTGGGATTGATAGGTTGGAGCGCGTCCATTTGGTCTAAGGGAAGGCTTCTGAAAGGTCCTGTCTTGGTGAAACCAAGTCTGGTGGGGAAAGTGCATAACCTCTGCAGATGGAAAAATCTAAGTACTTAGCAAAGTCCATGGTAATGGACAGCTTGAGCATCAAGACATGGAAGCTATCAAGAATCTCATCATTCCAACTTCTAAGTAAAAACTTGTGGGTGAACAAGGGTGAAGGACCTCAATGTCTATTGGTGGTTCCTTGGGAAAAGTTTTGACAAAGAAAAACTTAGTGATTTCAACTAATAGGAAAAACCTATTTTGAGCAAAGCAAGCCAAGCTACACTTAGCCAAATTGCATATAGTAATATAGTCCACCTAAATTTTACTAAGGTATCACTTGCCAATACTATTCCAAAGTATTGACCCACTATGGCTGTAACTTGTGATGTTGCAGGTTACTCTGATGAGGATTAGGTGTCATGAGTCTACACTCAACATGTTTGCCTGTGGAACATGAAGATCAAGAATTATATTTATTTAATTATTCAAACTCTTGTATTAGGCCTGTGGCCTTCAGTTGTAAAGACTATGTTTATCTCTGGAATGGATGTAATAAATGACCTTTGTATCTGTGTACTTCATCTTAAACTGTGGATGCTAGCAATGATCCAGGGACTAGCATTGCAATCACAGGGATCCTTTTCCGTTATAAAGGAGGGATCTTACAGATGGTATCAGAGCACTGTGTTGCCTGTAGGATTATGATCCTAGGATTGGAAACCACTAAGGAAAAAATTTCAGCAACTTCTACACTTGTCTATTCTTCTCGTAAAACTTTTCTAATCTTCTCTCTCATCTCTATTTGTAGATGAACTCCATCAACGAAGCCGTAAGGAAAGGACCACTCATGACAATGACTTTGGACTGTGAGACAGAATTCCCCAAGGCTCTCAAGGACCTCATGGTTGCATTGGAGATACAAGGTGCAGCTGTGTACAAAGGTTTTCCTGTGATGGATGAATGAGTGGAATACTGGTGGGTGCAACTTCACTTGTATAAAAACAAGGAAGACAACCATCGGGAAAAAGGATTCTCCATGTTCACCAATTCAGTGGTGCATCCTACATTCTTTGAATCAGCAAGGGATGTAGCTTGGAAGACCATCAAAGAACTTGGTGATAGAGTCAAGTGCAGAATTCTCAACCTCCAAAATGATCTAAGGAAAGAGAAGGAACATACCCAAGAGTTGGAAGCTACCAACCAAACCTTAAGAGGAGACATTATAGACTTAGTGATGGAATCATGTGAGCAAGATAGGCTGATTGCTTCTAGAAACATTGTGTTAGCCAACAGATCCAGTGAGATAGGATTGTAAACGTACTTCGTTAGTTGGACCACCACCTATCACCTTATGTTCCAAAATGTTGCTCTAAAATAAGATTGAACCTTGGTTGTTGTAATGGTTCCATGTATGCATGACTTGTGTGTTTTGCTTCCCAAGGATATGTATTTGATGTTTCGTCTTTTGTTTTATCTTGATTTGTGTTGTTCTAACTTTTCTATCTTATAAATAGATGCCTATTACCATCAACACTGTTGAGGAGTTCCAGGTTACCCGCTTTGGTCCTCGTATCGTTGAGCTTACTACTTTGCTCAATCTCCTCTTCCCACCATCATGGTGCATCCCTCACCAAGTTTGAGAGGAAGGACCTGCAGGGCTTCAAGGTTAACCAGCCGACGCAGCAGAGCCTACCACGGAGGCCATTGTCTTCAAGCTCATGCACGATGACAGGAGAGGCCTTGAGGTAGTTATGCAGGATCCGATGGGGCGTACGCTAGGGCGACACTCCCGACAAGTTAGAGGTACCCACTTTCACGTCTTGGAAGGCGTGATGAGGATGGAGAGTCCATCGACTTGAGGACGACTCGAGGGACGCAGAGCCGAGCCACGCTGCCTCCGGGACTTAGAGTCTCTCATTAGGCACGTGGACACGGACAGACCAATGTCATGCTCAGCAATGATGAGCTCCAGTGCTTCATGAGAAGGACAAGCTCTTCGCGCAGCAAGACGAGATAGTCAAGGAAATGGAGGCGAAGTTCGAGACCTAGGACAGGACGTTCAAGAGTCAGGAGAAGCGTGTCCAGGATAGGAACAAGAAGATCCGGGACATGACTAAAGAACTGCAGTCCAAGGACTTCGAGCTAGAGAAGCAGCAGACGGTGATTGAGAGGCTTCGTTCCCAGAAGAGGGCTCTCAAGGCCAAGAAAGAGACCTTGACCACTAGCATCAAGGAAAACAAGACCGCGATGGAGAACGCAGGTCTTACCTTTGTCGAGGAGGAGATTGATGCCGATGAGTAGATTTGACTACTCATTTATCTTTTATTATAGTACTTGTTATTTGAGAACTTGTTATTTGACCATCCGACATGTGGATGGCTTGCCACTTGTTTGTTTTACTTTGTGAACTTGTTATCTTGTTGTTGAACCTTTATCTTTGTGTTGCATGCTTTATGTTTGTTTATGTGATGTAATGTGCATGAAAGCATCTATGGGCATCTCATTCTTATCTCTATTTGAACAAACCACAGATGCCTCCCCGTCGTGCAAACCCCAACCCCAACAACAACAACATCACTCCAGAAATGCAGCAAATGATGACTGCTCAAACATAACTGATGCAGATGATGACAACGTTCATCCAGAACCAAAACAATAACAACAACAACAACAACAACAACAACAACAACAACAACAACAGCAATAACAACAACAACCCCTCGGCTTTGATATGCTTACGATTCTTGAGATTGAGGCCAAAGTTCTCGACGATCGATCCCATGGTGGCCAATGATTGGCTACGCCAAGAACAAGGACTTGGTAACCGTGGGCTGTACGGATGCTGAAAAGGTCAGATTTGCAGCACATCTGCTGGAAGGACCAGCCGCCACTTGGTGGGACAACTTCCAGATTACCACTCCCATAGATGAAGTGACATGGGCTATCTTTGAGGATAGCTTTCGCACTGCTCATATCTCATCTGGAGTGATGAGTCTGAAAAAAGAAAGAGTTCCACAATCTGAAGCAGCGCCACCGCAGTGTGGCTGAATACATTGAGGAGTTCAACAATCTGGCGCGTTATGCACCGGATGAAGTTGACACCGATGCCAAGAGCATATGTTCCCACTTATCAGTCGCTCTGTGACAAGGCTGCTATTTTGGAGAACAAAATGAAGCAAGTTGAGAGTAGAAAGAGAAAGCACTCCGACAAGCACAACTCGGGATCGTCTCACAAACGATCTCATTATGATGACAGTGGAAGCTCAGGATCCCACAAGCATGGGAAATTCAACAAGCACCACAACCACAACCGTCATGACAAACATCACCGTAGTGATGACAATGACAAGTACAAGAACCACAAGAGTGGAAATAAGAGCCACCACAGTGGTAATGGAAGTGGAAGTGGAAGTCAGCCTGTTAAGAGAGACATCAGTCAGGTTGAATGCTTCAAGTGCAAGAAGATGGGGCATTATGCAAATGACTGCCCAGAAAAGAAAGTTGAAGGACCTAACAAGCCCAACCCTTTTCAAAAGGGACAAGTAAACCACATCACTGTGGAGGAGGTCTATGAGGAGCTTGATGCTGTTGCTGGTAAGTTCAGACTCAATTCTATTCCAGCATTTGTTCTTTTTGATACTGGAGCATCGCATTCATTCATATCAAAAGCATTTGTTGATAGAAATGGGTTTCCAACTGAAAACATTGTGTGTCCAATAAAAGTTAGTTCTCCGGGTGGAGATATGATAGTAAGTCTTGGATGCCGGGATCTAGTAATAGAGTTTGGAAAACATAAATTTCCAGTGAGTCTGATAATCCTAGATTCCCAAGGACTGGACGTGATATTGGGAATGGATTGGATGGCTAAGTATGAAGGAGTACTAGATTGTGCTAATCATACTGTTGCACTCACAACCCCGGAAGAAAGCGGATTAAATTCAAGTCCAACTTTGAATCTAAAGGAAGTACTCTAAATTCTCTTAAGGGGGTTAGCATGGACAGTGTGCCAATTGTGAGTGAGTATCCAGATGTGTTTCCGTAAGAATTGCCGGGAATGCCACCAGATAGAGATGTGGAATTTCTTATAGATTTGGTACCAGGGTCTGGACCAATAGCAAAGAGACCTTATAAAATGTCAGTTGATGAACTGAAAGAACTCAAGAAACAACTTGGAGAACAGTTGCAGAAAGGATTTATTCAACCAAGTTCTTCATCTTGGGGAGCCCCAGTTTTGTTCGTGGAGAAGAAAGATAGAAGTCAAAGGTTATGCATAGATTACCATTCACTCAACGAGGTAACTATCAAGAACAAATATCCTTTGCCTAGAATCAATGACTTGTTTGATCAGCTAGAAGGAGCATGTGTGTTCTCAAAGATTGATCTAAGGTCAGGCTATTTTCAACTCAAGATAAGGGAACAAGACATACTTAAGACAGCATTCACTACAAGGTATGGATTGTATGAGTATACCGTAATGCCTTTTGGCTTGACAAATGCTCCAGCATACTTCATGAATATGATGAACAAGGTGTTCATGGAATTCCTTGACAAGTTTGTTGTCGTTCTCATCGATGACATCTTATTCTCCTCCAAGAGCAAAGAAGAACATGAAGGACATTTGCGTTTGATACTTGAGAAGTTAAGAGAGCATAAAATTTATGCCAAATTCAGCAAGTGTGAGTTCTGGTTGGATGAAGTTGGTTTTCTTGGTCATGTTATGACAAAGGATGGTGTAGCAGTTGATCCTGCTAAAGTTTCAGCTGTGACTGAATGGGAATCTCCCAAGTCAGTGAAGGAAGTTTGTAGTTTCCTTGGCTTAGCGGGTTACTACAGAAGGTTCACTGAGAATTTCTCGAAGGTCGCTAAGCCTATGACTGAATTGTTAAACAAAGACAAGAAGTTTGCTTGGTCTGAAGTTTGTGAACTCAGCTTTCAGGAATTGAAGAAGAGACTTGTGACAGCACCAGCCTTGTGTCTGCCAGATTTGGAGAAAGATTTCCAAGTATATTGTGATGTATCTCATCAAGGTTTGGGTGTAGTACTTATGCAAGACGGTAAAGTTGTGGCTTATGCCTCGAGACAACTCAAAACTCATGAAGTAAACTATCCTACTCATGATTTAGAGTTAGCCTCTGTTGTCCATGCACTAAAAACATGGAGACACTATCTTTTGGGAAAACGTTGTGAGGTGTTCACGGATCACAAGAGTTTTAAGTATATCTTCACCCAGAAGGAAATTAATATGAGACAAAGAAGATGGCTAGAACTTATCAAGTACTATGACTTAAGTTTGCAATACCACCCCGGTAAAGCAAATGTTGTAGCAGATGCTCTAAGTCATAAGGTATTTGTGAATGGCCAAAGGAGAATTGCCAGATGATCTGTGTACCCAATTTAGGAAACTCAGATTAGAGATTGTGCCTGAAGTACATCTCATGTCTTTGGATGTTCAACCCACTTTGTTGGATAAGATCAGAGAAGCCCAGAAGACTGATAAGGAAATTGAAGAGATTAAGGAAAAGATTGGCAAAGGAAAAGCCAAAGAATTCCATGAAGACGACAGGTACTTTATGGCATGGAAACGATTCTGTTCCACAAGACCGAGTTATGAAACTGATTTGCAGAAGCACACAACTCTCCGTATTCTATTCACCCGGGTAACACCAAAATGTACATGGACATGAAAGAAAGATTTTGGTGGAATAATCTCAAGAAGGACATCGCCGAATATATTGCTTTGTGTGATGTGTGTAGTAGAGTGAAAGCAGAGCATCAGAAACCAGCAGGTTTGCTTCAACCACTACCTATTCTTGATTGGAAGTGGGACAAGATTGGTATGGATTTCATTACCGGATTACCAAGGACCCGGTCAGGATACGATTCTATTTGGGTGCTAAAGTGGCTCATTTCATACCTGTGAAGACAACCTATACAAGTGCTAAGTTAGCCAGAGTCTACATGTCACATCCCAAGATTTTCCAAATCTTGTCATGTGAAAAATAATTGAATAAAATAAAACTTTGTTTGATTTTCAGAGTGAGAAGAAACTTTTTGAATCCAAATGGAAACCTTCAAACCAATTTGGATCAAATAAAATCCTAAAGAGATTTAAAAAGATAAACTTTTATTAAAGGAAAATAAAAATATTTAAAATTACTATTTTGGATCTTTAAACAAAAGGATTTGGTTTTCAAAGGAAAAGATAGATTTATAAATAAAGATTATTTTATAAAGCCAAATTAAACCTTGGCCAAGCTTTGAATTAAAACATTTTGTTTTGAATAAAAATAGCAAAGATTTATTTAAATAAAATAATAAGGATTTAATATCCAAACTTTATTAAAGTAAAGGCTTTTTCCATTTTAAATAAAACACTAAAACTTATTTATTTATTCTACATAAGTTTTCTAAGTATTTTATTTTCTTAATTAAAACCTACTGAAGTGTTTTGGTTTTATTTTAGATTTCAAAATATTTAAATAAAACAAATCCTATTTGATTTAATAACTAAGGCCCATTTTATTTAATTAATAATGGACCCTAAAATAAAAGGTTATTTTGTTTTAAACAAGTTTTCCAAATATCTTCTATTTTCAAATAAAACCTACTAATTTGGTTTTGAAAATATTTGGATTTCAAATGGAGATTTTATTAATTAAATCAAACCCTATTTTATTAAATAACTAATGATCCATTTTATTTAATTAATGAATGGGTCCTAAAAAGAATAAAAATATTATTTTATTTTGGGATTGGGTTTATGTTGTTAAACAGAACCAAAACCAAGTGCAAAGAGTGTTAAATGTTTGAATTGTTTGAATGTTGAATAGTTGATTGAAATTCAAAACTGGAAATAGTTTGGAAAAAGAAAAAGATTTCAGACGAGAAAAAATAGAGCAGCAACCATCGGCCCAGCCCAACCAACAGCCCACCTAGCCCACCTCACCTCGCCCAACCGTTTTCTTCCCGAGAAACAACCCGCAAGGCCACTGACTTGTGGACCCCAACTCCCTCTCTCAATCCACTGACGCAACGGTCCCACATACCCAGCCATCGTCTTCAAGCGAGACCCCGTCGTCCTGCCGTTGCAGTGAGTTACTCCGGTGGTGAATGCGGGTTGATGGAGGCTTTGATTCCTCGCAGTGACCATGCCCCTTTAAACTCCTGTCCCTCCTCTTCACTTCCCCTCTGTCGCCCCACCTCGACACGCCCTCAGGCTGTCAAATTTCGACCAACACTCCCCCTGTCTCCGACGAACAACGCGACGATTCCGGCGAGCCCAGCCACCGCCTGGACCCCTCGACCACCCGAGCGTGATCCCCATCTCCCTACGCATCTCCCAGAACCAACCCCTCGTCCGCGCGTGCTCTAGAAGGCCGACAAGGAACACGACCGAACGCCGCCATCTTTTGCCGTTCTCCGACGACGTCACCCCGGTAAAATCCGACCACCCCTCTCTTCCCCGTGGATACGATGATGACCGCCATGCTCTCGCGGACCTAATGGTGCTATTCGTTTGTCCTAGGGTGCCCCTTATCCTCACCCTCGACGACCTCCCGATCACGAGACCCAGCTCATCTCCGCGAGCAATCGCATGCCCGAGCGCCCCTCGACGGACAAGCCACACGTTGATAATCAGCATGACGCCACGAACACGGTGATCTTACTCCCTCCTGCGCTTCACCTCGCCAGTAGCCGCCATCCGCCGCCCGCCGCCGTTGACATTGCGCCGCCAGTTCCTGGCTAGCTGATAGGAACCGTTCGATTTAGATCGGAGAGATGAGATAGATTCACTTAACAGCGAAAGGGTACGCGCCCTGCGCCGTGCGATCCACCTAGATCCTGCGGTCCACGTTGCCTATCCGGCCGAACCGGTATCATCCAACCAGAACACGCCGCGTGGCCAGATTGGTTTAAAACAGAAATTTGAAAACAGATTAGATTGTGATTTTCAAACCTTTGTAACTTTTGATCCACACGTCCAAAAATTACAAATTTTATATCGTTGGAATCAGGAAAACAAACCCTAGCCAACCATGCCCTTGGTTTATCAAATAGTATCTGTTAGCTTGTTTGAATTTGCAGAAACATTTGTAAGCTTGTTAAGGATGTGAAAATTGTTTAAAAATGATTTTGGGGATAAAATCTTTGGCAAATGTTGTTTTTTGAACCTACTGACCATAGGAAACACTTTGTGGTTTCAAAAATGTATTTGGTAAAGGAAAAGAATGATTCTTTGATTTAAAACCATTTCTAGTCAAATAGAAATATGATTATTTATTAAAAATGGTTTTGGAAGAAAACCTTTGAAAAATGTTTTGTTTTCAACTCTCTGACCCTAAACACAAAGTTTCGTGGTTTGAAAACATATTTGGTGAACCCTATAGGTTAATGGCTTAGTAAAAAATATTTCTACACCACATAAAATGACACTTTGTTTTGAAAATGGGTTTTATAGTAAAACCTTTTGCAAATGACTTTGCCACTTTACAAAATGACCATTAGGTGCTTTCAAATGTTATGACGCATTAGGAACCACTTTTTTTTCAAACAAAACAAAGCTTGGCATGCTTGCATGCATTACTTTGACTTTGTCATTTTATGTGTTGTTTTGCTTGATTGGTAGATTGAGTTTGTTCCTTACTTGATTGATTTGTAGTGATTTGAGGAGTGTGATTGTTGCAAGGACAAGGAGTGAACTATACTCTACCAAAAAGGCATGTGATGCTTCATACTTTTTGTCCCATTACTTTGCTAAGTAAAACTTGCATGGATTTTGCTAAGTATAAACCTTGCTATAGGAAAACCTAGTAGATGAATCCTTAGTAGGATTTTCCTAAGTTAAGATTCCTATTACTACCAAGCTTAGCCTAGCTAATAGAAAACATGGGTGGAATATATATTCACACTATGGAAAAAAATATTCTAAGTCTGAGGACTTGAGTTTTGTTTAATAAAACAACTAAGTTAATGAATCACCTGGGTGGAATGGGACATGCTTGGTGGTTTTTGGTTGAGTGGTTCACAAGGCCCAAGTTTATGGTTTACCTTGTGTATCTCACTTGTGGATGGCCACCCAGGAACAAAGAGATTTGAGATGTCAAATGTTGAGAAGCTTCAAGTGCAACCACTTGGCAATATGGGCTCTGCCATGATCATATAGGTTGCAAGAACTTAGCCATATGGACAGAGGGTGGTAGTGTTTGATAGGTTGGAACGCGTCCATTTTGGTCTAAGGGAAAGCTTTTGAAAGATCTTGTCTTGGGAAACCAAGTCTTGTGGGGAAAGTGCACCACCTCTGCAGAGTGTAAAATCTAAGTACTTAGCCATGTCTCTGGTAAAGGACAATTTGAGCATCAAGACATGGAAGCAATCAAGAATCTCATCATTCAAATTTCTAAGTTAAAATCTTGTGGTTTGAACAAGGGTTGTTTGAAATCTTCAATCTTTGATTGAGAGAAGCCTTGGAAAAGATTTTGTCAAAACAAAAACTTAGTATTTTCAAAATAATAAGGAAAATCTATTTTGAGCAACGCAAGCCTCAACTCCACTTAGCCAAATGCATATAGATGATAGACTCCACTATACTACCATAGTATCCCTTGCCAATACAATTCAAATGTATTGACCCTTTATGGCTGTAACTTGTATGTTGCAGGTTTGATTGATTTTAGTGAAGATTGATTGATTAGGATTACAAAGTCTACAACCAACATCTGCTTGTGGCACTTTGAAGATGAAGGACCCATGACTATAGTTATTCCGCTGCAATGTAATGTAATAGCCAAATGAGCTATGTATGATGTAATAAAATTATGTTATTCCTGGTTATAAAGTTATATTATGACCTTTGTTTCTTGATATTACATCTTAACTGGGGATGCTAGCTATTGATCCAGGGACTAGCATTGTAAACACAGGGGACACCACCTTATTGTATAAAGGTTGGGACACTCCCACTACACTACATGAGTAGAATTGTATGTCTACATGAAGTGCCCAAGAGTATTGTGTCTGATAGGGGAACTCAATTCACTTCCCATTTTTGGAGACAGCTACATGAGTCATTAGGAACGAGGTTGGAATTCAGTACTGCTTTTCATCCTCAAACTGATGGACAAACAGAAAGAACTAATCAGATTCTTGAAGACATGTTGAGGGCGTGTGCCTTAGACTATGGAGCTTGGGACGAAGTCCGCCTTACAGAATTTTCTTATAACAACAGACTATCAAGCCAAGATTGAGATGGCACCGTTTGAGTTTCTCTACGGAAGAAAATGTACCACCCCATTGTTATTGAATGGTGTGGGAGAAAGAAGTTTATTCGGGCCAGATCTTATCAAAGAAGCCGAAGAGAAGGTCAAGTTGGTTAAGGACAGATTGAAGATAGCACAGTCCCGACAGAAAAGCTACGCAGATCCTAAGCGTAGAGAAGTCACCTACGAAGTCGGTGATAGAGCTTATCTTAGAGTGTCACCACTTCGTGGAGTGAAAAGGTTCGGAGTCAAAGGAAAATTGGCACCAAGATATGTTGGGCCATTCAAGATTCTGAGTCGCAAAGGAGAAGTTGCCTATGAAATTGAACTGCCAGAATCTCTATCAGCTGTCCATAATATGTTTCATGTGAGCCAGCTTAAGAAATGTCATCCTGAAGTGGAAGAAACTTCTTTGAAGGATACTATACCTTTGGAGGAGGTTCAACTAGAAAGTGATCTCACTTATGAAGAGAAACCTATCAAAAATCTTGAGACTGCAGAAAGAGGCACAAGGACTAAGACTATCAAGTTCTGCAAAGTGCAGTGGAATCATCATTCCGAAGAGGAAGCAACATGGGAAAGAGAAGATGATATTCGGAAAGACCACCCTCACCTATTTGCTAGCCAATCCGAATCTCGAGGGTGAGATTCACCTTAAGGGGGTTAGATTTGTAACATCCCTAAAATCATGATTTCAAAGATTGCATATCATTCATGCATGCATATAGTTTTGAGATCAATTTCAAACCAATTTCAAGAAAACAGAAGCACATAGTGCTATCATTTTATGTGAGCAAACTTAAATCAAATGTCCATCCCCATTTGAGAGCTTAAGTGTTTTAAACCAAGTTTGTTTGCTTCCTTGTTGATTGGATTGAGTGTGGAATTTGAATAAAATTATACAAAATAAAAATGGTTCAAAACCATTTTCAAAACATTTTCAAATTAAGTGCTATAGCACTGTTTATTTTGTTTATTCAAAAGGACAAAGCTTGAACAGAGAGACCACATGTTTCTATGCCCAGAAATATGAATGTTGCACCGTACAAAATTCCTTTAAATATTTGATTTCAATTTGAGTTTGAAATCATTTGAAAATCATTTCAGAAAATCAAATCAGAAATAGAAAAGGAATAAAGAAAAAGAAAAGGGCCGGCACCAGACTTTGGACCCAACAGTGAAACCAGCCCAGCTAGCCCACCCGGGTCCCCCTCTCTCTCTCACGCGCAGAAGCACCCCCGGAGTCGCTGACACTCGGACCCCACTCCCTCTCTGTTCTATTCACTGACAAGCGGGCCCTGTCCACGTCATCGTCGTCTTCCCCCAAATTTCACGAGGAGCAAGTCGTCGCTGGCCGTTGCTGCGTTGATTCCGCGACGTAATTGCCATTGATTCGCCGAAGCTTTGTCGAGCCTCGCCTACTTAAGCCCTCCCTCTACGCCATTTCCCTCACCCAATTTCCTCTCCATGCCACCAAGCTGCCGCTTCGCTTCGCCTGAACGCCGCTGTTCACGACCGCCGACGAATTCCGGTGAGCACCGTGCCCCTCCGTCCATGGTTAATACTAGCATGCTCTGCAGCTCCGGCGCATTCTCGACACCTCCCTTTTGCTCGCGTGATGGTCTCAGCCTCGACAACGATCAACGCCGCCCGCTTTCGAACTCCGGCGACCTCTCCCCGCAAGTACCAGCCGCCCCTTGCCCTCTAATTGATACGCCTAAGATCCCCAGCGTCTTGCGCGTCGAACGGTGCACTCCTCTTGCCTTAGCGACGAACCTCGCCAACGACGGCCGTGCACGCTGCGTTCGTGAACTCCGGCGAGGAATCCCCGATGACTCCGAGCGCCCCTTCGCCAACCAGAGACGCGTTGAGCTTCACCTCGACACGGCGGTTTTGGTGAGCATCCTCTCCCATCCCCGGGCGACCTAGAACGCCGGCATCGCGCCTGACAGGCACGCCGCCGCCAGTCGCCGCCGCTAGCGCCGCTAGGCTATGGTCAAAGCAACAACAGTCGTTAGATGTAGATCTTGCGGTTTAAATTAGATCTGAGTGAAGCGTTTTCTTTGAATCTGGCATGTTGGATCTGACTTGATCTGACGACGCGGAAGGGTGATCCTGAGTGAAACGGTATCGGCCAATAGGAAACAGACGCGTGGCTAGGGTTTGATTTTAAAACAGATTTTGAATCTGATTTATATCCAATTTTGAATTAGCTATAACTTTTGATCCCCACGTTAGAATTTGAAAAATTTTATACCGTTGGAATCAGGAGAGCAAGCTCTTTAAAAATATGCAATGTGTTTAGTGTTTAGCTTCTGTTAAAAAGGCTTTATTTGCAGAAACTTGTTTAGGACTAATTTGGTTATATGAATTGTTTAGGAATTGTTTTTAGTGTCAAATAAATTTGGTTGGGCAAGTTTTTGACTTGTTTAAGATTCAGTACTATGCACTTGCTTGGTTGGGTTTTAAAAAACATCACTTAGCATCTTGCATGCATGCATATGTATTTTTGATTGAATATGTCTTGTATGTGATTGTGGCTATATTCTTTGTGTAGACTTTGGTGCTAGTGATTGTGATTGTGAAGAGTGCTACTCTCCCAACTACCAAGGCAAGTGGTACTTCATGAATATTTCTATACCTATATTTTATACTAAGCATTAGAAATATTTTGCTAAGTCTTGCATGTTATTATTTTGCCTATATGCCATGTTGGGAAATCCTAAGTAGTTGTAGAATTGCTAGGAAATTTCTAAGTTAAGTTACTATCTATGCCATGCTTAGCCTAGATAGTAGCAAACAAGGGTTGATGAAATATACATGCTATGATGAAAATATTTCTAAGTCTTTGGACTTTTGTTTTGCCCAATAAAACAACTAAGTCAATGAATCACCTAGGTGGAATGGGACTTGAATGGTGGTTTGGTTGAGTGGTTACACAAGGCCCATGGCTATGGTTTACCTTGTGAATCTCACTTGTGGAAAGCCACCCAGGAACAAAGGGATTTTAGAGGCCAAGTGTTGAGAAGCTTCTAGTGGAGCCACTTTGCAATATGGGCTCTGCCTGGACCACATAGGTTGCTAGAACTTAGCCATTTGGACAGTTGGTGGTAGTGGGATTGATAGGTTGGAGCGCGTCCATTTGGTCTAAGGGAAGGCTTCTGAAAGGTCCTGTCTTGGTGAAACCAAGTCTGGTGGGGAAAGTGCACAACCTCTACAGATGGAAAAATCTAAGTACTTAGCCAAGTCCATGGTAATGGACAACTTGAGCATCAAGACATGGAAGCTATCAAGAATCTCATCATTCCAACTTCTAAGTAAAAACTTGTGGGTGAACAAGGGTGAAGGACCTCAATGTCTATTGGTGGTTCCTTGGGAAAAGTTTTGACAAAGAAAAACTTAGTGATTTCAACTAATAGGAAAAAACCTATTTTGAGCAAAGCAAGCCAAGCTACACTTAGCCAAATTGCATATAGTAATATAGTCCACCTAAATTTTACTAAGATATCACTTGCCAATACTATTCCAAAGTATTGACCCACTGTGGCTGTAACTTGTGATGTTGCAGGTTACTCTGATGAGGATTAGGTGTCATGAGTCTACACTCAACATGTTTGCCTGTGGCACATGAAGATGAAGACTTATATTTATTTACTTATTCAAACTCTTGTATTAGGCATGTGGCCTTGAGTTGTAAAGACTATGTTTATCTCTGGAATGGATGTAATAAATGACCTTTGTATCTATGTACTTCATCTTAAACTGTGGATGCTAGCAATGATCCAGGGACTAGCATTGCAATCACAGGGATCCTTTTTCTTTATAAAGGAGGGATCTTACACCAATCTTTTCCTTGATCTCTTCAATTTCCTTGTCTATCTTTTGGGCTTCCTTGATCTTGTCCAACAATGTGGGTTGAACATCCAATGTCATGAGATGTCCCTCAGGCACAATCTCCAATCTAAGGTCTCTAAATTGGGCACACAGATCATCTGGCAACTCTCCCGTAGTAAGTCCATTCACAAATACCTTACGGCTTAGAGCATCCGCTACAACATTTGCTTTGCGGGGTGGTATTGCAAACTCAAGTAATAGTCCTTGATGAGTTCTATCCATCTTCTTTTTCTCATGTTGATTTCTTTCTGGGTGAAGATATATTTCAAACTTTTGTGATCTGTGAACACTTCACATCGTTTTCCCAAAAGATAGTGTCTCCATGTTTTGAGTGCATGGACAATAGAGGCTAACTCCAAATCATGAGTAGGGTAATTTACCACAGGAGTTTTTAGTTGTCTCGAGGCATAAGCCTCAACTTCCCCTTCTCGCATTAGAACTACACATAATCCATGATGAGATGCATCACAATACATTTGGAAATCTTTCTCTAAATCTGGCAGACATAAGACCGGTGTTGTCACTAGTCTCTTCTTCAATTCTTGGAAACTGAGTTCACATCCTTCAGACCAAGCAAATTTCTTGTCTTTCTTTGGTAACTCTGTCATTGGCTTAGCTACCTTGGAGAAATTCTCAATGAATCTTCTGTAGTATCCTGCCAAGCCAAGGAAACTATGAACCACTTTTACTGACTTAGGAGATTCCCACTCAGTTACAGCTGACACTTTGGCGGGATCAACCGCTACACCATCTCCTGACACGGCGTGTCCAAGAAATCCAACTTCATTCAGCCAGAATTCACAATTGCTGAATTTTGCATACATCAAATGCTCTCTAAGCTTCTCAAGTATCAAACGCAAATGTCCTTCATGCTCTTCTTTGATTTTGGAGTAGATCAAAATTTCATCGATGAAAACGACAACAAACTTGTCAAGGAACTCCATGAACACCTTGTTCATCATATTCATGAAATAAGCTGGTGCATTGGTCAAACCAAATGGCATCACGATGTACTCATACAATCCATACCTAGTGGTGGAAGCTGTCTTAGGTATGTCTTGTTCTCTTATCTTAAGCTGGAAATAACTTGACCGAAGATCAATCTTTGAGAATACACAGGCTCCTTCTAACTGATTAAACAAGTCATTGATTCTAGGCAAAGGATATTTGTTCTTGATAGTCACCTCATTAAGTGAACGACAATCTATGCATAACCTTTGACTTCTATCTTTCTTTTCCACAAATAAGACTGGTGCTCCCCAGGATGAAGAACTTGGTTGAATAAACCCTTTCTGCACCTGTTCTCCAAGTTATTTCTTGAGTTCTTTCAACTCATCAACTGGCATCTTGTAAGGTCTCTTTGCTATTGGCCCTGATCCTGGCAGCAAGTCAATCAGAAATTCCACATCTCTATCTGGTGGCATTCCTGGCAATTCTTCCGGAAACACATCTGGATATTCTCTCATGATTGGCACACTGTCTATGCTAACCCCCTTAAGAGAATTTATCTTACTCCCTTTTGATTCAAAGTTAGTCTTGAATCTAATCCTTTTATTATCCGGGGTTGTGAGTGTGACAGTATGATTGGCACAATCTGGCACTCCCTTGTGCTTAGTCATCCAGTCCATTCCCAAAATGACATCCAATCCTTGGGAATCTAGGATTATCAGATTAACGGGAAACTTATACTTCCCAAACTCTATGACTAGGTCATGACATCCTGACTTCACTATCATTTCTCCACCAGGAGAACTTACTTTTATAGGACACCCAATAGTTTCAACTGGAAGTTCATTTCTTTCAACAAATGCTCTTGATACGAATGAATGCGATGCGCCAGTATCAAAAAGAACAAGAGCTGGAGCAGAATTGAGTTTGAACTTACCAGCCACAACATCAGGTTCCTCATAGATCTCTTCCACATTGATGTGGTTCACTTGTCCCTTCTAAAAAGGGTTGGGCTTGTTGGGTACTTCAAATTTCTTTTCTGGGCATTCATTTGCATAATGCCCCATCTTCTTACACTTGAAACATTCAACCTGACTGAGATCTTTTTGGACAGGCTGGCTTCCACTACCACTTCCACTTCCATTGTGGTGTCTCTTGTATCCACCCTTGTGGTTCTTATACTTGTCATTGTCATGACTACGGTGATGCTTGTTGTCATGATGACGGTTGTGGTTGTGGTGGCTCTTGTACTTTCCATGCTTGTGGGATCCAGAATTCCCACTATCATCATAATGGGAACGCTTGTGAGACGATCCCGAACTGTGCTTGTCAGAGCTATGCTTCCTCTTTCTGCTTTCAACCTGCTTCATCTTGTTCTCCAAGATGGTAGACTTGTCACAAAGGGATTGGTAGGTGGGGACATAGGCCACAGATAACTGCAGATTCAGTTCATCGTTCAGTCCTTCGAGGAACTTCTCTTTCCTCTTGGCATCGGTATCCACTTCATCCGGTGCATAACACGCCGGATTGTTGAACTCCTCAATATATTCAGCCACATTGCGATGGCGCTACTTCAGATTATGGAACTCCTTCTTCAAACTCATCACTCCGGATGAGATGTGAGCTATACGGAAACCATCTTCAAAGATAGCCCATGTCACATCCTCAATGGGAGTGGTGATCTGGAAGTTATCCCACCAAGTAGCTGCTGGTCCTTCCAACTAGTGTGCTGCAAACCTGACTTTCTCCTCGTCGGTACAACCGACAGTCACCAAATCCTTTTTCATTGCACGTAGCCAATCATTGACCACCATGGGATCAGTAGTTCCTGAGAACTTTGCAGGCCTTAGTCTTAAGAATCTGGTGAGCATGTCAAATCCTGGTGGATTGTTCTAATTGTTGTTGTTGTTATTGTTGTTATTGTTGTTGTTGTTGTTGTTGTTGTTATTCCGATTCTGCATGAAAGTGGTCATCATCTGCATCAGCTGTGCCTGTGCTGTCATCAGCTGCTGCATCTCGGGGGTGACATTGTTGTTGTTTGGGTTGGGGTTGGCACGTCGAGGAGGCATCTGTAGTTTTCAAATAAGGATAAGTATGAGATACCCACAGATTCTTATTATGCACAATACATCACATAGACAATCACCCAAAAAGCATCAAAATAACATAAAGTTCAACGACATAAACAACAAGTTTTAAAAACAAACACACCAATAGCAAGCCATCCACATGTTGGATGGTCATTGCGACTCAATAATCATAAGCATGGTAAATGATAGATAAATGAGTAGTCATCACTACTCCTCTACGTCAACCTCCTCATCAACAAGTGTAAGACCTGCATTCTCCATAGCGGTCTTCTATTCCTCGACATTGGTAGTCAAGGTCTCTACCTTGGCTTTGAGAGCCCTCTTCTGTGAACGAAGTCTCTCAATCACGCCTTGCTGATGCTCGAGCTCGAAGTCCTTGGCCTCTAGTTCTTCCGTCATCTCTCGAATCCTCTTATTCCTGTCTTGGACTCTCTTCTCTTGGCTTTTGAACTTCCTGTCCTGGCTCTCAAACTTGGCCTACATTTCCTTGACTATCTCGTCTTGCTCCGCGAAGAGCTTGTCCTTCTCACGAAGTTGCACCTGGAGCTCGTCATTGCTAAGCATGACGTTGGTCCTATCAGTATCTAGGTGCGTAAGTAGAACCTCTAGGTCCTGAAGGTACAGACGAATCAGCTTTGTCGTCTCTCTAGCAGCATCCTCGAACTCAATAGCCTCACCATCCTCGTCGCGTCTTCCGAAGGCGTGGAAGTGAGTACCTCTAAGCTCCCTGGAGTGCCTCCCTAATAAACGCCCAAGTAAATCCTGCATGACTACCTCTAGGCCTCTCTCCTTGTCGTCATGAATAAGCTTGAAGGTGATGGCTTCCGTGGCTGGCTCAGTCTGGCGTCCTGACTGGGTAACTTTGAATCCCCAAGCGGAAGATTGAGCACACTAGTGAGCTCAATATGACGATTGCCAAAACGAGTTCCCTTGAACTCTTCAGCCGTGCTGATAGTAACATTAGGCATCTATTTTATATGATAAGAAAAGTTAGAATCAATCATCAATAGAAAATCTCAAGACAAAGTATCAACACACAAGTCATGGCATACATAAATTCATTACAAGCATTCCAAGGTTCATCATAACTTAGACAAAATTTTGGAAATAAAACGATAAGTGTGGTGGTCCAACTAACGAAGTACATTACAACTCTCACTCTCCAGACTAAAGGCTATCAAAGCATCCTTCTACCAATAGAGATGAGAAAGAAGATTAGAAAAGTTTACGAGAAGAAAAGACAGGTGGAGAAAATTTTCAGTGTTGAAATTTTTCCTTAGTGGTTTCTAATCCAATCCTAGGATTATAATCCTACATGCAACACAGTGCTCTGATACCATCTGTAAGATCCCTCCCTTTTAAAGGTAAGGATCCCTGTGATTGCAATGCTAGTCCCTGGATCAATGCTAGCATCCACAATTTAAGATGAAGTACACAGAAACAAAGGTCATTATTACATATCATTCTGGAGACAAACATAGTCTTTTACAACTCCATGGCAATAGGCCTAATACAAGAGTTCAACCATAACAATATAAATAAGTCTTCATCTTCATGTGCCATAGGCAAGCATGTTGAGTGTAGACTCATAACCCTCTAATCATCATCAGAATAACCTGCAACATCAGAAGTTACAGCCACAGTAGGTCAATACATTGGAATAGTATTGGCAAGTGATACCTTAGTAGAATATTAACATCTAGTTGCTACATGCATTTGGCTAAGTGTAGCTTAGGCTTGCTTTGCTCAAAATAGGTTTTACCTATTAGTTGAAAACACTAAGTTTTTCTTTGACAAAACTTTCCCATCGAACCACCAATAGAAATTGGTGAACCTTCACCCTTGTTCAACCACAGGTTTTAACTTAGAAAATTTGGATGAGGAGATTCTTGATAGCTTCCATGTCTTGATGCTCAAATTGTCCAATACCAGGGACATGGCTAAGTACTTAGATTCTTCCATCTACAGAGCTTGTGCACTTTCCCCACAAGACTTGATTTTCACCAAGACAGGACCTTTCAGAAGCCCTCCTTTAGACCAAATGGACGCGTTCCAACCTATCATCCCACTACCACCAAATGTCCAAATGGCTAAGTTATTGCAACCTATATGATCCAGGCAGAGCCCATATTGCCATGTGGCTGCACTAGAAGCTTCTTAACATTTGGCATCTCAAATCCCTTTGTTCCTGGGTGGCTTTCCACAAGTGTGATACACAAGGTAAACCATAGAAATGGGCCTTGTGTAACCACTCAACACAAACCAATCTTTCCATTCCACCCAGGTGTTTCATTCACTTAGTTGTTTTATTAAGCAAAACATAAGTCAAAGACTTAGAATTATTTCTCATAGCATGAATATATAATCCACCCTTGGTTGCTACTAGCTAGGCTAAGCATGGCAATAGCAAGTATCTTAACTTAGAGGAAATTCTAACATTACTACAACTACTAGGATTTCCCAAGCATAGCATATAGATACTTAGCAAAATAATCATGCAAGTGTAGGGGTTCGTAGCATGGAAAACAAAAATTTTCTATCGCATACAAACAAACAAGCCAAGATCTATCTACTAGATTGTAGCAACGAGTCGATGGTATAACTTACCCTCGAAGATTCCAAAGCGTTTAACGAGAGCGGATTCTCGTGGGTGATGTAGTCGATTCTTCCGATCTCAAGATCGTAGACGATCCTTCCGGGCCACGCCCGGCTAGCCCCCGCAATCGGTCACACGTTCGGTACTCGACGAAGACCTTCCTCTCCCTTGTTCCAGCAGGCGGAGGTTGTAGCACTCTCCTCGTGATTCCGCAGACAACGGGCGTGGTACCCAAGTAGAGGAAATCCCATGAGGCTTCGCCTTAAGCCGTGCAGTATGGTGGAGCTTATGAGAGAGGCTATTAGTGGTCTAGTAATTAGACACACCAATTAGAAGGCTCTAAACCAATTAGAAGGCTCTAAACGTTGGCTAAAGCAATTAGAAGCTCTAAACCAAAACGGCTCTAAACCTGAAATTTAGAGGTGGAAACTTGTGTCTAGGAGAGCCCCGCCTCCTTATATAGATGGGAGGCGCCAGGAGGGAGGAGTCCCTCCCAACTCGGCCTAGGCTGGCCGCCGCTTGAGGAGAGAAACTCCTCCTCCAAGTCGGTTCAACTCCTCTTGCTTGTTTCCCACAGTTTCTTGTTTTGGCTTGACTTTCAAACCGGACATTTGACTTTTCTGTTTTAGGATTCAATTTAATCCTATATTTGGGACAGCAAGAACACTTAGTACATGATGCAATCATTCCAATATGTAATGACACATTCATGTACCCTCCCCAAGTCTTGGGACAATCCGAACCTTCTAGAATAACCCGATGAAAACACCGAATCATTCCCGAACTCAAACGGACTTTCCTTATATGAATCTTATTCTCCGGACCATTCCGGATCACCTCGTGATATCCCGGATCCCATCCGAGACTCCGAACAACATTCGGTCTCTTTCTAATAATACCATAACTACTCCAACAACGTCGAATCCTTATGTGTGTCTCCCTACGGTTCGTGAATTATGCGGACATGATCGAGACACTTCTCCGATCAATAACCAATAGAGGAATCTGGAAATTCATATGGTCCCACATATTTCTACGATTACTTTGATCGAATGAACCACTTACATACGATACCAATTTCCCTTTGTCTCACGATATGTTACTTATCCGAGGTTATGATCGCTTGTATCTCTGCATACCTAGTTCAACCTCGTTCTCGATAAGTACTCTTTCTCGTTCCTGATATGTGATCCCTTGTGACCAAGTCACATGCTTGCAAGCCAATTGGATGACATTCCACCGAGAGGGCCCAGTATATCTATCCGTCATGTGGATGAACAAATCCACTATTGATCCATGTGTTTCAACCAATACTTTCCGAACACTTAATGCCACCTTTATAACCACCCGCCACGGTGTGGTGTTTGATGTCATCAAAGCATCCATCCGTAAAGGTGATATGCATGATCTCATGGTCGAAGGAATTAGGTTACTATGTATCGTAAAGCATATAGCAATTTGAACTATTGAAATGACTTGATCTTTATGCTACGCTTTATCAATAGGAGTATGTCCACCATATCATTCTCCTAACGATATGATCTTGTTGTTGATAACATCTCAATGTTCATGATAGGAAACCACAATCATTAATCAATCAACAAGCTAGTGAAGTATAGAGGCTATACTAGGGACTTCAAATTAAGTTTACAATTCACACAAGTATTAATGTTTCCTTGTTAATACTATTATAGCATGAATATAAACATTTATCATAAACACAAAGATATAATAATAACCATATTTATTATTGCCTCTAGGGCATATCTCCAGCCTCCCA
The DNA here is from genome assembly GCA_030063025.1 of Avena longiglumis. Taxonomy (NCBI): domain Eukaryota; kingdom Viridiplantae; phylum Streptophyta; class Magnoliopsida; order Poales; family Poaceae; genus Avena; species Avena longiglumis. The sequence continues at coordinate 107,693,036 of CP125974.1, forward strand.
CTTGCACTAGAGTCATCTAATCTAGATTACATGGTAATATACCGAACACCCATGGCGGTTTTGGTGTTGGTCATGTTTTGCCCTCGGGAGAGGTTTAGTCAACGGATCCGCCACATTCAGATCTGTGTACTTTGCAAATCTTTATATCCCCATCCTGGATATGTTCTCGAATAGCGTGAAAACGCAGCTTGATATGTTTCAGCTTCTTGTGTGACCTTGGTTCTTGCATTGGCTATGGCGCCCATGTTATCACAGAGATAGACATTGGGTCCAGCACTTGGAACCACACCAGCTCTGTAATGAACTCTTTCATCCATATCGCTTCTTGTGAAGCCTCCCAAGCAGCCATGTATTCCGATTCGGTTGAAGATCTCGCCACAACGCTTTGCTTTGCACTCCTCCAGCCTAATCACGCACCATTCAAAATAAATACGTCCAGTTGTGATTTAGAATCATCTGGATCGGTTCCAACTAGCATCGGTGTAACCATTAACAACGAGCTGTTCATCACCTCCATAAGAAAGAACCATATCCTTAGTTCTTCTCAAGTACTTAAGGATATTTTTGATCATTGTCCAATGATCCACTCTGGATCACTTTGATATCTGCTAGTTAAACTAACGGATATGCAATGTCGGGTCTAGTACATAGCATGGCATACATTAGAGATCCTATGGCTGAGGCATAGGAGTTTTACTCATCCTTTCTCTATCTTACTGCCGATGTCGGACTTTGAGTTTTACTCAAGGTCGTATTGAGCAACATGGGCAAGAACCCTTTCTTGCTTTCTTCCATTCCAAACTTCTTTAGAACTTTGTCCAAATATGTACTCTGTGACAATGATATTTGGCTTCGATCTATCTCTATAAATCTTTATGCCTAATATGTAAGCTTCGCCAAGATCCTTCATTGAAAAACTATTATTCAAATATTCCTTGACACTATTAAGAAGGTCTACATCATTCCCAATCAACAATATGTCATCCACATATAGTATTAAGAATGCTCTGAGCTCCCACTCACTTTCTTGTAAATACAAGCTTCTCCATAAGTTTGTATAAAACCAAAACTTTTGATTACCTTATCAAAACATTGATTCCAACTTCGGGATGCTTGCTTCAATCCATAGATGGACCGTTGAAGCTTGCATACCTTGTTAGCATCTTTAGGATCGACAAAACCTTTGGGTTGCATCATATACAACTCTTCATCAATGTCTCCATTGAGGAATGCTGTTTTGACATCCATCTTCCATATCTCATAATCATAATATGCAGCGATTGCTAACATAATCCTCACAGACTTTAGCTTCGCTACAGGTGAGAAAGTCTCATCGTAGTCAATTCCTTGAATTTGTCGAAACCCTTTTGCGACAAGTCGAGCTTTATAGACAGTAACATTACCATCAGCATCTGTTTTCTTCTTGAAAATCCATTTGTTCTCGACAGCCTTCCGGCCATCCGGTAAGTCCACCAAAGTCCATACTTGGTTTTCGTACATGGATCCAATCTGGATTTCATGGCTTCTTGCCATTTATTGGAATGGGCTCATCATCGCTTCCTCATATGTCTCGGGGTCATTGGTGTTGTCCACCACCATGACATTCATAACGGAATCATACCAATGGAGTGGTACGAGTTCTCGTTGACCTCCGAGGCTCAGTAGCAACTTCAACCGAAGTTTCATGATCACCATCATTAGCTTCCTCTCTTATTGGTGCAGCACCACAGAACTTCTTCCGTGCGCTACTGCAATTTCGAGAGAAGGTTCAACAACCTCGTCGAGTTCTACTTTCCTTCCAGTCACTTCTTTCGAGAGAAATTCTTCTAGAAAGGATCCATTCTTAACGAAGATTTTGCCTTCGGATCTATGATAGAAGGTATACCCAATAGTTTCCTTCGTATCCTATGAAGACGCATTTTCCGCTTTGGGTTCAAGCTTGTCCGGTAACTTCTTTACATAGGCTTCGCATCCCCAAACTTTAAGGAACGACAACTTGGGTTTCTTCCCAAACCATAATTCATACGGTGTCGTTTCAACGGATTTAGACGGTGCCCTATTTAAAGTGAATGCGGCTGTTTCTAATGCATAACTCCAAAATGATAGCGGTAAATCTGTAAGTGACATCATAGAACGAACCATATCTAAGAGAGTTCGATTACGACGTTCTCGACACACCATTATTACTGTGGTGTTCCGGCGGTGTCAATTGTGAAAGTATTCCGCACTTCTTTAAATGCTCGCCAAACTCGTAACTTAGATATTCACCTCCACGATCAGAACGTAGAAATTTAATCTTCTTGTTACGTTGATTCTCTACCTCACTTTGAAACTCCTTAAACTTCTCGAAAGTTTCGGACTTGTGTTTCATGAAATAGATATACCCATATCTACTCAAGTCATCCGTGAAGGTAAGAACATAACGATAACCATCACGATGCTACACTCATTGGTCCACACACATCGGTATGTATGATTCCCAATAAGTCCGTAGCTCGCTCCATCATACCGTAAAATGGAGTCTTAGTCATTTTACCCATCGACATGCTTCGCATCTTTCAAGTGATTCAAAATCAAGTGATTCAAGAAGTCCATCGGAATGGAGTTTCTTCATACGTTTCACTCCGATGTGACCAAGACGATTGCCACATATAGGTCGAATTATCGCTGATTTCAAACGCTTAGCTTCAATATTGTTGATATGTGTATTTCCACTATCGAGATTCAATAAGAATAGACCATCTATCAAAGGTGCATGTGTAAAACATATTACTCATATAAATCGAACAACCATTATTCTCTCGATTTAAACAAGTAAGCCTCGCAATAAACAAGATCCCGAGATAATGTTCATGCTTAACGGCACCAAATAACAATTATTTAAGTATAAAACTAATCCCGATGGTAGATGAAGAGGTAGCGTCGACCGCGATCACATCAACCTTTGATCCGCTTTCCACGCCGCATCGTCACCTCGTTCTTCACTAGCTTCCGTTTATTCTGCAGACTGCTTTGAGTTACAAATATGAGCAACCGAACCAAGATCAAATACCGAGCACTACTACGAATACTAGTGAGATACACATCAATAACATGTATATCAGATATACCTTTCTTCTTGATGTTGCCGTTATTCAAATCCGCCAAGTACTTTGGGCAATTCCGCTTCCAGTGACCTACTCCCTTGCAGTAAAAGCACTCAGTTTCAGGCTTTGGTCCAGCCTTGGTTTTCTTCGTTGGCGTGGTAACTTTCTTACCACCCTTCTTGAAGTGTCCCTTTTGCTTAGACTTGCCTTTCTTGAATTTGGTGGTCTTATTGACCATCAACACTTGGTGCTCTTTCTTGATCTCCACTTCTGCAGATTTTAACATAGCAAATAGTTCTGGCAACTCTTTGTTCATGTTCTGCATGTTGTAGTTCATCACAAAGTTCCTGTAACTTGGTGGCAATGACTGGAGGACGCGGTAAACCCCCAAAGCATTAGGAATCACTATACCCAAGCTTTGAAGTTTGTTTATGCCTGCACATCTTAAGCACATGCTCACTTGTGAGCTGCCTTCTTCCATCTTGCAGTTAAAGAACTTTTCAGAGGCTTCATAACTTTCAATTGCCGCATTAGTCTCAAAAATCAATTTGAGATCCTCGACAATATCATATGGGTCTGACTCTTCAAACCTTTTCTGAAGCTCCGATTCTAAACCATACAAGATAGCACACTGAACTATGGAGTACTGATTCTTCCGAGCGAGGTAAACATTCTTTACTTCATCGGGAGCATCAGCTGCAGGTGGGTCACCCAGCGGTGCATCAAGCACATAGGTCAAATTACCAGCTGTGAGGACAATCCTCAAATTGGAACCAATCCATGAGTTGCTTCCATTGTTTTCAACTTTTCTTTCTCTAGGAACGCATTAAAATTGATGGTAGGCTGCCATTGATCTACAACATATTTGCAATAGTTTAGACTAAGTTTATGACAAATTGAGTTCAAATTAATTAATGAAATTAAACTAGGTGAACTCCCACTCAAAACAACATCCCTCACATTGTTTTAGTGATCACACGAACCAAATCCACTACATCAACACCGATCATCACGAGAGTTGATATAGTTTCAATGGCGAACAATCATCATGTTCATCATATCTACTATATGACTCATGCTTTACCTTTCGGTAATCCGTGTTCCTGAGACCATGTCTGTACATGCTAGGCTCGTCAAGATCAAACCTTAGCCACCGCATAAGCAAATCTGGCTTGCTTACGTTGTATACACTTGCGGAATCTAACACACCCGATCATCACGTGGTGCTTCGAAACAACAAGCTTTAGCAACGGTGCTAGCTAAGGGCGAACACTTTATGATTTGAAATTCATGTGCTTGAGGGATCATCTTATAATGCTACCGTCGTCTACTAAGCAATACAAGATGCATAAAGGATTAACATCACATGCAATTCATAATATGTGATATGATATGGCCTTTCTTCTTTGTGCTTCCGATCTCCATCTTCAAACACGAACATGATCTCCATCATCACCGGCATTGCATCAAGGTCAATGACGCTTCACCATGGTTGTCGTCCACCGGCTTCAACTATTACAACTACTTTGAATAGACACGCGGGTCTTAACATAAATTAAAGACAACCATATGGCTCCTGCCGGTTGCCGACTTACAATAAGGAACATTGCATACATCATATATAATCACAATCATGGCCATATCACATCACAGCACACCCCTGCAAAACAAAGTTATACGCCTCTACTTTCTTTGCATATTTTACGTGGTTTGGGGCTTTCAATAAGTGTCGTTCTAACTTACGAACATGAACCACAACGTTGACACAAGTATTGTTAATCACCCATTGTGTATTGGATCTTTACTATGCTAGGAGAAACAGGCACCCGCAAAGCCACTTATGCAATACAAGTTGCATGTCAAGCGTGGAGCAAGTCTCATGAACGATGTCATGTAAGGTTAGCCCGGGCCGCTTCATCCCAACATACCGCAAGATGCAAAGTACACAAGAAGCAATCAACAATAAAAGTATCAACGCCCACAATGACCATTGTGTTCTACTCGTGCAACAGATCTACATATAGACACGGCTCGATACCCTTTGAGGGGTTCGTAGCATGGAAAACAAAAATTTCTATCGCATACAAACAAACAAGCCAAGATCTATCTACTAGATTGTAGCAACGAGTCGATGGTATAACTTACCTCGAAGATTCCAAAGCGTTTAACGAGCGGATTCTCGGGTGATGTAGTCGTACTCTTCCGATCTCAAGATCGTAGACGATCCTTCCGCGCCACGTTCCCAGCTCCCGCAGTCGGTCACACGTTCGGTACTCGACGAAGACCTTCCTCTCCCTTGTTCCAGCAAGCAGCGGAGGTTGTAGCACTCTCCTCGTGATTCCGGCAGCACAACGGCGTGGTACCTAAGTAGAGGGAAATCCGCAGGCTTCGCTTAAGCCAAGCGGTATGGTGGAGCTTATGAGAGAGGCTATTAGTGGTCTAGTAATTAGACACACCAATTAGAAGGCTCTAAACCAATTAGAAGGCTCTAAACCGTTGGCTAAAGCAATTAGAAGCTCTAAACCAAAACGGCTCTAAACCTGAAATTTAGAGGTGGAAACTTGTGTCTAGGAGGGGAGCCCTGCCCCTCCTTATATAGATGGGAGGGGGTGGCGCGCCAGGGGAGGGAGGGAGTCCCTCCCCAACTCGGCCTAGGCTGGCCGCCGGCTTGGAGGAGAGAAACTCCTCCTCCAAGTCGGTTCCAACTCCTCTTGCTTGTTTCCCACAGTTTCTTGTTTTGGCAATTTGACTTTCAAACTGGACATTTGACTTTTCTGTTTTAGGATTCAATTTAATCCTATATTTGGGACAGCAAGAACACTTAGTACATGATGCAATCATTCCAATATGTAATGACACATTCATGTACCCTCCCCAGTCTTGGGACAATCGGAACCTTCTAGAATAACCCGATGAAAACACGGAATCATTCCCGAACTCAAACGGACTTTCCTTATATGAATCTTATTCTCCGGACCATTCCGGATCACCTCGTGATATCCGGATCCCATCCGAGACTCGAACAACATTCGGTCTCTTTCTCATAATACCATAACTACTCAAACAACGTCAATCCTTATGTGTCTCCCTACGGTTCGTGAATTATGCGGACATGATCGAGACACTTCTCCGAACAATAACCAATAGAGGAATCTGGAAATTCATATGGCTCCCACATATTTCTACGATTACTTTGCGATCGAATGAACCACTTACATACGATACCAATTTCCCTTTGTCTCACGATATGTTACTTATCCGAGGTTATGATCGTCGGTATCTCTGCATACCTAGTTCAACCTCGTTACTGATAAGTACTCTTTTCTCGTTCCCGTGATATGTGATCCCTTGTGACCAAGTCACATGCTTGCAAGCCAATTGGATGACATTCCACCGAGAGGGCCCAGAGTATATCTATCTGTCATGTGGATGAACAAATCCCACTATTGATCCATGTGTTTCAACCAATACTTTCCGAACACTTAATGCCACCTTTATAACCACCCAGTTACGGTGTGGTGTTTGATGTCATCAAAGCATCCATCCGGTAAAGGTGATATGCATGATCTCATGGTCGAAGGAATTAGGTTACTATGTATCAGAAAGCATATAGCAATTTGAACTATTGAAATGACTTGATCTTTATGCTACGCTTTATCAATAGGAGTATGTCCACCATATCATTCTCCTAACGATATGATCTTGTTGTTGATAACATCTCAATGTTCATGATAGGGAAACCACAATCATTAATCAATCAACAAGCTAGTGAAGTATAGAGGCTATACTAGGGACTTCAAATTAAGTTTACAATTCACACAAGTATTAATGTTTCCTTGTTAATACTATTATAGCATGAATATAAACATTTATCATAAACACAAAGATATAATAATAACCATATTTATTATTGCCTCTAGGGCATATCTCCAACAGCAAGTCCTATACAAAATATTTCTAATGCATAGGTAAAAATATTGGGATAGAAACATGAAGCACCACTTTCCTTGGTAGTTTGGGGAGTAGCAACAATCTTCACAACCACAATCACTATTAGCACCAAAATCTACACATAACATAATGGCACCAAATTCACATATCAAAAATATACAAACAAAAATATATGAATGCATGCAAATGCCATGTGATGATTTTCTACACCAAACAAGACAAGTATATAGTAATGAATCATAAACAAGACCAAGACACACTAAATAAACTTTATTTGATCTTTAAATCATTTTTAAAATCATTTCTATACTCAAAATAAGCCTATAAATGTCTCTGCAAAAATAACCAGTTTTACAGAAGCAAAACATTAAACACATTGCATAAATGGATAGCATTCTTTCTCCTGATTCCAATGATATAAAATTAGTAAAATTTGAACGTGTGGATCAAAAGTTATAGATTTTACAAAATCTAGCATCTAATAGATCAAAATTTCTAATTTAGAACAGACTCTGGCCACGTGGCTGTTTTCTATTCTCCGGTACCGTTTCGTGTGGATCGACATATGCTAGCCGTCAGATCTAAAGTACATCGCACGGTACAGAATCAAACTTACCCCTTCGTCTAGAGGATCTATCATAGCCGATCGATCTAAATCCTACGGTTCCTAGCAACTGGTCAAAGACGGGCGGCGCTGGCGGTGACAAGTGGCAGCGGCGCGCTCTGTCAGAGAGGTTGCCGACGATTTAGATCGCGCGGGGAGGAGCGGAGATGCTTACCGTGCTCGTGTGTCTGCAGTGAAGCTCAAGGTGGGGTCAGATACTCGAGGGGCGCACGGGAGAAGCGGCTATTGCTCGCCGGAGCAAAGCCTGTCGTCGGGCACGGCTGTTCGTCGATGTTGCCGACGTTGTAGATCATGCCAGAGGGAAACAAGCGGCGCGTTAGATGCGGGGAATGATGCTATTCATGTGAGTAACAAAGAGAGGGCAAGGCGCGCTCGGGACTAACCTGATTAACTCGTCGGAGTTGCGTTGAGCTTCAGTTGCTTCTAGAGGTGGACGATGGCGACGGTCTACGGTGATACAGAGCAAAAGAAGGGCATGAGAAGATGTGCAAGGACATACTGATCATGCTCGTTTGAATCAGAGATGGTCGATGCTTACAATCGCCTGCCAGAGCGCCGTCATGGCCGGTGCAAGTGGGATTGTGGGCAGCCTGGTGGCAGAGAAGAGGCGCTGAGTGAGGGGAAAGATGCGGAGAGGAGAGGGGGTTAAATAGGCAGTGAAGGGCAAGGAGATCACGTGGCATTGATCGGCAATTAAGCCTTGTTCATTCGCGGCAGTAATGGAGGTAACGGCGGCGTCTACATGGTCAGGGGGGTGCGGGGTTTGGGGACGATTACCGTGTGGCGTTTGGGTCCACCAGTCAGTGAGCGCGGGGTAGGTCTGCGTCGCATGAGAGAGAGAGAGAGAGAGAGAGAGAGAGAGAGAGAGGAAGACCCCAAGTGGGCTTGCTGGGCTGAGTCTAATGTTGGGCTGAAAGGTTGGCGGAGGCCTTTTTCCATTTCTTTATTCTTTTTCAATTTCTGTTTGATTTTCCAGGAAACATTTCAAATGAATTCAAATGTGTTTGAGTTCAAACTTTTTCTGGATTTTTATAAAGTGAAAATTGTACACATTTGGTTTGAGAACAATGTTGTACACTTTAAAATAATTTAGTACTTTGGGATTTTAAAATAAACAAGGTTTTTACCCATTGTTTAATAAATACAAAGAAATGGTTTAAATTTTTTTCCTTGTTTTGAAATCCTTGTCCAAGCTTTGGAATTCATCAAACAATCCTATGAACAAACAACATTGGTTTAAAACAAATATTCTCTCACTAGAGAGTAGCATTGGATCAATACTTGCTTACATAAAATAATAAACATACAAATGCTTCTGTTTTTTGTAAAACTTTGAAAATGATCCTAAAATTATCATGAATGCATGGATGATATGCAAAGCTTTGAAAACATGATTTTAGGGATGTTACAGGGAGGTACCCAAATCATCAAAAACATAATCCTTTTTCTCTCTTCTACCTCCAAACTCTCTCAAAACCTCAAGGGATCTTCACCCCTGCTCGATTTCATTCGAATTCCTCGCACACAAGTGATCTAGGGTATGTTTCCCCTCCGATCCACCAGTTACTTTTTGCAAATTCATCTCTGATCTATTATCATTATCAATGTAAGGTGAGACTTATATTTGAACTATTGCCATGATTATCTTTCCTAGATTAATATGTTGAGGGGATTCTTTAGTGTGCTATGATAAGGACTATGCTATGACTATTACTATTGGATCAAAAAGTTTTATATTTGTCTCTTTTATTATTTTTAGAAGATGAACACGAGGAGCCAGACACGTGGTTTTTCCGCAACTAGTTCTTCTCGGGCTGCACCTCAGGAACGCATGGGGATTCGATTCAAGAACAAAGCCCACCCTGATCATTTCGACAGGATAAAAAACCGAGAAGTCAAGGAAACCAAGTGGGCTTGCCCCGTCACTTTGAACCAACTCGGTATTTCTGATGACTTTAATTTACTTAGCAGTAGAGTTGGCCTGCAAACCTTTGTATTCCATGATGCACCAACCTATCATTGGTTAGCCATTGAATTTCTTAGCTCTTTGGAAAGCACTGTTAGCATGTCATGTGGAGGATAAGATTTCTTTCCGACTCATGAACAACAATTATTCTGTAACACTTGATGAATGGTGCAATTTTTTTGGTTTACCCAACAATGATCCTAATGCTATGTGTGCAGCTTTTACCAACAAGGAACCTTCCCTTGAACTCTGTTATAATAGAAGGATCCTTACTTCTAGAGTTAGCAGAGGGAAGAATATTCAACACCGTGCTATTCGTTATTAGTTCTATGTTATTTCTAACACTTTGCAGGCGCGTAATGAGTTTACAAGACGCAACGGGGAGGCCATCTTTGTCCTCACAAAATCTGCTTTCAACTATGAAAACTTGTCACTTCACTTGGGTGCAATACTTGTGCGCTACTTGGAGTACCAATCCCACCAAAGCCAAGGACCAACCACTTGTGTAGGCGTCATCATTGTGCTTGCCAATGCATTGGGCATCGACTTAGGTGAGTTACAGCCGGTGCTAGGTGAGCGACGTGTTGGTTACTCTACTTTGAGGGCTCGTGGAATGCTTACTAGGATGGGTGGTGTTTATTATCTGCATATTGCTGGAGCTAGGCGTATCTACCCTACTCCTTTGCATAATTATCTTTTCTTTATCGAGGAAGGATGTGCGCTTTATGACTTGCAGGTTGAGCAACACCAACCCGAGGAAGAGATTCTGGAGGAGGAGGATGACCAAGAGGAGGAGCAAGAAGTCACTTATCAGGAGCAGCAGCCACCAAACTGGTTCACTACATATCAAGACTTTCATGAACTTGGAGGAACTGTGGAGGGAATGCACAATTGTTGGGGATATGCTAAATGGGTATCACCATTACATGTCTCCAATCCGGATAACCTATGTGGCCTACCATTTCTAGCAAGGCCTATGGCCTGCTAGGCGGCCCATTTAGATGGTTCTAGAAGGGAGGCCCATGTCGGATGAAGGAAGTCTACGATCGAGTCATCGGAGTACCCACAGCCTTGAGTGCAAGACACATTAGACTAGTTGTATACCGTGTAGGACTATGTAACCTGTCCGGCTAGGAATTTCCCTGTAACCCTAGGATCTGGTGCCTATATAATCCGGACCTGGAGGAGCCTTTAGGGGATAACTTAACTCATATCGCGCACAGCAAACTGATCCCTGTAACTCGTCGTATTGCCGTTATAGTGATTTATAGCAGTAGTAGGATTCCGCCGCCATCGTGGGATTTGAACCTGGGTAAGCTATGTCACCTCGTACCCGCCAACCTTCTGCCTTACCCCACATCTCTAAACATGCTCTGCGAGGACCCCTCCATGGCGTACTCGTCGGCAATACCATCATAGTTGGCGCCCACCGTGGGGCAAGAGGCCCTTCAGGATCTACAACGGGCGAGGTCAAAGCTCTTCCCATCAATCGGCAAAACCATAGCCATTGCTCACGTTCTCTTCTCCGGCAATGTTTCGATTTTCCCTCCTGGCGAGTTTTGGATCCCGACGAAGATGAACCCCACCCGCTGCTCGATCATCCCAATCGGGGACATCCACATATTCATCGGCGAAACCGACTCGGGCACTAGTTCCCTTGAAGACGGAGGATCGGCAAGGCCCGCATGGACCGCCTGTGGGAAGGATACATTCGTGGAAGGAAAATTCAAGGCCCACCCAAACCGCCCCTATGCAAGAAATAATGGTGAAAGATCGCTACAAATTCGCCGGCTTCGCCCATGCGTCTAGAAAGCATAGATCACATTTCGTCGGCGTGGTTACTATCTTCGATCTGGAGCAATGCTTCCAGAGAGGGGGTGAAAACCCCCGCGATTACCTTGCCAGATGGCTCCGGATACTATCGTGGTGGTGGCACAGCAGATGCCATGGGTAGGCTAAAATATGGGGCCAATGGATGCTAGTGGGATCCGGAGAGGGAAGATGTAGTTGTTTCTACATGCGAATGACTAACATTCAGATCTTTATTTCTCTTCTCTTGGACTACCAGTGCTCCTTGAGCTGTATGCAGGAAGAGAAGATGAACTTTACAAGTCTAACGGTGTAGAATGAGCCGATCCCCCCTCAAGGGTCCAAGCTTCCCCTTATAAAGGGGTGCCTTGGCTCCTCTAGGGCTGACGTGGCAAGCATATTCGATGAATATGCTTGTCCCAATATAGTAACTCGGCGAGCTCCTTTCCGTGTCCCCCTTCTAATGACGGCAAGGTTCCAGCGAGCCCCACCTGCATGCCTCTAGTTCCAGGACTGTCACCTCCGTGACCTCCTTCTGCTCTTCTGCTGCTCTGCGCCTTGTCCTTTGCGCTTGGCTCTGTTCAGATTCTTCCTAGCCCAAGGCTAGGGTTTGACTTTAGGTTCCTCCTTCTCATGCAAGCTTCATGTTATTCGGCCCTGCCTTGCTTAACTCGGCTCGGCCTTCACCTGCATTATGGCTTATTAGGACATGCCCGGCCGACTTAACTCGTACGTCGGCCGAGTAATGTACATCCCCTCTTGTAAATGTCATGGTCATGCTCATCTCGGCTGACCTTTACATGATTCAGCCGATATAAACGGTAACTTGGCATAAGACCGGGGAAACTCCTTTTGGCTTCCCTCGCCTTAACCCTATCCGGGGTCACCTCCCCAACATTAGTCCCCGAAGCTGGTGTGGTCCCGTCCGTACCTCGGCCGAGCCACATCAGTTTCCCAATATTCATTTCTCCTCATTTCCGAGTTACTTTCTCCTATTCGAGGTATCCGTGTAGCTTCTTGTGTACGCCTCATCCTACGTGTAACACTCATCATTATTTCTCTAGTTTTTTGTTCCTCTATAGTTCCCGCTGACAATGGTACAGTGATTACTGCGCCTGTCGCGTCGACACTATGACGCCTCACGCACCGCATCGGTCAGGAGGCCTGATCTTCTACTACGTCGTGTGGTCGTCGGTGTGGCTCCAGTCAGCCACGAGCGGTTCTGCTGCACGCAAGATCTACACCGTTATCGCCAGCACGCACGATCCCACTACCGCCAAGTCCGCATGGTTATAAAGAGGGGCACGGGGCTAGATTGTTCACTTTCCCCCTTCGCTCGCCGTTGCCCTTCTTCCTCCTCATGCTCGTGCGTCTGCTCGTGCTCCTGCGGCTGCGCCATCATCGAAATCTTCGATGGCGAGGCCACGGATTCTCTACTCCGTCGACCCCGCCCCCCTGCATTTGCTCCGGCACCGTCGCCGGTGAGTTTTTCTACGGTTCCGTTGCCTAGATTTCTCTCCAGACGCATCTGCCAGTTTCTAGACTTCTCGTGGCGGTTCTTTTCCGCTCCGCCGCCGTTCTTGCTTAGATCCACGACGGGGCCCTGTACCTCCAAGCCTTGCTCCGCCGCTAGTTCCTCTTCTGTGGATTCCTCCGGCGACCCCATGTTGAGGTCAGTTAGCGGCGCGCTAGTCGAGGACGACGACGTAGCGTCTGGTCCAGAGCGGGGCTCCTGGCAGGGTTCCTCGGTCACTCGTCGTGCGATTGAGTGGCTAACTAGAACTCGCCGGATTCCTGCCGAGGTAAGCTGTCGCTTACCCGGCAGTGAATCGTCCCCCGTACTCAATGATGGCGAATATGTCGTCTTTATGTCTCACTTTGCCCGGTGTTTCGGTCTTCCCCTTAGCGATTTCGCTAGGGAATTTCCCGATTACTTTGGCCTTCAGTCGCATCATCTTCCGGCTAATGCCATTGCTTCCTTATCTGCTTTTATCTCGGCCTCAGAAGGATACTTTGGCCTCTGGCCGTCGGTGCACGTATGGTCCAAATTCTTCCAGATCTGTTCAAACCTCGTCCCAGACAAATCCCTCTAGCCCTCTAAGAAGTTACTTACTCAGTGTGGGGCCGCGTCCATCACTCCTGGGAGAAAATCCGAGTTTCCTCGTGTCGTCGGTCTCGAATCTTGCAAGAAGTGGCATAGATCGTTTTTCTATGTCAATAATACTGGAAAAGAAGACAAGATTTGGCTCCCTGCTTTCTCCAACGGCTCCCCTTCTAAGAGGAACTGGACCTACAACCCCAGGAAGAACCATGCTCTGGCCGAAGACTTTGATATTCGGCTGAAGGAGCTGACCCGCGCCGGGTTACGTGGCGAGGATCTGATGACCACCTTCATCAACAGCCGGATCTACCCTTTTCAGCAACGCACGCACAAGCTCTTCTATATGAGCGGTCCCCTCGATCCCAACTGAGTCTCAACGGTCGAGATCGATAATTATCTTATTTTAAGACAGAGATGCCGGAGGACTAGACCTAGGGACTGAAGCCGTTCACCCGCGGGAATCCCCCTCCCGAGGTAAGTACACGCACTTATGTTTTGGCCCCCAATTGCGTTTGTGATTCCTTTTGCTAATTCCTCTTTGTCTCTTTTCTTGCAGAGATTTGCAGAGCAGAAGATTAAAGATGCCGAGGTTCTGGCCCTCCCGTGGACCGCAGATCAGAACACCCTAGATAGCAGGGAGCCTGACTCGGATTAGTTCGTTCCCAAGTCGGACCTCGCTCCGGCTCGCGCCCGTGGCAAGACCTCGGCTCACGGGGAGGAAGGTGATTCGGACGACGTCCAAATTCTTGAGGTAGTCGCCGCAATGCCTATCTCTTATGCATTTCCGGCTTCTACTTCCCCAGCTAATCAGGCCGGTCAGGTGCACGACGCCGACCCTCTCGCCTCCCAACCTCCTGCTACCTCACGGAAGCGTGTCGCTCCAATAGGTGCCTCTGAAGCCGCTCCCAAGAAGCGAACTAAAAAGTCATTTGTATTTCTTGTTTATCTTTTTCTGTCTTTTGATTTGACTTTCTGTGCTTTTGCAGCGCTCCTCTTTCTGTTAATCCCAGTGGTCCAAGCATGACGAGTCATACTACTCGGCTGCCTTCTCCTCCGCCTCCTGAAGATACCATAGTTCCTAGTCCTGCTCGCGTGGACTCTCCTCCTGCTCTGAGTCAAACATCACCTCGGCAAGATGCACCCGTGGTTTCCATTGCTGATGCCAACGTAACCCGGACAGTAGATCGTCCTACCGAACCCGCTGCCCCCATCGTGAACCCCGGAGTTTCCCCCGACACTCCTTTGGCCCGCGAAGTTCCAACTGCAACTCCAACTCTAGCCGAGGATATCACCATCTCGGCGCCCTCAGAAACTATAGTTCCTCCTATTTCCAAGGACACCACCCCTAGTGCCGAGGTAACAGCTCCTGCCGACGCCTCTTCTAAGGCTAAGAAGGTCGTCGTCACCAAACCTCCCTCATCTCGGAAAGGACTTGCCAGCTCTTCTCAACCTACGATTGCTGATGCGCTCCGCAAGGGGGTTTCCTCTGCTAAGACCGTTGTCACCCCGGCCGCTGATACTCGGCTCACTCTCCACAAGAGTCCCGCAGCGGCGGTGGTTACACAAAGCATCCGAGGTAAAGTCCTGACTCGTACTGAGAGTGGGAACAGCCTCGACTCGTTGGTTGAGTATGCCAATAATTAGAACGCTGCTGATCAGCTCGAGGGAAATCCAAGCAGTCAGCCATTTCAACTCTCCGACATCAGCAGTCGCTTGCATCTGGCTGCCAAGATCGTGCTTGACAGCGATAAGATGAACGAGGTAATTGTTTTTATTGACATTTGATTAGTTATTCGAATGATATTATATATACTCTAGTCCCCGAAGCTTGCAACCGAATAACTTGTTATTCGTTTGGAAGTTTTATTAGGCTTTGCCTAATTCGGATCTGTTTTAGTGTTTAAATTTCCAGTCATCTAGATCTGAGTTAGGCTTTTCTTGATTCGGATCTGTCCTAGTGTTCGAATATCAAGCCACCTAGATCCTAGTTACGCTTTGCCTGATTCGGATCTGTCTTAGCTTCGTATATCCAACCACCTAGATCCGAGTAAAGCTTTGCTTGATTTGGATCTGTTTTAGCCTCGCATATCTAGCCACCTAGATCCGATCTAAGATTTGCTTGATTCGGATCTGTCTTAGCCTCGAATATCCAGCCACCTAGATCCGATCTAAGCTTTGCTTGATTCGGATCTGTCTTAGCTTCGAATATCCAGCCACCTAGATCTGAGTTAAGCTTTGCTTTATTCGGATCTGTCCTAGTGTTCGAATATCCAGCCACCTAGATCGGAGTTAAGCTTTGCTTGATCCGTATCTATCTTAGCTTCGAATATCCAGCCACCTAGATCCGATCTAATCTTTGCTTGATTCGGATCTGTCTTATCTTCGAATATCTCACTGCAATTTATTTTGTCGCTTAGGTTGCCCATGATCGGCGGACCGCCGAATTCCAAAGGCTGCTTTTCGCACATAAGAAATTGCAAGAGAAGTATGAGCAAGTTGTTCCCGTGGTGAAGAAAGCTTCTAATTTAAAATATTTTTGTATTGTCCCTAAAGTTCTTAATATTTTCGACTTGAGGTGTTAGCTCATTTTGCTGGTAAACAGGTAATATCAACAATCTTAATATCCGTCTTGAGAAGAAAGTCAAGGCCCTGAAAGGTTAGTTATCCTTTCTCTTTACTGATTCCCGTTCGAGATTTATCCCGGGTTTCTTTTATCCTTCTGGCTTTGGTATAGCCGAGTTACAAACTCTTGCAGCGTCACATCAAGAATGCATACCCATGCCTGATATGATGCTGCATTTTTTAGAACAAGCCGCTACTTATTCGGCGCAGCTGAAAGAGAAAGATGACGAGATAATTCGCTTGCGCGCCGAGGTGGAGTCCCTCAAGCTCTCTCAGAAGTCTGAGTTAGAGAAAGTTGATCAGGAGTTCTCCGAAGAGAAGAATCGGCTAGGTCTGCAATTGCAGAAAGATAAAGAACTCCTCGAGGCTGCCGAACATAAGACACGGGCGATGAGCGAGGAAATCACTCGCTTTGAGAAGACCAAGGTTGATTGGGCTCAAGATCTTCAGAAAATGCTCAGCTATATTCATCGTAAGTCTCTGACCGTGGCCGAGTTATCTTCTTCTCTTTCTTACTTTTGACTGATATACTTTTATTTTGCGTAGACCATTTTCCGGAAGCTAAGCCCGTGAGCTCTAGAGCGGTGATTAATGCTCGCTTGCGCCGAGGTGTCCCCGCAGATGCGAGCCCAGAATACTCGATGGAAGACTTCTTGGTTGCCATTGGCGCTGCCGTTGGTCCGATGAAGATTATGGGTAGGGATTTGGTGCAGGCAGCCATTCGGGCCTACCATGTTCTCTGGCCGAATACTTCTGGAACTCCTGATATTCATGAGATCAAGATACTGGTGGAAAGATTAATGGCATCCCAGCACCAGTTAAATCTCTGGAGGGTATCCGTTGGACGAGCTGGTGCTGATATGGCGCTCACAGTCATTATGTCTTGGTACGAGGATATTTCGCTCGATACCTTGATAAACTTGCACACTGGCTCCCGTTGGGTTGAGGATCCAGAATTCGTCGCTCGCTGACAAGCTCGTGCCTTCCAACTTGTTGAGTATGCTGATGTGCATAACTGGATTGAAGGGCCGAGTTTTCTTCCCAACCCAGCGGATGACGTCAAAGTCGAAGATGCCTCTGATAATAGTTCGGCCGATTAGGACGAGGGTGAGGGTGACTCGGACAACTCTGGTGATTCTAGCGCCAACTCGGATGGGGAGGGCGATGCGCATCATCTTCCAAAGGGACTGGGCACTCTCAATGTAAGATCCCTCCTTTGTAAAGGAAAAGGATCCATGTGATTGCAATGCTAGTCCCTGGATCATTGCTAGCATCCACAGTTTAAGATGAAGTACACAGATACAAGGTCATTTATTACATCCATTCCAGAGATAAACATAGTCTTTACAACTCAAGGCCACAGGCCTAATACAAGAGTTTGAGTAAGTAAATAAATATAAGTCTTCATCTTCATGTGCCACAGGCAAACATGTTCAGTGTAGACTCATGACACCTAATCCTCACCAGAGTAACATGCAACATCACAAGTTACAGCCACAGTGGGTCAATACTTTGGAATAGTATTGCCAAGTGATACCTTAGTAAAATTTAGGTGGACTATAATACTATATGCAATTTGGCTAAGTGTAGCTTGGCTTGCTTTGCTCAAAATAGGTTTTTGCCTATTAGTTGAAATCACTAAGTTTTTCTTTGTCAAAACTTTCCCAAGGAACCATCAATAGACATTGAGGTCCTTCACCCTTGTTCACCCACAAGTTTTTATTTAGAAGTTGGAATGATGAGATTCTTGATAGCTTCCATGTCTTGATGCTCAAGTTGTCCATTGCCATGGACTTGGCTAAGTACTTAGATTTTTCCATTTGCAGAGGTTGTGCACTTTCCCCACCAGACTTGGTTTGCCAAGACAGGACCTTTCAGAAGCCTTTCCTTAGACCAAATGGACGTACTCCAACCTATCATTCCCACTACAACCAACTGTCCAAATGGCTAAGTTCTAGCAACCTATGTGGTCCAGGCAAGTGGCTGCACTAGAAGCTTCTCAACACTTGGCCACTAAAATCCCTTTGTTCCTGGGTGGCTTTCCACAAGTGAGATACACAAGGTAACCATAGCCATGGGCCTTGTGTAACCACTCAACCAAAACCACCAATCAAGTCCCTTTCCACCCAGGTGATTCATTGACTTAGTTGTTTTATTAAGAAAAACATAAGTCCAAAGACTTAGAAATATTTTCACCATAGCATGTATATTTTACCAACCCTTGTTTTCTACTAGCTAGGCTAAGCATGGCATAGATAGTAACTTAACTTAGAAATTTCCTAGCAATTCTACAACTACTTAGGATTTCCCAACATGGCATATAGGCAAAATAATAGTATGCAAGACTTAGCAAAATATTTCTAATGCTTAGTATATAATATAGGGATAGAAATATTCATGAAGTACCACTTGCCTTGGTAGTTGGGAGAGTAGCACTCTTCACAATCACAATCACTAGCACCAAAATGTACACATAGAATATAGCCACAATCACATACAAAACATATACAATCAAAAATATATATGCATGCATGCAAGATGCTATGTGATGATTTTTAAAACTCAACCAAGAAAGTGCATAGTACTGAATTCTAACAAGTCAAAACTTTGCCAAACCAAATTTATTTGACACTAAAAACAATTCCTAAACATTTCATATGCTCAAATAAGCCCTACACATGTTTCTGCAAATAAAACTATTTTAACAGAAGCAAAACTTTAAACACATTGCGTAAATGGAAAGGGCTTGCTCTCCTGATTCCAACGGTATAAAATTTGTCAAATTCTAACGTGTGGATCCAAAGTTATAGCTAAAACAAATTTGGATATAAATTAGTTTTCAAATTCTGTTTTTAAACCAAACCCTAGCCACGCGGCGCTATCCTATTGGCCGATACCGTTTCACTCAGGATCACCCTTCCGTGCCGTTAGATCAAGTCAGATCCAACACGCCAGACTCAAAGAAAACGTTTCGCTCAGATCTAATCTGGTCCTTACGATACAGATCTAACGGCTACCGTTGCTCTGACCATAGCCTAGCGGCGCTAGCGGGCGGCGGCGGCGTCTGTCGAAGGCGCTGGCGTTCTAGGTCGTCCGGGGAGGGGAGAGGGTGCTTACCAGAACCGCAGAGAGTTGCTGAAGCTCAAGGTGGCGGTGGCTTTGCATGGGGCGCACGGTATGGGCTGCTGGAGCTCGTCGTAGTCGTGCACGGTGTTAGGTGGTTACTGTCGAGGTCGTTTCCGAGGTTCCGCGTCGCCCTAGCACGAACCACATGGTTTAGAAGATGCGCAAGACGGTGGCGAACAACCTCGTATGCGTGAGAGATCAAGGGGCGCGCTATGCTTACCGTAATTGCTCGCCGGAGTTGAGTGGCGGCTCGGTCGGTTGCGGGCACGAACGGGGACGGCGTCCTGGGTCACAAGCAGGCAAGCAAAGGGCATCAGAAGACGCACGAGATCATGCTGGACACACTCGTTTGAATCAGAGGCTCAGGGGCGGTCGGAACTCACCGGAATTTGCTGCCGGAGGTTGTCGGATCTGCGGCGGTGTTTGGCGAGTTGCGAGCAGCCTGTTGGCGTGGAGAGAAAATTGAGTGAGGTGAATGGAGCGGAGTGGGAAGGGGCTTAAGTAGGCAGAGGCTCGACAAGAAACGCTCGGTGAATCAATGGCAATTACGCCACGGAATCAACGCAGCAACGGCCAGCGGCGATGGCGTCTGCGCGCGAGATTTGGGGAAGAAGGAGTCGACGTGGAGAGGGCCCGCTTGTTAGTGAATAGAACAGAGGGGGAGTGGGGTCCGAGTGTCGGCTCATTGGTGCGTCTGGCGTCTTGAGAGAGAGGGGACCCGGGTGGGCTAGCTGGGCTGGTTTCGCTGTTGGGCCAGAATAGCAGCGCCGGCCCTTTTCCTTTTCTTTATTCCTTTTCTTTTTCTAATTTGATTTTCTGGAATGATTTTCAAATGAATTCAAACTCTATTTGAATTCAAATCTTTTCAGGATTTTTGTAGTGTGCAACAGTCACAAATCTAGGCATAAAACCATGTGGTCACCTTGAGTGGGCTTGGTCAGTTTTGGAAAGACAAAATAACAGTGACATTGCACTTGGTTTGCAAATGTTTGAAAATGGTTTTGAAACCATTTTTATTTTGTAAAATTTTTTTCAAACTCTACACTCAAACCAATCAACAAGGAAGCAAACAAACTTGGTTTTAAAACACTAAGCTCTCAAATGAGGATGGTCATTTGATTTAAGTTTCCTCACATAAAATGATAGCACTATGTGCTTCTGTTTTCTTGAAATTGGTTTGAAATTGATCTCAAAACTATATGCATGCATGAATGATATGCAATCTTTGAAATCATGAATTTAGGGATGTTACAAATCTAACCCCCTTAAGGTGAATCTCGCCCTCGAGATTCGGATCGGCTAGCAAATAGGTGAGGGTGGTCTTTCCGAAGATCATCTTCTCTTTCCCATGTTGCTTCCTCTTCGGAATGATGATTCCACTTCACTTTGCAAAACTTTATAGTCTTAGTCCTTGTGACCCTTTCTGCAGTTTCAAGAATCCTGATAGGTTTCTCTTCATAAGTGAGATCACTTTCTAGTTGAACTTCCTCCAAAGGTATAGTATCCTTCAAAGAAGTTTCTTCCATTTCTGGATGACATTTCTTAAGCTGACTCACATGAAATACATTATGAACTGCTGACAAAGATTCTGGGAGTTCAGTTTCATAGGCAACTTCTCCTTTGCGACTCAGAATCCTAAATGGCCCAACATATCTTGGTGCCAATTTTCCTTTGACTCCGAATCTTTTCACTCCACGAAGTGGTGACACTCTAAGATAAGCTCTATCACCGACTTCATAGGTGACTTCTCTACGCTTAGGATCTGTGTAGCTTTTCTGTCGGGACTGTGCTATCTTCAACCTGTCCTTAACCAACTTGACCTTCTCTTTGGCTTCTTTGATAAGATCTGGCCTGAATAAACTTCTTTCTCCCACACCATTCCATAACAATGGGATGGTACACTTTCTCCTGTAGAGAAACTCAAACGGTGCCATCTCAATGCTGGCTTGATAGCTGTTGTTATAAGAAAATTCTGCGTAAGGAAGACTTTCATCCCAACTGGCTCCATAGTCTAAAGCACATGCCCTCAACATGTCTTCAAGAATCTGATTAGTCCTTTCTGTTTGTCCATCGGTTTGAGGATGAAAAGCAGTACTGAATTCCAACCTCGTTCCCAATGACTCATGTAACTGTCTCCAAAAAATGGGAAGTGAATTGAGTTCCCCTATCAGACACAATACTCTTAGGCACTCCATATAGACATACAATTCCACTCATGTAGATTTTGGCTAACTTAGCACTTGTATAGGTTGTCTTAACAGGTATGAAATGAGCCACTTTAGTTAGGCGATCCACTACAACCCAAATATAGTCGTAACCTGACCGGGTCCTTGGTAATCCGGTAATGAAATCCATACCAATCTTGTCCCACTTCTAATCAGGAATAGGTAGTGGTTGAAGCAACCCTGCTAGTTTCTAATGCTCCGCTTTCACTCTACTACACACATCACACAAGGCAATATGTTCGGCGATGTCCTTCTTGAGATTATTCCACCAAAATCTTTCTTTCATGTCCATGTACATTTTGGTGTTACCCGGGTGAATAGAATACGGAGAGTTGTGTGGTTCCTGCAAAATCAGTTTCCGCAACTCCGGGTCTTGTGGAACACAGATACGTTTCCCATGCCATAAAGTACCCTGCTCGTCTTCATGGAATTCTTTGGCTTTTCCTTTGCCAATCTTTTCCTTAATCTCTTCAATTTCCTTATCAGTCTTCTGGGCTTCTCTGATCTTGTCCAACAAAGTGGGTTGAACATCCAAAGACATGAGATGTCCTTCAGCACAATCTCAATCAGTTTTCTAAATTGGGTACATAGATCATCGGCAATTCTCCTTTGGTAAGGCCATTCACAAATACCTTACGACTTAGAGCATCTGCTACAACATTTGCTTTACCGGGGTGGTATTGCAAACTTAAGTCATAGTCTTTGATAAGTTCTAGCCATCTTCTTTGTCTCATATTAATTTCCTTCTGGGTGAAGATATACTTCAAACTTTTGTGATCTGTGAACACTTCACAACGCTTTCCCAAAAGATAGTATCTCCATGTTTTGAGTGCATGGACAACAGAGGCTAACTCTAAATCATGAGTAGGATAGTTCATTTCATGAATTTTGAGTTGTCTCGAGGCATAAGCCACAACTTTACCGTCTTGCATAAGTACTGCACCCAAACCTTGATGGGATGCATCACAATATACTTGGAAATCTTTTTCCAAATCTGGCAGACACAAGACTGGTGCTGTCACAAGTCTCTTCTTCAATTCCTGAAAGCTGAGTTCACAACCTTCAGACCAAGCAAACTTCTTGTCTTTCTTTAACAATTCTGTCATAGGCTTAGCTACCTTGGAGAAATTCTCAATGAACCTCCTGTAGTAACCCGCTAAGCCAAGGAAACTACAAACTTCTTTCACTGACTTGGGAGATTCCCATTCAGTTACCGCTGAAACTTTAGCAGGATCAACTGCTACACCATCCTTTGTCATAACATGACCAAGAAAACCAACTTCCTCCAACCAGAACTCAGACTTGTTGAATATGGCATAAAGTTTATGCTCTCTTAATTTCTCAAGTATCAAACGCAAGTGTCCTTCATGTTCTTCTTTGCTCTTGGAATAGACTAAGATGTCATCGATGAAAACGACAACAAACTTGTCAAGGAATTCCATGAACACCTTGTTCATCATATTCATGAAGTATGCTGGAGCATTGGTCAACCCAAAAGGCATTACGGTATACTCATACAGTCCATACCTTGTAGTGAACGCTGTCTTAGGTATGTCTTGTTCTCTTATCTTGAGTTGAAAATAGCCTGACCGGAGATCAATCTTTGAAAACACACATGCTCCTTCCAGCTGATCAAACAAGTCATTGATTCTAGGCAAAGGGTATTTGTTCTTGATAGTTACCTCGTTGAGTGAACGGTAATCTATGCATAACCTTTGACTTCTATCTTTCTTCTCCACAAACAAGACTGGGGCTCCCCAAGATGAAGAACTTGGTTGAATAAATCCTTTCTGTAGCTGTTCTCCAAGTTGTTTCTTGACTTCTTTCAGTTCATCAACTGACATTTTATAAGGTCTCTTTGCTATTGGTCCAGACCCTGGTACCAAATCTATAAGAAATTCCATATCTCTATCTGGTGGCATTCCCGGTAATTCTTCCGGAAACACATCTAGATGCTCACTCACAATTGGCACACTGTCCATGCTAACCCCCTTAAGAGAATTTAGCTTACTTCCTTTAGATTCAAAGTTGGACTTGAATTTAATCCGCTTTCTTTCCGGGGTTGTGAGTGCAACAGTACGATTAGCACAATCTAGTACTCCTTCATACTTAGCCATCCAATCCATTCCCAATATTACGTCCAGTCCTTGGGAATCAAGGATTATCAGACTCACTGGAAATTTATGTTTTCCAAACTCTATTACTAGATCCCGACATCCAAGACTTACTATCATATCTCCACCCGGAGAACTAACTTTTATTGGACACCCAATGTTTTCAGTTGGAGACCCATTTCTATCAACAAATGATTTTGATATGAATGAATGCGATGCTCCAGTATAAAAAAGAACAAATGCTGGAATAGAATTGAGTCTGAACTTACCAGCAATAGCATCAGGCTCCTTATAGACCTCCTCCACACTGATGTGGTTCACCTGTCCCTTCTGAAAAGGGTTGGGCTTGTTGGGTCCTTCAACTTTCTTTTCTGGGCATTCATTTGCATAATGCCCCATCTTCTTGCATTTGAAGCATTCAACCCGACTGATGTCTCTCTTAACAGGCTGACTTCCACTTCCACTTCCATTACCACTGTGGTGTCTCTTATGTCCACTCTTGTGGTTCTTGTACTTGTCATTGTCATGACTACGGTGATGCTCGTTGTCATGATGGTTGTGGTTGTGGTGCTTGTTGAATTCCCATGCTTGTGGGATCCTGAGCTTCCACTGTCATCATAATGAGATTGTTTGTGAGACGATCCCGAGCTGTGCTTGTCGGAGTGCTTCCTCTTTCTACTCTCAAGTTGCTTCATTTTGTTCTCCAAAATAGCAGCCTTGTCACAGAGCGACTGATAAGTGGGAACATATGCCACAGCCAACTGCAGATTCAGCTCATCATTCAAGCCTTCAAGAAATTTTTCCTTTCTCTTGGCATCGGTGTCAACTTCATCCTGCATAACGCAGATTGTTGAACTCCTCAATGTATTCACCACGCAGCTGCCGCCGCATTGTGGAACTGTTTCTTTTTCAGACTCATCACTCCTGATGAGATACGAGCAGTGCGAAAGCCATCCTCAAAGATAGCCCATGTCACTTCATCTATGGGAGTGGTAATCTGGAAGTTGTCCCACCAAGTGGCGGCTGGTCCTTCCAGCAGATGTGCTACAAATCTGACCTTTTCAGCATCAGTACAGCCCACGATTACCACCTCAATTTCTCCACCCATTCACCATTTGTAGCATGTAAAACTTGCTTTGGATGTTACATAAGTAATAGAGGAAGGTCTCCGGTCTCTCATCTCCTTCTCCGGTCGACGCGCGCACCTCTCCTTTCCATCTTTCTCGCGATCGGTCTCTCATCTCGGTAAGTTGTCCAAGTAAGGATGTGTTCATGTGTATATGGATGATGTGCTCATATGTATGTAGATGATCGATGCTCATGATGTGTGTATGGAGAGGATCGATGGTCATATATGTGTGTGTATATGGAGAGTATCGATGATGCTCATGCATGTGTGTATGGAGAGGATAATGATACGTTCATGTGTGTATGGATCGGTCTCTCTCTCTCTTGTGTTTGTATGTGAACAAGTTGCCATTTGTTTTGCCAAAATGTTGATTCATTTCCATTTTGGCAAGACTTTGGCATTTCGCAAAGGTCCTAATTTTAGGATAGGCCATGCCGAAATTTTCTATCGACCATTGCATGCATGCATTCATTATGTGGTTCTAATAGACTTCAAAATTGTACCGTGTACACCGTGCATGCAAAAATGGTCCGCATAATGAGCGAAGGCATTGTGGCTAGATTTTTAAAATGTGCGACGGCCGACATGATACGAAATAACAAGACAAATATAAGATGTCCGTGCAGAAGATGCAAACTCAACTGGATGATCGACCCAGATTCCGGGAATCTGTAGGCGCACCTGCTCCGCCATGGTTTCATGGATGGATACACTCGTTGGATAAGCGATGACGTAGATGATGGAGACGGTGAAGGTGGCCAACATGACGATGATCATCATCACGGTGAGAACGGGCGAGATGATGAAGAGTCTCCTGGAGATGGTGAAGGTGCGGAAGCAGACCGGGATGATGATGATCTAGATGCCGGAGGAGCAGACGACGATGGAACAACGTCGGTGGGTGCGGACCCTTATGTGCAAGAGCTGCTTCTCAAGCGGGGCATTTAGTAACGCCAGGGCTGCCGCTAGAGAGAAAGCCAAGCTTGCGCAACTTGAGAAAGAAGCGGTTACTCCATTGTATGAAGGATGCAGGCCCGATGATACCCGGTTGAATGTAACGCTCAAGGCTATGGAGATGAAGGCAAAGCACAAATTGAGCGACGCAAGCTTCAACGATATGATGGCATTCTGGCACGATCGTCTCCCGGAGGGGAACACATGTCCAACTAGTATCGAGGATGCCAAGAAAATCGTCTGTCCTCTCGATCTACCGCACGTTAGATATCACGTATGCATCAACGATTGCATCATTTATCGGGGCAAGGACGCGGAGAAAACCACATGTCCGGTGTGCGGCGTGAGTCGATACAAGAAAGGGAAGAAAGCACCTCGAAAAGTGGTATGGTACTTTCCTATCACCCCTCGTCTGCAGCGCTATTTCGCGGACCCTAAGGCGAAGCTCATGCGATGGCATGCGGAAAGGAAGAAGCCAGGAGATGATGACCCGAAAAGGATGAGTCGACGCACCCTTCGGATGCTAGCGATGGAAAGCATTAGACCTCAATTCCAATCCGGTGGAGATTCGAGGAACATCGCTTGGTGCGAGCACCGATGGACTCAATCCGTTCGGTAGCGAAAGCACGCACAACACTTGGCCTGTTTGTATGGATGTACAAACTACCTCCATGGTTGTGCATGAAGAAGAAGTACATACAAATGAGTATGCTAATTCAAGGGCGAAACAACCTGTACCGACATCAATCAGATCTCGGGCTGTTGAAAGAGGAGCTAGCCACGTTATGGGAATCTAGAGCCAATACTTACGACGCCGTCGCACAAGATTATTTCACTATGAGAGAGCGTTGGTCACTACGGTGCAAGACTATCCAGGTTGTGGGTATATCTCGGGAGGTTATCCATGATTCTCATGCGTTAGGTGCATGGATAACAAGCTATCTCCAACTAGAGAAAGATCCAGGTCATCGAATGTGTTCATGGCGCACCGGAGGTGGCTCGGCAAGAATGATCCATGGAGAAAACGTGGAGACCTGTTGATGGAAAATCGAGACCGAGGAATCCCAAAGCGTAGGAGCAGCGAAGAAGTGGAAGAGTTGCTGAAAAACTAGAAAGATTGTCCTAAGCCTGGAAAGAAGCGAAAGAGGCAGCAACAAGACAAGCCACTGATGAAGGTATGGAAAACAAGGTTTGTTTTCTGGGAGTTGCCATACTGGAAGTTTCTCCGCACGCCTCATAGCCTCTACATCATGCTTATCACGAAAACCGTGTGCGAGAGTCTGGTCGCCACCATAATCAACATGCGGATAGGGACGAAGATGGTCCAAAGCAAGGCACGACCTGATATGCTTGGGTATCCGGAAGGAGCTTCACGGAGGACGACTACTCCGATGATCGGAAGATGACGATGATCATGAGTCGGAGACGACAAGGTCGTCGGAAGGGTAAAAGTTCAAGAAGAACGAATATTACCGCCTCCTTCTTGCTTCACTCTAAGCCGTGATGAGATCAAACAGTTTTCAAGTGCCTTCTAGGAGTCAAATTTCCTTACGACGGGCAAGATAAGCGAGATACCTAGGCGAAGCAGAGGTTCAGTGGCATGAAGTCTCACGACCGTGCTAATGACGCAGTACTTCCGGTCGCACTAAGAGGGATAATGGACGAGCACGTCCGTGAAACGTTATTTGGCCTATGCAAGTTTTTCGACGTCATCTCTAGGAACTCGATTGGCGTGAATCAGCTCGGAAGGCTACATGAGGAGATCGTGGTGATACTATGTGAGATTGAGGTCTACTTCCCACCGCATTCTTCACATTATGGTGCATCTGCTGGTCCATGTCGTGGAGGACATCGTATAACTCGGACGATGTTCCTCCGCAAAGATGATGGCATTCGAAAGGATGAACGGACACATCAAAGGATACGTTCGCAACAGTCCTGGTCGGATGGAAGCATAGCCAAGGACTTTCTGGCGAAGAGTGCATCTCTTTCTGCGAATTATCTAGACATCGAACCCCGCCGGTCTTCCGTCCCATGACACGTTGGCGGATCTGGTCACCGAGAGGGTCGCCGCATCTTGCATGCAGACTTCGATTTCGACGCAGACTTTGATCGAGCAAACCTCGCGCTACAGCATTTAGAACTGGTCGATCCTGCGAAGCACAAAAGGTTAATCGAGAAGAAGTTCTGGCTGGGCATACAGAGGACGCAGGAGAAATAATCAAAGAGCACAACTCATTTCACGCGTTGGTTTAGGCGGCTCCTTGATAATCCCAGCGCCGCATTCTTCCGACACGTAAAGATCGTATTCACCTTGTCGCAGGACCGATGCAAAACCTGGTGACCTATCAGCGTATGATATCACGGCTACATTCTACACGGAGGAAAAGGACAACAAGTGTGATTATCGAACTCAAAGCGTAACGCCGGAATTCTACACCGATGACAACGTGAAGGAAAGATTCTACTAAGAATCGAGGAGATCTAGCTCGACTCATGGATAAAGTGCCGATGTTCCGTGTCAGATGGGCAAAGAGTGTCAAAAGAGAAGACCGGTATTTCACAACCATGGTTATACCCGAAGCAGCCAAATCCAAGGCCGCCGGTGCAAACATGGTCGCGAAAAATGAACCGTGGGTACTGGCTACCAAAGTGGACCAATGTTTTTTCATTACCGACCCGACAAAGCCTAGCCGTGTTGTCGTGAGGAGAGGAAAAAGAAACATCATCGGAATGGATGGAGTCCCCAACGAGCAAGACTTCGACTAGTACGGCGATCCAAAGATTGAAGATGACGATGACTACGATGCAGCAACATACATCACAAGAAGAAAAAGGACAACCCTACCCAAAAAAGGTAGCCCGTTCGAAATAAGAAACATTAAAGTGCCGGGGCTAAATTATTCAACCGTGACAAAGAAGGGAAAAAAGATTGTAAAACTCTAGCTCAAAAAATATTGTAAAACGCGTGGTCGAAAAAGATTGTAATATTCATGGACAAAGTATTATGAAATTTAGTTATACTTTGAATCATATTTGTAACACTTTTATGACATATATCACTACTTTTGGGCATTTTTGGAATATTTAAAAGTATTTTAAAAACAAAACAAAACTTGTATGGCATAAATCACCACTTTTGGGCATTTTTTGGAACATTTAAAAGTATTTTCAAAATAAAAATAAAAAAGTGGAGCACCAGGATTCGAACCTGGGTGCTCATAGTTTAGAATAGAGCTAAGGGGCAGAACCAGTGGGCTATGACAGTACTAGTGTTAATGAAGGTGGCCGCTCTTATCAGTAGTCCAACACATAGGCGTGGCACCACGCCAAATGCGCTTGTTATCAGTAGCGCACTTGGCCAGGGTGCGCTACGCCTATGTGTGTTGGACTAGTCAACCGCGCCGCTCACAATCTGCGCCGCTCCATCTCACAGACACCACGCACCGCGCCGCTCACAATCTGCTCTCGAGGAGGAGGAGGCCCGCCACCGCCGCGCTGCGCTGCGCTCTCGAGGAGGAGGAGGAGGCCCGCCACCGCGCTATGCTCTCGAGGAGGAGGAGGCCCACGCTTGTGGAGGAGGAGGCCGCTGCCGATCCGTGGAGGAGGAGGAGGCCCGCCGCTTGTGGAGGAGGAGGATTGCGCTGCGAGTAGTCAAATCTACTCATCGGCATCAATCTCCTCCTCGACAAAGGTAAGACCTGCGTTCTCCATCGCGGTCTTGTTTTCCTCGATGCTAGTGGTCAAGGTCTCTATCTTGGCCTTGAGAGCCCCACTACTAGGAAAACGGCTATAGGTAATCAGCACATCCGTGGCTCACATGGTTGAAGTGCCCCACGGCTAAAACAGGCGTGGCTCACCTGTGGGCAGTACCCTACTAGTAACTAGAACAACCGTGGCGCACATGACAATAGTGCACCACAGATGTGTGTGGGCCAGGGCCCTGTTGGCCGCACGCCAAACATCTGTAGCGCACTATAGTCATGTGCGCCACGGTTGTTAGTGTCATCTGTGGCGCACATGCGGGGGTGCGCTACACCTAAGCGCACGCCCCTCTCTGCTGTGAAACGGCCACAAACATCTGTGGCGCACTCGGCCTAGTGCGCCACAGGGACTAGGAGCATCCGTGGCGGACATGGCATGGTGCGCCACAGATGTTTGTACTCCCTGTGGCGCACTAGGGCCGTGTGCGCCACGGATGTGTCGATTTTTTTAGGACAGCTCTTTATGTGCACATGTGTGACCACATCCACCACCCCACACTTCACTTTCCCCTTCTTCTTCCTCCTTAGATCTAGTCGGGATCTTCTCCTTCCCACCTCAATTTCTCCACCCATTCACCATTTTTAGCATGTAAAACTTGCTTTGGATGTTACATAAGTAATAGAGGAAGGTCTCCGGTCTCTCATCTCCTTCTCCGTCCGACGCACCTCTCCTTTCCATCTTTCTCGCGATCGGTCTCTCATCTCGGTAAGTTGTCCAAGTAAGGATGTGTTCATGTGTATATGGATGATGTGCTCATATGTATGTAGATGATCGATGCTCATGATGTGTGTATGGAGAGGATCGATGGTCATATATGTGTGTGTATATGGAGAGTATAATGATATGTTCATGTGTGTATGGATCGGTCTCTCTCTCTTGTGTTTGTATGTGAATAAGTTGCCATTTGTTTTGCCAAAATGTTGATTCATTTACATTTTGGCAAGACTTTGGCATTTCGCAAAGGTCCTAATTTTAGGATAGGTCATGCCAAAATTTTCTATCGACCATTGCATGCATGCATTCATTATGTGGTTCTAATAGACTTAAAAATTGTACCGTGTACACCGTGTAGGCAAAAATGGTCCGCATAATGAGCGAAGGCATTGTGGCTAGATTTTTAAAATGTGCGACAGCCGACATGATACGAAATAACAAGACAGATATAAGATGTCCGTGCAGAAGATGCAAACTCAACTGGTGATCGACCAGATTCGGGAATCAGTGGCGCTTTCACTCCGCCATGGTTTCATGGATGGATACACTCGTTGGATAAGCGATGACGTAGATGATGGAGACGGTGAAGGTGGCCAACATGACGATGATCATCATCACGGCGAGAACGGGCGAGATGATGAAGAGTCTCCTGGAGATGGTGAAGGTGCGGAAGCAGACCGGGATGATGATGATCTAGATGCCGGAGGAGCAGACGACGATGGAACAACGTCAGGCTGGGTGTGGGACCCTTATGTGCAAGAGCTGCTTCTCAAGGCATTTAGTAACGCCAGGCTGCCGCTAGAGAGAAAGCCAAGCTTGCAACTTGAGAAAGACGCGGTTACTCAATTGTATGAAGGATGCAGCCCGATGATACCGGTTGAATGTAACGCTCAAGGCTATGGAGATGAAGGCAAAGCACAAATTGAGCAACGCAAGCTTGACGATATGATGGCATTCGCACGATCGTCTCCGGGGGAACACATGTCCAACTAGTATCGAGGATGCCAAGAATATCGCTATCCTCTCGATCTACCGACGTTAGATATCACGTATGCATCAACGATTGCATCATTTATCGGCAAGGACGCGGAGAAAACCACATGTCCGGTTGCGGCGTGAGTCCATACAAGAAAGGGAAGAAAGCACCTCGAAAAGTGGTATGGTACTTTCCTATCACTCCTCGTGCAGCGCTATTTCGCGGACCCTAAGGCGAAGCTCATGCGATGGCATGCGGAAAGGAAGAAGCCGAGAGATGATGATGACCCGAAAAGGATGAGCTCGACGCACCCTTGGATGCTAGCGGTGGAAAGCATTGGACCTCGAATTCCCAGAATCCGGTGGAGATTCGAGGAACATCAGGCTTGGTGCGAGCACCGATGGACTCAATCCGTTCGGTAGCCAGAGCAACACGCACAACACTTGGCCCGTGTTTGTATGGATGTACAACCTACCTCCATGGTTGTGCATGAAGAAGAAGTACATACAAATGAGTATGCTAATTCAAGGGCCGAAACAACTGGTACCGACATCAATGTATCTCGGGCTGTTGAAAGAGGAGCTAGCCACGTTATGGGAATCGAGCCAATACTTACGACGCGTCGCACAAGATTATTTCACTATGAGAGCCGTTGGTCACTACGGTGCAAGACTATCCAGTTGTGGGTATATCTCGGCAGGTTATCCAAGG
This sequence comes from Avena longiglumis, assembly GCA_030063025.1. NCBI lineage: Eukaryota > Viridiplantae > Streptophyta > Magnoliopsida > Poales > Poaceae > Avena > Avena longiglumis. The sequence goes on from CP125974.1 coordinate 107,724,910, forward strand.
ATTCTGCGCATGCGTTAGGTGCATGGATAACACAAGCTATCTCCAACTAGAGAAAGATCCAGGTCATCGAAAACCGTGTTCATGGCGCACGAGGTGGCTTGGCAAGAATGATCCATGGAGAAAACGTGGAGACCTGTTTGATGGAAAATCGAGACCGAGGAATCCCAGCGTAGGAGCAGCGAAGAAGTGGAAGAGTTCTGAAAAACTAGAAAGATTGTCCTAAGCACGGAAAGAAGCGAAAGAGGCAACAAGACAAGCCATCGATGAAGGTATGGAAAACAAGGTCTTTTCCGGGTTGCCATCGGAAGTTTCTCCACGCCTCATAGCCTCTACATCATGCTTATCACGAAAACCGTGTGCGAGAGTCCGTCGCCACCATAATCAACATGCGATAGGACGAAGATGGTCCAAAGCAAGGCACGACCTGATATGCTTGGGTATCCGGAAGGAGCTTCACGGAGGACGACTACTCTCGATGATCGTGAAGATGACGATGATCATGAGTCGGACGACACAAGGTCGTCGGAAGGGTAAAAGTTCAAGAAGAACGAATATTACGCCTCCTTCTTGCTTCACTCTAAGCGTGATGAGATCAAACAGTTTTTCAAGTGCCTTCTAGGAGTCAAATTTCCTTACGCTACCTGGCAAGATAAGCGAGATACCTAGGCAGGCGAAGAGGTTCAGTGGCATGAAGTCTCACGACTGTGCCGTGCTAATGACGCAGGTACTTTCGGTCGCACTAAGAGGGATAATGGACGAGCACGTCCGTGAAACGTTATTTGGCCTATGCAAGTTTTTCGACGTCATCTCTAGGAACTCGATTGGCGTGAATCATCTCGGAAGGCTACAGGAGGAGATCGTGGTGATACTATGTGAGCTTGAGGTCTACTTCCCACCCGCATTCTTCGACATTATGGTGCATCTGCTGGTCCATGTCGTGGAGGACATCGTACAACTCTCGCTGATGTTCCTCTGCAGCATGATGGCGTTCGAAAGGATGACGGACACATCAAAGGATACGTTATAGCAGGTTCCGTCGATGGAAGCATATCCAAGGACTTCGGCAAGAGTGCATCTCTCTTTAATTATCTAGACATCGAGAACCGTCGGTCTTCCCATCAATGTACACGTTGGCGAGATCTGGTCACCGAGAGGGTAAACCGCATCCGCATCCAGACTTCGATTTTCGACGCAGACTTTGATCGAGCAAACCTCGTCGCTACAGCATTTAGAACTGGTCGATCCTTGGGCAAGCACAAAAGGTTAATCGAGAAGAAACAGTTGACGGGGCATACAGAGACGCAGGAGAAATAATCAAAGAGCACAACTCAGATTTCACGCGTTGGTTTAGCGGACGCTCGATAATCCCCGCTCGCATTCTTCCGACACGTAAAGATCGTATTCACCTTGTCGCAGGACCGATGCAAAACCTGGTGACCTATCAGCGTATGATATCAACGGCTACACATTCTACGGAGGAAAAGGACAACAAGTGTGATTATCGAACTCGAGCGTAACGTCGAATTCTACACCGATGACAACGTGAAGGAAAGATTCTACGGAAGAATCGAGGAGATCGGGAGCTCGACTCATGGATAAAAGGTGCCGATGTTCCGTGTCAGATGGGCAAAGAGTGTCAAAAGAGAAGACCGGTATTTCACAACCATGGTTATACCCGAAGCAGCCAAATCCAAGGCCGCCGGTGCAAACATGGTCGCGAAAAATGAACCGTGGTCTTGGCTACCAAAGTGGACCAATGTTTTTTCATTACCGACCCGACAAAGCCTAGCCGTGTTGTCGTGAGGAGAGGAAAAAGAAACATCATCGGAATGGATGGAGTCCCCAACGAGCAAGACTTCGACTAGTACGGCAATCCAAAGATTGAAGATGACGATGACTACGATGCAGCAACATACATCACAAGAAGAAAACGGACAACCCTACCCAAAAAAGGTAGCCCGTTCGAAAGAAGAAACATTAAAGTGCCGGGGCTAAATTATTCAATCGTGACAAAGAAGGGAAAAAAGATTGTAAAACGCTAGCTCAAAAAATATTGTAAAACGCGTGGTCGAAAAAGATTGTAATATTCATGGACAAAGTATTATGAAATTTAGTTATACTTTGAATCATATTTGTAACACTTTTATGACATATATCACTACTTTTGGGCATTTTTGGAATATTTAAAAGTATTTTAAAAACAAAACAAAACTTGTATGGCATAAATCACCACTTTTGGGCATTTTTTGGAACATTTAAAAGTATTTTCAAAATAAAAATAAAAAAGTGGAGCACCAGGATTCGAACCTGGGTGCTCATAGTTTAGAATAGAGCTAAGGGGCAGAACCAGTGGGCTATGACAGTACTAGTGTTAACAGAAGGGGTGGCCGCCCTCTTATCTGGTAGTCCAACACACATAGGCGTAGCGCACCCTGGCCAAATGCGCTACGGTTATCCGTAGCGCACTTGGCCAGGGTGCGCTACGCCTATGTGTGTTGGACTAGTCAACCGCGCCGCTCACAATCTGCGCCGCTCCATCTCACAGACACCACGCACCGCGCCGCTCACAATCTGCTCTCGAGGAGGAGGAGGCCCGCCACCGCCGCGCTGCGCTGTGCTCTCGAGGAGGAGGAGGAGGCCCGCCACCACGCTATGCTCTCAAGGAGGAGGAGGCCCGCGCTTGTGGAGGAGGAGGCCGCTGCCGATCCGTGGAGGAGGAGGAGGCCCGCCGCTTGTGGAGGAGGAGGATCGCGCTGCGAGTAGTCAAATCTACTCATCGGCATCAATCTCCTCCTCGACAAAGGTAAGACCTGCGTTCTCCATCGCGGTCTTGTTTTCCTCGATGCTAGTGGTCAAGGTCTCTATCTTGGCCTTGAGAGCCCCACTACTAGGAAAACGGCTATAGGTAATCAGCACATCCGTGGCTCACATGGTTGAAGTGCCCCACGGCTAAAACAGGCATGGCTCACCTATGGGCAGTGTCCTACTAGTAACTAGAACAACCGTGGCGCACATGACAATAGTGCACCACAGATGTGTGTGGGCCAGGGCCCTGTTGGCTGCACGCCAAACATCTGTAGCGCACTATAGTCATGTGCGCCACGGTTGTTAGTGTCATCTGTGGCGCACATGCGGGGGTGCGCTACGCCTAAGCGCACGCCCCTCTCTGCTGTGAAACGGCCACAAACATCTGTGGCGCACTCGGCCTAGTGCGCCACAGGGACGAGGAGCATCCGTGGCGCACATGGCATGGTGCGCCACAGATGTTTGTACTCCCTGTGGCGCACTAGGGCCGTGTGCGCCACGGATGTGTCGTTTTTTTAGGACAGCTCTTTATGTGCACATGTGTGACCACATCCACCACCCCACACTTCACTTTCCCCTTCTTCTTCCTCCTTAGATCTAGTCGGGATCTTCTCCTTCCCACCTCAATTTCTCCACCCATTCACCATTTGTAGCATGTAAAACTTGCTTTGGATGTTACATAAGTAATAGAGGAAGGTCTCCGGTCTCTCATCTCCTTCTCCGGTCGACGCGCGCACCTCTCCTTTCCATCTTTCTTGCGATCGGTCTCTCATCTCGGTAAGTTGTCCAAGTAAGGATGTGTTCATGTGTATATGGATGATGTGCTCATATGTATGTAGATGATCGATGCTCATGATGTGTGTATGGAGAGGATCGATGGTCATATATGTGTGTGTATATGGAGAGTATCGATGATGCTCATGCATGTGTGTATGGAGAGGATAATGATATGTTCATGTGTGTATGGATCGGTCTCTCTCTCTTGTGTTTGTATGTGAATAAGTTGCCATTTGTTTTGCCAAAATGTTGATTCATTTCCATTTTGGCAAGACTTTGGCATTTCGCAAAGGTCCTAATTTTAGGATAGGTCATGCCGAAATTTTCTATCGACCATTGCATGCATGCATTCATTATGTGGTTCTAATAGACTTCAAAATTGTACCGTGTACACCGTGCAGCAAAAATGGTCCGCATAATGAGCGAAGGCATTGTGGCTAGATTTTTTAAAATGCGACGGCCGACATGATCTGAAATAACAAGACAGATATAAGATGTCCGTGCAGAAGATGCAAACTCAATCGGTGATCGACCCGGTTCCGAATCTGAGCGCACTTGCGCCATGGTTTCATGGATGGATACACTCGTTGGATAAGCGATGACATAGAAGATGGAGACGGTAAAGGTGGCCAACATGACGATGATCATCATCACGGTGAGAACGGGCGAGATGATGAAGAGTCTCTGGAGATGGTGAAGGTGCGAGCGGAACCGGATGATGATGATCTAGATGCGGAGGAAGCGGCGATGGAACAACGTCGGTGGGTGTGGGACCCTTATGTGCAAGAGCTGCTTCTCAAGCGGGCAGTAACGCCAGGCTGCCGCTAGAGAGAAAGCCAAGCTTGCGCAACTTGCGAAAGACGCGGTTACTCCATTGTATGAAGGATGCAGGCCCGATGATACCCGGTTGAATGTAACGCTCAAGGCTATGGAGATGAAGGCAAAGCACAAATTGAGCAACGCAAGCTTCGACGATATGATGGCATTCTGGCACGATCGTCTCCCGGAGGGGAACACATGTCCAACTAGTATCGAGGATGCCAAGAATATCGTCTGTCCTCTCGATCTACCGCACGTTAGATATCATGTATGCATCAATGATTGCATCATTTATCGGGGCAAGGACGCGGAGAAAACCACATGTCCGGTGTGCGGTGTGAGTCCATACAAGAAAGGGAAGAAAGCACCTCGAAAAGTGGTATGGTACTTTCCTATCACTCCTCGTCTGCAGCGTTATTTCACGGACCCTAAGGAAGCGAAGCTCATGCGATGGCATGCGGAAAGGAAGAAGCCAGGAGATGATGATGACCCCGAAAAGGATGAGCTGCTGACGCACCCTTCAGATGCTAGCCAGTGGAAAGCATTGGACCTCGAATTCCCAGAATCCGGTGGAGATTCGAGGAACATCAGGCTTGGTGCGAGCACCGATGGACTCAATCCGTTCGGTAGCCAGAGCAGCACGCACAACACTTGGCCCGTGTTTGTATGGATGTACAACCTACCTCCATGGTTGTCCATGAAGAAGAAGTACATACAAATGAGTATGCTAATTCAAGGGCCGAAACAACCTGGTACCGACATCAATCTGTATCTCGGGCTGTTGAAAGAGGAGCTAGCCACGTTATGGGAAGCTGGAGCCAATACGTACGACGCCGTCGCACAAGATTATTTCACTATGAGAGCCGCGTTGGTCACTACGGTGCAAGACTATCCAGGTTGTGGGTATATCTCGGGGCAGGTTATCCAAGGATTCTGCGCATGCGTTAGGTGCATGGATAACACAAGCTATCTCCAACTAGAGAAAGATCCAGGGTCATCAAAAACCGTGTTCATGGCGCACCGGAGGTGGCTCGGCAAGAATGATCCATGGAGAAAACGTGGAGACCTGTTCGATGGAAAATCAGAGACCCGAGGAATCCCAAAGCGTAGGAGCAGCGAAGAAGTGGAAGAGTTGCTGAAAAACTAGAAAGATTGTCCTAAGCCTGGAAAGAAGCGAAAGAGGCAGCAACAAGACAAGCCACTGATGAAGGTATGGAAAACAAGGTCTGTTTAAGGAGTTGCCATCTCGAAGTTTCTCCGCCGCCTCATAGCCTCTACATCATGCTTATCACGAAAACCGTGTATGCGAGTCCGTCGCCACCATAATCAACATGCCGATAGGACGAAAGATGGTCCAAAGCAAGGCACGACCTGATATGCTTGGGTATCCGGAAGGAGCTTCACGGAGGACGCCTTTACTCACGATGATCGTGAAGATGGCGATGATCATGAGTCGGAGACGACACAAGGTCGCGGAAGGGTAAAAGTTCAAGAAGAACGAATATTACGCCTCCTTCTTGCTTCACTCTAAGCCGTGATGAGATCAAACAGTTTTCAAGTGCCTTCTAGGAGTCAAATTTCCTTACGGCCACGGGCAAGATAAGCGGATACCTAGGCGAGGCGAAGCGAGGTTCGATGGCATGAAGTCTCACGACGTATGCCGTGCTAATGACGTAGGTACTTCGGTCGCACTAAGAGGGATAATGGACGAAACGTCCGTGAAACGTTATTTGGCCTATGCAAGTTTTTCGGCGTCATCTATAGGAACTCGATTGGTGAATCAGCTCGGAAGGCTACAGGAGGAGATCGTGGTGATACTATGTGAGCTTGAGGTCTACTTCCCACCCGCATTCTTCGACATTATGGTGCATCTGCTGGTCCATGTCGTGGAGGACATCGTCAACTCGGGACGATGTTCCTCCGCAGATGATGGAGTTCGAAGGATGAGCGGACACATCAAAGGATACGTTACAATGTGTCCCGTCCGGATGGAAGCATAGCCAAGGACTTTCGGCTGAAGAGTGCATCTCTTTCGCGAATTATCTAGACATCGAGAACCCGTCGGTCTTCCGTCCAGCAACCGTTGGCGAATCTGGTCACCGAGAGGGTCGCCGATGCATCCGCATCGACTTGATTTTCGGCCGCGCTTTGATCGAGCAAACCTCGTCCGCTACAGCATTTAGAACTGGTCGATCCTTGGGTGCGAAGCACAAAAGGTTAATCGAGAAGAAGTACGATGACCGGGGCATACAGAGGACGCAGGAGAAATAATCAAAGAGCACAACTCAGATTTCACGCGTTGGTTTAGGCGGGCGCTCCTTGATAATCCCCGCTCGCATTCTTCCGACACGTAAAGATCGTATTCACCTTGTCGCAGGACCGATGCAAAACCTGGTGACCTATCGGTATGATATCAACGGCTACACATTCTACACGGAGGAAAAGGACAACAAGTGTGATTATCAGAACTCAGGCGTAACGTCGGAATTCTACACCGATGACAACGTGAAGGAAAGATTCTACGGAAGAATCGAGGAGATCTGGGAGCTCGACTACTGTGGATAAAAGGTGCCGATGTTCCGTGTCAGATGGGCAAAGAGTGTCGAAAGAGAAGACCGGTATTTCACAACCATGGTTATACCCGAAGCAGCCAAATCCAAGGCCGCCGGTGCAAAGTGTGATTATACCCGAAGCAGCCAAATGAACCGTGGGTACTGGCTACCAAAGTGGACCAATGTTTTTTCATTACCGACCCGACAAAGCCTAGCCGTGTTGTCGTGAGGAGAGGAAAAAGAAACATCATCGGAATGGATGGAGTCCCCAACGAGCAAGACTTACCAAGACGGGCGATCCAAAGATTGAAGATGACGGCGACTACGATGCGACAACATACATCACAAGAAGAAAAGGACAACCCTACCCAAAAAGGTAGCCCGTTCGAAAGAAGAAACATTAAAGTCCGGGCTAAATTATTCAACCACGACAAAGAAGGGAAAAAGATTGTAAACGCTAGCTCAAAAAATATTGTAAACGCGTGGTCGAAAAAGATTGTAATATTCATGGACAAAGTATTATGAAATTTAGTTATACTTTGAATCATATTTGTAACACTTTTATGACATATATCACTACTTTTGGGCATTTTTGGAATATTTAAAAGTATTTTAAAAACAAAACAAAACTTGTATGGCATAAATCACCACTTTTGGGCATTTTTTGGAACATTTAAAAGTATTTTTAAAATAAAAATAAAAAAGTGGAGCACCAGGATTCGAACCTGGGTGCTCATAGTTTAGAATAGAGCTAAGGGGCAGAACCAGTGGGCTATGACAGTACTAGTGTTAACAGAAGGGATGGCCGCCCTCTTATCTGGTAGTCCAACACACATAGGCGTAGCGCACCCTGGCCATCCGTAGCGCACTTGGCCAGGGTGCGCTACGCCTATGTGTGTTGGACTAGTCAACCGCGCCGCTCACAATCTGCGCCGCTCCATCTCACAGACACCACGCACCGCGCCGCTCACAATCTGCTCTCGAGGAGGAGGAGGCCCGCCACCGCCGCGCTGCGCTGCGCTCTGAAGGAGGAGGAGGAGGCCCGCCACCGTGCTACGCTCTCGGGGAGGAGGAGGCCCGCGCTTGTGGAAGAGGAGGCCGCTGCCGATCCGTGGAGGAGGAGGAGGCCCGCCGCTTGTGGAGGAGGAGGATCGCGCCGCCGCCCGTCGTTGTTCGCCCGTCGTCCGCTCGTCAAAGGTGAGCGTAGCCCCTCCCCTGTCTCTCCCTCTCTCCCTCTCCCCTCCTCTCTCTCCCCGATGGGGGTCTGCCTGTGGGCACAGCTTGCTAGGTTGCTAGGTTGAAAGAGTCCAGATTGCTAGGTTGAACCAAGGTCTGAACCAAGCCAGATTGCTAGGTTGAAAGGGGAAAAATCGAAATTCTGGCCCCAGTGAACAATTAACTAGTGCATAGGGCAACATGCTCATGGGCTTCGTGGGAATCCCTTCCTACCTCAATTATGACACCGGCCTGGAAGTGTAGGTACCTTTTCTCACACTCAACTTTATGCTCATTTCAACCATGATTTGATGGTGCTTCAAGATTGTCCTGTTTCTCATATTTGCTATTTTCACAATTTTATAACCAAAGACAGTGTGTATTTGCTTCTGCACTTAAGACCCTAAGAGAGAAATAGCATTTTTATGGCATATCACAATGGAGACAATAATTATCTCGGTGCAAAAACATAAATCAAAGTGAAAAAAAATTCATCATATGAAGTCTCAAAGCCTGTCATGTCTGAAATGGTAGAATAATTGTCTCTAAGAATTCATCAGATGAAGTATCTTTGCTAACAGGTTTTGGTCAAGATCCTAAAGAAAAGCGTGGAATTTCTGTTTGGATAGAGTGCATTACCTCTTCAAGGCTTGCATTCTTCAGCATCTGCAGTGTAAAGTGTAAACAGGGTGAGCTACAATTAGCCTCTGTATTAAAATGTTATTAGCAAAAGATCCACAAAAAAAATTTATTAGCAAAACATATGTTGCCTGCATAGATGATAGAGCTAGCAAATCTCACCGAGAGATCATCATTGGCCTCACAAGCTCACCTTGTAAGATGTAACGCCAGAGTCTTCCGAGCTTCCACTAGGCAACGTGTAAACAACCCTAAGCTTCATTTCCTCGATCAACTTATCACCCTCCTTGTTGAATTGAAGAATACATAAAATCTAGAGAGAACCAAGTGAAGAAGTCTAGAGAGAAACAGGCATGTGTGGCATACACCAACTGGTAGCATGTTAGTTAATGAAAAACAGTAAAAAAGGAGGTCCTGTTGGTGCTTTCTTTGGTTCTGCTACTGTCCGGTAGTAGTAGCTTTGCTAGAAATGGATGGTGTGTTATTGCTAGTAGTAGGTTTAGAAAGTAGTGTTAGGTGCTGCTGCTGCTTCAGTACTTTTATACTTAAGCAAATAGCAAGATTCAAGTTGTAAAAAATCTGAGTACTAAACTCTTGTGAAAATCTTGCCTTAATTACTAGCTTAGTTGGTTTCTGTATGAATCCAGGGCAAAAGTTCAAGCAAGAGTTTGTGCTGGGTTGTTTCTTAACCAGCATCCTAACATTAGATCTCAACTAGCATCAATGGCTACTACTACTTCTATGCTACTTGAGCTGCTACTACTTCTATTATCTGTGCTGCTACTACTATCTGTTCCTTATATCCATCCTAGTGTTGCTCTGGCTGCTACTATCTGTGGTGCTACTGTTCTTCTACTACTATCTGTGCTGGGACAACAACACCTTGAAATTGTGCTTGTGCTTGTATGAAGCACTTTATTATGTCGTGTATGCAGGTTCTTGTATGAAACGAGTCACGATTTTTGCCGGAATGTTGATTAACTTCCGTTTCGCCAGAAATTGGGCACTCCTAGTTTAAGAAAATTAGCAAAGGTCATGCCGGATTTTTCCGTGCATTTAACCAATTATTTGTTTTTTATTAGTGCAAAGATGTGTGACAACGACTAGGCTGGATGTTCTAAGCGCATCAGCGCTGAAGGAGAACTCAGACCTCCAAATAAACAATTGACATTCTGGGAGGCGGCCCAACGTCTAGAAGACGATGAAGAATACCATCCTTCGGAGAGCGAGGATGATGAGATGGAAGACGTGGAGGAAGAAGCCGAAGGAACGGCAGACGATGAAACCACTGATGGCGGCGAGGGCATAGGGAGTGGTAGCAACCCTCCTAAGAAGAAGAAGAAGCCGAAGGACCGGCGAACACGGTGGCCGCAGTCGGGGAGAAATCAGTGAGCCCATCAGGTTCCTTTGGAGCCCTTGTTGTCAAAGGTATGGTGGGCAAGTGGCGGCGATCACCGGACAACCATCTCGATCAACACCGAGAATCTCCGGCATAAAGATAATGGCCACTTAGCACTCCTCTTCCGGAAGGCCACGCAAGATACAAGTTCCCTGCTAAGTATCAGAACACAAATTATCATGGGAACGAAGTAAACAAATCCGCCCTCACAAAGATGAGCACCGCCCTGGCCAGCTGGAGAACCCGGATAAAGAAGAAGATCTATAAAGAAGGCAAAAGTCTCGAGGAGATCCAAAAGATTGACCCGAAGATCGCCAAAGATCAGTTCCGGGAGTTCAAGGAGAGGTGTGAATCCGAAAGAGCCCTGGCCAATAGTAATCGGGGAAAGGTGCTGCAGGCGATGAATATAGGTCATCACCATCTCGGATCTGGTGGATACAGAACCACGGAGGCCAAATGGAATAAGGAGGACGAAGAGTATAGATCCAAAGGGATAGAAAACCCCTTTGCTAAATTCGAACCTGGCAGGTTCGAAACTTCATCAGGGCCCGTTACCATGTGGACCCAAAAACCAAACAACTCACCGCAGATCCTGCGGTGAAGGAAGTCGATGAAATTGTGGTAAGTATAATCTAATTACCGCGGATCAACACGATTGCAAACTAATCGATGATCTAAATGATTCACTGTTACTTCTTCTGAAGGAGGAGGAAATTGTTGCTAGTCATGGATCGGGGTTCCTCATCCTGTGGGTCGACGGCCACCGGTGGGATAACCCTTTTAACAGGCGATGAAGCCAAGAAAATAGAGCGATTCTGAAGAAGCCGTCGTGGTGCCGCCCGGCCTCGGGTAAGAATTGGGTGGATCATTTTGGTCCACCGCCGAGGACGCATGTGGCGCCGTCGGAAGGAGCGAGGAGGAAACCGAGAGGTTCAAGAACTTAAGGCACAAGTGGCGCGGATCCGCAGATCGTCCAAGACAACTGGCAATCACCCTCACGTCCTTCCGCCTACCTTGGTGGAGTCAATAGCAACCGGAGTGCGGGTGGTCGAGTAGGGCCGTGCCGATTCCAAGCATGGTCGCAGCCACTCGAACAACGCGCCGGCGAATCAGGCGAACTACGTGTTCGTGACTCCGCCCTTCACCGCCGCGCCGCAAGTGTTGGTGACTCCCCTGCCATCACCGCGGCGCGGAGTACATGTTGGTGCCCCCGCCATTGTCGCGGCACCGGAGCTCCAAGCACCCGTCGGTTGGGAGAATACACTGGCGGCCAGCACCGCGCCATCAAGCAGCCCTTCCGTCTCTTGCACGCCCGTCGCCGTATGCGGTGCGTCGACATTAGCCGATCTCGACGCCATCACGGTAAACAAATTGCTTTAATTACCGCCTTTCATGCCATCTATTACTCTTATGGCATCTTGCTCTGACGATGCCGTACATGTTTTTCGCAGACGGATGTTCCTTGCACTCTCTTATGCTACGTGAACAACGAGCTGAGGGATGTTGCCAAGGGTACCATTTTTCAACCCTTGCAGCGCACGTTCCACTCAAAGCCGATTCCAGATAGCGTGCACAGGGTTAAAATTAGTCGGGTGCTAAGGGGCTGCAACGACCTGGAACCTCCCATTCAACCCCCAGGAGCTGATGAAGAAGAGCCGTCTGTCCTCAAAACTTGCTTCGGCTTATTCTTGCTATGGCCAAAGAGCATGATCCGTTTGGGGACGGCGGGGGCCATCACGCCACAGACAACAGCACCGCCTGTCGTGCCAGCGACAAGCGGTGGCAACCTACGCCCTCCCGTCACCTCCACGCGGTGGGTCGGATGATCATGTTGATGATATGCACATGGCGCAGGATCCGCCGAGGACCATGAAGACTGAATAATCACTTCTTCAAGACTCGGTTTGGCAACGAAGACCTAGCTGGTGGCCCCACGAGAAAGCCACTATCACCAAGCGTCATTTGGTTCTCGGAGACGCCTCTAGCTTGCGCCTTTATAGAGCAACCGATACAACCAACCGGCCCTTTATTCTAAGCCGACACACTACATAGGGCGGCCGGTGCTCGATGCGGTGCTGCCCGCTCTCCAAAAGGAAAAAGGGCAGGAAAATAAAATCTAGCAGCTCGAGCCAGCCGGTGGCGTCAACAACTGCAAATCCGATCAGGTTTCAGGACGGGCCACCAAGACCCGAGGGTATTATGTGGAGGATTCATGTGGCGGGTGAGCCCATGCTACCTAAGAATTTGCAGAAGCTCGCCAGTTAGGAACTGTAGAGTGTGCATGACGGCGTGCTGACGATAGAGAGACACCTTCTATCGGAGAAAGATCCCTCACACCCGGTATTCGTGGTTAAGGTGCCACCAGGCTTGGGCTTCGACAATGCCCTGGATCTGTTCTTCCCTGCGGTTTGACGACATCTTCAATATGTTCCACCTATACCGCTGCACTATACCATGGTCCGTCTGTTTTCTCAGCCTGGCCATGCGGATCATTAGAGAACACACGGGCATCGCTATAGTGGACCCCTACTACATGCGTGACGGCTGCTTGGGTTCCCCCGCCGAACGACGTATCGTGGCCTCGTACCTAAATAGAATCCTCGTGGCGAACAAGACAAAGGAATACATTCTCGTGCCTTACTTTCCCGAGTAAGTCGTTATTCACTCGCTACCGTCGATTGACTTTATTAGATCATCATCATTCTTTTTCCAACACATTCCATTTGAATTTTTTGCGCAGAGATGAACACTGCACGCTCATCTCCTTATCGCCGAAGCATTCCCACGCCACGTATTTCGACTCGGGGAGTCTAGAAAAGAAGAAAAACTACGACAAGATCAAGGAAGTTCTGGATGATGCTCTCACTGGCTTTGCCTCGACGGAAGGCACCACCTTCGTGCGTACGAAGGTCAAGTTCGGCAGGCACGTCTTCAACCACGTAATGGAGTTCCCCTGCGTGAAGCAGCCGGAAAACAGTAAGAAGGAAGCCTACTACGCACTCCATCACATGAGGGCGTTCCTACTTGACTAGCAGAATTCTACGCTGCCAGATCATCTCAAACAGTGGGCCGAAGCAAAGGCCAAGATCAATGATTTGGATATTAGACAAGAGATGTATCGCATCTAGCAGCAGTTTCGGGCAATCATCTTTCGTGATGTCATGACTTCGGGGGGGGGGGGATCTTCTACGGAGGAAATATCCCGAAGTTCATGACGAGACAGGGCGTCCTCCCGTTCCCTAAGCCGAGCCAGAAGGCTTGATGTTGGCCTAGTTGTAGTTACAAACTATAGATGACCTTTGTGTGTGTGTGTGTGTGGACAAGTGTACTTATCTTATTAGGTTTATGAATCATCGCTTACTTATTTTGCTTATTATTATTATATATCAATCAATGCTTGGTTTTTTTGCTTACTCTTTGGTCCTTTGCTCAATTTGGTCCTTCTTTTTTTCCTTACTCTTTTTTCGAGAATAATGCCGATGATTGAAATGTCGTGGCACACTATATATGTGAATGTGCTATGATGGGACTGTGAGCCTTCTGATATGCACAAGTCCAGGTCTTGTGCATCCTACTTGGCTCACCGTTCCATCGTAGCATATTCCTGTGTCCAACGACCTATGTATATATATGAGGCATTCTTTTCGAGTTATTTTTGTCTTTTTCGAGAATAATGCCGATGATTGAAATGTCGTGGCATAATGTATATGTGAATGTGCTATGATGGGATTGTGAGCCTTGTGATATGCACAAGTCCAGGTCTTATGCATCCTACTTGGCTCACGGTTCCATCATAGCATATTCCTGTGTCCAACGACCTAGCTAGTTATATATGAGGCATTCTTTTCGAGCTACTTTGGTATTTTTCGAGAATAATGCCGATGATTGAAATGTCGTGGCACACTATATATGTGAATGTGCTACGATGGGATTGTACGCCTTGTGCTATGCACAAGTCTAGGTGTTGTGCATCCTACTTGGCGTACGGTTCCATCATAGCATATTCCTGTGTCCAACGACCTAGCTAGTTATATATGAGGCATTCTTTTAGAGTTACTTTGGTCTTTTTCGAGAATAATGCCGATGATTGAAATGTCGTGGCACACTATATGTGAATGTGCTGCGATGGGATTGTTCGCCTTGTGCTATGCACAGGTCCAGGTGTTGTGCATCCTACTTGGCGAACAGTTCCATCGTAGCATATTCCTGTGTCGAACAACCTAGTTATATATGAGGCATGCTTTTTGAGTTTGGTCTTTTTGATTTAGGAGTACTTTCTATAAGTGTATCTTCATATGCGACTTTAATTATATATGTTTTTTTTCAATAATCGGTTAATTATTATTGTCAAATTATAGATGACGTGGTACGTCGTGTACAAGGGACGGGTTCTCGAGTCTCGATGATTGGGAAGATCGCCAAGACAGGTGCACCGTTTCAGCATAATAGCTACAAAGGGTACAACACTATGGCGGGCCGGAAGCTAGATACACGCTATCTAGCGGGAGTTAGGACAAGGAACCGGATGAAGACCTACACCTTTCGCGGTGATCATGCTTATCTTCTTTGGTTATTTATCCAGCGTTTGTGTCTTGCTAGCTAGTTTAGATGTCTAGGCGAGCTTAGAGCTCTAACTTGTTCGATCGACACATGTATTCGCATGTCACCAACTACTATTTTGTAACATGATCGAAACAATGTAACTTAGACTATGTATTCATGTATGAGACTTATCTATATGTATTTGTTTCAATCTTGTTTTTCATATTGAGTATTTATATATATAATTGTATATCTTGTATCTGTGTGTGTATATCTGCTGTAATATTGTATATAATCTGTATTGCATATAATCTGGCTCGGAAATTAAAAAAAAACAAAAAATACATCTGTGGCGCACATGGTCTACCTTCTGTGGCGCACTACACCTAAAGCTCACTATGGAAGCTTAGTGGCGCACTAGGTAGTGCGCCACAGAAGATCCCAGGGGTAGCGCACCTGCCCAAACATCTATGGCGCACTAGCAGGTGCGCTACGCCTGTCTCTACACAACCGTGGCGCACTAGGCAGTGCGCCACGACTGAGAGATAGCCGTAGCGCAAGGCCCATGGCGCACTGCTAGTGCGCCACGGATGATGTTTCCAGGTGCGCCACTAAAGGCCATTTTCATAGTAGTGCCCTCTTCTGGGAACGAAGCCTCTTAATCACCGTCTGCTGCTGCTCTAGCTCGAAGTCCTTGGACTGCAGTTCTTCAGTCATGTCTCGGATCTTCTTGTTCCTATCCTGGACACGCTTCTCGTGACTCTTGAACTTCCTGTCCTGGGTCTCGAACTTCGCCTCCATTTCCTTGACTATCTCGTCTTGCTGCGCGAAGAGCTTGTCCTTCTCGCGAAGCTGCACCTGGAGCTCATCATTGCTGAGCATGACATTGGTCCTGTCCGTATCCACGTGCCTAATGAGAGACTCTAAGTCCTGGAGGTACAGGCGTATCGGCTCTGCTGCGTCCCTCGAATCGTCTTCGAAGTCGATGGACTCACCATCCTCATCACGTCTTCCGAAGACGTGGAAGTGGGTACCTCTAACCTGTCGGGAGTGTCGCCCTAGCAGACGTCCTATCAGATCCTATATAACTACCTCAATGCCTCTCTCCCTGTCATCGTGCATGAGCTTGAAGACGATGGCCTCCGTAGTAGGCTCTGTCTGGCGTCCGAGCTGGTTCACCTTGAAGCCCCAGAGGTCCTTCCTCTCAAACTTGGTGAGGGGATGCACCATGATGGTGGAAAGAGGGAGATTGAGCAAAGTGGTAAGCTCAACGATACGAGGACCAAAGCGGGTAACCTGGAACTCCTGAACCGTGCTGATGGTAATAGGCATCTATTTATAAGATAGAAAAGTTAGAACAACACAAATCAAGATAAAACAAAAGACAAAACAACACATACATATCCTTGGAAAGCAAAACACACAAGTCATGCATACATGAAACCATTACAACAACCAAGGTTCAATCTTTATTTAAGGCAACATTTTGGAAAATAAGGTGATAGGTGGTGGTCCAACTAACGAAGTACGTTTACAATCCTATCTCACTGGATCTGTTGGCTAACACAATGTTTCTAGAAGCAATCAGCCTATCTTGCTCACATGATTCCATCACTAAGTCTATAATGTCTCCTCTTAAGGTTTGGTTGGTAGCTTCCAACTCTTGGGTATGTTCCTTCTCTTTCCTTAGATCATTTTGGAGGTTGAGCATTCTGCACTTGACTCTATCACCAAGTTCTTTGATGGTCTTCCAAGCTGCATCCCTTGCTGATTCAAAGAATGTAGGGTGCACCACTAAATTGGTGAACATGCAGAATCCTTTTTCCTGATGGTTGTCTTCCTTTTTTTTATACAAGTGAAGTTGCACCCACCAATATTCCACTCCTTCATCCATCACTGGAAAACCTTTTTACACAGCTGCACCTTGTATCTCTAATGCAACCATGAGGTCCTTGAGAGCCTTGGGGAATTCTGTCTCACACTCCAATGTCATGGTCATGAGTGGTCCTATCCTCACGGCTTCGTTGATGGAGTTCATCTACAAGTAGAGATGAGAGAGAAGATTAGAAAAGTTTACGAGAAGAATAGACAAGTGTAGAAGTAGTTGAATTTTTTTCCTTAGTGGTTTCCAATCCTAGGTTCATAATCCTACAGGCAACACAGTGCTCTGATACCATCTGTAAGATCCCTCCTTTGTAAAGGAAAAGGATCCTTGTGATTGCAATGCTAGTCCCTGGATCATTGCTAGCATCCACAGTTTAAGATGAAGTACACAGATACAAAGGTCATTTATTACATCCATTCCAGAGATAAACATAGTCTTCACAACTCAAGGCCACAGGCCTAATACAAGAGTTTGAGTAAGTAAATAAATATAAGTCTTCATCTTCATGTGCCATAGGCAAACATGTTGAGTGTAGACTCATAGCACCTAATCTTCATCAGAGTAACCTGCAACATCACAAGTTACAGCCACAGTGGGTCAATACTTTGGAATAGTATTGCCAAGTGATAGTAAAATTTAGGTGGACTATAATACTATATGCAATCTGGCTAAGTGTAGCTTGGCTTGCTTTGCTCAAAATAGGTTTTTGCCTATTAGTTGAAATCACTAATTTTTTCTTTGTCAAAACTTTTCCCAAGGAACCATCAATAGACATTGAGGTCCTTCACCCTTGTTCACCCACAAGTTTTTATTTAGAAGTTGGAATGATGAGATTCTTGATAGCTTCCATGTCTTGATGCTCAAGTTGTCCATTGCCATGGACTTGGCTAAGTACTTAGATTTTTCCATCACAGAGTTGTGCACTTTCCCACGCACTTGGTTTCCCAAGACAGGACCTTTCAGAAGCCTTTCCTTAGACCAAATGGATGCGCTCCAACCTATCATTCCCACTACCACCAACTGTCCAAATGGCTAAGTTCTAGCAACCTATGTGATCCAGGCAGAGCCCATATTGCCAAGTGGCCGCACTAGAAGCTTCTCAAAACTTGGCCTCTAGAATCCCTTTGTTCCTGGGTGGCTTTCCACAAGTGAGATACACAAGGTAACCATAGCCATGGGCCTTGTGTAACCACTCAACCAAAACCACCAATCAAGTCCCTTTCCACCCAGGTGATTCATTGACTTAGTTGTTTTATTAAGAAAAACATAAGTCCAAAGACTTAGAAATATTTTCACCATAGCATGTATATTTTACCAACCCTTGTTTGCTACTAGCTAGGCTAAGCATGGCATAGATAGTAACTTAACTTAGAAATTTCCTAGCAATTCTACAACTACTTAGGATTTCCCAACATGGCATATAGGCAAAATAATAGCATGCAAGACTTAGCAAAATATTTCTAATGCTTAGTATAAAATATAGGGATAGAAATATTCATGAAGTACCACTTGCCTTGGTAGTTGGGAGAGTAGCACTCTTCACAATCACAATCACTAGCACCAAAATCTACACATAGAATATAGCCACAATCACATACAAAACATATACAATCAAAAATATATATGCATGCATGCAAGATGCTAAGTGATGATTTTTAAAACTCAACCAAGCAAGTGCATAGTACTGAATTCTAACAAGTCAAAACTTTGCCAAACCAAATTTATTTGACACTAAAAACAATTCCTAAACATTTCATATGCTCAAATAATCCCTACACATTTTTATGAGAATAAAACTATTTTAACAGAAGCAAAACTTTAAACAAATTGCATAAATGGAAAGGGCTTGCTCTCCTGATTCCAATGGTATAAAATTTGTCAAATTCTAACGTGTGGATCAAAAGTTATAGCTAAAACAAATTTGGATATAAATCAGATTTCAAATTCTGTTTTTAAACCAAACCCTAGCCACGCGGCGCTATCCTATTGGCCGATACCGTTTCACTCAGGATCACCCTTCCGCGCTGTTAGATCAAGTCAGATCCAACGCGCCAGAATCAAAGAAAACGTTTCGCTCAGATCTAATCTGGTCCTTACGATACAGATCTAACGGCTACCGTTGCTCTGACCATAGCCTAGCGGCGCTAGCGGCAATGGCGATCGCGCGTCTGTCGATGGCTGGCGTTCTAGGTCGTCCGGGGAGGGGAGAGGGTGCTTACCAGAACCGCAGAGAGTTGCTGAACCTCAAGGTGGCGGTGGCTTTGCAAGGGGCGCACGGTATGGGCTGCTGGAGCTCGTCGGAGTCGTGCACGGCGTCAGGTGGTTACTGTCGAGGTCGTTGCTGAGGTTCCGCGTCGCCCTAGCATGAACCAGATGGTTTAGAAGATGCGCAAGACGGTGGAGAACAACCTCATATGCGTGAGAGATCAAGGGGCGTGCTATGCTTACCGTAATTGGTCGCCGGAGTTGAGTGGCGGCTCGGTCGGTTGCGGGCACGAACGGGGACGGCGTCCTGAGTCACAAGCAGGCAAGCAAAGGGCATTAGAAGATGCACCTGATCATGCTGGGCACACTCGTTTGAATCAGAGGCTCAGGGGCGGTCGGAACTCACCGGAATTTGCTGCTGGAGTTCGTCGGAGCTGCGGCGGTGTTTGGCGAGTTGCGAGCAGCCTGGTGGCGTGGAGAGAAAATTGAGTGAGGGGAATGGAGCGGAGTGGGGAGGGGCTTAAGTAGGCAGAGGCTCGACAAGAAACGCTCGGCGAGTCAATGGCAATTACTCCGTGGAATCAACGCAGCAACGACCAGCGGCGACGGCGTCTGCGCGCGAGATTTGGGGAAGAAGGAGTCGACGTGGAGACGGCCCGCTTGTCAGCGAATAGAATAGAGGGGGAGTGGGGTCCGAGTGTCAGCGGCTCGCTGGGTGCGTCTGCGCGTGCGAGGGAGAGAGATGGGAGCCGGGTGGGCTAGCTGGGCTGGTTTTGCTGTTGGGCCAGAATAGCAGTGCCGGCCCTTTTCCTTTTCTTTATTCCTTTTCTTTTTCTAATTTGATTTTCTGGAATGATTTTCAAATGAATTTAAACTCTATTTGAATTCAAATCTTTTCAGGATTTTTGCAGTGTGCAACAGTCACAAATCTAGGCATAAAACCATGTGGTCACCTTGAGTGGGCTTGGTCATTTTTGGAAAGACAAAATAACAGTGACATTGCACTTGGTTTGCAAATGTTTGAAAATGGTTTTGAAACCATTTTTATTTTGTAAAATTTTGTTCAAACTCCACACCCAAACCAATCAACAAGGAAGCAAACAAACTTGGTTTTAAAACACTAAGCTCTCAAATGAGGATGGTCATTTGATTTAAGTTTGCTCACATAAAATGATAGCACTATGTGCTTCTGTTTTCTTGAAATTGGTTTGAAATTGATCTCAAAACTATATGCATGCATGAATGATATGCAATCTTTGAAATCATGAATTTAGGGATGTTACACTCAAGCTCAACCTAACGTTTCTCAACAGCCCCGGGCTTCCCCCGAAGTCGCTATTGGTTCTGTGGAGGGCGAAGTAACTTCGGCCGAGGTGCCGTCTACCTCGGAGTGCCTAGTGCCTGACCTAGTCGCTGCCCCTTAGGTTTAAAAAACTTTAAGTTATTTCTTATCCCTGGTATGCCGGGTGTATGCTGTGTGTGAAACAATTGTCCGACTCTCTATGTGGTATGAACTCCTTTTGCATTTTGCCGCTAAGGCACATATGATGGTGATTGTTATTAGTCTGTCTAAACAGATCTTGTTGGTTTAAATCCTTGCTTTGGTGGCCTTCAATCTCATAAGTTCGGATTGTGTGTTTTCATTTGACCCACCTTAGTTCGGCGTTTAATATTGCCTGGCCTTTATAAATTCGACGGCTCTACCATTGTGTTCTTGATCTTTATCCGAGCTATAAATCTCGAAGCCCATATTTGAGGAAAGCGAAATGATATCGTTCAAGGTAGCTTCTGACCTATCGTTCGGGGTGCCGAAGTTTAATACCCATTTTTGTAACATGAGACAATCATGGGGCAATTCCCTAGTCAGTGCTCTAGAAATCGAGGTTTTAATGCCTAATTTGAGATAAGGGATAATACGTCATAGTCCCCGAGTTCCCTGCTCGAGGTCCTGAAGCTTAACACATAATTCGGGAAAAAATAACGTTGGGTAGTCCCCGTGTCACTGCTCCATGTGCATAACTCAAAGTGCCAAGGTTTAGTACATACCTCAAAATGTGAAACAAGATAGGGCAGTCCCCGAGTTACTGCTCAAGGTGCCGAGGTTTAATACATCACTCAAAATGCGAAATAACATAGGGCAGTCCCCGAGTCATTGCTCGAGGTGCCGAGGTTTAATACATAACCCAAACTGAGAAATAACATAGGGCAGTCCCCGAGTCACTGCTCAAGGTGCCGAGGTTTAATACATAACCCAAAATGAAAAATAACATAGGCCAGTCCCCGAGTCACTGCTCAAGGTGCCGAGGTTTAATACATAGTCCATACTTCGACATGAAGCGTCACATTACAACATATCATAGATGATTCCTACGAGTAAAATGGACGAAGTAAAGCTATGTTCCATGGTCTTTTCGATTCTTCGCCGGCTTTGTTTGCCTTGTTATTTTCTGGTGACTGAGCATCAATTAGGTAATATGCATCATTGTGCAATGATTTGCTCATGATGAATGGTCCCTCCCATGGGGGTGATAGTTTGTGCATGCCAGCTGTGCGTTGCACTAGCCGAAGGACCAAATCTCCTTCTTTAAACACTCTTGGATTGACTTTCTTGCTGTGATATCGTCATAAGTCTTGCTGATAAATAGCTGATCTTGATAGTGCCAACTCCCTGGCTTCTTCTAGCAGATCGACATCATCTTGTCGAGCTACCTCATTTACCTCAACGGTTGTATAAGGGGTAACTCTTGGCGAGTCATGTATTATATCAGCTCGAAGCACGGCTTCTGCTCCATATACCAGAAAAAATGGGGTATAACCTATTGACCTGTTTGGGGTAGTTCTGAGGCTCCATAGTACTGCTGGTAGTTCCTCGATCCAGCACCCTGCCGACCTTTGTAGTGGTTCGACGAGTCGGGGTTTTATTCTGGACAATACTAGTCCATTAGATCTTTCTACTTGCCCATTAGATGCTGGGTGAGCCACCGAGGCGACATCCAGTCTTATGTATTTTTCTTGGTAGAATCTAGCAAAGGCCCCTTCAGCAAAGTTTGTGCCATTATCTGTAATAACACTGTGTGGGTAACCATATCTCAAGATAATATCTTTGAGGAATTTTACTGTTGTTGGTCCATCACATTTTTTTATTGGTTTCACTTCAATCCACTTTGTGAATTTGTTGACCATGACTAAAATGTGGGTCATCCCGCCCCGGGCCGTCTTGAATGGTCCCACCATATCTAAGCACCATACAGAAAACGGCCAAGTAATTGGTATCGTCTTTAACTCGGACGATGGCATATGTATCTTGCTGGCATATCTCTGGCAACCATTACATTTTTCCACCAATTATTTCGCGTCTTTCAACGATGTTGGCCAATAAAATCCATGCCTGAATGCTTTGGCCACTAAAGCTCTGGACGAGGCATGATGCCCGCATTCTCCTTGATGTCTATCTAGGAGAATCTCCTGGCCTTCCGCCGAATCCACACATCTTTGCAGCACGCTTGTGACGCTCCTTTTATACAGTTCATTGTTTATGATTGTATAAGCTTTAGCTCTTCTCACTGTCTGTCTAGCCAGTACCTCGTTATTCAGCAAAGTCGCATCCTTAAGGAAGGAAAATATGGGTTGCGCCCAAGTTGGCATGATTTTTTCTGGGATAATTTCACTATCTATTTCCATATTTTCCGCCGACATAACCACCTCGGATTTTTTCATATCCATCCGTGCAGCGGCCGGGTTAATTTTCGGAAACTCCGGGTTACATTCTTTGTCAACTTCCATCGGCATACTATCTTCTCTTGATTTCGCCGGAATAAAGATGGATTCGGACTCTGGTGATGGTGTTATTGATGGTTTTCACAGGTGCTCTAGGGAGATACCCGGGGGAATTGATTGCCTGGTTGATCCGAGTTTTGACAGTGTGTCTGCAGCGTCATTTTCTGCCCGAGGTATATGATGAAATTCACATCCATCGAAGTATCCACTGAGTTTTTGCACATTGAATCTATATAAGTCCATGTTGGCATCTAGCGCATCCTAATTGCCTGATACTTGTTGTAATACTAGATCTGAATCTCCGTAGCATAGGATCCGGCGTATCCCAATCTCTTTTGACACCTTCAATCCATGGACGAGTGCTTCGTATTTGGCTACATTGTTTGATGCGGCAAAATGTATTTGCAGCACATATTTCAGCTGATCTCTTTTTGGCGATGTTAACACTATCCCTGCCCCCAAGACATTCTTCAGCTTGGAACCGTCGAACTGCATTTCCCAATAATTCGGATCTGGTAATGGTGGCTCATATTGTACCTCGGCCCAATCTACAAATAAGTCGGCCACCGCCTGAGATTTGATTGCATCTCGCCTATCGAATTGCGGAGCATAAGGTGACAATTCAATTGCCCATTTTGCTATTCGGCCACTTGCATCTTTGTTGCTCAATATGTCGGCTATGGGCGCTTCACAGATAACTTTGATTGGGTGCTCTTCAAAGTAATGTTTAAGTTTCTTTGCCGACATGTATACTCCATATGCCATATTCTGATAATGTGGGTAATTTTGTTTTGAGGCTGAAAGTACCTCGCTTAGGTAATATACGTACTGATTTATCATCTTCAGTTCGTTCCACAATGATCACCGCACTTACCACCCTATTCGTGGCGGCTATGTAAAGTAACATAGGCTCTTTTGACAATGGAGAGGCCAGGATTTGTGCTGTGACCAACATCTTCTTCAGTTCATGAAATGCATTATCTGCTTGTGGTGTCCAAATGAACTTATCAGATTTTTTCATCAGTTGATATAGTGGTAGTGCCTTCTCTCCCAGCCGACATACAAATCGGCTAAGCGAGGCCAGGCAACCCGTGAACTTCTGTACGTCATTTAGACATCTCGGCAATTCCATCCTTTCTACCGCTCTTACCTTAGTTGGGTTGGACTCTATACCTCGGCTAGATACGAGAAAACCGAGTAGTTTTCCAGCTGGTACACCGAAGGTGCATTTTTTCGGGTTAAGCTTCATTCGGAACCTTCTCAAGTTCGCGAATGTCTGCCGAATATCATCCAATAGCGTTTTGCTCTCTTTGGTTTTGATAACCACATCATCTACATATACTTGTACATTGTTTCCTATCTGGTCATGTAGACATTTTTGCATACATCTCTGGTACGTTGCCCCTGCGTTACGCAGGACGAATGGCATGGTGCGATAGCAATAAGCCCCGTACGGGGTAATAAACGCAGTCTTTATTTGATCAGCCGGATTTAACGGTATCTGATGAAAACCAGAATACGCGTCTACAAATGATAACAGCTCACAACCAGCGGTCGAATCAATGACTTGGTCTATTCTAGGTAAAGGAAAAGGATCTTTGGGACACGCCTTGTTCAGGTTCGTGTAATCAATACACATTCGCCATATGACGGCTACATTTGGATCATCCTTTTTCTTTTCTACTAACACCGGGTTTGATAGCCAATCCGGATAAAGCACTTCCATGATGAAACCGGCCGCAAGGAGCCGAGCTATCTCATCCCCTATTATTTTTCTCCTATCTTCGGTGAAGCGGCGGAGAGGTTGATTCACCGGCCTTGCTCCTGGCCTTACATGCAGAGAGTGCTCAGCCAACTCCCTCGGCACACCTTGCAGGTCTTGAGTTGACCATGCAAAGATGTCCCGATTCTCACGGAGGAAGTTGGTGAGTTTGCCTTCCTATTTGGCATCTAGGCCGGCACCAATGGTGATGGTGCGTTCTGGGAACTGCTCATCTATTTGGACCTTTTTTGTTTCTTTAGTCGGCTAGAAAGAAACGCTTCCATGCGGGTTGGCAAATGCCGGCATATTCAGTTGCGCCGACTGAGCGAGAGCCGCTACCTCTTGAATCCTTCTTTTTTCTCTTGTGATCACCAATGACTCGGCCAGGTTTGATCCGGCCGAGGCACATTCCATTGACTTCCTGTAATCTCATGCTACTGTTATCACCCCTTGAGGTCCGGGTAGCTTCATTTTTAAGTAAGTTATGTGGCAGCTGCTCATGAATTTGGCCAATGCTGGCCGACCGAGTAAAGCATGATACCAAATTTCTAGGTCCACCACCTCAAACTCCAAATTTTCCGCTCTACAGTTATCCCTTGTGCCGAATAAAACATCTACTCAAACCTTCCCAATGGGTTCGCATGAAAGTCCAGGCACTATTCCATGGAATGTGGTTCTTGTGGATTGCAGCATATTCTGCGATATCCCAAGTTTATGCATTGTATCTTTGTACATGATATTGATACTGCTCCCATTCTCAATGAGTACTTTTGAAAATTTCACATTAATGCTGGGTCCGACAAACGTCGGATCTAGTACGAGTGCGTACGAACCCGGATTTGGCATTATTTTGGGATGATCCTTTATGCTCCAAGTTACTTCTTGATCTGACCAAGGCACTATCTTGATACTGCCGGCATAACTTCATTCACTTCCATATGCCGGCGCTGTACACTTTGCCTGTCTTGATGTTCTGTTGTGAACACGCAATATGATTGATGATGTTCCCTATAACCATTGCGTCCATTATTTCCGGGGTTTGTCCTTCCATCCTGACCCTGATTTATCACTTGATGCACTGCATCTCTCTGGTCCGAGTTATCATACCTCGGGGGAGGAGGGGGTAACCTTAGTTGTTGTGCATTTGCCCTAGTAAACTGTGGCTGCTGCTCCTGATGTGCCTGATGGGAAGGTGCTTGCATGCCCGCCGGGTTCCCCATTGCATTTTTCATCCAGGCGCATTGCCGAGTTGTATGATTGGCCGGCTTAGCCGGGTTTGGAGTGTGAAACTTATAGGGTTGATCCAACATGGACTCAAACGTGTACTTCGGCCTTTCCTGCCATTGCTTCTTCTGTTCTGGTGTCCACTGTCTCTTCCCTTGCCATTGCTTCTTCTGTTCTGGTGTCCACTGTCTCTTCCCTTCATTCCTTGGTGTCCATTGCTGAGGACCATTCTTCTGCCGCTGACTGTTTCCGTGACTCGGCTGATCTTGCACTACCGCTGCCACCTGATTGGAGGCGTATCTGTAATCCGGTCTTTCCTCTCTTCTTCTACCTCTGAACTCATTGCGCCTCGATGATCCGGCCACATCTCTTGCATATTGATCTTGATGCTCCTGATGGTCTGCCGACATCAGCTCTAGTTGCGTCGGATCTCCCAATGCATACGGATCCGCTATCCTGATGGTTTCTGCCAAAGTGGTTGGCATATCTCTTTGCAGTTGCTGCCACAAGACACTGGCATAACGACATCCTTGAGCGAACCAAGCTACCGCTTGTGATTCTATAACTCCCTCGCATGAATTCCTGAGGTTACACCACCGAGTCAAGAATTCTCTGTCTGTCTCATTCGGCCTTTGCTTGCACATTGCAAGTCATGCGGCCTGTTTGGTCTCTTGTAAGTCTTTGGTAAAGTTGCGACAAACATCTCTTCAAAATCTAGCCAAGATTTTGATAACGTCATTGGAAGATTATTCAACCACACTCGCGGTCCTTCCAGATTTGGGACATATCTTCGCCCGTCAAGTTTCCGCCAGCTATTTTTACTGCAGTGGCATAGTCAATTAGCAAGTCTTGTGGTTTGGTGCTCCCATTGTATGTTTTCGTGCCCCTCGCCAGCTGAAAATTCGGCACAGGCGGCTCGCCCATGATCCGGGGTCCGAAACATGCCGGACCCGGCAGACCTTGCTCCTCTAACTACTCGGACCGGTACAACCTGTCCAGTTTTGATCCTGCGTCATTCGACGACAAGTTTCTGTAAATGATTCTTTCCTGTATTCCATAATTGTTATTCCCACCGTGCCCTGCATACTCCATATCTGAGTAACCATCATTGTACCTCTCATTTGCCTGATTATGGTAAGCCAGTCTCACTTCTTGTTCTTGCCGAGGTTCATTCCTCGGCTGAGGATTAGGCGGTAAGTCTCTCCTCCTTTCCGCCGGGTTGTTGTTCTCATGATTTCCTCTTCCGGGGTCTCCATTACCTCGGCTTCCATTGCCTTTGTTGGCAGGCCAGGATTTCTTTCGCCACTGTTACCTCGTCTCCCATTGCCTCTGTTTTCATTTGCTTTTCCAGCTACAGCCGGATCATACGGAACAATTTGCTTATTTCTTTTTCCCGAAGTTACTGCTCTGTCTTTTCATGCATTGTTTCCGGGTGAGGATGCTGCTGCTACAGATAGGGCGGGTGCTGCACCAGCCGAATGAACCATACGTGAGGCACTGCTGGTTCGCAATGCACACCAGCTCATTCACTCTTTCTTGTTGTTTCTGCCGGGCTTCGCCGGTCAGTCCTTCTAACTCTAGTGCAGCGGCATTTCCCGCCCTTAGGTTCTTTGCCGGGATGCTATGCCTCGGCAAGCCTAGATCGACTGAATCTGCCTTATGAGTCTCATGCTCTTTATTGATATCATCCATGAGGTTCTTCCCTCTCAATCTTAATTCATCAACCCGCTCGGGGGCGACATCAAGCTTATTTGCCTTAGAATATTCTCGCAGGGTCCTGTTTAAGGACTCCCGCAATGCCGACACCTTTTTTTGCCTCTACCAGTACTTTTTGCCTGGTTTCTTCTAATTCTTCCTGAGAATTAGCCGGATCAAGTATCGGCACTACAGGTGTAGTCAGATTATCTATAGTTGCCTGGAGGATATTTTCTGGTCTTTCCAAAGGTGGCCATCTTACCCTTGGTGTCTTCAGGGTCGTCTCCTGCACCTCGGCTGGTTTGGCTGTCGAAGGATCTACCTCGGTGGGCGGTGGAGCTGCCTGCTTTGTGGTCACCTGTACTCCCATCGTCGGATCCTTGCTTGATTCGGCGCCTGCTGCTCCCGCCTGCACCCTGGCTGCGACCATCACCTTGACGCTGTCGACGGGGCGTTCTCCACGCGGACCGTTAGCGGCGCTAAGGGGGGCTCTCCTGCAACAATAACTTGGTGAGGATAAACGCTGAAGGTGTCGATGCCAACGTAGATCTGGTGCATGCCCAAGTTGATGAAGACGCCATTGCGCAGAGGAGTTTTTCCCCTGAAGCTGCCTGCGTTATCGCTGACATAGTCACAGAGATCAAATCTCCGGACTAAGCTAGAGACAACGCGCTCTCTAGTGTGGATGAAATTTCCCGTCCAGATCATGAATCCAGCTAGCACCGCTGCTGGCCCCACGGTGGGCTCCAACTGTCGTGGTGGTGGCACGGCAGATGCCATGGGTAGGCTAAAGTATGGGGCCAATGGATGCTAGTGGGATCTGGGGAGGGAAGATGTAGTTGTTTCTACACGCGAATGACTAACATTTAGATCTTTATTTCTCTTCTCTTGGACTACAAGTGCTCCTTGAAATGTATGCAGGAAGAGAAGATGAACTTTACAAGTCTAAAGGTGTAGAATGAGCCGATCTCCCCTCAAGGGTCCAAGCTTCCCCTTATAAAGTGGTGCCTTGGCTCCTCTAGGGCTAACGTGGCAAGCATATTCGAGGAATATGCTTGTCCCAATATAGTAACTCGGCGAGCTCCTTTCCGTGTCCCCCTTCTAATGAGGCAAGGTTCCAGCGAGCCCCACCTGCATGCCTCTGGTTCCAGGACTGTCACCTCCGTGACCTCCTTCTGCTCTTCTACTGCTCTGCGCCTTATCCTTTGCGCTTGGCTCTGTTCAGATTCTTCCTAGCTCGAGGCTAGGGTTTGACTTTAGGTTCCTCCTTCTCCTGCAAGCGTCATGTTATTCGGCCATACCTCGCTTAACTCGGCTCGGCCTTCACCTGCATTATGGCTTATTCGGACTTGCCCGGCCGACTTAACTCGTACGCTGATCGAGTAACGTAGAGCCCCTCTTGTAAATGTCATGGTCATGCTCATCTCGGCCGACCTTTACATGATTCGGCCAATATAAACCGTAACTCGGCATAAGACCGGGGAAACTCCTTTTGGCTTCCCCCGTCTTGACCCAATCCGGGGTCACCTCCCCAACATATACGGGCAGACCTGGAACACTACCCCAGTGATGATGCTATCTATCATTTCGTGGAAGGACTGGATCGTGGTACACTTCTCTGGCATACAGGCTGCAGGTCTCCTTGCCTTTGAGAGCATGATCGGCACCATCAATAGTTATGCGGCCGCTGATGCACCTGCTCAGGCCGAGATCGCTACCATACATGGGCAACTGCCGCCACATCCACCGCCTCCAGTCAACATCCATGCCGCCTTAGCATCATCCTTCGTCATTGAGGAAGCCCCCGTACCCTCCGACTCCGTTCTGGACACGCTCTATGCCGACATCAGCATGGACTCGGAGGAGATGGACATCAACCCGGAGGAGCTCGACTCAGCCATCCAGGATATGGAGAAATATATCAAGAGTGAGGAGCAGGCCGACAAGGCCATGTAAGATACCTCCTTTATAAAGGAAAAGGATCCCTATGATTGCAATGCTAGTCCCTGGATCAATGCTAGCATCCACAGTTTAAGATGAAGTACACAAAAACAAAGGTCATTATTACAGTCATTCCAGAGACAAACATAGTCTTTACAACTCCAAGGACACAGGCCTAGTACAAGAGTTTAAATAAGTAAATAGATAAAAGTCTTCATCTTCATGTGCCACAGGCAAACATGTTGAGTGTAGAATCATGACTCCTAATCATCATCAGAGTAACCTGCAACATCACAAGTTACAGCCATAGTGGGTCAATACATTGGAATAGTATTGGCAAGTGATACCTTAATAGAATATTGGTGGACTAGATACTATATGCAATTTGGCTAAGTGTAGCTTAGGCTTGCTTTGCTCAAAATAGGTTTTTGCCTATTAGTTGAAAACTCTAAGTTTTTCTTTGTCAAAACTTTTCCCAAGGAACCACCAATAGACATTGGGGTCCTTCACCCTTGTTCAACCACAAGTTTTACTTTAGAAATTGGGATGAGGAGATTCTTGATAGCTTCCATGCCATGACGTGGTCGCAGGGTCCACTTGCCAGCGAGAGAAACAGAGAGGAGGTGGGGTCAGGCGGTCAGTGACTTGGTGGGTTTGTCTGCGAGTGAGAGAGAGAAGGGGGAACCCGGGTGGGCTTAGTGGGTTGGTTCTGTTGTTGGGCTAGAAAGGTGGCGCCGGCCCTTTTCTATTTCTTTTCTCCTTTTCTTTTTCTGTTTGCAATTTCAGTAATCAATTTCAAATGATTTCAAAAACTGTTTGAATTCAAATCTTTTCAGGATTTTTGTAGAGTGCAACACTCACAAAACCATGTGGTCACTTTGAATTGGCCTGGTCACTTGGAATAAAACAAAATAAGCAGTGACATAGCCCTAGTTTTAAATAGGTTTTGAAATTGGTTTTCAAATCATATTTGTTTTGAAACTTTGGTTTTAATCCTAGCAATCTAGCAATACAATCTGAGAGCAATAAGACAACAAGGTTTGGTTCAATGAACAACAATCTCTCATTGGAGAGTAGCATTTGTTTTAAATGCTGATCACATAAAATAATGAGCTCATATGCTCCTGTTTTTGAATTGATTTGCTTGAAATGAACTCTACATGATCATGGATGCATGGATGATATGCATGAGTTTGAAATATGATTTTAGGGATGTTACAAATCTAACCCCCTTAAGGTGAATCTCGCCCTCGAGATTCGGATTGGCTAGCAAATAGGTGAGGGTGGTCTTTCCGAAGATCATCTTCTCTTTCCCATGTTGCTTCTTCTTCGGAATGATGGTTCCATTGAACTTTGCAGAACTTGATAGTCTTAGTCCGTGTGACTCTTTCTGCAGTCTCAAGAATCTTGATAGGTTTCTCCTCATAAGTGAGATCACTTTCCAATTGGACTTCTTCCTAAGGTATAGTATCTTTCAAAGAAGTCTCTTCCATTTCTGGATGACATTTCTTAAGCTGACTCACATGAAACACATTATGAACTGCTGACAAAGACTTTGGCAATTCAATCTCATAAGCTACTTCTCCCTTACGACTCAGAATCTTGAATGGTCCAACATATCTTGGGGCCAATTTACCTTTGACTCCAAATCTCTTCACTCCACGAAGTGGTGACACTCTAAGATAAGCTCTATCACCAACTTCATAGGTGACTTCTCTACGCTTAGGATCTGCATAGCTTTTCTGTCGGGACTGTGCTATCTTCAATCTGTCCTTAACTAGCTTGACTTTCTCTTCAGCCGCTTTGATAAGTTCTGGTCCGAAAAAACTTCTTTCTCCCACACCATTCCATAGCAATGGGGTGGTACACTTTCTCCCATAGAGAAACTCAAATGGTGTCATCTCAATACTGGCTTGATAGCTATTATTAGAAGAGAATTCTGCGTAAGGCAGACTTTCATCCCAACTGGCTCCATAGTCTAGAGCACATGCTCTCAACATATCTTCAAGAATCTGATTAGTCCTTTCTGTTTGTCCATCAGTTTGAGGATGAAAAGAGTGCTGAATTCCAACCTCGTTCCCAATGACTCATGTAGCTGTCACCAAAAATGAGAAGTCAATTGTGTTCCCCTATCAGACACAATACTTTTGGATACTCCATGTAGACACACAATTCTGCTCATATAGATCTTGGCTAACTTAGCACTTGTATAGGTTGTCTTCACGGGTATGAAATGGGCCACTTTAGTTAGGCGATCCACTACTACCCAAATAGAATCATATCCTGACCGGGTCCTTGGTAATCCGGTAATGAAATCCATACAAATCTTGTCCCACTTCCAATCAGGAATATGTAGTGGTTGAAGCAATCCTGCTGGTTTCTGGTGTTCCGCTTTCACTCTACTACATACATCACACAAAGCAATATGTTCGGCGATGTCCTTCTTGAGATTATTCCACCAAAATCTTTCCTTCATATCCATGTACATTTTGGTGTTACCCGGATGGATGGAATACGGTGAGTTGTGTGCTTCTTGTAAAATCAGTTTCCGAAGCTCCTGATCTTGTGGAACACAAATACGTTTTCCATGCCATAAAGTACCCGGTTTGTCTTCATGGAATCCTTTGGCTTTTCCCTTGCCAATCTTTTCCTTAATCTCTTCAATTTCCTTATCAGTCTTTTGGGCTTATTTGATCTTGTCCAACAAGGTAGGTTGAACATCCAAAGACATGAGATGTCCTTCAGGCACAATCACCAATCTGAGATCTCTAAATTGGGCACACAGATCATCTGGCAATTCTCCCTTTGTAAGGCCATTCATAAAAACCTTACGGATTAAAGCATCTGCTACAACATTTGCTTTACCGGGGTGGTATTGCAAACTCAAGTCATAGTCCTTGATGAGTTCCAGCCATCTTCTTTGCCTCATGTTAATTTCTTTCTGGGTGAAGATATACTTCAAACTTTTGTGATCTATGAACACTTCACATCGCTTTCCCAAAAGATAATGTCTCCATGTTTTGAGTGCATGGACAACAGAGGCTAACTCTAAATCATGAGTAGGGTAGTTTACTTCATGAGTTTTGAGTTATCTCGAGGCATACGCCACAACTTTTCCTTCTTGCATAAGTACTGCACCCAATCCATGATGAGATGCATCACAATACACTTGGAAATCCTTCTCCAAATCAGGCAAACACAAGACTGGTGCTGTCATAAGTCACTTCTTCAATTCTTGAAAGCTGAGTTCACAACCTTGAGACCAGGCAAATTTCTTGTCTTTCTTTAGTAATTCTGTCATAGGTTTTGCCACCTTGGAGAAATTCTCAATGAATCTTCTGTAGTATCCTGCCAAGCCAAGGAAACTACGAACTTCTTTCACTGACTTAGGAGATTCCCATTCAGTTACAGCTGAAACTTTAGCAGGATCAACTGCTACACCATCACCTGACACAACGTGTCCAAGAAATCCAACTTCATTTAACCAAAATTCACACTTGCTGAATTTGGCATATAACTTATGCTCTCTAAGCTTTTCTAGTATCAAACGTAAATGTCCCTCATGCTCTTCCTTGCTCTTGGAGTAGATTAGAATGTCATCAATGAAAACGACAACAAACTTATCAAGGAATTCCATGAACACCTTGTTCATCATATTCATGAAGTATGCTGGTGCATTGGTCAAACCAAATGGCATCACGGTATACTCATACAATCCATACCTTGTGGTAAAAGTTGTCTTAGGTATGTCTTGTTCCCATATCTTAAGTTGGAAATAACCTGACCGGAGATCAATCTTTGAGAACACACAAGCTCCTTCTAGCTGATAAAACAAGTCATTGATTCTAAGCAAAGGGTATTTGTTCTTGATAGTCACCTCATTGAGTGAACGGTAATCTATGCATAACCTTTGACTTCTATCTTTCTTTTTCCACAAACAAAACTGGTGCTCCCCAAGATGAGGAACTTGGTTGAATAAATCCTTTCTGCAACTGTTCTCTAAGTTGTTTCTTGAGTTCTTTCAGTTCATCAATTGACATCTTGTATCTTCTTTTTGCTATTGGTCCAGATCCCGGTAGCAAATCAATAAGAAATTCCACCTCTCTATCTGGTGGCATTCCCGGCAATTCTTCCGGAAACAAATCTGGATACTCACTCACAATAGGCACACTGTCTATGCTAACTCCCTTAAGAGAATTTAGCTTACTCCTTTTTGATTCAAAGTTGGTCTTGAATCTGATCCTTTATTTTACGGAGTTACGGTGAGACAGTATGGTTGGCACAATCTATCACTCCCTTGTGCTTAGTCATCCAGTCCATTCCCAAAATGACATCAAATCCTTTGGAGTTTAGGATTATCAAGTTAACGGGAAACTTATACTTCCCAAACTCTATAACTAGATCATGACATCCTGAATTCACTATCATTTCTCCGCCAGGAGAACTTACTTTTATAGGGCACCCAATAGTTTCTACCGGTAGTTCATTTCTTTCAACAAATGCTCTTGATATGAATGAATGAGATGCACCAGTATAAAAGAGAACAAATGCTGGAACAGAATTGAGTTTGAACTTACCAGCAACAGCATCAGGTTCCTCATAAATTTCCTCCACATTGATGTGGTTCACTTGTCCCTTTTGAAAAGGGTTGGGCTTGTTGGGTCCTTCAACTTTCTTTTCTGGGCATTCATTTGCATAATGCCCCATCTTCTTGCATTTGAAACACTCAACCTGACTAATATCCTTCTTGACAGGCTGGCTTCCACTGCCACTTCCACTACCACTGTGGTGGCTCTTATATCCACCCTTGTGATTCTTGTACTTGCCGTTGTCATGACTACGGTGATGTTTGTTGTCATGATGATGGTTGTGGTTGTGGTGCTTGTTGAATTTCCCATGCTTGTGGGATCCTGAGCTTCCACTATCATCATAATGGGAACGCTTGTGAGACGATCCCGAGCTGTGCTTGTCCGAGTGCTTTCTCTTCCTACTCTCAACTTGCTTCATTTTGTTCACCAAAATAGCAGCCTTATCACAAAGAGACTGATAAGTGGGAACATATGCCACTGATAGCTGCAGGTTCAGTTCATCATTCAACCCTTCAACGAACTTTTCCTTCCTCTTAGCATCAGTGTCAACTTCATCCGGTGCATAACGCGCCAGATTGTTGAACTCCTCAATATATTCAGCCACGTTGCGGTGGCGCTGCTTCAGATTATGGAACTCTTTCTTCTTCAAACTCATCACTCCGGATGAGATGTGAGCAGTACGAGAACCATCTTCAAAGATAGCCCATGTCACATCTGCAATGGGAGTGGTGATTTGGAAATTATCCCACCAATTAGCTGCTGGTCCTTCCAACAAGTGAGCTGCAAATCTGACTTTCTCTTCGTCAGTACAGCCAACTGTTACCAAGTCCTTATTCACAGAGCGTAGCCAATCATTGGCCACCCACTACTAGGAAAATGGCTATAGGTAATCAGCACATCCGTGGCTCACATGGTTGAAGTTCCCCACGGCTAAAACAGGCGTGGCTCACCTATGGGCAGTGCCCTACTAGTAACTAGAACAACCGTGGCGCACATGACTATAGTGCGCCACAAATATGTGGGCCAGGCCTGTTGGCACGCCAAACATCTCAGCACTGCTTAGTCATATGCGCCATGGTTGTTAGTGTCAATTGTAGGCGCACATGGGGGGGTGTGCGCTCTGCGCATGCCCCCTCTGCTATGAACGTCAGAAACATCGTGGCGCACTCGGCCTAGTGCGCCACGGGAGTGAACATCCGTGGAGCACATGGCATAGTGCGCCCACGGATGTTCCCTCTAATGGCGCCTAGGCATAGTGCGCCATGATGTCGATTTTTTGACAGCACTTTATGTGCACATGTGTGACCACATCCACCACCCCACACTTCACTTTCCCCTTCTTCTTCCTCCTTGGATCTAGTTGGGATCTTCTCTTTCCCACCTCAATTTCTCCACCCATTCACCATTTTTAGCATGTAGAACTTGCTTTGGATGTTACATAAGTAATAGAGGAAGGTCTCCGGTCTCTCATCTCCTTCTCCGGTCGACGCGCGCACCTCTCCTTTCCATCTTTCTCGTGATCGATCTCTCATCTCGGTAAGTTGTCCATGTAAGGATGTGTTCATGTGTATATGGATGATATGCTCATACGTATGTAGATGATCGATGCTTATGATGTGTGTATGGAGAGGATCGATCGATGGTCATATGTGTGTGTATATGGAGAGTATCGATGATGCTCATGCATGTGTGTATGGAGAGGATAATGATATGTTCATGTGTGTATGGATCGGTCTCTCTCTATCTTGTGTTTTTATGTGAACAAGTTGCCATTTGATTTGCCAAAATGTTGATTCATTTCCATTTTGGCAAGACTTTGGCATTTCGCAAAGGTCCTAATTTTAGGATAGGTCATGCCGAAATTTTCTATCGACCATTGCATGCATGCATTCATTATGTGGTTCTAATAGACTTCTAATTGTACCGTGGATCACCGTGAAGGAAAAAATGGTCCGCATAATGAGCGAAGGCATTGTGGCTAGATTTTTGAAATGTGCGACGGCCGACATGATACGAAATAACAAGACGGATATAAGATGTCCGTGCAGAAGATGCAAACTCAACTGGGTGATCGACCCAGTTCCGGAATCTGCGCACTGCTCCGCCATGGTTTCATGGATGGATACACTCGTTGGATAAGCGATGGCGTGAGCGATGGAGCGGTGAAGGTGGCCAACATGGCGATGATCATCATCACGGCGAGCAGGCGAGATGATGAAGAGTCTCCTGGAGATGGTGAAGGTGCGAAGCATCGGATGATGATGATCTAGATGCCGGAGGAGCAGACGACCATGGAACAACGTCAGGCTGGATGCGGGACCCTTATGTGCAAGAGCTGCTTCTCAAGCAGACGAGTAACGCCAGGGCTACCGCTAGAGAGAAAGCCAAGCTTGCGCAACTTGAGAAAGACGCGGTTACTCCATTGTATGAAGGATGCACGCCCGATGATACCCGGTTGAATGTAACGCTCAAGGCTATAGAGATGAAGGCAAAACACAAATTGAGCGACGCAAGCTTCGACGATATGATGGCATTCTGGTACGATCGTCTCCCGGAGGGGAACACATGTCCAACTAGTATCGAGGACGCCAAGAAAATCGCCTGTCCTCTCGATCTACCGCACGTTAGATATCACGTATGCATCAACGATTGCATCATATATCGGGGCGAGGACGCGGAGAAAACATCATGTCCGTTGTGCGGCGTGAGTCGATACAAGAAAGGGAAGAAAGCACCTCGAAAAGTGGTATGGTACTTTCCTATCACTCCTTGTCTGCAGCGCTATTTTGCGGACCCTAAGGAAGCGAAGCTCATGCGATGGCACGCAGAAAGGAAGAAGCCAGGAGATGATGATGATGACCCCGAAAAGGATGAGCTGCTGATGCACCCTTCAGATGCTAGCCAGTGGAAAGCATTGGACCTCGAATTCCCAGAATTCGGTGGAGATTCGAGGAACATCAGGCTTGGTGCGAGAACCGATGGACTCAATCCGTTCGGTAGCCAGAGCAGCACGCACAGCACTTGGCCCGTGTTTGTATGGATGTACAACCTCCCTCCATGGTTGTGCATGAAGAAGAAGTACATACAAATGAGTATGCTAATTCAAGGGCCGAAACAACCTGGTACCGACATCAATCTCTATCTCGGGCTGTTGAAAGAGGAGCTAGCCACGTTATGGGAATCTGGAGCCAATACTTATGACGCCGTCGCACAAGATTATTTCACTATGAGAGCCGCGTTGGTCACTACGGTGCAAGACTATCTAGGTTGCGGGTATATCTCGGGGCAGATTATCCAAGGATTCTGCGCATGCGTTAGGTGCATGGATAACACAAGCTATCTCCAACTAGAGAAAGATCCAGGATCATCGAAAACCGTGTTCATGGCGCACCGGAGGTGGCTCGGCAAGAATGATCCATGGAGAAAACGTGGAGACCTGTTCGATGGCAAATCAGAGCCCGAGGAATCCCAGAGCGTAGGAGCAGCGAAGAAGTGGAAGAGTTGCTGAAAAAATGGAAAGATTGTCCTAAGCCTGGAAAGAAGCGAAAGAGGCAGCAACAAGACAAGCCGCTGATGAAGGTATGGAAAACAAGGTATGTTTTCTGGGAGTTGCCATACTGGAAGTTTCTCCGCATGCCTCATAGCCTCGACATCATGCATATCACGAAAAACGTGTGCGAGAGTCTGGTCGCCACCATAATCAACATGCTAGATAGGACGAAAGATGGTCCGAAAGCAAGGCATGACCTGATATGCTTGGGTATCCGGAAGGAGCTTCACGGAGGACGCAGTACTCCTGATGATCAGGAAGATGATGATGATCATGAGTCGGAGACGACACAAGGTCGTCAGAAGGGTAAAAAGTTCAAGAAGAACGAATATTACTGCCCTCCTTCTTGCTTCACTCTAAGCCAGGATGAGATCAAACAGTTTTTCAAGTGCCTTCTAGGAGTCAAATTTCCTTACGGTTACGCGGGCAAGATAAGCAGATACCTAGGCGAGGCGAAGCAGAGGTTCAGTGGCATGAAGTATCACAACTGTGCCTTGCTAATGACGCAGGTACTTCCGGTCGCACTAAGAGGGATAATGGACGAGCACGTCCGTGAAACGTTATTTGGCCTATGCAAGTTTTTCGACGTCATCTCTGGGAAGTTGATTGGCGTGAATCAGCTCGGGAGGCTACAGGAGGAGATCGTGGTGATACTATGTGAGCTTGAGGTATACTTCCCACCCGCATTCTTCGACATTATGGTGCATCTGCTGGTCCATGTCGTGGAGGACATCGTACAACACGGGCCGATGTTCCTCCGCAGCATGATGGCGTTCGAAAGGATGAACGGACACATCAAAGGATACGTTCGCAACAGGTCCCGTCCAGATGGAAGCATAGCCAAGGGCTTTCTGGCCGAAGAGTGCATATCTTTCTGCACGAATTATCTAGACATCGAGAACCCTGTCGGTCTTCCGTCAACGAGCACCTTGGCAAGCTCGGCGGATCTGGTCACCGAGAGGGTCGCGCATCGCATGTAGACTTGATTTTCGACGCGTAATTTGATCGAGCAAACCTCGTCGCGCTATAGCATTTAGAACTGGTCGATCCTTGGGCAGAAGCACAAAAGGTTAATCGAGAAGAAATGGGTGACGGGGCATACAGAGGACGCAGGGAGAAATAATCAAAGAGCACAACTCAGATTTCACGCGTTGGTTTAGGCAGACGCTCCTTGATAATCCCCCGCGATCGCATTCTTCTGACACAGAAAAGATCATATTCATCTTGTCACAGGGACCGATGCAAAACCTGGTGACCTATCAGGCGTATGATATCAACGGCTACACATTCTACACGGAGGAAAAGGACAACAAGTGTGATTATCAGAACTCAGGCGTAACGTTGAAATTCTACACCGATGACAACGTGAAGGAAAGAAACTACGGAAGAATAGAGGAGATCTGGGAGCTCGACTACTGTGGATAAAAGGTGCCGATGTTCCGTGTCAGATGGGCAAAGAGCGTCGAAAGAGAAGACCGGTATTTCACAACCATGGTTATACCCGAAGCAGCCAAATCCAAGGTCACGGCAAACGTGGCGAAAAATGAACCGTGGGTACTGGCTACCAAAGTGGACCAATGTTTTTTCATTACTGACCCAACAAAGCCTAGCCGTGTTGTCGTGAGGAGAGGAAAAAGAAACATCATCGGAATGGATGGAGTCGCCAACGAGCAAGACTTCGACCAGTACGACGATCCAAAGATTGAAGATGACGACGACTACGATGCAGCAACATACATCACAAGAAGAAAAAGGACAACCCTACCCAAAAAAGGTAGCCCGTTCGAAAGAAGAAACATTAAAGTCTCGGGGCTAAATTACTAAACCGCGACAAAGAAGGGATAAAAGATTGTAAAACGCTAGCTCAAAAAATATTGTAAAACGTGTGGTTGAAAAAGATTGTAATATTCATGGACAAATTATTATGAAATTTAGTTATACTTTGAATCATATTTGTAACACTTTTATGACATATATTATCACTTTTGGGCATTTTTGGAATATTTAAAAGTATTTTAAAAACAAAACAAAACAAAACTTGTATGGCATAAATCACCACTTTTGGCCATTTTTTGGAACATTTAAAAGTATTTTTAAAATAAAAATAAAAAAGTGGGGCACCAGGATTCGAACCTGGGTGCTCATAGTTTAGAATAGAGTAGGGATGAACCGTGGGATAAGGCGTACTAGTGTTAACTAGTGGGGTGGCCGCCCTCTTATCTGATAGTCCAACCCACATAGGCGTAGCGCACCCTGGCCAAGTGCGCTACGGTTATCCGTAGCGTACTTGGCCAGGGTGCGCTACGCCTATGTTGGTTGGACTAGTCAACCGTGCGTGCTAGTCCGCCTCTCTCATCCCCATTCACAGACACCACACCGCCACCGCCGCTGCTTTCTCGATCCGCCATCGCCGCGCTGCACTCTTGAGGAGGAGGAGGCCCGGGCCGCTACCGATCCGTGGAGGAGGAGGCCTGCGCCGCTTGTGGAGGAGGAGGATCTCGCACCGCTCGAGGAGGTGGAGGCCGCCGTCGTCCGCCTGTCAGAGGTGAGAGTCGCCCTCCCCTGTCTCTCCCTCTCTCCCTGTGTCTCTCTCCCTCTCTCTCCCTCTGTCTCTCTCTCCCTCTATCTCTCTCCCTCTCTCTGTCCCTGCAGTCGTGTTCAGCATGGTATGGTCGCTGGCCGAGTAGTAGCAATTGGTTAGAAGATGATGATGCGTGACCACTGATTCCGATTGATTGATCACAGTAGTAGGTCATAGTGATGGTGATATGCTGCTTGAATGGTCAAATAGCAAAAGCTCTATGCTAGGACAGGATTCTGGAACCTCGAGCAAGACAGGAAATCTAACCAACTGAAATCTAATCACAACCTTTCGCTTAGAGCCTACGAGAACTTTTTATGCCATGAGTTGTGATATGTTTATAGTCAAGGCTGCGTAGATATGTATCATGCTTGAGAGATGTCAGTGAATATTAAATACTATAGTAGCTAGTTTTTGCTTGTCTTGTGTTTTCTATTTCTGCATTGTGTCTAGTCTATTTACTCTTGTATTTTGCTTTGACCATGTGACCGAGATGTAATGGCACACTCAGTCGATCCACCTAGTTTTTCTTAGTCAACCGTGTTTACTAAAGTCTTAGTTCAGCTCTCCTAGGTCCCCTTTGATTAAATAAACTCATAGTAGTAGGTCACAGTGATGGTGATATGCTGCTTGATACACTGTTTTAGTGGCTTCTCTTGCTTTGATTTCTTTTGTGGTGCCTCCATACAGGAGTGTGCACAATATAACCTAAAGTGGGATAATCTGCTCCTTATAAAGCTAAAAAAATTGCTTAAACCTGAATGATTGTGAAGCTGGTCTGAAGCATAGGTTAATACAAACATTTCCCTTCATTACTTAGCTCTGCCTAGGATGCAAAGGCTGAGGCTTTGATGATGTTTGTATACAAAAGCTATTGCTTGCTTATGAAACTATCCAATGATGATCTAGTACTCCATGTGAGTACAGAGCTGAGGATTTTCTATTGCCCCCTCTATTTTCTTTAAGATGCAATAGTAAGAACAGATGCAAGGACATGATCATGGATGGATAACCTGTTGTGTTGGAGTTGTGGTTGATTTTGTGCCTATTATTGATCACTACTGTGCCAACCCCATCCTCTCACCTCCTAACTTGATCCCTTGGATTTGCTACTGCTCCATTTCTAGTAAGCCTGCTCCTCCTAGCTCTTGGCCTTCTTCTGGTGCTCCTGGATGGGTTTCCCAAGCAACCAGAGTGCTGGTGAGAGTTTTAGTGTTGAACCATGTGCTCTGGATTAGCTAGTAGTAATATTATTCCCATAATTCTAAATCCTTTTTGCAAGGAAATTTTAGTGCTGAACCATGTGCTGAACCATGTGCTGAACTAGAGTGCTGGTGATAGTTTTAGTGCTGAAATTAAGTTTTTGCAAGGGAGATCTATTACTATACCTAAGGTTCTGTTGGGTAGTGGTACTCAAGCACCTCCATCTATCCTTTTTATGAAACTTAATTTCCTTGGTTTATGAACTTAAGGTTCTGTTTTGAATGCCAGCACAGTTTTATTTGTTATATATGAATGCCAGCACAGTTTACGCCAGCACATAATTAAGGTTCTGTTCTGAACTTAATTTCCTTTGTTTATGAAACTGCTGAAGATGTTATATATGAATGCCAGCACAGTTTAGGCAGTAGGTGTTGCTTCTGTGGTTTGGTCCTTATGGAAAACCAGGAATGGAACTTGTTCTTTTTGAATAGTCTATATGTGTTGATTTGCTTGCTGTCATCACTTGGTCATTCGGTTTCTGTCACTTGCTCTAATGATCTTCTAGTATAGAACTTGGTCATTTGTTGTATTCTCATTTGCTTGCTGTCACTTGGTCATTTGTTGTCATTTGTTCACAGAACTGAAATAATACAAATGACAGCAATATGGCTATGCTTAAATTGATAACAAAAGTATATATGGTTGTGGCCTTTGTCTTTGGATGGATGTGGTTGTGAAATGGTTTGGAAGGAAAAATAGAGTAGTGTTGGTTTTGCTACTATCTGTCTTGGGACAACAGAACCTTGAAATTGTGCTTGTGCTTGTATATGAAGCACTTTATTATGTGTGTATGCAGGTTCTTGTATGAAATGAGTCCCGATTTTTGCCG
Organism: Avena longiglumis; assembly: GCA_030063025.1. Classification (NCBI taxonomy): domain Eukaryota; kingdom Viridiplantae; phylum Streptophyta; class Magnoliopsida; order Poales; family Poaceae; genus Avena; species Avena longiglumis. The sequence continues at coordinate 107,766,959 of CP125974.1, forward strand.
GAATGTTGATTAACTTCCGTTTCGGCAGAATTCGGGCACTCCTAGTTTAAGAAAATTAGCAAAGGTCATGCCGGATTTTTCCATGCATTTAACCAATTATTTGTTTTTTATTAGTGCGAAGTTGTGTGACAACGACGAGGCTGGATGTTCTAAGCGCATCACGAAGGAGAACTTCAGACCTGAATAAACAATTGACATTTTGGGAGGCCCAGCTAGAAGACGATGAAGAATACCATCCTTCGGAGAGTGAGGATGATGAGATGGAAGACGCGGAGGAAGAAGCCGAAGGAACGGCGGACGATGAAACCACTGATGGCGGCGAGGGCACAAGGAGTGGTAGCAATCCTCCTAAGAAGAAGAAGAAGAAGCCGAAGGACCAGCGCCCGAACACGCTCGGCACGGTCAGGGAGGAAATTACCGAAGTGAGCCCATCAGGGGTTCCTTTGGAGCCCGCCCTTGTCGCCAAAGGGTACGGTGGGCAAGTGGCGGTGATCACCCAGACAACCATCTCGATCAACACCGAGAATCTCCGGCATAAAGATAATGTCCACTTGCGCACACTCCTCTTCGAGAAGCTGCATGCAAGATACAAGTTCCCCGCTAAGTATCAGAACAAAAATTATCATGGGAACGAAGTAAACAAATCCGCCCTCACAAAGATGAGCACCGCCAGCCACCGGAGAACCCGGATAAAGAAGAAGATCTATAAAGAAGGCAAAAGTCTCGATGAGATCCAAGATTGACCAGATCACCAAGATCAGTTTCGGGAGTTCAAGGAGAGGTGTGAATCCGAAAGAGCCACGCCAATAGTAATCGGGAAAGGTGCCGCAGCGATGAATATAGGTCATCACCATCTCGGATCTGGTGGATCTGAGAACGCGAGGCCAAATGGAATAAGGAGGACGAAGAGTATAGATCCAAGGGGATAGAAAACCCCTTTGCTAAATTCGAACCCGGGGAGGTTCGAAACTTCATCAGGGCCCGTTACCATGTGGACCCAAAAACCAAACAACACCGCAGATCCTGCGGTGAAGGAATTCGAGGAAATTGTGGTAAGTATAATCTAATTACTGCGGATCAACTTGATTGCAATCTAATCGATGATCTAAACGATTCACTGTTACTTCTTCTACAGGAGGAGGAAATTGTTGCTAGTCATGGATCCCAGGGTTCCTCATCCCAGGGGTCGACGGCGGCCACCCGGTGGGATAACCCTTTTAATAGGGCAATGAACCAGGCCAAGAAAATAGAGCGATTCTGAAGAAGTTGCCGTCGGCCGCCGTCCGTCGGGGGTAAGAATTGGGTGGATCATTTTGGTCCACCGCCGAGGACGCATGTGGCGCTATCGGGAAGGAGCGAGGAGGAAAACCGCGAGATTCAAGAACTTAAGGCACAAGTGGCACGGATCCCGCAGATCGTCCAAGACACCCTGGCAATCACCCTCACGTCCTTCCTACCTACCTCGGTGGAGTCAATAGCGAACTGGAGTGCGGGTGGTCGAGTAGGGCCGTGCCCGATTCCAAGCATGGTCAGCAGCCACTCGAACAACGCGGCACCGACGAATCAGGCGAACTACGTGTTCGTGACTCCGCCCGCTAGCACCGCGGCGCCACAAGTGTTGGTGACTCCCCCTGCCATCACCGCGGCGCCGGAGTACATGTTGGTGCCCCCTGCCATCGTCGCGACGGCACCGGAGCTCCAAGCACCCGTCGGTAGGGAGAATACACCGGCGGCCAGCACCGCGCCATCAAGCAGCCCTTCCGTCTCTTGCACGCCCGTCGTCGCGTGCGTCGATTAGCCGATCTCGGCGCCATCACGATAAACAAATTGCTTTAATTACCGCCTTTCATGCCATCTATTACTCTTATGGCATCTCCTGATGACGCGTACATGTTTTCCAGGGCGTATGTTCCTTGCACTCTCTTATGCTACGTGAACAATGATCTGAGGATGTTGCCAAGGTACCATCGTTCAACCCTTGCAGCACGTTCTACTCTAGGCCGATGTCGAAGCGTGCACAGGTTAAAATTAGTCGGGTGCTAAGGGGCGACGACTGGAACCTCCCATTCAACCCCTAAGCGGATGAAGAAGAGTCGTACCCTCGAACTTGCTTCGCTTATTCTTGTTATGGCCAAAGAGCATGATCCGTTTGGGGACGGCGGGGCCATCACGCCTGACATAACAACGCTTTGTCGTGCGGTTAGCGGTGGCAAGGCCCCTCGCCTCGCCGTCACCTCCACGCGGTGGGTCGGATGATCATGTTGATGATATGCACATGGCGCGGGATCCGCCGAGGACGCGAAGACTGGAATGATCACTTCTTGACTCGGTTTGGCACGAAGACCTAGCTGGTGGCCCCACAGAGAAAGCCACTATCACCAAGCGTCTGTTTGGTTCTCAGGAGACGCCTCCATCTTGCGCCTTACAGAGCCAGCTGATACAACCAACCGGGCCGTTATTCTAAGCCCTGACACACTACATAGGGCGGCCGGTGCTCAGATTGCGGTGCCTGCCCGCTCTCCAAAAGGAAAAAAGGGCAGGAAAAGAAAATCTAGCAGCTCGAGCCAGCCAGTGGCGTTAACAACTGCGAATCCGATCAGGTTTCGGGACGGGCCACCAACACCCGAGGGTATTATGTGGAGGATTCATGTGGCGGGTGAGCCCATGCTACCCAAGAATTTGCAGAATCTCGCCAGTTCGGAACTGCAGAGTGTGCATGACGGCGTGCTGACGATAGAGAGACGCCTTCTATCGAAGAAAGATCCCTCGCACCCGGTATTCGTGGTTAAGGTGCCACCAGGCTTGGGCTTCGTCGACAATGCCCCTGCGGATCTGTTCTTCCTGCGGTTCGACGACATCTTCAATATGTTCCACCTATACCCGCTGCACTATACCATGGTTCGTCTCTTTTCTCTCAGCCTGGCCATGCAGATCATTAGAGAGAACACACCAGGCATCCCTATAGTGGACCCCTACTACATGCGTGACGGCCGCTTGGGTTCCCCCGCCGAACGACGTATCGTGGCCTCGTACCTAAAAAGAATCTTCGTGGCAAACAAGACAAAGGAATACATTCTCGTGCCTTACTTTCCCGAGTAAGTCATTATTCACTCGCCACCGTCGATTGGCTTTATTAGATCATCATCATTCTTTTTCCAACACATTCCATTTGAATTTTTTGCGTAGAGATGAACACTGCACGCTCATCTCCTTATCGCCGAAGCATTCCCACGCCACGTATTTCGACTCGGGGAGTCTAGAAAAGAAGAAAAATTACGACAAGATCAAGGAAGTTCTGGATGATGCTCTCACTGGCTTTGCGTCGACGGAAGGCACCACCTTCGTGCATACGAAGGTCAAGTTCGGCAGGCACGTCTTCAACCACGTAACGGAGTTCCCCTGCGTGAAGCAGCGGAAAACAAGAAGAAGGAAGCCTACGCACTCCATCACATGATGGTGTTCCTACTTGACGAGCGTAATTCTACGCTGCGGATCATCTCAAACAGTGGGCGAAGCAAAGGCCAAGATCAATGATTCGGATATTAGACAAGAGATGTATCGCATCCAGCAGCAGTTTGGGGCAATCATCTTTCATGATGTCATGACTTCGGGGGGGATCTTCTACGGAGGAAATATCCCGAATAACCGTGACATAGAAGATCGCCTAGAGATGCAGGGTGACTATAGGAAGTTCATGACGAGACAAGGCGTCATCCCGTTACCTAAGCCGAGCCAGAAGGCTTGATGTTGGCCTAGTTGTAGTTACAAACTATAGATGACCTTTGTGTGTGTGTGGACAAGTGTACATGCTACTATACTTATCTTATTAGGTTTATGAATCATCGCTTACTTATTTTGCTTATTATTATTACATATCAATCAATTCTTGGTTTTTTTGCTTACTCTGTGGTCCTTTGCTCACTTTGGTCCTTCTTTTTTTCCTTACTCTTTTTTCGAGAATAATGCCGATGATTGAAATGTCGTGGCACACTATATATGTGAATGTGCTACAATGGGATTGTGAGCCTTGTGATATGCACAAGTCCAGGTCTTGTGCATCCTACTTGGCTCACCGTTCCATCGTAGCATATTCCTGTGTCCAACGACCTATGTATATATATGAGGCATTCTTTTCGAGTTATTTTTGTCTTTTTCGAGAATAATGTCGATGATTGAAATGTCGTGGCACAATATATATGTGAATGTGCTACGACGGGATAGTTAGCCTTGTGATATGCACAAGTCCAGGAATTGTGCATCCTACTTGGCTGACTGTTCCGTCGTAGCATATTCCTGTGTCCAACGACCTATGTATATATATGAGGCATTCTTTACGAGTTATTTTTGTCTTTTTCGAGAATATGCCGATGATTGAAATGTCGTGGCACAATATATAGGTGAATGTGCTATGACGGGATAGTTAGCCTTGTGATATGCACAAGTCCAGGAATTATGCATCCTACTTGGTTAACTGTTCCATTATAGCATATTCCTGTGTCCAACGACCTAGGTAGTTATATATGAGGCATTCTTTTCGATCTACTTTGGTCTTTTTCGAGAATAATTCCGATGATTGAAATGTCGTGGCACACTATATATGTGAATGTGCTACGATGGGATTGTACGCCTTGTGCTATGCACAAGTCCAGGTGTTGTGCATCCTACTTGGCGTACGGTTCCATCGTAGCATATTCTAATCAACGACATATGTATATATATGAGGCATGCTTTTGAGTTACTTTGGTCTTTTTGAGAATAATGCCGATGATTGAAATGTCGTGGCACACTATATGTGAATGTCTTTGGGATTGTTAGCCTTGTGCTATGCACAAGTCCAGGTGTTGTGCATCCTACTTGGCAGACAGTTCCATCGTAGCATATTCCTGTGTCGAACAACCTAGTTATATATGAGGCATGCTTTTTGAGTTTGGTCTTTTTGATTTAGGAGTACTTTCTATAAGTGTATCTTCATATGTGACTTTAATTATATATGTTTTTTCAATCACCGGTTAATTATTATTTTCAACTTATAGATGGCGTGATGCGTCGTGTACAAGGGACGGGTTCGAGTCTCGATGATTGGAAAGACTGGGAGACAGTGCACCGTTTCAGCGACAATAGCTACAAAGGTACAACACTATGGCGGGCGGAAGCTAGATACCGCGCTATCTAGCGGGAGTTAGGACAAGGAACGGATGAAGACCTACACCTTCGCGGCGGTGATCATGCTTATCTTCTTTGGTTGTTTATCCCGCGTTTGTGTCTAGCTAGTTTAGATGTCTAGGCGAGCTTCCGAGCTCTAACTTGTTCGATCGACACATGTATTCGCATGTCACCAACTACTACTTCGTAACTTGATCGAAACAATGTAACTTATACTATGTATTCATGTATGAGACTTATCTATATGTATTTGTTTCAATCTTGTTTTTCATATTGTGTATTTATATATATAATTGTATATCTTGTATCTGTGTGTGTATATCTGCTGTAATATTGTATATATTCTGTATTGTATATAATCTGGCTCGGAAATTAAAAAAAAAACAAGAAACACATATGTGGCGCACATGATCTACCTTCTGTGGCGCACTACACCTAAAGCGCACTATAAAAGCTTAGTGGCGCACTAGGTAGTGCGCCACAGAAGATCCTAGGGGTAGCGCACCTGCCCAAACATCTGTGGCGCACTAGCAGGTGCGCTACTCCTGTCTCTACACAACCGTGGCGCACTAGGCAGTGCGCCACAGCTGAGAGATAGCCGTAGCGCAAGACACGTGGCGCACTGCTAGTGTGCCACAGATGATGTTTTCAGGTGCGCCACTAAAGGTCGTTTTCCTAGTAATGACCATAGGATCAGTTGTTCCTGAGAACTTTGTTGGCCTCAATCTCAAGAACCTGGTAAGCATGTCAAAACCCGGTGGGTTGTTCTGATTGTTGTTGTTGTTGTTATTGTTGTTGTTGTTGTTCTAGTTCTGGATGAACGTTGTCATCATCTGCATCGGTGAGTCACTGTCATCATTCTGCATCTCGGGGTGATGTTGTTGTTGTTATTTGGGATTGTACGACGGGGAGGCATCTGTGGTTTGTTCAATAGAGATAAGAATGAGATACCCATAGATGCTATCATGCACAATACATCACATAAACAATCACCAAGCATGCATCATAATAATAATAGTTCAACAACATAAACGACAAGTTTGCAAAGTAAACACACCAATAGCAAGCCATCCACATGTTGGATGGTCACTGCGACTCAATGAAAAGCATGATAAATAAATGATAAATGAGTAGTCATCACTACTCCTCGGCATCAAGCTGCTCCTCAACAAAGGTAAGACCTGCATTCTCCATAGCGGTCTTGTATTCCTCGACATTGGTGGTCAAGGTCTCTACTTTGGCTTTGAGAGCCCTCTTAAAAGCAAGCCTCTCAATCACAGTCTGCTGATGCTCGAGCTCGAAGTCCTTGGCCTCCAGTTCTGCAGTCATGTCTCGAATCCTCTTGTTCCTATCTTGGACTCGCTTCTCTTGACTCTTGAACTTTCTGTCCTGACTCTCGAACTTTGCCTCCATCTCCTTGACTATATCATCTTGCTCCGCGAAGAGCTTGTCCTTCTCACGAAGTTGCACCTGGAGTTCGTCATTGCTGAGCATTACGTTGGTCCTATCAGTGTCCACATGCCTAAGAAGAACCTCTAAGTCCTGGAGGTATAGACGAATCGGCTCTGCTGTCTCCCTCGAAGTGTCCTCGAAGTCGATGGCCTCTCCATCCTCATCACATCTACCGAAGGCGTGGAATGAGTACCTGTAACCTGTCGAGAGTGTCTCCCTAATAGACGTCCAATCAAGTCCTGCATGACTACCTCTAGGCCTCTCTCCTTGTCATCGTGCATGATCTTGAAGATGATAGCCTCCGTGGTAGGCTCAGTCTGGCGTCCGGGCTGATTGACCTTGAAGCCCCAAAGGTCTTTCCTCTCAAACGTGGTGAGGGGAAGCACCATGATGGTAGGAAGAGGGAGATTGAGGAAAGTAGTGAGCTCAATAATACGAGGGCCAAAACGAGTTCCCTGGAACTATTCAACAATGCTGATGGTAATATAGGCATCTATTTAATAAGATAGAAAAAGTTAGAATCAACACAATTTTAAAACAAGTCACAAGACAAGGCATCACATGTATAACTTTGGAAATCAAACACACAAGTCATGGCATACATGGATCCATTACAAACAACCAAGGATCAACTTATTTTAAACAACATTTTGGAAAATAAAATGATAAGTGTGGTGGTCCAACTAACGAAATACGCTTACAATTTCATCTCACTTGCCAAGTTGGCTAAGAGGACATCCCTAGAGGCAATCTGTTTGTCTAGATCACCCATTGCTAAGTCTATGATGTCCTTCCTTAGGCTTTGGTTGGTAGCCTCTAACTCTTGGGCATGCTTCTTTTCTTCCTTAAGATCATTCTGAGTGTTGAGCATTCTGCACTTGATTCTATCACCAAGATCTTTGATGGCCCTCCAAGCTGCATCCCTTGCTGAATCAAAGAATGTGGTGTGCATCATTGGGTTGGTGACCATGCAGAATCCTGAGTCGTTGTGGTTGTCTTCCTTGTTTTTATACAAGTGAAGTTGCACCCACCAGTACTCAACTCCTTCATCCATCACAGGAAAACCTTTGTACACAGCTGCATCATGTATTCCCATTGCAACCATGAGGTCCTTGAGAGCCTTGGGGAACTCTGTCTCACATTCCAAGGTCATTTTCATGAGTGGTCCCTTCTTCACGGCTTCGTTGATGGAGTTCATCAACAAATAGAGATGAGAGAGAAGATTAGAAAAGTTTACGAGAAGAAAAGACAAGTGTGGAAGTTGTTGAAATTTTTTCCTTAGTGGTTTCCAATCCTAGGGTCATAATCCTCTGAGCAACAGTGCTCTGATACCATCTGTAAGATCCCTCCTTTATAAAGGAAAAGGATCCTTGTGATTGCAATGCTAGTCCCTGGATCAATGCTAGCATCCACAGTTTAAGATCAAGTACACAAAAACAAAGGTCATTATTACAGTCATTCCAGAGACAAACATAGTCTTTACAACTCCAAGGCCACATGCCTAGTACAAGAGTTTAAATAAGTAAATAGATTAAAGTCTTCATCTTCATGTGCCACAGGAAAACATGTTGTGTGTAGACTCATGACTCCTTATAATCATCAGAGTAACCTGCAACATCACAAGTTACAGCCACAGTGGGTCAATACATTGGAATAGTATTGGCAAGTGATACCTTAGTAGAATATTGGTGGACTAGATACTATATGCAATTTGGCTAAGTGTAGCTTAGGCTTGCTTTGCTCAAAATAGGTTTTTGCCTATTAGTTGAAAACTCTAAGTTTTTCTTTGTCAAAACTTTTCCCAAGGAACCACCAATAGACATTGGGGTCCTTCACCCTTGTTCAACCACAAGTTTTACTTTAGAAATTGGGATGAGGAGATTCTTGATAGCTTCCATGCCTTGATGCTCAAATTGTCCAATACCAGGGACATGGCTAAGTACTTAGGTTCTTCCATTTGTAGAGGTTGTGCACTTTCCCCACAAGACTTGATTTTCAACAAGACATGACCTTTCAGAAGCCTTCCCTTAGACCAAATGTACGCGTTCCAACCTATCATCCCACTACCACAAACTGTCCAAATGGCTAAGTTATTGCAACCTATGTGATCCAAGCAGAGCCCATATTGCCAAGTGGCTGCACTAGAATCTTATTAACATTTGGCCTCTCAAATCCCTTTGTTCCTGGGTGGCTTTCCACAAGTGAGATACACAAGGTAAACCATAGAAATGGGCCTTGTGTAAACACTCAACATAACCCATTCACAACCATTCCACCCAGGTGATTCATTCACTTAGTTGTTTTACTAAGGAAAAACATAGTCCAAAGACTTAGAGATATTTATTCATAGCATGAACATATAACCACCCTTGGTTGCTACTAGCTAGGCTAAGCATGGCATAGATAAGCATCTTAACTTAGAAATTTCTAGCAATTCTACAACTACTAGGATTTCCCAAGCTTGGCATATAAGCAAAAAAATATAACCATGCAAGACTAGCAAAATATTTCTAATGCATAGTTGAAAAACATAGGGGTAATATCATGAAGCACCACTTGCCTTGGTAGTTTGGAGAGTAGCTACAATCCTCACAATCACAATCACTATTTGCACAAAAATCTACACATAAAATGATAGCACCAAATCACATACAAAATAATTACAAGCAAAAATATATGAATGCATGCAACATGATATGTGATGATTTTCTATACTCACAAAGACAAGTGCACAAAACTGAAGCATAAACAAGTTCAAAACTTCCCAAACAACCCTTAATTAAACACTAAAGCATTTCTCAAATAATTTATATACACAAAATAGGCCTACCCCCATGTTTCTATAAATAAAACCATTTTAACAGAAGCAAAACATTAAACACATTGCATAAATGGAAAGGGCTTTCTCTCCTGATTCCATTGATATAAAATTTGTCAAATTTGAACGTGGAAATCAAAAGTTATGAATAAAACAAAATCAAACATCTAATAGATTCAAATTCTGATTTTAAATCTAACTAGCAGACACGCGTCGTGTTCCTATTGGCTAGTACCGGTTCGGGCGGATCGATCAACGAGAGCCACACGATTTAAGTGAAGATGTACGGCCAGATCTAACGCGTACCTCTTCGACACAGATCTAATCCTACTCGTTAGATCTAAATCCTACGGCCCTAATCTAGTTGACCACAGACGGGCGGCGCTAGCTGCGGCGACTCGCAGCGGAGTCTCTGTCAGAGCTGCTACCGGCGTTCTAGTTCGCACGGGAGAGGGAGAAGGGGATTACCAAGCTCGCCGTGTGCTGCTGATGCTCAAGGTGGTGGTGGCTTGACAAGGGGCGCGCTGCAGTGGCCGTGGGAGCTCGTCGGAGAAGCTGGCGGCGTCGGGTGCTTGTTGACGAAGATGTTGCCGTGGTTCTGCGTCGGCGTAGCACGAGCCAGATGGGTTAGAAGGTGCGCAAGGTCTTGGCGATCAAGACAGCATCGAAGGGAAGGCAAGAAGCGGTCGCGTTTTACCTGGATTGCATGTCGGAGTCGAGCGGCGGCTCAGGTGTTCGCGGGCGTGAACGAAGACGTCGCTATGGGTCACGAGAAAGCAAACAGAAGGTATCAGTGAACGCGCAAGAACACGCTGGTCACGATGGCTTGAACCAGAGACAAGGGGCGGTCAGTACTCACCGATATTGGTCGCCGGAGTGCGTCCGTGCAGCGGCGGAGTGGTTCGAATTCGTGCAGCCTGGTGGCGGAGTGGTGGTGCTAGGTGAGGGGAAATGCTCGCGGTGCAGAGGGGGTTAAGTAGCCAGGAGGGGGCGGCGATTACGCGCTGAATCAATGGTAATTAAGCTCGCAGTGACTATGGCGAGGTAACGGCGGAGCGCCTCGGCCGCGCGTGATTGAGGAAGACGACGACGTGGTCGCAGGGTCCACTTGCCAGCGAGAGAAACAGAGGAGGTGGTCGGTGATCGGTGACTTGGTGGGTTTGTCTGCGAGTGAGAGAGAGAAGGGTAACCGGGTGGGCTTAGTGGGCTGGTTACATTGTTGGGCTAGACAGTGGCGCGGCCCTTTCTTTTCTCCTTTTCTTTTTCTATTTGCAATTTCAGGAATCAATTTCAAATGATTTCAAAAACTGTTTGAATTCAAATCTTTTCAGGATTTTTGTAGAGTGCAACACTCACAATTCTGGACACAAAACCAAGTGGTCACTTTGAATTGGCCTGGTCACTTGGAATAAAACAAAATAAGCAGTGACATAGCCCTAGTTTTAAATAGATTTTGAAATTGGTTTTCAAATCATATTTTTTTTGAAACTTTGGTTTAAATCCTAGCAATCTAGCAATACAATCTGAGAGCAATAAGAAAACAAGGTTTGGTTCAATGAACAACAATCTCTCATTGGAGAGTAGCATTTGTTTTAAATGTTGATCACATAAAATAATGAGCTCATATGCTCCTGTTTTTGAATTGATTTGCTTGAAATGAACTCTACATGATCATGGATGCATGGATGATATGCATGAGTTTGAAATATTATTTTAGGGATGTTACAGGACATGACATCCTGAGAGGTTTTCGTCGCCATTGGGAGAATGATGGAAGAAGACCAACCCGGAAAAGCTCCGCCGATGCTGCCAACAACGATCGCGCAAAGGACATGCCCCCTTCGCCTAACCCAGGGCAACAGCCGTAAGAACTCAACATCGGTCCGAGTAGCGCCAACACCGCAAATCCGCCGCCACCAGCATCTATATCTGCGGCCGCCCAATCACTCCAGCTAATAGAGTGATGTACGAAAATTTGCTCGTCGAGCCCATGGCCGTGGCCCATATACGGAACGTGGTCCAGCTCGATGTGGCGCCCCGCAAAACCACTACTAGAAAATTGCGTTGATTTTGTGCATTGCATCATCATGACCCCATGCTCATGTTATCATGCCACATTGCATTTGAGCATCGTCATCATCATGCATTTGTTTGTCTGAAACTATTTTCGAAAAAAGCGTATTTTGTTTTCTAAACGCCCCGTCTTTAATTCAAAAACCAAAACCCGGGTCTCCGGAATGTTTTGTTTTGTCTGCCAACGGTTTACAAACGCCTCGTTTTTAATAAATAAAATATTTAAATTATTTTGGGAGGCAGCCAGCCAGGCCCGAAAGCCCAGCCGGCCACCTCCAGACAAAAACCCTACCTACCCCAGAACACCCAAAACCTAAGCTACCAAATAACCTACCCAGCCTATCTACCCACCCTTCAGCCACCTCACTCCCTACAATCCCATGGCGCCACCTCACCACCCCCACCCTTCTTCCCTCCACCTCACCCTACACTCCACACACACTCCCGCCACGTCCCCACCCACACACGCACTCACACACACCCCGCGTACACCGGCCACACACCCAGCACACATGCCCCAGGCCCCGATGCAGCCCCGGCCCCACCCCGGGATCCCCATCGCCCCGCTCCTGCAACCCCCGCCTCGCCCGCATCCCGCGACACCCCCTGACGCCGCCGTCTTCCTTGCCTCAACCACCACGCGACCCCCTCCCCGCCGTATCCTCTCCGGGCCGCCCCAGCGTGAGTCGCCTCTGTGTCGACCGGCCGCCTCCCGAGCGTCCCATGCCTCGGTCGCCGTCTCCTCCCTCCTCCGGCCACGAGCCAGGCCGCCGCCCTTCCTCGACCGCCCCGTCGGCAAGCTCTGCAAGCGCGCCCCCTCCGCTTCTGGCCTGCCGAGCCCCACGGCGCATCCATCTTCCGAACCGCTGTAGGCCCGACCGCCTACGCGCCAGGCCTCCTCGCCCCCAACATCCGCCGCCGGAGCCTCCTCTGTCCGCTGCCAGGGGTTCCTTCCCGCATCTTCTACCTGCCAAGCCCGCTTGCCGTCATCGTCCTACCGGCCGTCCTCAGCCCCGCCACCAGGATGCTGACCCATCCATGGTCTCCCCGTTGACAGAGCTCCTCCTGGCGAGTCCCGCCGTCACCGTGTCCGCCTCCGGCGACAGGCTCCTCCGCCTCTGTTGTGCTGCGGCCGAGCACCCTGCAATCTCGCCATGCCCATCTCGTCGGGCTCACTCACCTGCGTCTCGTCCACGCGTCACCAGCACCCTACCGGCCTCGAAGACCCCTGTCGCGCCTCGGTGATGCTCTGCTCACGTCCTTCAAACCCCGCGAGCACCCTGCCCGCAAGGTGTTCGAGCCGGTGTCCACATGGGACATGCCTCCTTTGTTATCATGCCTTCAGTGCCTCTGCCTCGTGCCAGTATTGTTGCTAGGACGTTGTAGCAGGGAGGGCCTGGCCCATGGCTCCATAAGATATGCCCTGACGATGTAATTAGCTTCGCATGATCTTCTCCACTGTTTTGATGGTTGAGACAATGAAGCTCTCCTTCCCAGGTCCGATGGCGACACCTCGAAGATCTAAAGACCGAACCCCGTCGACCCTGAACCAAGATCCCCGAAGACCGATCCCGGTGCCCGAACCCAAACCCCTCGAATCCCCAAGATCGCCATTCGATGTGTGACTCCCTCCGAGCCCCAAGTTCGCCGAACCCCAAAGTGTGACCCTCTTTTCCGTGACCTATATTTTATAAATGATATTACTTGTTGCATATAAAATTGCCATGCTTGCATACATATTGTCATGTGGGTTGGGGTTGTTCCGACGATTCACCTTAATTAAATATGGGCTCCATATGCGGGCGAATCTAGTCTAATATCGGCTCCATTTAAATTTGTGTAGAGAATCTATGTCATGCTTTGCCTTGTTAATTCCACATTTAAATTGCAGGGTATCTAAATAACTTAAACCACTTAAATATTTGTCGGGACCTCGGTGCCGCTTAATATTGCCTTAATGCATCGCACCTTTGCCATGTCATACATCATACATGCATCATGCCCGATTTTCTACCGTAGTATTAAATAGTCCATCCGGTGTTTCTTCTAGTGCTTTGCTTCTTCACGGATTAGGCCGATGAGTTGATGCGAGTGTCGACCCGATCTTCGGATGAACCTTCGGCAATGTTTTTCAGGCGAGCATCTCCCCCTTTCTACCTATCTTACTTTTATAGTATTTATTCCCTCCTGTTGATCTATTGCTATCTGTGTTGCGATGCTCTAGTTTCCGTACCCGAGATATCCCTTGCAACCTTATATTGCCTTGGACACATCCTATTACCTGTTGATTGGTAGATAGTTGGACTTGCGCGTCGTAGTCGCTTGCTCAAGTGCTGTTGCGTGTCGTCAAGTACCACAGTTGTTGGAGTATTGCCGTATGTTTAAGGTTGGAGTTGATCATGGCTTTAATTATCGTTTACTTCAATTATTGCTTAATAACTAAAATTGAAGTAGGTAAATGCAGAGGCACAGGTGGGCAATAGATATTATTTGGTTGTTAACCGTCCACTTGTGTCCCGTAGGACCCCGAGTTCTTGACACCTGTTCCGAGATCGATCGCGCTAACCACATGTGGGGTGTATGGGCCCCCCATCGATTAGTACCTGATTTCAAAGTATTGTACCGGGGGCCACAAACTAGTTTGAGGTTTTATTTACTATCCTGTACTTATGCCATGCTTTACTGCTTTATTTAAAATTGTGCAGTCTTGCACCTGTCTTTTAGGATCGTGACCGTTTTGCTGTCGACAAGCCCGAGTTTGGGTTCCCGATCGTTACAGCCGGCTACACAAACCCTAAGTCTCTCGGAGACCGACCGCCGACTTCGTTGGGTAGACTTAGTGGGTGGCCCCATGTACTTGCTTTGGGTGCAGGAAGCGTCATGACTTAGGCCCACGACATACCGATGGGTGTATGTTAACGATATGGCAAAAGGGTCAAGTGCGTGTGGATACTTTGGTGCACCCTGCGGTTTAATCTTTTCAAAAGCCGTGTCCGCGGTTATGGACGACTTGGAGCACAGTTCTCGATCATAGACAACTATAACTAAAGTTTACTGCTATAATTTGACTTGTATCCGATATGACTAGTAATCAGCTCCACTACCACGGAATGGCTAAATAAAAGTGCCAACAACTGCTGGGTTTGGGAAGTCTCATGGTAATTGTATCTGACTAGTAAGTGTTGCAACTACAACGGAATGTTTAACTAAAACTGCCCACTTCTTATTATATCAGGATGACTCATGCTATCTATACCTGACTAGTAATTGCTGCAACGATAACTGAATAAATAAAACTGCCAACTGTGTGAGTTCCTCGGTTGACTTCCTCGTTTGGTCTCGAGGGGGAAACACCAGGATGGGTTTCTTTGGAGGTAGTATCAGGTTGGTTCCGAATAGGTCTTTCTTACCCCTCTCTGATAGCCGCTATTTGTATCGAGTCTCTATAGGTTGTTTAGTGCATGCTGCCGCTGATCCACCATACCTATGTAGGCGAGGACCGCCAATTCTAGCCTCGTGTCTGGCCTCGATCTTGACCGCTCTCTCTTTTCCTTTGCCCTTTGTCGCACCCTTTTGTTTAAGCAGGTTTGAGATCGGCGTCGTTAGCGGTTACCCTTCGGCTTGGCTGGCAGGGTTATGGGCGCCTTTGGTTATTCTTCGTGGCTCTTAGCTCAATTTGCATCTTGTCCATTACTCGGGACTGTATCGTTTTCAAGGTGATTTGGATCTTTGTATCAGATATGTATTCTTGACTCATTGAGTCGTTGTATATATCTGATACATGGGTTCCATCGTGGACTATTGTGTAATGATATTACTTCGTTTTCCACCCGCACGAAAGTGCCTGGTGGGCACCTTTGAATCATTTCTATGCGGGTTTGGCGGGTTTCGCTAAAACTTGCATAGGACCGAGTCTGAGGGTGTCCCAGAGTGGTATCAGAGCTCAGCGATTGCGATACCCCAAGTCCACTGTAGGATAACCTAGCTAACGGCCGAAGTAGAGTGTCAAAACTATTTTTTGCAAAATCGGTTGGATAGTTCTGATTAGGTCTGATTTTAATCCTTACCCCTCTGCTGATCTCCTCTCACCTCTGCGCGTGTCAAATCCGCTCTCTTCTCTCTCTTCGAGTCCAGGATTTCTCGTGGTTGGGTTCCATCGTACCTTCAGGGTTTCGCTTCCTCCTTTGGTAACGGTGTTGCTACATCTGGTCTTCATGCTATCCGAGGAATCCTTCGTCTAGTGGACTTCTCTTTGTTCCTTCTCGTGCCTTCCGGTGTTTTCCGACGCGACGACATCATCTACGCTAGACCCGATGCAGAGTCTGCATCACTCCTTTGTTTCTGAACCTTGATTGTCAAAATCTTCAGTCTGATTCCGAGAGTTGGTTGCATAATCCTCCTATTCATGTGTAGAGTAATGCTTTGAGTGCGGGATGGAGTCGCGACCATACCACTACTCTTATCATTCGCTTCTGTACGTTGGATGGGTGGATAAATGCAATTTTACTCCTTCCACGGAAGTTAGAGGTGGCCTTACCGTTTGAGACCTCTATCTTCGACTTTGTTTCTACGGAGTGTTCTCTCGACGAACATGAGCAACGACCTCTTGTTAGTGGTGTCGCGAGGATCTACACGATGCGAGAAGATTCAGATCGCCGCCCTTCTTTCCGGTACCATGAGGCGGATCTCGAGGGCGAGATCCATTGTTAGTGGTGTCGAATTGTGGCGCCCCGCAAAACCACTACTAGAAAATCGCGTGGATTTTGTGCATTGCATCATCATGACCCCATGCTCATGTTATCATGCCACATTGCATTTGAGCATCGTCATCTTCATGCATTTGTTTGTCTGAAACTATTTTCGAAAAAAGCATATTTTGTTTTCTAAACGCCCCGTCTTTAATTCAAAAACCAAAACCCGGGTCTCCGGAATGTTTTGTTTTATCTGCCAACGGTTTACAAACGCCTCGTTTTTAATAAATAAAATATTTAAATTATTTTGAGAGGCAGCCAGCCGAAAGCCCCGGCCACCTCGACAAAACCCTACCTACCCCAGAACACCCAAAACCTAAGCTACCAAATAACCTACCCAGCCTATCTACCCACCCTTCAGCCACCTCACTCCCTCCAATCCCATGCCGCCACCTCACCACCCCCACCCTTTTTCCCTCCACCTCACCCTACACTCCACACACACTCCCGCCATGTCCCCACCCACACACGCACTCACACACACCCCGCGTACAACGGCCACACACCCAGCACACATTCCCCAGGCCCCGATGCAGCCCCGGCCCCACCCCGGGATCCCCATCGCCCCGCTCCTGCAACCCCCGCCTCGCCCGCATCCCGCGACACCCCCTGACGCTGCCGTCTGCCTTGCCTCAACCACCACGCAACCCCCTCCCCGCCGTCTCCTCTCCGGGCCGCCCCAGCGTGAGTCGCCTCTGTGTCGACCGGCCGCCTCCCGAGCGTCCCATGCCTCGGTCGCTGTCTCCTCCCTCCTCCGGCCACGAGCCAGGCCGCCGCCCTTCCTCGACCGCCCTGTCGGCAAGCTCTGCAAGCACGCCCCCTCCGTTTCTGGCCTGCCGAGCCCCGCGGTGCGTCCATCTTCCGAGCCGCTGCAGGCCCAACCGCCTCCGCGCCAGGCCTCCTCGCCCCCAACAGCCGCCGCCGGAGCCTCCTCTGTCCGCTGCCAGGGGTTCCTTCCCGCATCTTCTACCTGCCAGGCCCGCCTGCCGTCATCGTCCTACCGGCCGTCCTCAGCCCCGCCACCAGGATGCTAACCCCTCCATGGTCTCCTCGTTGACAGAGCTCCTCCTGGCGAGTCCCGCCGTCACCGTGTCCGCCTCCGGCGACAGGCTCCTCCGCCTCTATTGTGCTGCGGTCGAGCACCCTGCAAGCTCGCCATGCCCATCTCGTCGGGCTCACTCACCTGCGTCTGGTCCACGCGTCACCAGCACCCTACCGGCCTCGACGACCCCTGTCGCGCCTCGGTGATGCTCAGCTTAGGTCCTTCAAACCCCGCGAGCACCCTGCCCGCAAGGTGTTCGAGCCGGTGTCCACATGGGACATGCCTCCTTTGTTGTCATGCCTTTAGTGCCTCTGCCTCGTGCCAGTATTGTTGCTAGGCCGTTGTAGCAGGGAGGGCCCGGCCCATGGCTCCATAAGATATGCCCTGACGATGTAATTAGCTTCGCATGATCTTCTCCACTGTTTTGATGGTTGAGACAATGAAGCTTTTCTTCCCAGGTCCGATGGCGACACCTCGAAGATCTAAAGACCGAACCCCGTCGACCCTGAACCAAGATCCCGGAAGACCGATCCCGGCGCCCGAACCCAAACCCCTCGAATCCCCAAGATCGCCATTCGATGTGTGACTCCCTCCGAGCCCCAAGTTCGCCGAACCCCAAAGTGTGACCCTCTTTTCCGTGACCTATATTTTATAAATGATATTACTTGTTGCATATAAAATTGCCATGCTTGCGTACATATTGTCATGTGGGTTGGGGTTGTTCCGACGATTCACCTTAATTAAATATGGGCTCCATATGCGGGCGAATCTAGTCTAATATCGGCTCCATTTAAATTTGTGTATCGAATCAATGTCATGCTTTGCCTTGTTAATTCCACATTTAAATTGCGGGGTATCTAAATAACTTAAACCACTTAAATATTTGTCGGGACCTCGGTGCCGCTTAATATTGCCTTAATGCATCGCACCTTTGCCATGTCATACATCATACATGCATCATGCCCGATTTTCTACCGTAGTATTAAATAGTCCATCCGGTGTTTCTTCTAGTGCTTTGCTTCTGCACGGATTAGGCCGATGAGTTAATGCGAGTGTCGACCCGATCTTCGGATGAACCTTCGGCAATGTTTTTCAGGCGAGCATCTCCCCCTTTCTACCTATCTTACTTTTATAGTATTTATTCCCTCCTGTTGATCTATTGCTATCTGTGTTGCGATGCTCTAGTTTCCGTACCCGAGATATCCCTTGCAACCTTATATTGCCTTGGACACATCATATTACCTGTTGATTGGTAGATAGTTGGACTTGCGCATCATAGTCGCTTGCTCAAGTGCTGTTGCGTGTCGTCAAGTACCACAGTTGTTGGAGTATTGCCGTATATTTAAGGTTGGAGTTGATCATGGCTTTAATTATCGTTTACTTCAATTATTGCTTAATAACTAAAATTGAAGTAGGTAAATGCAGAGGCACAGGTGGGCAATAGATGTTATTTGGTTGTTAACCGTCCACTTGTGTCCCGTAGGACCCCGAGTTCTTGACACCTGTTCCGAGATCGAGCGCTCTAACCACATGTGGGGTGTATGGGCCCCCCATCGATTAGTACCTGATTTCAAAGTATTGTACCGGGGGCCACAAACTAGTTTGAGGTTTTATTTACTATCCTGTACTTATGCCATGCTTTACTGCTTTATTTAAAATTGTGCGAGGTACTGCACCTGTACTGTTTAGGATCGTGACCCGTTTTCGCTGTATCGACAAGCCCGAGAGTTTCGGGTTCCCAGTCGTTTACAGCCGGCTACACAAACCCTGAGTCCGTCTCGGAGACCGGCCGACTTCGTTGCGGGTAGACTTAGTGGGGTGGCCCCCATGTACTTGCTTTGGGTCTGGGAAACGTCATGACTTAGGCCCCGCCGACATACCGATGGGTGTATGTTAACTGATCGGCAAAAGGGTCGAAGTGCGTGTGGATACTTTGGTGCACCCTGCAGGTTTAATCTTTTCAAAAGCCGTGTCCATGTTATGGACGACTTGGAGCACAGTTCTCGATCATAGACAACTATAACTAAAGTTTACTGCTATAATTTGACTTGTATCCGATATGACTAGTAATCAGCTCCACTACCACGGAATGGCTAAATAAAAGTGCCAACAACTGCTGGGTTTGGGAAGTCTCATGGTAATTGTATCTGACTAGTAAGTGTTGCAACTACAACGGAATGTTTAACTAAAACTGCCCACTGCTTATTATATCAGGATGACTCATGCTATCTATACCTGACTAGTAATTGCTGCAACGATAACTGAATAAATAAAACTGCCAACTGTGTGAGTTCCTCGGTTGACTTCCTCGTTTGGTCTCGAGGGGGAAACACCAGGATGGGTTTGTTTGGAGGTAGTATCAGGTTGGTTCCGAATAGGTCTTTCTTACCCCTCTCTGATAGCCGCTATTTGTATCGAGTCTCTATAGGTTGTTTAGTGCATGCTGCGCTGCCTCTTCAGTCCACCATACCTTTGTAGGCGAGGACCGCCGAATTCTAGCCTCGCTGTCTTGGCCTCGATCGACCGCTCTCTCTTTTCCTTTGCCCTTTGTCGGCACCCTTTGTTTAAGCAGGTTTCGAGATCGACGTCGTTAGCGGGGTTACCTTCCGGCTTGGCACAGGTTACGGACGCCTTTGGTTATTCTTCAGGGCTCTTAGCTCAATTTGCATCTTGTCCGTACTCGGACGCTGTATCGTTTTCAAGGTGATTTGGATCTTTGTACTGTATATCTGTATTCTTGACTCATTGAGTCGTCGTTGTATATATCTGTTCTGTGGGTTCCATCGTGGACTATTGTGTAATGATATTACTTCGTTTTCCACCCGCACGAAAGTGCCTGGTGGGCACCTTTGAATCATTTCTATGCGGGTTTGGCGGGTTTCGCTAAAACTTGCATAGGACCGAGTCTGAGGGTGTCACACTCGATGAGAAGCGCCAGCAGCTACTGGAGGAGGCGCAGGCCATCGAGGAGCAAGGAAAAAATTTAGATCGAGATCGGGCCAAAGCGTAGAAATCAATCGAGGCAGCTAGATCCATGGAGGCCGAGTACAAAGCTTTGCTCAAGCAGTAGAAGGCTAGGAAAGCACCGGCTCACATTGTCAATGATCCTGGCATATGACGCAACCTAGAATGGGCTCCCTCGAAGCTGCCACATGCCAAGCCATACATTGACAGTGAGGGCAGGCAGGTCATGCCCACACCTATCCTCAACTTGGCCATCGCCAAGACCCTATTGGAGCAGCATAGATCACCCGTATCTGTGGAAGAGGTCTATGACCTTGTAGCCAAGTCTGTCAAATAGCAGGAAAAGGCCACCTCCAGAGGCTTGAGTCTGATCCAGCATATTGCCAGTCTAGCCATCCTAAGCCGCCAAGGGAGAGATCTCCTCACGATGTCGGGTCCCGGACGGGTTCGTCAGAATGAAGACGTAGGGACGCACGCAACAGGAAGGAGATGTCCCCATATCCTCCGACCACGGAGGCAAGGCTCATCCTCATCGCCCATCTCCATCGCCCCGGTCCCCCCGACATCACGAAGACCCAAGAGCTCACCGTCATACGAGCATGCCTCCGCCAAGACGCCCTTAGGGCGGCATCGTCATTCGTGACAACGCGGAGCAGCCTCATCATGGCGGGGAGCGCAATGGCAATCAAGGACATAAGAGCAGGTCACACCATGACCCTCCGCATCGTCCAAGAAATCGCGATAGACTTGAGGAGTCGCAGGAGGGTAATAGAAAGAAGGCTAACCCACCGCCACCTCTGTCTCCGTCGCCACCTAGAACACACTGTGGTGGAAGAGGGCCGCGTTGCTCACGCAGCCCCTCCCTGAAGGAAAGAAGAAAAAGCAATCCTAGAGCCATACGACGCACGTTCGCGCCTGGACAAGATTCACGAGGCTTTGGAAGGACAGTACCTGGGACCACGTTGCTTTGGACCTGTGATACATACCGCAACTTACCCCAAAGGTTTCCGGGTAGACAAGACGATCAAACCCTATGATGGCACCTCCAAGATAGCTACATGGTTGCAGGATTACGGCAACACGGTGGAGATCGCCGGGGGAAACCCCAACATTGCCGTCAAGTAACTCCCACTGATGTTGACAGGCACGGCCCACCAAATGGATTGACGACTTGCTGGAGAAGTAGATATGCAATTGGTTGAACATGCAAGAAGTGTTCACCAAAAACTTTAAGGGTACGTACAAACATCCCTGCACTCTCGGCGATCTACAGCGGTGCATACAAGATAAAGATGAGACATCTCGGGCCTACCTCTCCCGCTGTCTGGATATGAAAAATTCTTGCGTAGGATTGCACGATTGTACCACTATGAACTCCTACATTGATGGTTTGGAAAAGGGTACGTTGCTTCGGCATAATTTGAAGTGCCTGCAGGACAATCACAGGCTAGATCTCAATCATATGATCTCATTGGCTAGTGAGTTCGCGGCCGTCGACGAAGATGCTCGCGGCTCCTTTCCGACAATTGCCATCCCAACCCAAGCTAAGAGAAACAACAGCACTAAGCAGAAGAGTCCGCCAAAAGAAAAGTCAACCTCCGACATGGTCGCAATGACGTTTGTAGGAAGAGGTGATGGCATACATTGTGGCCGAGGACGGGGGCCTGGTCGTGGACAGCAGCGCGGTAGTGAAACTACCCCAGCAGCACCCCGCATTCCCCAAACGTATGAGGAATACCATGATATGACATGGCTTGTATACCTCGACGCCAATGGAAAACCCACCAAGAACAATCGCCATTGCATGTTCGTCAACGATCTCAAAGAAGACCCAGAGTCCGACTACAAACGAAGCCGCAAGAACCGACCACGAGGCAAGGTTAAAGGGAAGAAGAAGAAAGAGGACATGAAGTATCACCTAGACCACGTTCGAATAGAGAACCAATATGACATGGTCATCAACCCTTTGATTGATGGCATTGAGTTCCCAAATGCATGGTGGACAGTGGAATCAGCATCAATATCTTGTACATGGATACACTACACAAGATGAACTTGACGGAGACCAACCTAACGCGGACCAGCACTCTATTCCATGGCGTAGTTCCTGGTCGGGAGGCTTGATCCCTTGGGTGCATCACGCTTCCAGTCGCTTTTGGCGATGTTAAAAATTACTGATAAGAACGCATGACCTTTGAAGTGGTCCCCTTCAAGAGCGTGTACCACATCATATTTAGACGCGACATCTTCGACTCCTTCGTGGCCAAGCCATGCTTCGTCTACAACAAGCTAAAGATACCCGGACCAAACGGTGTCATCACCGTATCTAGAAGCTTTTTAAAGCCAATGGACTGCGAGATCGGAGAAGCAGCCTTTGCAGAAGTTGTCCTCTACAGCGAAGAATTCAAGGAGATCTAGAGCAAGGTTGATGCCTCGGAGATGCTGGCATCGTAGAATAAGATTTCTGACTCCGATCCCGCCTTCAAGGCCGCCATCGAAACCAATTTAGTGGAACTTGTGGTAGGCGATGCCTCTAAGGTCACCTGCATTGCGACGAACCTAGACCGTAAATAGGAAAGAGCGCTCATTGAGTTCCTCCATGAGAATAGGGACATCTTTTCCTGGCAACCTGTCGACATGAAAGGTGTACCTAGGGAACTTGCCGAGCATAGCTTGAATATTGATCCAAAATTCAAACCAGTGAAACAACCTCTACGATGCTTCGGAAACAAGAAGAGACGCGCCATAAGAAAAGAGATAGCTAGGTTACTTAAGGCTAGTTTTATCCGAGAAGTCCTTCACACGCAATGGGTAGCCAATCCTGTACTTTTCCCCCAAAAATGGAACCAAAGAATTAAGCATGTGCGTTGATTACACCGGCTTCAACAAAGCGTGTCTGAAGGATCCGTTTGCTTTGCCTCGCATTGACCAAGTCCTTGACTCGACGGCTGGCTCGGAACTTATGTGTTTTCTAGATGCATACTCGGGATACCACCTGATAAAGATGAGGAAGTTGGACCAATTGGCCACTTTGTTCACTACACCTTATGGCACGTTTTCTTATGTCACGATGCCCTTTGGGATGAAAAACACAGGTGCTACGTACCAGCGGAATATGCAGCATTGCCTACATGACCAGATTGGTTCGAACGTTCACGCCTATGTGGACGATATCATGGTGATGTCTAAAAAATAAAATGACTTAATCTTTGACTTGCAGGAACCTTTGATAATCTCCGGAAATATAACATGATGCTTAAAACAAAGCGTCTTCGGGGTTCCAGTCGACAAATTGTTGGGCTTCATCGTTTCCCAACGTGGAATCGAGGTCAACCCGGAGAAGATTAAGGCCATCCTAAACATTAACCGTCTAACATGCCTGAAGGACATCCAACGGATCACAGGCGGCGTCGCAGCAGTAATCCGGTTTGTCATCCGACTTGGAGAGAAGGATCTGCCGCTCTACAAGTTGTTGAAGAAGGCAGACAAATTTGTATGGACGGACGAAGCAGAAGCTGCGGTTAAGGAGCTAAAAGGGATACTATCTTCGGCTCATGTACTCGCAGCACCCGAGCCAATGAAGGCTATGTTGATTTACATGGCGGGCACCAAACGGGTTATCAGCATCGTCGTCGTGGTGAAGCAGAAAGAACCAACGCATGAGTACGGAGTACAATGACCAGTTTACTATGTAAGCGAGGACTTGACGGAGTCCATGCAGCGGTATCCACACTACCAGAAGCTAGCTTATGGAGTGTTCCTTGCTTCTCGGAAGCTAAGGCACTACTTCCAGGAGCACCCTATAATAGTAGTGAGCAAGGCTCCACTGTCCGACATCATCAACAATAGCAACGCCACGGGATGGGTCGTGAAGTGGGGCATTGAGTTTACCGCCTTCGAGATCACTTACAAGAGACGCGACGCTATCAAATCACATGTCTTGGCAGATTTTATTGAAGATTGGAAGAAGATACTAGATGCAACCCCTGTACCAGAGCCAAAATATTGGGTAATGCACTTTGAAGGATAAAAGCTACTCAATGGCTCGGGGGCTGGTGTACTACTACAGTCACCAACAGGGGAAAAACTGCACTATGTTTTGCAGATCCAATTTGAGGCTACAAATAACATGGCAGAATATGAAGCACCCATTCACGGACTTCACGTAGCCAAGGATATTGGCATCAAGTGCATAGTTTGCTGTGGAGATTTCGACTTAGTTGCCCATCACGTGGATGGCATATGGAACGCGCGGAACCCTATGATGGAGGCATATCGAGACGAAGTGGACGAGATAGCCAAGTGCTTCGAAGGCTACAAAGTCAAGTATGTCAAAAGGGAGGAAAATGAGGCGGCTGATCTACTGTCAAAGCTTAGATCAGGGCGCAAACCAATTCCGCCTGGTGTTTTTTTGGAGCATCTACGGACCCCATCCGTGAAGGGAGTGGACCTCGAGAACCCGGATAGATTAGACTCATTTGTCCATACAGTAACAAAAGTCCCTCCGGCTTGGACAAAACCGTTCATGGAATATCTCGTACACGGAACTTTGCCCATCGACGAGTTCGAAAGTCAGCAAGTAGCACGTCGAGAAAAGGGCTATACCATAATCAATGGGCAGCTCTAGAAAATAAGTACCACTAGTGTATACCTGAAGTGTGTCTCCCAGCAAGAAGGTACTGAAATCCGTCGTGAGATCCATCTCGGAGATTGCGGGCATCACGTCGTTCCTCGATCGTTGGTCTCCAAAGTCTTCCGTAAGGATTCTACTGGTTGACCGCGAAGGAGGAAGCCGACAAGCTGTTTGAGTCATGCATGGGATGCTAGTACTATGCCCGACAACCACATGTACCAGCTCAAGAATTGTGAACTATATCAATAACTTGACCGTTTGTAGTCTGAGGGCTTGACATGGTTGGTCCATTACAGAAGGCACCTTATGGATTTACGCATCTGCTAGTAGCAGTTGACAAATTCACAACATGGATAGAAGTTAAACCCATTAGAAATCTTGATGGGGAAACTGCCCTTAGGTTTTTCCGGGATCTAGTGGTGCGATTTGTTCTCCCATATATCATTATCACCGACAATGGAAGCAACTTGTCACTTGGAGCAGTGGAAACTTATTGTTGGGAGAAGGGCAACCAACTTGATTTGGCATTTGTGGCACATCCACAATCCAATGGACAAGTTGAGCGAGCCAATGGATTAATTCTGCAGGAAATAAAGCCACGTCTACAAGCACCTCTACATAGAGCAGCTGGAGCCTGGGCAGAGGAATATTTCCATCTGTTTTATGGAGTTTATGAACTACTCCCAACAGATCCATCGTCTACACCCCTTATTTCATGATTTATGGAGCAGAAGCAATTCTACCCTCTAACATCCTCCGTGATTCACCAGGAGTTTCCGCCTACGACGAGGATGATGCTGAAGAATCCAGACGCCTAGATGTAGACCTTCTCGAGGAAGAGCACGTATTGGCATGCCAAAGAATCTCCATCTACCAGCAGAAGCTACGCAGCTACCATAGTCACCGTGTTCGGCATCGTTCATTTAAAGAGGGGGATCTGGTTCTCCGACCACTACTAGGAAAACGGCTATAGGTAATCCACACTTCTGTGGCGCACTTGCTAGTAGTGCCCCACGGGTAAAATAGGCGTGGCGCACTGCCCATAAGTGCCCTACGGCTAATTGCCATAAGCGTGGCGCATATGGGGGTGGTGCGCCACGGCTATGTGTGGGCCAGGAAAGGTGGCCGTAACACACATACCCGTAGCGCACTAGGTCAAGGTGCGCTACGGATGTGTCACTTAGCCGTAGCGCACCTTGACCTAGTGCGCTACGAGCATGTGTGCTGTAGCAGCTGGGTCAACTTATTTAGGTTTTGCAAAAAATAAAAGAAAATGATAAACACTTCCAAAAATAAAATCATTTCATATTTAGTTAGGTAATGTGGTCTAGTTTGTAGGAAAATTAACAAACATGAATTTCGACTTTTTATGCAAAAAAATTTATGCCACGGTAAAACGGCCGTAACTTTTGCATACGATGTCGGAAAAATACGTATAATATACCAAAATGACGAGAACGAGATTCCGCATTCGCTTAGCGCACCACCACCTAGTGCGCCATGGATAAGATTGGGCGGGATTCAAAATTTGAATCCTCACCCCGCCCACCTACCCCTTTTCTTTTCCCTCCCCTTCTCTCCTTTTCCTTTTCCTCCCTTCTCCTTTCCTTCTTCTTCTACGCCTTATCCTTCTCATTTTCCTTCTCCTCCTTCTCATTTTCCTCCTCCTCCTTCTCTTTCTCTTTCTCCTTCTTTCTCTTTCTCCTTCTCCTTCTCCTCCTCTTCCTCCTCCTTGCAGTGAAGATGGTGACGACGTCCTCCTCCTTGCAGTTCCGACGATGAGGCGGTGGGCTCCTTCTTCTCCTCCTCTTCCTCCGCCTTGTAGTTCCGACGACGATGAGGCCTCCTCTTCTTCTTCTCCTCCTCCTCTTCCTCCACCTCTTCCTCCTCTTCTTCTCCTCCTCTTCCTTCTCTTCTTCTCCTCCTCCTCCTTCTTGCAGTTCCGACGACGACGACGAGGTGACGACGATGAGTCGATGAGGCGACAAAGACGACCTGCACCGACGAGCGACGACACTGACGACGAGATCTAGATCTGCCGCTTTTTTGAATTTTGAAATTTATATCCGTGGCGCACAGCACGTAGTCCACCACGGTTATCGTTTCATACGCGTGGCGCACCTGGACTACTTTCCGTGGCGCACTGGCATGTGCGCCACGCCTATCTCGACACAACCGTGGCGCGCAGGCCGAAAGGCGGCTGAAAGATAGCCGTGGCCGAGGCGTGGCGCTAGTGCGCCATGGATTTTTCAAAAGTGCGCCATGAACAGGCGTTTTCCTAGTAGTGGACTTCAGCATAAGAAGTCACACAAAATATCCCCGCCATGGGAAGGACCGTTCATCATAAGAAAGGATCTACTCAATGGTTCCTATTACCTCGTTGACAATCGTGAGCTAGAGGATAGGCCAAACGAGCATCATAAGCGTAAGCGGCATGACCCAGATGATGACTACCCGGAGCTTGATCAACCATGGAACATAGCATTGCTATGTCCTTTCTACACTTAGCATATTTTACTATCTACTGTATATCTCTTATATGATCAATGAAATAAAGCTCCTTGGTTCACTCATATGATTGAGTCTTGTACCTCCTTCAGTGTTCATTTTCGGATCATATCAAAACCTTTATGCGCAAGTTTTGCATTTGCACTTATGAAAATTCTGCCTAAGGGCATTAGCTTAAGTGTTCTAGTCTACAGTTCTTTTTTGTTTTTATGTGGATTTTGGAGTAGTGACTTTCGGCACTCGAAGTCGGCGATTTTGTACTTAGGTGCCTGATGGTGCCATTATATATCATCACCTGAACTCATAAACTCCGACTAAGGGTCTTCTGACTCATGAAAATTCAAGCATAAAAACCAGAGTAATGGATAAGCCAGCAATTGCTTAAAAAATATATACATGCTGGAATTAGTTCTTAAGCAGCTGGAAGCTTATAGCCATATTTTTTCGCCTTAAGGTAAAACCATTTTTTCCGCATACACACAACATCAAGAGGTGACAAATATTACATAGTGTTTTTTTACTTCTCTGGTGTAGGAGACTTTCAGGTAGCGTCATCGGCCGCAGGAGAGCCATCTTGGTTGGCATCGATAACCTCAAGAGGCATGAAGGTGTTCGCATCAACCAACTGGGCGACCCTGGTATTATAGCCAGCAAGCGAAGGCCAGATAGCACCGTGATCGATCTTCTGTCCATCTTCGTCTATGTCTGGCAAGCCAGAGGTCACCGTGTCCATGTTAACTTTGGCATAGTGAGAATTGACCATGGCTAGAGTCATCCTTGCGCCAGCCCGGGTATATGAAGCCTTCCAGCTTACGATACGCTCGGGGGCTCAGCGAAGGATCTCCGAGTACTTTATGAGAGAGTCCACTGCCTTAACATTGATGTCTAAGGCCTTGGCGGTCTCTTTTGCTTGGGTGATGGAGGTGCTAATGAAGTTGCGGGCAAGAACCATGCATTCCTTTAGCGGAGAAGGATTATTGGTCAAACCAATAGGAGCTGCATTTCTGACCAAAATGTTTGAGTACCTGGATTACATAAGTACAAGACGGAGAATTCTTACCAAAGAAGCTATCCTCAGCTTGCTGGAGAATCTCCACCATTGAGTCCTATACCTTACGGAGGGTCTTGTATGCCTGAAGGTTGCGAATGTTTTGCTTGTTGGCAGCTTTGTTCTGCTCCTTGAGGATTGCAATTTCCTTTTTAAGGCGGTTGATTTCCGTGTTTGCGGATTCTTGCACAGCAGCCATTGCATCTTCATGCATCTTTAGCGAGCCAGCCCTCTCTTGTTTCATGATCTTGTTTTCGCTATCTAGCTCTTGTATGTGCTTGGATTGCTCAACAATGTCCTTGGCCTTGGAGAAATGACATAGCATAATGAGTAGTCGGAAATTGACGATGCAAGGCCAAATTTAGCATGAAACTGAAAAGAAAACAGACTCTTGCCCTTGGTGATTTGTTCCTTCAAGAAGGCGTTTTTACCCTTTTCAGCTTCAAGGTCCGCACACATCTTATGGAACTTGTCATTGGCAGCATTCCTCCGAGTATTCTCACTCTGAAAAAAGAGCAAGGTTACTTAGTCTACTTAGAGCATCTAGCCGGATAAGTATCCGCCTAGAAGTCTTGGGGTCTACAGTACGAGTTTTAAACTCAACTCTATGCTTATTCTTTCTTTAAGCATCTAGTCGAAACTAATTCTGTGGCAACTAGAGGCTTGTACTTAGGGGCTACAATGCAAAGTTTCTAGCTTAGTCACTCTTAGAGCATTTAGACCCAAAGACCTATGGTTTTCCGTCTAAATCCTCGGGGGCTATAGCGGGATACTACATATGAAATGCAAAAGGCATGCAAAACTTACAATTGTGATGATCCTGAGGTTGCTGGTGCTCTCAGAAAATATATTGCTAAAAACAAGGGTGTTTACACGGACAATCTCTGCCTCTTTGAGCAGCTCCTCAAGGTGGCACGTAGGATAAGTCGGTGTGGCACCACGAGCCAGAGTTGAGCTACTCGGTGTGAGCACCGGGTAGAAAATCTTGGGAAGCTCAGTTGGCATCTTGGGTTTAACGGCTCCTCCTATGGCAGAAGTTCCACCTTCCACCACCGCCTTACCGCTACTAGTGGCATCCTTAGCCGGAGCTTCAGCCACTTTGGAGGACATGCTCTCCTGTGTCGCCTATTCGCCAGCAACGTGGGGCTCCGCGATAGTGTTTCAGACCTCCTGAGAACGAGTTGGGTCCACTTCCATGGCGGAAGGTGCATACACTACCTTAGCCGGAGAACCAGTTGGTGTGGCAGAAGTTCGACGCTCGGAGTAGGAGGGGCGATGGCGGGAGATGCTTGGACAAACATTTATTTGATGTTTTTAGAAGCCCCTGATGTTTTGGAGGTCTTATTCAAAATCACACTAGGCTTCTTCCTGAAACGTGCAAACGTATAAGTACGGGAATGAGATAAGAAAAAGACGATGTCGGATGATAAGAAGCTTACACAACGGTTGGTGCCTTTGTCAACGGGATACCAGTCATTCTTCTTTTCTCCGCCTCTAGGGAGGCGGTGGTTCTCTTGGAGGCTCCACCCTCCGTCCGTTTTTTCTTGCCTCCATCGGCAGCGTTAGAGGTGGATCTCTTCCGCTTTCGCGCCAACGGGACGTCGTCGTCAGACACGACAGTGAAGTCCTTCATCTTGGGGTCATAGACTTGGACAGCCATGCTACCTTCATCCAGATTCCCAAGTTGTTAAGTGATACGTCATAAACGTATCTATAATTTTTGATGCTCCATGCTTGTTTTGTATCTACTTTTCTTTGCGTTATCTTTACTTTGAGGTGTTTTTATATGTTTTTTGGACTAACCTATTGACAAGTTGCCACAGTGCCAGTTGCCCGTTTTCTTCTGTTTTTGGTGCCAGAAAAGGAAAAAAATCAATATTCTCGGAATTGGATGGGACGAAAGCCAATGTCAATATTTTACCGTGGGGAATACGAAGTCTGAATACAAGACGGAGGGGAGGCACCAGGGGGCCACACACCTAGCGGCGCGGCTAACTCTAGCCCGCGCCTGGGGGTGACCACCCTGGGAACCCCCTGCCTCTCCTCTTCGCCTATAAATACCCCCCGATACCAAAACCCTAAGGACCCGATCAATCTTCCATGAAATAGTTTGTAGCCGCCGCCACCATCGTCCCTATACCGGGGGGGGGGGTCAGAAGCTCTTCCTGGCACCCTGACGGAGGGGAGATCAACTTGGAGGCCTTCTTCATCATCATGCCAGCCTCCGATATGAAGCGTGAGTAGTTCCACCTTGGACTACGGGTCCATGTAGTAGCTAGATGGTTGTATCTCCTCCTTTGTGTGCTTCCATGTTTAGATCTTGTGAGCTCCGTTCATGATAAAGATCTAATCTATTTGTAATCATGCATGTTGTGTTTGCGGGGATTCAATGGATATTGAGATTATTATGTTGGTTTGATTAATGGTTTTTTCTCTACGATTCTATCATGTCTGTGTTGTTTGTGATCTTGCATGCTCTCCGTTGTTAGTAGCTATCTGAGACGAGTAGATGATAGTAACTCCAAGAGGGATTATTTATGCTCGATAGTGGGTTCAGGCCTCTATTTAATCTAAGGGAAGTGATAGAAATCTCTAAGGTTGTATATGTGCTGTTGCTATGAGGGATAAACCAACGGTCTCTTGTTCATGGAACAAGTGGATTGTTTACCTTACACACTTTGCTTAAAGCAGTAATCTGTTGCATGCAACTTAACACTGGAGGGGGGTCGGATGATAACCTGAAGGAGTCATAGATGCAGTTGGACGGCGGTCTATGTATCTGCTTGTTGTATTGCCCAATTGAATCTCATAGGATCATGAATGTCTAGTATTGCATTGTTATGCCTTGCTCAGTCCTGTTAATTGCCCTGCTGTAATTTGTTTACCCAACATGCCATGTTTGTTTATCTTAAGGAGAACACCTCTAGTGAACTATGGACCCCGGTCCAATCTATACCATTGATACATATTCCACTGTTACAATTTACTTTCTGCAAAGGTACTATTATCTTCCACACCATACAGCCAATCCTTTGTTTACAACAAACTAGTGAGATTGACCACCTCAATGTTCATTGGGGAAAGTATTGAGTTTGTGTTGTGCAGGTATCCAAGTTGCTAGCAACACCTTTGAGTCGTTTCCTTCCTCCTACTGGTTCGATAACCTTGGTTTCTTTGTGAGGGAAGGCTTGCTGCTGTGCTCATCATACCTTCCTCTTGGCGTGTCCCAACAAATCTCTACACCACACCATCATTAAGTCAATCCTAAGTGTTAGATGCAAAGGTATGTGCAAGACGGAAGAACTGGAGTATATGTCATACACGAAAAATAAATGAGTACATTGATACGTCGGAAACGTATCTTTAATTTTTGATGCTCCATGCTTGTTTAGTATCTACTTTTCTATGTTTTGTCTACACTTTGAGGTATTTTTATACACTTTCTGGTACTAACCTATCAACAAGATGCCGTGATTGCGCTTCTGTTTCTTGCTTTTGGTTCGTAGGCGTAAAATCAATATTCTCGGAATTATGCGGGACAAAAGCCAAAGTCAATATTTCACCGTGGGCGTCATGAAGCCATAAGGGGAGACGGAGAGGTGCCAGAGGGCCACCACACCCCCCCAGGCGCGGGCTAGGGTGGACCCGTGCCTGGGCAGGGTGTGGCCCCTCCGGCCGCCTCCTAGCCTCGCCTCTTCGCCTATAAGAAGCCCCTGATGCAGAAACCCTAAAGAACCCATCATACTTCCAAAAAAACCTTCGTAGCGTCGCCACCACCGAAAGGAGATTCGGGGGACAGAAAGTCTCTGTTCCGGCATCCTGCCGGGACGGGGAAGTGCCCCCGGAGCCATCTCCATCGATCTCCATCGCCATCTTCATCACCGTTGGTGATTCCCATGATGAGGAGGGAGTAGTTCTTCCTAGAGGCTAAGGGCTCTACCAGTAGCTATGTGTTCATGTCTCTCTCTCTCTCTATGCATGGTCATATTGCGATCATGAGCTTTGTAATAAAGTAGATCTACCTTGCTAGTCAAGTGCTTTAATAGATCTCTGCTCTCCCCATGTGTATGAAAGTGACAGCATGCACGCCATGGTGGCACTTAGGTTTGAGTCTACATAAATACTCTTTGTTCTTTAATAGATCTATGTTTTTCCCCACGTGTGTGAAAGTGACAGCGTGCATACCGTGTGTGGCACTTTGGGTAGATTGAATATTTGTTATGAGTTATATTTGGAGTTGGATGTCTCTATGAAATTGTGGTGTTTGTTGGAACCATATAGCGCTCAAGGTGACAGTGTGGGGTTATCTAGATTGGGGAAGGCGGACTTTGAGGTGTGCTGTTATAGCCCTACGATGGATTAGAGTGCCCAACCGAAGAGTAGTTAAGAGTAGTATCATGAAGAGAGGATATTTATATGAGAGAGTGTTCACTAGTGAAAGTATGATCCCTAGGCCTTGTTTCTAAGCATTGAAATACCGTTTGCTACTAGATCTCTTGCATGTTTGCTTGCTTCCTTCTTGTTGCCTTTAGTCTTTACCTCACTCTCAAGCTATTTTATGGCACCGTTACCACTTGTATTTCACTATCTCTTCGCCGAACTAGTGCACCTATATTGGGTGTGTTGGGGACACAAGTGACTTCTTGTATCTTGATTGCCGGGTTGCTTGAGAGGGATAACTTTGACCACTTCCTCCCTGAGTTTGATAAACCTTGGGTGATCCATTTAAGGGAAACTTGCTGTTGTTCTACAAACCTCTGCACTTGGAGGCCCAACAACTGTCTACAAGAATAGAAGTGCGTAGACATGAAGTTATTTTCTGGCACCGTTGCTGGGGAGGTAAGGAAAAAGGTACTCACATACTCCGGCGTGAGTGCTCAAAGTTATTTCCTTTAGATTTTGTAATTTTGTATTTTTGTTTCTTGTTTTCACTAGTTAGGCTTAATGGTAAACAACAACAAAATTAGAGAGCTTTATAGTGTTTACCTTGAGTTAGGAGATGAAGTGTTTGAAGAGAAAATTAAAAAACCTATGGATCTTTATTTGCATGCTAATAGCAATGTTATTAGTATGACTTCTTTGGACACCATTATTTCTAATGCTATGGAAAAGTCTAAGCTTGGGGAATCTAGTTTTTATGAAAATGATCTTTTTAGTTCCCCAGCTTTGGAAGATAGCTATTCTATTGCTTATGATAATACCAAACCTCCAATATATGATGATTACAATGATGAATATGATATTTTCAGTCCACCTACTATTAAGGACAAAGTTAGTTGTGATTACAATCTGCCTCCTATATTTGATTATTATGGTGATGAGAATAACAATGATAGCTATTTTGTTGAATTTCCTCCCACTACAATTAATAAGAATGGCTATTCTTATGTGGATAGTAATAATCATTTTATGCATGTGGCTCATGATAAGAATGTTTTATGTGATAGTTATATTGATAATTTTATTCATGATGCTACTAAAAGTTATTATGAGAGAGGGAAACATGGTTTTATGCAAAGGTGGTGCACTTTCCCCACAAGACTTGGGTTTCACCAAGACAAGATCTTTCAGAAGCCTTCCCTTAGACCAGAATGGACGCGTTCCAACCTATCAAACCCTACCATCATTTTAGAACAATTTTTATATTCTAAACATGCATACACAAGTTTCTGCAAAAACAAACAATTTAATAGAAACAATTTACTAAACAAAGTGCATGGTCAGAAAGTACTTGTCTTGCTGATTCCATTGATATAAAATTTGCAAAATTTGGACGTGTGGTTTGAAAGTTATGAATTTTTCAAATTGGAACATCTAATAGACAAGTTTCTGTTTTTAAAACAGATTCCAGGCCACGTGTCGTGTTGCTATTTGCTGGTACCGGTTCGCATGGATCAAGCAATGTGAGGCGTTGGATCTAATGACGATCGTGCGGCACATATCTATCCATACCCTTTCGGTTAAGTGAATCTATCGCGTCACTTCGATCCAGATCGGACAGTGCACAACACACTTTCCATCGAGTGGCGGCGCTGGCGGCGGCAGGTGGTGGCGGAGCGGTCAGATGGTGGCGGTGTCGACATTACAGGAAGCGAGAGATCGAAGGGAGAAGCTCACCGAGTTCGCCGTGGCGTGGGGAAGCTCAAGGTGGTGGTAGCTCGTCGAGGGGCGCACGGTGGTGACGGTGATTGCTCGCCGGAGAGATGCCTGGCGACGGGCTCGTACTGTCGTTGTCGGGGACGTCGCTACAGAGCACGGGAGAGGGATTAGAGGGTGTTGTTAGATGCGTCGCCGAAGGCAGTAATGCGTATTTACGCCGGCTTCAATGGACAGAAACGGCGAGGAGAGGTTGGGGGCGTGGTCACCGCGGGGAGGGCGGCAGAAGCGATGGTCGTCTCGGCGAGAGAGAAAAGAAAGTGGGGTCCAAATGATTGACTTTGGGTGGCTTTTCCGGTTCAAACGCGTTTTCAATGAGGAAAGAGGAGTGCTTGGCCTTAGTGAATTTGCCAGATGGGTTGGGTTTGTTTTCCATTTTTTTATACTAAACCTTTTTCTTTTCTGTTTTTGAATATTCTGATTTGATTTTCATTCAAACAATTCAAGCAACAAATCAATTCAAACCTCAACCAAAATTTGTGTAGATTCATATACTGATTTATAACACATTCCAAAGTCAAATTTAGAATAATTTATTTATTCTTTTTAAGGTCTTTTAATTATTTAAAATAGGCTCTAGTATTAATTAAATAAGATTTAATAATATTTTTCAATCTCCATTTGAATTCAAATCACCACCAAACTTTGGGTGAATTTTAATTCTGTTTATCAACATATTTCAAAGTCCAAACTAGATAAATTATTTTATTCTTTTAGGATCTATTAATAGTTAAATAAATAGTCCATAGTCTTTAATTCAAATAGGATTTAATTTATTTAAAAAAAAATTCTATTTGAAATCTAAATAATACAAAAACCTTTTCAGTAGGTTTCATTTCAAAATATAAAACACTTGGAATTCTTATTTTGAAAATCTATAATAAATTTTTAATGTTTATTTGAAAGGAAAAGGCCTTTACTTAAATAAAATTGGATATTAGTAAATCCTTATTATTTTATTTAAACTAACCTTTATTCTTTTTAACAAATAGAAATAATTTATTTCATTTGCTTGGCCAAGATTTAATTTGGCTCTTTAAAATAATCCTCATTTATATTTCTACCTTTGCTTTTGAAAACCATATCTTTTTATTAAAATATTCAAAAATAGTGATTCCAACTATTATAACTTTATTTATTATCTGTGTATCTTTTTAATTGTCTTTAGGATTTTATTTGATCAAAATAGGTTTTGATGTTTCCTATTGGAATCAAAAGTTTCTTCTCACCCTAAATTTCAACAATTGTTTATTTTGTTTATTTATTTTTCACATAACAAGATTTGGAAGATCTTGGGATGTGACAATATTACTCTCAGAATTGACAGTGAAGTGCACTGTTCAATATTTCATCATTGAGTAATCTTTTAAAGGGGCAAGTTTCACCAATATGAAAGAATATATCTTTCATAATTTCAAGCCATAAGTCAAATAAACAGCAAGGAGGGGAAAGTTTCACTATCCAAGTAAAAGGTAACCTGATAAAAGTAACTCTCAAATTCAGAACATATCCACAAGTGTGCAGTGCAGCAAAGACACACACCAAATCGCATGGTGTGTCTTGCTAGCACCATAACAATCACACAAAACTGCTTTCCAAATTAGTGGGGAAGCACTAGTGCATCTCTTCACTGCTCACACCACACAAGAACAGCTAGTTTAGCCAGAGCCAAATAAACCAGCAACACAATCTCACACCAGATAAAGCCACATATCACCTGATGGTGACATAAGGAGGGGGAGGATCAAGTGAATAGCAAGGCCAAGCTCAAAGGATCTAGGAGGAGCAGAGTTTATCAAGGCCAAGCACAAGCATCAGGGGAAGGACTGGATTAGACCAGCAACACCACTAGCACATCAAGCCATCACAATCATAGATTTTATGGTGAGTATCATAAACAACCACATGATCTGTTTATCTTATCCAAGCAGAATATATCTGCTGATGCATAAGACAACCTCTCAATAATCACCCAAGTGGGGTGAATGTATCCTAGAGGTTTTAAATATAAAGATCATGATTAAACTCTAATAAAAACACCAAATTCTCAAACCAGCCTCACAGAATTGGTGATACCAAAGGCAACTTCTATATTCTATGATTTGTTCTTACAACATCTGGGCACAGATCCAAGAAGGAGTAGCACCTCAGATTTTATAAGCCACAAAAAAAACCATACACTTAACCAACTAGGATCCAAGATCTAGTAAGCAGCTGATGTCTTAATTAATTTTGAAAATGACAGCAAAATAGGAACTTAGTTCCTAGAGCCTCAGACCAGCATCATTGTGTTGATCAAACAATAAGTTTCCCAACTTATCTATCAACATCCATCAAGTCCCATAAATGACCATAAGTATAGTCAGCAACAAGATCTACTTATGTACCATCCTAAGAAGGTTTCATAAGCACTGACCTTATCACAAAGACAATCAAATAGTCTAATCTACACAAATAATCATCTAGTATGAGATTATTTGTTTTAAACCAAATATATTGATCCTATGGTTGATTGATGATTTCCAAAGCTTGGACAAAGATTTCAAAACAAAATATGAATTTAAAACCATTTTTATACCTTTATTAAAACAATGGTAAATGCACTATTTTCTTTTAAAATTTCAAAGTACCAAAGTAAGTTTGAGTGAACAATAGTGCTAATTTCCCAATTAAGAGCTGGATCCATCCTACAAAAACCCAGAACAAATTTGAATTTGGTTCCTGGAAAATCAAACTGAAAATGAAAAAGATAAAAGAATTGGTAAAAGTCCAGTGCTGCTAAACTAGCCTAGTACCAGAACCGGCCCAAAAGCCCACCCAGGCCATTCCCCCTCTGCTTCTTCTCTCACCCATGCGAAACCTACCCCGCAGCCACTGACTCTGGGCCCTCTCCACGTCATCGTTGTCTTCCCCAAAATCCCGCGCGCGACCACGTCGTCTCCGGCCGTTTCCTCCTCTTCACTGCCATGATCAATTGCATTGATTCACCACGAGATTTTTGCCCCTGCTCTGGTTATTTAGTCACCACCTCGCCGCGGTCCTTTCCCCCCAAACACCCACACCCAGTCGCCCCCAGGCTGCTCGTATTTGAGCTCACTCCGCTGTTGTACCAACGAACTCCGGCGGTGAATTCCGGTGAGCACACTCCATCTCTTGCCTACTGATCTTGCCAGTATGATCTCTGCAACCTTGCGCATCGTCTAACCCCACTGGTGCATGCTGTAGGGGTTCGTAGCATGGAAAACAAAAAATTTCTACCGCATACAAACAAACAAGCCAAGATCTATCTACTAGATTGTAGCAACGAGTCGATAGAATAACTCACCCTCGAAGATTCCAAAGTGTTTAACGAGAGCGGATTCTCGTGGGTGATGTAGTCGTACTCTTTCCGATCTCAAGATTGTGTAGACGATCCTTCCATTGCGTTAAAAGCTCATGCAATCGGTCACACATTGATTTGACGAAGACCTTCCTCTGCCTTGTTCCAGCAGGCAGCGGAGGTTGTAGCACTCTCCTTGAGATTCCGGCAGCACGACGGCGTGGTACCGGAAGTAGAGGGAAGATCTCGCGGGGCTTCGCCTTGAGCCGGAGCGAGTATGGTTGTCACATCCCAAGATTTTCCAATTCTTGTTATGTGAAAAATAATGAATAAAATAAAACTTTGTTGATTTTCAGAGTGAGAAGAAACTTTTTGATTCCAATTGGAAACCTTCAAACCTATTTCATCAAACAAATCCTAAAGGGATTTGTAAAGTTAAACAATTAATAAAGAAAATATTAAATTTGTGAAAGTACTTTTTGGATCCTTTAATAAAAAGATTTGGTTTTTCAAATGAAAAGGTAGAAATATAAATAGGGATTATTTTATAGAGCCAAATTAAACCTTGGCCAACATTTTGAAATAAAATGTTTGCTTTGATTAAAAGAGTAAAGGTTTATTTAAATAAAATAATGAGAGTTTATTAATAAACCAATTTTATTAAAATAAAGGTTTTACCATTTTAATTAAACATCAAAAACTTGTTAAATTATTTTAAACAAGTTTTGCAAGTATTTTATTTTCAAATAAATCCTACTGATTTGGTTTTGATAATATTTAGATTTCCAAAGGAGATTTTAAATAAAACAAATCCTATTTTAATGATTAAGATCTATTTTATTTAATTATTAAATAGATCTTAAAAAGAATAAAATTATTATTTTACTTTGGACTTTGGTTTTGTGATGTTAAACAGAACTAAAACTCAATACAAAGTTTGGTGGAAGTTTGATTTGATTTGTTGTTTGAATTGTTTGATTAAATTTCAAAACAGAAAATCAAATGGAAAAAGAAAAACAGAAGTAGTAAAAAAATGAAAGAGACGACCCAGCCCAGCTAAGCCCCCCTGGCCCAGTCCAGCCCACATATCCCCCTCGCCCCCGAAGCGTTTTCCTTACCGCAGAAAGAACCCATGCGATCTTGAACACTGCCCCCACCTCCACTCTCTCTTTCTTTCAGCGTGACAAGGCCCCACAGCCACAGTCACTGTCTTCTTCCTTCCTCTCTCTCCCGTTTCTACCAATTGATTCGCGAGTTAAATTCGTGTCAATGCCGCTGTTAATCCGCCCAGTAAACATGCCCAACTAATCGCCCCTCTCCGCTCTTTCTTTCCCCCAAAACAGCGCATCCCCTCTACCCCTAGGCTGCTCTAATTCGAGCTCGCATTCCACTGTCTCCGGCGAGCTTCTAATGTCGATTCCGGCGAGACCACCCACGTCCACTGCCCCTGGTTGCCACTAGGGTACTCGCCAGCACCAGACGCATCCTCTAGTACCTCCAGCTCGGCCACGCTCGTTCCAGAACGTCGACAACTTCTCCAAGTCGTGCGTCGCTGCGTCTGTTCTTTCTTCGGCGACCTCCCCAGGTAACCTCCGTTCGCCCCAGCACCTCCCGATGATGCTCGCATACTCCCCTCTCTCGTGCGCATCTAACGACGCCCGAGCGTACCCGTCGCCAGGAGCAACTTCGGCGAGCCATTGTCCTCACCCCCGTGCGCCCCTGACCTTGTGGAGACCACGTCGAGAATCAGCGCAGCCCTGCGAACCCGGTGAGCATATCCTGACCTCTCGCTTCACCTTCACGGCACCGCCCGTCGCAGCTCGCCAAGAGGCTACCAGCCGCCCATCTCTGGCTAGTGTGTTGTGCACCGTAGGATGTAGATCCAAGCGCCACGATAGAACAGGATCGAAGGGGTACGAATAGCTCTGTGCCGCACGATCTGTTTAAAATCCAACGCACCAGAGAGATCGATCCAACCGAAATGGTATGGACCAATAGAAACGTTCCACGTGGCCCTGACTATTCTAATAAAAACAGATTTGATCTATTTGGTGTTCCAATTTGTAAATTCCATAACTTTTAATCCACACGTCCAAAATTTGCAAATTTTATATCAATGGATTCAGAAAAGAAAACCCTGGCCAACCATGCCATTTGTTTAGTAAAAAGCTTCTGGTAAAATGTTTGTTTTTGCAGAAACATTTGTATGCTTGTTTAGGTTATAAAAATTATTCTAAAATGATTTTGAGGATAAAATCTTTGGAAAATGGTGTGTTTTGAACCTACTGACCATAGGAAACACTTATTGGTTTCAAAAATGTATTTGGTGAAGAAAAAGAATGAATCTTGGATTTAAACCAATTCTAGTCAAATAAAAATATAGTTTATTTATTAAAATGGTTTTGGAAGAAAACTTTTGAGAAATGTTTTGGAAATAAACTCTCTGACCCTAAACACATGTTTTTATGGTTTGAAAACATATTTTGTGAATCCTATAGATTAATGCCTTATTAAAAACATTTCTACACCACATAAATTGATACTTTGTTTAGAAGAGGGTTTATAAATTGAAACCTTTTGCAAATGACTTTGCCACTTTATAAAATGACCAATAGGTGTTTTCAAATGTTTATAACCTATTAGAAACCACTTTTACAAATAAAACAACCCTTTTACATGCTTGCATATGTTTTTTTGTTTTATTATTTTATGTGATGTTTTGCTTGAATGGTAGATTGAAATATTGTTTGCTTGATTGAATTGTAGTGACTTGAAGTGTGTGAACATTGAAAATATCAAGAAGTGAACCTATACTCTACCAAAAAGGCAAGTGATGCTTCATACTTTGTCCCATTATTTTCATTATGCATTAGTGATATTTCTAAGTAGGACTGCATGGAATTTTGCTAAGTATAAACCATGCCATGGGAAAACCTAGTAGATGAAAACCTCAGTAGAATTTCCTAAGTTAAGATTCCTACTACTATCATGCTTAGCTTAGATAATAGAAAACAAGGGTGGAATATATACATTCATACTATGGAAAAATTTCTAAGTCTGAGGACTTGTGTTTTTGTTTAATAAAACAACTAAGTTAATGAATCACCTGGGTGGAAAGGGACTTGCTTGGTGATTTTTGGTTGAGTGGTTACACAAGGCCCATGGCTATGGTTTACCTTGTGTATCACACTTGTGGATTTCCACCCAGGAACAAAGAGATTTGAGATGTCAAATGTTGAGAAGCTTCAAGTGTAACCACTTGGCATTATGGGCTCTGCCTGGATCACATAGGTTGCTAGAACTTAGCCATTTGGATGGTTGGTGGTAGTGGGATGATATGTTGGAACGCGTCCATTTGGTCTAAGGGAAGGCTTCTGAAAGATCTTGTCTTGGTGAAACCAAGTCTTGTGGGGAAAGTGCACCACCTCTGCAGAGTGTAAAATCTAATTACTTAGGCATGTCCCTGGTAAAGGACAAATTGAGCATCAAGACATGGAAGCTATCAAGAATCTCATCATCCAAATTTCTAAGTTAAAACTTGTGGATTGAACAAGGGTTAAAGGATCTTCAATCTTTGATTGGTAGATGCCTTGGGTGATTTTTGTCAAGCAAAAACTTAGTGTTTTCAAAAGATAAGGAAAAATCTATTTTTGAGCAATGCAAGCCTCAACAATACTTTGCCAAATGCATATAGATGATAGAGTCCACTATACTACCATAGTATCACTTGCCAATACAATTCAAATGTATTGACCCTTGTGGCTGTAACTTGTTATGTTGAAGGTTTGATTGATATTAGTGAAGTTTTATGATTAGGATTACAAGTCTACAACCAACATGTCTGCATGTGGCACTTTGAAGAAGAAGGACCCCATGCTTATAGATATTCTGCTGCAATGTAATGTATTAGCCAAATGAGCTACGAAAGATGTAATAAATTATTTTGTTCCTGGTTATAAAGTTGTATTATGACCTTTGTTTCTTGATATTACATCTTAACTGTGGATGCTAGCTATTGATCCAGGGACTAGCATTGTAGACACATGGGACTCTACCTTATTAAAGGTTGGGAACCTTACAATGGTGGACTATGAGAGAGCCTCAGTGATCTAGGGTTTAGAAACACCAAGTAGAAGGGGCTAGGTCGGCGGCTAGGGCAACTAGAAGACCTAACTCGGCGGCTTGGGAGAAACCCTAGGGCGGCGGCTATGGTGGGCGGCGGCGGCTAGGGTTAGGGTTTAGAGGGGCAAGGTGTGTACTTGGAGGGGCAACCCTGCCCCTCCTTATATAGGTGGAGGGGGCGCGCCAAGGGGAGGGGAGTCCCTCCCCAACTCGGCTTCTAAGGCCGGCGGTGGAGGGAGAGGGACTTCCTCCCCAAGTAGGTTTCCTACTCTCTCTCCACCAAACAAAATAGCCGTTTGACTTTTCAAATTGGCGTTTGACTTTTCAAACTAGGATTTGATTTAACCCTTTATTTTGTTCAGCGATGACACCTAGTACATGATGCAACCATTCCAACTTGTTATGACACATTCATGTAACCTTCCCCTCCGGAGTGCCAGACCTTCCGAAACCTTCTAGAACATTCCCGATGAAAACATCGGAACCATTCTCCAACCACGAAACAGGTCTTTCCTTATATGAATCTTATTCTCCGGACCATTCCGGATCTCCTCGTGATATCCTGGATCCCATCCGAGACTCCGAACAACATTCGGTATCTTACTGTGGCATCCCGCAAAACCACTACTAGAAAATCGCGTTGAATTTGTGCATTGCATCGTCATCATCATGTGTTGTTTGCCTAAAACTATTTTCGCAAAACCCGTTTCGTTCTCTAATACGCCCCGTCTTAATTCAAACATCAAAACCCGGGTCCCCGGATTATTTTGTTTTGTCCGCTGTCGGATTGCAAAAGCGCTGGTTGAAATAAATAAATTATTAATTATTTTCAGTAGGGGCAGTCCAACGGGCCGAATAGACCCGAACGACTACCCCAGAAATTAAAACGGTCCAACTACACCCGCCCCTAAATCCTACAGCTACCAAACTACCTACCCAACCCAACCCTCCACCTCACCCCAACCTATCCTATGTCGCCACGTCGCCCTGTCCACCACTCCCACCAACCAGACTATGCCACCTAGACTAACTCACCCCACTCCCTCCCACTCACCCAGCCCCAACCAACCCAAAACCCACACACACACACGCAGAGCACACCCGCGGGCCCCGCTCGCCCCACCCAACCAGCCACTCCCTGGACCCGTTCCCCCTAGCCGCCTGGCCCTCCCCTGGGACCCACTCGACCCCGCGGCCCCACCCCTGTCGGCTCGTCTCTCCCCACCGACCCCATCTTCTCCCTCCCCGCACGCCTTCCTCCCTCCTCCCCGAGAACCTCTCCCTCACCGGCCTCCGCCTCGCTCCCAGACGCTGCCTGCCTCTCCGAGCACGGCCGCCTCAGCTCCTGCGCGCCGTCCCCTACGCCCGCCTTGCTGCCCGCGCCCGGCCACCTCTGACCTCGCCCGCCTCCATGACGCCGCCCTGGCCGCCTCGCTGCTCATG
Organism: Avena longiglumis; assembly: GCA_030063025.1. Lineage (NCBI taxonomy): Eukaryota > Viridiplantae > Streptophyta > Magnoliopsida > Poales > Poaceae > Avena > Avena longiglumis. The sequence goes on from CP125974.1 coordinate 107,810,451, forward strand.
CGCCGCCGTCGGTCAGCCCCGACCCGCCGCTGCCACTTGAGCCTCCCGACGGACCGCCTCTGCCCGCCGTCCCCTCGCTCAGTCCCGGCCCGCCTCGCCCTCGCTCTGCTCCGCGTCGCGCCGCCCTCCCGAAGTCACACCGCCGGCTCGCCGAACCGCTTCCGCTGACCTCGCGGCGCCGCCCACCTCCGCCCAGCAGGTCCCGCCGCTCCTCCAGCCATCGTGGCGCCCCTCCGTCTTGGCCCGGCCGCCCGGACCCTGCCGCCCGCCCGGACCTCCCCAACCCGCCACGGCCCCTCCAGCCCTTAAGCCGCCGTGGTCGCTGCCCCGTCCCGAGAGCCCGCCGCCACGCCTCCGCGACCCGGGGCGTCGTCTCCGTCGTCCGTTCGCAGGGTGCCGCCGTCCCGTCTAGCCGCGCGTCAACGCGCTCGGGTCTTCCTGCGTTGGCCTGCCGTCTGCAAGCGAGCCCGCGTCTTCCGGCCGTTCTTGCTGCACGTGTCGGCCAGAACGGCTTCAAGCCCGCGCCGTACCGCGAGAGCATGTTGGAAATCTGTATGTCTGCGAGTTTTGCGGCTGTCGTGTACTCGTGGCCGTTCCGAAGTTCGCGATGCAATTTTCGCCAAGATCGACCAACGCCATAAGTGGTACGAGGATCACCCCAAGGACTTCAAGTTGAACCCGCAAGATCCACCTCTCGGACGCCAAAAACCGACGTCAGAGAACCCGTATAACGTCAAGTTCTTCCCCCCGGAACCGTCAGGATCTCCGTCACCGAACCCTCGACACGCCAAGGTCTACCTCACGGACACCGAGGACTTCCCCCTGAACGCCAAGGTCGCCGACACGGATACGACAAGTGCTTCCTCGAGAACGCCGAGTACTTCATCCTGGACACCGAGACCCCGGTGCGACAAGTGCTTCATCCCGAACGCCATGACCGTCGACATGACCCGAAGACCGCGGATGCGACAAGATCGACCTCAGTTATCCGAGAACGAACCCGGAGTCTGAGAACGCACCCGTCGAACCCTGGACCCTGAGACCAACCCCGAACCCCGGAACCCCCAAGATCTGCCGAACCCTAATGTGTGAACCTCTTATCCGAGAACCCTATTTTATAATATAATAACAACCTGTTGCATATTAAATTGTCATTCTCACATGCATATTATCATGTGGTTTGGGGGCCTTATGCCGATTCACCTAATAATTAAATATGGGGCCCATATGCGGGCAAATCTAGTCTCATATTGGCCTCATTTAAATCTTGTGTAGCGAATCGGTGCTATCTTTTGCCATGCTAATACAACATTTAATTTGCGGGGTAGATAAAGAACATGAACCATTTAATTAATTGTCGGGACCCCGGTTCCGCTTAATATGACCTAATCGCATCGCACCTTTGCCATGTCATACATCATTCATGCATCATGCCGATCTTCTGCCGTTGTATTAAATATTGCATCCGGTGTTCTTCTAGTGTTTTGGTTCTTCGCGGATAAGGCCGTTGAGTTGATGTGAGCTTCGCCCCGATCTTCGGTTGAACCTTCGGCAATGTTTTCAGGCGAGCATCTCCCCCTTTCTACCTATCTTACTTTTATAGCATTTACTCCCTCCTATTGATCTATTGCTATGCGTTGCGATGCTTTAGTTTCGTTGCGAGTTCTCCCTTGCCGCCTTATATTGCCTTGGACACATCCTATTACCTGTTGTTTGGTAGATAGTTGGCCTTGCGCGTCGCCGTCGCTTGCTCAAGTGCCGTTGCGTGTCGTCGAGAACCACAGTTGTTGGAGTATGGCCGCATGATGGATGTTGGAGATGATCATGGTTTTACTTATCGTTCACTTTAATTCCTGTTTAACAACTAAAATTGGAATAAGCAGAGGCATCGGTGGGTGATAGATAATATTTGGTTTCCGAACGCCCACTTGTGTCCCGTAGGACCCCGAGTACTTGATACCTGTTCCTTGATTTATCGCGCTATCCACATCCGGGAGGTATATGGGACCCCCCTTAGCCAGAGCTTGATTCAGTCTTATTTCTTGGGGCCACAAACTAGTTTGAGGTTTTGTTTACTATACTGTACTTATGCCATGCTTTACTGCTTTATTTAAATTGTGCGAGGAGCACACTGTACTATTTAGGATCGGGACACGATTCCGCGGTGTCGACAAGCCCAGTTTTGGGTTCCCAGTCGTTCACAGCCGTATACCCAAACCTTGAGTCCGTCTCGGAGCTTGCTTACTTCGTTGCGGGTAGCTTAATGGGGTGGCCCCCTGAAATATTTCTGAATCCTGTGATTGCTTTGTCGTGAAAGCCTCGTTGGGTTTTGTTTTGGTTTTTCCGAGGTTGATCGAGTGTGTGTTGCTATTGGTGCACCCCGGCCGGGTAAAAATTTCTGAAAGCCGTGTCCGCGGTTATGGACGACTTGGAGCACAGTATCTCGACCATAGACAAGCAAAACTAAAGTTTATTGCTATAAATTTGACTTTATAATGACTAGTAATCAGCTTCACTATCACGGAATGGCTAAATAATACTGCCCACAATTGCTTGTTTGGATTGTCGCTTGCGACCATTGTACCTGACTAGTAAATAATGCAACTACAACGGAATGGCTGAATAAAAGTGCCCACAACTGCTGGGCTTTGGGTTTATCTCACGCTATCTGTATCTGATTAGTAATTGTTGCAACTACAACGGAATGGATAACTAAAAGTGCCCACCGCTTATTTTATCAGAACAACTATCTACACATGACTAGTAATTGCTGCAACGATAACCGAATAAATAAAACTGCCAACTGTGTGAGTTCCTCGGTTGACTTCCTCGGTTGGTATCGAGGGGGAATACCAGGATGGGTTGTTTGGTGTTAGTCCCAGGTTGGTTCCGAATAGGTCCTTCTTACCCCTCTCTGATAGCCGCCAGTTGTATCGAGTCTCTATAGGTTGTTCAGTGCATGCTGCCGCTGCCGCTCAGTACACCATACCTATGTAGGCGAGGACCGCCGAATTCTAGCCTCGCTGCTGTCTGGCCTCGATCGACCGCTCTCTCCTTTTTTTTCCTTTGCCCTTTGGCACCCTTTTGTTTAAGCAGGTTTGAGATCGACGCCGTTAGCGGTTGCCTTCCGCTTGGCTGGCAGGGTTATGGACGCCATTGGTTATTCTTAGGGCTCTTAGCCCCATTTGCATCTTGTCCGTAGCTGGACGCTATATCGCTTCAAGGTGATTTGGATCTTTGTATATAATATCGTATTCTTGACTCTTTGAGTCATTGTTGTATATATATCTGCCTTGGGTCCCATCGAGGACTTGTGTAATGTTATTACCGTTTTCCACCCATACGAAAGTGCTGGTGGGCACCTTTGAATCGTTTCTATGCGGGTTTGGCGGGTTTTCGCTAAAACTTGCATAGGTCCGATTCTGAGGGTGTTACAGAGTGGTATCAGAGCTCAGCAGTTGCGATACCCCACAAGTCCAGCCTGTAGGATAACCTAGCTAACGGCCGAAGTAGAGTGTCAAAACTATTTTTCAAAATCGGTTGGATAGTTCTGAATAGGTCTGATTTTACTCCTTACCCCTCTGCTATTCTCCTCTTACCTCTACGCGTTTTGGTTCCGCTCTCTTCTCTCTCTTCGAGTCCAGGATTTCTCGTGGTTGGGTTTCCGTGCATGGTCGGGGTTTTATTCTCCCTTTATGCGGAGGTGCTACGATCATCAATCTTATGCATTGTACCATTCATCCAATCTTTTGTTCTTGACCTCTTTATCCATATGTGTTCCTTGCTGGATATCAGTGTCGTTGAAAAACGTATGAGAAGGACGAGCATTAGTGAAGTTGGAGTTGACCTTGAGCATGTGTTGTTCATGCCAATGGAACCATCGCGGAACCTAATCAGTGTGTCTTTCATACGATTTCTGCTGGCAGCATCCCTTTGTTCCGGATACCACCTATGAAGTTCTTCAGTCTAGATCTCGAGGGTTGAGTTGCCTGATTCTCCTACCCATGTATCGAGTTGATAGTTGGGTCCGGGATGGACTGATCACCCTACCCGACTCTTACTGTTCGCTCTGTACATCGAACTGGTGAATCAATGTAACTTTACCCTCTTCTAATGGAAGTTAGAGGTGGCCTTATCGCTTGATACCTCTACCTTCGTCCTTTGTTTCTCCGGAGTGTTCTCTCAACGATCAGGAACAACGACCCTTTGTTGGTGGTGTCGCCAATTTCAAGATGGAGAATGAACCCTTGTTAGTGGTGTCGCGGCGATCTACACGATGAGAGAAGTTTCAGACGGCCAATCTTCCTTCCGGTACCATGAGGCGGATCTCGAGGGCGAGATCCATTGTTAGTGGTGTCGAATTGTGGCATCCCGCAAAACCACTACTAGAAAATCGCGTTGAATTTGTGCATTGCATCGTCATCATCATGTGTTGTTTGCCTAAAACTATTTTCGCAAAACCCGTTTCGTTCTCTAATACGCCCCGTCTTAATTCAAACATCAAAACCCGGGTCCCCGGATTATTTTGTTTTGTCCGCTGTCGGATTGCAAAAGCGCTGGTTGAAATAAATAAATTATTAATTATTTTAAGAGGCGTCGAGCGGGCGAATAGACCCGACGACTACCCTGTAAATTAAAACGGTCCAACTACACCGCCCTAAATCCTACAGCTACCAAACTACCTACCCAACCCAACCCAACCCTCCACCTCACCCCAACCTATCCTATGTCGTCGCCATCACTCCACCACTCCCACCAACCAGACTATGCCACCTAGACTAACTCACCCCACTCCCTCCCACTCACCCAGCCCCAACCAACCCAAAACCCACACACACACACGCAGAGCACACCCGCGGGCCCCGCTCGCCCCACCCAACCAGCCACTCCTGGACCCTCCCCTAGCCTTTGGCCTCCCAGGACCCACTCACCTGGCCCCACCCCTGCTCGTCTCTCCCGACCCCATCTTCTCCCTCAGACGCCTTCCTCCTCCTCCCGAACCTCTCCCTCAACTGACGCTCCCTCGCTTGCATGCCTTGCCAGCCGCCGCCCGAGCTGGCCCTTCAGCACCTGGCCGTCCCCACCTACCGCCCCACGCGCCCGGCTGCCGCCTCTCGCCCCTCGCCCGCCTCCATGACGCCTTGCCGCCCTGCTCCGCCCGGCCCCGCCGTCACCGGTCGAGCCCACCCGCCCGCCACCGAGGCCTCCCCACGGGACACGCCTCGCCGAGCTCCGGTCCCTCGGCTCCAGCCCGTCGCCCTCGCTCTGTCCGTCACCGCCGCCCTCCAGTCGGGCCAACCGCCGCGTCGGCCCTGAACCGCCTGTCGACCCCGCGCCGCCGCCCTCCGCAGGTCCCGCCGCCTCCCTCCGCCATCGTGGCACCCTCCGTGCGGGCCCGCGCCGACGTCCGGACCGCGTCGCCCGGACCTCCCCAACCGCCCTCGGCCCCTCGCCAAGCCGCCCGTGGTCGCGTCCCGGCGAGCCGGCCACGCCTCCGCGACCCGGCGTCGTCTCCGTCGTCCTCGCGGTGCCGCCGTCGTCTGCCTAGCCGTCAACGCTCGGGTCTTCCTGCGTTGGCTGCCTGCAAGCGAGCCCGCCTTCCGGTTTGCTGCACGTGTCGGCGAACGGCTTCAAGCCGCCGTACCAGCGAGAGCATGTTGGAAATCTGTATCTGCGAGTTTTGCGGTTGTCGTGTACTGTGGCGTTCAAGTTCGCGATGCAATTTTCGCCAAGATCGACCAACGCCATAAGTGGTACGAGGATCACCCCAAGGACTTCAAGTTGAACCCGCAAGATCCACCTCTCGGACGCCAAAAACCGACGTCAGAGAACCCGTATAACGTCAAGTTCTTCCCCCCGGAACCGTCAGGATCTCCGTCACCGAACCCTCGACACGCCAAGGTCTACCTCACGGACACCGAGGACTTCCCCCTGAACGCCAAGGTCGCCGACACGGATACGACAAGTGCTTCCTCGAGAACGCCGAGTACTTCATCCTGGACACCAAGACCCCGGTGCGACAAGTGCTTCATCCCGAACGCTTTGACCGTCGACATGACCCGAAGACCGCGGATGTGACAAGATCGACCTTAGTTATCCGAGAACGAACCCGGAGTCTAAGAACGCACCCGTCGAACCCTGGACCCTGAGACCAACCCCGAACCCCGGAACCCCCAAGATCTGCCGAACCCTAATGTGTGAACCTCTTATCCGAGAACCCTATTTTATAATATAATAACAACCTGTTGCATATTAAATTGTCATTCTCGCATGCATATTATCATGTGGTTTGGGGGCCTTATGCCGATTCACCTAATAATTAAATATGGGGCCCATATGCGGGCAAATCTAGTCTCATATTGGCCTCATTTAAATCTTGTGTAGCGAATCGGTGCTATCTTTTGCCATGCTAATACAACATTTAATTTGCGGGGTAGATAAAGAACATGAACCATTTAATTAATTGTCGGGACCCCGGTTCCGCTTCATATGACCTAATCGCATCGCACCTTTGCCATGTCATACATCATTCATGCATCATGCCGATCTTCTGCCGTTGTATTAAATATTGCATCCGGTGTTCTTCTAGTGTTTTGGTTCTTCGCGGATAAGGCCGTTGAGTTGATGTGAGCTTCGCCCCGATCTTCGGTTGAACCTTCGGCAATGTTTTCAGGCGAGCATCTCCCCCTTTCTACCTATCTTACTTTTATAGCATTTACTCCCTCCTATTGATCTATTGCTATCTGCGTTGCGATGCTTTAGTTTCCGTACCCGAGTTCTCCCTTGCCGCCTTATATTGCCTTGGACACATCCTATTACCTGTTGTTTGGTAGATAGTTGGCCTTGCGCGTCGCCGTCGCTTGCTCAAGTGCCGTTGCGTGTCGTCGAGAACCACAGTTGTTGGAGTATGGCCGCATGATGGATGTTGGAGATGATCATGGTTTTACTTATCGTTCACATTAATTCCTGTTTAACAACTAAAATTGGAATAAGCAGAGGCATCGGTGGGTGATAGATAATATTTGGTTTCCGAACGCCCACTTGTGTCCCGTAGGACCCCGAGTACTTGATACATGTTCCTTGATTTATCGCGCTATCCACATCCGGGAGGTATATGGGACCCCCCTTAGCCAGAGCTTGATTCAGTCTTATTTCTTGGGGCCACAAAATAGTTTGAGGTTTTGTTTACTATCCTGTACTTATGCCATGCTTTACTGCTTTATTTAAATTGTGCGAGGAGCACACTGTACTGTTTAGGATCGGGACACGATTCCGCGGTGTCGACAAGCCCAGTTTTGGGTTCCCAGTCGTTCACAGCCGTATACCCAAACCTTGAGTCCGTCTCGGAGCTTGCTTACTTCGTTGCGGGTAGCTTAATGGGGTGGCCCCCTGAAATATTTCTGAATCCTGTGATTGCTTTGTCGTGAAAGCCTCGTTGGGTTTTGTTTTGGTTTTTCCGAGGTTGATCGAGTGTGTGTTGCTATTGGTGCACCCCGGCCGGGTAAAACTTTATGAAAGCCGTGTCCGCGGTTATGGACGACTTGGAGCACAGTATCTCGACCATAGACAAGCAAAACTAAAGTTTATTGCTATAAATTTGACTTTATAATGACTAGTAATCAGCTTCACTATCACGGAATGGATAAATAATACTGCCCACAATTGCTTGTTTGGATTGTCGCTTGCGACCATTGTACCTGACTAGTAAATAATGCAACTACAACGGAATGGCTGAATAAAAGTGCCCACAACTGCTGGGCTTTGGGTTTATCTCACGCTATCTGTATCTGATTAGTAATTGTTGAAACTACAACTGAATGGATAACTAAAAGTGCCCACCGCTTATTTTATCAGAACAACTATCTACACATGACTAGTAATTGCTGCAACGATAACCGAATAAATAAAACTGCCAACTGTGTGAGTTCCTCGGTTGACTTCCTCGGTTGGTATCGAGGGGGAATACTAGGATGGGTTGTTTGGTGTTAGTCCCAGGTTGGTTCCGAATAGGTCCTTCTTACCCCTCTCTGATAGCCGCCAGTTGTATCGAGTCTCTATAGGTTGTTCGTTGCATCTTTGCCGCTGTCGATACACCATACCTATGTAGGCGAGGACCGCCGAATTCTAGCCTCGCCGTGTACTGGCCTCAGTACTGACCGCTCTCTCCTTTTTTTTTCCTTTGCCCTTTGTCGGCACCCCTTTTGTTTAAGCAGATTTTGAGATCGACGCCGTTAGCAGGGTTGCCTTCCGGCTTGGCCTGGGCAGGGTTATGGACGCCATTGGTTATTCTTCAGGGCTCTTAGCCCCATTTGCATCTTGTCCGTAGCTGGACGCTATATCGTTTCAAGGTGATTTGGATCTTTGTATATAATATCTGTATTCTTGACTCTTTGAGTCGCTGTTGTATATATCTGTTCTGTGGGTCCCATCGAGGACTGTTGTGTAATGTTATTACTTCGTTTTTCCACCCGCACGAAAGTGCCTGGTGGGCACCTTTGAATCGTTTCTATGCGGGTTTGGCGGGTTTTCGCTAAAACTTGCATTGGTCCGATTCTGAGGGTGTTACACTTACTCATCATTCCATAACTACTCAACAACGTCGAATCCTTAAGTGTGTCTCCCTACGGTTCGTGAATTATGCGGACATGATCGAGACACTTCTCCGAACAATAACCAATAGAGGAATCTGGAAATTCATATGGCTCCCACATATTTCTACGATTACTTTGTGATCGAATGAACCACTTACATACGATGCCAATTTCCCTTTGTCTCGTGATAGTTTACTTATCTGAGGTTTTGATCATCGGTATCTCTGCATACCTAGTTCAACCTTGTTACCGATAAGTACTCTTTTCTCATTCCCGTGATATGTGATCTCTTGTGAGCCAGTCACATGCTTGCAAGCTAATTGGATGACATTCCACCGAGAGGGCCCAGAGTATATCTATCCGTCATATGGATGGACAAATCCCACTCTTGATCCATGTGTCTCAACCAATACTTTCCGAACACTCAATGCCACCTTTATAGCCACCCAGTTACGGTGTGGTGTTTGAGGTCATCAAAGCATCCTTACGGTGATGGTGATAAGCATGATCTCATGGTCGAAGGAATTAGGTTACTATGTATCAGAAAGCATATAGCAATTGAACTATTAAAATGACTTGATCTTTATGCTACGCTTATCTATAGGAGTATGTCCATCATATCATTCTCCTAACAATATGATCATGTTGTTAATAACATCTCAATGTTCATGATAGGGAAACCACAATCATTTATTAACCAACAAGCTAGTATTATGAAGAGGCTTTACTAGGGACTTCAATTTAAGTTTACAAATCACACAAGTATTAATGTTTCCCTGTTAATACTATTATAGCAAGAATGTAATCATTTATCATAAACACAAAGATATAATAATAATCATATTTATTACTGCCTCTAGGGCATATCTCCAACAGTCTCCCACTTGCACTAGAGTCATCTAATCTAGATTACATGGTAATATACCAAACACCCATGGCAGTTTGGTGTTGGTCATGTTTTGCCGTCGGGAGAGGTTTAGTCAACGGATCCGCCACATTCAGATCTATGTGTACTTTGCAAATCTTTATGTCCCCATCTTGGACATGTTCTCGAATAATGAAACGTGGCTTGATGTGCTTTAGCTTCTTGTGTGACCTTGGTTCTTGCGCATTGGCTATGGCATGTTATCACAAGATAGACATTGGTTCCAGTAGCATGGAACCACACCAAGCTCTGTAATGAACTCTTTCATCCATGTCGCTTCTTGTGAAGCCTCAAGTAGCCATGTATTCGATTCAGTTGAAGATTTCACAACGCTTGCTTTGCACTCCTCCGCCTAAGCGCACCATTCAAAGTAAATACGTATCCAGATTGTGATTTAGAGTCATCCGGATCGGTGTTCCAACTAGCATCGTTGTAACCATTAACAACGACCTGTTCATCACCTCCAGAAGAAAGAACCATATCATTAGTTCTTCTCAAGTACTTAAGGATGTTTTTGACTGCTGTCCAATGATCCACTCCTGGAACACTTTGATATCTGCTAGTCAAACTAACAGCATATGCAATGTTGGGTCTAGTACATAGCATGACATACATTAGAGATCCTATGGCTGAGGCATAGGGAGTCTTACTCATCCTTTCTCTATCTTCTGCCGTTGTTGGACTTTGAGTTTTACTCAAGGTCATATTGGGCAACATGGGCAAGAACCCTTTCTTTCTATCTTCCATTCCAACTCTCTTTAGAACTTTGTCCAAATATGTACTTTGTGACAATGAAATTAGGCGTCTCGATCTATCTCTATAAATCTTTATGCCTAATATGTAAGCTGCTTCACCAAGATCTTTCATTGAAAAACTATTATTCAAATATTCCTTGACACTATTAAGAAGGTCTACATCATTCCCAATCAACAATAGGTCATCTACATATAGTATTAAGAATGCTACAGAGCTCCCACTCACTTTCTTGTAAATACAAGCTTCTCCATAAGTTTGTATAAAACCAAAACTTTTGATCACCTTATCAAAACGTTGATTCCAACTTCGGGATGCTTGCTTCAATCCATAAATGGACCGTTGAAGTTTGCATACCTTGTTAGCATCCTTAGGATCGACAAAACCTTTGGGTTGCATAATATACAACTCTTCATCAATGTCTCCATTGAGGAACGCCGTTTTGACATCCATCTGCCATATCTCATAATCATAATATGCAGCGATTGCTAACATAATCCTCATAGACTTTAGCTTCGCTACAGGTGAGAAAGTCTCATCGTAGTCAACTCCTTGAATTTGTCGAAACCCTTTTTGACAAGTCGAGCTTTATAGATGCGAACATTACCATCGATCATTTTCTTCTTGAAAATCCATTTTTTCTCGACATCCTTCCGGCCATCCGGTAAGTCCACCAAAGTCCATACTTGGTTTTCATACATGAATCCAATCTCGGATTTCATGGCTTCTTGCCATTTATTGGAATCTAGGCTGTAACATCCCAAAAATCATGGTTTCAAAACTCATTTCAATCATATATGCATCTCATTCATTCATTTAGGGTTTATCAAAAATCACTTAGAAGCAGAAGTTGAGTCTATGATTTCATGTGGGCCTTTGATTCCAAGATGACCATCACACTTTGAAATTTGGAAGCTTAAGTACTTGTTTAATTGACTCCATTGTTGGAATGATTGTGTAAAACTCCACCATGATTCAAAACTTAGAAGTGATTCAAAACCCTAAATTCAAATAATTGCAACTATAGCAAAAATCTCTGTTCCTTATGAAAACCAAGCATGACCAAACCCTACAAAGTAACCACTTGGTTAAATAACTGCATTTGAAACCACAGAACCCTACAAGGATCCCCAAATTTGTTTGAATTCAAAAGGATTTGAAAACATATCAAAATCAATTCGAGAAAATAGAAAAGAAAAGGGCAAAAGAAATGGAAAAGGCTGCGGCGGTCTGGCCCACAACTAATCCAGCCCCAAGCCCACGGGACTTCTTTTCTCTTCTCACGCATAAGCACTGCGCTGAACCGTGACCACGGACCCACCGAAAACTCGCATATCAGCGACAAGCGGGCCAACCCCACAGCGTCGTCTCCACCCACCGACCCATTCATTCCCCAAATCAAGAGGCGTTGGTCTTGATTCGGCATCAATTCGAGTTATTGGCTCGTGATTCTCGCCGAGCAAGCTATAAGAAACCCTCCGTCCCCTCTCTTTTCCCCAAAACCCCGAGCCTGAACGCCCCAGTCAAAGCATTGCTCTCTGCAACCCCGCCGTCTCCGACGACTGCGCCGGCAAATTCCGGTGAGTCTCGAGCTCCCCTCTGTCTCTCATTCACACTATCTTGTTCAGTGAACTCATACGCATCTTCTGACACACGCCGTTTGCTTTCGCATGATCCCTAGCCTTGGCAACGTCAACAAGCGCCACCGTCTCCTGCAAGAACTCCGGCGACCCCCCTTCGTAAGTAACCACCGCCCCTTGATCTCTGACTGATACGCCCTGAATCCACTTCGTTTTGCGCATCTGATAGTACCCCTGTTTTGACTTAGGGCGACGAGGAACCTCGCCAACGTCGACAACTGACTGTGGCAGACGCGTTCGCGAACTCCCGTGAAATCTCGACGAACCCATACGCCCTTCCCAAGCCATTGCCACCTTGAGCATCGCAGCCTTCGCGGTTCGGTAACCTCCTTCCTTCTCCGGCGACCGAGCCGGCACACCCACCGGCCAAGCCGCCGCCATGGCAGCAGCGCTTCGTTTTAGGTTAGATGAATCTTAGCCATTAGATCTGGATCCTACGCGTAGAAACACTCCACTTATCGAAGAGGTATGGACAGATCTGAGCCGCGCAACGTTATTTAAATCCAACGGCTCAGAAGGGCGATCCGGTGCGAACCGGTACGCGCCAGTAGAAACGCGACGCGTGGCAGGAATTTAGATTAAAACAGAATTTAAAACCAGAATTTGATTCAAACTTCAAATGCTTATAACTTTCAAACGACACGTTGGATTTTTGCAAACTTTATATCGTTGAGTTCAGTAAGACAAGGCCTATCAGAATATACCTTTTGATTAGCATATAGTAACAGTTAAAAATGATTTTTATTGTGAAACATGTTTAGGGCTATTTTAGATGTAGTTTTATTCTTGTAGTTATTTTTTGGGCCAAATAAATGTAGTTGGCAATTTTGAGCCTTGTTAAGTTTCTGTGCTCATGAACATACTTGGTATAATTTTCAAAAATCACCATTTAGTAAATTATTGCATGCATGCATTCATATTATTTTTGATTGTATTTATATTGTGTGTAATTGTGTGCTATTGTCTCTTGTGTAGATTTTGATAGTGATTGTGATTGTGAGGAGTGCTACTCTTCCCACTACCAAGGCAAGTGATATTATCATGAATTTCCTATCCTAAGTTTTATACTTGCATTAGATATTTTGCTAAAGTAAATGCATGATATTTTGCTTGGTGCCAAGATGGGAAATCCTAAGTAGAGTGAAGTAGTAGAATTGCTAGGGAAATTTCCCTAAGTTAAGATACCATACTTTGCTTAGCCTAGCTTATAGTAAACTAGGGTGGTGAACATCTATATGGTTTATGATAAAAATATTCTAAGTCAAGAGACTTATATTTTCTTAATAAAACAACTAAGTCAAATAAATCTCACAGGTGGAATGGATTGATTGGGTTATGTTGAGTGGTTACACAAGGCCATGGACTTGGGTTGTGTATCTCACTTGTGGAATGCCACCCAGGCACAAAGGGATTTGGAGGCCAAATGTTGAGAGCTAACTAAGGCAACCACTTGGCATTATGGGCTCTGCCATGATCATATAGGTTGCCGAACTTAGTCAATTTGGACGGAGGTGGTAGTTGGGTTGATAGGTTGGAGCGTCCATTTTGACTAAGGAAAAGCTTACGAAAGGTCTGTCTTGGGAAACCAAGTCTGGTGGGGAAAGTGCACAACCTCTGCAGATGGAAAACCTAAGTACTTAGCCTTGTCCAAGGAAATGGACACTTGAGCATCAAGACATGGAAGCCACAAGAATCTCATCCTCCAACTTCTAAATTAAAACTTGTGGGTGAACAAGGGTGAAGGGCCTCAATATCTATTGATGGTTTCCTTGGGAATGTTTTGACAAAGAAAACTTAGAAATTTCAACTAATAAGTAAAACATAATTTTGAGCAAAGCAAGCCAAGCTACACTAGCCAAATGCATATAGAACTATAGACCACTTAAAATATACTAAGGTATCACTTGCCAATACTATTCCAAAGTATTGACCCTCTGTGGCTGTAACTTGTGATGTTGCAGTTACTCGATGATGAGTAGGAGTCATGAGTCTACACTCAACATGCTTGCAGGCACATGAAGATGAAGACTTGTGTTTATTACTTATTTCTAAAAACTCTTGTATTAGGCCTATGGCCTGAGTTGTAAAAGACTATGTTTATCTCTGGAATGAATGTAATAAACGACCTTTGTATCTGTACTTCATCTTAAACTGTGGATGCTAGCATTGATCCGAGGACTAGCATTGCAATCACAGGGATCCTATCCTTTAAAAAGGAGGGTCTAACAGATGGTATCGAGCCTTTGTGTTGCTGTAGGATTATGACCCTAGGATTGGAAAAACCACTAAGGAAAAGTTTTCAACTACTTCTACACTTGTCTATTCTTCTCGTAAAACTTTTCTAATCTCTTTCAACTTCCTTTGTAGATGAACTCCATCAACGAAGTCGTGAAGAAAGGACCACTCATGACCATGACCTTGGAATGTGAAACTGAGTTTCCCAATATTCTCAAGGACCTCATGGAAGCTATGGATGCACATGGTGAAGCTGTGTACAAGGGCTTTCCAGTAATGGATGAAGGAGTGGAGTATTGGTGGGTGCAACTACACTTGTACAAAAACAAGGAGACAACCACAAAGAAAGGGATTCTGCATGTACACCAACACTACCATGCACACCACATTCTTTGAGTCGGCCGAGGATGCACTTGGAGGACTATAAAGGAACTAAGTGCTAGAGTCAAGTGCAGAATGCTCAACCTCCAAAAGGACTTAGAGAAAGAGAAAGAACTTACTCAAGAATTGGAAGACAACAACCAAGAAATAAGGGAAGATGTATTAGACTTAGTGATAGAGTCAAGGGAACAAGATTGGTGGATTGCCTCTAGGAACATAGTGTTCAATAATGGGTCCCGTGAGATTGGACTGTAATGACATTTCGTTAGTTGGACCACCACTTATCACCTTATTTTCAAAAGATATTTAAATAAGTATGGACCTTGAATGATGTAATGAATTCATGTATGCATGGCTTGTGTGACAATTAAGTTTCATGGATATGTATGAATGTTGTCATGGTTTATCTTGAATTGCTTTGTTCTAACTTTTAATCTTATAAATAGATGCTGTTGCCATCACTGTTGAGGAGTTTGAGTTACTCGTTTTGGTCCCCGTATCGTTGAGCTTACCACTCTGCTTGACCTCCCTCTTCCCACCATTACGGTGTACCCACTCACCAAGTTCGAGAGGAAGGACCTCTGGGGCTTCAAGGTGACCCAGACGGGGCCTTGTGAGCCCACTCTGAGGCCATCGTCTTCAAGTTGATGCGATGGCGGGAGAGAGGCATGGAGGTAGTCATGCAGGACCTGATAGGACGACTGTTAGGCCGTCACTCTAGACAGGTTAGGGGTACTCACTTTCACGTCTTCGGTAGACGTGATGATGACGGAGAGTCCATCGACTTTGAGGACGACTCGAGGAGCGCCGCGGAGCCGATACGTCTTTATCTTCAGGACTTGGAGACTCTTCTCAGACACGTAGATACGGACAGGACGAACGTCATGCTTGGTAATGACGAGCTTCAGGTGCAGCTTCGCGAGAAGGACAAGCTTTTTGCGCAGGATGAGATGATCAAGGAGATGGAGACAAAATTTGAGACCAGGACCAGATTCAAGAGTCAAGAGAAACGCGTCCAGGATAGGAACAAGAGAATCCGGGACATGACAGAGGAGCTGAAGTCTAAGGACTTCGAGCTTGAGCAGCAGCAGATGGTTATTGAGAGGCTTCGCTCCCAGAAGAGGGCTCTCAAGGCCAAGATCGATTCCTTGACCACTACGATTGAGGAGAACAAGACCCGATGGAGAACGCAGGTCTTACCTTCGTCGAGGAGGAGATTGGCGTTGATGAGTAGACATGATCACTCGTTTATCTTGTTATTCATACTTGTTTTGTGAACTGTTTTGGACCATCCGACATGTGGATGGCTTGCCACTTGTGTGTATCACTTCATGAACTTGTTATGTGGTTGTTGAACTTTATCTTCTCGTGTTGCTTAATATGTGTTTGTTTAAGTTGTATTGTGCATAAAACATCTATGGGTATCTCATTCTTATCTATTTGAACAAACCACGATGCCTCCCCGTCAAGAAACCAACCCCAACAACATCACCCGAAATGCAACAAATGATGAATGCAAACGCAGCTTATGCAAATGATGACAACGTTCATCCAAAACCAGAATAATAACAATAACAACAACAACAACAACAACAACAACAACAACAACAACAACAACAACAACAACAACAACCCTCCGGGTTTGATATGCTCACCAGTTCTGCGTCGAGGCCAGCAAAGTTTTTTCGAACAATCGATCCCATGGCAGCCAATGACTGCGTTACGTGAACAAAGACTTGGTGACGTGAGGCTGCGATGCTGAAAAAGTCGATTCAGCACATCATTGGAAGGACCACCGCCACATGGTGGGATAACTTCCAAATCACCACTCCCATTGATGAAGTGACATGGGACATATTTGAGGATGGGTTTCGCACCGCTCATATCTCGTCGGGAATAATGAGTCGAAAAGAAGGAGTTTCACAACTTGAAGCGCCATCGCGGTGTGGCGAATATGTAGAAGAATTCAACAATCGGCGCTATATGCCGGATGAGGTTGATCGATGCCAAGAGAAAGGAAAAGTTCTTGGAAGGCTTGAATGATGAGTTGAACCTCAGTTATCGTGGCATATGTTCCAACTTATCGGTCTTTGTGTGACAAGGCTGCTATTTTGGAAAGTAAAAGGAAACAAGTCGAGTAGGAAGAGGAAACACTCCGACAACACAGCTCGGGATCGTCTCACAAAGCGGTCCCATTATGATGACAATGGCGCTCAATCCCATAAACATGGGAAGTTCAACAAGCACCACAACCACAACCGTCATGACAAACATCGTAGTCATGACAATGATATACAAGAACCACAAGGGTGGACATAAGAGCCACCAGTGGAAATGGTAGTGGAGGTGGAGGTCAATATGTCAAAAGGACCTCGGTCAGTTGAGTGCTACAAGTGCAAGAAGTCTGGGGCATTATGCTAATGTGTGCCTGAAAAGAAAGTTGAAGGACCTAACAAGCCAAATCCATTTCAGAAAGGACAGGTTAACCACATCAATGTGGAGGAGGTCTATGAGGAGCCCGATCTGATTCTTTGGTAAGTTCAGACTCAATTCAATTTCAGCGTTTGTACTCTTTGATACTGGTGCATCTCATTCATTCATATCAAAGGCATTTGTGGATAGAAATGGGTTTGCATCAGAAAACATTGGGTGTCCAATAAAGGTTAGTTCTCCAGGGGGAGACATGGTAGCAAGCCTTGGATGCGAGATCTTATCATAGAGTTTGGTAAACATAAGTTCCCGATGAATCGATAATCCTAGATTCCCAAGGATTGGATGTAATATTGGGAATGGATTGGATGGCTAGGTATGAGGGAGTATTAGATTGTGCCAATCGTACAGTTACACTCACAACCCCCGAAGGAAAAAGAATAAAGTTTAAGTCAAATTTTGAATTTAAAGGAAGTAAGCTAAATTCTCTTAAGGGGGTTAGCATGGAAAGTGTACCAATTGTGTGTGAATATCCGGATGTGTTTCCGGAAGAATTGCCTGGAATGCCACCGGATAGAGATGTGGAGTTTCTGATAGATTTGGTGCCAGGATCAGGACCAATAGCTAAGAGACCGTACAAAATGTCAGTTGATGAATTGAAGGAGCTCAAGAAACAACTAGGGGAACAGTTACAGAAAGGGTTTATTCAACCAAGTTCTTCATCTTGGGGAGCCCCAGTTTTGTTTGTGAAGAAGAAAGATAGAAGCCAAAGATTGTGTATTGACTACCGTTCTCTCAACGAGGTTACAATCAAGAACAAGTATCCTTTGCCAAGAATCAATGACTTATTCGATCAGCTAGAAGGAGCATGTGTATTCTCGAAGATTGATCTTGATCGGGTTATTTTCAACTCAAGATACGAGCAAGACATACCAAAACAGCATTCACCACAAGGTATGGATTGTATGAGTATACTGTGATGCCTTTTGGATTAACCAACGCTCCAGCATACTTCATGAATATGATGAACAAGGTGTTCATGGAGTTCCTTGACAAGTTCGTTGTCGTTTTCATCGATGACATCTTAGTCTACTCCAAGAGCAAGGAAGAGCATGAAAGACACTTACGCTTGATACTTGAGAAACTGAGGGAACATAAACTATATGCCAAATTCAGCAAGTGTGAGTTTTGGTTAGAGAAGGTTGGTTTTCTTGGTCATGTGATGACAAAAGATGGTGTGGAAGTTGATCCTGCCAAGGTTTTAGCTGTGATTGGGAATCACCTAAAAATGTGAAAGAAGTTCGTAGTTTCCTCGGCTTAGCAGGTTACTACAGAAGGTTCATTGAGAATTTCTCAAAAGTTGCTAAGCCTATGACAGAATTACTAAAGAAAGACAAGAAGTTTGCTTGGTCTGAAGGTTGCGAAGTCAGTTTCCAAGAATTGAAGAAGAGACTTGTATGACACCAGTTCTATGTCTGATTTGGAAAAAGGATTTCCAAGTGTATTGTGATGCTTCTCATCAAGGCTTAGGAGCCGTGCTTATGCAAGATGGTAGAGTCGTAGCTTATGCTTGAGACAACTCAAAACTCATGAAGTAAACTACCCTACTCATGATTTGGAGTTAGCCTCATGTCCATGCACTCAAAACATGGAGACATTACCTTTTGGGAAAGCGTTGTGAGGTGTTCACCGATCATAAGAGTTTGAAATATATTTTCACCCAAAAGGAAATCAACATGAGACAAAGGAGATGGTTAGAACTTATCAAGGATTACGACTTGAGTTTGCAATACCATCCTGGTAAAGCAAATGTAGTAGCGGATGCTCTAAGTCGTAAGACATTTGTAAATGGCCTTACAAAAGGAGAAATGCCAGATGATTTGTGTAAGCAATTCAAAGAACTCAGATTGGAGATTGTACCAGAAGGACATCTCATGTCCTTAGATGTTCAACCCACTCTATTGGACAAGATCCGGGAAGTCCAGAAGACGGATGAGGAAATTGAAAAGATTAAGGTAAACATTGGTCTAGGAAAGGCTAAAAGTTTTCATGTTGACGAACAAGGTACCTTATGGCACGGGAAACGTATATGTGTTCCACAAGACTCGGAATTGCGGAAACTGATCTTACAGGAAGGACACAACTCTCCGTACTCTATTCACCCGGGAAACACCAAGATGTACATGGATATGAAAGAAAGATTTTGGTGGAACAATCTCAAAAGGGACATAGCCGAACATATCGCTTTGTGTGATGTATGTAGCAGAGTCAAAGCGGAGCACCAGAAACCAGTGCCTTCAACCATTGCCTATTCCTGAATGGAAGTGGGAAAATATTGGTATGGATTTCATTACCGGATTACCAAGGACTAGATCGGGATACGATTCCATATGGGTAGTAGTGGATCGTCTAACCAAAGTGGCTCATTTTATACCCGTGAAGACAACTTATACAAGTGCTAAGTTAGCAAAAATTTACATGAGCAGGATTGTATGCCTTCATGGTGTGCCAAAGAGTATTGTGTCTGATAGAGGAACTCAATTCACATCTCACTTTTGGAAACAACTTCATGAATCCTTAGGAACGAGGTTGGAATTTAGTACTGCTTTTCATCCTCAAACGGATGGACAAACGGAAAGAACCAACCAAATTCTTGAAGACATGTTGAGAGCTTGTGCTCTAGACTATGGAGCAAGTTGGGATGAAAGTTTGCCTTCGCGGAGTTCTCTTACAATAACAGCCATCAATCAAGTATTGGAATGGCACCGTTTGAGTTACTCTACGGAAGGAAGTGTACCACCCCATTGTTATGGAATGGTGTGGGAGAAAGAAGTTTATTTGGACCTGATCTTATCAAGGACGCCGAAGAAAAAGTTAAATTGGTTAAGGACAGGTTGAAGATAGCACAATCCCGATGAAAAGCTACGGATTCTAAGCGTGAGAAGTCACCCTACGGTTGGGGATAGAGCCTATCTCAGGTATCACCACTCCGTGGAGTGAAAAGATTTGGAGTCAAAGGAAAGTTGGCACCAAGATACGTCAGACCATTCAAGATTCTAAGTCGTAAGGAGAAGTTGCATATGAAGTGGAATTACCGTAATCTCTATCAGCGATCCATAACGTATTTCATGTGAGTCGGCTTAAAAGTGTCACCCGAAATGGAAGAGTCTTCTTTAAAGGATACCATACCTTTGGAGGAAGTTCAGCTAGAAAGTGATCTCACTTATGAGGAAAAGCACATCAAAATTCTAGAGACAGAAAGAGTCACCAGACCAAGGCTATCAAATTTTGTAAAGTGCAATGGAACCATCACTCAAGAGGAAGCAACATGGGAAAGAGAAGATGATCTTCGAAAGGACCACCCTCACCTATTTGCTAGCCAAACCGAATCTCGAGGGCGAGATTCATCTTAAGGGGGTTAGATTTGTAACATCCCAAAAATCATGGTTTCAAAACTCATTTCAATCATATATGCATCTCATTCATTCATTTAGGGTTTATCAAAATCACTTAGAAGCAGAAGTTGAGTCTATGATTTCATGTGGGCCTTTGATTCCAAGATGACCATCACACTTTGAAATTTGGAAGCTTAAGTACTTGTTTAATTGACTCCATTGTTGGAATGATTGTGTAAAACTCCACCATGATTCAAAACTTAGAAGTGTTTCAAAACCCTAAATTCAAATAATTGCAACTATAGCAAAAATCTACATTCCTTATGAAACCAAGCATGACCAAACCCTACAAAGTAACCACTTGGTTAAATAACTGCATTTGAAACCACGTAACCTACAAGGATCCCCAAATTTGTTTGAATTCAAAAGGATTTGAAAACATATCAAAATCAATTCAGAAAATAGAAAAAGAAAAGGGCAAAGAAATGGAAAGGCCAAGCGCAGATCCGCCCAAAGAACTAATCCAGCCCAGCAAGCCCACCCGGGGACTTCTTTTTCTCTTCTCACGCGCAAGCACACGCGCTGAACCGCTGACCGCCGGACCCCACCGAAAACCTGCGCATATCACTGACAAGCGGGCCAACCCCCACGACAGCGTCGTCTCCACCCACACGACCCATTCATTCCCCAAATCAAGCGGGCGTTTCTGGTCTTGATTCGCGGCATCAATTCGAGTTATTGGCTCAGTGATTCGCTCGCGAGCAAGCTATAAGAAACCCTCCGTCTCTCTTTTCCCCAAAACCCGAGCATCGAACGCCCCAGCAGCTGCATTGCTCTGCAACCCGCCGTCTCCGACGATCGCAGCAAATTCCGGTGAGTCTCGAGCTCCCCTCCGTCTCTCTTTCACACTATCTTGTTCAGTGAACTCATACGCATCTTCTGACACTCGCCGTTTACTTTCGCATGATCCCTAGCCTTGGCAACGTCAACAACCGCCACCGTCTCCTGCAAGAACTCCGACCCCCTTCGTAAGTAACCACCGCCCCTTGATCTCTGACTGATACGCCCTGAATCCACCTCGTTTTGCGCATCTGATAGTACCCCTGTTTGACTTAGGGCGACGAGGAACCTCGCCAACGTCGACAATCGACTGTGGCGACGCTGCGCGAACTCCGCGAGAAATCTCCGGCGAACCCATACGCCCCTTCCCAAGCCATTGCCACCTTGAGCATCAGCAGCCTTCTGCGGTTCTGGTAAGCACCTCCTTCCTTCTCCGGGCGACCCAGAACGCCGGCACATCGACCGACGCCGTCATTTGTCACCATGCGGTAGCGCCTTCGTTTTAGGTTAGATGAATCTTAGCCATTAGATCTGGATCTCTGGCGTAGAAACACTCCACTTATCGAAGAGGTATGGAGATCCCGAGCCGCAACGTTATTTAAATCCAACGGCTCAGAAGGGCGATCCGGTGCGAACCGGTACGCGCCAGTAGAAACGCGACGCGTGGCAGGAATTTAGATTAAAACAGAATTTAAAACCAGAATTTGATTCAAACTTCAAATGCTTATAACTTTCAAACGACACGTTGGATTTTTGCAAACTTTATATCGTTGAGTTCAGTAAGACAAGGCCTATCAGAATATACCTTTTGATTAGCATATAGTAACAGTTAAAAATGATTTTTATTGTGAAACATGTTTAGGGCTATTTTAGATGTAGTTTTATTCTTGTAGTTATTTTTTGGGCCAAATAAATGTAGTTGGCAATTTTGAGCCTTGTTAAGTTTCTGTGCTCATGAACATACTTGGTATAATTTTCAAAAATCACCATTTAGTAAATTATTGCATGCATGCATTCATATTATTTTTGATTGTATTTATATTGTGTGTAATTGTGTGCTATTGTCTCTTGTGTAGATTTTGATAGTGATTGTGATTGTGAGGAGTGCTACTCTTCCCACTACCAAGGCAAGTGATATTATCATGAATTTCCTATCCTAAGTTTTATACTTGCATTAGATATTTTGCTAAAGTAAATGCATGATATTTTGCTTGGTGCCAAGATGGGAAATCCTAAGTAGAGTGAAGTAGTAGAATTGCTAGGGAAATTTCCCTAAGTTAAGATACCATACTTTGCTTAGCCTAGCTTATAGTAAACTAGGTGGTGAACATCTATATGGTTTATGATAAAATATTCTAAGTCAAGAGACTTATATTTTCTTAATAAAACAACTAAGTCAAATAAATCTCACAGGTGGAATGGATTGATTGGGTTATGTTGAGTGGTTACACAAGGCCATGGACTTGGGTTGTGTATCTCACTTGTGGAATGCCACCCAGCACAAAGGGATTTGGAGGCCAAATGTTGAGAAAGCTAACGGCAACCACTTGGCATTATGGGCTCTGCCATGATCATATAGGTTGCGAACTTAGTCAATTTGGACGAGGGTGGTAGTTGGGTTGATAGGTTGGAGCGTCCATTTTGACTAAGGAAAAGCTTCGAAAGGTCCTGTCTTTGGGAAACCAAGTCCGTGGGGAAAGTGCACAACCTCTGCAGATGGAAAACCTAAGTACTTAGCCTTGTCCAAGGAAATGGACACTTGAGCATCAAGACATGGAAGCCACAAGAATCTCATCACTCCAACTTCTAAATTAAAAACTTGTGGGTGAACAAGGGTGAAGGACCTCAATATCTATTGATGGTTTCCTTGGGAATGTTTTGACAAAGAAAACTTAGAAATTTCAACTAATAAGTAAAACATAATTTTGAGCAAAGCAAGCCAAGCTACACTAGCCAAATGCATATAGAACTATAGACCACTTAAAATATACTAAGGTATCACTTGCCAATACTATTCCAAAGTATTGACCCTCTGTGGTCAGAACTTGTGATGTTGCAGTTACTCCGATGATGAGTAGGAGTCATGAGTCTACACTCAACATGCTTGCTCGGCACATGAAGATGAAGACTTGTGTTTATTACTTATTTCTAAAAACTCTTGTATTAGGCCTATGGCCCTGAGTTGTAAAAGACTATGTTTATCTCTGGAATGAATGTAATAAACGACCTTTGTATCTGTGTACTTCATCTTAAACTGTGGATGCTAGCATTGATCCAGGGACTAGCATTGCAATCACAGGGATCCTATCCTTTAAAAAGGAGGGGTCTAACATAGGCTCATCATCCCTTCCTCATATGTCGCAGGGTCATCGGTGTTATCCACCAACATGACACTCATAACGGGATCATACCAATCAGGAGTGGTACGAGTTCTCGTTGACCTGCGAGGCTCTGTAGCAACTACAACCGAAGTTTCATGATGTTGGGCCACACAGAGATAAAACAAAACTTTTTCTCTAACGTGGTGATCCCAAGAACTAGCTGAGGTAGAAGGCCACGAGGTTTACCACTAGACGCAGCGATTGCATTACGATGAAGCGTCGATTGATGCAGTGCAGTCCTCACGATCCGATCGTCCTGGTGCTAATCGCACAGCACCTCTGCTAGTATCCACACGCATTACAGGAGGAGGCCAGCGAACTACTAGGTTCGATTGCGGCTGGACCTTGTGGAGCTAGGGTTTCCAACACATGGAATGACCTAACCGAACAACGATTAACCTTTCTAGGTTAAGGTGCTCCACTATATATAGGGAGTGAACGTGGGCTCTGCTCGTGCGACCTATTCACTAAAGCCCATATAACACTAGTCACCGTGAGTCCAACTCACTAACTCAGTCGTAATCAGGTTTAGGTCCAACCCAACCAGATTACATGTTCAGATCCTATCCGAACTTGCTCCCGCTCTTAAGTGTGTGACCGCGGAGCTCATGGCTACTTGGACACGATTGAGTCCGACTCACAATCGATTAGTCGGTAGCGGCTAGCGTAACGTCTTGACTCCCAAGTACCAAAGAGTCATGACGACTTGCCTTTCCAATGCGACTTACGTCTGAGTCCCTTTTACCTCACGATATACCTTGTCAGACTATAGGCGAATATATGTCATCCCTTAAATAGTCCGACTCTCTTCTAGATCCGAGATAAGTGATTCACCCGACTAACTCTTAGTCTATCGCCTCGGTTAACACTTAACCGAGTCGTGCATGGCCATGCTTTCCGAATCATATCTCACGAGAGGGCCCAGAGAATATCTCTCCGAGTGGAGGGGTAAAATCCCATCTTGCTTATTCACATCACGCAGCTTGATTCTCACGATTCGAAACCTGCCTTTATAAGCCGCCATTGATCAGCATTTGACAGAACCTAAGTCGGTGATCCTCAACTCGGACTGCGCAACAACCTCAGGTCTAAGGATTACATTGATTGAGATATACAAATGACAGCTAGTTCGTTGTACCTCAATATGGGTCAATCCAACTCGCTAAACTCTTTAGCCGAGTCTATGTAAGTTGGAATAGCATCTCCACGCCCATGACAAGTGGAACCATGTCATCAAGCCAACTTTCACATTAGTCTAAGTTGTGTGTCCAGCACAACCTCAATGACCAAGGATATTTAGTACAAACAACATGAATGCATAGTTCCACAACCAAATCACATATTCAATGATACACATCATATGTTTATACAAGGACTACTTAATATCTTTATGAATACAATGGGAAATATCATCATACATGATTGCCTCAAGGGCATATTCCCAACACATGATCATCATCATTAGCTTCCTCTCTTATTGGTGCAG
This sequence comes from Avena longiglumis, assembly GCA_030063025.1. Classification (NCBI taxonomy): domain Eukaryota; kingdom Viridiplantae; phylum Streptophyta; class Magnoliopsida; order Poales; family Poaceae; genus Avena; species Avena longiglumis. The sequence continues at coordinate 107,835,508 of CP125974.1, forward strand.
GTACCACAGGAACTTCTTTCGGTGCTGCGCTACTCGCAAGTTCGAGAGAAGGTTCGACAACCTCGTGGAGTTCTACTTTCCTTCCAGTCACTTCTTTCGAGAGAAATTCCTTCTCTAGAAAGGATCCATTCTTTGCAACGAAGATTTTGCCTTCGAATCTATGATAGAAGGTATACCCAATAGTTTCCTTTGGGTATCCTATGAAGACGCATTTTTCTGCTTTGGGTTCAAGCTTGTCCGGTTGTAACTTCTTTACATAGGCTTCGCAACCCCAAACTTTAAGGAACGACAATTTAGGTTTCTTCCCAAACCATAATTCATACGGTGTCATTTCAACGGATTTAGATGGTGCCCTATTTAAAGTGAATGCAGCTGTTTCTAATGCATAACCCCAAAATGATAGCGGTAAATCTGTAAGTGACATCATATTACGAACCATATCTAAGAGAGTTCGACTACGACGTTCGGACACACCATTACGCTGTGGTGTTCCCGGCGGTGTCAATTGTGAAAGTATTTCGCATTTCTTCAAATGCTCGCCAAACTCGTAACTGAGATATTCACCTCCACGATCAGAACGCAGAAATTTAATCTTCTTGTTACGTTGATTCTCAACCTCACTTTGAAATTCCCTAAACTTCTCAAAAGTTTCGGACTTATTTTTCATGAAATAGATATACCCATATCTACTCAAGTCATCTGTGAAGGTAAGAACATAACGATAACCACCGCGCGATGCTACACTTATTGGACCACACATCGGTATGTATGATTTCCAATAAGTCCGTAGCTCTCTCCATCATACCAGAAAATGGAGTCTTACTCATTTTACCCATCAGACATGCTTCGCATCTTCCAAGTGATTCAAGAAGTCCATCGGAATGGAGTTTCTTCATACGCTTCACTCCAATGTGACCAAGACGACAGTACCACATATAGGTTGAGTTATCGCTCGATTTCAAACATTTAGCTTCAATGTAATTAATATGTGTATTTCCACTATCGAGATTCAATAAGAATAGACCATCTATCAAAGGTGCATGTGCATAAAACATATTACTCATATAAATCGAACAACCATTATTCTCGGACTTAAACAAGTAACCGTCTCGCAATAAACAAGATCCGGATATAATGTTCATGCTCAACGCAGGCACCAAATAACAATTATTTAAGTATAAAACTAATCCCGATGGTAGATCAAGAGGTAGCGTGCCGACCGCGATCACATCAACCTTTGATCCGTTTCACGCCAATCGCCGTCACCTCGTTCTTCGCTAGCTTCCGTTTATTCTGCAGCACCTGTTTCGAGTTACAAATATGAGCAACCGAACCATTATCAAATACCCAGGCACTACTACGAGTACTAGTGAGATACACATCAATAACATGTTTATCGAATATACCTTTCTTCTTGATGTTGTCGTTCTTCAAATCCATGCCACTTTGGGCAATTCCGCTTCGAGGACCTTCTCCTTGCGGTAAAAGCACTCAGACGTGCTTAGGTCCAGCCTTGGTCTTCTTCGTCGGTGCGGTAACTTTCTTACCACCCTTCTTGAAGTGTCCCTTTTGCTTAGACTTGCCTTTCATGAATTTGGTGGTCTTATTAACCATCAACACTTGGTGCTCTTTCTTGATCTCCACTTCTGCAGATTTCAACATGGAGAAGAGTTCTGGCAACTGCTTGTTCATGCTTTGCATATTGTAGTTCATCACAAAGTTCTTGTAACTTGGTGGTACTGATTGGAGGACACGGTAAATCCCCAGAGCATTAGGAATCACTATACCCAAGTTTTGGAGTTTGTTTGCGTGCCCAGACATCTTAAGCACATGCTCACTGATGGAGCTGCCCTCTTCCATCTTGCAGTTAAAGAACTTTTTAGAAGCCTCATAGCTCTCAACTGCCGCGTGAGTCTCAAAGATCAATTTGAGTTCACGGACAATATCATGTGGGTCTGAATTCTCAAACCTTTTCTGAAGCTCCGATTCCAAACCATACAAGATAGCACACTGAACTGTGGAGTACTGATTCTTCCGAGCGAGGTAAATGTTCTTTACTTCATCGGTAGCATCAGCTGCAGGCGGGTCACCCAGCGGTGCATCCAGCACATAGGTCAAATTACCAGGATTGAGGACAATCCTCAAATTACGGAACCAATCCGCGAAGTTTCTTCCATTGTTTTTCAACTTTTCTTTCTCTAGGAACACATTAAAATTGATGGTAGGGGCCGCCATTGATCTACAACATATTTGCAATAGTTTATACTAAGTTTATGACAAATTGAGTTCTAATTAATAGTTAAATTAATCTAGGTGAACTCCCACTCAAAACAATATCCCTCACATTGTTTTAGTGATCACACGAACCAAATCTACCACATCAAAACCGATCATCACGAGAGCTGATGTAGCTTCAATGGCGAACAATCGACATGTTCATCATATCTACTATATGATTCATGCTTTACCTTTCGGTGATCCGTGTTCCGAGACCATGTCTGTACATGCTAGGCTCGTCAAGATCAAACCTTAGCTTCCGCATGAGCAAATCTGGCTTGCTCACGTTGTATACACTTGCAGAATCTAACACACCCGATCATCACGTGGTGCTTCGAAACAACAAGCTTTAGCAATGGTGCTTACTAAGTATGAACACTTCAGAACTTGAAATTTATGTGCATGAGGGATCATCTTATAATGCTACCGTCGTTAACTAAGCAATACAAGATTCATAAAGGATTAACATCACATGCAATTCATAATATGTGATATGATATGGCCTTTCTTCTTTGTGCTTCCGATCTCCATCTTCAAGCATGAACATGATCTCCATCATCACCGACATTGCATCAAGGTCAATGACGCCGCTTCATGGTTGTCGTCCACCGGATTCAACTATTACAACTACTTTGAATAGACACGCGGTTCTTAACAGAAATTAAAGACAACCATATGGCTCCTGCCGGTTGCCAACTTACAATAAGGAACATTGCATACATCAAATATAATCACAATCATGGCCATATCACATCACAACACACCCCTGCAAAACAAAGTTAGACGCCTCTAATTTCTTTGCATATTTTACGTGGTTTGGGGCTTTCAGTAAGTGTCGATCTAACTTACGAACAAGAACCACAACGTTGATGTTTGAACTATCAAGTGCCCGTTGTAAATTGGATCTATACTATAATGGGAGGGACCCACACCCGCAAAGCCAATTATGCAATACAAGTTGCATGTTGAGTGTGGAGCAAGTCTCATGAACGATGTCATGTAAGGTTAGCCCGGGCCGCTTCATCCCATCATACCGCAAGATGCAAAGTACACAAGAAGCAATTGATAATAAAGCACCACCGCCAACAATGACCATTGTGTTCTACTCGTGCAATAGATCTACATATAGACGGCTCACGATACCCTTTAGGGGTTAGCATGGAAAACAAAACAATTCTATCGCATACAAACAAACAAGCCAAGATCTATCTACTAGATTGTAGCAACGAGTCGATAGAATAACTCACCCTCGAAGATTCCAAAGTGTTTAACAAGAGAGGATTCTCGTGGGTGATGTAGTCGTACTCTTTCCGATCTCAAGATCGTGTAGACGATCCTTCCCGGCTGCGTTCGTGGCGCTTCCATGATCGGTCACACGTTCGATTTTCGGCAGACCTTCCTCTCCCTTGTTCCAGGCAAGGAGGTTGTAGCACTCTCCTCGAGATTCGGCCTGACGGCGTGGTACCTAAGTAGAGGAGATCTCACAGGCTTCGCCTTAAGCGAGGCAGTATGGTGGACTATGAGAGCCTCGGTGATCTAGGGTTTAGACACACCAAGTAGAAGGGGCTAGGCGGCTAGGGAAATAGAAGCCCCAACTCGGCTTGGGAGAAACCCTAGGCGGCGGCTATGGTGGCTAGGGTTAGGGTTTGAGGGCAAGGTGTGTACTTGAGGGCAGCCTGCCTCCTTATAGGTGGAGGGCGCCAAGGGAGTCCCTCCCCAACTCGCTCTAAGGCGGTGGAGGGAGAGGGACTTCCTCCCCAAGTAGGTTTCCTACTCTCCCTCCACCAAAAAAAATAGCCGTTTGACTTTTCAAATTGGCGTTTGACTTTTCAAACTAGGATTTGATTTAACCCTTTATTTTGTTCAGAGATGACACCTATTACATGATGCAACCATTCCAACTTGTTATGACACATTCATGTACCGTTCCCCTCTGGAGTGCCGGACCTTCCGGAACCTTCTAGAACATTCCCAATGAAAACACCGGAACCATTCTCCAACCCCGAAACAGGACTTTGCTTATATGAATCTTATTCTCCGGACCATTCCGGATCTCCTCGTGATATCCCGGATCCCATCCGAGACTCCGAACAAAATTCAGTATCTTACTCATCATTCCATAACTACTCAACAATGTCGAATCCTTAATTGTGTCACCCTACGGTTCGTGAATTATGCGGACATGATCGAGACACTTCTCCGAACAATAACCAGTAGAGGAATCTGGAAATTCATATGGCTCCCACATATTTCTACGATTACTTTGCGATCGAATGAACCACTTACATACGATACCAATTTCCCTTCGTCTCACGATAGTTTACTTATCCGAGGTTTTGATCGTCGGTATCTCTGCATACCTAGTTCAACCTTGTTACCGATAAGTACTCTTTTCTCGTTCCCGTGATATGTGATCCCTTGTGAGCCAGTCACATGCTTGCAAGCTAGTTGGATGACATTCCACCGAGAGGGCCCAGAGTATATCTATCCGTCATATGGATGGACAAATCCCACTCTTGATCCATGTGTCTCAACCAATACTTTCCGAACACTCAATGCCACCTTTATAGCCACCCAGTTACGGTGTGGTGTTTGATGTCATCAAAGCATCCGTCCTCTAATGGTGATAAGCATGATCTCATGGTCGAAGGAATTAGGTTACTATGTATCAGAAAGCATATAGCAATTGAACTATTAAAATGACTTGATCTTTATGCTACGCTTATCTATAGGAGTATGTCCATCATATCATTCTCCTAACAATATGATCTTGTTGTTAATAACATCTCAGTGTTCATGATAGGGAAACCACAATCATTTATTAACCAACAAGCTAGTATTATGAAGAGGCTTTACTAGGTACTTCAATTTAAGTTTACAAATCACACAAGTATTAATGTTTCCTTGTTAATACTATTATAGCAAGAATGTAAATATTTATCATAAACACAAAGATATGATAATAACCATATTTATTACTGCCTCTAGGGCATATCTCCAACACGTGCTAGGACCATCTATAGCCTCTCCAAGGTCAACGCCAGAGCACCACCGACGACCGCGTCCACTCCGGCGAGTTCTCCCCGTAAGCCCCGACCGCCCCCTTCTCTCTAAATGATACTCCTGCAGTCACCGTCCCCGTGCGCATCTAACGCCACCATTTTCTTGCTTTGGTGTGGTCCGTAGCACTCGTCAACGTTGACTACATTGCGAACCCGTCGTCAGCAACCACTCCGGCAAGAGATTGCCGACCCGTCCGTGTGCCCCTGTCCCCGCGACAACCACCTCGAGCTTCAGCACGTCACGGCAAACTCAGTAAGCATCTTCCCCCTCTCCCGTGCTTCCTGTACTCGCCGTAGCACCACTGATAGAGCCGCGCCGCCACTCGCCGCCAGTCAGCGCCGCCAGATCATGGTCAGTGCGTTGTGAACCGTTGGATGCAGATCCAGCGGTTGGGTTAGAACACTTAGTCGAATCGTTATCTTTTGATCTGGGCCGCACATATCTAATTAGATCCAACGCCCCACATTGCACGATCCACACGAATCAGTATCGTCTAGTAATATAGCGCCACGTGGCGAGACTTTGGTTTTAAAAACAGAATTTGATCTATTAGATGTTTAATTTTGTAAAATTCATAACTTTTGATCCCCACGTTCAAATTTTGCAAATTTTATATCATTGGAATTAGGAGAAAGAATTCTATCCATTTATGCAATGTGTTTCATGTTTTGTTTCTGTAAAATTGATTATTTTTGCAGAGACATTTATAGGCTTATTTTGAGTATAGAAATTATTTGAAAAATGATTTAAAGCCTAAATAAAGTTTATTTGGTGTGTATTTGTTTTGTTTATGATTCTGTACTGTTCCACTTGTCTTGTTTGTTTTAGAAATTTATCACATGGCATTTTCATGCATTCATATATTTTTACTTGTATATTTTGATGTGTGAATTTGGTGCTATCATTTTATGTGTAGATTTTGGTGCTAGTGGTGATTGTGATTGTGAAGATTGTTGCTACTCCCCCAACTACCAAGGAAAGTGGTGCTTCATATTTTTATCCCAATATTTTGACTATGCATTAGAAATATTTTGTATAGGGCTTGCATGAATAATTTTGCTAAGTATCTATATGATATGCTTGGGAAATCCTAGTAGTGGTAGAATTGTTAGAATTTCCACTAAGTTAATATACTTGCTATTGCCATGCTTAGCCTAGCTAGTAGTAAACAAGGGTGGATTATATATTCATGTTATGAGAAATATTTCTAAGTCATTGACTTATGTTTTGCTTAAATAAAACAACTAAGTGAATGAAACACCTGGGTAGAATGGAAATAATGGTTTGTGTTGAGTGGTTACACAAGGCCCATTTCTATGGTTTACCTTGTGTATCTCACTTGTGGATTTCCACCCAGGAACAAAGGGATTTGAGAGGCCAAATGTTAAGAAGCTTCTAGTGCAGCCACATGGCATTATGGGCTTTGCTTGGATCATATAGGTTGCAATAACTTAGCCATTTGGACAGTTAGTGGTAGTGGGATGATAGGTTGGAATCCGTCCATTAGGTCTAAGGGAAGGCTTCTGAAAGGTCCTGTCTTGGTGAAAATCAAGTCTTATGGGGAAAGTGCACAACCTCTGCAGATGGAAGAACCTAAGTAGTTAGCCATGTCCCTGGTATTGGACAAATTGAGAATCAAGACATGGAAGCTATCAAAAATCTCCTCATCCTCATTTTCTAAGTTAAAACTTGTGGTTGAACAAGGTGAAGGTTCACCAATTTCTATTGGTGGTTCCTTGGGAAAGGTTTTGCCAAACAAAAACTTAGTGTTTTCAACTGATAGGTAAAACCTATTTTGAGCACAGCAAGCCTAAGCTACACTTAGCCAAAATCATGTAGTAACTATATGCTAATATTCTACTAAGGTATCACTTGCCAATACTATTCCAATGTATTGACCCACTATGGCTGTAACTTGTGATGTTGCAGGTTACTCTGATGATGATTAGGGGTTATGAGTCTACACTCAACATGCTTGCCTATGGCACATGAAGATGAAGACTTTTATATTTATTGTTAAGTTAAAATCTTGTACTAGCCTATGGCTATGAGTTGTAAAAGACTATGTTATATCTGGAATGACGATGTAATAATGACCTTTGTTTCTGTGTACTTCATCTTAAACTGTGGATGCTAGCAATTGATCCAGGGACTAGCATTGCAATCACAGGAATCTTTACCTTTATAAAGGTGGGATCTTACACACATCAATTCACCAGATTACCAACCAGAGGCAATACTATGCAACCTTAGCATTTAATCCAGCCTTAGTCTCAAACCAACAACAGCACCACACAATCAAAGGGGTGACCACAAGCACTGAGGCACAGAACACCCAAATCCCCACTAAACATCATAACCAGACCATATGAGCATCTTACAAGCACTAGAGATGAACCCTAGTAGCAATACAAGCACAAACTAGGACTGGCCACTAGATACACACAAAGGAATTCAAGGTGATAAGATGAACTCGAATCCACAGAAGCACAACTCACTAGGGTGATAAGAGGAAGTAGAATGGCCGACGAGATCGCGGCATCACGGGGAGCACCCCATAGGGCGCTGCAACCCGCACCAGCCATGGCGGCAGCCACAGCAGCACATGAGCACTGCACCTCAACACGGGAGGATCCGCGGCGGCGGTGGCAGCACCATCCCCAAACCCTAGGGTTCGGGAAGGGGCTAGCTTGGCCATAGAAGGGCCCCAGGATCAAATCAAACTGGACCAAATGGACGAGCATGGCTGACAACCTTGCCCTGCACCACGGTGGTGGCCAGGAAGGTCCACGGCGGCGCGAATCACCGGCGGCAGCATCGCTAACCACGGGGTCGGGAGAGGAGAAGAAGAGAGGTGAGATCGAGGGAGAGACAGAGAGTGAGTTGGGCTGGTTGGGCCAAAAAACCCTTCGGGATGTTGTTTTGACTTTGCCCTACTAGTCCACAAGGGCCCAACCCAAACAGTCAGCCTCAATCATTTAATGCCTGTTTTAATAAATAGGAAAAGACCAAAATGCCCCTGAACTTAAATAAATTTTGGAAAATAAAATAAAAGTCCAAAAATTGTAAATAAAATATTTTTGGATTCACAATAATCCAAACTATCCAAATCAATTAATAAATAAAATTTTAGACATATAAATTTTATTAACAATTTTGTAATCTAAATATTACTTATGGAATTTTACAAAATTATTGAAAAATGATAAAAATAAATAAAAATCACTTTCATTATATATTAATATTTTAGTATTTTAGAAAAATACTAAAAAAATATTTAATAACATTTTTTGGTATTTAAATGATAATTCTTAAAGGAATTATTAAATCAATAAAATTCAAATAAAAGGAAATAAAATAAAAGAATACAATATTCAATAAATATTAAAAAATTATTATTATAAAATTCTTTATTATCAAAAGAAGTTTTATAATTTAAATAAATGGGGAAGCATACATATAAAGCTAAATGATGCATTACATTACTTTGCATAATCATTTTGCTTCTTTAAATATTGTCCTTACCGGCAATAATGATGTTTTTGTAGACATAGAAGCTCAAGGTCCAGTGCAAGCATCAGACTTCACTACCTTGCCATCACAAGGCAAGTTCATCACTTGCTCATATACTTTGAAGAGTCTTTATCAAAGTATTTGCAAATTGTGTGTTATCATGTATACTCTAAAGAAAGAAAATATTATTTTCAAAAATAAAGAAATCTTAGATATCATACTAAGTCATGATATAATGGAGCAATAGAACTTAGGGTTCTAATTGCAATAATGATGATCAATTAGGGACTTAATAACCCCTGATATCAGTGATTCTAGCGCCGTATATTACGCATTAGCCATGAGATTTGGAATGGGACAAAGAAGTCAGCTGTATCTTCTTCCTCTCACATGTAGTCGGATGTGCAGGTTGTGGCTGTTATCCTCGTAGTGTGCATATTGATTGGTAATTCGTAGAGGATATGCAGCATATGGGTGGGAACCCTCATCGTCCTACGATAGTTCTGGCATCTAACGGTTTGTACAAACCATTGCCGTAATTCAATATGTGGGCATGGTGTACACCAAGGAGGCATGCGAGGTCGTGAAGGGCGCAATGATTGGCTTGGACCAACTACTGGGCCCCACATCATGTAATTGTGGATGGGAAAGTATGCCCGGTTGTGCAACAAGGAGTTGATCTCTCATGGGTAAAGTAACGCACCTCTGCAGAGTGTAAGAATTGTAACTTGTTACTCCCTGTTCCGGGAAGGAGCTACGAACACGGCAGGAAAGGAACTCCATGAAAGTTCTGGTCAACCTGTGAAGGCTGATGGTCATAGATTTTTTATAATAAAATCAATCTTTGAAGAAAGATTTACGAAAAACTGCATAGTGCCAAGGACTTATATTCCGAGGTGGTAGTTAGAGCATCAAACTTCCCACCTTGCATATAATGAACTTGTTGGGTAACGCTGTTACTCATCCTTTCCTTTGATCCTTTGCTTAGACTCTAAGGATCCCGAAGACGTGCCAATGTATGCAGCTGAATGCCAAGAAGATGTATTCTACAAGGAGCCTGACCAATCAGGAGGTGTTGAAGGAGTGGATTACGAAATTCGCTATGGTGTCGATGATAACGAGTCCAACTAAGTATCCTAGTTAGTAGTAACCGACGGAGCCGAGCATCATGAACTCTATAGAATTAGCTACTGAGCTCAACTCCTAGTTGGAGTTTCTACTTTTAAATTCCGCTAAAACACTTTATATTTTGGTTTGTAAGTTGAAACCTTTTGAAGTCTTGAACTTCTGGTATTGTAATAATAATGTGTGAATGTTTGTAATATGGACCCGCAATGTTTCTGTTGTACCACTCTGAGGGATGTGATATTTACAGAACGGTGTTCTATGGATGTCATGTCAACGACTATAGTGTACTACACATGTAGTGGTATGCTGGGTCACGGCAGTTTTTATTGTTTCATGCATTATTGTGTTGTTCTTGGAGCGTCTTAGTTTTCGTTTTTGGCTTTCGTTTGATTAGTTTGCTTGAGTAAGTTGGTTGGTTACACCACACTTCTTTTGGAGAGAGACACTCTCTGTTTCCATTGCCTAGAACACTCTAGTTTTCACTCTTATTGTTTTGTGAGTGTTTACTTTTGCTAGCACTGCATACAGCCTTAGTTTTGTTGTGCTTTCAGCTTAGAACTTTTTAGTTTTTGTTTGTGGATTTGAGAGACAAGCTCACTGATCTTTATTGATTATTATCTTTGTGATTTGTTTCAAATAAGTTGTTTGGTGTTGGAAAGAGTAGAAAGCTTCATGCTTAAGTGGTACAAATGGGAGCTTGCATTGACTGTGACTTAGACTTTAGCATGATACGATAGGTGTTGTTTTGACCTTATGCTTAGTGATTATTGTTGCAGCATGTCTTTTTCCAAAAAATTGGGATTGCTTAGTGTGCCTTGAAGAAATTATACGTTGTTTTAGCATCAAAAGCATAGAATTTGTCACATCCCAAGATTTTCCAAATCTTGTTATGTGAAAAATAAATGAATAAAATACAACTTTGTTGATTTTCAAGGTGAGAAGAAACTTTTTGATTCCAATTGGAAACCTTCAAAACCTATTTGATCAAACAAATCCTAAAGGGATTTAAAAAGATAAATAAACAATAAAGTTAAAAATATTTGGAATTACTATTTTGGATCTTTTTATAAAAAGATTTGGTTTTCAAATAAAAAAGTAGAAATACAAATAAGGATTATTTTATAGATCCAAATTAAACCTTGGCCAAGGTTTTAAAATAAAATATATTTTTTTGATTAAAAGAGTAAAGGTTTATTTAAATAAAATAATGAGGTTTTATTAATATTTAATTTTATTGGAAATAAAGGTTTTACTATTTTAATTAAACATCAAAACTTGTTAATTTATTTTAAACAAGTTTTCCAAGTATTTTATATTCTCAAATAAAACCTACTGAAGTGTTTTTGGTTTTGTATTTAGATTTCAAAAATAAAGATTTTAATAAAACAAATCCTATTTGAAATAAATGATTAAGGTCTAGTCATTTAATTATTAATGGACCCCAAAATAAAAATATTATTTTGTTTTGTGACTTGGATTTGTGTTGTTAAACAGAAACAAACTCAAATGCAAAGTGTGGTGGAAGTTTGATTGTTTTGGATGTTTGAATTGTTTGATTGAAATTCAAAACAGAAAATCAAATAGAAAATAGGAAAAAGTTTCAGTACAAAAAAATGCTAAAGGTTTCAACCCAACTCGTCTGGCCCAGCAAGCCCAGTTCCATCCCAGCTACTTCCCCCACGCGCAAATCGTTTTTCACTCTTTCTCGCACCCGCGCAGACACCGACAAGTGGACTCTCTCCCTCGCTGACAGCAAGGCCCCACCTCTCTTGTGCGTCGTCTTCAACCCGAGACCCCGCCCTGACGTTGCAGACAAGAAACGCCGGCGTTGATTGCGCGTTGATGAAGCCTTGATTCCACGCAGTAACAGCGCCCATTTAACCGCCTGCGTCTTCCCTCTCTTTCCCCTCGCTCGCCATTCCCCCTCTGCCCCCAGGCTGCCCTTGATTTGGTTTGCACGACCACTGCTCCGACAACCTTCCCCAGCCAATTCCGGCGAGTCCAGCCACCGCCTTACTCCCTCGACCACACGAGCGTGATCCCCATCTCCCTACGCACCTACCTATCCTTCCCATTCATCCGCGCGAACACCAGAACGTCGGCAACGACCACAACTGAGCGCCACCGTCTTCTGTCGTTTCTCCGGCGAGTTTCCCTGGTAGGCACCGACCACCCCGAGCCTTTCCATGGATGCTCCCGCGATCGCTAGTGTCGTATGCGTCTAACCGTGTGCTCCATTTGCCTTAGCACGTTCGCAAACTCCATCCCCGTCAACAACTAAGCAAGCTCGACACCGCCACCGACTCCGGCGAGAAATCCCGCTAGAACCGGAGCGCCCCTCGACGAGCTGACCGTACCTTGAGCATCAGAGCGTCACCGCGATCACTGTAAGCACCCTCACCTCCTCCCTTGCTTCCTATAACTGCCGCGACGCCACCGTCTGACCTCGCGGCGCCGCCAGCGCCAAGCATCGTCGAGTCGCCGTGAGTCGTGGCGCGAATCGTCCGGCTGAGATTAGAACTGAACGAAGAGGTCTGAGTCAACCCACGCCGTGCAATTAAGTGAGATCCAACGTATCACAGAGGCTGATCCGTGCGAACTGGTACCGCCCAATAAGTACACGCCACGTGGCCAGACTCAGGATTAAAAACAGAAATAGATTCTATTAGATTTGCAAATTTGAAAAATTCATAACTTTTGATCCACACGTCCAAAATTTGCAAACTTTATATCAATGGATTCAGAAAAACAAGCCCTAGCCAACCATGCCATTTGTTTAGTAAAAAGTTTCTGTTAAATTGTCTGTTTTTGCAGAAACATGTGTATGCTTGTTTAGGTTATAAAAATTATTCCAAAATGATTTTGAGGTTGAAATCTTTGCAAATTGGTTTGTTGTAAACTTACTGACCCTAGGAACCAACTCATGGATTTAAAAATGTTTTTGGTGAAGGTTAGGATTGATTAATTGAATTAGCCCATTTCTAGTCAAATAAAAATATTGATTTTGTTATGGAAATGATTTTGAGCAAAATCTTTGGAAAATTTTTTGATTCAAACCTACTGACCCTAAACACCAAGTTTTGAGAATTAACAACTTATTTGGTGAACAACATAAAATTGTTGCTTTGCTAAAAACATTTTTCACCACATGGAATAATGATTTGATTTAAAAATGATCTATAGATAAAACCCTTTTGCAAATGGTTTTGCCACTTTAGAAAATGACCACTTTGAACCTTACAAAGTATAGAGCCTAGTATAAACCACCTTTGCAAATAAAACTATCTTTTGCATGCTTGTATGCATGACTTAGTTTCTATGATTTTATGTGTGATTAAGTTGTTTGATTATTGTTGGAATGCTAGTTGAATCTATGTTTGCTTGATTGATTTGTAGTGAAGTTAGAAGAGTGTGAGATTAGCAAGATCAAGAAGTGAACCAACCTTCCCTACCAAAAAGGCAAGTGACACTATCATCCATGTCCTACTATTTTCATTATACTTAGTGGATTTTTGAAACATGCATGAAAAGGATTTCTATACTATATGCTATGCTAAATCCTAATAGGATACCCTTATATATTCCTTAGTGAAAACAATGTAGTTGTAAAATGCTTAGCCATGCTTTATATATTTTGAGAAGAGATACATGTTGTGATTTTAGGAAGTTGCGAAAAGACTTGTGTTTTTATTATACTCAATGAACCACCTGGGTGCACAAGGATACTCAAGTTTTGGAAAAGGTGGCAACAAGAGGAACCATGTTTATATGGCAATCTATTTTTGTTGTGCACCTGATGAAAACCACCCAGGAACTTAGAGATTGAACATGTTTCTCGTATAGTGGCTTCCGTGTACAGCCACATGCTAAATGGGAACTGGCTTGGTCAATTACATTGTGGAAGACCCATGCCTTGGCCTCTTCAGGTTAACTAAATGAGGGAACTTGGAACCCTACATTGGTTCCTGGTAGACAAGCTAGATTGGGAGGACCCTATGGAAAGACTTCGTCACATTCTCAATCTGCCGGTATTCCATCTTGGTGAGTACTTATCCAGCGGCCACTGGTGGCAACAGATGAGATTGTGTCATGTGGGTAAACTGTACAACTTCTGCAGAAGATCAAATTCTAAGTACTTAGCCATGTCCCCGGTTATGGACAATACTGAGCAACAAGGCCTGAAGCTATGGGAAATCTCGACATTCCAATTTCTAAAAGAAAAACTTGAAAGTGACAACAAAAGACTTGAAGCACTTGGTGTGTACCAAGGAGCTCAAAAGATTTTGACAAAGACTTGAAGCACTTGGGGTGTACCAAGGAGCTCAAGAGATTTTGACAAAGACCTGAAGCACTTAGGGTGTACGAAGGAGCTCAGAAAGATTTTGACAAAAGATCAAAACTACTTTGAAAAGATAGGATAAATTATTGCTTTCTGCAAATGAGCCTAAAACCCTACTTAGCCAAATATGCATGTAATGATAGGATCCACTTATTTCTACATAGTAGTGAAACTTGCTAATACAATTCAAATGTATTGACCCTTGTGGCTGTAACTTGTAATGTTGCAGGTTGGTTTGGTGTTAGTGAAGTTTATTGATTAGGATTACAAGTCTTCAACCAACATGTTTGCCTGTGGCACTTTGAAGATGAAGGACCCCATGCTTATAGATATTCTGCTGCAATGTAATGTAATAGCCAAATGAGCTATGTAAGATGTAATAAAATTATGTTATTCCTGGTTATAAAGTTGTATTATGACCTTGTTTCTTGATATTACATCTTAACTGTGGATGCTAGCTATTGATCTAGGGACTAGCATTATAAACATAGGGATCTCTACCTTATTAAAGGTTGGGAACTTCTACAGATGGTATCAGAGCATTGTGTTGCCTGTAGGATTTGTAAACCTAGGATTGGACAAAAACCCTTAGAAAAATAGGAGTTGTATTTGTTCCAAAAGTTATTTATAAACAATCTTGTAAACTCTTTCCTCAACCATTTTGGTTTTGATTCTACATCTCTTCTATTTTCAACTTGATGGAAAAACCTACCCCATGGCCAAAGGCTTCACCATGTGCAAAGGACTTCTTCAAACTCTAATGAATTCAACATCTTCAACTCTAATGACTTCAACATCTTCAACTCTAATGACTTCAACATCTTCAGCATATTCACCAAGGACTTCAATCTTGGATGTCACTAAGGACAAGTGAGACAAGGAAATCTTGCTCAAGAATGTGGAGACTAAGGAAACACAACTTAGAAAGAACCCTCATCACCTTTGAAGTTTTCTGACCAAGAGTTTTCCCAAGGAAACCATGATCTCATGCAAGAAGAATCAACCAAGAAAGATGGAAGGATCTCAAGTGAACCATATAGATGGACCACCATATTTAGCTTAAGTCAAACCCACCAACTTATTTGGTGTAACAAAAATATTTTGTTGCCTAAAAATGTGCTTAAACCTTGTTGTTTGAGTGAACTGTTTGTTTGTGATTGCTTGCACATTGCTTGTGTAAATTGTGATGTGGGTAATTAGAATCCTTACTTAGAATTTTTTTTGCCTATTCTAATCTTAATTCAACCCCAAACAGATGACTACTCCAAGAGACTCCAACATCAAGGTTGATGACAACAACAACAACCAAGAGGACAACATGGGAGAACTTATAGCAACCCAAAACCAGCTGAACCAAATGACAACTCAATTCATAGCCAACACCAGTGGGGAAGATCCAACCTTGCAAATTTTTTTGGAAACTCAAGCCCAAATGTTGCATAAGGTAACAGATCAAATGCTCAACATGGAAAGCAACTTTTCCAAAGGAGTTTGTGACAACAAAGATGACAAATATGTTATTCTAAAAGGAACCAAAGCTTGCAATATTTGTGGAGACAAGGATCACACTTCTAAGGAGCATGGAGATCAATGCCCCAACTGTGAAGAGAAACACCCAGTTGGCCAATGTTCCACCTCTCAAGCTACTTGTTACCTATGTGAAGGAAATAATCATGTCACTATTCAATGCCCCATCTATTCCATAGTTGAACAAAGGAAACAAGGTGGAGTGCAACAAATGATTGCAAACTATCAAGAAGGAGCTAAGTCTACCAAGAAGAATGAGGACAAAGGAAAATCTCCACTTATACCTCCATGCAATACAACCCAATTTAAAGGACCAAAGAAGAGGCATATGAATTATCCAAGGATCAATAGAAGGTCCAAGAAGCCAGTAGACATTCCTACCTATGAGATAACATATGAACAACATGAACTAGATGCACTCCTAGCTTTGGAGAAACCCAAGAAAAAGAAGGAAAAAATCCATGTGCAATGTCATCATTGTAAAGAAATGGGACACTATTCAGTGAATGTCCATAGAAACAGAAGTATAAAGAGATTTGCCAAGTATGGTGCAACAATTGCAAGGTGCTAGGCCATTATCCAGCAACCTGTCCACAAGAGATACGTGAAGAACTCAAACTTATCACATGTTTCAATTGTGGTAACCAAGGACATTATGCAAGCAACTATCCAGAAAAGATGAAGCACAAGATAAACAAGCCTATGAAGGATCTCAGCCTTGTCACATGTTTCAAGTGTGGGAACAAAGGACACTATGCAGATGTTTGCCTAGAGAAGTTTCCCCAAGATCCCAAGCAAGCCAATATGTAATCTAGTTGGAAAATTTTTAAGGGTGGTAGTACCCTAGATGCTTTGAGCCAACTTGTAACCCTAGCCTTCCCAATTCTCGGGACGAGATTTATTTTAAGGGTGGTAGCCTGTCACATCCCAAGATTTTCCAAATCTTGTTATGTGAAATATAAATGAATAAAATAAAACTTTGTTGATTTTCAGGGTGAGAAGAAACTTTTTGATTCCAATTGGAAACCTTAAAAACCTATTTGATCAAACAAATCCTAAAGGGATTTAAAAAGATAAATAAACAATAAAGTTAAAAATATTTGGAATTACTATTTTGGATCTTTTTATAAAAAGATTTGGTTTACAAATAAAAAAGTAGAAATACAAATAAGGATTATTTTATATAGCCAAATTAAACCTTGGACAAGATTTTAAAATAAAATATTTTGTTTTGATTAAAAGAGTAAAGGTTTATTCAAATAAAATAATGAGGTTTTATTAATATTTAATTTTATTAGAAATAAAGGTTTTACTATTTTAATTAAACATCAAAACTTGTTAATTTATTTTAAACAAGTTTTCCAAGTATTTTATATTCTCAAATAAAACCTACTGAAGTGTTTTTGGTTTTATATTTAGATTTCAAAAATAAAGATTTTAATAAAACAAATCCTATTTGAATTAAATACATAAGGTCTAGTCATTTAATTATAATGGACCCTAAAATAAAAATATTATTTTGTTTCGGGACTTGGATTTGTGTTGTTAAACAGAACCAAAATCAAATGCAAAGTGTGGTGGAAGTTTGACTGTTTTGGATGTTTGAATTGTTTGATTGAAATTCAAAACCGAAAATCGAATGGAAAATAGGAAAAAGTTTCCGTACAAAAAAATGCTAAAGGTTTCAGCCCAACTTGTCCGCCCCAAGAAGCCCAGCCCACTTCAGCCATTTCCCCAAATTGTTTTTCACTCTTTCTCGCACCCGCGCAGACACCGACGAGTGGACCCTCTCCCTATCTCTCTCCCTCGCTGACAGCAAGGCCCCACCTCTCCTGTTCGTCGTCTTCAACCCCCAGACCCCGCCCTGCCGTTGCAGACAAGAAACGCCGGCGTTGATTGCGCGTTGATGAAGCCTTGATTCCACGCAGTAACAGCTCCCATTTAACCGCCTGCGTCTTCCCTCTCTTTCCCCTCGCTCGCCATTCCCCCTTTGCCCCCAGGCTGCCCTCGATTTGGTTTGCACTACCACTGCTCCGACAACCTTTCCCAGTCAATTCCGGCGAGTCCAGCCACCGCCTTACTCTCTCGACCACACGAGAATGATCCCCATCTCCCTACGCACCTCACTGTCCTTCCCATTCATCCGCGCGAACACCAGAACGTCAGCAACGACCACAACTGAGCGCCACCGACTTCTGCCGTTTCTCCGGCAAGTTTCCCTGGTAGGCACCGACCGCCCCGAGCCTTTCCGTGGATGCTCCCGTGATCCCTAGTGTCGTACGCATCTAACCGTGTGCTCCATTTGCCTTACCGCATTCGCAAACTCCGTCCCCGTCAACAACTGAGCAAGCTCGACACCGCCACCGACTCCGGCGAGAAATCCCGCTAGAACCGGAGCGCCCCTCGACGAGCTGACCGTACCTTGAGCATCAGAGCGTCACCACGATCACTGTAAGCACCCTCACCTCCTCCCTTGTTTCCTGTAACCGACGCGACGCCACCATCTGACCTCACGCCGCCAGTTACTGGTCGAGCTGCTGTGAGTCGTGCGATGCGAATCGTCCGGCTGAGATTAGAACTGAACGAAGAGGTATGAGTCAACCCGCGCCGTGCGATTAAGTGAGATCCAACGTCTCATAGAGGCCAATCCGTGCGAACCGGTACCGCCCAATAAGTACACGCCACGTGGCCAGACTCAGGATTAAAAACAGAAATAGATTCTATTAGATTTGCAAATTTGAAAAATTCATAACTTTTGATCCACACGTCCAAAATTTGCAAACTTTATATCAATGGATTCATAAAAACAAGCCCTAGCCAACCATGCCATTTGTTTAGTAAAAAGTTTCTGTTAAATTGTTTGTTTTTGTAGAAACATGTGTATGCTTGTTTAGGTTATAAAAATTATTGCAAAATGATTTTGAGGTTGAAATCTTTGCAAATTGGTTTGTTGTAAACTTACTGACCCTAGGAACCAACTCATGGATTTAAAAATGTTTTTGGTGAAGGTTAGGATTGATTAATTGAATTAGCCCATTTCTAGTCAAATAAAAATATTGATTTTGTTATGGAAATGATTTTGAGCAAAATCTTTGGAAAATGTTTTGATTCAAACCTACTGACCCTAAACACCAAGTTTTGAGAATTAACAACTTATTTGGTGAACAACATAAAATTGTTGCTTTGCTAAAAACATTTTTCACCACATGGAATAATGATTTGATTTAAAAATGATCTATAGATAAAACCCTTTTGCAAATGGTTTTGCCACTTTAGAAAATGACCACTTTGAACCTTACAAAGTATAGTGCCTAGTATAAACCACCTTTGCAAATAAAACTATCTTTTGCATGCTTGTATGCATGACCTAGTTTCTATGATTTTATGTGTGATTAAGTTGTTTGATTGTTGTTGGAATGCTAGTTGAATCTATGTTTGCTTGATTGATTTGTAGTGAAGTTAGAAGAGTGTGAGATTATCAAGATCAAGAAGTGAACCAACCTTCCCTAACAAAAAGGCAAGTGACACTATCATCCATGTCCTACTACTTTCATTATACTTAGTGGATTTTTGAAACATGCATGAAAAGGATTTCTATACTATATGCTATGCTAAATCCTAATAGGATACCCTTATATATTCCTTAGTGAAAACAATGTAGTTGTAAAATGCTTAGCCATGCTTTATATATTTTGAGAAGAGATACATGTTGTGATTTTAGGAAGTTGCGAAAAGACTTGTGTTTTTATTTAATAAAACAAGTACTCAATGAACCACCTGGGTGCACAAGGATACTCAAGTTTTGAAAAAGGTGGCAACAAGAGGAACCATGTTTATATGGCAATCTCTTTTTGTTGTGCACCAGATGAAAACCACCCAGGGACTTAGAGATTGAACATGTTTCTCGTGTACAACCACATGCTAAATGGGCACTGGCTTAGTCAATTACATTGTGGAAGACCCATGCATTGGCCTTTTCAGGTTAACTAAATGAGGGAACTTGGAACCCTACATTGGTGCCTGGTAGACAAGCTAGATTGGGAGGACCCTATGGAAAGACTTCGTCACATTCTCAATCTGCCGGTATTCCATCTTGGTGAGTACTTATCCAGCGGCCACTGGTGGCAACAAGATGAGATTGTGTCATGTGCGTAAACTGTACAACTTCTGCAGAAGATCAAATTCTAAGTACTTAGCCATGTCCCCGGTTATGGACAATACTGAGCAACAAGGCCTGAAGCTATGGGAAATCTCGACATTCCAATTTCTAAAAGAAAAACTTGAAAGTGACAACAAAAGACTTGAAGCACTTGGGGTGTACCAAGCAGCTCAAAAGATTTGACAAAGACTTGAAGCACTTGGGGTGTACCAAGGAGCTCAAGAGATTTTGAACAAGACCTGAAGCACTTGGGGTGTACCAAGGAGCTCAGAAAGATTTTGACAAAATATCAAAACTACTTTGAAAAGATAGGATAAATTATTGCTTTCTGCAAATGAGCCTAAAACCCTACTTAGCCAAATATGCATGTAATGATAGGATCCACTTATTTCTACATAGTAGTGAAACTTGCCAATACAATTCAAATGTATTGACCCTTGTGGCTGTAACTAGTAATGTTGCAGGTTGGTTTGGTGTTAGTGAAGTTTATTGATTAGGATTACAAGTCTACAACCAACATGTTTGCCTGTGGCACTTTGAAGATGAAGTACCCCATGCTTATAGATATTCTGTTGCAATGTAATGTAATAGACAAATGAGCTATGTAAGATGTAATAAAATTATGTTATTCCTGGTTATAAAGTTGTATTATGACCTTGTTTCTTGATATTACATCTTAACTGTGGATGCTAGCTATTGATCCAGGGACTAGCATTATAAACATAGGGATCTCTACCTTATTAAAGGTTGGGAACTTCTACAGATGGTATCAGAGCATTGTGTTGCCTGTAGGATTTGTTAACCTAGGATTGGACAAAAACCCTTAGAAAAATAGGAGTTGTATTTGTTCCAAAACTTATTTACAAACAATATTGTAAACTCTTTCCTCAACCATTTTGGTTTTGATTTTACATCTCTTCTATTTTCAACTTGATGGAAAAACCTACCCCATGGCCAAAGGCTTCACCATGTGCAAAGGACTTCTTCAACTCTAATGACTTCAACATCTTCAACTCTAATGACTTCAACATCTTCAGCATATTCACCAAGGACTTCAATCTTGGATGTCACTAAGGACAAGTGAGACAAGGAAATCTTGCTCAAGAATGTGGAGACTAAGGAAACACAACTTAGAAAGAACCCTCATCACCTTTGAAGTTTTCTGACCAAGAGTTTTCCCAAGGAAACCATGATCTCATGCAAGAAGAATCAACCAAGAAAGATGGAAGGATCTCAAGTGAACCATATAGATGGACCACCATATTTAGCTTAAGTCAAACCCACCAACTTATTTGGTGTAACAAAAATATTTTGTTGCCTAAAAATGTGCTTAAACCTTGTTGTTTGAGTGAACTGTTTGTTTGTGATTGCTTGCACATTGCTTGTGTAAATTGTGATGTGGGTAATTAGAATCCTTACTTAGAATTTTTTTTGCCTATTCTAATCTTAATTCAACCCCAAACAGATGACTACTCCAAGAGACTCCAACATCAAGGTTGATGACAACAACAACAACCAAGAGGACAACATGGGAGAACTTATAGCAACCCAAAACCAGCTGAACCAAATGACAGCTCAATTCATAGCCAACACCAGTGGGGAAGATCCAACCTTGCAAATTTTTTTGGAAACTCAAGCCCAAATGTTGCATAAGGTAACAGATCAAATGCTCAACATGGAAAGCAACTTTTCCAAAGGAGTTTGTGACAACAAAGATGACAAATATGTTATTCTAAAAGGAACCAAAGCTTGCAATATTTGTGGAGACAAGGATCACACTTCTAAGGAGCATGGAGATCAATGCCCCAACTGTGAAGAGAAACACCCAGTTGGCCAATGTCCCACCTCTCAAGCTACTTGTTACCTATGTGAAGGAAATAATCATGTCCCTATTCAATGCCCCATCTATTCCATAGTTGAACAAAGGAAACAAGGTGGAGTGCAACAAATGATTGCAAACTATCAAGAAGGAGCTAAGTCTACCAAGAAGAATGAGGACAAAGGAAAATCTCCACTTATACCTCCATGCAATACAACCCAATTTAAATGACCAAAGAAGAGGCATATGAATTATCCAAGGAGCAGTAGAAGGTCCAAGAAGCCAGTAGACATTCCTACCTATGAGATAACATATGAACCACATGAATTAGATGCACTCCTAGCTTTGGAGAAACCCAAGAAAAAGAAGGACAAAAGGCATGTGCAATGTCATCATTGTAAAGAAATGGGACACTATTCCAGTGAATGTCCAGAGAAACAGAAGTATAAAGAGATTGGCCAAGTATGGTGCAACAATTGCAAGGAGCTAGGCCATTATGCAGCAACCTGTCCACAAGAGATACGTGAAGAACTCAAACTTATCACATGTTTCAATTGTGGTAACCAAGGACATTATGCAAGCAACTGTCCAGAAAAGATGAAGCACAAGATAAACAAGCCTATGAAGGATCTCAGCCTTGTCACATGTTTCAAGTGTGGGAACAAAGGACACTATGCAGATGTTTGCCCAGAGAAGTTTATCCAAGATCCCAAGCAAGCCAATATGTAATCTAGTTGGAAAATTTTTAAGGGTGGTAGTACCCTAGATTCTTTGAGCCAACTTGTAACCCTAGCCTTCCCAAATCTCGGGACGAGATTTATTTTAAGGGTGGTAGCCTGTCACATCCCAAGATTTTCCAAATCTTATTATGTGAAAAATAAATGAATAAAATAAAACTTTGTTGATTTTCAGGGTGAGAAGAAACTTTTTGATTCCAATTGGAAACCTTCAAAACCTATTTGATCAAACAAATCCTAAAGGGATTTAAAAAGATAACTAAACAATAAAGTTAAAAATATTTGGAATTACTATTTTGGATCTTTTTATAAAAAGATTTGGTTTACAAATAAAAAAGTAGAAATACAAATAAGGATTATTTTATAGAGCCAAATTAAACCTTGGACAAGCTTTTAAAATAAAATATTTTGTTTTGATTAAAAGAGTAAAGGTTTATTTAAATAAAATAATGAGGTTCTATTAATCTTTAATTTTATTAGAAATAAAGGTTTTACTATTTTAATTAAACATCAAAACTTGTTAATTTATTTTAAACAAGTTTTCCAAGTATTTTATATTCTCAAATAAAACCTACTGAAGTGTTTTTGGTTTTATATTTAGATTTCAAAAATAAAGATTTTAATAAAACAAATCCTATTTGAATTAAATGAATAAGGTCTAGTCATTTAATTATTAATGGACCCTAAAATAAAAATATTATTTTGTTTTTGGACTTGGATTTGTGTTGTTAAACAGAACCAAACTCAAATGCAAAGTGTGGTGGAAGTTTAATTGTTTTGGATGTTTGAATTGTTTGATTGAAATTCAAAACAGAAAATCAAATGGAAAATAGGAAAAAGTTTCAGTACAAAAAAATGCTAAAGGTTTCAGCCCAACTCGTCTGGCCCAACAAGCCCAGTTCCAGCCCAGCTACTTGCCCCACGCGCAAAAAAATTTTCACTCTTTCTCGCACTTTTGCAGAAGCGAATGGACCCTCTCCTATCTCTCCTCTCACGACAGAAGGCCCCACCTCTCCTGCTCGTCTTCAACCCCAGACCCCATACTGCGGATAAGAACGCCGGCGTTGATTGCGCGTTGATGAAGCCTTGATTCCATGCAGTAACAACGCCCATTTAACCACCTGCGTCTTCCATCTCTTTCCCCTCGTTCGCCATTCCCCCTCTGCCCCTAGGCTGCCCTTGATTTGGTTTGCACGACCACTGCTCCGACAACCTTCCCCATCTAATTCCGGCGAGTCCAGCCACCGCCTTACTCCCTCGACCTCACGAGCGTGATCCCCATCTCCCTACGCACCTCCCTGTCCTTCCCATTCATCCGCGCGAACACCAGAACATCGGCAACGACCACAACTGAGCGCCACCGTCTTCTGCCGTTTCTCCGGCGAGTTTCCCTGGTAGGCACCGACCGCCCCGAGCCTTTCCGTGGATGCTCCCGTGATCCCTAGTGTCGTACACGTCTAACCGTGTGCTCCATTTGCCTTAGCGCGTTCGCAAACTCCGTCCCCATCAACAACTGAGCAAGCTCGACACCGCCACCGACTCCGGCGAGAAATCCTGGCTGGAACCGAGCCCTCAACGACCGTTTGAGCATCAAAGCATCACCGCGATCACTGTAAGCACCCTCACCTCCTCCCTTGCTTCCTGTAACCGCCGTGACGCCACCGTCTGGTGTCGACCTGTGCCACCGCCGCTAGCGCCACCCCGATTCTTGGTCGAAGCTGCCGTGAGCGATGCGAATCGTCCGGCTGAGATTAGAACTGAACGAAGAGGTATGAGTCAACCCGCGCCATGCGATTAAGTGAGATCCAACGTCTCACAGAGGCCGATCCGAGCGAACTGGTACCGCCCAATAAGTACACGCCACGTGGCCAGACTCAGGATTAAAAATAGAAATAGATTCTATTAGATTTGCAAATTTGAAAAGTTCCTAACTTTTGATCCACACGTTCAAAATTTGCAAACTTTATATCAATGGATTCATAAAAACAAGCCCTAGCCAACCATGCCATTTTTTTAGTAAAAAGTTTCTGTTAAATTGTTTGTTTTTGCAGAAACATGTGTATGCTTGTTTAGGTTATAAAAATTATTCCAAAATGATTTTGAGGTTGAACTCTTTGCAAATTGTTTTGTTGTAAACTTACTGACCCTAGGAACTAACTCATGGATTTAAAAATGTTTTTGGTGAACGTTAGGATTGATTAATTGAATTAGCCCATTTCTAGTCAAATAAAAATATTGATTTTGTTATGGAAATGATTTTGAGCAAAATCTTTGGAAAATGTTTTGATTCAAACCTACTGACCCTAAACACCAAGTTTTGAGAATTAACAACTTATTTGGTGAACAACATAAAATGGTTGCTTTGCTAAAAACATTTTTCACCACATGGAATAATGATTTGATTTAAAAATGATCTATAGATAAATCCCTTTTGCAAATGGTTTTGCCACTTTAGAAAATGACCACTTTGAACCTTACAAATTATAGTGCCTAGTATAAACCACCTTTGCAAATAAAACTATCTTTTGCATGCTTGTATGCATGACTTAGTTTCTATGATTTTATGTGTGATTAAGTTGTTTGATTATTGTTCGAATGCTAGTTGAATCTATGTTTGCTTGATTGATTTATAGTGAAGTTAGAAGAGTGTGAGATTAGCAAGATCAAGAAGTGAACCAACCTTCCCTACCAAAAAGGCAAGTGACACTATCATCCATGTCCTACTATTTACATTATACTTAGTGGATTTTTGAAACATGCATGAAAAGGATTTCTATACTATATGCTATGCTAAATCCTAATAGGATACCCTTATATATTCCTTAGTGAAAATAATGTAGTTGTAAAATGCTTAGCCATGATTTATATATTTTGAGAAGAGATACATGTTGAGATTTTAAGAAGTTGCGAAAAGACTTGTGTTTTTATATAATAAAACAAGTACTCAATGAACCACCTGGATGGACAAGGATACTCAAGTTTGGGAAAAGGTGGCAACAAGAGGAACCATGTTTATATTGCAATCTCTTTTTGTTGTGCACCAGATGAAAACCACCCAGGGACTTAGAGATTGAACATGTTTCTCGTACAGTGGCTTCCGTGTACAGCCACATGCTAAATGGGCACTGGCTTAGTCAATTACATTGTGGAAGACCCATGCATTGGCCTCTTCCGGTTAACTAAATGAGGGAACTTGGAACCCTACATTGGTGCCTGGTAGACAAGCTAGATTGGGAGGACCCTATGGAAAGACTTCGTCACATTCTCAATCTGCCGTTATTCCATCTTGGTGAGTACTTATCCCAATGCATGGTGGCAACAAGATGAGATTGTGTCATGTGGGTAAAGTGTACAACTTCTGCAGAAGATCAAATTCTAAGTACTTAGCCGTGTCCCCGGTTATGGACAATACTGAGCAACAAGGCCTGAAGCTATGGGAAATCTCGACATTCCAATTTCTAAAAGAAAAACTTGAAAGTGACAACAAAAGACTTGAAGCACTTGGGGTGTACCAAGGAGCTCAAAAGATTTTGACAAAGACTTGAAGCACTTGGGGTGTACCTAGGAGCTCAAGAGATTTTGACAAAGACCTGAAGAACTTGGGGTGTACCAAGGAGCTCAGAAAGATTTTGATAAAAGATCAAAACTACTTTGAAAAGATATAATAAATTATTGCTTTCTGCAAATGAGCCTAAAACCCTACTTAGCCAAATATGCATGTAATGATAGGATCCACTTATTTCTACATAGTAGTGAAACTTGCCAATACAATTCAAATGTATTGACCCTTGTGGCTGTAACTTGTAATGTTGCAGGTTGGTTTGGTGTTAGTGAAGTTTATTGATTAGGATTACAAGTCTACAACCAACATGTTTGCATGTGGCACTTTGAAGATGAAGGACCCCATGCTTATAGATATTCTCACATAATGTAATGTAATAGCCAAATGAGCTATGTAAGATGTAATAAAATTATGTTATTCCTGGTTATAAAGTTGTATCATGACCTTGTTTCTTGATATTACATCTTAACTGTGGATGCTAGATATTGATCTAGGGACTAGCATTATAAACACAGGGATCTCTACCTTATTAAAGGTTGGGAACTTCTACATAATTGTTGTATTCTCCTTTGATGCTTTGTTTGGGTTGACCTGGCACATGCTCACACCATGTTATGACTATGAACAAGTCACCATAGCCTCTATGATCATTTAGTCCTTGACTTCTAGTACCACTCTATGCTTTGATTAGTAATGCTTTGTTGCTCTGCATTATTATGGCCATTATGCTCTCTTAGTTTGTTGCTCCCAGTCTTTTGCTAGCCTCCGCTTGTATGAGTAAGTTCTACTCATGGTTACAACTCCCAAGAAACCCAGTTATTCCAAAGGGTCCACTATAAACTCCTATACATGGTGTGTTACACCATTCCAAGTATATTCTTGTTTTCAGCTATCTTCCAATTAAAAACTATTTTGTTATGTGAAAACTTAGTGATTAAAGCCCTCACAAACTTGATGACACACTTTATATTCTTTGCCCCTAATGAACTTGAACCATTGTGTCATCTATGTTGTATATGCTTGCACTTATACGTTGGAATTAGCAGAACCGTGTTGTCACGGGGAACGTTTTCAACATTGCACTTGTACTTTGTACTCAGTTGATATCATGATCGTTTGTCTATGTATGTCACCGGTGTGAAATAAAGAGGGAACTTGTATGTCCATGGAGTATGTATTTTGTGTTAGAGAAACACCAGGGCCGCTAGCCTAAGTCATGCCTAATCATGGTGGAGTTGTATTTGTTCCAAAACTTATTTACAAACAATCTTGTAAACTCTTTCCTCAACCATTTTGGTTTTGATTTTACATCTCTTCTATTTTCAACTTGATGGAAAAACCTACCCCATGGCCAAAGGCTTCACCATGTGCAAAGGACTTCTTCAACTCTAATGACTTCAACATCTTGAACTCTAATCACTTCAGCATTTTCAGCATATTCACCAAGGACTTCAATCTTGGATGTCACTAAGGACAAGTGAGACAAGGAAATCTTTCTCAAGAATGTGGAGACTAAGGAAACACAACTTAGAAATAACCCTCATCACCTTTGAAGTTTTGTGACGAATAGTTTTCCCAAGGAAACCATGATCTCATGCAAGAAGAATCAACCAAGAAAGATGGAAAGATCTCAAGTGAACCATATAGATGGACCACCATATTTAGCTTAAGTCAAACCCACCAACTTATGTGGTGTAACAAAAATATTTTGTTGCCTAAAAATGTGCTTAAACCTTGTTGTTTGAGTGAACTGTTTTTTTGTGATTGCTTGCACATTGCTTGTGTAAATTGTGATGTGGGTAATTAGAATCCTTACTTAGAATTTTTTTTGCCTATTCTAATCTCAATTCAACCCCAAACAGATGACTACTCCAAGAGACTCCAACATCAATGTTGATGACAACAACAACCAAGAGGACAACATGGGAGAACTTATAGCAACCCAAAACCAGCTGAACCAAATGACAGCTCAATTCATAGCCAACACCAGTGGGGAAGATTCAACCTTGCAAAAGTTTTTGGAAACTCAAGCCCAAATGTTGCATAAGGTAACAGATCAAATGCTCAACATGGAAAGCAACTTTTCCAAAGGAGTTTGTGACAACAAAGATGACAAATATGTTATTCTAAAAGGAACCAAAGCTTGCAATATTTGTGGAGACAAGGATCACACTTCTAAGGAGCATGGAGATCAATGCCCCAACTGTGAAGAGAAACACCCAGTTGGCCAATGTCCCACCTCTCAAGCTACTTGTTACCTATGTGAAGGAAATAATCATGTCCCTATTCAATGCCCCATCTATTCCATAGTTGAAAAAAGGAAACAAGGTGGAGTGCAACAAATGATTGCAAACTATCAAGAAGGAGCTAAGTCTACCAAGAAGAATGAGGACAAAGGAAAATCTCCACTTATACCTCCATGCAATATAACCCAATTTAAAGGACCAAAGAAGAGGCATATGAATTATCCAAGGAGCAATAGAAGGTCCAAGAAGCCAGTAGACATTCCTACCTATGAGATAACATATGAACAACATGAACTAGATGCACTCCTAGCTTTGGAGAAACCCAAGAAAAAGAAGGACAAAAGCCATGTGCAATGTCATCATTGTAAAGAAATGGGACACTATTCCAGTGAATGTCCAGAGAAACAGAAGTATAAAGAGATTGGCCAAGTATGGTGCAACAATTGCAAGGAGCTAGGCCATTATGTAGCAACCTGTCCACAAGAGATACGTGAAGAACTCAAACTTATCACATGTTTCAATTGTGGTAACCAAGGACATTATGCAAGCAACTGTCCAGAAAAGATGAAGCACAAGATAAACAAGCCTATGAAGGATCTCAGCCTTGTCACATGTTTCAAGTGTGCGAACAAAGGACACTATGCAGATGTTTGCCCAGAGAAGTTTCCCCAAGATCCCAAGCAAGCCAATATGTAATCTAGTTGGAAAATTTTTAAGGGTGGTAGTACCCTAGATGCTTTGAGCCAACTTGTAATCCTAGCCTTCCCAAATCTCGGGACGAGATTTATTTTAAGGGTGGTAGCCTGTCACATCCCAAGATTTTCCAAATCTTGTTATGTGAAAAATAAATGAATAAAATAAAACTTTGTTGATTTTCAGGGTGAGAAGAAACTTTTTGATTCCAATTGGAAACCTTCAAAACCTATTTGATCAAACAAATCCTAAAGGGATTTAAAAAGATAAATAAACAATAAAGTTAAAAATATTTGGAATTACTATTTTGGATCTTTTTATAAAAAGATTTGGTTTACAAATAAAAAAGTAGAAATACAAATAAGGATTATTTTATAGAGCCAAATTAAACCTTGGACAAGCTTTTAAAATAAAATATATTTTTTTGATTAAAAGAGTAAAGGTTTATTTAAATAAAATAACGAGGTTTTACTAATCTTTAATTTTATTAGAAATAAAGGTTTTACTATTTTAATTAAACATCAAAACTTGTTAATTTATTTTAAACAAGATTTCCAAGTATTTTATATTCTCAAATAAAACCTACTAAAGTGTTTTTGGTTTTATATTTAGATTTCAAAAATAAAGATTTTAATAAAACAAATCCTATTTGAATTAAATGAATAAGGTCTAGTCATTTAATTATTAATGGACCCTAAAATAAAAATATTATTTTGTTTTGGGACTTGGATTTGTGTTGTTAAACAGAACCAAACTCAAATGCAAAGTGTGGTGGAAGTTTAATTGTTTTGGATGTTTGAATTGTTTGACTGAAATTCAAAACAGAAAATCAAATGGAAAATAGGAAAAAGTTTCAGTACAAAAAAATGCTAAAGGTTTCAGCCCAACTCGTCTGGCCCAGCAAGCCCAGTTCCAGCCCAGCTACTTCCCCCATGCGCAAATTGTTTTTCACTCTTTCTCGCACCGCAGAACACGAAAGTGGACCTCTCCTATCTCTCTCCTCTCACGCAGAAGGCCCCACCTCTCACTCTCTTGCCTTCAACCCCCGCACCACCTGTTGTAGACAAGAAACGCCGGCGTTGATTGCGCGTTGATGAAGCCTTGATTCCACGCAGATAATACGCCCATTTAACCGCCTCGTCTTCCTCTCTTTCCCTCTCGCCATTCCCTCCGCCTCGGCCCCTTGATTTGGTTTGCACGACCACTGCTCCGACAACCTTCCCCAGCCAATTCCGGCGAGTCCAGCCACCGCCTTACTCCCTCGACCACACGAGCGTGATCCCCATCTCCCTACGCACCTCCCTGTCCTTCCCATTCATCCACGCAAACACCAGAACGTCGGCAACGACCACAACTGAGCGCCACCGTCTTCTGCCGTTTCTCCGGCGAGTTTCCCTGGTAGGCACCGACCGCCCCGAGCCTTTCCGTGGATGCTCCCGTGATCCCTAGTGTCGTACGCGTCTAACCGTGTGCTCCATTTGCCTTAGCGCGTTCGAAAACTCTGTCCCCATCAACAACTGAGCAAGCTCGACACCGCCACCGACTCCGACGAGAAATCCTGGCTGAACCAGAGCGCCTCGACGAAATGACCTTGAGCATCGAGGCCACCGCGATCACTGTAAGAACCCTCACCTCCTCCCTTGCTTCATGTAACCGCCGTGACGCCACCGTCTGACCTCGCGCCGCCGCCAGTTACTGGTCGAGCTGCTGTGAGCCGTGCGATGCGAATCGTCCGGCTGAGATTAGAACTGAACGAAGAGGTATGAGTCAACCCGCGCCATGCGATTAAGTGAGATCCAACGTCTCACAAAGGCCGATCCGAGCGAACTGGTACCGCCCAATAAGTACACGCCACGTGGCCAGACTCAGGATTAAAAACAGAAATAGATTCTATTAGATTTGCAAATTTGAAAAATTCATAACTTTTGATCCACACGTCCAAAATTTGCAAACTTTATATCAATGGATTCATGAAAACAAGCCCTAGCCAACCATGCCATTTGTTTGGTAAAAAGTTTCTGTTAAATTGTTTGTTTTTGCAGAAACATGTGTATGCTTGTTTAGGTTATAAAAATTATTCCAAAATGATTTTGAGGTTGAAATCTTTGCAAATTGGTTTGTTGTAAACTTACTGACCCTGGGAACCAACTCATGGATTTAAAAATGTTTTTGGTGAACGTTAGGATTGATTAATTGAATTAGCCCATTTCTAGTCAAATAAAAATATTGATTTTATTATGGAAATGATTTTGAGCAAAATCTTTTGAAAATGTTTTGATTCAAACCTACTGACCCTAAACACCAAGTTTTGAGAATTAACAATTTATTTGGTGAACAACATAAAATTGTTGCTTTGCTAAAAACATTTTTCACCACATGGAATAATGATTTGATTTAAAAATGATCTATAGATAAAACCCTTTTGCAAATGGTTTTGCCACTTTAGAAAATGACCACTTTGAACCTTACAAATTATAGTGCCTAGTATAAACCACCTTTGCAAATAAAACTATCTTTTGCATGCTTGTATGCATGACTTAGTTTCTATGATTTTATGTGTGATTAAGTTGTTTGATTATTGTTGGAATGCTAGTTGAATCTATGTTTGCTTGATTGATTTATAGTGAAGGTAGAAGAGTGTGAGATTAGCAAGATCAAGAAGTGAACCAACCTTCCCTACCAAAAAGGCAAGTAACACTATTATCCATGTCCTACTATTTTCATTATACTTAGTGGATTTTTGAAACATGCATGAAAAGGATTTATATACTATATGCTATGCTAAATCCTAATAGGATACCCTTATATATTCCTTAGTGAAAACAATGTAGTTGTAAAATTCTTAGCCATGCTTTATATATTTTGAGAAGAGATACATGTTGAGATTTTATGAAGTTGTGAAAAGACTTGTGTTTTTATATAATAAAACAAGTACTCAATGAACCACCTGGATGGACAAGGATACTCAAGTTTTGTAAAAGGTGGCAACAAGAGGAACCATGTTTATATGGCAATTTCTTTTTGTTGTGCACCAGATGAAAACCACCCAGGGACTTAGAGATTGAACATGTTTCTCGTACAGTGGCTTCCGTGTACAGCCACATGCTAAATGGGCACTGGCTTAGTCAATTACATTGTGGAAGACCCATGCATTGGCCTCTTCAGGTTAACTAAATGAGGGAACTTGGAACCCTACATTGGTGCCTGGTAGACAAGCTAGATTGGGAGGACCCTATGGAAAGACTTCGTCACATTCTGAATCTGCCGTTATTCCATCTTGGTGAGTACTTATCCAGCGGCCACTGGTGGCAACAAGATGAGATTGTGTCATGTGGGTAAAGTGTACAACTTCTGCAGAAGATCAAATTCTAAGTACTTAGCCGTGTCCCCGGTTATGGACAATACTGAGCAACAAGGCCTGAAGCTATGGGAAATCTCGACATTCCAATTTCTAAAAGAAAAACTTGAAAGTGACAACAAAAGACTTGAAGCACTTGGGGTGTACCAAGGAGCTCAAAAGATTTTGACAAAGACTTGAAGAACTTGGGGTGTACCAAGGAGCTCAAGAGATTTTGACAAAGACCTGAAGCACTTGGGGTGTACCAAGGAGCTCAGAAAGATTTTGATAAAAGATCAAACCTACTTTGAAAAGATAGGATAAATTATTGCTTTCTGAAATGAGCCTAAAACCCTACTTAGCCAAATATGCATGTAATGATAGGATCCACTTATTTCTACATAGTAGTGAAACTTGCCAATACAATTCAAATGTATTGACCCTTGTGGCTGTAACTTGTAATGTTGCAGGTTGGTTTGGTGTTAGTGAAGTTTATTGATTAGGATTACAAGTCTACAACCAACATGTTTGCATGTGGCACTTTGAAGATGAAGGACCCCATGCTTATAGATATTCTGCTGCAATGTAATGTAATAGCCAAATGAGCTATGTAAGATGTAATAAAATTATGTTATTCCTGGTTATAAAGTTGTATCATGACCTTGTTTCTTGATATTACATCTTAACTGTGGATGCTAGATATTGATCCAGGGACTAGCATTATAAACACAGGGATCTCTACCTTATTAAAGGTTGGGAACTTCTACATAATTGTTGTATTCTCCTTTGATGCTTTGTTTGGGTTGACTTGGCACATTCTCACACCATGTTATGACTATGAACAAGTCACCATAGCCTCTATGATCATTTAGTCCTTGACTTCTAGTACCACTCTATGCTTTGATTAGTAATGCTTTGTTGCTCTGCATTATTATGGCCATTATGCTCTCTTAGTTTGTTGCTCCCAGTCTTTTGCTAGCCTCCGCTTGTATGAGTAAGTTCTACTCATGGTTACAACTCCCAAGAAACCCAGTTATTCCAAAGGGTCCACTATAAACTCCTATACATGGTGTGTTACACCATTCCAAGTATATTCTTGTTTTCAGCTATCTTCCAATTAAAAACTATTTTGTTATGTGAAAAATTAGTGATTAAAGCCCTCACAAACTTGATGACACACTTTATATTCTTTGCCCCTAATGAACTTGAACCATTGTGTCATCTATGTTGTATATGCTTGCACTTATACGTTGGAATTAGCAGAACCGTGTTGTCATGGGGAACGTTTTCAACATTGCACTTGTACTTTGTACTCAGTTGATATCATGATCGTTTGTCTATGTATGTCACCTGTGTGAAATAAAGAGGGAACTTTTATGTCCATGGAGTATGTATTTTGTGTTAGAGAAACACTAGGGCCGCTAGCCTAAGTCATGCCTAATCATGGTGGAAACTTGCAGCATCACCATAATGAGCTATCTATGAAGCATCCTCAATAAAAAGCTATGCACATAGTAAATAAAAAGATCGCTGAGATGCTCATTGTCTGCTTGCCTTTGTCATTTTGGTTATGGGATAGCTCTTGTACCATGTGAAAGGGGTACCCCGTTGGCGGTTCTCTATGATGCGCATATACTTACTATGACAAAAACTTACAGGTGACTGAAGTTTAGTAGCATGAGGTGTGGCCCTCGTATTCAAGGGACTTGAGATTGCCAACTTATACTTTGTCAAGCATGTACTCCATAGTTTGTTCACATTAACCTTAATCACTTCAAGATGCTTATGATAGGGGCAATGAGGGATCAAAGCTAACAAGTACCAAAATTTTTGGAAGCTCTTTTTGAAACTTGCAATCCCTGCTTCCCTTTGTGAAGGGCCTGTCTTCCACAATTATTTGAGTCTCCACTTTCTACCTTTAGGCACCATTAAGAGAGCATAGTTGCTATTCTATGTGCAGTGTCCCAAAACTTATTGATTGATGCATATTGTGATATTACTTGTTCTTGTGCTATCTATATCTAGTCACTCTTATGAACTTTGAAGGTGTCATATGCATATATTTGCTACTCCATGAGGGACAAGCAGAATACCACTCTGCCATGTTTTCTGTATGTGAAACAAAAAAACATTTTTCAATGCATGTTATTCATGATCTTTGTTTTTATCCTCTCATGTTGCATGCATAGTTACTTTGTCTTACTGTTAGAACTCCATCTTTCATGCACATGTTTAGAGTTCTTTGATCCCAGCTTTCAATGCTTGCAAATGGTTTGATCTTGGTTTTGATGGTGCATGTCACCTCGAACATTATTCTTTTATCACTTACCTACTCAAGGACGAGCAGGAGTTAAGCTTGGGGATGCTTGATACATCGGAAACGTATCTATAATTTTTGATGATCCATGCTTGTTTAGTATCTACTTTCCTATGTTTTTTCTACACTTTGAGGTATTTTTATACACTTTCTGGTACTAACCTATTAACAAGATGCCACAGTGTCAGTTGCCTTTTTTCTTCTGTTTTTTGGTTTCAGAAAGGCAGAAAATCAATATTCTTGAAATTGGATAGGACAAAAGCCAAAGTCAATATTTTATATGGGCGTCACGAAGCCATAAGGGGAGACGGAGAGGTGCCAGAGGGCCACCACACCACCCCAGGTGCGGGCTAGGGTGGACCCGCGCCTGGGCAGGGTGTGGCCCCTCCGTCCGCCTCCCAGCCTCACCTCTTTGCCTATAAGAAGCCCCTGATGGAGAAACCCTAAAGAATCCATCATACTTCCAGAAAAACCTCCGTAATGCTGCCGCCACCTAAAGGGAGATTCGGGGGACAGAAAGTCTCTGTTTCGGCACCCTGCCGGGACTCCGGAGCCATCTCCATCGATCTCCATCGCCATCTTCATCACCGTTGCTGATTCCCATGAGGAGGAGGGAGTAGTCTTCGTCGAGTCTAAGGGCTCTACCGGTAACTATGTGTTCATCTCTCTCTATGCATGGTCATATTGCGATCATGAGCTTTGTAATCAAGTAGATCTACCTTGCTACTCAAGTGCTTTAATAGATCTATGCTCTCCCCATTTGGGTGAAAGTGACAGCGTGCACGCCATGGTGGCACTTAGGTTTGAGTCTACATAAATACTCTTTGTGCTTTAATAGATCTATGCTTTTCCCCACGTGTGTGAAAGTGACAACTTGCATACCGTGTGTGGCACTTTGGCTAGATTGAATATTTGTTATGAGTTATATTTGGAGTTGGATGTCTCTATGAAATTGTGGTGTTTGTTGGAACCATCTAGCGCTCAAGGTGACAGTGTGGGGTTATCTAGATTGGGGAAGGCGGACTTTGAGGTGTGCTGTTATAGCCCTACCATAGATTAGAGTGTCCAACCGGAGAGTAGTTAAGGGTAGTATCATGAAGAGAGGATATTTATATGAGAGAGTGTTCACTAGTGAAAGTATGATCCCTAGGCCTTGTTTCAAAGCATTAAAACACCGTTTGCTACTAGATATGTTGCATGTTTGCTTGCTTCCTTCTTGTTGCCTTTAGTCTTTACCTCACCGTCAAGCTATTTTATGGCACCATTACCACTTGTATTTCACTATATCTTCACCAAACTAGTGCACCTATATTGGGTGTGTTGGGGACACAAGAGACTTCTTGTATCTTGATTGCAGGGTTGCTTGAGATGGATAACTTTGACCACTTTCTCCCTGAGTTCGATAAACCTTGGGTGATCCACTTAAGGGAAACTTGCTGTTGTTTTACAAACCTCTGCACTTGGAGGCCAAACAACTATCTACAAGAATAGAAGTGCGTAGACATCATACATCTAGGCACTTGCCACCCTCGAACATGTCGTAGGTGATGGTCAAGACACGCTTCCGATCCTTCACCTTGACTATGTCCTTGAGATGAAGCTTGGCGGAGTCACTGGAGAAGTTGTCCTTGGAGATCCGGAGGCTATATTTTCTATCCTTGGTGTACTGGTGCATAAGCTACACGCGGTGCTGCAGAGGATGGATCCGCCTGATGAACCGGCACATGGCTAGGTCCAAGCCGGTCAAACCCGTCTCTACGAACCAGTCAATCCGCCTTACGACGCGAGAGGCTTCGTCGTCGGAGGGGAGGAGGGATTGGGATCTCCATATCGGGGCATCAGCAGTGGCCCCGTCGACAAAGTCCGGGTATTTTGTTTCTCGGCCAGCCATAGGGATATCTGTGCCATAGAAATAAGTCCTCTGCTAGTTTTTGTAGGACTTGTGTCCTACAATGTCGGGGAACCGTCGGCCATGTCGGATCTTGAAGCTAATTGCCCCACAGTTCCTGAGCTCCTCTTTGCTCACTCCGGCTTCCCTCTTCATGGTGAAGAAGTAAATGAACAGATCTAACCTAGGCCTAATTCCTAGGTAGCTCTAGCACAACGCCGCGTCGTTGCTAAGCGCGAGGAAAATATTCGAAGAAAGGTTCTAAGGTTGAACCCGGAAGTGTTGGAGGACTTGGATGAAGAAGTCGGAGATTTGGAGGGAGACACCGCGCATGAACTGAGCCTTGAGGTATACCTTTTCTCCGACTAAGGGAGAAGGGACGACCTCGCCGGCAGGTGCCACCCGCCAGATCACGCCCTTCGTCGCAGGAAGGTACCCTTCGGCGAGCATCTCCTTGATATCGCTCTCGGAGATGTCCAAGCCGCGCCACTCCCCTTGGTAGGTGTCAGCTTCCTCCTCCAGCGGCTCCAACCCTGCTGGAATTTGGTCGCCCCTGGTGGATTCAACCACCGCAGAACGCGACACCACTACGCCCTCCAGCGGGACGTGAACAGAGCCAGATGGCTTGGTCGTGGCCTCGACCGACGCCGCCATCAATGGGGTGTTGGGGATATGCTAAATGGGTATCACCATAGCATGTCTCTAATCCGGATAACCCGGGCGGCCCACAGCTGGTAGCGAGGTCCATGGCCTGCTGGGCGGCCCAGTTAGATGGATCCAGAAGGGAGGCCCATGCCGAATAAAGGATGGCTACGGAGGAGTCACTGACATACCCGGAGCCTTGGAGTGCAATACACGTTAGACTAGTTGTGTACCGTGTAGGACTCTGTAACCTGTCCGGCTAGGACTTTGCCTGTAACCCTAGGATCTGGCGACTATATAAGCCCTACCTATGGGAGCCTTTAGGGCACATGTTAGTATGATACAACTCATACTGCGCACAGTGAACTGTTCCCTGTAACTCGGCATATTGCCATTATACTGATTTATAGCAGGAGTAGGATCCCGCCGCCATCATGGGATTTGAACCTGGGTAAGCTGCGTTACCTTGAACCCGCCAACCTTCCTCCCTACCCCACGTCTCTAAAATCGCTCTGTGAGGACCCCTCCATGGTGTACTCGTCGGAAATACCACGACAGTTGGTGCCCACCGTGGGGCAAGAGGCGCTTCAGGATCTACAACGGGCGAGGTCCAGGCTCTTCGCGAGAATCGGCAAAACCATAGCCATCGGCCATGTTCTCTTCTCCAGCAACATTCTGATCGTACCTCCCGAAGAGTTCTAGATCTCGGTGAAGACGAACCAAACCCTCTGCTCGATCGTCCCAATCGGAGACATCCACCTCTTCATCGGTGAAACCGATTTGGGCACTAGTTCCCTGGAAGTCGGAGGAGCATCAATACCCGCATGGACCGCCTACGGGCAGGACATGTTCACGGAAGGATCGAAGTCAGAGATCTCCTTGGAGTTTGCGGGCATAGATCGGAATTCAATGCCCACCCAAACCGCCCCTGTGCAAGATATAATGGTGGAAGATCACTGCATGTCCGCCGGCTTCGCCCGTGCGTCTAGACAGAAGAGATCCAAGTTCGTCGGCCTGGTGGCTATATTCGATCTAGAGAGTTGCGTTCAGAGAGAGGGTGAAAACCTCCGTGATTACCTAGCCAGGTGGCTCCGTATACGGGCCGACCTGGAGAATTACCCCAATGATGATGACATCTATCACTTTGTGGAAGGACTCGACCGCGGTATACTTCTCCGGCATATGCTAAGATGGCAGCAGGCCGCGGTCCTCCTCACTTTCGAGGGCATGGTTCACACCGTCAACAACTACGCGGAAGCTGAAGCAGAGGCTCAGTCAGCGCTTGCGGCTCTACCTGGCGCCCCTCCGCCTCAGCCGCCACCACCGCCGCCTCCATTCGTCGTCGTTGCGGCCGCACCACCGCCTCCAGTCATCGTCGCTGCTGTCGAACCACCACCACCCATCATCGAGGAAGACCTGACACCCTCCGACCCCATCCTGGACGCGCTCTACACCGACATCAGCGCTGACTCGAAGGAGATAGACTTCATCCAGGAGGAGCTCGACTCTGCTATGCAGGAGATGGAGGAGGATATCAGACGCGACGAGCAGGCCAACAACACAATCACATCTCGAGAGGTGTTCGTTTCCATTGGGACCGTGATGGAGGAAGATCAACCCGGACAAGCTCTGCCTAAAGCGCTGGACAAGAGGAAGGGACCACCTATTGCTGCCGACAATGATCGCGCAAAGGCCATGCCCCCTCCGCCTAACCTAGCGCAGCAGCCATAGGAACTCAACGTCGGTCCGAGTAACAACAACACCGCAAACCCGTCGCCTCCGGCATTTATGTCTGTAGCTGCCCAAATCGCTCTAGCCGATAGAGTGATGTACAACAACCTGCTCATCGAGCCCATGATTGTGGCTCATATTTGGAACATAGTACAACTTGAAGAGAAGTGCCAGTAGCTGCTGGAGGAAGCGCAGGCCATCGCGGAGCAAGGCGCAAAGCTGGATCAAGATCTGGCCAAGGCGCAGAAGTCAATAGAGAAAGCTAGAGTCATGGAGGCCGAGTACAAGACTCTTCTCAAGCAGCAGAAGGCTAAGAAAGCTCCGGATAACATCATCAATGATCCTGGTGTACGGCGAAACCTAGGATGGGCTCCCTCGAAGCCGCCACAAGCAAAGCCATACATTGACAGCGAAGGCAGGTAGGTCATGCCCACTCCTATTCTCAACCTAGCCATCACCAAGACCCTTCTGGAGCAGGATAGGTCACCCGTAGTTGTGGAACATGTCTATGAACTTGTGGCAAAGGAGGTGAAACAGCAGGAAAAGGCCACCTCTCAGAGGCTTGAGTCCGACCCAGCGTATTGCCAGTCTAGGAATCCTAAGCCGCCAAGGGACCGATCCCCTCATGATGTCGGGTCTTAGACGGGTTCATGAGAGCGAAGACGGAGGTATGCACGCAACAGGAAGGATGCTATCCCCATATCCTTCGACCAAGGAGGCAAGGCTCATCCTCGACGCTCATCTCCACCGCCCCGATCCCCCGAAATCACGAAGACCCCAAGGCTCACCATCGCACTGACATGCCTCCACCAAGGCAAAGCGACATCGTCATCCACGACAACACGGAGCAACCCCGTCACGATGGAGAGAGCAACTAAGGACACAAGAGCAGGTCGTGTCATGACCCTCCACGTCCAACAAGGGACCGCGACAAGCGTGACGCATCGTAGGAGGGCAATAGCAAGAAGGATAACCCACCGCCACCTCCGCCTCCGTTGCCCCCTAGCAGTCACCATGGCGGAGGAGGCCCGCATCATTCACGCAGCCCATCCCCTAGCAGCAAGAAGAAAATAACAAGCCAGGAGCCATACGACACACGTTCACGCCTGGACAAGATACACGATGCCCGGGAAGGACAATACCTGGGACCACGTTGCTTTGGACCTGTAATACGGACCGCCCCTTACCCTAAAGGTTTTCGGATTGACAAGACCATCAAGACCTATGACGGAACCGTCAAACCAGCTACGTGGTTGCAGGATTATGGCAACGCGGTGGAGATCGCCGGGGGTAACCCCAACATTGCCATCAAGTACCTCCCACTGATGCTGGCGGGCAGACCCGCCAATGTATTGATGACTTGCTGGAGAAGTCCATCTGCAACTGGTTGGACATGCAAG
Organism: Avena longiglumis; assembly: GCA_030063025.1. NCBI lineage: Eukaryota > Viridiplantae > Streptophyta > Magnoliopsida > Poales > Poaceae > Avena > Avena longiglumis. Next base: position 107,875,886 of record CP125974.1, read on the forward strand.
AAGCATTCACCAAGAACTTCGAGGGTACATATAAGCGTCCCTACACTGTTGGCGATCTGTAGCAGTGCGTGCAAGAGAAAGACGAGTCATCTCGCACCTAACTCTCTCGCTGGCTAGATATAAAGAATTCCTATGTAGGAGTGCATGCTCAGACCACCATGGCCGCCTTCATCGATGGGTTGGAGAAGGGTACGTTGCTCCGACATAAGTTGAAGTGCCTGCAGGACAATCACATGCTCGATCTTAACCAGATGATCCAGCTGGCCAGTGAGTTCATAGCTGCCGACGATGATGCTCGCGGCTCCCTTCCGGCAACGGCCATTCCAAATCAACCTAAGAGGAACAACAACACAAAGCGGAAGAACCCACCAGAAGAAAAGCAAACCTTTGACATGAACGCCATGACATTTCCAGGACGAGGTGATGGCGGACAGCGTCACCGAGGACGGGGGGCTGGTCGTGGGCAGCAGCGAGGTAGCGAAACTACCCTGGAAGTGCTCCGCGTTCCCCAAACGTACGAGGAGTACCGTGATATGCCGTGCCTTGTACACCTCGACGCCAAAGGCAAAGCCACACACACCAATCTCCATTGCAAGTTCGTCAACAACCTGAAGGAGGACCCGGAGTCCAGCTACAAGCAAAGTCGGACGAACAGACCGCGCAACAAGGGGAAAGGGAAGAAGAAGGAAGAGGAGTCCAAATATTCAAGTGACATGGACAAGGATGTTGACCCCAAGCACACTGACAAGAGCGATGGCAAGGGAAAGAACCCCTTCGAGAAGAATGCCTCCGTCTACCACACTTTCCTTGGCACCCCTACTATCCGGAAAAAGAAAACCTCCATGAGGATACTGATGGCCACCCTACCCCCAGTTCCCTAGTACCTGCGCTGGTCGGAGATTCCAATCACTTGGGACAGGAAGGATCACCCAGACCTCGTCCCGTCGAAGAACTAGTACGCCATGGTAATCGACCCCTTGATTGACGGCAACAAGTTCACCAAATTCATGGTGGATAGCGGAAGCAGCATCAACATCATGTACCTGGATACACTGCAAAAGATGAATTTGACGGAGGCCAACTTAAGGCGGACCAGCACCATGTTCCATGGCATAATTCCTGGTCGGGAGGCTCGATCCCTTAGGTGCATCACGCTTCAGGTCGCTTTTGGCGATGTCAACAATTACCGCCAAGAACGTATGACCTTCGAGGTGGTCCCCTTCAAGAGCGTGTACCACATCATATTCGGATGCAACATCTTCCATGCCTTCATGGCCAAGCCATGCTTCTTCTACAACAAGCTCAAGATACTCGGACCAAACGGCATCATCACCATATCCGGAAGCTTTACCAAGGCAAGGGACTGCAAGATTGGAGAAGCAGCCTTTGCAGAAGTTGTCCTCTACTACGAAGAATTCAAGGAGATTCAGAGCAAGGTCGATACCATGGAGATGCCGGCGTCGAAGAAGCAGATTTTTGACTCTACCCCCGCCTTCAAGGCCGCCATCGAAACCAAGCCGGTGGAACTTGTGGTAGGCGATGCCTCCAAGGTCACCTTCATTGGGACGAACCTAGACCCTAAATAGGAAAGAGCGCTCATTGAGTTCCTCCATGAGAATAGGGACATCTTTGCCTGGCAACCTGCCGACATGAAAGGTGTACCTAGGGAACTTGCCGAGCATATCTTGAATATTGATCCAAAATTTAAACCAGTCAAAAAACCTCTACGACGCTTTGGAAACAAGAAGAGACGCGCCATAAGCAAAGAGATAGCTAGGTTACTTAAGGCTACTTTTATCCGAGAGGTCCTTCACACCCAATGGGTGGCCCCCAAAAAGGGAAGCAAAGAATTAATAATGTGTGTTGATTACACCGGCTTGAACAAAGTGTGTCTGAAGGATCCGTTTGCTTTGCCTCCCATTGACCAAGTCATTTACTCGACGGTTGGCTCAGAGCCTTTGTGTTTTCTCGATGCATACTCAGGATACCACCAGATAAAGATGAGGAAGTTGGACCAATTGTCCACTTCGTTCACCACACTTTACAACATGTTTTGCTACGTCACGATGCCCTTCGGGCTGAAAAACGCAGGTGCTACGTACCAGCGGACTATGCAGCATTGCCTACACGATCAAATTGGTCGGAACGTTCACGCCTATGTGGACGATATAGCTGTGATGACTAAAAAGTCCAACGACTTAATCTTCGACTTAAAAGAAACCTTTGATAATCTCTGGAAATACAACATGATGCTTAATCCAAAGAAGTGTGTCTTCGGGGTTCCAGCCGACAAATTGTTGGGCTTCATCGTTTCCCAGCATGGAATCGAGGTGAACCACTAGAAGATCAAGGCCATCCTATATATAAACCGACTGACATGCCTGAAGGACATACAATAGCTTATAGGATGCCTAGCAGTAGTAAGTCGGTTCGTCAGCCGACTTGGAGAGAAGGCTCTGCTGCTGTATAAGTTGCTGAAGAAGGCGGACAAATTTACATGGACGGACGAGGAAGATGCAGCACTAAAGAAGATAAAGGAGATACTCTCCTTGGCACATATACTTGCAGCACCCGATCCCATGGAGCCTATGTTAATCTACATGGCGGCCACCAACCGGGTAATCAGCATCATCGTCGTGGTAGAGCGGAAAGAACCAGGGGATGAGTACAACGTTCAACGACCAGTTTACTATGTAAGCGAGGTCTTGACGGAGTCCAAGCAGCGGTACCCGCACTACCAGAAGCTAGCTTATGGAGTCATCCTTGCTTCTCGAAAGCTAAGGCACTACTTCCAGGAGCACCCTATAATAGTTGTGAGCAAAGCTCCACTGTCCGACATCATCAACAACAGCGATGCTACAGGAAGGTTTGCGAAGTGGGGCATTGAGCTTGCCGCCTTAGAGATCACCTACAAGAGACGCGACGCTATCAAATCACAGGCCTTAGCAGATTTTACAGATTGGACGGAGATGCCAGATGCTGCCCCTATACCAGAGCCAGAATACTGGGTGATGCACTTTGACGGATCAAATCTACTCAACGGCTCGGGGGCGGGTGTACTACTACAGTCACTAATAGGGGAAAAGCTACACTACGTTCTGCAGATTCTCTTCGAGGCTACAAACAACATGGAGTAGTATGACACACTCTTTCATGGACTACTCGTAGGCAAGTATATTGGCATCAAGCGCATAGTTTGCTGTAGAGATTCCGACTTGGTTTCCCATCAAGTGTCTTGCACCTAGAACGTGTGGAACCCTATGATGGCGGCATATCGATACGAACTGGACGATATAGTAAAGAGCTTCTTGGGCTACGAAGTCAAATATGTCCCGAGGGAGGAAAATGAGGCGGCTGATCTACTGTCAAAGCGTGGATCAGGGCGCAAACAAATTCCGCCTGGCGTTTTTCTAGAGCATCTACGGACACCATCTGTGTAGGGAGCGGACCCCGAGAACACAGATAGAGTTGTCTCTTTTGTTCACACACAGTGACAAAGGTCCCTCCGGCTTGGACAAAACCGCTCATGGAATATCTCGTACACGGAACTTTTCCTGTCGACGAAGTCGAAAGTAGGCAAATAGTACGTTGAGCAAAGGGATATACCATGATCAATGGAAAACTCTATAAAAGAAGCACAACTGGTGTATACCTCAAGTGTGTTTCCCAACAAGAAGGTATTGAAATCCTTCGTGAGATCCATCTTGGAAATTGCGGGCATCACGCCGCTCCTCGATCGTTGGTCTCCAAAGCCTTCCGGCAAGGATTCTACTGGCTGACCGTGAAGGCAGACGCCGACAAGCTCGTTCAGTGTAAGGTTCCCAACCTTTAATAAGGAAGAGTCCCCTGTGTTTACAATGCTAGTCCCTGGATCAATAGCTAGCATCCACAGTTAAGATGTAATATCAAGAAACAAAGGTCATAATACCATGTTATAACCAGGAATAACATAATTTTATTACATCTTACATAGCTCATTTGGCTATTACATTACATTGCAGCAGAATATCTATAGGCATGGGATCCTTCACCTTCAAAGTGCCACAGGCAGACATGTTGGTTGTAGACTTTGTAATCCTAATCAACACACTTAACTAAATCAATCAAACCTGCAACATAACAAGTTACAGCCACAGGGGTCAATACATTTGAATTGTATTGGCAAGTGATACTATGGTAGTATAGTGGAGTCTATCATCTATATGCTTTTGGCTAAGTGGAGCTCTAGGCTTGCATTGCTCAAAAATAGATTTTTCCTTATCATTTGAAAACTCTAAGTTTTTGCTTGACAAAATAATCTTTCCCAAGGCATCTCCGTCCAATGGTCAGCGAGGGAGTTCATCGCGGGGTGAAGACGACGATGATCTGGCTGTGGGGCCCGGCGTCAGTGAGGGAGGGACGTTTCAGGTGGGGTCCAATGGTCAGCGTCTGTGTGGGTCGACTCGCATTTTTGAAATGTTTTCTGCGGGGAGGAGAGGAGCTGGGCTAACTGGGCCTAGTGGGCTTGCTGGGTTGGGTTGGTTTAATTCTATTTATTTTCAGTTCTAAATCTTTTTCCTTTTTCCAATTCAATTTCTGTTTTGAAATTCAAATCACAATTCAAACAACCAAATCAAATAAACTTCCACTAAACTTTATATTGAGTTTAGCTCTGTTTATCAACACAAATCAAAGTCCAGAACAAAATAATATTTTTTAAATCTTTTTAGGATCCATTTATTAATTAAATAAAATGGACTTTAGTTATTAAATCAAATAGGGTTTGTTTTATTTATTTTTAAAACTCTATTTGAAATCCAAAATAGTACCAAAACCATTCAGTAGGTTTTATTTGAAAATAATAAACACTTGGAAAACTTATTTAAAATAATTTAATAAGTTTTGATGTTTTAATGGTAAAACCTTTTATTTAAATAAAAATTGGATATTAAATCCTTATTATTTTATTTAAATAAACCTTTACTATTTTTTATCAAAACAAAATGTTTTATTTCAAAAGCTTGACCAAGGTTTAATTTGGCTCTATAAAATAATCCTTATTTATAATTCTACCTTTTTATTTGAAAACCAAATCTTTTATTGAAAGATCGAAAAATAGTAATTTCATATATTTAATATTTTCTTTATTAATTGTTTATCTTTTCAAATCCCTTTAGGATTTGTTTGATCAAAATAGGTTTGAAGGTTTCCAATTGGAATCAAAAAGTTTCTTCTCACCCTGAAAATCAACAAAGTTTTATTTTATCCATTTATTTTTCACATTACAAGATTTGGAAAATCTTGGGATGTGACAGGCTACCACCCTTAAAATAAATCTCGTCCAGAGATTTGGGAAGGCTACGGTTACAAATTGGCTCAAAGCATCTAGGGTACTACCACCCTTAAAAATTTCCAACTAGATTACATCTTGTCTCACTTGGGATCTTGGTGTAACTTTCCTGGACAGAAGTTTGCATAGTGTCCTTTGTTTTCACACTTGAAACATGTGACAAGGCTGAGATCTTGAGGTGTCTTCTCTAGACAATATGATGCATAATGTCCTAACTCTTTGCAGTGGTTGCACATCACTTGGCTAATATCCTTCCTCATCTTGAGTTTCACTAGCTTTTGTTTGTCTTCTTGGCTCTTCTTCTTTTCTGGGCATTCATTGGCATAGTGTCCCATCTCTTTGCAATTGTAACATTGTACCTGGCTTTTGTCTTTCTTCTTCTTTTTGGGTCTCTCCAAAGCTAGGAGTTCTTCTAGTTCACGTTCTTCATACCTCACCTCAGAGGTGGGAAATCTTTCTCTCTTCTTGGGGCATTGGTCTTCATGCTCCTTGGATGTATGATCCTTGTCTCTACAAATATTGCATGATTGGGTTCCTTCTAGAATAACATCTTTGTCACCCTTGTTGTCATTAGCTCTTTGGGAAATGTTTTCTCCCATGTTGATCATTTGAGTAACCAATCCTTGCAACAATTGGGATTGAAGTTTCAAAATCCTTTGTATGGCTGGGTCTAGTCCATTGTTGTTATCTAAAAGCTGAGTTGTCTCTTGGCTCAACTGGTTTTGGGTTGCTATGAGTTCTCCCATGTTGTTCTCTTGGTTGTTGTTGCTGTCACCATCCTTGATGTTGGAGTCTCTTGGAGAAGTCATCTGTTTGGGTTGAATTGGGATTAGAATAGGCAAAATTATTTCTAAGGGAATAATTCTAATCACACACATCACAATTCACTCAAGCAATGTGCAAGCAATCACAAGCTAAACATTTCACTCAAACAACAAAGTTTTCAAGCATATACTTAGGCAACCAAAATATTTTTGTTACACCACATAAGTTGGTGTGTTTGACTTAACTAAATATGGTGGTCCATCTATATGGTTCACTTGTGATCTTTCCATCCTTCTTGGTTGATTCTTCTTGCATGAGATCATGGTTTCCTTAGGAAAGATTCTTGGTCACAAAACTTCAAAGGTGATGAGGGTTCTTTCTCAGTTGTATTTCCTTAGTCTCCAAATCTTGGGCAATATTTCTTGTCTCACTTGTAGTCCTTAGTGATATCCAAGGTTGAAGTCCTTGGTGAAAATGCTGAAGATGTTGAAGTCCTCAGAGTTGATGAAGTCCTTTGCACATGGTGAAGTCTTTGGTCATGGGGTAGGTTTTTCCATCAAGTTGAAATAGAAGAGATGTAGAATCAAAACCAAAATGGTTGAGGAAAGTGTTTACAAGATTGTTTGTAAATAAGTTTTGGAACAAATACAATTCCTATTTTTTTCTAAGGGGTTTTGTCCAATCCTAGGTTTACAAATCCTACAGGCAACACAATGCTCTGATACCATCTGTAAGGTTCCCAACCTTTAATAAGGTAGAGATCCCTGTGTTTACAATGCTAGTCCCTGGATCAATAGCTAGAATCCACAGTTAAGATGTAATATCAAGAAACAAAGGTCATAATACCATGTTATAACCAGGAATAACATAATTTTATTACATCTTACATAGCTCATTTGGCTATTACATTACATTGCAGCAGAATATCTATAGGCATGGGGTCCTTCATCTTCAAAGTGCCACAGGCAGACTTGTTGGTTGTAGACTTTGTAATCCTAATCAACACACTTCACTAAATCAATCAAACCTGCAACATAACAAGTTATAGCCACAGGGGTCAATACATTTGAATTGTATTGGCAAGTGATACTATGGTAGTATAGTGGAGTCTATCATCTATATGCTTTTGGCTAAGTGGAGCTCTAGACTTGCATTGCTCAAAAATAGATTTTTCCTTATCATTTAAAAACTCTAAGTTTTTTCTTGACAAAATAATCTTTCCCAAGGCATCTCCCAACCAAAGATTGAAGATCCTTTAACCCTTGTTCAACCACAAGTTTTTAACTTAGAAATTTGGATGATGATATTCTTGATAGCTTCCATGTCTTGATGCTCAAATTGTCCTTTACCAGGGACATGGCTAAGTACTTAGATTTTACACTCTGCAGAGGTGGTGCCCTTTCCCCACAAGACTTGGTTTCACCAAGACAAGATCTTTTAGAAGCCTTTCCTTAGACCAAATGGACGCGTTCCAACCTATCATCCAACTACCACCAACTGTCCAAATGGCTAAGTTCTAGCAACCTATGTGATCCAGGCAGAGCCCATAATGCCAAGTGGTTGCACTTGAAGCTTCTCAACATTTGACATCTCAAATATCTTTGTTCCTGGGTGGCCATCCACAAGTGAGATACACAAGGTAAACCATAAACATGGGCCTTGTGTAACCACTCAACCAAAATCCACCAATAAATTACCATTCCACCCAGGTGATTCATTAACTTAGTTGTTTTATTAAACAAAAACACAAGTCCTCAGACTTAGAAATTTTTCCATAGTATGAATATATATTCCACCCTTGTTTTCTATTAGCTAAGCTAAGCTTGATAGTAGTAGGAATCTTAACTTAGGAAAATTTCTACTAAGGTTTCATCTACTAGGATTTCCCACAGCATGGTTTATACTTAGCAAAAATTCCATGCAAGTTTTACTTAGAAAAATCACTAATGCATAGTGAAAGTAATGGGACAAAGGTATGAAGCATCACTTGCCTTTTTGGTAGAGTATAAGTTCACTCCTTGTCCTTGCTACAATCACACTCTTCAAGTCACTACAATTCAATCAAGCAAGGCACAAGTTCAATCTACCATTCAAGCAATTCATCACATAAAATAATAAACAAAACAAAACATGCAAGCATGCAAAAGGGTTGTTTTATTTGGAGAAGTGGTTTCTAATGGGTCATAAACATTTGAAAACACCTAATGGTCATTTTATAAAGTGGCAAAGTCATTTGCAAACGATTTCACTTCATAAACCATTTTCAAAACAAGGTATCATTTTATGTGGTGTAAAAATGTTTTCAATAGGGCGTTAATCTATAGGGTTAACCAAATATGTTTTCAAACCATAAAACTTTGTGTTTATGGTCAGAGAGTTTAAAACAAAATATTTCCCAAAGGTTTTCTTCCAAAATCATTTTTAATAAATAAACCATATTTTTATTTAACTAGAATTGGTTTTTAAATCAAAGAATCATTCTTTTGCATCACCAAAAATATATTTTTGAAACCACAAAGTGATTCCTAGGGTCAGTGGGTTCAAAACACTCCATTTGCAAAAGATTTTATCCCCAAAATCATTTTTTAACAATTTTTACATCCTAAACAAGCATACATATGTTTCTGCAAAAACAAACATTTTACCAGAAACTTTTTACTAAACAAATGGCATGGTTGGCTAGGGCTTGTTCCACTGATTTCATTTATATAAAATTTGCAAAATTTGGACGTGTAGAATAAAAGTTGTGCAATTTACAAAACCACAAATCTAATAGATTCAAATCTGCTTTAAATCGAAGCCTGAGCCACGTGGCTGTTTCTTATTGGGCGGTACCGATTCGTGTGGATCGAGCGATATATACCACAGGATTAAAAGGGGCCTGTGCGGCTTAGATCATCGCATCCCTTTCGTTTAAGTGAATCTAACGCAACCGCAGGATTCGCATCTAACGGCTCAACTATCTTGACCAAGGACGGGCGGCGCTAGACGGCTGCGCGCAGCGGCGACGGTCAGACGACGGCGAAGCTGGCGATGTAGGAAGCGAGGAAGGAAGGGAGTATGCTCACCGTGTTCGCAGGTTCGTGCTGATGCTCAACGTAGTCTTCTTGGGTCGAGGGGCGCTCGTGGTTGCCCTGGATTGCTCACCGGACTTCGCTCGGCGTCGGGCACGCTCTGGTCGACGTTGGGCGGGCTACAAGGCATGATACGAGACAGGGGTCCATTAGACGCCGAGGAGAGTATAACTGCGTGGCCAACGAGAGGAAGGGCGGATGCTACCTGGGCACTCGCCAGAGTTGAAACAGACGGTGGCGGCGCTTGGAGTCGTTGTTGTCGAGGCTCAGAGGCGCGCGCGAGCGAGCTGTGGATGCAGAAAGATGCGCCAGAGCCTGGGGAACTTGCCCGTGTGCTCGGGGAGGTAAGGGGCGGTGCGGTGCTACCGGAATTGGTCAAGAACCTCGTCGGAGAAGGCGGCGGTGTAGAAGAAATTGGAGACAGCCTGGGGGCGTGTAGGTTCTCGCGACAGAGGGGAAAGGAAGGGGAGGGGGAGGTGGTTAAACGAGCGTGATCGCGGGGGATTTTAATTCGCAGATTAACTCGTATTGAATCAAATGAAGACGCGGAGGAAACAGTCAGGGGCGAGATCATCGTCGGGTGAAGACGACGATGATCTGGCTGTGGGGCCCGGTGTCAGTGAGGGAGGGACGTTTCAGGTGGGGTCCAATGGTCAGCGTCTGTGTGGGTCGACTCGCAGGTTTGAAACGTTTTCTGCGGGGAGGAGAGGAGATGGGCTAACTGGGCCTAGTGGGCTTGCTGGGTTGGGTTGGTTTAATTCTATTTTTTTTCAGTTCTAAATCTTTTTCCTTTTTCTAATTCAATTTCTGTTTTGAAATTCAAATCACAATTCAAACAACCAAATCAAATAAACTTTATATTGAGTTTAGCTCTGTTTATCAACACAAATCAAAGTCCAAAACAAAATAATATTTTTTAAATCTTTTTAGGATCCATTTATTAATTAAATAAAATGGACTTTAGTTAATAAATCAAATAGGGTTTGTTTTATTTATTTTTAAAACTCTATTTGAAATCCAAAATAGTACCAAAACCATTCAGTAGGTTTTATTTGAAAATAATTAACACTTGGAAAACTTATTTAAAATAATTTAATAAGTTTTGATGTTTTAATGGTAAAACCTTTTATTTAAATAAAAATTGGATATTAAATCCTTATTATTTTATTTAAATAAATATTTACTATTTTTATCAAAAAAAAATGTTTTATTTCAAAAGCTTGACCAAGGTTTAATTTGGCTCTATAAAATAATCCTTATTTATAATTCTACCTTTTTATTTGAAAACCAAATCTTTTATTGAAAGATCCAAAAATAGTAATTTCATATATTTAATATTTTCTTTATTAATTGTTTATCTTTTCAAATCCCTTTAGGATTTGTTTGATCAAAATAGGTTTGAAGGTTTCCAATTGGAATCAAAAAGTTTCTTCTCACCCTGAAAATCAACAAAGTTTTATTTTATTCATTTATTTTTCACATTACAAGATTTGGAAAATCTTGGGATGTGACAGGCTACCACCCTTAAAATAAATCTCGTCCCGAGATTTGGGTAGGCTAGGGTTACAAATTGGCTCAAAGCATCTAGGGTACTACCACCCTTAAAAGTTCCAACTAGATTACATCTTGTCTCACTTGGGATCTTGGTGTAACTTTCCTGGACAGAAGTTTGCATAGTGTCCTTTGTTTTCACACTTGAAACATGTGACAAGGCTAAGATCTTGAGGTGGCTTCTCTAGACAATATGATGCATAATGTCCTAACTCTTTGCAGTGGTTGCACATCACTTGGCTAATATCCTTCCTCATCTTGAGTTTCACTAGCTTTTGTTTCTTTGGCTCTTCTCTTCTTTCTCGGGCATTCATTGGCATAGTGTCTCATCTCTTTGCAATTGTAACATTGTACCGGGCTTTTGTCTTTCTTCTTCTTTTTGGGTCTCTCCAAAGCTAGGAGTTCTTCTAGTTCACGTTCTTCATACCTCACCTGAGAGGTGGGAAATCTTTCTCTCTTCTTGGGGCATTGGTCTTCATGCTCCTTGGATGTATGATCCTTGTCTCTACAAATATTGCATGCTTGGGTTCCTTCTAGAATAACATCTTTGTCACCCTTGTTGTCATTAGCTCTTTGGGAAATGTTTTCTCCCATGTTGATCATTTGAGTAACCAATCCTTGCAACAATTGGGAATGAAGTTTCAAAATCCTTTGTATGGCTGGGTCTAGTCCATTGTTGTTGGCTAAAAGCTGAGTTGTCTCTTGGCTCAAATGGTTTTGGGTTGCTATGAGTTCTCCCATGTTGTTCTCTTGGTTGTTGTTGTTGTCATCATCCTTGATGTTGGAGTCTCTTGGAGAAGTCATCTGTTTTGGTTGAATTGGGATTAGAATAGGCAAAATTATTTCTAAGGGAATAATTCTAATCACACACATCACAATTCACTCAAGCAATGTGCAAGCAATCACAAGCTAAACATTTCACTCAAACAACAAAGTTTTCAAGCATATACTTAGGCAACCAAAATATTTTTGTTACACCACATAAGTTGGTGTGTTTGACTTAACTAAATATGGTGGTCCATCTATATGGTTCACTTGTGATCTTTCCATCCTTCTTGGTTGATTCTTCTTGCATGAGATCATGGTTTCCTTAGGAAAGATTCTTGGTCACAAAACTTCAAAGGGTGATGAGGGTTCTTTCTAAGTTGTATTTCCTTAGTCTTGAAATCTTGGGAAATATTTCTTGTCTCACTTGTAGTCCTTAGTGATATCCAAGGTTGATGTCCTTGGTGAAAATGCTGAAGATGTTGAAGTCATTAGAGTTGATGAAGTCCTTTGCACATGGTGAAGTCTTTGGTCATGGGGTAGGTTTTTCCATCAAGTTGAAATAGAAGAGATGTAGAATCAAAACCAAAATGGTTGAGGAAAGTGTTTACAAGATTGTTTGTAAATAAGTTTTGGAACAAATATAATTCCTATTTTTTTCTAAGGGGTTTTGTCCAATCCTAGGTTTACAAATCCTACAGGCAACACAATGCTCTGATACCATCTGTAAGGTTCCCAACCTTTAATAAGGTAGAGATCCCCGTGTTTACAATGCTAGTCCCTGGATCAATAGCTAGCATCCACAGTTAAGATGTAATATCAAGAAACAAAGGTCATAATACCATGTTATAACCAGGAATAACATAATTTTATTACATCTTACATAGCTCATTTGGCTATTACATTACATTGCAGCAGAATATCTATAGGCATGGGGTCCTTCATCTTCAAAGTGCCACAGGCAGATTGTTGGTTGTAGACTTTGTAATCCTAATCAACACACTTTACTAAATAAATCAAACCTGCAACATAACAAGTTACAGCCACAGGGGTCAATACATTTGAATTGTATTGGCAAGTGATACTATGGTAGTATAGTGGAGTCTATCATCTATATGCTTTTGGCTAAGTGGAGCTCTAGGCTTGCATTGCTCAAAAATAGATTTTTCCTTATCATTTGAAAACTCTAAGTTTTTGCTTGACAAAATAATCTTTCCCATGGCATCTCGCAACCAAAGATTGAAGATCCTTTAAACCTTGTTCAACCACAAGTTTTTAACTTAGAAATTTGGATGATGAGATTCTTGATAGCTTCCATGTCTTGATGCTCAAATTGTCCTTTACCAGGGACATGGCTAAGTACTTAGATTTTACACTCTGCAGAGGTGGTGCACTTTCCCCACAAGACTTGGTTTCACCAAGACAAGATCTTTCAGAAGCCTTTCCTTAGACCAAATGGACGCGTTCCAACCTATCATCCCACTACTACCAACTTTCCAAATGGCTAAGTTCTAGCAACCTATGTGATCTAGGCAGAGCCCATAATGCCAAGTGGTTGCACTTGAAGCTTCTCAACATTTGACATCTCAAATCTCTTTGTTCCTGGGTGGCCATCCACAAGTGAGATACACAAGGTAAACCATAAACATGGGCCTTGTGTAACCACTCAACCAAAATCCACCAAGAAATTACCATTCCACCCAGGTGATTCATTAACTTAGTTGTTTTATTAAACAAAAACACAAGACCTCAGACTTAGAAAATTTTCCATAGTATGAATGTATATTCCACCCTTGTTTTCTATTACCTAAGCTAAGCTTGATAGTAGTAGGAATCTTAACTTAGGAAAATTTCTACTAAGGTTTCATCTACTAGGATTTCCCATAGCATGGTTTATACTTAGCAAAAATTCCATGCAAGTTTTACTTAGAAAAATTACTAATGCATAGTGAAAGTAATGGGACAAAGGTATGAAGCATCACTTGCCTTTTTGGTAGAGTATAAGTTCACTCCTTATCATTGCTACAATCACACTCTTCAAGTCACTACAATCAATCAAGCAACGCACAAGTTCAATCTACCGTTCAAGCAATTCATCACATAAAATAATAAACAAAACAAAACATGCAAGCATGCAAAAGGGTTGTTTTATTTGGAGAAGTGGTTTCTAATGGGTGATAAACATTTGAAAACACCTAATGGTCATTTTATAAAGTGGAAAAGTCATTTGCAAAGGATTTCACTTCATAAACCATTTTCAAAACAAGGTATCATTTTATGTGGTGTAAAAATGTTTTCAATAGGGCATTAATCTATATGGTTCACCAAATATGTTTTCAAACCATAAAACTTTGTGTTTAGGGTCAGAGAGTTTAAAACAAAATATTTCCCAAAGGTTTTCTTCCAAAATCATTTTTAATAAATAAACCATATTTTTATTTGACTAGAATTGGTTTTTAAATCAAAGAATCATTCTTTTGCATCACCAAATATATTTTTGAAACCAAAAAGTGATTCCTAGGGTCAATGGGTTCAAAGCACTCCATTTGCAAAAGATTTTATCCCCAAAATCATTTTTGAACAATTTTTACATCCTAAACAAGCATACATATGTTTCTGCAAAAACAAACATTTTACCAGAAACTTTTTACTAAACAAATGGCATGGTTGGCTAGGGCTTGTTCCACTGAATCCATTGATATAAAATTTGCAAAATTTGGACGTCTAGAATAAAAGTTGTGCAATTTACAAAATCAAAAATCTAATAGATTCAAATCTGTTTTAAATCGAAGCCTGAGCCACGTGGTTGTTTCTTATTCGGCGGTACCGATTTGTGTGGATCGAGCGATACAGACCACAGGATTAAAAGGGGCCTGTGCGGCTTAGATCATCGCATACCCTTTCGTTTAAGTGAATCTAACGCAACCGCAGTATTCGCATCTAACGGCTCAACTATCTTGACCAAGGATGGGCGGCGCTAGACGGCTGCGCGCGGCGGCGACGGTCAGACGACGGCAAAGCTGGCGATGCAGGAAGCAAGGAAGGAAGGGAGTATGCTCACCGTGTTCGCAGGTTCGTGCTGATGCTCAACGTAGTCTTCTTGGGTCGAGGGGCGCTCGTGGTTGCCCTGGATTACTCACCGGAGTTCGCTCGACGTCGAGCACGCCCGTCGACGTTAGGCGGCTACAAGGCATGTAGTACAATACAAGGGGTCTGCAGACACGCGAGGGAGAGTAGAACTGCGTGGCCAACGAGGGAAGGCGGACGGATGCTACCTGGGCACTCGCCAGAGTTGAAACAGACGGTGGCGGCGCTTGGAGTCGTTGTTGTCGAGGCTCAGAGGCGCGCGCGAGCGAGCTGCGGATGCAGAAAGATGCGCCAGGGCCTGGGGAACTTGCCCGTGTGCTCGGGGAGGTAAGGGGTGGTGCGGTGCTGCCGGAATTGGTCAAGAACCTCGTCGGAGAAGGCGGCGGTGCAGAAGAAATTGGAGAGCATGGGGGCGTGTAGGTTCTGGCGACAGAGGGGAAAGGAAGGGGAGGGGGAGGTGGTTAAACGAGCGTGATTGCGGGGGATTTTAATTCTCAGATTAACTCGTATTGAATCAAATTAAGACGCAGAGGAAATAGTCAGGGGCGAGTTCATCGCGGGGTGAAGACGACGATGATCTGGCTGTGGGGCCCGGCGTCAGTGAGGGAGGGATGTTTCAGGTGGGGTCCAATGGTCAGCGTCTGTGTGGGTCGACTCGCAGGTTTGAAACGTTTTCTGTGGGGAGGAGAGGAGCTGGGCTAACTGGGCCTAGTGGGCTTGCTGGGTTGGGTTGGTTTAATTCTATTTTTTTTTCGTTTTTGAACCTTTTTCCTTTTTCCAATTCAATTTCTGTTTTGAAATTCAAATCACAATTCAAACAACCAAATCAAATAAACTTCCACTAAACTTTATATTGAGTTTATCTCTATTTATCAACACAAATCAAAGTCCAAAACAAAATAATATTTTTTTAATCTTTTTAGGGTTGTAAGGGTCCCAACCTTTAATAAGGTAGAGTCCCCTGTGTTTACAATGCTAGTCCCTGGATCAATAGCTAGCATCCACAGTTAAGATGTAATATCAAGAAACAAAGGTCATAATACAACTTTATAACCAGGAATAACATAATTTTATTACACCTTACATAGCTCATTTGGCTATTACATTACATTGCAGCAGAATATCTATAGCATGGGGTCCTTCATCTTCAAAGTGCCACAGGCAGACATGTTGGTTGTAGACTTTGTAATCCTAATCAACACACTTCACTAAATCAATCAAACCTGCAACATACAAGTTACAGCCACAAGGGTCAATACATTTGAATTGTATTGGCAAGTGATACTATGGTAGTATAGTGGAGTCTATCATCTATATGCATTTGGCTAAGTGTTGCTCAAAATAGATTTTTCCTTAACATTTGAAAACTCTAAGTTTTGCTTGACAAAATCATTTTTCTCAATCAAAGATTGAAGATCCTTTAACCCTTGTTCAAACCACAAGTTTTTAACTTAGAAATTTGAATGATGAGATTCTTGATTGTTTCCATGTCTTGATGCTCAAATTGTCCTTTACCAGGAACATGGCTAAGTACTTAGATTTTACACTCTGCAGAGGTGGTGCACTTTCCCCACAAGACTTGGTTTCCCAAGACAAGATCTTTCAGAAGCCTTCCCTTAGACCAAGATGGACGCGTTCCAACCTATCAAACTCTACCACCAACTGTCCATATGGCTAAGTTCTTGCAACCTATATGATCCAGGCAGAGCCCATAATGCCAAGTGGCTGCACTTGAAGCTTCTCAACATTTGACATCTCAAATCTCTTTGTTCCTGGGTGGACATCCACAAGTGAGATACACAAGGTCAACCATAGACATGGGCCTTGTGAACCACTCAACCAAAAAACAACAAGCAATTACCATTCCACCCAGGTGATTCATTGTCTTAGTTGTTTTATTAAGAAAAACATAAGTCCTCAGACTTAGAAATTTTCCATAGTATGAATGTATATTCCACCCTTGTTTTCTATTAGCTAAGCTAAGCATGATAGTAATAGGAATCTTAACTTTGGAAGATTTCTACTAAGGTTTCATCTAATAGGTTTTCCTATAGCAAGGTTTATACTTAACAAAAGTTCCATGCAAGTTTTACTTAGAAAAATCACTAATGCATAGTGAAAGTAATGGGACAAAAGTATGAAGCATCACTTGCCTTTTTGGTAGAGTATAGGTTCACTCCTTGATCTTTGCAATGTTCACACACTTCAAGTCACTACAGATCAATCAAGCAAACAATATTTCAATCTACCATTCAAGCAATTCATCACATAAAATAATAAAACAAAACAACACATGCAAGCATGCAAAAGGGTTGTTTTATTTGTAAAAGTGGTTTCTAATGGGTCATAAACATGTGGGTACACCTAATGGTCATTTTATAAAGTGGCAAAGTCATTTGCAAAAGGTTTCACTTTATAAACCATTTTCAAAACAAGGTATCATTTTATGTGGTGTAGAAATATTTTTACTAAGGCATTAATCTATAGGGTTCACTAAATATGTTTTTAAACAATAAAACTTGGTGTTTGGGGGTCAGAGAGTTTAAAACAAAACATTTCCCAAAGGTTTTCCTCCAAAACTATTTTTAATAAATAAACTATAGTTTTATTTGACTAGAATTGGTTTTAAATCAAAGAATCATTATTTTCCTTCACCAAATATATTTTTGAAACCACAAAGTGTTTCCTATGGTCAGTAGGTTCAAATCACACCATTTGCCAAAGATTTTATCCCCAAAATCATTTTTGAACAATTTTTACAATCTAAACAAGCATACAAATGTTTCTGCAAAAACAAACATTTTAACAGACGCTTTTTGCTAAACAAAGTGCATGGTTAGCTAGGGCTTGCTCCACTGATTCCATTGATATAAAGTTTGCAATTTTTGGACGTGTGGAACTAAAGTTATGGAATTTACAAATTTGATCATCTAATAGATCAAATTCTGTTTTCAAAACAAACACTGGGACATGCGTCTGTTTCCTATTCGTCGAAAACGTTTCGCGTGGATCGACTAACGCAGACCGTTGGATCAAGTCATATCGCACGGCTCAGATCACAGGTACCGTTTCGGTTTAAGTCAACCTATCGCGTCCACTGGATCACGATCTAACGGCTTAGATGTGTTTGACCATCAGCTGGCGGCGCCGGCGGCGACGACTGGCGGCGCACGCTCTGTCCGAGGTGGTCCGGTCATTCTAGGAAGCGAGAGAAGAGGAGGAGAGGCTCACCGTGATTGCAAGGACGTGGGGAAGCTCGACGTGCTGGTTGTAGGCGAAGGGGCGCTCGTATGTTTTGGCAATTGCTCGCCGGAGTTCCTATGGGCGGCGGGTGTCTCTGGAGGTCATCGAGGACGAGGCTGTGATTCGTGCCGAAGCAAAATAAGTACATGGTTAAATGCGGGAGGGTGTGTTGTACACGCGAGCATGCTCGAGAAGGCTCAGGGTGGTCTAGCTTACCAGGGGGAGGTCGTCGGAGAAGAACCAGACGGTGGCGGCGGCGGTTGTTGTCGTTGCCGACGTTCTGGTGTGCCCGCGGGTGAATGGAAAGCACCTGGAGAAGCGCCAGGGATAGGAGAGTATGTGAGTGTGGTCAAGGAGGCGAGGGGTGGCAGGACATGACCGGAATCGAGGGGAAAGCTGCCTGCGGGCGTGAGGTTCGAGAAGAATCGTAGGGCCTGGGCGTGCTAAGGAGGGGCGACAGAGGGGAAGTGGAGAGGAGAGCCAGACGCTTTAACATGCGTGGTCAAGGGGCCGATTAATGGCGTGGTTAACGCGTATTACGCCGGACTTTATTCGCCTGCAACGGCCGGCGAGGGGAGGGCGTAGTCCGCGGGTGGGGAAGAAGGGGACGTGGCTGTGGGGTCCACTAGCAGCGAGAGAGGGAAGAGGAAACGATGGTCCACATGTCTGCGTCTGTGTATGTCGTTTCGCGAGTGAGAAAATGTTTCCAGGAGGGGGAATTAGGTGGGCTTGCTGGGCCTAGTTGGGCTGGCCGGCTGGGTCAGGTCTGTTTTCATTTTTTTTCCTAATTGTTTTATCTTTTTCCAATTCTATTTTCTGTTTTGAATTTCAAACAACAATTCAAACATTCAAACAATTCAAACATTCACCACACTTGTAAATACTTTTGGTTCTGTTTAACAACACAAACCAAAGTCCCAAAATAATATTTTTATTCTTTTTAGGATCTATTTAATAATTAAATAAAATAGACCTTAATTATTAATTCGAATAGGTTTTGATTTATTTAATAAAATCTCCATTTGAAAACTAAATATTATCAAAACCAAATCAGTAGGTTTTATTTGAGAATATAAAATACTTGGAAAACTTGTTTAAAACAAAATAACATTTTTATTCTAGGATCCATTAATAATTAAATAAAATGGGCCTTAGTTATTAAATCAAATAGGATTTGTTTTATTAAAAACTTTATTTTGAAATCTAAAATAAAACCAAAACACTTCAGTAGGTCTTATTTGAGAATATAAAATACTTGGAAAACTTATTTAAAATTAATAAATAAGTTTTAGTGTTTATTTAAAATGGGAAAATCCTTTATTTTTAATAAAACTAGATATTAATAAATCCTCATTATTTTGTTTAAATAAACCTTTACTCTTTTAATCAAAGCAAAACCTTTTGTTTCAAAATCTTGGCCAAGGTTTAATTTGGCTTTATAAATAATCCTTATTTATATTTCCACCTTTTCATTTGAAAATCAAATCTTTTTATTAAAAGATTCAAAAAAATAGTAATTCCAAATATTTTTAACTTTATTGTTTATTTATCTTTTTAAATCCCTTTAGGATTTTATTTGATCCAAATAGGTTTTGAAAGTTTCCAATTGGATTCAAAAAGTTTCTTCTCACCCTGAAAATCAACAAAGTTTTATTTTATTCATTTATTTTTCACATAACAAGATTTGGAAAAATCTTGGGATGTGATAAGGATCCATTTATTAATTAAATAAAATGGACCTTAGTTATTAAATCAAATAGGGTTTGTTTTATTTATTTTTAAAACTCTATTTGAAATCCAAAATAGTACCAAAACCATTCAGTATGTTTTATTTGAAAATAATAAACACTTGGAAAACTTATTTAAAATAATTTAATAAGTTTTGATGTTTTAATGGTAAAACCTTTTATTTATATAAAAATTGGATATTAAATCCTTATTATTTTATTTAAATAAACCTTTACTATTTTTGTCAAAACAAAATGTTTTATTTCAAAAGCTTGACCAAGGTTTAATTTGGCTCTATAAAATAATCCTTATTTATAATTCTACCTTTTTATTTGAAAACCAAATCTTTTATTGAAAGATCCAAAAATAGTAATTTCATATATTTAATATTTTCTTTATTAATTGTTTATCTTTTCAAATCCCTTTAGGATTTGTTTGATCAAAATAGGGTTGAAGGTTTCCAATTGGAATCAAAAAGTTTCTTCTCACCCTAAAAATCAACAAAGTTTTATTTTATTCATTTATTTTTCACATTACAAGATTTGGAAAATCTTGGGATGTGACATTCAGACATGCATGGGATGCCAGTATTATGCCCGACAACCACATGTTCCAGCTTAAAAATTGCTGACAATACCAATAACTTGGCCGTTTGTACTCTCGGGGCAAGATATGGTTTTTCCATTAGAGACGGCACCATGTGGGTTTATGCATTTGCTAGTAGCAGTTGATAAATTCACCAAATGGATAGAAGCTAAACCCATTAGAAATCTTGATGGGTCAACTCCCCTTAGGTTTGTCCGGGATCTAGTGGTGAGATTTGGTCCCCCGCATAGCATTATCACCGATAATGGCAGCAACTTATCACTCGAAGAAGTGGAAGCTGATTGTTGGGAGAAGGGAATCCGACTTGACCTAGCATCTGTGGAACATCCACAGTCTAATGATCTGGTTGAGCAAGCCAATAGATTAATTCTGCAGGGAATCAAGCCATGTCTAGAGGCACCGCTACATAGACCAGCTAGAGCCTGGACGGAGGAATTATCATCTGTTTTGTGGAGTTTACGAACTACACCCAACAGATCTACCGCCTACACCCCTTATTTCATGGTATATGGAGCAGAAGCCATCCTGCCTTCCGACATCCTTCACGATTCACCAAGATTTGCCGCCTACGACAAAGATGACGCTGAAGAATCCAGACGCCTAGATGTGGACCTTCTCGAGGAAGAGCGTGTATTGGCATGCCAAAGATCCGCCATCTACCGGCAGAAGCTACGCAGCTACCATAGTCGCCGCGTTCAGTAAAGCTCGTTTAAAGAGGGGGATATGGTCCTCCGACTTAAGCAGAAGAAGTCACATAAATTATCTCCGCCATGGGAAGGACTGTTCATCATAAGCAAGGTGCTACTCAATGGGTCTTACTACCTCG
This sequence comes from Avena longiglumis, assembly GCA_030063025.1. Lineage (NCBI taxonomy): Eukaryota > Viridiplantae > Streptophyta > Magnoliopsida > Poales > Poaceae > Avena > Avena longiglumis. The sequence goes on from CP125974.1 coordinate 107,896,860, forward strand.
TTGATAATCGTGAACTTGAGGATAGACCCAGCGATGATCATAAGCGTAAGCGACGTGACCCGGATGATGACTACCCGGAGCTTGATCGGCCATGAAACATAGCACAGCTATGTCCTTTTTACACTTAGCATACTTTTTATCTACTCCGTACCTCTTATATGATCAATGAAATAAAGCTCTCTAGTTCACTCATATTATTGAGTCTTTTAACTCATTTAGTGTTCATTTTTGGATCATATAAAACCTTTATGCACAAGATTTGCGTTTGCACTTGTGAAAATTCCATCTACGGGCATTATCTTAAGTTTTCTGGTGTACACATTCTTTGTTGTTTTTATGTAGATTCTGGAGTAGTGACTTTCGACACTTGAAGTCGGCGATTTTGTGCGTAGGTTTTGACGGTGCCATTGGGCATCATCACTTAAGCGCAAGGTTCCGACTACGAGTCTTCCGACTCATGAAAGGTCAAGCAGAAAAACCAAAGTAATGAATAAGCCAGCACTTGCTTAAAAAATATTTACATGCTAAAACTAGTACTTGAGTGGCATGAAACATACAGCTATTGTTTTTCCGCCTTAAGATTAACACAGTTTTTTCCACATACATAAACCCAGAGGAAACAAATATTAATATTGTTTTTATTCCTCTAGCGCGGGAGACTATGAGGTAGCATCGGCGGCAGCAGGAGAGCCATCCTGGTCATCTTCAAAGTCGGTGGTCTTGAGGGACTCGGAGGAGCTGTGGTGGTCGTCGTCAATGATCTCAAGAGGCACAAAGACGTTGTGATCGACCAACTCGGCAACCCTAGTGTCAAAACCTGCGAGCGATGCCCAGATATCTTTGTGATCAATCTTCTGTCCTTCATCGTCCATGTCTGGTAGGCCCGAGGTCACCGTGTCGATGTCGGCATTCTCGTAGTGGGCCTTGAACATTTCTAGCGAAATTGTTGCACCATCCCGTGTACATGAAGCTTTCCAGCTTACGATACGCTCGGTGGCTTGGCGCAGAATCTCCGAGTACTTCATGACGGAATCCACCACCTTGATGTTGATATTCAGGGGCTGGGCAATCTCTTTGGCTTGCTTGACGACTGTACTAATGAAGTTGCCGGCGATAACCATGCATTCCTTTGGCAGAGGAGGCATATTAGTTAAACCAATAGGAGCTGCATTTCTGGCAAGGCAAAGGATTACATGAGTTCAAATAACACAAAAAAGTTCAGAGTACCTGGCTTCCAGAAGTACAAGACGGAGATGGCTTACCAAAGATGCTCGCCTCCGCTTGCTGGAGTGTCTCCGCCATGGAGTCTCGTTCTTGTCGGAGGACCTTGTAAGTGTCAAGTTGTGTTGATTGTGCTCATCAGCAGCTTTCTTCTGCTCCTTGAGCATCGTAATTTCCTCCTTCAGTCGGTTGATCTCCGTGTTGGCAGACTCCTGCAAGGCCGCCATGGACTCTTCGTGCATCTTTAGAGTGTCAGCCCTCTCCTGCTTGAGGATCTTGTTCTCGCTATCCAGCAGCTCAATGTGCTTGGATTGCTCGACAATGTCCTTGGCCTTGGCAATAGCTTCTGCATGTCAGAGAAATAACAACACATAATGAGTAGTCGGAGAGTGATGGCACAAGACCAGGTTTGAGTGCAAAATTGAAAGGAAAAACATACTCTTGCTCTTCGTGATTTGATCCTTCAAGAAGGAAGTTTTACCCTTTTTAGCTTCCAGTTCAGCATGCATCTTGCGGAACTTCTCATCGGCGACGCCTCTCCGAGCATTCTCATTCTGTGGAAAGAAATTCAAAGTTACTTAGTCTACTTGGAGCATCTAGCTGGATACATATCCACCTAGAGGCTTGGGGGTTACAGTGAGAGTTTTTAACTTGGCAATATGCTTAGTCTTTCTTTAAGCATCTAGTCGGAACTAAGTCTGTTTCAACTAGAGTCTTGGGGGCTACAGTATTGAAATTTACAAACACTGCGTATGCTGCTCTAAAAGTATCTAGTCGGAAGAATTCATTAAAACTAAATACTTGGGGGCTACAGTATGAAGTTTTCTAGCTTAGTCAGTCTTAGAGCATTTAGATGCAAAGACATATGGTTTTCCATCTAAATCCTCGGGGGCTACAGTGGGATACTACATATGAAATGCAGAAGGCAAACAAAACTTACAAGTGTGATGATCTTGAGGTTGGTGGCGCTCTCGGCAAATATCTTGCTAAAGGAAAGACTATTTATGTGCAAGATATCCGCCTGCCTGAGAAGCTCCTCAAGACCACAGGCCGGAGAAGTTGGCGCTGCACCAGGAGCCAGAGATGAGCTACTCGGCATAAGCGCCGGGTAGACAATCTTCGGGAGCTCTTTTGGCGCCTTGGGTGCAGAGGCGCCGCCTTCGGCAGAAGTTCCGCCTTCCACCATCGCCTTGCCGCTACCAGTGGCATGCTTAGCCGGAGCTTCAGCCACTTTGGATGCGGTGCTTCTTGTGTCGCCTGCTCGCCGACAATAGCGAGATCCACGGTGACACCTGGGTCCACTTCAATGGAGGAAGGGCCAGATGCCATCTTAGCTGGAGAGCTTGTCGGTGCGGCAGCAGGCTGGACGTTGGGAGTGGTAAGGGCGATGGTGGGAGACGCTTGGTGCAACATATCTCTAATGTTTTTAGAAGCCCCCGATGTTTTGGACATCTTCTTCAAACTCAAACTAGCCTTCTTCCTGAAACGTGCAAAAGTATAAGTACAAGAATAAGACGAGCAAGAGACAATGTCGGATGATAAGAAGCTTACACAAAGGTTGGTGCCTTGGTGAAAGGGATGTCGGTAATTCTTCTTTTCTCCTCCTTTAGGGTGGCGGTGGACTTCTCGGAGGCTCCACCCTCTGTCTTCTTCTTCTTGCCTCTGTCGGCAGCGTTAGAGGTGGAGCTCTTCCGCTTACACACCAACGGGACATCGTTGTCGGACATGATGGTGACTTCCTTCATCTTAGGTTCATAGATTTGGACAGCCATGCTATCCTCCTCTAGACTTTTAAGCTGTTAAGTGAAATCCTGAAGTGTTAGATGAAATGGTAATGCCTAGACGGAAGAACTGTAGTATATGTCGTACACGGAAAATAAATATGTACCTATGGGCACGTGCCGCCCTCGAACATATCTTAGGTGATGGTGAAGCCGCGCTTCCTATCCTTCACCTTGACGATGTCCTTGAGGAAGAGCTTGATGGAGTCACTCGAGAAGTTATCCTTGGAGAAGCGGAGGCTATCCTTCCTATCCTTGGTATACCGGTGCATCAGCTTCGCGTGGTGCTGCAGAGGCTGGATCCGCCTGAAGAACCATCACATGTCTAGGTCCAACCCAGTAAAACCCGTCTGTACGAACCACTTGATCCACCTTATAGCGCGGGAGGCTTCGTTGTCGGAGGGCAGGATGGCTTGGGATCTCCATGTCGGGGCTTCAGCGGCGGCCCCATCGACAAAGTCCGGGTACGTAGCTTCTCGGCTGGACAGAGGGATATCTAGGCCATAGAAGTACGTCCTCTGCTAGTTTTTGCAGGACTCGTAGCCTATGATGTCGTGGAACCTCCGGCCAGGCCGTATCTTGAAGCTAATGGTTCCGCAGTTCCTGAGCTCATCCTTGCTCTCTCCGGCTTCCCTCTTGATGGTGAAGAAATAGATGAACAGATCTAACCTAGGGCTAATTCCTAGGTATCCCTCACAAAGCGTCGCGTAGTTGCTAACTGCGAGGGTGCTATTCGGAGATAGGTTCTGAGGGTGAACCTGGTTATGGATAAGGACAGCTAAGAAGAAGTTGGATATTGGGAGGGAGACGTCGCGTACCATTTGCGCTTTGAGGTACACCTTCTCTCCGGCTTGGGGAGAAGGGATAACCTCGTTGGCCGGCGCCGCCCGCCAGACCAGTCCCTCCGTCACGGGGAGGTATCCCTCGGTGAGAAGCTCCTTGAGATCGCCATCGGTGATATCGGAGCCGCGCCACTCTCCTTTGTGAGAGTTGCTCTCCTCCGCCAGCGGTTTCAGCCCTGCTAGAATATGGTCACCGCAGAGCGTGGCATAATCACGCCCTCTAGAAGCACGTGGATGGAGCTTGTCGGCTTAGCTGTGGCTTCATTCGTCGCCGCCATGGATGGGGTGGAGCTGCTTCTTGCCATTGAAGTGGGGAGAGAGGTGACTGGGAGATTGGGGAAGAACTAGGGTTTTTCTCATGCGCGCGGAGAGCTCGAGGAGATAATCGCAGGAGGAAGAATATGACACGGGGGAGAATGAGGTGAATAGATAAAATCTACCACGGTTGTAATTAGAACCCTCAGGGTCAATAAAATCTAGCTCATGCGTGTACGTGCGTGGAAATTTCGCCACGTTCCCACCGCTGCCGCCAATGGTTCGTATCCTTCGCGCGGGAAAAACGGCTATGATTGTGTTCTCTGCATGTGTGAGTTACAAGGCGTCGCTGACCTATGTTCTATGTTTCTCTAGCTAACATGGGCAGGTGAACCATCCCATCCGAAGATTCCAGCATGGACGGATCCAGTCCGGCTACGAGAAGAGTACGATGGAAGATTCAGCAGTTCTCCGACTTACAAGTTGAAGACGGAGAACATTGCAGGGTTCTTGGGAGGACTACCAGATATTGCTTGAGGATTTGCCGACATTCATCTAGACGGAGCGTCCAACCTGAAGAGGCAAGACGGCGCAAGATCCCGGATTTCTCTGGGGGCTACTGTTGGGGATATGCTAAATGGGTATCACCATAGCATGTCTCTAATACGGATAACCCGGGTGGCCCACAGTTGGTAGCAAGGCCCATGGCCTGCTGGGCGGCCGAGTTAGATGGATCCAGAAGGGAGGCCCATTCTGGATAAAGGAAGGCTATGAAGGAGTCACTGATGTACTCGAAGCCTTGGAGTGCAAGACACGTTATACTAGTTGTGTACCGTGTAGGACTCTATAACCTGTCCGTCTAGGACTTTGCCTGTAACCCTAGGATCTGGCGACTATATAAGACGGACATATGGGAGCCTTTAGTGCACAAGTTAGTACGATACAACTCATACGGCGCATAGCGAACCAATCCCTGTAACTCGGCATATTGCCATTATAGTGATTTATAGCAGGAGTAGGATCCCGCCGCCGTCGTGGGATCTGAACCTGGGTAGGCTTTGTTACCTTGTACCCGCCAACCTTCCACCTTACCCCATGTCTCTAAGAAAGCTCTGTGAGGACCCCCTCCATGGAGTACTCGTCGGCAATACCACGACGTGGGGCGCTGCTGCTACTGGCCATTGGAATAGATGGCAGGTGACTTTTGATTGGAGAAAGGTTAGGGTTTTCTCTATGGGTGCGAGGAGCTCAAGGAGGGGCTTGGTTAGAGGAATAAGATGACACGAGGAAGAATGAGGTGAAAAGATAAATGCCACCGTAGTTATAATATATAGTACTCGACGTCAAGATTCGTGCAAGTTGATCCAACGATTGATGCATGGACAACGCGTGCGCGAGTGTGCGCGGAAATTTCGTCATGTTCCCACAGCCGCCGCCAACGTTGCATATCCTTCGCAAGGGAAAAAGGCTATGATTATGTTCTCTGCATGTGTGAGTTACGAGGCGTCCCTAACCTATGACCTACGACACTCTACTGACATGGGCAGGTGAGCAATCCCATCTGAAGATTCCGGCACAGACGAATCTCGTCCGGCTACGAGAAGAGTGTGATGGAAAGATCAGTGATACTCCGACTTACATATCAAAGACGGAGAACATCGCAGGGTTCTTGGGAGGACTATAGGATATTGCTTGACGATTTGCCGACATTCATCTAGGCGTATCATTCAACTTAAAGAGGCAAGATGGCGCAAGATCTCAGAGTTCTCCGGGGGCTACTGTTGGGGATATGCTAAATGGGTATCACCATTGCATGTATCTAATCCGGATAGCTCGGGTGGCCCACTGTTGGTAGCAAGGCCTATGGCCTGCTGGACGGCCCAGTTAGATGGATCTAGAAGGGACGCCCAGGCCGGATGAAGGAAGGCTAGTTGTATACCGTGTAGGACTCTGTAACCTGTCCGGCTAGGATTTTTACTATAACCTGAGGATCTGGTGTCTATATAAGCCAGACCTAGAGGAGCCTTTATGGCATAACTTAACTCATATCGCACACAGCAAACCGATCCATGTAACCCGGCGTATTGACGTTATAGTGATTTATAGCAGGAGTAGGATTCTGTCATCATCGTGGAATCTAAACCTGGGTAAGCTGTGTCACCTCGTACCCACCAACCTTCTGCCTTACCCCACGTCTCTAAACACACTCTGTGAGGACCCCTCTATGGCGTACTTGTCGGCAATACCACGACAACAATCTCATCGTGAACCTCCGAGAAACAACAAGTAACCTTTCAACTCAATTTGCGGACTAGAGTTATAACTTTTCCCCCCACTACAATGATTTGAAGGTCTTGCAAAAGCCTAAGCATGGGAAGGTTTTCTATCTATTTTATATTTTGATTTTGATTTTCTTTATCTTAATTTCGAGGTTATGCTTTTATTTGAGTTTATAAGCACTCGTGTTGGTTTACCCAACACTTTATCATAGTTTTTTTATTTTGTTTGAGATTTTCAAGCCGAGCTTTGCCGCTAATTTTCTATTCTTTAATTCCCCTTATCAAAAACCACAAAAATATTTCTCTGTTTATCTTTATTTTCCCTCTCTCTTTTTCTTTCTGCCTCAAAGTTCTCGTTGATTTGCATGAGAGTGACTGGCTTCGAGTTTCTAAGAAACAAATAAAAAGGGAAGAGAGAAGTGGAACCAAACATGAGATGTATGCCTTATGACTCCCCACTTTTGAAGTTTGAGAAACCCATGCTAGTTAGTAGTAATGATGAGATGTTATATCGGTGGAGTGATTCTCTATATTGTAGTAAAATTTTGTTTGCATGGGTATTTAACTGGATACATTTTGTTCCAGCTCTTTTAGTTAACCAAGTCTTGCCTAAAAATTTGCTAAACAATTGAAATAAGAGAAAGTATCACAAATTGAAGACTTGGGTGTTGTAGTGTTTAGTCTTGAAAGCTTATTCCTAGAGACACTCGAAACCATAGAAAATAATGATTTACTTGATAGCTCTCTTTCAAAAGATTTGTTCAATTGAATTAATGTTTAGTGGTTTTTGTGAGAATGCCAAAGTTTGACATGTAAATCATACCTTCATAACTTTATGTGCGTCAAATTTCATGGGATGCCAATAAATCCCCTGGCCTATGAACGATCTTCATGGAGGAAACTCCTAGATTTCAGCTATGAGTTGATTAAACATTGGTAGCAGTAATGATATAATGGGTAAGATTCTTGGCACTCCCGGGTAGCTGTAACATGATGGAAGCACTCCTCTGGCTGATATGAGTAATCATTATGCAGATGGAACAAAAACCTTAGTGATGCCACGAGTGTCCATCTCATCCTGATAAACTAATGAATTTTTTTGGCATGCTCTCAATTACTTAAAAATTGGAATTCTTGAAGGACAATGAATAGAAAAGTAGTGCTTGAAAAGTCTTGACTTATTGATGTGGGAGAATTGAGATACTCTAGTATATGTGCTTTTCATGACAAACTCTCACACTCTTAATTTTACATGATTACACTTTATTGTTCAAAGGCAAGCCTATGAGTTAATTACATGACATGGAATAAATTTTAATCTTTTGAATCATCCATGCTTATTGTCGTGGTGGTGGCACGGCAGATGCCATGGGTAGGCTAAAGTATGGGGCCAATGGATGCTAGTGGGATCTGGGGAGGGAAGATGCAGTTGATTCTACACACAGGAGGCTAAGGCAAAGATCTTTATTTCTCCTTCTTCGGGCTACAGGTGCTCCTTGAGCTGTGTTTTAGAAGGAAGAAACTATCCCAGCCTAACGGTACTAAAGAATGAGTCGATCCCTTGCTCAGGGTCCAAGCCTCTCCTTATAAAGGAGGGCCTTGGGTTCCTTTAGGGCAGATGTGGCAAGCATATTCGAGGAATATGCTTGTCCCAATATAGTAGTTCGGCGCCCCCCTTTCCCTGTCGCTCCTCTAACGACGGCAAGGTTCCAGAGGGCCCCTCCTGCGCGCCTCGGGCTTCAGGACTGTCACCTCCGTGACCTCCTTCTGCCTCTCTGTCGCTCTGCGTCTTTGTCCGTAGTGCTTGGCTTGGCTCAGATTCTCCCTATCCTGCGGCTAGGGTTTGACTTCATGCTTCTCCTTCTCCTGCAAGCTTCGTAATATTCGGCCCTGCCTGCCGTAGCTCGGCTTGTCCTTTATCTGCATTAAGATTACTCGGGCTAACCCAGTCGAGTTACGAAGTATCTCGGCTGGGTAAGGCCTTGTCTTTACTACAAGGGTCCTGCCCTTTCTTATCTTGGCCGACCTCTACATGATTCGGCCGACTCAGGCTGTAACTCGGAAACTAGACGGGGAACATCCTTTCGTCTTTCCCTGTCTTTACCCTATCCGGGGTTATCTCCCCAACACTTATAACAATTTTGCTGCGCTATAAGGATTCATGAAACCTGTTTGATATTCCTTGCGTACGCCTCGTCCTACGCGTCATCGCCATCATTGTTTCTCTAGTTTTTTGTTCCTCTACAGTATTCTTGTGACAGGCCACGATTACTGCTTTGTTGCGCTACTGACGCCTCATGTGCCGTTTCCGTTGGGGATCGTGACCTTCTTTTCTACCGTGTGGCCCTCGGTGTGGTTCCGCTCAACGACATGTGGTTGTGCGGCGCACACGATCTACACGTCCAACCGCCACACCCACGATCCCACTATCTTGCTAGCGGCTCGGTTATAAAGAGGGGTGCGGCGCTGGAGGAATCACTTTCCCCTTTTCGTTCGCCTGCGCCCTTCTTCTTCCTCTCGCTTCCACGCCCGTTCGCAGCTCCGCCGCCGCACGTTCATCAGAACCTCCGACGGAGAGGACTCCGCCGTGTTGCTCCGTCTGCCTCGTCCGCGTTCACTAGCTTCGGCATCGTCGCCGGTGAGTTCTTTCTGGCCGCGTCGCCTAGGCTTTTCCCTAGATTTCTCTGTCTCTATTTTGTATTCGTGCGGCGGTTCCTCTGCTCCTCCGCCGCCGTTCCTATGCAAAATCACGACGGGGCCCTGTAGCTCTAAACTTTCCTCCGCCGCTAGTTCTTCCTCCGCCGATTTTTCCGGCGAGCTCATGTCTAGCTCCTTTAGCGGTGCCCTGATAGAGGATGACGATACTGGCTCTGGGCCCAAGCGAGGCTCGTGGCAGGGCTCCTCCGTTACTCGCCGCGAGATCAAGTGGCTTATCCGAACTCGGAGGATTCCCGCCGAGGTCTCCTGTCACTTACCCGGCAGCGAGTCCTCTCCGGATCTTAGGGAGGGCGAGTATGTAGTTTTTATGTCGCATTTCTCGCGCGGCTTTGTTCTCCCTCTCAGTGACTTTGCTAGAGAGTTTCTCGACTACTTCGGCCTTCAGCCGCATCATCTTCCTGCAAATGCCATCGCTTCTCTTTCTGCTTTTATCTCTGCCTCGGAGGGATACTTCGGCCTATGGCCGTCCGTGCATGTCTGGTCGAAGTTCTTCCAGATTCGTTCTAACGTAGTCCCTGACAAGTCTCTGCACCCTTCCGAGAAACTGCTTACTCAATGTGGAGCAGCGTCCATTACACCTCGGAGGAAGTCCGTATTTCCTCGTGTCACAGGGCTAGAGTCGTGCAAGAAGTGGCACAAATCCTTCTTCTATGTCAAGAACACGGGAACGGAGGACAAGATTCGGCTCCCCGCATTCTCCATTGGCCCGCCCTCCAAGGGGAATTGGACTTATAATCCGAGGAAGAGTCACGCCTTGGCCGAAGCATTTGAGATTCGGCTTAAAGAGTTGATCCGCGCCGGGTTATGCGGCGAGGATCTGATGGATACTTTTATCAGTAGCCGAATCTGCCCATTCCAGAAACGGACCCACAAACTCTGCTACATGAGCGGTCCTCTCGATCCCAACCGAGTCTCGACTGTGGAGCTGGACAACTATCTCATCTTTAAGCGTGCCCGAGCCATTTTCAAGACAGAGATGCCTGAGGACTGGGCTTGGGGGTTGAAACCGTTTACGCGCGAGCGTCCTCCTCCCGAAGTAAGCTTAACCAATAACACTTTGTTTTCCAATTGCTTTCGTAACAGTTTTCGCTAATTTTCCTTTTTCTTGTCTTACAGAGGTTCGTAGAGCAGAAGAATGAGGATGCCGAAGTTTTGTTGCTTCCATGGCCCGCGGACCGGAATACCCCGGACACTGGTGAGCCGGACTCGGAAGAGTTCGTCCCTAAGTCGGATCCTGCCCCGGCTCGCGCTCGTGGCAAGACCTCAGCCCACGAGGAGGAAGGTGATTCGGACAAGGTCCAAGTTCTTGAGGTAGCATGACTAGCCGTGTGACTCAGCAGCCGTCTCCTCCGCCTGCCGAAGATACCAGGGTTCCGAGTCCTGCTCGTGCAGCATCTCCTCCAGTTCCGAATCGATCGCCCCCTCACCATGATGTACCTGAGACTCCTCTTGTTGACGTTGACTCCACTCGGCCCTCCGAGATTTCCATGGAACCAGTTGTCTCCTCTGTGAATCCGAGCGTCTCTACCGAGCCTCTTTCTACCCCCGCAGTTTCTATAGTAGCTCCCCCCCCGGCCGAGGACGTTAATATCCCGGTGCCCTCTGCGACCGTGATTTCTCTAGATCCTAAGGACATTGTTCCCATTGCCGAGGTATCAGCTCCTGCTGATGCCTCTAAAGCAAGTAAAGCTGTCGCCGCCAAGGCCTCCACTTCCCAGAAAGGTCTTGTTGGCTCTTCTCAGCCGAGTATCGCCGATGTGCTGCGCAAAAGAACTGCTTCTACCAAAACCTCCGTTACTCCGGCCGCCGGTACCCAGCTTGCTCTTCATAAAAGCCATGCGGCCGTGGTGATTACGCAGCACGTCCGGGGTAAAGTCCTAACTCGGACGGCTAGTGGGAACAGCCTCGGCTCGCTGGTGGAATATGCCAATAATTGGAATGCTGCCCATCAGTTTGAGGGTAATCCAATCAGTCAGCCATTTCAGCTTTCCGACATTGGCGGCTGCTTGGATCAAGCTGCCAAGATCATCCTTGATACTAACAAGATGAACGAGGTAACTGCTGTTTTGCGGAGTTTTGATTAATTCCCCATAAGCTACTATATATACTAGTCCCCGAAACTTGCAGGGAAATAACTTGTTATTTACTTGGAAGTTTAATAATGCTCTACATAATTTAATTTTAATTTTAGGGTTCGAATCTATATTCGACTAGATCTACCTTAAACCTTGCTTGTCTTTCGTTTAGTTGATCTTGGAATATCCAGCCACCTGGATCCGGGTTAAGTTTCGCTTGACTCGGATATATTTTGGCTTCGAATATCCAGCCACCTAGATCCGGGTTTAGTCTTGCTTAACTCGGATCTGCTTTTGCTTCGAATATCCAGCCACCTAGATCCGGGTTAAGTTTTACTTTACTCGGATCTGTTTTAGCTACGAATATCCTTCCACCTAGATCCAGGTTAATTTTCGCTTAACTCGGATCTGTTTTAGCTTCGAATATCCAGCCACCTAGATCCGGGTTAAGTTTGGCTTAACTCGGATCTGTTTTAGCTTCGAATATCCAATAATCGTTTGCTCCATTGTTCAGGTTGCACATGACCGGCGGACTGCCGAATTTCAAAGATTGCTTTTTTCGCATCGAAAATTGGAAGAAAAATATGAGAAAGTTCTCCCTGTGGTGAAAAAGACTGGTAAGTCGATAATTCTTTTCGTCATTTTCGACATTCTTATTATTTTGTATGCGAGATGTCGGCTCACTTTTTTGCTGAACAGGTAATATCAATAATCTCAACATTCGTCTTGCGAAGAAGGTCAAGAGACTGGAAGGTTAGTTTCCCTTTTACCTTACACCTTCCGCTTTTTAAAATGTGAGCTAAGCTTCTTTTATTTCGTTTGGCTTTGGTAAAGCCGAGTTACAAACATTTGCAGCATCACACCAAGATTGCACGCCCATGCCTGACGTGATGCTGCATTTTTTAGAACAAAGCGCTACTCATTCGGCGCAGCTGAAAGAAAAGGATGATGAACTAGCTCGCCTGCGCACCGAGGTGGAGGCCCTTAAGCTCTCTCAGAAATCCGAGCTAGAAAAGGTCGATCAGGAATTCTCCGAGGAGAAAAATCGGCTAGCTCTGGAACTGCAGAAGAATAAAGAGCTCCTCGAGGCTGCCGAACTGAAAACTCGTGGAATGAGCGAGGAGATCGCTCGCTTTGAAAAGAGCAAGATCAAATGGGCTAAAGACCTTCAGATAATGATGAGTTATATTCATTGTAAGCTTCTTAGCACGGCCGGATTATGTTGTTCTCTTTGTCCCTGCTGCCTCCTGACGCATTCGTGTTTTGCGCAGGTCATTTTCCAGAAGCTAAGCCTGTGAGTTCTAATGCAGTTCTTGCAGCTCGTGTGCGCCGAGGTGTCCCTGTTGACGCTGACTCGGAGTACTCGATGGAAGATTTCCTGGTTGCTGTTGGCACTGCAGTTGGTCCGATGAAGATTATGGGCAGGGACTTGGTGCAGGCAGCTATCCGAGCCTACCATGTTCTCTGGCCGAATACCTCTGGGACTCCTGATATCAATGAGGTCGAATTGCTGGTGAAAAGATTGATGGCATCTGAAAAGCAACTAAGTCTCTGGAGGGAATCAGCCGGGCGAGCTGGTGCTGATATGGCCCTCACTGTTATCATGTCATGGTATGAAGACATTTCTCTTGATATCCTAAGAAATTTGCGCACAGGTTCCCGTTGGGTTGAGGACCCCACCTTCGTTGCTCTTCGGCAAGCTCGCGCCTTCCAGCTCGTTGAGTATGCCGACGTGCATACCCGGAATGAAGGTCAGAGCTTCCTCCCGAACCCGGACGATGAGGTCGTAGTCGAGGATGCATCAGATAATAACTCGGCTAAACAAGGTGAAGGTGAAGATGATTCGGCTTCTTCTGGTGACTCCAGTTCGAGCTCGGATGGCAACGGCGACGCGCGATCCTCCTCCAAAGGTACTGGGCATTCAACTGTGCAAACTGATGCCCCTTAGCAGCCTCGGTCTTCGGCCGAAGTCGCACCTGGGTCTGTGGAAGGCGAGGCAACCTCGGCCGAGGCTCCTCCTATCTCGGAGCATCCAGCCCCTAACCCAACTATTGCCTCTCCAGCTGAAAACCTTTAAGTTATTTCTTGTCCCTGGTATGCCGGGCGTACGATGTACGTGGAACATTTGTCCGTCTTCTGTATGACCTGAATTTCTTTTGCCGTGTACTGCTGCGACATATATGTTTGTAGTTGTTATCACTTTGTTTAAGTGGGTTTGTTCGTCCGAATTCTTGCTTTGGTGACCTGCGATTTCCTGATTTTAGGATGTATCTTTGCCTTTGTATTCCCGTGGTTTAGCCAATTAATCTGGGTGTGAGCTTCGAATATCATACAAGATTGAGCTTCTCTTATTCTGAGTGTCGGAGTGTGATACCTTCCTTGTATCAAAGGTTGACTACTACTTCGGAACAATATATGGCAGTCCCAGTCACGCTTTATATAGCTGAAGTCTAGTGTAAACCAAATTTCAGAAATAATATAAGACGGTTCTTTGGCTTTCGAGTGCCGAGGTTTAGTGCTCAACATAAAACTGGGGCAACATATGGCAGTCCCCGAGTCACTGCTCTGGATGCCGAGGTTGAATACACAAGATGAAATTTAAATGACCTATGGCAGTCCCCGAGTCATTGCTCTGGATGACGAGGTTTAATACATAAGATGAAATTGAAATAAGATATGGCAGTTCCTGAGTCACCGCTCTGGATGCCGAGGTTCAATCCATAAGATGAAATTGAAATAACATACGGCAGTCTCCGAGTAACTGCTCTGGATGCCGAGGTTTAATACATAAGATGAAGTTGAAATAAGAAATGGCAATCCCCGAGTCACTGCTCTGGATGCCGAGGTTCAATACATAAGATGAAATTGAAATAACATATGGCAGTCCCCGAGTCGCTGCTCTGGATGCCGAGGTTCAATACATAAGATGAAATTGAAATAACATACGGCAGTCTCCGAGTTGCTGCTCTGGATGCCGAGGTTCAATACATCAGATGAAATTGAAATAACATACGGCAGTCTTCGAGTCACTGCTCTAGATGCCGAAGTTTAATACATAATGGGTTCTTGACCTTGAGATACTATGCTACGAGTAAAATGGTCGAAGTAAAGCTACGTTCCATGGCCGCTTCGTTTCTTCGCCGACTTTGTCTGCCTTGTTCCTTCCGGGGGATTGAGCGTCGATTAGATAATAGGCATCATTATGCAATGCTTTGCTCACGATGAACGGTCCCTCCCATGGAGGTGACAGCTTGTGCATGCCGGCCGTGCATTGTACCAGTCGGAGAACTAAATCTCCTTCTTTGAATACTCTTGGATTCACCTTCTTGCTGTGATATCATCGCAAGTTCTGCTGATAAATAGCTGATCGTGATAGCACCAGTTCTGTGGCTTCTTCTAGCAGGTCAACAGTATCTTGCCGAGCTACTTCATTTATCTCTGAAGTTGTATATTGAGTAACTCTTGGCGAGTCATGTAGTATGTCGGCTGGAAGCACAGCCTCTGCCCCATATACTAGAAAGAATGGTGTATAACCTGTTGATCTATTTGGAGTAGTCCTGAGGCTCCACAATACTGCTGGTAATTCCTCAATCCAACATCCTGCCGACCTTTGCAATGGTTCGACGAGTCGCGGTTTTATTCCGGACAACACTAATCCATTAGACCTTTCCACTTGCCCATTAGATGCTGGATGAGCAACAGAAGCAACATCTAATCTTATGTGTTTTTCTCGGCAAAACCTAGCGAAAGCTCCTTGTGCAAAGTTTGTGCCATTGTCTGTAATAACACTGTGTGGGTACCCATATCTTAAGATAATATCTTTGAGGAATTTCACTGATGTGAGCCCGTCACATTTTTTATTGGTTTTTACTTCAATCCATTTTGTGAACTTGTCCACCATGACCAATATGTGGGTCATCCCCCCTCGTGCCGGCTTAAACGGTCCCACCATATCTAGGCACCACACAGAAAACGGCCAAGTAATGGGTATCGTTTTTAACTCGGACGACGGCATGTGTATCTTGGTTGCATATCTCTGATAGAAATTGCATTTTTCAACCAGCTCTTTGGCTTCCTTCAACGCCGTTGGCCAATAAAACCCATGCCTGAATGCTTTGGCTACCAAGGCACGAGATGAGGCATGGTGTCCACATTCTCCTTGATGTATATCCAGGAGGATCTCCTGGCCTTCTGCCGAACTTACACACCTTTGCAATACACTTGTGAAGCTTCTTTTATATAGCTCATTGTTTATAATTGTATAAGCTTTTGATCTCCTTACAGTCTGTCTTGCTAACACTTCATTATTCGGTAACATCGCATCTTTAAGGAAAAAGAATATGGGTTGCACCCACATCGGTGTGATTTTTTCTGGTGTGGTCGCACTCTCTATCTCCATGTTTTCCATCGACAAAGCTACCTCGGCCTCCTCCATAATTATGCTTACCTCTGCTGTCCTTTTCTTGGAGGATTCCGAGTTATATTGCTGGTCTACTTCCATCGGCATATTATCTTCTGCTGAATTTGCCTGAATAAAGATAGATTCGGATTCCGGTGATGGGGTTATCAATGGTTTTCTGAGGTGTTCCAGGGCAATACCCGGTGGAATTGACTGCCTGGTTGATCCTAGTTTTGACAACGTGTCTGCGGCATCATTTTCTGCCCGAGGTATGTGGTGAAATTCACACCCTTCAAAGTATCCACTGATCTTTTGCACATGAAATCTATACAAAGCCATATTATCATCTAACGCATCCCAATTGCCTGAGACTTGTTGTACTACTAAATCCAAGTCCCCATAGCATAAGATTCGGCGTATGCCAATCTCTTTTGCTACTTTCAACCCATGGACCAGTGCTTCGTATTCGGCTACGTTGTTTGATGCGGCAAAATGTATTTGTAGCACATACTTCAGCTGATCCCTTTTGGGTGAGGTTAACACTATTCCTGCCCCCAAACCATTTCTTAGTTTGGAACCATCGAAATGCATCGTCCAATAATTTGGGTCTGGTAATGGTGGCTCATACTGCACCTCGGTCCAATCTACGAAGAAGTCGGCGACCGCCTAAGATTTGATTGCATCTCTCCTATCGAATTGTGGAGCGTACGGTGACAACTCGATTGCCCATTTTGCTATTCGGCCACTTGCATCTTTGTTGCTCAATATGTCAGCTATGGGCGCTTCACAGATCACTTTGATGGGATGCTCTTCGAAGTAATGTTTAAGCTTCTTTGCCGACATGTACACTCCATAAGACATCTTCTGATAATGCGGGTAATTCTGCTTTGAAGCGGATACACCTCGTTCAAATAATACACCGGCCTCTATACCGACTTATCATCTTCGAGTCGTTCTACGATGACTATAGCACTTACTACTCTGTTGGTAGCCGCTATATAGAGTAACATTGGCTCTTTTGATAATGGAGAAGCAAAAATGGGTGCTATGACCAACATCTTTTTCAACTCATGAAATGCACTGTCTACTTGTGGAGTCCAAATGAACTTATCTGATTTCTTCATTAGTTGATAGAGTGGTAGTGCCTTCTCTCCCAGCTGACATACAAACCGGCTGAGCGAGGCTAGACATCCCGTGAACTTTTGTACATCATTTAGACACCTTGGCAACTCCATTCTTTCTACCGCCTTTATCTTTGTTGGGTTCGCCTCTATACCTCGGCTAGATACGAGAAAACCGAGTAATTTTCTTGCCGGCACGCCAAATGTGCATTTTTCCGGATTAAGCTTCATTCGGAACCTTCTCAGGTTCGCGAAAGTCTGCCGTATATCATCCAGTAGCGTTTTGCTTTCCTTGGTTTTGATGACCACGTCATCTACATATACTTGTACATTTTTTCCTATCTGTTCGTGTAGACATTTCTGCATGCATCTCTGATACGTTGCTCCTGCGTTTCGCAGGCCGAATGGCATTGTGAGATAGCAATAAGCCCCGTACGGGGTAATAAACGCAGTCTTTATTTGATCGTCCCGATTTAACGGTATCTGGTGAAAACCAGAATACGCATCTACAAATGACAATAACTCACAACCAGCGGTCGAATAAATGACTCGGTCTATTCTAGGTAATGGAAAAGGATCTTTTGGACACGCCTTGTTCAGGTTCGTGTAATCGATACACATTCGCCATACAATGGCTACACTCGGATCATCTTTCTTCTTTTCTACTAGCACCGGATTCGACAACCAATCCGGATATAGCACCTCCATGATGAACCTGGCCGCGAGGAGCCGAGCTATTTCATCCCCTATTATTTTTCTCCTGTCTTCGGCGAAGCGGTGGAGAGGTTGCTTCACCGGCCTTGCTCCTGGCCTTACATTCAGAGAGTGCTCAGCCAACTCCCTCGGAACACCTTGCAGATCCTGAGTTGACCATGCAAATATGTCCCGATTCTCACGGAGGAAGTTGGTGAGCTCGCTTTCCTATTTAGCATCTAGGCCTGCACCAATAGTAACGATGCCTGGGAATTTCTCATCTATCGAAACTTCTTCGTTTCTTTAGTCGGTGAAGGAGACACTTCCATGTGGATTGGCTAGTCTTGCATATTCAAATTGTCTTAGGCGAGGGCTGCTACCTCCTGAATCCTTCTTTTTTCTCTTGCTATAACCAATGATTCGGCCAAATTTGACCCGGCCACATTCCATTGACTTCTTGTAATCCCCTGCTACTGTTATCACTCCTTGTGGTCCGGGTAGCTTCATTTTCAGATAACTTATATGACAGCTACCCATGAATTTGGCCAACGCGGGCCGTCCGAGTAAAGCATGATAACAACTCTGTAGATCCACCACCTCAAACTCCAAGTTTTCTGCTCTGCAGTTATCTCTTGTGCTGAATAACACATCCACTCGGACCTTACCAATGGGTTCACATGAAAGCCCTGGCACTATCCCATGGAAAGTGGTCCTCGTGGATTGCAGCATGTTCTGCGATATTCCGAGTTTATGCATGGTATCTTTGTACATGATGTTGATACTGCTTCCATTGTCAATCAGTACTTTTGAGAATTTCACATTGATGCTTGGTCCAACAAATGTCGGATCCAACACGAGTGCATACGACCCGGGATTCGGCATTATCTTGGGGTGATCCTTTATGCTCCAAGTTACCTCCTGATCTGACCAAGGCACATATCTTGGTACTGCAGGCATAACTGCATTTACTTCCATATGTCGGCGCTGCACACTCTGCTTGTCTTGCTGTTCCGTTGTGAACACGCAATAAGACTGATGATGTTCTCTGTAATCATTGCGTCCAGTATTCGCTGGATTTTTCCTTCCATCCTGGACTTGGTTCATCACTTGATGTACCGCATCTCTCCGATCCGAGTAATCGTACCTCGGGGGAGGAGGTGGTAACATCAGTTGCTGTGCATTTGCTCCAGTCAACTGTGGTTGATGCTGTTGATGTACTTGATGTATTTGCTGAATACCTCTGAGGTTTCCCATTGCATTTTCATCCATGCACATTGGCGGGTCATATGGTGGTGGCTGGATGGGTTTGATGTGTGAAATTTGCACGGCTGATCTAACATAGATTCGAACGTGTACTTCGGCCTCTCCTGCCACTGTTTCTTTTGTTCTGGGGTCCACTGTCTTTTTCCTTCATTCCTTGGTGTCCACTGCTGAGGACCATTCTTCTGCCGTTGAGTCGCTCCGTGACTCGGCGGATCCTGCGCTACTGCTGCCACTTGGGCCGAATTATATCTATAATCTGACCTTTCTTCTCTTCTTCTTCCTCTGAAGTCGCTGCGCCTGGATGACCCGGCCAAATCTCTTGCATAATGGTCTTGTTGCTCCCGATGATCTGCCGACATTAATTCTGGTTGCGTTGGATCTCCTAATGCATAGGAGTCCGCTATTCTGATAGTTTCTGCCAATGTGGTCGGCATATCTCTTTGCAGACGTTGCCACAACACGCTGGCATAACGGCATCCTTGAGCAAACCAAGCTATTGCTTGCGACTCTATAACTCCTTCACATGAGTTTCTCAGGTTACACCATCGAGTTAAAAACTCTCTATCTGTTTCATTCGGCCTCTGCTTGCACATGGCTAACTGTTGCGGCCTGTTTGGCCTCTTGTATGTGCTGGTAAAGTTGCTGACAAACATTTCTTCAAAATCCAACCAACAGTTGATACTGCCCGCTGGTAAATTATTCAGCCATACCCTAGCTGGTCCTTCCAGCATTTGTGGGACATACCGTACTGCCCATCGTAAGTTCCCACCCGCTATTTTCACAGCAGTGGCATAGTCAATCAACAAGTCTTGTGGTTTGGTACTTCCATTATATGTTTTCGTGCCTCTTGCTAGTTGAAAGTTCGGCACAGGTGGTTCGCCCATGATCCGTGGTCCAAAGCATGTTGGACCTGGTGGACCCTGTTCTTCCAACAACTCGGACCGGTATAGCCGGTCGAGCTTCACTCTTGCATCATTTGATGGCAAATCTCTGTACAGAACTCTGTCTTGCATTCCATAGTGGTTATTTCCACCATGGATCGCATATTCCATCTCGGAATAACCATCATTGTACCTTTCATTCACTTGATTGTGGCGAGCTGGCCTCGTCTCTCTTTCCTACCGGGGTTCATGCCTTGGTTGCGGGTTGAGTGGCAGTTCTCTCCTTACTTCGACCGGGGTATTGTTCTCATGATTGCATCTTCCGAGTTCTCTTCTGCCGAGGTCTCCATTGCCTCGGCTTCCGCCGTCTTTCTCAATACGGCCAGGATTCCTATCACCACTGTTACCTCGGCTTCCATTGCCTCTGTTCTCGTTTGCCTTCCCGGCTATTGCCGGATCATACGGAACAATTTTCTTGTTTCTCTTTCCTAAGGTTACTGCTTTGTCATTTCGTGCATTATTTCTGGGTGAAGATGCTGCTGCCACGGACAAGGCAGGTGCTGCTCCTGCAGAGTGAACCATTCATGAGGCCCCCGGCCTTGCTAGGTCTGCTTTGAGCATTTCTTTGTTTTGCTGGTTCGCGATGCGCACCAGCTCATTCACTCTTTCTTGCTGTTTCTGCCGGGCTTCGCCGGTCAATCCCTCTAACTCTAATGCTGCGGCATTTGCCGCTCTTAGGTTCTTTGCCAGGGTACTGTACCTCGGCAAGCCCAAATCAACTGATTCCGCCTTATGAGCATCATGCTCCTTGTTTATATCATCTATGAGGTTCTTCCCTCTCAATCTTAACTCGTCCACCCATTCCGGCGCGACGTCAAGCTTATTAGCTTTGGCATATTCTCGCAGAGTCCTGTTTAAGGACTCCCGTAAGGCCGACACCTTTTTGGCCTCTACCAGCACCTTTTTCCTGGTTTCTTCAAACTCTGCCTGAGCATTCGCCGGATCAAGTATCGGTGCTACAGGGGTAGTAAAGTTTTCTATGGTTGCCTGAAGAATGTTCTCTGGCCTTTCCAGAGGCGGCCCTCTTACTCTTGGTGCCTTTGGGGTAGTGTCCTGCACCTCGGTCTGGTTGGTCACTGGAGGGATTACCTCGGTGGGTAGTGGTGCTGTCTGCCTGAGTGCGCCCTGTACGCCTGTGGCGGGGTCTCTGCTCGATCCGGCAGCCGCTACTCCCGCTTGTACTCCGGCCGCGACCATCACCTCGACGCTGCCTACTGGACGCGCTCCGCGTGGACGGCTCGCGGCGCTAAGAGGTGGCTCTCCTGCAACAACAACTTGGTGAGGATAAATGTCGGAGATGTCGATGCCGACGTAGACCCTGTGTCCGCCCAGGCTGATGAAGACACCATTGCGCGGGGGAGTTTTTCCCCTGAACCTGCCCACATTGTCGCTGACGTAGTCACAGAGGTCAAACCTCTGGACCAAGCCAGAAACAACGCGCTCGCCAGTGTTGATGAAGTTTCCCGTCCGGATCGTAACTCTAGCTAGCACCGCTGCTGGCCCCACGGTGGGCGCCAACTGTCGTGGTGGTGGCACGGCAGATGCCATGGGTAGTGGGATCTGGGGAGGGAAGATGCAGTTGATTCTACACAAAGGAGGCTAAGTCAAAGATCTTTATTTCTCCTTCTTCGGGCTACAGGTGCTCCTTGAGCTGTGTTTTAGAAGGAAGAAACTATCCCAGCCTAACGGTACTAAAGAATGAGTCGATCCCTTCCTCAGGGTCCAAGCCTCTCCTTATAAAGGAGAGCCTTGGGTTCCTTTAGGGCTGATGTGGCAAGCATATTCGAGGAATATGCTTGTCCCAATATAGTAGTTCGGCGCCCCCCTTTCCCTGTCGCTCCTCTAACGACGGCAAGGTTCCAGAGGGCCCCTCCTGCGCGCCTCGGGCTTCAGGACTGTCACCTCCGTGACCTCCTTCTGCCTCTCTGTCGCTCTGCATCTTTGTCCGTAGTGCTTGGCTTGGCTCAGATTCTCCCTATCCTGCGGCTAGTGTTTGACTTCATGCTTCTCCTTCTCCTGCAAGCTTCGTATCATTCGGCCCTGCCTCCCGTAGCTCGGCTTGTCCTTTATCTGCAGTAAGATTACTCGGGCTAACCCAGCCGAGTTACGAAGTATCTCGGCCGGGTAAGGCCTTGTCTTTACTACAAGGGTCCTGCCCTTTCTTATCTTGGCCGACCTCTACATGATTCGGCCGACTCAGGCTATAACTCGGAAACTAGATTGGGAACATCCTTTCGTCTTTCCCCGTCTTTACCCTATCCGGGGTTATCTCCCCAACACTTATAACAATTTTGCTGTGCTATAAGGATTCATGAAACCTGTTTGATATGCTTGACATTACTCTATCCATGCTAAAGTTTTTCAGATTAATCAAGTGGAGGAAACATGAGACTACCAATCATGAGTAAGATCATCATCTCGTTATTTCAGTTTAAATGCTGAGTTCCCTTTTGATTTTGGTTTTCTTGCTCAAGGACGATCAAGTTTAAGCTTGGGGAGGTTGATGGCTATGAAATATAGCCTTCCACATCCACATTTAAAATAGATATTATTCATATATTTGATGAAATATCTCTCTATTTCCTGCCATTAATGCTTAATGATCAGAGGGGTATGCAATCCTTTCTTGCTATTTTTGCCTGCGCAGATAATGACGTATTATGAAGGGAATCACTACATAAATGCCAAATATACGAGATTTCCAATATGCCAAAGAAACCAGGAGCCGTGAGGAGGCAACTGCAAGTTTAGCGACCAACTATATGGCCCGCTGCCGTATAGTTGCGGCCGTATAGTTTGCACCGACCTCCTTAGGTCAAACAGAACAACTTTCATGAATGGACCCCTATATAAACAGTCTTCAGGCAGAAACGAGCCCCCCACTCCACAATATCGCTTCTTTCATCCTCAACTCACCCAGCCGCCACGCCGAAGGAATAGATCTAAACCTCTAAACCCTTCTCCACCACCATAGCCATCTTCCACCACTTGTAATAGTAGATCTCATCTCCAATTGGTGACATTGTAAGACTATTTGCTATCAACTCTATGATCTCTATTACAAAGTTTATGATTGTCGATTTCATCTCTATGTGTGAGTAATTCTCCTTGGGATAAGGGCTTCGGCCTAGCCATGTAGCTTTTGTGCATGTTATTTTTCATAGATAAGATCATGTATTAGTTTGTATGACTTGATGATTGTACTACCCTCTCTTGCCTCAATATAGGGACTTGTCAGGTACCCAAGACCCTGTGGATTGATCCAGGTAAAGGGAGTATGTAGCTGAATGCCAAGAAGATGTGTTCTACGAGGAGCCTGGCCTATCAGGAGGTGTTGAAGGAGTGGATTACGAAATCCGCTATGGTGTCGATGATAACGAGTCCAACTAAGTATCCTAGTTAGTAGTAACCGACAGAGCCGAGCATCATGAACTCTATAAAATTAGTTGCTGAGCTCAACTCCTAGTTGGAGTTGCTACTTTTAAATTCCACTAAAACACTTTATATTTTGGTCTGTAAGTTGAAACATTTTGAAGTCTTGAACTTCTGGTATTGTAATAATAATAATGTGTGAATGTTTGTAATATGGGCCCGCAATGTTTCTATTGCAACACTTTGAGGGATGTGATATTTATAGAACGGTGTTCTGTGGATGTCATGTCAACGACTATAGTGTACTACACATGTAGTGGTATGCTGGGTCACCGCAGTTGGTATCAGAGCAAATTGCTTTGACCTTAGGTTGGTAACCTAGTAAAGGGTATTACCTGTAGGAGAGTGTAGCAATGATAAAGAATTCTCTAAAAGAAATATAATGGGTATTCAAATGAGAATATTCAGTTATATGTTTTAGTGCGATAATTCTTTGTTATGATGTAATATATTATTGGTTACTAATAAAAATTATTTTCCTGATATACAGTGTTATCGCACCAAAGTTTCCAAAACAGACTTTGGTAAGGAAAGAGGAGACTCTGGATGATTATCAAGGATCATTCACAGACCAACTTTGTCAACTTTTAAAGATTTTTAGTTGTCCAACTAGAATTCCAGTGAACACTATAACTTATCATGATGGCCGGATGTTATCCAAGTATCGTGTGAGTATCCAACTTCCAGAGGATCTTGGATTATATCACGATTTACCTATAGGTGAAGGTAGGAGTCACTTAGCAGCATATCATGTTGCCGTTGTGGAGGCGATAGCTAATATCCGGGAGCATAAAGCCAAGGAGTTAGAAGGTAGCACATTTTCTGTGATACCTCATGATTCTATAGACTCGGATCCTATACCGGATCATCTTACTTTTGTTAAGAAGCATCCTAAGTTAGCTTCCAAGTTTATGGATATATACCGAACACTCGTTGCTTCTTTTTATAAGACACATCAAGTGATTGTCGAAGATAAAAATGATATGTGAGTGGATCTAAATGATCCGGAAAGGAGGAAGTAGTTAGCATTCCAGTTGGAGAAGGAAGCAACTAGTAGTGTAACACCTAACTTTAAGTATATACCTATAGATCCTGAATCTTTTATACCATATCCTTATTCACCAAGTCCTGAACCTATACATGATCCTACTATGGATATGAGGTATGCAGTACCACCGGGTTCAGAGGATGGTTCTGATTCAGAACTTCCTATTGAGAATTCTGATGGTTGTAGAAGGGGAACATATGAAGGATCTCATGAACACCAGATGTCCACAATGGTTCTGAAAGAAATGTTGGACAATCTAGCTGGATGGGTGCAAGAATTAACCCTACTAACAGTAGTAGAAATGCCATGTCGATAGATAATCGGGATGAAGAAGAAGATCCTGAGGAGAGAGAGTTTGAATCATCAACATCTTCTCAAAACCCAGGGAATATACATTATCCGGTGTTTAACTATGTTGCCCAAAGGAGAACCTGGGAAGTAGCAGGATCTACGTATCATGTTGACAATTCAAGGAATGAAGCTCAAGAGATGCAAGCGGGAGATAATGTTGAATATGTTTCTGAAGACATGTCAGCTGAGCTGGAGGGAGTCAATGCGCTCAGGTTGAGTAATGACTCAAGTCCTGACACTTTAGATACTGAGTATGTTCCTTCGTGAAGGCCATTTGTTCCACAAACTATGCGACGAACATCACGTCATCACGGTTGGACATCAGGCATGTATGATGAGCGTAGTTACTACTAGAAGTAGGCAATTATTTAGAGGTATCAAGTACTGTGTATTGTACTCCAAGAAATAAGATAGTTAGATAAATAAGGTAGTATTGTGATTATACCTATATGGTATGTGTTGTAATGACTTTGTATTATTATAATATTATGTATAATATGTGAAATGCATATTTGGATTTTATTTGGATCTTCATTGTGTGACTAGTTCTGTGCGTAAAGTCGAGCTCAGAACACATGTGCATGATGTAACTATGAGTATTCGCTTTATGTTGCAGGACTAGAGGGTCATGGATATGGGTGTAGAAATCGAAGCTGAACAGCAGCGGATGGAACATGAGGCCAAAGATAAGGTCGATGTAGATGCAGCAAATCAGGTAGCATTACCACCACCACCACCAATGAGGCCGTTAATGGACCAGAACTTGATGTAGTGCATGCAAATGACGCAAGAGACCCAGAACAATGTAACATCCCTAAAATCATGTTTCAAACACATGCATATCATCCATGCATCCATGATCATATGAATTTCATTTCAAACAAATCATTTCAAAACAAAAGCATATATGCTTATCATTTCATATAAGTTGCTCTAGCCTTAGTGCTACATTTCAATGAGAAGAGTACTTATTTTGTTCAGTAAGTTTTGAATTCAAACTTAGGCACCATCAAAAGTTTGAACAAAGTTCCAAAACAAAATAAGCAAATAAAACCAATATTATGCCTATTGTATATATTACATAAAGGCTTGGTTTTATTTTTATTTTCATTTGATCAAAGTGTTTTGATTAAACAGTAGTGTTTGTCACACATTTGAGTGCAAGGTTTGCAGCATAAAAACCTAGAGAAGATTTGAATTCAAACTCATTTGTTTTGGAGTTGAAATTCATTTTAGAAAAACCAAACAGAAAAAGAAAAAGGTTAAAAGGAAAAAATAAGCTTTCAGTCGAATCTGGCCCAACTGGCCCAACTATGCCCAGCAACCCCACCCCGCGAACCATTTTTCTTCACTCACCGCACTTGCGAAGTGGTATGTGACAGGACCCACTCCCTCTCTGTTTCTCTCGGCAGCATTGACCACGGCGTCGTCGTCTCCACCCTCACCGCGACGTGTTCTTCCCCAAATCACGCCATGCGTTACCTAGTTGATTCGCTCGTCAATTCGCGTTGATTGCAGGAGTAAATCACGCCCCCGCCTTTCCTACTTAAACCCCCTCTTCCCCCTCTCCATTTCACCCCAAACTTCGAGCCCAGAGCGGCCCCAGGCTGCCCGCAATCATCCTCGCACCGCCGCAGACAGAGAGCACTCTGGCGACCAATCCCGGTGAGCCCCGTGCACCCCTCTCCCTCTGGTTCATACGAGCCGCTTCACAACTTCCTTGTGCACCTTGACCCTTGGTTCGTCTGTCTTGCAGTCGCGTCATTGCGTCAACGCAAGCTCCCGACGACATCCTCAACTCCGGTGATCAAATTCGGTGAGCTCCTTGTTCCCCTTCTCCTCTGTTTCACACAAACACGTTCGTCGTAGTCTTGTGCGTCTCCTGATGCCGTTTGTGCGTGCTAGGGTGACCAGGAGCGTCGCCAACGTCGTCGTCCACCCAAGCCCGACGCCGCCAGCAACTCCGACGAGCCTGTGCAGCCGTGTCCGTGCGCCCCTTGCCAAGCCGTCGCCAGGTTGAGCATCAGTGCATAGCCACAGTTCTGGTAAGCGCCTCCGACGACCCTAGAACCCCCTGTAGCGCCACGCCGCCGTAGACAGAGCTCGCCGCCGCCAGTAACCACTGCCAGCGCCGCCCAGCTATGGCCGTTTGATCTAGGACCGTTGGATCTGGATCCAGTGCGTGAAATTAGATCACTTAACGAAGCGGTATAGGTAGATCTGGGCCATGCAGATTAAGTAGATCTAATGGGTCAGAAGCGTGATCCAACGCGAAACGGTACCGGCCAATCAGGTAAAGACGCGTGGCAACAGTTTAGGTTTAAAAACAGGATTTAAATCTATTAGATGTTTGAATTTGTTTTGGCTATAACTCTTGATCCCCACGTTAGAATTTGACAAATTTTATATCAGTGGAATCAGGAGAACAAGCCCTTTCTAAATATGCAATGTATTTAATGTTTTTCTTCTGTTAAAATGGTTTTATTTACAGAAACATGTGTAGGGCTATTTTGAGTATATGAATTATTTAAGAAATATTTTAAGGTTTAAATAAATGTTGTTTGGAATGTTTTCAACTTGTTTATGAACCAGTACTGTACACTTGCTTTGTTGAGTTTTAAAAATCATCACATATCATATTGCATGCATTCATATATTTTTGTTTGTATATGTTTTGTATGTGATTTGTGGCTATGATTCTTTGTGTAGATTTTGGTGCTAGTGATTGTGATTGTGAGGAGTGTAGCTACTCTCCAAACTACCAAGGCAAGTGGTGCTTCATGAATATTTTCATCCCTATGTTTTCTACTGAGCATTAGAAATATTTTGCTAGTCTTGCATGCTATATTTTTCTTATATGCCATGTTGGGAAATCCTAGTAGTTGTAGAATTTCTAGGAAATTTCTAAGTTAATATGCTTATCTATGCCATGCTTAGCCTAGCTAGTAACAACCAAGGGTTGGTGAAATATACATGCTATGATGAAAATATTTCTAAGTCTTTGGACTTGTGTTTTGCCTAATAAAACAACTAAGTAAATGAAACACCTGGGTGGAATGGAAGGAATGATTTATGTTGAGTGGTTACACAAGGCCCATTTCTATGGTTTACCTTGTGTATCTCACTTGTGGAAAGCCACCCAGGAAAAAAGAGATTTTAGAGGACAAGTGTTAAGAAGCTTCTAGTGCAGCCACTTGGCAATATTGGCTCTGCCTGTATCACATAGATTGCTAGAACTTAGCCATTTGAACAGTTGGTGGTAGTGGGATGATAGGTTGGAAAGCATCCATTTGGTCTAAGGGAAGGCTTCTGAAAGGTCCTGTCTTGGTGAAAATCAAGTCTGGTGGGGAAAGTGCATAACCTCTGCAGATGGAAGAATCTAAGTACTTAGCCATGTCCCTAGAAAAGGACAACTTGAGCATCAAGACATGGAAGCTATCAAGAATCTCCTCATCCCAATTTTCTAAGTAAAAACTTGTGGGTGAACAAGGGTGAAGGACCTCAATGTCTATTGGTGGTTCCTTGGGAAAAAGTTTTGACAAAGAAAAACTTAGCGATTTCAACTAATAGGCAAAACCTACTTTGAGCAAAGCAAGCCAAGCTACACTTAGCCAAATTGCATATAGAATCTAGTCCACCTAAATTATACTAAGGTATCACTTTCCAATACTATTCCAATGTATTGACCCACTGTGGCTGTAACTTGTGATGTTGCAGGTTATTCTGATGAGGATTAGGAGTCATGAGTCTACACTCAACATGTTTGCCTGTGGCACATGAAGATGAAGACTTTTAATTATTTACTTATTCAAACTCTTGTACTAGGCCTATGGCCTTGGAGTTGTAAAGACTATGTTAGTCTCTGGAATGACTCTAATAATGACCTTTGTTTTTGTGTACTTCATCTTAAACTGTGGATGCTAGCATTGATCCAGGGACTAGCATTGCAATCACAGGGATCCTTTTCCTTTATAAAGGAGGGATCTTACAGATGGTATCAGAGCACTTATGACCCTAGGATTGGAAACCACTAAGGAGAAATTTTCAACAACTTCTACACTTGTCTATTCTTCTCGTAAACTCTTCTAATCTTCTTTCTCATCTCTATTTGTAGATGAACTCCATCAACGAAGCTGTAAGGAAGGGACCACTCATGACAATGACTTTGGAGTGTGAGACAGAATTCCCCAAGGCTCTCAAGGACCTCATGGTTGCAATGGAAATACATGGTGCAGCTATGTACAAAGGTTTTCCAGTGATGGATGAAGGAGTTGAGTACTGGTGGGTGCAACTTCACTTGTATAAAAACAAGGAAGACAACCACAAGTAATCAGGATTCTGCATGTTCACCAATTCAGTGGTGCACACTACATTCTTTGATTCAGCAAGGGATGCAGCTTGGAGGACCATCAAAGAACTTGGTGATAGAGTCAAGTGCAGAGTGCTCAACCTCCAAAATGGCCTAAAGGAAGAGAAGAAACATACCCAAGAGTTGGAGGCTACCAACCAAACCCTAAGAGGAGACATTCACTAGTGGAAACAGAGCCATCCGTTCACGCCCCCTCGGAGCATTTGTCCCGGTTGCGCCACCAACCGGGACTAATGCTGGCACGCGTCCTGGTTGGAGCGGGCACGGGGCCAGCGGGCATGCGTCCCGGTTGGTAAGGGGGCATGCGTCCCGGTTGGAGCCACTAACCGGGACTAATGGTTTGGCCACAGCCACGTGGCGTGGCACGCACCTTTAGTCCCGGTTGCTAGCTCCAACCGGGACTAAAGACCCCTGCCCTCTATAAATGCAGTGCCCCAGCCCCCTCTGCCTCCACTCTGTTTTTTCGAACGGTGGAAGGTGTGAGGGGGTGTGCTAGTTTTTTCTCATGCATGCATTGAAGGTGTTTGTTGAAATGTTTGAGTGAATAATCCTGTTGAATTGTATCAATGACCTAGAAAAGATAAGATTGCTAACCTCGATCGAGGGAAATAAAGAGGGAAATAAAGAGGGAAATAAAGGGGCATGCGTCCCGATTGGAGCCACTAACCGGGACTAAAGGTTTGGCCACAGCCACGTGGCGTGGCACGCACCTTTAGTCCCGGTTGCTAGCTCCAACCGGGACTAAAGACCCCTGCCCTCTATAAATGCAGTGCCCCAGCCCCCTCTGCCTCCACTCTGTTTTTTCGAACGGTGGAAGGTGTGAGGGGGTGTGCTAGTTTTTTCTCATGCATGCATTGAAGGTGTTTGTTGAAATGTTTGAGTGCATAATCCTGTTGAATTTCTCATAGAACAAAAATATAGAAGGTGTCCGAGACGCACTTGAGCTTTCTCCTCTTTATTTCCCTCGATCGAGGTTAGCAATCTTATCTTTTCTAGGTCACATATACAATTCATGTGTCGGTGTGAATTGGTTATTTCACTATTTATGATGTCCTGTTTTTTGATAAACTTAATTATATGATGCAGCTGAACGGTCGGGAATGGATGTACGGTGACCGGCGGGTAGACGGGTATATGAAAGGCGTGGATAAATTTATCGATGTGGCTACGGCAAACAAAGAGAATGGATTTATACGTTGTCCATGTGTTCAATGTCGGAACAACAAGGAGTACTCTTCCTCGAAAATCATTCGCGGCCACCTGATTATGAAAGGTTTCATGCCCAACTATAATTGCTGGACCAAGCACGGGGAAAGAGGGGTTATGATGGAAGATGGTGAAGAAGAAGATGATGATAACAACTATCATCATATGTTTCTGAATCTGATGATCTTGCAATGGAAGACAATGGAGAGGAAAGAGGTGAAGAACGGGCATCGGATGAGCGGTGATGAACTTGGTAGGGTCATTTCGATGCAAAGCGAGGCGTGAAACAGAAAATGAGAAGTTGAAGTTAGAGGGCATGTTAGAAGATCACAAGAAATTTTTGTACCCAAATTGTGAAGATGGCGGCACAAAGCTCGGTACCCTTTGGAATTGTTGCGATGGAAGGCAGTGTGGTCTAAGCGACTCCTCATTTGAAAAGATGTTGAAAATAATGAAGCGAAGTTTCCAAAACATAACGAACTTCCGAGAGTACCTCTGAAGCAAAGAAGACTCTCATCCTCTAGGATTAGATGTGCAAAAGATACATGCATGCATTAATGATGCATCCTCTACCATGATAAGGAGTATGAGAATTTAGATAAATGCGGGTATGCAGCGTTGCGGTATAAGATCGAACAGATGACCACGATGATGTTGAGGAGAGCCCCTCGGAAGAGGGTTCTGCTAAGGTTATGTGGTATGCTCCTATAATACCAAGGTTGAAAGCATGTTCGAAACAAAGAGCATGCCGGGTTGTTGCGATGGCACAAAGAAGACCGTAAGAAAGGCGGGAAGTTGAGACACCTGGCGATGGGTCAGTGGAGAAAAATCGAGAGACTTCCCGGACTTTGCGGTGTGAAAGGAACTTATGGTTTGGTCTAATGCGGATGGCATGAATCCTTTTGGGGAGCGAGCTGCGATCACGACACCTGGCCCGTGACTCTATGTATCTACAACTGCCTCCTTGGTTGTGCATGAAGCGTAAGTTCATTATGATGCGGTGCTCATCAAGGCCCGAAGCAACCGAACACGACATTGATGTGTACCTTAGGCCATTAGTTGAAGAACTCTTACGGTTGTGGGGCAAACCAGGTGTACGTCGTGGGATGAGAACAAGCAGAGCCATTTAATCTCTGAGGGTTGTTATTCGTAACCATCAATGATTGGCTGCTCTTAATAACCTTCGGAGACGGACAAACAAAGGATATAAGGCATGCACCTTGTCTAGATAAGACCGAAGGTACATATTTGCATAAATGCAAGAAGGTTGTGTACTGGCGAATCGACGATTTCTTCGACCAATCATCCGTAAGAAAGAAAGGCAAGCATTTCAAAGGTGAGGCGGATCACGGAAGAAGCTGAACTCCTGCTGGTGATGATGTATTTGGTATGGTCAAGGACATAGAAGTAATCTTTGGAAAGGGTCCCATGGTCAATCGATTCGAACGACGTCGCTACGGAGACACGCACCCATGTGGAAGAAGAAATCTATATTTTGGGAGCTGCCATATTGGAAAGTCCTGCGTGTCCGCTCTTCAATCGACGTGATGCGTGACGAAGAATCTCTGCGTGAACTGCTAGGATTCCTAGGCGTGTATGGGAAGACAAAAGATACACAAGCAGGAGGACCAACATATTATGAAAGACCCAAAGAACATGCATACAGATAACAAAGGCGGATAAAGGCGTCACTTAAGTCGTATGCCATGCTCTTACCAAAGCGAAGGAAATCTTTTTGAAGTCCTTTACGGTATCAAGGTGCCGTCGGGCTTCTCATCTAATATAAAGGGATAATAAATATGGCGAGAAAAAGTTCCAAAACCTGAAGTCTCATGGTATCACGTGATTATGACGCAGATTGCTTCCGATTGCATTGAGGGGCTTCTACGGAAAATGTTCGAGTACCCATTGTGAAGCATGTGCATTTCTCAATGCAATATCTCAGAAGGTAATCAATCGGATATTCTGCCAAGGTTACGGAAGGATGTGGTACAATGTCTTGTTAGTTTTGAATTGGTGTTCCCACCATCCTTCTTCAATATTATGGCGCATCTCTGGTTCATCTAGTGGAAGAGATTGCCATTCTCGGTCGGTATTTACGCACAATATGTTCCCCTTTGAGAGGTTCATGGGAGTCTTAAAGAAATATGTTCATAACCGTGCTAGACCAGAAGGAAGCATCTCCAAGGGATATGGAGCAGAGGAGGTCATTGAGTTTTGTGTTGACTTTATTCCGACCTTAAGCCGATTGGTGTTTCGACTCGCGGCATGAGGAAGACTAAGTGGAAAAACGCTGGGAAAGAAAGCAATGATATGTAGGGAATGGGATTCTTTCACTAAAGCACACTACACAATTCTACATAATTCCACCTTGGCAGCTCCATTATATCGAGGAACACAAGAATATTATGCGCTCAAAAACCGGGGAAGCTTTGAATCATGGATTCTGAGATGAACACATGAAGTCTTCGGTGGTTGGATGCGGACACATCTCTTGAATGACACCACTGTTGGAGATCGGCTATACTTGTTGGCGCGTCACCATCTTCTCTTGTATTGAATTTCCAAAGTGCGAAATAAATGGGAATACATTCTACACTATCGGCCAAGATAAAAAGAGCACCAACCAAAATAGTGGTGTCCGCTTTGATGCAATAGACGAGAATGGACAAAAGGACACATATTATGGTTACATAGAGGAGATATGGGAACTAGACTATAGAGTCTCTTTTAAGGTCCCTTTGTTTCGCTGCAAATGGGTCAACCTGAATGGGTAAGGGGTAAAGATAGACCATTTGTACAGAATGACAACAGTGGATCTCAACAATCTTGGTTATAGAGATGAACCATTCGTCCTAGCCAATGATGTGTCTCAGGTTTTCTATGTGAAGGACATGTCCTCGAATGAAAAAAGAAAAAATATGCAAGCGAATACATCATATGATGATCCAAAGCGTCACATAGTTCTTTCGGGGAAAAGAAACATCGTGGGAATAGAGGACAAAGAGGACATGTCGGAAGATTATAATAAGTTTGATGAAATTCCGCCCTTCATAGTGAAACCGACCCAAGCATTCCGTTAAGTAAAGAAGATGCTCCATGGTTACGTGAAGCGGTCATAAGGAATGACATATGCCAAGAAGTTCATGCTCATATTATGTAACTCTAGTTCATGTCTTTCACGGTTTGTGGCTTAACCAAAGGATATCTTCGCGGTTTGTGGGCTTTAGTCCCGGTTTTGTAGTCTCAGTTTTAATATTAATAAATGTCTTGCAGCTTGTAACTTCACTAAGTAGATCAATACTCGAGCTAACTAATTTCACATATTAGGAGTGCCTCTATGACCCGATTTCTCGGAGATCTTGAGGCTGGGCTCCGTCGGCATCTCCACAAGCCGTGATGGTGTCCCTGCTCTCGAAAACCATCTTGCAGCTTGTAACTTCACTAAGTAGATAAATACACCTCGGAGCTAACTAATTTCACATATTAGGAGTGCCTCTATGACCGGTTTCTCGGAGATGCGGGAGGCCCAGGCTCGTCGCATCTCCACAGCCGCATGATGGTGTCCTCTCGAAAACCATCTTGCAGCTTGTAACTTCACTAACTAGATCAATACGCCTCGGAGCTAACTAATTTCACATATTAGGAGTGCCTCTATGACCCGATTTCTCGGAGATGCGGAGGGCCCAGGCTCACGTCGCATCTCCACGGCTGGCGTAGTGGTGTCCCTGCTCTCTAAAACCATCTTGGAGATGCCTCAAACTGGCTGGAGGACTGGACTCACAAGGATGCATATTTATAGTACAAGCAGCTCGGCATAATGTCGACACTCACGACATAATGTCGACACTCACCCCTATTATTAGTGCCGACTCATCTTTAGTCCCGTTTGGTGTCTCCAACCGGGACTAAAGGTTCATCTTTAGTCCCGGTTGGTGAAACCATCTGGGACAAGGTACAAGCCGCATGACATAATGTCGACACTCACCCAATCATTAGTGTTGCCTGGCCCACTCTGCCGCAATCCCTTCAGTCGCGGTTGGTTTCTCCAACCGGGACTAAATATGAACCCTCTCTTTATATGAAAATCCTTCGCGTGGTGTCATATTTTGTTACATAGTTGAAAGGAAAAATACCAGACTTGGTATATTGATCATGTTTCGAAAAAACCTTCACAAAATGACCTATCATGTTCGAGGTTTCATGGCTTTCGGTCCAAATGACCGATGTTATGTGCTGAATCACGGCATAGTTTGTGATGTTGTGCCCATATTATGCATATGTGTGGACATTTGTATGGAGAACAATGTTGCAGGAGGAAGTTTTCCTTTTTGTCGCACGGAAAAGCCCTTTTCCATTTTCCGAGCGCAAAAGCAGGTCGTTTATTGAAGTAACCACCAAAATGCCGTTTGAATGCTACCGTCCATTTTCCTAAAATAGTAGACCACCTTACATGGACTATCTCCCAACGGTACATCTCAAACCTTTTCGTCCATCCCGGGTAAAGGACAAATGTCCGAATCGGCAGGAAGTGGGTCGGTTTGTACTACAGTACATGATCTATCGCCCGTGATTTTTTGAAAAAATCATTTTTAGACTCGCAATATGTGGTTTCTGCAGAGATCCAATGCAAGTTCTAACGATGCTCGTCCCCTATCTTCATGCACCGGTTCGACCATAGTTAGAAATTCAGATAATTCAAAACGGGCATAATAAATTCCAAAAATCCGAACAATGAAAATCCTTCGTGGTGTCATATTTTGTTACATAGTTGAAAGGAAAAATACCAGACTTGGTATATTGATCATGTTTGAAAAACCTTCACAAAATGACCTATCATGTTCGAGGTTTCATGGCTTTCGGTCCAAATGACCGATGTTATGTCTTGAATCACGGCATAGTTTGTGATGTTGTGCCCATATTATGCATATGTGTGGACATTTTATGGAGAACAATGTTGCGGGAGGAAGTTTTCCTTTTTTCGCGGAAAAGCCCTTTTCCATTTTCCGAGCGCAAAAGCGGGTCGTTTTGTGAAGTAACCACCAAAATGCCGTTTTGAGAATGCTACCGTCCCATTTTCCTAAAATACTAGACCACCTTACATGGACTATCTCCCAACAGTACATCTCAAACCTTTTCGTCCATCCGGGTAAAAAGGACAAATGTCTGCGAATCGGTAGGAAGTGGGTCGGTTTGTACTACAGTACATGATCTATCGCCCGTGATTTTTGAAAAATCATTTTAGACTCGCAATATGTGGTTTCTTGGAGATCAATGCAAGTTCTAACGATGCTCGTCCCTATCTTCATGCACGGTTCGACCATAGTTAGAAATTGAGATAATTCAAAGCGGGCATAATAAATTCCAAAAATCCGAACAATGAAAATCCTTGGCGTGGTGTCATATTTTGTTACATAGTTGAAAGGAAAAATATCGGACTTGGTATATTGATCATGTTTGAAAAACCTTCACAAAATGACCAATCATGTTCGAGGTTTCATGGCTTTCGGTCCAAATGACCGATGTTATGTCTGAATCACGACATAGTTTGTGATGTTGTGCCCATATTATGCATATGTGTGGACATTTGTATGGAGAACAATGTTGCGGGAGGAAGTTTTCCTTTTATGCATACGGAAAAGCCCTTTTCCATTTTCCGAAGCAAAAAAGCGGGTCGTTTTGAAGTAACCACCAAAATGCCGTTTCGTAATGCTACCGTCCCATTTTCCTAAAATACTAGACCACCTTACATGGACTATCTCCCAACCGGTACATCTCAAACCTTTTCGTCCATCCCGGGTAAAAAGGACAAATGTCTGCCGAATCGGTAGGAAGTGGGTCCGGTTTGTACTACAGGTACATGATCTATCGCCCGTGATTTTTTGAAAAAATCATTTTTAGACTCGCAATATGTGGTTTCTTCAGAGATCCAATGCAAGTTCTAACGATGCTCGTCTCCTATCTTCATAGACACCGGTTCGACCATAGTTAGAAATTCAGATAATTCAAAACGGGCATAATAAATTCCAAAAAAATCCGAACAATGAAAATCCTTCGCGTGGTGTCATATTTTGTTACATAGTTGAAAGGAAAAATATCAGACTTGGTATATTGATCATGTTTCGAAACAACCTTCACAAAATGACCTATCATGTTCGAGGTTTCATGGCTTTCGGTCCAAATGACCGATGTTATGTGCTGAATCACGGCATAGTTTGTGATGTTGTGCCCATATTATGCATATGTGTGGACATTTGTATGGAGAACAATGTTGCAGGAGGAAGTTTTCCTTTTTGTCGCACGGAAAAGCCCTTTTCCATTTTCCGAGCGCAAAGCGAATTCGTTGTGAAGTAACCACCAAAATGCCGTTTCAGAATGCTACCGTCCCATTTTCCTAAAATACTAGACCACCTTACATGGACTATCTCCCAACCGGTACATCTCAAACCTTTTCGTCCATCCCGGGTAAAAAGGACAAATGTCTGCTGAATCGGCAGGATGTGGGTCCGGTTTGTACTACAGGTACACTTTTTATGTTTAAAGTTTTTCTAAATTCCAAATTAATATTTAAAAAATATAAGTTAATTCATTTTTAATTTTAAATGGTTACATTAATTATTTTTTAAAAATAGAAAATGGTTTTGGATTATTTATTCAAATCCAAACACTTTTTATGTTTAAAGTTTTTCTAAATTCCAAATTAATATTTAAAAAATATAAATTAATTCATTTTTAATTTTAAATGGTTACATTAATTATTTTTTAAAAATAGAAAATGGTTTTGGATTATTTATTCAAATCCAAACACTTTTTATGTTTAAAGTTTTTCTAAATTCCAAATTAATATTTAAAAAATATAAATTAATTCATTTTTAATTTTAAATGGTTACATTAATTATTTTTTAAAAATAGAAAATGGTTTTGGATTATTTATTCAAATCCATACACTTTTTATATTTAAAGTTTTTCTAAATTGCAAATTAATATTTAAAAAATATAAGTTATTTCATTAATAATTTTAAATGGTTACATTAATTATTTTTTAAAAATATAAATTGGTTTTGGATTATTTATTCAAATCCATACACTTTTTATGTTTAAAGTTTTTCTAAATTCCAAATTAATATTTAAAAAATATAAGTTATTTCATTATTAATTTTAAATGGTTCATAGTTTAAATGGTTACATTAATTATTTTTCAAAACAGAAAATGGTTTCGAATTAGTTATTCAAATTCAAACACTTTTTATGTTTAAAGTTTTTCTAAATTCCAAAGTAATTATCATTTAAAAAACATTACAAATTTAAACCCCAAAATAAAAAATATGGCGGGAACAGATAGAAATAACTGAAAAAAATTTAAAACAGGGGAATACGTCCCGGTTGGAGCCACCAACCGGGACTAAAGACTTCTAGCCTTGCCTTCTTGAAAATTGGAGTATCGTCGGTTGGTGGCTCCAACCGGACGATGTTTTTAGTCGGTTGGATCCACCGGGCGTATCTCCCCTTTATAACTTCTCTTCTTCTTCTCTCTTCTCTTCTCTGCTTCTCTGTTTCATCCACGACCTTGCCGCCAGCCGCTTGCCTCCGCCCGCCACTTGCCGCTCCCGACATGCCGCCAAGGCAGACAAGCTTGCCGTGCCTTCCCCACCGTCGGTACATCCTTGCCTCTTTCCTCCCCTCCCTCTCTGCTTTGGTGTGCGGCCAGGCTCTTCATGGTGGGCAGCCTGGGCTTTGCATGGTGGCGGCCAAGCGGAGAAGCGAGGCCGCGAGGTGGAGGCGCCAGCGTGAGGTCAGTGGCAGGCCACAGGGCGCCTGACACAGAAGCGGAGCACTGGTGGAGTCCTCCCGGAGGGCGCTGGCGCGGTCCACCCGCCGCCATGAATGAGGCTTCCGTTCTTGGGTGGTGTTTCCGTCGAGCAGTTGGTGTCTTGGGCACAAGAACGCTACTAGAACATGTCCAAAGGTTTCGGGATCAATGCCTAACTATGCATTATTACACCGCTAATGCACAGGTCAAGTTTACAATTTGGGATATGTCCTAGGTTTATTTTGTTAGAAAATATGGCCCTATTTTGGGGAGCACCGAAATTCGTGTTTTCTACACGAGACACCAAAAAATGTTCATTTTCCTTGAAAACTTGTGTACAAACATATAATTTCTGTTTGTACCTGCAAATATATTTTTCTATTTTTTTCTACATTCTGAAATGTGTTTTTAAACAATGGGTTCATATGTCTCCATGAGCCGAATTGGATTTCAGCATGGGGG
The DNA here is from genome assembly GCA_030063025.1 of Avena longiglumis. Taxonomy (NCBI): domain Eukaryota; kingdom Viridiplantae; phylum Streptophyta; class Magnoliopsida; order Poales; family Poaceae; genus Avena; species Avena longiglumis. Next base: position 107,935,126 of record CP125974.1, read on the forward strand.
AGTTCATATTGTTTTCCTTGATAGGATTGCCCTGCTATAACCCTCTCGGTCCTGGCCTTGTTGTTTGTTTTGGGTGGAAGGTTTTGATCTTGTTTCGCTGACAGACTAGGGCTTGGGTTTTCCGCCCATTGATGGCGTCATCTTCTGTTACGAGTTTGACCGTTTAGGGACTAGATCTGGAACAAAGAAAGCGGAAGCTTTGGATGATATGATTAAAAGGCTAGGAATTAACAAAAAAACGAGATCGACGATCTAGTTTTCGAATATGAAGCCAATTCCCCAAAGGTGGGTGTGAAGTGGATGGCCATGGCAAGGGTACATACCACATTTTTTCTTCAGCGCGCAAACATTTGAGCAACATATGAGAACCGCATGGAGGTGGAAGGGGTCACAGCGGTGTGCTAATCCTATGGATGCAAAACGCCGTCCCCGGTGAGCACCCGACGGTGGCCGCCGAGATGACGTCACCCTGACGTCACGCTGACGTGGCCCATGGGCCCGCTGACCTTTGACCACCACGGTGGCTTGCTGATGTGGCCTAGGGCCCAGCACTCAGTGACAGTGGCTAGGTTATGTCTGGGTAAAAAAACCCAACCCTTTGCTGATGTCATATTGACACAGTAATTAAATTTTAAATGATTTAATAATTCCAGAAATTGATATAAACTTGTAAATTCAATATCTTTTTATTTATAAGTCAGAAAAATACAAATAATATATCAAATTGTTCAGAAAAATGAAACCTAGCTATCTAAGCTATAATCATGCATTGTTCAACAACTTAAATTACAAGTTTAATTAGAAGAACAAATCCACCCCTCTCATGTGTTCTGGAGTTTCTCCGAGTTAGGGTTTTCACCCCTCGGAACCCCGATTAAATCATCGAGCATGTCTTAGGGTTACATTCCAATGCAAATTAACTTGTCATATAATCATACTTGCTTGAGCATTGCATCGATGCCATGTGTTGATTGTTTCCCTTTCTTTTTGGTGTTTGGATTATTAGGTTTATTATTAGTTAGGTATTATTAGGTTTATTAATTACTTTGGTATTATTGGTCTTCGGCCCCACTGGTACATTTATTTGACTAAAAAGAACCTTAAGATGTTAAAATCCAAATAAAAAATTTGGTTGAATTAATAGCCGAACATTCATAAGCATATGCACTAGATGTAGCCAACTCACTTGGTTTCTTAGTTGTTAGGAATCAGAAACCATAATAATAGTCCTACCTACTACATCGTATGATATGAGAAAATAATAGATGATGGTTTCCTCTTCAAAGGCCCATGCATATGCTTTCAGCATTACACCCATCAAGTGAGACTCAACTAAACAACATAAGTCTCTCTAGGTGTCTATGTTAGTGTCACATCAGACCTTTTATGAAGGGAGTAGATCCAAAAAAAGGAAAGAAATGCCAAAGGAAATAGATAGGCTAGATATATTAAGTGAGACTATGCCATTCTATGTTGTTGACAGAATGTTAAAACAACATTTGCATTCCGAGATTAGGGTTTTTCTAGCCGAGGAAGTGAAATGGTTACAAAGGTCAGGAGAAAAGAACTAATGGAAGGCGATAATAATACTAAGTTTTACCACGCTAAAGCTAATAGAAGGAAAAGATGGAATTTTAAAACAGGGAAGCCCCGTGTTGTTGTGCCGTTCGTCTCCAACTCTCCGTGATCATGCTTGATTAGGGAATAGGGATTATACGGAATTAGGTATTCCGGGCGGACGACAACCTCCATTCCTGATTTGATCGAAAGAAAACCCTAGTAACCCTAACAGGTGATTCCGGAGTTCCTTGAGTTAGGGTTTGCGCCCCTCGGAACCCCGATTAACTTGTCGAGCATGCCTTATACTCATGTTCCCCTCTCATAGCCTTAGGGTTTAGGGTTCTCTTCATTTTTATTATTGTGTATGTATATAATAGGGTTTCACCTTCGATCCGGAAAATATTCGTTAGCCGCTTTGACTTATTCGTAACTTTCTCCTTTAGCCGCTTTGACTTATTCGTTTTTCCACCTATGCAGAAAATATGGACCCACACGTCAGAGACGAAGAAAAGGAAGAGTTGATCCAAGGTGTGATCCGTGGGGGAAGATAATTTAGACGTATCAACGTTTACGAACAACTCGGTGAGGATGATCCTCTTTTACCGGAGTAGACAACTTGTTTGAGGTTGAAGGTGTTGCCTTCCATGAGAGAAGGCGATGCCTTGTGTAATCGAGAAGACGCTCGGCGAGGTGCATGTAATATAAATCAATTCATTAATTAATCATCTGCTATCTATATAGAAATAGTAACGATCTTTCTTATTTTAGCCCTCCGGATCGAAGGAATCTCTTGAAAAGAGCGGAGGCCCAACCAAAAGTTGCAAGACCATGAGAGGTTCAGGATCGAAGATGTCATTGAAGGCAGATGACGGCTCCGAAGTTGTCGCAACCAAATTTGTGGCACAATGCGGAGTAATCGTTAGGGACTTAATCCCGATCACCATTAGAAATTGGAATAGGCCTGCTAATGCAAATGAAGAGGGAACAAGTTTATTTGTCCCTAACCACGCCAAAGATTTATTGTGGAAGAGGCTCATGGTTAATTTCAAACTACCAAAGATAGAGCTGGATCCAAATGCGGAGGATCCAGTTGAGGACGCCTTACAACATGGGAGAGCCATGGAGGCTAAGGTCAGGGAGTGGGCTTTGAAGAAGATGGCCCAGTGTTTCACCAACTGGAAGAAAAGATTGCACCTTGACTATGTCGTGAAATAGAAGACTCCGGATTTCAAGAAGACTCAGTTTGAGAAGATAAAACCATTCTGGGCTGAGTTTGTGGAATACAAGACATCCGAAAAAGCTAAGGAAATGTCTGCAAAGAATAAGCTGAATGCTGCTAACAAGAAGTATCACCATACTATGGGGCAAGGTGGCTACAGGGCTGGCATTCCTAAGTGGGAGAAACTTGAGGAAGAACTGCGTGCTAAAAAGATCACCCCAGAGACAGACGATTGGGTAGAACGTGCAAGGAATTGGTTTTACGGGCATGGGGGCATGTTGAACTCGGAAGGGAGGTGTATATATAACATACGACATAAAGAAGACCCCTTGCCAATCGAGAGGATGAGAAATGCAGTAAAGGCTGTTAAAGATGGGGACTTCATTCTCGATAGAGAGAATGATGAGCTCACACTCGCCCTTGGAAATAAGGAACATGATGGACGAACACGAGGCACAATAGGCTCCCAATCATGGAGGACTGGGTTTCCCGAAGAGAGGAAGAAATATCCTGATAGAAGCCGTCAGAGGAGTAAGGACAGGGCGGCAGTTGAAGCAGAAAGTCAGAAAGAGCGAATGCGTTTAATTGAAGAACGATTAAAGCAACAACAAGATGAAATTAACGCACTTAAAGAGCAAAGTACTACCGGCCCATCTCAGCAGCACACTGCATTCGATGCTACCGGCCTATCGAATAATCGAAAAAGCAGTGTGGCTTCCACCGAGGTCCCGGGTGATGACAATGGCGATGACGATGATGCACCGACGATGGCTCCTGTTGGCTACCCAGTGGATGATATCACAGAGATGACACACTGCGAGCTACATGTCAAAGTTGTGAACATATCAATGAAGGTGGCGGTCGGCTATGCCTTACCAATTGGACCCACACCAACTTACCACTATCGTCCGGTTCGGAGGGCTACGCTGTTGTCGGCGTGGATGAAATCATGCCCACCTTTGAAGTTTTGGATCTTCACTACCTGCGGTGAAGGGGATGTGATCGCTGGGTGGCAAAAACGTCACCATTCTATGGCCGAAGGATTGTATCGTGCTTGAAATCACATGCCAAGGCCATCTTCGCCGCCGCCTCACCGTCTCCGAGGTCGCCGCCCATTGCCGTCTTCGTCGCCTCACCAATCTCCGGTGCAGCCATCGCCGCGGAGCCATCATGGCGCCTCGGGATAAAAAGCATAAGCGTCTGCGCTCGTGCGTCGTGGCGATCGAAACGTAAACAAGAGCCTCTTCCAAAAGTACCAATGGTTCCTCCCTAGAGAGCTTATGACTGTCTTGAAGAGGAGATCGGCGATCGTTGATGCGGAAGCAGCGTTTTAAGCTAAGTGAGGCCCGAAAAAGCCGAGTTCCCCAAGACCAAAGAAGAAAAAGCCAAAGTGTTGAAAATGCTAAAGAATCTTCATCAACCCGAGCCAAAGCTGTCATCAGACTATGAGAGTTCTATTCTCAAGTCACATGCGGCACAAAAAGCCTCGAAGAGCAGTACTGATGCAAGCAGGAAATCTGTTGCCCAGCTGGAGAACAAGCAAACAGACTTGCACCCTCTCAAGGTGATTTCTCAAACCAATGTGGGGTCGAGCAAATATGGGGCGAAGAGCGGTATGATCCAGAGGTAGTTGCAATACTGAAGCTGCTCAAGGTATGAGTATTGCCCAGTACTTATCCCAGTTAGAGTTCTTCCCCGTGAGTGAAGTAGCATACAAATACCATTACGGCAAACCTCTCGTCAAACCTGAGGAGGTAAAGAATCTTCCAACAAAAATGCGAAGATTGCATAACTGGTACTTGCATGCCACGTCCGCCGGGGCTAACTGGATAGTGCTGAGGGTTACAAAAAAGCATCATGGGAAAGAAAGGGATGACATGATATCCATTGAATTTGATGAACTATTTCAATTATTCAATCAAGACGCCTTAGACAAATCGATCATCAGTGCCTATTGTCTGTAAGTACTAATTCTGTAATTAATTTAGTCTCCAGCTATATTATTTTGTTTATTGCATGTATATAATCATACTGTAATATGCAGAATGAAGATTCTCGAATGCACAGAGGACAAATCTATGACATTGGCTTCATTGACCCATATTGGGTTCATGAAGCTAATCTCAAACTAAGCCCCGGGATACGGAGGATAATATAGTACACGCGTTAAGGTTTCAAGAAACCAAAAGGAAATACTATTTCCTTACAACTTCGAGTGAGTGTTATTGTCTTGTATACACTTTCTATTTCGCTTACTCGATGTTAAGTATATAATTGATTAGTTATGCATTTGCAGCTTCCACTATATTCATTAATCATTCAACTTGACAAAGGCGTGTACTAGTCATGGACTCGAAACATAAACCCCTTGAGGCGTGGAAGGACATGCAGATACTTCTCCGGTAGTAATTCTAATCATTACGACACTATATCGGCAACGTTAAGTGAATTTTATGATATCAAGTACTTAATAACTTCTTTTATTCGTTTTCTTCACGGGCAGCGCTTGGAAAGCAGTTCACCAACAAGGCTAGCGGTGTTTGGAAAGAGGAGCTTACATTTCAACCACTAGATGTAAGCACCACTAGCTATATCCGCGCATCTCTTTGATTCTAGTTTTGATACAGTATTATCATGCTTGATTATTATTTTTATTGAACTATGTTCTCGTAAAGTGCACGACAGGACGGTAACAATCTATGTGGATACTATGTATGCGAGTTCATCCGGGGCGTGCGATGAGAAGGGCAGAAATTTAGAGAAACTCCACGTCGTAAACAATTTCTATAGTTTTTAATTTCAAACAAATTGTGTTTAGTTTCATTCATATAGGGACTCCTTTTTAAATCAGATCGAGCGTCTACGGGCGGTCTTCTGCCAAAGGATCGCGTTCGAGCAATTCAGGAGGAATTGGCGGGATTCTTGGATGCAGAATTCCTAGACCCGAAAGGGGAATACTATTCTGCTGTGTATAGACAATAGGGATTGTAAAAATAGCAACTTTGAAGGAATTGGCCGGTAGCATCGAATAGCAACTTTTGTATGTAGTGCATGAACTCGATCCGTGTATTGAATGCAATATTGTCATGATGATCTTGTGTAATATAAGGTTCCTTCATTGATAAGTGCAAAACACTAAATAAACAATAAAACAACCTAAATGAATTCTCTGCCGCGGCACAAAAGTGGTGAAAATGCTTTATGCAACAAAATGTGCCAAAATGAATTCTCTGCCATGCGAGAAATGGGCTAAATCTCTGCCAAGCGGTTATTAGTCGGTTCGTGTTACGACGGGACTATCTCCCCCTTCGCGCTCCGATGCCGCCACGTGTGCCCCCATTTGTCCCGGTTGGTGGGGCAACCGGGACTAAAGGTTAGAGCTTTAGTCCCGATTGCCCCGTCCCGGTTGGGCAACCGGGACTAATGGCCCTTACCAACCGGGACGCATGGGACGTTTTCTACCAGTGATTATAGACTTAGTGATGGAGTCATGTGAGCAAGATAGACTGATTGCTTCTAGAAACATTATGTTAGCCAACAGATCCAGTGAGATAGGATTGTAAACGTACTTCGTTAGTTGGACCACCACTTATCACCTATTTTCCAAAAGTTGTTTAAAATAAGTTGAACCTTGGTTGTTGTAATGGATCCATGTATGCCATGACTTGTGTGTTTTGATTTCCAGAGATGTGTATGATGTTTTGCCTTGTGTTTTATCTTAAGTTGTGTTGTTCTAACCTTTTCTATCTTTTAAATAGATGCCTAATGTTACCATCAGCACTATTGAGGAGTTCCAGGGAACTCGCTTTGGCCCTTGTATTGTTGAGCTCACTACTTTGCTCAATCTCCCTCTTCCTACCATCATGGTGCTTCCCCTCACCAAGTTTGAGAGGAAAGACCTTTGGGGTTTCAAGGTCAATCAGCCCGGACGCCAGACTGAGCCTACCACAGAGGCTATCATCTTCAAGCTCATGCACGATGACAAGGAGAGAGGCCTTGAGGTAGTCATGCAGGATCTGTTAGGACGTCTGCTAGGGAGACACTCTCGACAGGTGAGAGGTACTCACTTTCACATCTTCGGTAGACGTGATGAGGATGGAGAGTCCATCGACTTCGAGGACACTTCGAGGGAGACAGCGTAGCCGATTCGCCTATACCTCCAGGACTTAGAGGCTCTCATTAGGCACGTGGACTCTGATAGGACCAATGTCATGCTCAACAATGACGAACTCCAGGTGCAGCTTCGCGAGAAGGACAAGCTCTTCGCGGAGCAAGATGAGATAGTCAAGGAGATGGAGGAAAAGTTCGAGAGCCAGGACAGAAAGTTCAAGAGTCTGGAGAAGCGAGTCCAGGATAGGAACAAGAGGATTCGGGACATGACTGAAGATCTGCAGGCCAAGGACTTCGAGCTCGAGCATCAGCAGACGGTGATTGAGAGGCTTCGTTCTCATAAGAGGGCTCTCAAAGCCAAAGTAGAGACTTTGACCGCCAATGTCGAGGAATACAAGACCGCAATGGAGAATGCGGGTCTTACCTTTGTTGAGGAGGAGGTTGATGCCGAGGAGTAGATTTGACTACTCATTTATCATTTATTTATCATACTTTATTTGTGTCACAATGACCATCCAACATGTGGATGGCTTGTTATTTGTGTGTTTACTTTGTGAACTTGTCATTTTTATTGTTGAACTATTATTGCTATGATGCATGTTTTTGTGATTGTTTATGTGATGTATTGTGCATGAAAGCATCTATGGGTATCTCATTCTTATCTCTATTGAACAAACCACAGATGCCTCCCCGTCGTGCCAATCCCAACCCCAACAACAACAACATCACTCCAGAAATGCAGCAAATGATGACAGCTCAGACTCAGCTGATGCAAATGATGACGATGTTCATCCAGAACCAAACAACAACAACAACAATAATAACAACAATAACAACAACAATAACAACAACAACAACAACAACAACAACCCAACGGGTTTTGACATGCTTACCAGGTTCTTGAGATTGAGGCCAGCAAAGTTCTCAGGAACAACTGATCCCATGGTGGCCAATGATTGGCTACGCTCTGTGAACAAGGACATGATAACTGTGGGCTGTACTGATGCAGAAAAAGTCAGATTTGCATCACATTTGCTGGAAGGACCAGCCGCCACTTGGTGGGATAACTTCCATATCACCACTCCCATCGAAGATGTGACATAGGCAATCTTTGAGGATGGCTTTCATACTGCTCATATCTCATCTGGAGTGATGAGTCTGAAAAAGAAAGAGTTTCATAACCTGAAGCAGTGCCACCGCAGCATGGCTGAATATATTGAGGAGTTCAACAATCTGGCGCGTTACGCACCGGATGAAGTTGACACTGATGCTAAGAGGAAAGAAAAGTTCCTCGAAGGGTTGAATGATGAGATGAACCTACAGTTGGCTGTGGCATATGTTCCTACATACCAGTCTCTTTGTGATAAGGCTGCTATTTTGGAGAACAAAATGAAGCAAGTAGAGAGCAGGAAGAGAAAGCACTCACAAACGTTCCCATTACGATGACAGTGGAAACTCAGGATCCCACAAGCATGGGAAATTCAACAAGCACCACAACCACAACCGTCATGACAACAAGCATCACCGTAGTCATGACAATGACAAGTACAAGAACCACAAGGGTGGATATAAGAGCCACCACAGTGGTAGTGGAAGTGGCAGTGGAAGCCAACCTGTCAAGAAGGACATTAGTCAGGTTGAATGCTTCAAGTGCAAGAAGATGGGGCATTATGCAAATGAATGCCCAGAAAAGAAAGTTGAAGGACCCAACAAGCCCAACCCTTTTCAGAAGGGACAAGTGAACCACATCAATGTGGAGGAAATTTATGAGGAGCGATCTTTGTTCTTTGGTAAGTTCAAACTCAATTCTGTTCCAGCATTTGTTCTCTTTGATACTGGTGCATCTCATTCATTCATATCAAGAGCATTTGTTGAAAGAAATGAACTATCGGTAGAAACTATTGGGTGTCCTATAAAAGTAAGTTCTCCTAGCGGAGAAATGATAGTGAATTCAGGATGTCATGATTTAGTCACAGAGTTTGGGAAGTATAAGTTTCCCGTTAACTTGATAATCCTAAATTCCCAAGGATTGGATGTCATTTTGGGAATGGACTGGATGACTAAGCATAAGGGAGTGATAGATTGTGCCAACCATGCTGTCTCACTCACAACTCCAGAAAATAAAAGGATCAGATTCAAGACCAACTTTGAAGCAAGAAGGAGTATGCTAAATTCTCTTAAGGGGGTTAGCATAGACAGTGCGCCTCTTGTGAGTGAATATCCGGATGTGTTTCCATAATAATTGCCGGGAATGCCACCAGATAGAGATGTGGAGTTTCTTATAGATTTGCTACTAGGATCTGGACCAATAGCAAAGAGACCATACAAGATGTCAGTTGATGAACTGAAAGAACTCAAGAAACAACTTGGAGAGCAGTGGCAGAAAGGATTTATTCAACCAAGTTCTTCATCTTGGGGAGCCCCAGTTTTGTTTGTGGAGAAGAAAGATAGAAGTCAAAGGTTATGCATAGATTACCGTTCACTCAATGAGGAAACTATCAAGAACAAATACCCTTTGCCTAGAATCAATGACTTGTTTGATCAGCTAGAAGGAACTTGTGTGTTCTCAAAGATTGATCTCCGGTCAGGCTATTTTCAACTCAAGATAAGATAGCAAGACATACCTAAGACAGCTTTCACCACAAGGTATGGATTGTATGAGTATACCGTGATGCCATTTGGTTTGACCAATGCTCCAGCATACTTTATGAATATGATGAACAAGGCGTTCATGGAATTCCTTGATAAGTTTGTTGTCATTTTCATCGATGACATTTTAGTCTACTCCAAGAGCAAAGAAGAGCAATAATGACATTTGCGTTTGATACTTGAGAAGCTTAGAGAGCATAAACTTTATGCCAAATTCAGCAAGTGTGAATTCTGGTTGAATGAAGTTGGATTTCTTGGACACGTTGTATCAGGAGATGGTGTAGCAGTTGATCCTGCTAAAGTTTCGGTTGTAACTGAATGGGAATCTCCCAAGTCAGTGAAAGAAGTTCGTAGTTTCCTTGGCTTAGCAGGTTACTACAGAAGGTTCATTGAGAATTTCTCCAATGTAGCTAAGCCTATGACAGAATTGCTAAAGAAAGACAAGAAATTTGCTTGGTCTGAAGGATGTGAACTCAGCTTCCAAGAATTGAAGAAGAGACTTGTGACAGCAGCAGTCTTGTGTCTGCCAGATTTAGATAAAGATTTCCAAGTATATTGTGATGCATCTCATCATGGTTTGGGTGCGGTACTTATGCAAGAAGGAAAAGTTGTGGCATATGCCTCGAGACAGCTCAAAACTCATGAAGTGAACTACCCTACTCATGATTTGGAGTTAGCCTCTGTTGTCCATGCACTCAAAACATGGAGACACTATCTTTTGGGAAAGCGATGTGAAGTGTTCACAGATCACAAGAGTTTGAAGTACATCTTCACCCAGAAAGAAATTAATATGAGACAAAGAAGATGGCTAGAACTCATCAAGGAGTATGACTTAAGTTTGCAATACCATCCTAGTAAAGCAAATGTTGTAGCGGATGCTTTAAGCCGTAAGGTTTTTGTGAATGGCCTTACCAAGGGAGAATTGCTAGATGATTTGTGTGCCCAATTTAGAGATCTCAGATTGGAGATTGTGCCTGAAGGACATCTCATGTCTTTGGATGTTCAACCCACTCTGTTGGAGAAGATCAAAGAAGCCCGGAAGACTGATAAGGAAATTGATGAAATTAAGGAAAAGATTGGCGAAGGAAAATCCAAAGGGTTCCATGAAGACGAACAGGGTACTTTATGGCATCGGAAACGTATCTATGTTCCACAAGATCCGGAGCTTCGGAAACTGATTTTGCAAGAAGCACACAACTCTCCGTATTCCATCCATCCGGGTAACACCAAAATGTACATGGACATGAAGGAAAGATTTTGGTGGAATAACCTCAAGAAGGACATCGCCGAACATATTGCTTTGTGTGATGTGTGTAGTAGAGTGAAAGCGGAACATCAGAAACCAGCAGGTTTGCTTCAACCACTACCTATTTCTGATTGGAAGTGGGACAAGATTGGTATGGACTTCATTACCGGATTACCAAGGACCCGGTCAGGATACGATTCTATTTTGGTAGTAGTGGATCGCCTAACTAAAGTGGCTCATTTCATACCCATGAAGACAACCTATACAAGTGCTAAGTTGGCCAAAATCTATATGAGTAGAATTGTATGTCTACATGGAGTGCCCAAGAGTATTGTGTCTGATAGGGGAACTTAATTCACTTCCCATTTTTGGAGACAACTACATGAGTCATTGGGAACAAGGTTGGAATTCAGCACTGCTTTTCATCCTCAAACTGATGTACAAACGGAAAGAACTAATCAGATTCTTGAAGACATGTTAAGGGCATGTTCCCTAGACTATGGAGCAAGTTGGGATGAAAGTCTGCCTTACGCAGAATTTTCTTATAACAACAGCTATCAAGCCAACATTGAGATGGCACCATTTGAGTTTCTCTACGGGAGAAAGTGTACCACCCCATTATTATGGAATGGTGTGGGAGAAAGAAGTTTGTTCGGACCAGAACTTATCAAAGAAGCCGAAGAGAAGGTCAAGTTGGTTAAGGACAGACTGAAGATAGCACAGTCCCGACAAAAAAGCTACGCAGATCCTAAGCGTAGAGAAGTCACCTACGAAGTTGATGATAGAGCTTATCTTAGAGTGTCACCACTTCGTGGAGTGAAGAGGTTCGGAGTCAAAGGAAAGTTGGCCCCAAGATATGTTGGAATATTCAAGATTCTGAGTCGTAAAGGAGAAGTTGCTTACGAAATTGAATTGCCAGAGTCTCTGTCAGCTGTTCATAATGTGTTTCATGTGAGTCAGCTTAAGAAATGTCATCCAGAAATGGAAGAAACTTCTTTGAAGGATACTATACCTCTGGAGGAGGTACAATTGGAAAGTGATCTCACTTACGAGGAGAAGCCTATCAAGATTCTTGAGACTGCAGAAAGAGTCACACGGACTAAGACTATCAAGTTTTGCAAAGTGCAGTGGAACCATCATTCCGAAGAGGAAGCAACAAGGGAAAGAGAAGATAATCTTCGGAAAGACCACCCTCATCTATTTGCTAGCCAATCCGAATCTCGAGGGCGAGATTCACCTTAAGGGGGTTAGATTTGTAACATCCCTAAAATCATGTTTCAAACACATGCATATCATCCATGCATCCATGATCATATGAATTTCATTTCAAACAAATCATTTCAAAACAGAAGCATATATGCTTATGATTTCATATAAGTTGCTCTAGCCTTAGTGCTACATTTCAATGAGAAGATTACTTATTTTGTTCAGTAAGGTTTGAATTCAAACTTAGGCACCATCAAAAGTTTGAACAAAGTTCCAAAACAAAATAAGCAAATAAAACCAATATTATGCCTATTGTATATATCACATAAAGGCTTGGTTTTATTTTTATTTTCATTTGATCAAAGTGTTTTGATTAAACAGTAGTGTTTGTCACACATTTGAGTGCAAGGTTTGCAGCATAAAAACCTAGAGAAGATTTGAATCAAACTCATTTGTTTTGGAGTTGAAATTCATTTCAGAAAAACCAAACAGAAAAAGAAAAAGGTTAAAAGGAAAAAAAATAAGCTTTTAGTCGAATCTGGCCCAACTGGCCGAACTAATCCCAGCAACCCCACCCCGCGAACCTTTTTTCTTCACTCACCCCCGCACCCGCTGAGTGACTGATAGACAGGACCCACTCCCTCTCTGTTTCTCTCACTGACAGCCGCGGCCCACACGGCGTCGTCGTCTCCACCCTCACCGCGACGTGTTCTTCCCCAAATCACGCCGTGCGTTACCTGGTTGATTCGCTCGTCAATTCGCGTTGATTCCAGGAGTAAATCATGCCCCCGCCTTGCCTACTTAAACCCCCTCTGACCCTCTCCATTTCCCCCAAACTCCGAGCACAGAGCGCCCCTAGGCTGCCCGCAATCATCCTCGCACCGCCGCAGACAGAGAGCACTCTGGCGACCAATCCCGGTGAGCCCAGTGCGCCCCTCTCCCTCTGGTTCATACGAGCCGCTTCACAACTTCCTTGCGCACCTTTTGACCCCACTGGTTCGTCCTGTACTGCCCCAGGTCGTCGACTGCATCAAACGCTGCAAGCTCCCGATGACATCCTCAACTACGGCGATCAAATTCGGTAAGCTCCTTGTTCCCCTTCGCATCTGTTTCACACAAACACGTTCGCCGTAGTCTTGTGCGTCTCCTGATGCCGTTTGTGCGTGCTAGGGTGACCAGGAGCATCGCCAACGTCGTCGTCCACCCAAGCCCGACGCCGCCAGCAACTCTGACGAGCATGTGGAGCCGTGTCTGTGCGCCCCTTGCCAAGCCGTCACTAGGTTGAGCATCAGTGCATCGCCACGGTTCTGGTAAGCGCCTCCGATGACCCTAGAACCCCCTATAGCGCCGCTACCATCAGATGAGCTCGCTGCCAGCGGTAACCGCCACGGCTATGGTCGTTTGATCTAGGACCGTTGGATCTGGATCCAGCGCGTGAAATTAGATCACTTAACGAAGCGGTATAGGTAGATCTGGGCCGTGAAGATTAAGTAGATCTAACGGCTCAGAAGCATGATCCAACGCGAAACGGTACCAGCCAATCAGGTTAAGACGCGTGGCAACAGTTTAGGTTTAAAAACAGGATTTAAATCTATTACATGTTTGAATTTGTTTTGGCTATAACTTTTGATCCCCACGTTAGAATTTGACAAATTTTATATCAATGGAATCAGGAGAACAAGCCCTTTCTAAATATGCAATGTGTTTAATGTTTTGCTTCTGTTAAAATGGTTTTATTTACAGAAACATGTGTAGGGCTATTTTGAGTATATGATTTATATAAGAAATATTTTAAGGTTTAAATAAATGTTGTTTGGAAAGTTTTTAACTTGTTTATGAACCAGTACTGTACACTTGCTTTGTTGAGTTTTAAAAATCATCACATATCATATTGCATGCATTCATATATTTTTGTTTGTATATGTTTTGTATGTGATTTGTGGCTATGATTCTTTGTGTAGATTTTGGTGCTAGTGATTATGATTGTGAGGAGTGTAGCTACTCTCCAAACTACCAACGCAAGTGGTGCTTCATGAATATTTTCATCCCTATGTTTTCTACTAAGCATTAGAAATATTTTGCTAGTCTTGCATGCTATATTTTGCTTATATGCCATGTTGGGAAATCCTAGTAGTTGTAGAATTGCTAGGAAATTTCTAAGTTAAGATGCTTATCTATGCCATGCTTAGCCTAGCTAGTAACAACCAAGGGTTGGTGAAATATACATGCTATGATGAAAATATTTCTAAGTCTTTGGACTTGTGTTTTTCCTAATAAAACAACTAAGTAAATGAAACACCTGGGTGGAATGGAAGGAATGGTTTATGTTGAGTGGTTACACAAGGCCCATTTCTATGGTTTACCTTGTGTATCTCACTTGTGGAAAGCCACCCAGGAACAAAGAGATTTTAGAGGCCAAGTGTTAAGAAGCTTCTAGTGCAGCCACTTGGCAATATGGGCTCTGCCTGGATCACATAGGTTGCTAGAACTTAGCCATTTGGACAGTAGGTGGTAGTGGGATGATAGGTTGGAACGCGTCCATTTGGTCTAAGGGAAGGCTTCTGAAAGGTCCTGTCTTGGTGAAAATCAAGCCTGGTGGGGAAATTGCACAACCTCTGCAGATGGAAGAATCTAAGTACTTAGCCATGTCCCTGGAAAAGGACAACTTGAGCATCAAGACATGGAAGCTATCAAGAATCTCCTCATCTCAATTTTCTAAGTAAAAACTTGTGGGTGAACAAGGGTGAAGGACCTCAATGTCTATTGGTGGTTCCTTGGGAAAAAGTTTTGACAAAGAAAAACTTAGTGATTTCAACTAATAGGCAAAACCTACTTTGAGCAAAGCAAGCCAAGCTACACTTAGCCAAATTGCATATTGAATCTAGTCCACCTAAATTATACTAAGGTATCACTTGCCAATACTATTCCAATGTATTGACCCACTGTGGCTGTAACTTGTGATGTTGCAGGTTACTCTGATGAGGATTAGGAGTCATGAGTCTACACTCAACATGCTTGCCTGTGGCACATGAAGATGAAGACTTTTACTTATTTACTTATTCAAACTCTTGTACTAGGCCTGTGGCCTTGGAGTTGTAAAGACTATGTTTGTCTCTGGAATGACTGTAATAATGACCTTTGTTTCTATGTACTTCATCTTAAACTATGGATGCTAGCATTGATCCAGGGACTAGCATTGCAATCACAGTGATCCTTTTCCTTTATAAAGGAGGGATCTTACAAACAAGTTCATGGAGGAATTGCTTGGACGAGCAAATCAGAAGGCACCTAAAGGTGGAGGAGTGAGTCTTTCTTACTTCTAGAATGCAAGGCCGTTACCTTTTGCATCAGCCCCTGAACCAATGGATGCATAGGATTGGTTAGCAGATACCGAGAGAAAGCTAAAGACTGTAGGTTGCAATGATGAGGAGAAATTGAGGTATGCAACTCATCTTCTGACTGGACCTGCAGCATCATGGTGGGAGAATCAGTTGGCAATGCAACAACCAGAAAGAGAGTACACCTGGGAGGAGTTCAAGCAGAGGTTCCGTGAATATCATGTTCCGGAGAGTGTTATGGAGTTGAAGCGGAGAGAATTTGAGGAGCTTGAGCAGGGATATACTAGTGTCATGAAGTATATCCCGGAGTTTAGTCAACTGTCTTGTTATGCTAACGAGGATGTTAACACAGAGGAGAAGCGGAAGAAGCGTTTCCTGATGAGGATTAGGAGTCATGAGTATACACTCAACATGTTTGCCTGTGGCACATGAAGATGAAGACTTTTACTTATTTACTTATTCAAACTATTGTACTAGGCCTGTGGCCTTGGAGTTGTAAAGATTATGTTTGTCTCTGGAATGACTGTAATAATGACCTTTGTTTCTGTGTACTTCATATTAAACTGTGGATGCTAGCATTGATCCAGGGACTAGCATTGCAATCACAGGGATCCTTTTCCTTTATAAAGGAGGGATCTTACAAACAAGTTCATGGAGGAATTGCTTGGACGAGCAAATCAGAAGGCACCTAAAGGTGGAGGAGTGAGTCTTTCTTACTTCTAGAATGCAAGGCCGTTACCTTTTGCATCAGCCCCTGAACCAATGGATGCATAGGATTGGTTAGCAGATAGAGAGAGAAAGCTAAAGACTGTAGGTTGCAATGATGAGGAGAAATTGAGGTATGCAACTCATCTTCTGACTGGACCTGCAGCATCATGGTGGGAGAATCAGTTGGCAATGCAACAACCAGGAAGAGAGTACACCTGGGAGGAGTTCAAGCAGAGGTTCCGTGAATATCATGTTCCGGAGAGTGTTATGGAGTTGAAGCGGAGAGAATTTGAGGAGCTTGAGCAGGGATATACTAGTGTCATGAAGTATATCCCGGAGTTTAGTCAACTGTCTCGTTATGCTAAGGAGGATGTTAACACAGAGGAGAAGCGGAAGAAGCGTTTCCTGCGAGGGTTAATTGCATTTGTGAGAATGCAGTTAAAGTTGGCTAATAAGCAAACTTATCAGCAGTTGTTGGATGCAGCAATTACTTCTGAAGATGACTACAAGAATGTCCAAGAGGATAGGAGGAAGAGAGCCAAGAAGGAAACCAAGAGAATTCAGGGAAGTAAACCTAAACCCAATCTGGAGTTCAAACCCCAGAACAAGGCCTATGGTAACAATAACAATAAAAATAATAAAGGCAGTGGTGGAAATCAATCCAATCCTAGAAAGAATGTTATTTGTAACTGCTATGGAATTCCAGGGCATTTCTAGAGGAAATGCAAAATGTCGTGGTGGTTGCACGGCAGATGCCATGGGTTGGCTAAAGTATGGGGCCAATGGATGCTAGTGGGATCCGGAGAGGGAAGATGTAGTGATTTCTACACTCAAATGACTAACATCAAGATCTTTCTTTCTCCTTACAAGAACTACAAGTGCTCCTTGAGCTGTTAGTAGGAAGAAGAAGACTAATATACGAGCCTTACAGCGTAGAGTGAATCGATACCCCCTCTAGATCCCGCGCCTCCCCTTATAAAGGGGTGCCTTGGCTCCTCTAGGGCTGATGTGGCAAGCATATTCGAGGAATATGCTTGTCCCAATATAGTAACTCGGCGACCTCCTTTCAGTCTTCCCCTTCTAATGACGGCAAGGTTCCAGAGATCCCCACCTCTGCGCCTCAGGCTCCATGACTGTCACCTCTGTGACCTCCTTCTGCCCTTTGTAAGGGTTCGTAGCATGGAAAACAAAAAAATTCTACCGCATACAAACAAACAAGCCAAGATCTATCTACTAGATTGTAGCAATGAGTCGATAGAATAACTCACCCTCGAAGATTCCAAAGTGTTTAACGAGAGCGGATTCTCGTGGGTGATGTAGTCGTACTCTTGCCGATCTCAAGATCGTGTAGACGATCCTTCCCAGCAACGTCTTTGGCTTCCTTGATCGGTCACGTTCGATACTCGATGAAGACCTTCCTCCCTTGTTCCAAAGAAAATGGAGGTTGTAGCACTCTCCTCGCGATTTCGGCAGCACAACGGCGTGGTACCGAAAGTAGAGGGGAGATCTCGCAGGGCTTTGCCTTAAGCCAGAGTGAGTATGGTGGACTATGAGAGAGGCCTTGGCGATCTAGGGTTTAGAGGCACCAAGGAGAGAGGGCTAGGCCGGCGGCTAGGGCAAGGGGAGAGCCCCAAGTCGGCGGCTAGGGTTTGCCCTAGGGCGGCGGCGGCTGCAAGAGGGGCCGGCGGCTAGGGCTAGGGTTTTAGTGGGGCAAGGTGTAGGTCTAGAGGGGCAGCCCTGCCCCTCCTTTTATAGGTGGGAGGGCGCGGCCAAGGGGGAGGGAGTCCTCCCCCAACTCGGCCTCCTTGGCCGGCGGTGGAGGGAGAGGAACTCCTCCCCAAGTAGGTTTCCTACTCTCCCTCCACCAAGCAAACTTGTCGTTTGACTTTTCAAATTGGAGTTTGACTTTTCAAACTAGGATTTGATTTATCCCTTTATTTTGCTCAGCGATGACACCTACTACATGATGCAACCATTCCAACTTGTTACGACACATTCATCTACCCTTCCCCTCCGGAGTGTCGGACCTTCCGGAACCTTCTAGAAAATTCTCGATGAAAACACCGAAATCATTCTCCAACTCCGAAACAGGACTTTCCTTATATGAATCTTATTCTCCGGACCATTCCGGATCTCCTCGTGATATCCCGGATCCCATCCGAGACTCCGAACAACATTTGGTCTCTTACTCATCATTCCATAACTACTCAACAACATTGAATCCTTAAGTGTGTCTCCCTACGGTTCGTCAATTATGCGGACATGATCGAGACACTTCTCCGAACAATAACCAATAGAGGAATCTGGAAATTCATATGGCTCCCACATATTTCTACGATTACTTCGTGATCGAATGAACCACTTACATACGATACCAATTTCCCTTTGTCTCACGATAGTTTACTTATCCGAGGTTTTGATCGTCGGTATCTCTGCATACCTAGTTCAACCTCGTTACCGATAAGTACTCTTTTCTCGTTCCCGTGATATGTGATCCCTTGTGAGCCAGTCACATCCTTGCAAGCCAATTGGATGACATTCCACCGAGAGGGCCTAGAGTATATCTATCTGTCATATGGATGGACAAATCCCACTCTTGATCCATCTGTCTCAACCCATACTTTCTGAACACTCAATGCCACCTTTATAACCACCCAGTTACGGTGTGGTGTTTGATGTCATCAAAGCATCCTTCTAGTGATGGTGATATGCATGATCTCATGGTCGAAGGAATTAGGTTACTATGTATCAGAAAGCATATACCAATTAAACTATTAAAATGACTTGATCTTTATGTTACGCTTATCTATAGGAGTATGTCCATCATACCATTCTCCTAATGATATGACCTTGTTGTTAATAACATCTCAATGTTCATGATAGGTAAACCACAATCATTTATTAACCAACAAGCTAGTATTATGAAGAGGCTTTACTAGGGACTCTAATTTAGTTTACAAATCACACAAGTATTAATGTTTCCTTGTTAATACTATTATAGCATGAATGTAAACATTTATCATAAACACAAAGATATAATAATAACTACATTTATTATTGCCTCTAGGGCATATCTCCAACAGTCTCCCTCTTGCACTAGAGTCAACTAATCTAGATTACATGGTAATATACCGAACACCCATGGCAGTTTGGTGTTGCTCATGTTTTGCCCTCGGGAGAGGTTTAGTCAACGGATCCGCCACATTCAGATTTGTGTGTACTTTGCAAATCTTTATGTCACCATCTTGGACATGTTCTCGAATAGCGTGAAAACGTAGCTTGATGTGCTTTAGCTTCTTGTGTGACCTTGGTTCTTGTGCATTGGCTATGGCGCCCATGTTATCACAGTAGATAGACATTGGGTCCAGCGCACTTGGAACCACACCGATGTAACACCCCGGTTCTGAAAAGACCGTGGCTTCTATGTGACATGCCAATCCCTGGATCGGTTCATTGGTGCACAATAGAATAAGATGAATAACATAGCAAAATATCCGTGTATCATGGATAACGATGATCCAGAGTACCATTATTACAATAAAAGCTTAGCACAAAGCTAGCTCAAATTATTCAGGTAGCAACATAAATAAAGTAAATCCTCCATTCTTCAAATTGCCCACAAGTGAACAAGTGCCGAGTGGAGTACCGTGGCCTATAACGATCAATCGAATCGGAATAACTGCAACATGAAACGTAGCAGCCCAAGGTCAATACATGGAATGTATGGCAAGTAGAGCTAGTAATGGAGACAATAGTACTAACATCTACATGCATATTTGGCAAGTGGAGCTGTGTCTGGCTTGCATTTGCAAATACATTTGTCCTACTTTCATAAATAGTTTTTGATTTTCTTTGAAAAGATCCCAATTAAGTTAACCCAACAATATTAAAGCAATTATGAAATTAGAATGAGCGATAAACATGTCATGGAATCAATATCAAGCAACTCAGTTGTCCATAACCGGGGACACGGCTAATCGATTAGATTATACACCATGCAGAGGTTTGTACACTTTACCCATGTGACGTGGCCAGCCCAGCTCGTACCATCACTCTCATTTTGGGTGATGATAGGGAGAAGTCCAAGAAGAGACTGTTCGGGAAGTAGCTCCTCAATCCCGACGCGCACCGGTCCAACCTACCAAAATTCTACATCTCTGGATACGCGGGTTCGAGTTACCACAACCTACTAAGTCCAACCAACCGCCCATTCCATTATTGGCACATGGTTTTACATGTAAGCTCCACAATAAAGAAGCCAATCATTCTCTCTTGATACCTGGGTGCCTTTCCGCAATGAAACCACCAAAAATTATCAATACCATCACACCCAGGAGATTTGTTGATTAAGTTGTTTTAGTTTTCACAAACCAATACTTTTAGAAACAAGTCTCAATGATGTAACCCAGCCCTCGTTCATCAAAGAATGGCTAAGCACATCTACCAACGGTGGTTCATCTACAAGGAAGGCCCTACCACATAATAGGACATAGCATAGCGATAGTATCATCCTACACATGCATCTACAAAATACAAGACAATGCATTGAAAATAGTAGGACGATATCATGATCAAAGTAGAATCTACTTGCCTTGGTTGTAGCGGTCGGAAGAACAATCCACACACGAGCAAGCGTTGCACTCGTCACAATCTACACGATACAATTGCAATCATAAACAAAAAATCCACAAGCATATGCAACAAATATGATGCATGAAGGTATGCAAGGCAAGTGAATTGGTGCTACAGCTGCACCACATAATCCTAATCAATAATACTACTGATTGCATGCATGGAAAATAGTTTTAGCGCAAGGAAAACTATTTAGGAAAAGGTAGCGCTCAAAACTAGAGCTAGAACTCAAATAATTCACTAACAGTAGTATACTGTTTGTAAAATCTTGGGAAAATTCTACCGCATAGGCATCGCTGATAGAAACAGTACCAAATGGAATTACTCAAAAAGGAATTATAAAACTCCCCGAGTAATTAAAACACTGCAGAAAGCCACTAGACAGTTTCTGCAGAATTTTTTACTGTAAGCCTATCTTTTTAATTCACGATGAGATTCCCCTCGTTCCACTGAATCCAGGGACATATCATACGAGATTTTTTGAGCTACGGATCTTTTTCTACGAATTTATTACTCCGAAAAGGCCACTAACTAGATTGATTAAACTGTACTAAACCTTGCTGCAAAAGCCTGAACCAAAGGTACAGCGAGATTCTACACGACTCACTGAATCTACACATATTTTATTTGCAATTTTTGGCCAAGCGGTTTAATTACTACGCAATTTACAAGATTCTACCGAAATCTGTCAACTAAAAGGATTAACGAATTAACTACCAATCGTGTACATTGATCTAAAAGCGCTCACGACTGGCGCTGATCGGCGTCGACTAGTCAATGCCGGAGTCTGACCGGTCAACGAACAATCTAAGCCGCCGATCTGAGATCTGACGGTGGCTGCAGTCTTACCGGAAACAAACGGCGAAACGGACGGCGGCGAGTTCCGGATGCATCATGGTGGGAGAATCAGTTGGCAATGCAACAACCAGGAAGAGAGTACACCTGGGAGGAGTTCAAGCAGACGTTCCGTGAATATCATGTTCCGGAGAGTGTTATGGAGTTGAAGCGGAGAGAATTTGAGGAGCTTGAGCAGGGATATACTAGTGTCATGAAGTATATCCCGGAGTTTAGTCAACTGTCTCGTTATGCTAAGGAGGATGTTAACACAGAGGAGAAGCGGAAGAAGCGTTTCCTGCGAGGGTTAATTGCATTTGTGAGAATGCACTTAAGGTTGGCTAATAAGCAAACTTATCAGCAGTTGTTGGATGCAGCAATTACTTCTGAAGATGACTACAAGAATGTCCAAGAGGATAGGAGGAAGAGAGCCAGGAAGGAAACCAAGAGAATTCAGGGAAGTAAACCTAAACCCAATCTGGAGTTCAAACCCCGGAACAAGGCCTATGGTAACAATAACAATAAAAATAATAAAGGCAGTGGTGGAAATCAATCCAATCCTAGAAGGAATGTTATTTGTAACAACTATGGAATTCCAGGGCATTTCTAGAGGAAATGCAAAATGTCGTGGTGGTTGCACGGTAGATGCCATGGGTAGGCTAAAGTATGGGGCCAATGGATGCTAGTGGGATCCGGAGATGGAAGATGTAGTGATTTCTACACTCAAATGACTAACATCAAGATCTTTCTTTCTCCTTACAAGAACTACAAGTGCTCCTTGAGCTGTTAGTAGGAAGAAGAAGACTAATATACGAGCCTTACAGCGTAGAGTGAATCGATACCCCCTCTGGATCCCGCGCCTCCCCTTATAAAGGGGTGCCTTGGCTCTTCTAGGGCTGACGTGGCAAGCATATTCGAGGAATATGCTTGTCCCAATATAGTAACTCGGCGACCTCCTTTCAGTCTTCCCCTTCTAATGACGGCAAGGTTCCATAGATCCCCACCTATGCGCCTCAGGCTCCATGACTGTCACCTCTGTGACCTCCTTCTGCCCTTTATAGGGGTTCGTAGCATGGAAAACAAAAAATTTCTACCGCATACAAACAAAAAAGCCAAGATCTATCTACTAGATTGTAGCAACGAGTCGATAGAATAACTCACCCTCGAAGATTCCAAAGTGTTTAACGAGAGCGGATTCTCGTGGGTGATGTAGTCATACTCTTGCCGATCTCAAGATCGTGTAGACGATCCTTCCGGCCAAGGCGTGCGCAAGCGCTTCATGATCGGTCACACGTTCGATACTCGATGAAGACCTTCCTCTCCCTTGTTCCAGCAGGCAGCGGAGGTTGTAGCACTCTCCTCGCGATTCCGGCAGCAGAACGGCGTGGTACCGAAAGTAGAGGGGAGATCTCGCAGGGCTTCGCCTTAAGCCAGAGTGAGTATGGTGGACTATGAGAGAGGCCTTGGCGATCTAGGGTTTAGAGGCACCAAGGAGAGAGGGCTAGGCCGCCGGCTAGGGCAAGGGAAAAGCCCCAAGTCGGCGGCTAGGGTTTGCCCTATGGCGGCGGCTGCTGCAAGAGGGGCCAGAGGCTAGGGCTAGGGTTTTAGTGGGGCAAGGTGTAGGTCTAGAGGGGCAGCCCTGCCCCTCCTTTTATAGGTGGGAGGGTGCGGCCAAGGGGGAGGGAGTCCTCCCCCAACTCGGCCTCCTTGGCCGGCGGTGGAGGGAGAGGAACTCCTCCCCAAGTATTTTTCCTACTCTCCCTCCACCAAGCAAACTTGCCGTTTGACTTTTCAAATTGGCGTTTGACTTTTCAAACTAGGATTTGATTTATCCCTTTATTTTTCTCAGCGATGACACCTACTACATGATGCAACCATTCCAACTTGTTACGACACATTCATCTACCCTTCCCCTCCGGAGTGCCGAACCTTCCGGAACCTTCTAGAAAATTCTCGATGAAAACACCGAAATCATTCTCCAACTCCGAAACAGGACTTTCCTTATATGAATCTTATTCTCCGGACCATTCCGGATCTCCTCGTGATATCCCGGATCCCATCCGAGACTCCGAACAACATTTGGTCTCTTACTCATCATTCCATAACTACTCAACAACATTGAATCCTATGTGTCTCCCTACGGTCGTCAATTATGCGGACATGATCGAGACACTTCTCCGAACAATAACCAATAGAGGAACTGAAATTCATATGGCTCCACATATTTCTACGATTACTTCGTGATCGAATGAACCACTTACATACGATACCAATTTCCCTTTGTCTCACGATAGTTTACTTATCCGAGGTTTTGATCGTCAGATCTCGCATACCTAGTTCAACCTCGTTACGGATAAGTACTCTTTTCTCGTTCCCGTGATATGTGATCCCTTGTGAGCCAGTCACATGCTTGCAAGCCAATTGGATGACATTCCACTGAGAGGGCCCAGAATATATCTATCCGTCATATGGATGGACAAATCCCACTCTTGATCCATGTGTCTCAACCCATACTTTCCGAACACTCAATGCCACCTTTATAACCACCCAGTTACGGTGTGGTGTTTGATGTCATCAAAGCATCCTTCCGGTGATGGTGATATGCATGATCTCATGGTCGAAGGAATTAGGTTACTATGTATCAGAAAGCATATAGCAATTGAACTATTAAAATGACTTGATCTTTATGCTACGCTTATCTATAGGAGTATGTCCATCATACCATTCTCCTAATGATATGATCTTGTTGTTAATAACATCTCAATGTTCATGATAGGGAAACCACAATCATTTATTAACCAACAAGCTAGTATTATGAAGAGGCTTTACTAGGGACTCTAATTTAGTTTACAAATCACAAAAGTATTAATGTTTCCTTGTTAATACTATTATAGCATGAATGTAATCATTTATCATAAACACAAAGATATAATAATAACTACATTTATTATAGCGAGTCTTTCTGACTTCAAGAATTCAAGGTCGTTACCTTTTGCATCAGCCCCTGAACCAATGGATGCATAGGATTGGTTAGCAGATACAGAGAGAAAGCTAAAGACTGTAGGTTGCAATGATGAGGAGAAATTGAGGTATGCAACTCATCTTCTGACTGGACCTGCAGCATCATGGTGGGATAATCAGTTGGCCATGCAACAACCAGGAAGAGAGTACAACTGGGAGGAGTTCAAGCAGAGGTTCCGTGAATATCATGTTCCTGAGAGTGTTATGGAGTTGTAGCAGAGAGAATTTGAGGAACTTCAGCAGGGATATACTAGTGTCATGAAGTATATCCCGGAGTTTAGTCAACTGTCTTGTTATGCTAAGGAGGATGTTAAAACAGAGGAGAAGCGGAAGAAGCGTTTCCTGCGAGGGTTAAATCCATTTGTGAGAATGCACTTAAGGTTGGCTAATAAGCAAACTTATCAGCAGTTGTTGGATGCAGCAATTACTTCTGAAGATGACTACAAGAATGTCCAAGAGGATAGGAGGAAGAGAGTCAAGAAGGAAACCAAGAGAATTCAGGGAAGTAAACCTAAACCCAATCTGGAGTTCAAACCCCGGAACAAGGCCTATGGTAACAATAACAATAACAATAATAAAGTAAGTGGTGGAAATCAATCCAATCCTAGAAGGAATGTTATTTGTAACAACTGTGGAATTCCAGGGCATTTCTAGAGGAAATGCAAAATGTCGTGGTGGTTGCACGGCAGATGCCATGGGTAGGCTAAAGTATGGGGCCAATGGATGCTAGAGGGATCCGGGAAGGGAAGATGTAGTGATTTCTACACTCAAATGACTAACATCAAGATCTTTCTTTCTCCTTACAAGAACTACAAGTGCTCCTTGAGCTGTTAGTAGGAAGAAGAAGACTAATATACGAGCCTTACAACGTAGAGTGAATCGATACCCCCTCTGGATCCCGCGCCTCCCCTTATAAAGGGGTGCCTTGGCTCCTCTAGGGCTGACGTGGCAAGCATATTCGAGGAATATGCTTGTCCCAATATAGTAACTCGGCGACCTCCTTTCAGTGCCCCACTTCTAATGACGGCAAGGTTCCAGAGAACCCCACCTGTGCGCCTCGGGCTCCATGACTGTCACCTCCGTGACCTCCTTCTGCCCTTCTGCTGCTCTGCTCCTTGTCCTTTGTGCTTGGCCCTGTTCAGATTCTTCCTAGCCCGTGACTTTGTTTTGACTATTGGCACCTCCTTCTCCTGCAAGCTTCAGGTTATTAGGCCCTATCTCGCATAACTCGGCTCAGCCTTCACCTGTATTCAATTTATTCGGGCTCACCCGGCCGACTTAACTCGTATGTCGGCCGGGTAAGGTATTGCTCCTTCCGTAGGTGTCATGGCCGTGCTTATCTCGACCGAGTTTTACATGACTCGGCCGATATAAATAGTAACTCGGCATAATACTAGGGAGATTCCTTTTATCTTCCCCTGTCTTGATCCTATCCGGGGTCACCTCCCCAACACAAAAAGCCTGTAGTGATCTGTAACAGCCCAAGTCTGAATATATGTATATAATGTTAAAGCATGGCATGCATCAGTTGAAATCAACACAAAATTTGCATGTGAGCAGGTGTTAAAATAAATGCAAACACTAAAACCCTAACCTTTCCCCTCTCTTTGAAACAATTCAAATGTTTTAAATTTTGAAAAATTACTAAAACATTGGAGCCCAAATGTACTAGAAGGGCCCCTACAATATTTTATACATTTCATAAAAGTCCCTAGTATTTTTGAAATGGATCAAAATAGTTTGAAATTGAAATTACAAAGAGGAAAGCAAAAGAGAAATAGAAAAACTTATATAAATAAAAAAATCGCAGCAACAGCTTCCAAGGCCGCAGCCCACTCCCTCTTCCCTCTCTACAAGCTTTGCCACGGCCCAACCTCGGCCCAAGCAGCCCAGCACCTGGCCCGGTACCGCTTCACCACTGCTTCATCGTCTTCCACCTCTCAGGCAGGCTCCTCTCTGTTGTCGGCGTCACCATCGATCCGTGCCTCCCCTCACCCAGTTGAGCACGCCACCAGAACCGCCTTGCTCCCCTGATTCGACCCGTCAAAGGAATCGAGCCCGGGTGCTCGCAATCGTCGGCCGTGACTCCATCTTCCCTGAGCCCGACGCTCGCCGTCGTGGCCATTGCCGCCGTTCGAGACCTCGCCTCGGCTCACCGTCATCACCAACTGCTTCGGGGTGAGCCTCTAGTGTCCTAGGCATCCTTCGCTTGTTATCTAGCTCGCTGTAACCGCCGCTCGCTGTTGACCTGCAAGCGCCGCCACCGCCGCTCGCAGTAGCTGCTGCTCCGGCGACCCAATCGGAGCGGTGCCGCCCTTGTTAAGTTCGCTATGCCGCCCTGGTTCTAACGCGCGCGTCCTCACTAGCCTGCTCGCCCCCTAGCTCCTCCAACCGCCACCGTTTGGCCGCTCTCTGGCGATGTCCGCGTGGCGCCTGCGTGGCATGCCCGCGTGGACCAGGCCCACCCGTCAGTGGCAGTGTGTAGCCCTAGCCTGATTGAAAAATGACCCTGAACCATTTTGCCTGCGTGGAGGCTGAGGTGGCACATGGCCCCTCTGTCAGCCACTGTGGGTTTGCTTTGCCCCGGTGTAAAAAGTAATTTCCTTTTTTGTTTTAATTTCAGAAATTATTATAAACTTGTAAATTCAATATCTAATTATTTTTAAATCAAAAAAATACAAATAATATATCAAAATGTTCATAAAAATGAGAGCTATCCAATAGAGCTATAACCATGAATTGTTAAGCAACTTACATGACTAGTTTAATTAGAAGAACATAGTAACCCCTCATAGGTGATTCCGGAGTTTCCCCGAATTAGGGTTTTCAACCCTCTGAACCCCGTTCAAGTTGTCAAGAATGCCTTAGGTTTTCATTTCAATGCAAGTTAACTTGTCATATCATCCATATTGATTGAGCATTGCACATGTCATGTATTGAATGTTGCTTCCTCCTTTCCGGTATTTGGATCTTCGCGATAGGATCCGAACCCGAAGTTGAAGTCAACAACACCGACGATCCATACATCTCTTCTGACGGACAAGGCAAGCGTAGACTCTCATTTTGAACCTACTTTTATAAAGTATATGTAAGGTTCCCAACCTTTAATAAGGTATAGATCCCTGTGTTTACAATGCTAGTCCCTGGATCAATAGCTAGCATCCATAGTTAAGATGTAATATCAAGAAAAGAAAGGTCATAATACAACTTTATAACCAGGAATAAAATAATTCATTACATCTTACATAGCTCATTTGGCTATCTCATTACAATGCAGCAAAATATAACAATAGCATGGCGTCCTTCATCTTCAAAGTGCCATAGGCAGTCATGTTGGTTGTAGACTTGTAATCCTAATCAATAAACTTCACTAACATCAAACAAACCTGCAACATAATAAGTTGCAGCCACAAGGGTCAATACATTTGAATTGTATTGGCAAGTTTCACTACTATGTAGAAATAAGTGGATCCTATCATTACATGCATATTTGGCTAAGTGGGGTTAGGCTCATTTGCAGAAAGCAATATAGTTTTATCCTATCTTTTCAAAATAGTTTTGATCTTTGTCAAATCTTTCTAAACTCCTTGGAAAACTCCAAGTGCTTCTAATCCCTTGTTGTCACCATCAAGTTTCAACTTTGAGAAATTTGAATGTCGAGATCTTCCATAGCTTCAGGCCTTAGTTGCTCAGTATTGTCCATAACCGGGGACACGACTAAGTACTTATAATTTGATCTTCTGCAGAAGTTGTACACTTTACCCACATGACACAATCTCGTCTTGTTGCCACCAATGGCCGCTGGATAAATACTCACCAAGATGGAGTACTGGCAGATCGAGAATGTGACAAAGTCTTTCCATAGGAGTCCTCCCAATACACAATGCTAGCTTGTCAACCAGGCACCAATGTAGGGATAAATTTCCCTTACACAATTCTAGTTAACCTGAAGATGCCAATGCATGGGTCTTCCACTATGTAGTTGACTAATCTAGAGCCCATTTAGCATGTGGTTGTACACGGAAACCACTGTACGAGAAACATGTTCAATCTATAAGTCCCTAGGTGGTTTTCTTCTAGTGCACATACAAAAAGAGATAGCCATATAAATATGGTTCCTTTTGTTGCCACCTTGTCCAATCTTGAGTATCCTTGTCCACCCAGGTGGTTCATGGAGTACTTGTTTTATTATATAAAACTTATATCTTTTCAACTCTTCATATAATCATAACATGTATCCCATCCCAAATATATAGCAGGGCTAAGCATTCTACAACTACAATATTTTCACTAAGTAATATATAAGGGTATCCTATTAGGATTTAGCATAGCATAAAATATAGTAGTTCTTATCATGCATGTTTCAAAAATCCACTAAGTGTAATGAAAATAGTAGGACTTGGATGATAGTGTCACTTGCCTTTTTAGTAGAGAATGTTGGTTCACTTCTTGATCTTGAAAATATCACACTGTTCTAACTTCACTACAAATCAATCAAGCAAACACAAATTCAACTAGCATCCAAACCATTTCTCACACATAAAATAACAAAAACAAGGTCATGCATGCAAGCATGCAAAAGATAGTTTTATTTGCAAAAGTGGTTTCTACTAGGCTCTAAACATTATAAAGTTCAAAGTGGTCATTTACTAAAGTGGTAAAACCATTTGTAAAAGGTTTCATCTCATAAACCAAATATTTTGATAAGGTGATATTTTATGTAGTTGAAAATATCTTTTATCGAAGTAATGATTTTATATTGTTCATCAAATAAGTTGTTAATTCACAAAACTTGGTTTTTAGGGTCAGAAGGTTTGAATAAAATAATTTCCCAAAGGTTTCACTCAAAAATCATTTCTAAATCATAATCAATATTTTTATTTGACTAGACATGAGCTAATTCAATTATTTATTCCTTATCTTCACAAAATACATTTTTAAATCCACAAGTTGGTTCCTATGGTCAGTAGGTTCACAACAATCCATTTTTCAAAGATTTCATCCTAAAAATATAACTAGAACAATTTTTATATTCAAAATAAGCCTGCACAAGTTTCTGCAATTTCAACCAATTTTTCAGACGCAAATCATTATACAAAGTGCATGGTTGCAAAGTACTTGTTCTGCTGAATCCATTGATATAAAATTTGCAAAATTTGGACGTGTAGAACTAAAGTTATGTATTTTACAAGTTTGCAATTCAAATAGATTCTATTTTCTGGTTTTAACAAAACCTTGTCCACGTGGCTCGATCTTATTGGCCGGTACCGCTTCATGCGGATCACGCACTGAGGATCGTTGGATCTAATTTAAAACGCACGGCTCTGATGAAAACATACCCTTTCGATTAAATCTAATCCTAGCCGTAAGATCAAGATCTAACGTGCACTGTGCCTCTGACCATTGCCTGGCGGCGCTAGCGGCGGCTGGCGGCGGTAGACGCTCGGGAGGTGAGCTTGCCGACGATGCAGGAAGCGAGGGAGAGGGGGAAATGGCTTACAGCGTTCGCGTGGTCGTGGTGAAGCTCGAGGTTCTGTCGGCTTGGCGAGGGGCGCTCAGGAACGGAGGGGATTGCTCGTCGGAGATGGCGTCGGCGTCGGGTGGCTCTGGATGTCGACGGGGACGGAGCTGCAGGTCACCCTAAGGCAAGCGGAGCATACAGTTAGACGTGGGCGAGTGCGAAGATGATAGGAGCATCAACGGAAAGGCTCGGTCTGGTCGGAGCTTACCGGGGGAGCTCGACGGAGACGAGACAGACGATGGCGGAGCTTAGGTGATGACGAAGCCGAGGCTGCGGGGCACGCGCGGGCTATCTAGCTGCACTGGAAGATGCGCCAGGAGGTGGGGATCATGTCTGCCTGCAGTGGGAGGCGAGGGGCGGCTGTGGTTTGCCGTATTTGGCCAGAATCCTCGTCAGAAACAGAGAGGAGACAGGGGCGATTAAGTACGCGTGGTTGCAGGGGGAGTGATGGCTGCTGTAACGCGAATTGATCGCCGGAGTTAATGGCAGAAACGGCGTGGGGGACTTGGTCGCGGGTGAGAATGACGACGTGCTGGCGTGGGGCCGTGCTGACATTGAGAGAGAGAGAGAGGGGAAGATGGGGCCACTTGTCTGCGTCTCAGCGGGTGTGTTTTTCAGTAAAAACGGTTCACCGCGGGGGAGAGATGGTGGGCTGCGCTGCTGGGCTTGTTGGGCCTGTTGGGTTGGGTTGAGTTTGTTTCATTTTTTTTATACAGAATACTTTTTCTTTTTCTATTTGAATTTCTGTTTTGATTTTCAAACAAAAAACTCAAACTCCAAAACAAATCAAACCACCACCAAACTTTAGGTATAGATTAATTATGTTTAACAACATAAACCAAAGTCAAAATTAAAATAATACTTTTATTCTTTTAGGATCTATTTAATAATTAAATAAACAGACCTTAGTCTTTAATTCAAATAAGATTAAATTTATTTAAAAACTCTATTTGAAATCTAAACCAATCCAAAACCTTTTCATTAGGTTTCATTTGAAAAACAAAAACACTTGGAAATATTATTTAAAATACATTAACAAGGTTTTAGTGTATATTTAAAATGGAAAAGCCTTTACTTTAATAAAATTTGATATTAATAAATCCTCATGGTTTTATTTAAATAAACCTTTACTATTTTTATCAAACAAAATATTTTATTTCAAAAGCTTGGCCAAGATTTAATTTGGCTCTATAAAATAATCCTTATTTATAATTCTACATTTGCTTTTGAAAATCAAATCTTTTTATTTAAAGATCCAAAAATAGTAATTCCAACTATCATAATTTTATTTATTATTTGTTTATCTTTTTAAATCCCTTTAGGATTTTATTTGATCAAAATAGGTTTTGATGTTTCCATTTGGGATCAAAAAGTTTCTTCTCACCCTAAATTTCAACAATTGTTTATTTTGTTTATTTATTTTTCACATTTCAAAATTTGGAAAATTTTGGGATGTGACAGTATATTACTTTCTCGCCATGATGCACATGATTCCAATGTGGTCTTTTGTCAGTAGTTAGGGTTACCTATCTGCTGCATAATTTCCCTGTTGTAGACTTATACTCCCGATCCACTTCTCCTAGCATACCTAGGTTTGGCATCTGAGCGTTGCTAGAGCTTCTAAGATCGACAGCTTAGCCATGCATAGTATCAACGTATGATCTATCTGAACGATGAATCAGAGGTGTCGGAGAATCTAGAAAGGCAGGATTTGGTGACATTCTCTAAGGAGTTAACTAAATATGCTAAGGCTGGTATGGGAGGCCATGTTGGGTGTGGTTTTTGTAGTCCCATGCTCGCCACCAATAGGAACTGAGTTCTTACCTTTGCAACCAAGACGAGCGTGCAACCACACGGGGCCTGTATAACCTCATGACTGACTAACTTTCCTAGTAGATTCCATGAGTCACATAGTTCGGGCGTTCCATTCGACATATGCATAGAAAATCTTTTGAAAGATTTGCCGGGTGAAGTTGGTGCATTCATAACAGGTAGGGAAGCGTGGACTGGGTTGCTTGGGGTAGATAGCGCCCCTGGTAAACCAACCTCGCCTCACATCTTTAAGTACCGACTTCGGGATTTGACTCGTTACGGCGGAATCATACTTATTGCGTGACTCATGGTCTCGGCGAAAGAAAGGTAAAGTTCGTGGTCAACCACCCTCTGCCAGCCTTCCAAGGAAGCGGGATAATAATTTGGAATTAAGAGTCGGTTGGTGCGTGTGGGTAAAGTTGTACACCCCTGCAGGGTTAAATCTTTTTGAAAAGCCGTGTTCACGGTTATAAACGACTTGGCGACGGGACTTAAGATCATAAATAACATTAACCACTGTAAAACTTGCTGATCTACGTGTGCTTAAGGATGCTTCCTCTGGGTCGAAGGGGTGATCCTAGATAGGAGGTTCTGATGAAGCTGGTGGTAACCAAGATGTGATGAACAAGATGGAGAAGTCGCTATCTTATCCCTTTTAAAAGATTCTGTGTAGATGAGCCTCTTCTCTCTCTTGTTTACAAATAAAGATTGCTTTCCGCAAAAGAAAATCCAGTGAAAGCCTTTCTAGCCAGAGCATGTAGATACTAGGTTATTTAAGTCTTGCGGAGTACATTCTCATACTCAGCCTTGCGCCATTGTTGTTTTTCTACAGAGGATCTGGTTGCAACTGAAGGTGGCTTCTACATTGACATCGACGAGTAGTTGGGGGACCCAGGTAGCAGCCTGAGGACTATAGGATGGACATCGCTTTTGTTTATGGCCTCTTAGGCCTTTTGCTAAGTTGTTGTGTAGAACAACATAATTTTCTTTCGCTATGTGATGTAATGTTGGGTCTATGACCTCTGGTTTGTAATAACTCTAATATCTTACTCTATTAAGAGTTTAAATGTAGAGGTCCCAACCTTTAATAAGGTAGAGATCCCTGTGTTTACAATTCTAGTCCCTGGATCAATAGCTAGCATCCACAGTTAAGATGTAATATCAAGAAACAAAGGTCATAATACAACTTGATAACCAGGAATAAAATAATTCATTACATCTTACATAGGTCATTTGGATATCACATTACAATGTAGCAAAAAATCTATAGCATGGAGTCCTTCATCTTCAAAGTGCCACAGGCAATCATGTTGGTTGCAGCCTTGTAATCCTATTCAACACACTTCACTAACATCAAACAAACCTGCAACATAATAAGTTGTAGCCACAAGGGTCAATACATTTGAATTGTATTGGCAAGTTTCACTATTATGTAGAAGTAAGTGGATCCTATCATTACATGCATATTTTGCTAAGTAGGTTTAGGCTCTTTTGCAGAAAGCAGTATAGTTTTATCCTATCTTTTCAAAATAGTTTTGATCTTTTGTCAAATCTTTCTGAACTCCTTGGAAAACTCCAAGTGCTTGAAATCCCTTGTTGACACCATCAAGTTTTACTTTGAGAAATTGGAATGTCGAGATCTTCCATAGCTTCAGGCCTTAGTTGCTCAGAGTTGTCCGTAACCGGGGACACGGCTAAGTACTTAGAATTTGATCTTCTGCAGAAGTTTTACACTTTACCCACATGACACAATCTCATCTTGATGCCACCAAAGTCACTGGATAAGTACTCACCAAGATGGAGTACTGGCAGATTGAGAATGTGACAAAGTCTTTCCATAGGAGTCCTCCCAATACACAATGCTAGCTTGTCTTCCAGGCACCAATGTAGGGTTTCAAGTTCCCTAGCACTATTCTAGTTAACCTGAAGATGCCAATGCATGGGTCTTCCACTATGTAATTGACTAAGCCAGAGCCCATTTAGCATGTGGCTGTACACGGAAGCCACTATACGAGAAACATGTTCAATCTCTATGTCCCTGGGTGGTTTTCTTCTAGTGCACAACAAAAAGAGATTGCCATATAAACATGGTTCCTTTTGTTGCCACCTTGTCCAACCTTGAGTATCCTTGTCCACCCAGGTGGTTCATTGAGTACTTGTTTTATTATATAAATCTTATAACTTTTCAACTCTTCATATAAATCATAACATGTATCCCATCCCAATATATAGCTGGGCTAAGCATACTACAACTACAATGGTTCCACTAAGGAATATATAAGGGTATCCTATTAGGATTTAGCATAGCATAAAATATAGAAATCATTATCATGCATGTTTCAAAAATCCACTAAGTATGATGAAAATAATAGGACTTGGATGATAGTGTCACTTGCCTTTTTGGTAGAGAATGTTGGTTCACTTCTTGATCTTCCTAATATCACACTCTTCTAACTCCACTACAAATCAATCAAGCAAACATAGATTCAACTAGCATTCCAACCAATATTCAAACAATTCATCACACATAAAATAATAGAAACAAAGTCATGCATGCAAGCATGCAAAAGATAGTTTTATTTGCAAAGGTGTTTTCTACTAGGATCTAAACATTATAAGGTTCAAAGTGGTCATTTACTAAAGTGGTAAAACCATTTGCAAAAGGTTTTATCTATAAACCATTTTTAAATCAAATCATTATTTTACATGGTTGAAAATGTTTTTAGCAAAGCAATATCATTTAAAGGGTTCACCCAATATGTTTTAATTCTCAAAACTTGGTGTTTAGGGTCAGAAGGTGTTAATCAAAACATTTCCCAAAGGTTTCACTCAAAAATCATTTCTAAAACAAAAACAATATTTTTATTTGACTAGAAATGTGCTAATTCAAATATTTATTCCTAAACTTCACATAATACATTTTAAATCCATAAGTTGGTTCCTAGGGTCAGTAGGTTTACAAAAAACCATTTTTCAAAGATTTCACATTAAAATTATATCTAGAACAATTTTTATATTCAAAATAAGCCTAAACATGTTTCTGCAAATTCAAACAATTTTGCAGAAGCAAATCATTAAACAAAGTGCATGGTTGCAAAGTACTTGTTCTTCTGAATCCATTGATATAAAATTTGCAAAATTTGGACGTGTAGAACTAAAGTTATGAATTTTACAAGTTTGGATATAAATCAGATTCAGAATTTTGTTTTAAATCAAACCAGTGCCACGCGGCGCAATATTATTGGCCGGTACCGCTTCGGGTGGATCGGCCTCCGTGGATCGTTGGATCTAACTTAAAACTAATGGATCAGATGGGCGTGTACCCCTTCGTCTAGTTCTAATCGCAGCCAGACACTTTGCATCTAACGGTTCACAGCAGCTCGACCATGATCTGGCGGCGGCAAGCATGATCGGTGGCGACGTCAGATGCGGTGGTGCAGTACAGGAAGCAAGGGGAGAAGCGGAGGTGCTCACCGTGCTCGCGAGGTCGAGGTGAAGCTCAAGGTGGCGCTGGCTTGGCGAGGGGTGCTCAGGGACGGCGACGATTGCTCGTCGGAGTGGGTGGCGGCGTCAGGCGGCTTTGGAGGTCGTCGAGGGCGACGCTGCAGTTCACCCCAGGGCAAAACAAAGGCGTGTTTAGACGCAGGCGAGTGTGGCGAGTGTAGGAGTGTCATCGGGAAGGAGAGGGGAGGACGGCTACTTACGGGTATACTTCGCCGGAGCGTCAGCAGACGGCGGTGGCGCTCAAATGATGTCGAAGCCGAGGCGGTGGGGCACTCGCGGGCGAGTTCGAGGCACTGGCAGATGCGCCTGGGGGTGGAGAACAAACTCGTGTGTAGTGGGAGGCAAGAGGTGGCGGAATGTGGCCGGAATTTCTCGAGTAGCTCGTCGGAGACGGCGGTGGTTGAGCTCAAAATCGGAGCAGCCTAGGGGCAGAGGGGAGGCGCTGTTTGGGGGGAAAGGTAGAGGAGGCGTGGGCGGTTTTGTACGCGTGGTCAGGGGCGAGAATAACGCCGGCAGTAACTCGCATTCATCGCCGCATTCAAAGGCAGCAACGGCGAGGAAGAACCACTAGAGGAAAAAGGGCTATCCGTTCGCGACCCCTCGGAGCATTAGTCCCGGTTGCGCCACCAACCGGGACTAATGCTGGCACGTGTCCCCGTTGAGCGCACGGGCCAGCATCGTCGGTTGGAGCCACCAACCGACTAAAGGTTTGGCCACACCACGGCGGCAGACGCACCTTTAGTCCCGCTTGTCGCTCCAACCGACTAAAGACCGCCTCTATAAATGCACGCCACCCTCCGCCTCCACTCGTTTTTTTCAATGGTGGAAGGTGTGAGGGTGTGCTAGTTTTTCTCATGCATGCATTGAAGGTGTTTGTTGAAATGTTTGAGTGAATAATCCCTGAATTTCTCATAGAACAAAAATATAGAAGGTGTCCGAGACGCACTTCAGCTTTCTCCTCTTTATTTCCTCGATCGAGGTTAGCAATCTTATCTTTTCTAGGTCATTGATACAATTCATGTGTCGGTGTGAATTGGTTATTTCACTATTTATGATGTCCTATTTTTGATAAACTTACTTATATGATGCGTATGAACGGTCGGGAATGGATGTACGTGACGCGGTAGCCGGGTATATCAAAGGCGTGGATAAATTTATCGATGTGGCTACGGCAAACAAAGAGAATGGACTTATACGTTGTCCATGTGTTCAATGTCGGAACAACAAGGAGTACTCTTCCTCGAAAATCATTCGCGGCCACCTGATTATGAAAGGTTTCATGCCCAACTATAATTGCTTGACCAAGCACGTGGAAAGAGGGGTTATGATGGAAGATGGTGAAGAAGATGATGATAACAACTATCATCATATGTTTCCTGAATACAGTGATACTGCAATGGAAGACAATGGAGAGGAAAGAGGTGAAGAACGGGCATCAGATGAGCCGGCTGATGAACTTGGTAGGGTCATTTCTGATGCAAAGCGAGATTGTGAAACAGAAAATGAGAAGTTGAAGTTAGAGGGCATGTTAGAAGATCACAAGAAATTGTTGTACCCAAATTGTGAAGATGGCAGCACAAAGCTCGATACCACACTGGAATTGTTGCGATGGAAGGCAGAGTGTGGTCTAACTGACTCCTCATTTGAAAAGATGCTAAAAATAATGAAGCCGAAGTTACCAAAACATAACGAACTTCCCGAGAGTACCTACGAAGCAAAGAAGACTCTCCGTCCTCCGGGATTAGATGTGCAAAGATACATGCATGCATTAATGATCGCATCCTCTACATGTAAGGAGTATGAGAATTTAGATAAATGCCGGTATGCAATGCGCTATGATATAAGATCGCACGAGATGACTCGGTGATGTTGAGGGAGAGCCTCCTAAGAGGGTTCCGCTAAGGTTATGTGGTATGCTCCTATAATACCAAGGTTGAAACGCATGTTCGTAAACAAAGAGCATGCCAGGTTGTTGCGATGGCACAAAGAAGACCGTAAGAAAGACGGGAAGTTGAGACACCTCACGATGGGTCACAAAGGAGAAAAATCGAGAGAGACTTCCTGCACTTTGCGGTGACGAAGGAACTTATGGTTTGGTCTAAGTACGGATGGCATGAATCCTTTTGGAGAGCAAATAGCCATAGCACCTGCCCGTGACTCTATGTATCTACAACCTGCCTCCTTGGTTGTGCATGAAGCGAAGTTCATTATGATGCCAAGCTCATCCAAGGCCCAAGCAACCGGCAACGACATTGATGTGTACCTTAGGCCATTAGTTGAAGAACTCTACAGCTTGTGGGGCAAACCAGTGTACGTATGGGATGAGAACAAACAGAGCCATTTAATCTACGAGGGTTGTTATTCAGAACCATCAATGATCGACCTGCTCTTAGTAACCTTTCGTGATGTATAAACAAAGGATATAAGGCATGCACCCACTGCTTAGATAAGACCGAAGGTACATATTTGCATAAATGCAAGAAGGTTGTGTACTGGCGAATCGACGATTTCTTCCGACCAATCATCCGTAAGAAAGAAAGGCAAGCATTTCAAAGGTGAGGCAGATCACCTAAGAAGCCCGAACTCCCCGCCGGTGATGATGTATTTGGTATGGTCAAAGACATAGAAGTAATCTTTGGAAAGGGTCCCACGGTCAATCGCCTCAACGACGCCGCTACAAGACACGCACCCATGTGGAAGAAGAAATCTATATTTTGGGAGCTGCCATATTGAAAGTCCTGCGTGTCCGCTTCTTCAATCGACATGATGCACGTGATTTAAGAATCTCTCGTGAACCTACTAAGATTCCTAGGCGTGTATGGGAAGACAAAAGATACACCAAGCACGGAGGACCAACATATTATGAAAGACCCAAAGAACATGCATACAGATAAAAGACGGATAAAGGCGCCACTTAAGTGTGCGTAGCTATGCTCTTACCAAAGTAGAAGGAAATCTTTTTGAAGTCCTTTACGGATCAAGGTGCCGCCGGCTTCTCATCTAATATAAAGGGATAATAAATATGGCGTAGAAAGTTCCAAAACCTGAAGTCTCATGACTATCACGTGATTATGACGCAGCTTGCCGCTTGCATTGAGGGGCTTCACCGAAAATGTTCGAGTACCCATTGTGAAGCTGTGTGCATTCCTCAATGCAATATCTCGAAGGTAATCAATCCAGATATTCTCCAAGGTTACGTATGATGTGGTACAATGTCTTGTTAGTTTTGAATTGGTGTTCCCACCATCCTTCTTCAATATTATGACGATCTCCGGTTCATCTAGTGGAAGAGATTGCCATTCTCGGTCCGATTTCTACACAATATGTTCCCTTTGAGAGGTTCATGGGAGTCTTAAAGAAATATGTTCATAACCGCTAGACTGTAAGGAAGCATCTCCAAGGGATATGGAACAGAGGAGGTCATTGAGTTTTGTGTTGACTTTATTCGACCTTAAGCCGATTGGTGTTTCGACTCATGGCATGAGGGAAGACTATGGAAAAGGCACTGGGAAAGAAAGCAATTATATGTAGGGACGGGATTCTTTCACTAAAGCACACTACATAGTTCTACATAATTCCACCTTGGCAGCTCAGATATCGAGGAACACAAGAATATTGTATGCTCCAAAACCCGGGAAGCTCGAATCATGGATTACGATGAACACATGAAGTCTTTCGGTTGGATGCGACACATCTCTTGAATGACACCACCGTTGGAGATCAGCTATACTTGTTGGTCAGCACACCATCTTCATCAGTATTGAATTTCCAAGGGTACGAAATAAATGGGAATACATTCTACACGATCGCCCAAGATAAAAAGAGCACCAACCAAAATAGTGGTGTCCGGATGCAATAGACGAGAATGGACAAAAGGACACATATTATGGTTACATAGAGGAGATATGGGAACTAGACTATGGAGTCTCTTTTAAGGTCCCTTTGTTTCACGCAAATGGGTCAACTGAATGGGGAAGGGTAAAGATAGACCAGTTGTACGGAATGACAACAAGGATCTCAACAATCTTGGTTATAGAGATGAACCATTCGTCTAGCCAATGATGTGTCTCGTGTTTTCTATGTGAAGGACATGTCCTCCGCATCAAAAAAGAAAAAATATGCAAACGAATACATCATATCATGAGCCAAAGCGTCACATAGTTCTTTAGGAAAAGAAACATCGTGGGAATCGAGGACAAGATGTATATGTCAAGATTATAATAAGTTTGATGAAATTCCCTTCACAAAGGAAAACCCACCCAAGCATTCCGTTAAGTAAAGAAGATGCTCCATGGTTACGTCTCAAGGTCATAAGGAATGACATATGCCAAGAAGTTCATGCTCATATTATGTAACTCTAGTTCATGTCTTTCGCGGTTTGTGGCTTGACCAAGGATATCTTTCACGGTTTGTGGCCTTTAGTCCCGGTTTTGTAGTCTCGCTTTTAATATTAATAAATGTCTTACAGCTTGTAACTTCACTAACTAGATCAATACGCCTTGAGCTAACTAATTTCACATATTAGGAGTGCCTCTATGACCAGTTCTTCGGAGATGCCGAGGACCGGGCCCGCTTAGATCTCCTCGAAATCGGCCGCAGGTGTCCCCGCTCGAAAACCATCTTGCAGCTTGTAACTTCACTAAGTAGATCAATACACCTCGAGCTAACTAATTTCACATATTAGAGTGCCTCTATGACCAGTTTCTGAGATGCAAGGATCGGGCTCCGTCGATCTCCTCGAAACTGGCCGCAGTGGTGTCCTCGCTAAACCATCTTGCAGCTTGTAACGCCACTAACTAGATCAATACGCCGCCTCGAGCTAACTAATTTCACATATTAGGAGTGCCTCTATGACCAGTTTCTGGAGATGCCGAGGATCGGGCTCCGCAGATCTCCTCGAATCGCCGTAGTGGTGTCCTACTCTAAAACCATCTTGGAGATGCCTCAAACTGGTGGAGGACTGACTCACAAGGATGCATAATTATAGTACAAGCAGCTCGGCATAATGTCGACACTCACGACATAATGTCGACACTCACCCCTATTATTAGTGTCGATTATTTTAGTCGGTTGGTGTCTCCAACGACTAAAGGTTCATCTTTAGTCCCGGTTGGTGACACCATCCGGACAAGGTAACGCACGACATAATGTCGACACTCACCCCTATTATTAGTGTTGCCTGCCC
Source organism: Avena longiglumis (assembly GCA_030063025.1). NCBI lineage: Eukaryota > Viridiplantae > Streptophyta > Magnoliopsida > Poales > Poaceae > Avena > Avena longiglumis. Next base: position 107,975,671 of record CP125974.1, read on the forward strand.
ACTGCCCGCATCCTTCAACGTTGGTTTCTCCAACCGGACTAAATATGAAACCTCTCTTTATATAGGCATTTACCTCTATTTATTAGGTAACACTCAAGACATTTATTAATATAAAAACCGACAAACCGGACTAGCTAACACTCGGACTAAAGCCACCCCTTTAGTCATAATCATGCCTAGTCCTATAGTACGCAGCCTCGTGGTCTTCATCGCCGTCATCATCATCGTTATCACACCGCCACTCGGGATCCTCACCATCCATGGCATATACCAGGGCCATTCCAGCCTCGGATTCACGGCGGCGGGTGGGAGAGGGGTCTCCTAGAAGACGGCGTTGCCATCACCGGGATGTTGTGGGCCCGTATGGTGGACTCGTGGGCACCGAGGCGAGGATGGTCTCCCCGATGTAGCGCATCACTGATGATAGTACGTTCGCCCACCATGCATTTACGTCCGGCTTCATGGTTCACCCATGGGCCATCACCCTCATACCGGCGAGCTCCCTTCCGCCTATTAGCGAAGAAGGCATTCCAGTGTCGAGTTGCCGGGATCCCACTGGGATCCATCCGCTCCGGCGTGAGCTCGTAGTAGAAGTGGTTTGTGATGGTCATCGTGCGGAACCTTGAGGGAGGAGGGACAGAACCCTCCTCAAGGCCAAAGATCCGGCCGACGGGCAGGCAGTCTTACGGACAAGGTTAGTTGAGGCGCCAGCTGGCTCCACGAGGGTCGAATGGCCTAGTAGGCGCTGTCCATTGTTCTTAGAGAGGAAGGTGGATGTGGATAGCCATGACACGATCACCCTAAATATAGAGGAAAGGGCGGAAAACTTGGCGTGAAGCTTTGGGAAATGGCGAGAATATCTTTAGTCCCTTAGTGACTACATCCGGACTAAAAGCTCTAGTAGAAAGGAAAGGGCGGAAAACTTGGGAAGAGGTGGAAATGGCGGAAAATATTTTTAGTCCCGTTGTGACTACATCCGGAGTAAATGTGTGCCAACAATGATCATGTTTCAAAAAACCTTCACAAAATGACCTATCATGTTCGAGGTTTCATGGCTTTTTGGTCCAAATGACCGATGTTATGTCAATCACGGCATAGTTTGTGATGTTGTGCCCATATTATGCATGTGTGTGGACATTGGTATGGAGAACAATGTTGCAGAGGAAGTTTTCCTTTTGTCGCACGGAAAAGCCCTTTTCCATTTTCCGAGCGCAAAAACGGGTCGCTTTGTGAAGTAACCACCAAAATGCCATTTCGTATGCTACCGCCCTATTTTACTAAAATACTAGACCACCTTACATGGACTATCTCCCAACTGGTACATCTCAAACCTTTTCCATCCCGGTAAAAGGACAAATGTCCGAATCCAGAGGGAAGTGGGTCCGGTTTGTACTACAGTACATGATCTATCGCCTGTGATTTTTGAAAAATCATTTTAGACTCGCAATATGTGGTTTCTTCGAGATCCAATGCAAGTTCTAACTATGCTCGTCCCCTATCTTCATGCACACCGGTTCGACCATAGTTAGAAATTCAGATAATTCAAAACGGGCATAATAAATTCAAAAAAAATCCGAACAATGAAAATCCTTCGCGCGGTGTCATATTATGTTACATAGTTGAAAGGAAAAATACTAGACTTGGTATATTGATCATGTTTCGAAAAAACCTTCACAAAATGACCTATCATGTTCGAGGTTTCATGGCTTTTTTGGTCCAAATGACCGATGTTATGTGCTGAATCACGGCATAGTTTGTGATGTTGTGCCCATATTATGCATGTGTGTGGACATTGGTATGGAGAACAATGTTGCAGGAGGAAGTTTTCCTTTTTGTCGCACGGAAAAGCCCTTTTCCATTTTCCGAGCGCAAAAAAACGGTCGCTTGTGAAGTAACCACCAAAATGCCGCTTCGTAATGCTACCGCTCCATTTTCCTAAAATACTAGACCACCTTACATGGACTATCTCCCAACCGGTACATCTCAAACCTTTTCGTCCATCCCGGTAAAAGGACAAATGTATGCAATCGGTAGGAAGTGGGTCCGGTTTGTACTACAGTACATGATCTATCGCCTGTGATTTTTGAAAAATCATTTTTAGACTCGCAATATGTGGTTTCTTCAGAGATCCAATGCAAGTTCTAACGATGCTCGCCCCTATATTCATGCACACCGTTCGACCATAGTTAGAAATTCGATAATTCAAAACGGGCATAATAAATTCAAAAAATCCGAACAATGAAAATCCTTCGTGGTGTCATATTATGTTACATAGTTGAAAGGAAAAATACCAGACTTGGTATATTGATCATGTTTCAAAAACCTTCACAAAATGACCTATCATGTTCGAGGTTTCATGGCTTTTTGGTCCAAATGACCGATGTTATGTCTGAATCACGGTATAGTTTGTGATGTTGTGCCCATATTATGCATGTGTGGACATTGGTATGGAGAACAATGTTGCAGAGGAAGTTTTCCTTTTGTCGCACGGAAAAGCCCTTTTCCATTTTCTCCGAAAAAAACGGTCGCTTTGTGAAGTAACCACCAAAATGCCGCTTCGTAATGCTACCGTCCCATTTTCCTAAAATACTAGACCACCTTACATGGACTATCTCCCAACCGACATCTCAAACATTTTCCATCCGGTAAAAGGACAAATGTCCAGAGAATCAGAGAAGTGGGTCCGGTACTACGGTACATGATCTATTGCCCGTGATTTTTGAAAAATCATTTTTAGACTCGCAATATGTGGTTTCTTCAGAGATCCAATGCAAGTTCTAACGATGCTCGTCCCCTATCTTCATTTTAAAAGGTTACATTAATTATTTTTTAGAAATAGAAAATGGTTTTGGATTATTTATTCAAATCCAGACACTTCTTATGTTTAAAGTTTTTCTAAATTCCAAATTGATATTAAAAAAATGTAAGTTAATTCATTTTTAATTGTAAATGGTTCATATTTTAAATTGTTACATTAATTGTTTTTTAAAACAGAAAATGGTTTTGAATTATTTATTCAAATCCAAACACTTTTCTAAATTCCAAATTAATATTCAAAAATATAAGTTAATTCATTTTAAAAGGTTACATTAATTATTTTTTAAAAATAGAAAATGGTTTTGGATTATTTATTCAAATCCATACACTTCTTATGTTTAAAGTTTTTCTAAATTCCAAATTGATATTAAAAAAATATAAGTTAATTCATTTTTAATTGTAAATGGTTACATTAATTATTTTTTAAAAATAGAAATTTCTTTTGGATTATTTATTCAAATCCATACACTTTTTATGTTTAAAGTTTTTCTAAATTCCAAATTAATATTTAAAAAATATATGTTATTTCATTATTAATTTTAAATGGTTACATTAATTATTTTTTAAAAATAGAAATTGGTTTTGGATTATTTATTCAAATCCATACACTTTTTATGTTTAAACTTTTTCTATATTAATTAATATTTAAAAAATATAAGTTATTTCATTATTAATTTTAAATGGTTCATAGTTTAAATAGTTACATTAATTATTTTTCAAAACAGAAAATGGTTTCGAATTAGTTATTCAAATTCAAACACTTTTTATGTTTAAAGTTTTTCTAAATTCCAAAGTAATTATCATTTAAAAAACATTACAAATTTAAACCCCAAAATAAAAAATAAGGCGGGAACAGAGAGAAAATAACTTAAAAAATTTGAAAACAGGGGAATACGTCCCGGTTGGAGCCACCAACCGACTAAAGAGCCTCATGCTTCTTCAAATGCTAAAATTGACTATACGTCCTTGGTGGCTCCAATCGACGATGTTCTTTAGTCCTGCTGAGCCACCAACCGACTAAAGGTCCTTTGGTTATAACCGACGCCTCCTCTTCTTCTTCCTTCCCCATCTCACTTCTGCTTCACCGACACCGCCTTCGACAGCCGAAGTCGCGCCCCGACGCTGCAAGCCGCCTGCCAGCTCGCTGGCTACATTTCCACCGCCTGACGCCGCCGCCGAGCTCGACGGAGGCGACTCCGTGACCAAGAAGGAGCGGCCGCCTTCTCTAACGCTGCACCTCCCAAAGGCCCTCCGCTTGCCCCTTGTTGTAGCCGCCGCGTCGTTTCAGAAGCATCACCGCCGCCGCCAGGCGCCCAGCTCGTGAGCTTCTTCGAAGCGCCGCCGCTTCACTTCATGACGCTACTGCTCGATCAAGCCTAGCCCGTCCGCCCGACGCTCACAGCGCCCCTCGGTGAGCACCCGACGGTGGCCACGAGATTATGTCACCCAGCCACGCCGACGCGGCCCACGGGCCCATCGACCTTTGACCACCACGGTGGCTTGGCGATGTGGCCTAGGGCCCAAGACTCAAAGGATGGCTAGGTTCGCCTTGGTAAAAAACCCAACCCTTTGTCGATGTCATATTGACACAAGAATTCAATTTTAAATGATTTAATAATTCGTAAATTGATATAAACTTGTAAATTCAATATCTTTTATTTATAAGTCGAAAAATATAAATAATATATCAAATTGTTCGTAAAAATGAAACCTATCTATTTAACCTATAATCATGCATTGTTCAACAATTTAAATGACAAGTATAATTAGAAGAACAAATGCACCCCTCTCATATGTTCCGAGTTTCCCGAGTTAGGTTTTCACCCGTCAACCCGATTAAATCGTCGAGCATGTCTTAGGGTTACATTCCAATGCAAATTAACTTGTCATATCATCATACTTGCTTGAGCATTGCATCGATGCCATGTGTTGATTGTTTCTTTCTTTTTGGTGTTTTCGATTATTAGGTTTATTATTAGTTAGGTATTATTAGGTTTATTAATTAGTTTGGTATTATTGGTCTTCGCCCACCGGTCATCATGGGTAGCCCTGCACCATTCACATTGTCAATCATCGTGGTTAGATAAGGAATCATTAATACCACTTAGGTGCATGTGGGTTCGACGATGTGCCTTCACCCATTCAACCCTCTTAAATCGATTCCAATATGGTATTTTGTTAGTATCTAGTGTTACCTATCTGCTGGATAGTTTCCCATTTGTAGCCTTATACTCATGTTCCCCTCTCATATGCATCCGAGGTTTCTCCGAACTAGGTTTTACACCCCTAACTCCTAATATTGATTTTAGTTGATTTTAGCTAGAGTTACCTATCTACTACACGGTTTCCTTTTTGTAGCTAGGTTTAGGGTTTAGGGTTTCTCTTCATTTTTATTATTGTGTATGTATATATTAGAGTTTCTCCTTAACTTTCTCCTTTAGCCGCTTTGACTTATTCGTTTTTCCACCTATGTAGAAAATATGGACCCACACGTCAGAGACGAAGAAAAGGAAGAGTTGATCCAAGGTGTGATCCGTGGGGAAGATAATTTAGATGTATCAACGTTTCTGAACAACTCCGGTGAGGGTGATCCTCTTTTTACCGGAATAGACAACTTGTTTGAGGTTGAAGGTGTTGCCTTCCGCGAGGGAGAAGGCGATGCCTTGTGTAATCAAGAAGACGATCATCCGCGAGGTGCATGTAATATAAATCAATTCATTAATTAATCATCTGCTATCTATATAGAAATAGTAACGACGATCTTTCTTCTTTTAGCCCTCCGGTTCAAGGAATCTCTTGAAAAAGAGCGACGAGGCCCAACCAAAAAGTTGCAAGACCATGAGAGGTTCAGGATCGAACATGTCGTCAAGACGGCAAACCGACAGCCCCGGTTGTCGCAACCAAATTTGTGGCACAATGCGAGTAATCGTTAGGGACTTAATCCCGATCACCATTAGAAATTGGAATAGGCGCTAATGCGGATGAAGAGGAACATGTTTATTTGTCCCTAACCACGCCAAAGATTTACCGTGGAAGAGGCTCATGGTTAATTTCAAACTACGAAGATAGAGCTGGATCCAAATGCGAGGATCCAGCTGAGGACGCCTTACAACACGGAGAGCCATGGAGGCTAAGGTCGTGGAGTGGGCTTTGAAGAAGATGGCCCAAGGTTTCACCAACTGGAAGAAAAGATTGCACCTTGACTATGTCATGAAAAACAAGACTCGATTTCAAGAATATTCAGTTTGAGAAGATAAAACCATTCGGGCTGAGTTTGTGGAATACAAGAAATCGAAAAAGCTAAGAAAATGTCTGAACGAATAAGTGAATGTCGCTAAGAAGAAGTATCACCATACTATGGGGCAAGGTGGCTGTGTGGCATTCCTAAGTGGGAGAAACTTGAGCAGAACTCATGATAAAAGATCACCCAGAGATGACGATTGGGTTGAACGTGCAAGGAATTGGGTTTACGGGCATGGGGCACATTGGACTAAGGAGGTGTATATATAACATACGACATAAAGAAGACCCTGCCAATCGAGAGGATCAGAAAGCGTAGAAGGCTGTTAAAGATGGGGACTTCATTCCCGATAGAGAGAATGATGAGCTCACACTCGCCCTTGGAAATAAGGAACATGATGGACGAACACGAGGCACAATAGGCTCCCAATCATGGAGGACTGGGTTTCCCGAAGAGAGGAAGAAATATCCTGATAGAAGCCGTCAGAGGAGTAAGGACAGGGTCGTAGTTGAAGAAGGAAGTTAGAAAGAGCGAATGCGTTTAATTGAAGAACGATTAAAGCAACAACAAGATGAAATTAACTCACTTAAAGAGCAAGTACATCGCCCATCTCAAGAAAGACACCGCATTCGATGCTACCGCCCATCGAATAATCGAAAAGCGGTGGCTTCCACCGAGGTCCCGGTGATGACAATGGCGATGACGATGATGCACCGACGATGGCTCAAGCATACCCAAAGGATGATATCACAGAGATGACACATCGCGAGCTACATGTCAAAGTTGTGAACATATCAATGAAGGTGGCGGTCGGCTATGCCTAACCAATTGGACCCACACCAACTTACCACCGTCCGTTCCGTGAGGGCTACGCTGTTGTCGGCGTGGATGAAATCATGCCCACCTTTGAGGTTTTGGATCTTCACTACCCGGTGAAGGGATGATCGCGTGGGTGACGCAAAAACGCCACCATTCTATGGTCAAGGATTGTATCGCGGCTTCAAATCACATGCCAAGTCCATCTTCGCCGCTGCCTCACCCGCTCCAAGAGTTCGCCGCCGCTGCAGCCGCCTTCGCGCCTCACCCGGCTCCGCCGCCAAGAATCTCCGGTGCAGCCATCGCCATGGAGCCATTGCTTCGGCCAGATAAAAAGCGTAAGCGTATAGATACTATGCGTCGTAAGCGATCGCCGAAACGTAAACAAGAGCCTCTTCCAAAAGTACCAACGGTTCCTCCCAAGAGAGCTTATGACTATACTGAAGAGGAGACTGCGGTGATCGTTGATGCGGAAACAACAGCGTTAAGCTGTCGAGGCGGCCGAAAGAGCCAGAGTTCCCCAAAGACCAAAGAAGAAAAGGCCAAAGTGTTGAAAATGCTAAAGAATCTTCATCAACCCGAGCCAAAGCTATCATCGACTATGAGCGTTCTATTCTCAAGTCACATGCGCACAAAAAGCCTCAAGAGCAAGATCGATGCAAGCGGAAATCTGCCCAAATGGAGAACAAGCAAATGACTTGCGCCCCTCTCAAGGTGATTTCTCAAACCAATGTGGGGTCGAGCAAATAAATAAGAGCAAGATGATCCGTAGGTAGTTGCACAATACCGAGAAGCCGCCACGCTCAAGGTATGAGTATTGCCTAGTACTTATCCCATTAGAGTTCTTCCCCGTGAGTGAAGTAGTATACAAATACCAAGACGGAAAACCTCTCACAAACTCGAGGAGGTAAACAATCTTCCAACAAAATGCGAAGATTGCATAATCGTACATGCTCGCCACAAGGGCCGGGCTAACTGGATAGTGCCGAGGGTAACAAAAAGCATCATGGGAAAGATAAGGATGACATGATATCCATTGAATTTGATGAACTATTTCAATTATTCAATCAAGACGCTTGGACAAATCGATCATCGCGCCTATTGTCTGTAAGTACTAATTCTGTAATTAATTTAGTCTCCAGCTATATTATTTTGTTTATTGCATGTATATAATCATACTGTAATATGCAGAATGAAGATTCCCGAATGTAGCAGAGGACAAATCTATGACATTGGCTTCATTGACCCATATTGGGTTCATGAAGCTAATCTCAAAATAAGCCCCCAGGATACAGAGGATAATATAGTACACGCGTTAAGGTTTCAAGAAACCAAAAGGGAAATACTATTTCCTTACAACTTCCAAAGGAGTGTTATTGTCTTGTATACACATTCTATTTCGCTTACTCGATGTTAAGTATATAATTGATTAGTTATGCATTCGCAGTACCACTATATTCGTTAATCATTCAACTTGACAAAGGGCGGTACTAGTCATGGACTCAAACATAAACCCCTTGAGATGTGGAAGGACATGCGATACTTCTCCAGGGTAATTCTAATCATTACGACACTATATCGGCAACGCTCGTGTATTTTATGATATCAAGTACTTAATAACTTATTTTATTCGCTTTTCACGCCAAGGCCGCTTTTGGGAACGGTTCACCACGAAGGCTAGGGTGTTTGAAAGAGGAGCTTACATTTCAACCACTAAATGTAAGCACCACTAGCTATATCCACGCATCTCTTTGATTCTAGTTTTGATACGATTATTATCATGCTTGATTATTATTTTGATTGAACTCTCGTAAAGTGCCCGACGCAGGACCGTGTAACAATCTATGTGGATACTATGTATGCGAGTTCATCCGGCAGACGTGCGATGAGAAGGGCAGAAATTTAGAGCAACTCCACGTACGTAAACAATTTCTATAGTTTTTAATTAGAATCAAATTGTGTTTAGTTTCATTCATATAGGCTGACTCCTTTTTTAAATCAGATCGAACGTCTACGGGACGGTCTTCTGCCAAAGGATCACGTACGAGCAATTCAGGAGGAATTGGCGGGATTCTTGGATGCAGAAGTCGAAAACACACAAGGGGAATACTACTCGGCTGTGTATAGACAATAGGAATTGTAAAAATAGCAACTTTCAAGAAATTGGCCGGTAGCATCGAATAGCAACTTTTTATTGTAGTGCATGAACTCGATCCGTGTATTGAATGTAATGTTGTCATGATGATCTTGTGTAATATAAGGTTCCTTCGTTGATAAGTGCAAAACACTAAATAAACAATAAAACAACCTAAATGAATTCTCTACCGCGGCACAAAAAGTGGTGAAAATGCTGCCGCGGCAACAAAATGTGCCAAAATGAATTCTCTGCCGCGGCAGAGAAATGGGCCAAATCTCGCCAAGAAGAGTTATTAGTCCCGTCGTGTTACGAACCGACTAATGCTCCACCCTCGCTCGATCGCTTACGCAGTGCCCCATTTGTCCCGGTTGGTGGGGCAACCAGGACTAAAGGTTAGAGCTTTAGTCCCGATTGCCCCGTCCCGGTTGGGCAACCGGGACTAATGGCCCTTACCAACTGGGACGCATGGGCCCTTTTCTACCAGTGAACGGTAGCGAGGGAGACGATGGTGAGGTGGCGTGGGGTCGTGTTGTCAGCGAAAGAGAGAGAGAGTGGGAGTGGGTCCTCTGCGTCAGTGGCTCTACGGGTTGATTTTTCAGTGGAAAACGATTCGCAGAGAGGGGGAAAGATGGGCTGCGAGCTGGGCTTGTTGGCCCTGTTGGGTTGGGCTGTTTTGTTTTACTCTTTTTGTTCTGTAAGCTTTTTCTTTTTCTATTTGATTTTCTGTTTTGATTATCAAACAAACAATTCAAACATCAAATGAATTCAAACCTTTGCCAAAGTTTGTATAATTTTTAGTTCTGTTCAACAACACAAACCAAAGTCCAAAATAAAATAATACTTTTATTCTTTTAGGATCTATTTAATAATTAAATAAAATAGTCCTTAGTTATTAATTCAAATAGGATTTGATTTATTTCAAAACTCCATTTGAAATCTAAATAATACCAAAATCATTTCAGTAGGTTTTATTTGAAAATATAAAACACTTGGAAAACTTATTTAAAATAAATTAATAAGTTTTAGTGTTTATTTAAAATGGGAAGAGCCTTTACTTAAATAAAATTGGATATTAAATCCTCATTATTTTATTTAAATAACCTTTACCCTTTTTAACAAATAGTAATGTTTTATTTCAAAAGCTTGGCCAAGATTTTAATTTGGCTTTAAGAAATAATCTTTAATCATAATTCTACCTTTGCTTTTCAAAATCAAATCTTTTTATTAAAAGATCCAAAAATAGTAATTCCAATTATTTAAAACTTTCTTTATTAACTTTTTATCTTTTTAAATCCCTTTAGGATTTTATTTGATCAAAATAGGTTTTGTATGTTTCCCAATTGGATTCAAAAAGTTTCTTCTCACCCTAAATTTCAACAAAGTTTTATTTTGTTTATTTAATTTTTCACATTTCAAAATTTGGAAAATTTTGGGATGTGACAGGCTACCACCCTTAAAATAAATCTCGTCCCAAGATTTGGGAAGGCTAGAGGTTACAAGTTGGCTTCAAGGCAACTAGGGTACTACCACCCTTAAAAATAAAGTCTCATAGGGTTACATTGATGGTTCACTTGACTATGGGTTCAATACTTAATATCAGACAAGGAATCCTTATTTGACTCAACTAAGTTATCTAGTTTCTGACATCCACTTCTTCTATCTCTTCAAAGTTTCCATCCATGTCAATGTGGTTCATATGTCCTTTCTGGGTCACATTGGAGTCATTTCCATTGGCTTTTATAGCATCCTTATTCTTTTTCTTCTCAGGACAGTCTGATGCATAGTGTCCAAGTTCCTTACAGTTATAGCACTGCAACTGGCTAATGTCTTTCTTCCTGAAAGTGTCTTGTTGGTTGTAACATCCCTAAAATCATGATTTCAAAGATTGCATATCATTCATGCATGCATATAATTTTGAGATCATTTTCAAACCATTTTCAAGAAAACAGAAGCACATAGTGCTATCATTTTATGCGAGCAAACTTAAATCAAATGACCATCCTCATTTGAGAGCATAAGTGTTTTATACCAAGTTTGTTTGCTTCCTTGTTGATTGGATTGAGTGTGGAGTTTGGACAAAAATATACAAAAAAATATGGTTTCAAAACCATTTTCAAAACATTTGCAAATCAAGTGCTATAGCACTGTTTATTTTGTTTATTCAAAATAACCAAGCTTGAACAGAGAGACCACAAGATTTTATGCCCAGAAATGTGAATGTTGCACCCTACAAAATCCTGAAAAAGTTTGAATTCAAAAAGCTTTTGAAACCATTTTGAAATTCATTCCAGAAAATCAATTTAGAAAAAGAAAAAGATAAAGGAAATAGAAAAAGGCCGGCGCCAGGATTTGAGCCCATCAGCAGATCCAGCCCAGCTAGCCCACCCGGGTTTTTCCTCTCTCTCTTTCACTCGCAGACGCCTACGGAGTCGCCGACGCAGACCCCACCCTCTCTCGGTTCTCTCATGATACCGGGCCCGCCCACGCCACCGCCGCCTTCCCCAAATCCGCCGATGAATACGTCATTGCCGTTGCTGCGTTGATTCCGCAGCGTAATTGCCATTGATTCACCAGGCGTTTCTTGTCGAGCCGCAGCCTACTTAAACCCCTCCCCCTCGCGGCCATTTCCCCTCACTCAATTTTCTATCCACGCCACTAGGCTGCTCACAACCGCCAGACACCGCCGCTGTTCCGATGACCTCGCCGACGAATTCCGGTGAGCACCGCAACCCCCTCTGTCCGTGGTTCATGCTATCATGCTCAGCGCGGCGCATTCATCGACGCTTCCATTTGCTCGCGCATGTCCTTAGCCCGGCAACATCAACGACTAGCGCCGCCGCCGCCTCGAACTCGCGACCTCTCCCCGTAAGTACCAGCCGCCCCTTGCCCTCTGTTTGATACGCCTAAGATCACCAGCGTCTTGCGCATCTAACGGCACCGTTGGTTTGTCTTAGCTCGCCCCAGAACCTCGCCTCCGTCGATGCCAAGGCCTGCCCGACGTCTGCCCCTACTCCGACGAGGAATCCCCGCCGTGTCCGCGCGCCCCTTGACGAACCATCGCCACCTTGAGCATCAGCAGCTCCCTGCGATTCTGGTAAACCCCTTCTCTCTCTCCCGCGCGACCTAGAACACCAGCTCCGTCACTGACAGAGGCGCCGCCGCTAGCGCCGCTCGACTTTGGTCAGAGCAACGGCAGCCGTGAGATCTCGTGATCGAGGATTAGATTAGAACGAGGAAGAATCGTTTTTAGATCTGGCGATTGATCTAAGTTGATCCTACGGCCTGAAGCTCGATCCGACGCCAAGCAAGAGACGGCCAGTAGGATGAAGACGCGTGGCAGTGAGTTAGGTTTAAAACAGAATTTGAATCTGATTTATATTCAATTTTGATTTGACTATAACTTTTGATCCCCACGTTAGAATTTGACAAATTTTATACCGTTGGAATCAGGAAGACAAGCCCTTTCTAAATATGCAATGTGTTTAAAGTTTTTCTTCTGTTAAAAAGGTTTTATTTTTAGAAACATGTGTAGGGCTTATTTGAATGTATGAATTGTTTAGGAATTGTTTTTAGTGTCAAATAAATTTGGCTTGGCAAGTTTTTGACTTGTTTAATATTCAGTACTATGCACTTGCTTGGTTGAGTTTAAAAAAATCATCACTTAGCATCTTGCATGCATGCATATATATTTTTGATTGTATATGTCTTGTATGTGATTGTGGCTATATTCTATGTGTAGATTTTGGTGCTAGTGATTGTGATTGTGAAGAGTGCTACACTCCAAACAACCAAGGCAAGTGGTACATCATGAATAATTCTAGCCCTATATTTTATACTAAGCATTAGAAATATTTTGCTAAGTCTTGCATGTTATTATTTATGCCAATATGCCATGTTGGGAAATCCTAAGTAGTTGTAGAATTGCTAGGAAATTTCTAAGTTAAGTTACTTTCTATGCCATGCTTAGCCTAGCTAGTAGCAAACAAGGGTTGGTGAAATATACATGCTATGATGAAAATATTTCTAAGTCTTTGGACTTGTTTTTCTTAATAAAACAACTAAGTCAATGAATCACCTGGGTGGAAAGGGACTTGATTGGTGGTTTTGGTTGAGTGGTTACACAAGGCCCATGGCTATGGTTTACCTTGTGTATCTCACTTGTGGTAAGCCACCCAGGAACAAAGAGATTTTAGAGGCCAAGTGTTAAGATGCTTCTAGTGCAGCCACTTGGCAATATGGGCTCTACCTGGATCACATAAGTTGCTAGAACTTAGCCATTTGGACAGTTGGTGGTAGTGGGAATGATAGGTTGGAGCGCGTCCATTTGGTCTAAGGGAAGGCTTCTGAAAGGTCCTGTCTTGGTGAAACCAAGTCTGGTGGGGAAAGTGCACAACCTCTACAGATGGAAAAATCTAAGTACTTAGCCAAGTCCATGGCAATGGACAACTTGAGCATCAAGGCATGGAAGCTATCAAGAATCTCCTCATCCCAATTTCTAAGTAAAAATTTGTGGGTGAACAAGGGTGAAGGACCTCAATGTCTATTGGTGGTTCCTTGGGTAAAGTTTTGTTAAAGAAAAACTTAGTGATTTCAACTAATAGGCAAAACCTATTTTGAGCAAAGCAAGCCAAGCTACACTTAGCCAAATTTTCATATAGTATCTAGTCCACTTAAAATATACTAAGGTATCACTTGCCAATACTACCAAAGTATTGACCCACCGTGGTCAGAACTTGTGATGTTGCAGGTTACTGTGATGAGGATTAGGTGTCATGAGTCTACACTCAACATGTTTGCCTGTGGCACATGAAGATGAAGACTTATATTTATTTACTTATTCAAAATCTTGTAATAGGCCTGTGGCCTTTGAGTTGCAAAGACTATGTTTATCTCGAATGGATGTAATAAACCTTGTATGTATCTGTACTTCATCTTAAACTGTGGATGCTAGCAATGATCCAGGGACTAGCATTGCAATCACAGGATCCTTTCTTTATAAAGGAGGGATCTTACAGATGGTATCGAAGCACTGTGTTGCTGTAGAGGATTATGACCCTAGGATTGGAAACCACTAAGGAAAAATTTTCAGCAACTTCTACACTTGTCTATTCTTCTCGTAAAACTTTTCTAATCTTCTCTCTCATCTCTATTTGTAGATGAACTCCATCAATGAAGCCGTGAGGAAAGGACCACTCATGACAATGACTTTGGAGTGTGAAACAGAATTCCCCAAGGCTCTCAAGGACCTCATGGTTGCATTAGAGATACAAGGTGCAGATGTGTACAAAGGTTTTCCTGTGATGGATGAAGGAGTGGAATACTGGTGGGTGCAACTTCACTTGTATAAAAACAAGGAAGACAACCATCAGGAAAAAGGATTCTGCATGTTCACCAATTCAGTGGTACACACTACATTCTTTGAATCAGCAAAGGATGTAGCTTGGAAGACCATCAAAGAACTTGGTGATAGAGTCAAGTGCAGAATGCTCAACCTCCAAAATGATCTAAGTAAAGAAAAGGAACATACCCAAGAGTTGGAAGCAACCAACCAAACCTTAAGAGGAGACATTATAGACTTAGTGATGGAGTCATGTGAGCAAGATAGGCTGATTGCTTCTAGAAACATTGTGTTAGCCAACAGATCCAGTGAGATAGGATTGTAAACTTGCTTCGTTAGTTGGACCACCACCTATCACCTTATTTTCCAAAATGTTGCTTTAAAATAAGATTGAACCTTGGTTGTTGAAATGGTTTCATGTATGCATGACTTGTGTGTTCTGCCTCCCAAGGATATGTATGTGATGTTTTGTCTTTTGTTTTATCTTGAATTGTGTTGTTCTAACTTTTCTATCTTCTAAATAGATGCCTATTACCATCAGCACTATTGAGGAGTTCCAGGTTACCCGTTTTGGTCCTCGTATCGTTGAGCTTACTACTTTGCTCAATCTCCCTCTTCCCACCATCATGGTGCATCCCCTCACCAAGTTTGAGAGGAAGGATCTCTGGGGCTTCAAGGTCAACCAGCCCGGACTCCAGACTGAGCCTACCACGGAGGCCATTGTCTTCAAGCTCATGCACGATGACAGGGAGAGAGGCCTTGAGGTAGTTATGCAGATCTGAGGACGCCTGGGGGGAGACACTCCCGACAGGTTAGAGGTACCCACTTCCACGTCTTCAGAAGACGTGATGAGGATGGAGAGTCCATCGACTTCGAGGACGATTCGAGGGATGCAGCAGAGCCGATACGCCTGTACCTCCAGGACTTAGAGTCTCTCATTAGGAACATGGACACTGACAGGACCAATGTCATGCTCAACAATGACGAGCTCCAGGTGCAGCTTCGCGAGAGAAGGACAAGCTCTTCGCGGAGCAAGACGAGATAGCCAAGGAAATGGAGGCGAAGTTCAAGGATAGGAACAAGAAGATCCGGGACATGACTGAAGAACTACAGTCCAAGGACTTCGAGCTCGAGCAGCAGCAGACGGTGATTGAGAGGCTTCGTTCCCAGAAGAGGGCTCTCAAGGCCAAGATAGAGACCTTGACCACTAGCGTCGAGGAATACAAGACCGCGATGGAGAACGCAGGTCTTACCTTTGTCGAGGAGGAGATTGATGCCGATGAGTAGATTGACTACTCGTTTATCTTTTATTGTCATACTTGTTGTTTGAGAACTTGTTATTTGACCATCCGACATGTGGATGTCTTGCTACTTGTGTGTTTTACCTTGAGAACTTGTTATCTTGTTGTTGAGCTTTTTGTTGCATGCTTGTGTTTGCTTATGTGATGTAATATGCATGAAAGCATCTATGGGTATCTCATTCTTATCTCTATTTGAACAAACCATAGATGCCTCCCCGTCGTGCAAACCCCAACCCCAACAACAACAACAACAACATCACTCCAGAAATGCAACAAATGATGACCGCTCAAACTCAGCTAATGCAGATGATGACGACGTTCATCCAGAACCAAAATAACAACAACAACAATAACAACAACAATAACAATAACAACAACAACCCACCGGGCTTTGACATGCTTACCAGATTCTTGAGATTGAGGCCAGCAAAGTTCTCAGGGACGACTGATCCCATGGTGTCCAACGATTGGCTACGTTCTGTGAACAAGGACTTGGTAACCTTGGGTTGTACTGATGCTGAAAAGGTCAGATTTGCAGCACATCTGTTGGAAGGACCAGCCTCCACTTGGTGGGATAACTTCCAGATCACCACTCCCATAGAAGATGTGACATGGGCAATCTTTGAGGATGGATTTCGTACTTCTCACATCTCATCCGGAGTGATGAGTCTGAAAAAGAAAGAGTTCCATAATCTGAAGTAGCGCCACCGCAGCGTGGCTGAATATATTGAGGAGTTCAACAATCTGGCGCGTTATGCACCGGATGAAGTTGACACCGATGCTAAGAGAAAGGAAAAATTTCTTGAAGGCTTGAATGATGAGCTGAATCTGCAGTTCGTTGTGGCATATGTTCCCACTTATCAGTCGCTCTGTGACAAGGCTGCTATTTTGGAGAACAAAATGAAGCAAGTTGAGAGTAGAAAGAGAAAGCACTCCGACAAGCACAGCTCGGGATCGTCTCACAAACGATCTCATTATGATGACAGCGGAAGCTTAGGATCCCACAAGCATGGGAAATTCAACAAGCACCACAACCACAACCGTCATGACAAACATCACCGTAGTCATGACAATGAAAAATACAAGAACCACAAGGGTGGATACAAGAGTCACCACGGTGGTAATGGAAGTGGAAGTGCAAGTCAGCCTGTTAAGAGAGACATTAGTCAGGTTGAATGCTTCAAATGCAAGAAGATGGGGCATTACGCAAATGACTGCCCAGAAAAGAAAGTTGAAGGACCCAACAAGCCCAACCCTTTTCAGAAGGGACAAGTAAACCACATCAATGTGGAGGAGGTCTATGAGGAGCCTGATGCTGTTGCTGGTAAGTTCAGACTCAATTCTATTCCAGTATTTATTCTTTTTGATACTGGAGCATCGCATTCATTCATATCAAAAGCATTTGTTGATAGAAATGGATTTCCAACTGAAAACATTGGGTGTCCAATAAAAGTTAGTTCTCCGGGTGGAGATATGATAGTAAGTCTTGGATGCCGGGATCTAGTAATAGAATTTGGAAAGCATAAATTTCCAGTGAGTCTGATAATCCTAGATTCCCAAGGACTGGACGTAATATTGGGAATGGATTGGATGGCTAAGTATGAAGGAGTACTAGATTGTGCTAATCAGATCATGCACTCACAACCCCGAAGAAAACGGATTAAATTCAAGTCCAACTTTGAATCAAAAGGAAGTAAGCTTAATTTCTCTTAAGGGGTTAGCATTGACAAGGTACCAATCAGGAGTGAATATCCGGATGTTTCCGAAGAATTGCCGGAATGCCACCAGATAGAGATGTGGAGTTTCGATAGATTTGGTACCGTGATCCGGACCAATAGCAAAGAGACCTTATAAAATGTCAGTTGATGAACTGAAAGAACTCAAGAAACAACTTGGAGAACAGTTGCAGAAAGGATTTATTCAACCAAGTTCTCCATCTTGGGGAGCCCCAGTTTTGTTCGTGGAGAAGAAAGATAGAAGTCAAAGGTTATGCATAGATTACCGTTCACTCAACGAGGTAACTATCAAGAACAAATACCCTTTGCCTAGAATCAATGACTTGTTTGATCAGCTAGAAGGAGCATGTGTGTTCTCAAAGATCGATCTCCGGTCAAGCTATTTTCAACTCAAGATAAGAGAACAAGACATACCTAAGACAGCGTTCACTACAAGGTATGGATTGTACGAGTATACCGTAATGCCTTTTGGTTTGACCAATGCTCCAGCATACTTCATGAATATGATGAACAAGGTGTTCATGGAATTCCTTGACAAGTTTGTTGTCGTCTTCATTGATGACATTTTAGTCTACTCCAAGAGCAAAGAAGAGCATGAAGGACATTTGCGTTTGATACTTGAGAAGTTAAGAGAACATAAACTTTATGCCAAATTCAGCAAGTGTGAGTTCAGGTTGGATAAAGTTGGTTTTCTAGGACATGTTATGACAAAGGATGGAGTAGCAGTTGATCCTGCTAAAGTTTCAGCTGTGACTGAATTGGAATCTCCCAAGTCAGTAAAGGAAGTTCTTAGTTTGCTTGGCTTAGCAGGTTACTACAAAAGGTTCATTGAAAATTTTTCCAAGGTAGCTAAGCCAAAGACTTAATTGTTAAAGAAAGACAAGAAGTTTGCTTGGTCTAAAGGTTGTGAACTCAGCTTTCAGGAATTGAAGAAGAGACTTGTGACAGCACCCGTCTTGTGTCTGCCAGATTTGGAAAAAGATTTCCAAGTATATTGTGATGCATCTCATCAGGGTTTGGGTGCAGTACTTATGCAAGACGATAAATTTGTGGCTTATGCCTCGAGACAACTCAAAACTCATGACATGAACTATCCTACTCATGATTTAGAGTTAGACTCTATTTTCCATGCACTCAAAACATTGAGACACTATCTTTTGGGAAAGCGTCGTGAAGTGTTCACAGATCACAAAAGTTTGAAGTATATCTTCACCCAGAAGGAAATTAATATGGGGCAAAGAAGATGGCTAGAACTTATCAAAGACTATGACTTAAGTTTGCAATACCACCCCGGTAAAGAAAATGTTGTAGCAGATGCTCTAAGTCGTAAGGTTTTTGTGAATGGCCTTACCAAAGGAGAATTGCCAGATGATCTGTGTACTCAATTTAGAAAACTCAGGTTGGAGATTGTGCTTGAAGGACATCTCATGACTTTGGATGTTCAACCCACTTTGTTGGACAAGATCAAAGAAGCCCAGAAGATTGATAAAGAAATCGAAGAGATTAAAGAAAAGATTGGCAAAGGAAAAGCCAAAGGGTTCCATGAAGACGAACAGGGTACTTTATGGCATGGGAAACATATCTGTGTTCCACAAGACCCGGAGCTGCGGAAACTGATTTTGCAAGAAGCACACAACTCTCCGTATTCCATTCATCCGGGTAACACCAAAATGTACATGGACATGAAAGAAAGATTTTGGTGGAATAATCTCAAGAAGGACATCGCCGAACATATTGCTTTGTGTGATGTGTGTAGTAGAGTGAAAGCGGAACATCAGAAACCAGCAGGTTTGCTTCAACCACTACCTATTCCTGATTGGAAGTGGGACAAGATCGGTATGGATTTCATTACCGGATTACCAAGGACCCGGTCAGGATACGATTCTATTTGGGTAGTAGTGGTTCGACTAACTAAAGTGGCTCATTTCATACCCGTGAAGACAACCTATACAAGTGCTAAGTTAGCTAGAATCTACATGAGTAGAATTGTATGTCTACATGGAGTGCCCAAGAGTATTGTGTCTGATAGGGGAACTCAATTCACTTCCCATTTTTGGAGACAGTTACATGAGTCATTGGGAACGAGGTTGGAATTCAGTACTGCTTTTCATCCTCAAACTGATGGACAAATGGAAAGGACTAATCAGATTCTCGAAGATATGTTGAGGGCATGTGCCCTAGACTATGGAGCCAGTTGGGATGAAAGTCTGCCTTACGCAGAATTTTCTTATAACAACAGCTATCAAGCCAGCATTGAGATGGCACCATTTGAGTTTCTCTTGAAGAAAGTGTACCACCCCATTGTTATGGAATGGTGTGGGAGAAAGAAGTTTATTCGGACCAGATCTTATCAAGGAAGTCAAGAGAAGGTCAAGTTGGTTAAGGATGATTGAAGATAGCACAGCCCGATGTAAAGCTACGCAGATCCTAAGCGAGAGAAGTCACCGGGTTGGTGATAGAGCCTATCTTAGAGTGTCACCACTTCGTGGAGTGAAGAAATTCGGAGTCAAAGAAAAATTGGCACCAAGATATGTTGGGCCGTTCAAGATTCTAAGTCGTAAAGGAGAAGTTGCCTATGAAATTGAACTGCCAGAATCTCTGTCAGCTGTCCATAATGTATTTCATGTGAGTTAACTTAAGAAATGTCATCCAGAAATGGAAGAAACTTCTTTGAAGGATACTATACCCTTGGAGGAGGTTCAATTGGAAAGTGATCTCACTTATGAAGAGAAGCCTATCAAGATTCTTGAGACTGCAGAAAGAGTCACACGGACTAAGACTATCAAGTTCTGCAAAGTGCAGTGGAATCATCATTCCGAAGAGGAGGCAACATGGGAAAGAGAAGATGATCTTCGGAAAGACCACCCTCACCTATTTGCTAGCCAATCCGAATCTCGAGGGCGAGATTCACCTTAAGGGGGTTAGATTTGTAACATCCCTAAAATCATGATTTCACAGATTGCATATCATTCATGCATTCATATAATTTTGAGATCATTTTTAAACCATTTTCAAGAAACAGAAGCACATAGTGCTCTCATTTGATGTGAGCAAACTTAAATCAAATGACCATCCTCATTTGAGAGCATAAGTGTTTTAAAACAAGTTTGTTTGCTTCCTTGTTGATTGGATTGAGTGTGGAGTTTGGACAAAAATATACAAAAACAATATGGTTTCAAAACCATTTTCAAAACATTTGCAAATCAAGTGCTATAGCACCGTTTATTTTGTTTATTCAAAAGAACCAAGCTTGAACAGAGAGACAACAAGATTTTATGCCCAGAAATGTGAATGTTGCACCCTACAAAATCCTGAAAAAGTTTGAATTCAAAAAGCTTTTGAAACCATTTTGAAATTCATTCCAGAAAATCAGTTTAGAAAAAGAAAAAGAGAAAGGAAATAGAAAAAGGTCGGCGCCAGGATTTGAGCCCATCAGCAGATCCAGCCCAGCTAGCCCACCCGGGTTTTTCCTCTCTCTCTTTCACTCGCAGACGCACCCACGGAGTTGCTGACGCCAGGACCCCACCCCCTCTCTGGTTCTCTCGCATACCGGGCCCGCCCACGCCACCGTCGTCTTCCCCAAATCCCGCCAAGATGAACACGCCGTACCGCCGTTGCGTTAATTCAAGTAATTGCCATTGATTCACCAGGCGTTTCTTGTCGAGCCCCTTCCTACTTAAACCCCTCTCCCTCGCGGCCATTTACCCTCACTCAATTTTCTCTCCACGCCACTAGGCTGCTCACAACTCGCCAGACACCGCCGCTGTTCCGACGACATCGCCGATGAATTCCGGTGAGCATCGCACCCCCCTCTGTCCGTGGTTCATGCTATCATGCTCTGCAGCCTGCGGCGCATTCATCGACGCTTCCATTTGCTCGCGCATGGCCTCGTAGCCCGGCAACGCCAACGATCGAGCCACCGCTTCTCGAACTCTGGCGACCTCTCCCGTAAGTACCAGCCTTTGCCCTCTCGCTTGATACGCCTAAGATCATCGCCGTCTTAGATCTAATGGCACCGCTGGTTTGTCTTAGCTCGCCTAGAACTCGCCTCCGCCGACGCAAGGCCTGCCCGACGCCGCCTACTCCGACGAGGAATCCCCGCCATGTCCGCGCGCCCCTTGACGAACCATCGCCACCTTGAGCATCAGCAACTCCCTGCAATTCTGGTAAACCCCTTCTTCCTCTCCCGCGCGACCTAGAACACCAGCTCCGCCACTGACAGAGGCGCCGCCGCAAGTCGCCGCCGCTAGCGCCGCTCGACTTTGGTCAGAGCAACGACAGCCGTTAGATCTGCATCGTAGGGATTAGATTAGAACAAGGACGAATCGTTTTCTTTAGATCTGGCGCATTGGATCTAAGTTGATCCTACAGCGCGGAAGCTCGATCCGACGCGAAGCGGTATCGGCCAGTAGGATCCTACAGTCACTAGGTATTTGTTCACTGAATGTAATCAATCATCAGCTTCCATTGGATCAGTTGTTCCAGAGAATCTTGCAGGCCTAAGTTTCAGAAACTTGGTGAGAATGTCAAGTGCTGGAGGGTTATTCTGATTGTTGTTGTTGTTGTTGTTGTTGTTGTTGTTGTTGTTGTGATTCTGTATATATGTGGTCATCTGTTGCATCAACTGTGTCTGAGCTGCCATCATCTTTTGCATCTCAGGGGTGATGTTGTTGTTTTGGTTGGGGTTGGCACGACAGGGAGGCATCTGTTGGTTTGATAGGGATAAGTATGATGGCTAGGTTTTAAGAAGTTCTAACATACAACTCAAAAACCAACCAAGTTCAATCAAACACTCAACAATCGAACAATCAACAAGCAACTATCCACTTAACAACTTATGAGCTTAACTCATGAGTTGAAGGAAACAAACAAGTTTTCTTGAAAATAATAACTTAGTATAATCATACTGTCACATCCCAAGATTTTCCAAATCTTGTAATGTGAAAAATAAATGAATAAAATAAAACTTTGTTGATTTTCAGGGTGAGAAGAAACTTTTTGAAGTTGTTTGAAAAACCTTCAAAACTATTTGGATTAAGATAAAACCTAAAGGGATTTAAAAAGATAAACATTTAATAAAGGAAAATAAAAATATTTGGATTTACTATTTTTGGATCTTTTAAATAAAAAGATTTGGTTTTCAAATGAAATAGAAGTTTTACAAATAAAGATTATTTTATAGAGCCAAATTAAACTTGGCCAAGCCTTTGAAATAAAAATATTACCATTTGATAAAAATAGTAAAAGTTTATTTAAAATAAATTAATAAGGATTTAATATCCAAGTTTTATAAATAAAGGTTTTACTATTTTAAATGACCATCAAAACTTACTTATTTATTACAAATAAGTTTTCCAAGTATTCTGTATTTTTCAAATAAAACCTACTGATTTGTTTTTGAAAAATATTTAGATTTCAAATGGAGGTTTTTTTAAATAAATCCAACCCTATTTGATTAAATAACTTTGGTCCATTTTATTTAATTAATGAATGGATCCTAAAAAGATTAAAAATTACTATTTTATTTTGGACTTTGGTTTATATGTTAAACAGAACCAAAATTCAAATGAAAAGTATGGTGCTTGTTTGAATTGTTTTGATTGTTTGATTTGTTGTTTGATTTTCAAAACAGAAAATAGGAACAGAAAAGGAAAAACAATTTGAAAGAAAAAAATAAGAATTGGACTCAGCGCAACTGGCCAAGCCCAACAAGACCCAATCCAGCCCACCTACTCTCTCTCGCGCTGAAACGTTTTCCAATCAAAACCGCACCCACATAGAAACTGACTTGTGGACCCCTCCCCCTCACTTCCTCTCTCGCTGACAAGTATGCCCCACCCCTCCTGTTCATCGTCCTCACCCGCTGCGACCTGTTCTTCCCCCAAACCACGTCGCCGCTCCTGTCGTTGAAAGCTCCTTCAATCCCCGTTAATTGCCGCATTATTTCGCCCAGACATCACGCAAGGTAAAAGCGCCTGCCTCCCCTCTTCTGTTTCCCCCAGACATCGCCAACTCTCTGCCCTAAGGTTGCTCGCATTGCTTGCGACAACCCCCTGTCTCCGACCACCATCTCCGACCAATTCCGGCCAAGCCTCGCCACCTCCTGCCTCCCCGAGCACACGAACACACTCACCACTCCCAGACACTCCTCTGATCGTCCATTCAACATGCGCCCTGTAATACCGTCTTCAACAAGCTCGAAAGCGCCATGCTTACTTCTCCGTAAGTCCCCGTGTAGAATCCGACCGTCCTCTTCTTCCCTTCACGCAGCTTCACATTGATCTTGCGCGCCTAACTGCGTCTTCATTTTCCTCGGGCGAACCAAGACCGCCTCTCACCACGCCCGTGAGCCGATCGACGCCCTGACTCGTGAGAAATTGTCAGACCCGAGCGCCTTGCCACGCCGACCACACGTCAAGCATCACCATGTCTCGCGATCACGGTGAGCATCCCAACCGTTCTTTGCTTCCTAGAACCGCCGCTAGCTCGATCGCCGCCGCCGCTGTCTGCCAGTCACCGCCAAACTTTGGCCAAGCATCTGTGACCGTTGGATTAAAATCTGGTGGCTGCAATTAGAACTAGGCGAACCGGTACGCGCCCCATATGATCCGTTCGTTTAATTTAGATCCAACGCCCCATAGCACGCAATCCGCGCGAAGCGGTACCGCCCAATAGAAACATGACGCGTGGCCAGTTTTTGGTTTAAAACAGAATTTGAAAACAGATTTGATATGCAAATTGAAACCTTTGTAACTTTTGATCCACACGTCCAAAAATTACAAACTTTATATCGTTGGAATCAGTGGAACAAGCCCTAGCCAACCATGCAATTGGTTTAGTAAATAGTATCTGTTAGATTGTTTGTTTTTGCAGAAACATTTGTATGCTTGTTTAGATTAGAAAAATTATTCAAAAATGTTTTTGAGGATGAAACCTTTGCAAATTGGTTTGTTGTGAACTTACTGACCTTAGGAACCAACCCATGGTTTTGAAAATGGATTTGGTAAAGTTTAGGATGGATTAATTGGTTTAGCCCATTTCTAGCCAAATAAAAATAATGGTTTTGTTATGAAAATGTTTTTAGAGTAAAAACTTTGGGAAAATGATTTGGACCAAACCTACTGACCCTAAACACCAAGTTTTGAGAAACAACAACTTATTTGGTGAACAACATAAAGTTGTTGCTTTGATAAAAATATTTTCCACCACATAAAATAAGAAAATGATTTAAAAATGGTTTTAGACCAAACCCTTTTTGCAAATGACTTTGCCACTTTAGGAAGTGACCACCTTGAACCTTACAAAGTATAGAGCCTAGTAGAAGCCATCTTTGCAAATAAAACTACCTCTTGCATGCTTACATGCATGACTTAGATCCCATTGTTTTGTGTGTGTGAAATGTTGATTGATTATTGGTTTGGAATACTTGTTGATATTGGTTTTGCTTGATTGATTGTAGTGAAGTTAGAAAAGTGTGAGACTAGCAAGATCAAGGAGTGAACCATCATTCCCTACCAAAAAGGCAAGTGACACTATCATTCAAAGTCCTACTATTTTCATTATACTTAGTGGATTTTGAAAACATGCATGAAAAGAATTTCTATACTTATGCTATGCTAAATCCTAATAGGATTCCCTATACATTCCTTAGAGAAAACAATGTAGTTGTTACATGCCTAGCCATGCTATATTTTGAAAAGAGTTACATGTTGAGATTTTATGAAGTTGAGAAAAGGACTTGTGAATTTATATAATAAAACAAGGACTCAATGAACCACCTGGGTGGCCAAGGATACTTTGAGTTTTGGAGAAGGTGGCAACAAAAGGAACCATGTCTATGGAAATCTCTTTGTGTTGTGCTCCAAAAAGAAAACCACCCAGAAACTTAGAGATTGAACATGTTTCTCCAATTGTGGCTTTCGTGTGCAACCACATGCTATTTATGGCTCGCTTAGTCAACTACATTGGGAAGACCCATGCATTGTCTTCACCATCGGACATGAGGACCTGAATCCTACATGGGTACTAAAGACAAGCTAGCAATGGTGTATGGGAGGACCCTCCTGAAAGACTTCATCACATTCTCAATCTGCCAAGACTCCATCTTGGTGAGCACTAATCCAGTGGCCACTGGTGGCAACAAGATGGGATTGTGACATGTGGGTAAAGTGTACTACTTCTGCAGAAGATAATAAAATCTAAGTACTTAGCCGTGTCCCCGGTTATGGACAATACTGAGCAACTAAAGTTTGAAGCTATGGGAAATCTCGACATTCTAATTTCTAAAAGAAAACTTTTAAAGACTTGATGCACTTGGGGGTACCAAGGAGCTCAAGAGATTTTGATAAAACTTGATGCACTTGGGGGTACCAAGGAGCTCAAGAGATTTTGATAAAACTTGATGCACTTGGGGTTACCAAGGAGCTCAAGGGATTTTTGACAAGGACTTGAACACTTGGGAATTTACCAAGGAGTTCAAGGAATTTGGAAAAGGAGATTTGACAAAGGACCAAAACCATTTTGAAAAGATAGGATAAATTTTGCTTCTGCAAATGAGCCTTAAACCCTACTTAGCCAAAAATGCATGTAGTGATAGAATCCACTTATATTCCACATAGTAGTGAAACTTTCCAATACAATTCAAATGTATTGAGCCTTGTGGCTGTAACTTGTAATGTTGCAGGTTTGATTTGATTTTAGTGAAGATTGATTGATTAGGATTACAAAGTCTACAACCAACATGTCTGCCTGTGGCACTTTGAAGATGAAGGACCCCATGCTTATAGTTATTCCGCTGCAATGTAATGTATTAGCCTAATGAGCTATGTAAGATGTAATAAAATTATGTTATTCCTGGTTATAAAGTTATATTATGACCTTTGTTTCTTGATATTACATCTTAACTGTGGATGCTAGCTATTGATCCAGGGACTAGCATTGTAAACATAGGGGACTCCACCTTATATTGTTTAAAGGTTGGGACACTCCCTCTATAGATGGTATCAGAGCATTGTGTTGCCTGTAGGATTTGTAAACCTAGGATTGGACAAAAACCCTTAGAAAAAAATAGGAGTTGTGTTTGTTCCAAAAACTTATTTACAAAAACACTTGTGAACTCTTTCCTCAACCATTTTGGTTTCAACTCTACATCTCTTCTATTTCAACTTGATGGAAAAAACCTACCCGATGACCAAAGACTACACCATGTGCAAAGGACTTCATCAACTCTAATGACTTCAACTTCTTCAACTGTAATGACTTCAACATCTTCAACTCTAATGACTTCAACATCTTCAGCATGTTCACCAAGGACCTCCAACTTGGATATCACTAAGAATTACAAGTGAGACAAGGAAATCTTGCTCAAGATTTAGAGACTGAGGGAATGCAAAATTTAGAAGGAGCCTACATCATTTGAAGTATTGTAACCAAGAGTTTTTCTCAAGGAAACCATGATCCCATCCAAGAAGAATCAACCAAAGAAAGATGGAAAGATCACAAGTGAACCATATAGATGGACCACCATATTTTAGTTAAATCGTTACATCCCAAGATTTTCCAAATCTTGTAATGTGAAAATAAATGAATAAAATAAAACTTTGTTTGATTTTCAGGCGAAGAAGCTTTTGAATTTAATTGGAACTTCAAACCAATTGAAATCAAATAAATCCTAAAGGATTTAAAAAAAAGATAAACATTTAATAAAAGGAAAAATAAAAACATTTGGAAATACTATTTTGAAACTCTTAAATGAAAAGAACTGTTTTCAAATGAAATAGAAGTTTTATAAATAAAGATTATTTTATAAAGCCAAATTAAACCTTGGCCAATATTTTGAAATAAATGCTTTGTTTTGATAAAAATAATAAAGGTTTATTTAAATAAAATAATAAGGATTTAATATCCAAATTTTATTTAAGTAAAGGATTTTCCCATTTTAAATAAACACTAAAACTTATTTATTTATTTTAAATAAGTTTTCCAAATATTTTATATTCTCAAATAAACTTACTGAAGTGTTTTGGTTTTATTTTAGATTTCAAAATAAATATTCTAATAAAACAAATCTTATTTGAAGTAAATGAATAAGGCCCATTTTATTTAATTGTTAATGGACCAAAAATAAAGAAGTTATTTTATTTTAAACAAGTTTTCCAAATATTTTTTATTTCCAAATAAAACCTACTGATTTGGTTTTGAAAATATTTGGATTTCAAATGGAGATTCTATTAATTAAATCAAACCCTATTTTATTAAATAACTAATGAACCATTTTATTTAATTAATGAATGGTCCTAAAAAGAATAAAAATATTTTTATTTTTGGGATTTGGTTTATGTTGAAAAACAGAACCAAAAACTCATTATAAGTTTGAATTGTTTGAATGGTTTGAGTGAATGAATAATTGATTCAAATTCAAAACAGAAAAATAGAAAGAAAAAGGAAAAAGAATTCAGAAGAAAAAAATATGAAATGGACCTGACCCAACTGGCCAAGCCCAACTAAGCCCAAAGAGCCCAGCTTCCTCACCCAAGAAAACGTTTAGCACCAGATTCGACCCACAGAGTATGACCAGTGGACCCTACCTCCTTTCTTTTCCCACGACCGGTAGGCCCACTTTCCACCGTTCTTCCTCCCCACCCCCACGACTGTTCTTCCTCCTCGTCACCGCTATGTGCTTTGATTTCTCCGCTTAATTCGCCTTAATGCATGAGTAAAACCTGCAGTGATCACGCACGATAAATTGTCTTCCTCTTCTCTCTGTTTCCCCTCTGTCTCCTCCCCAAAGCACGCCCCCAGGCCGCTCCAATTTCTTTTCGAGCAGCTCTGTCTCCGACGACTTCCCCGGCCTATTCCGGCAGCCCCTCGCCACCCCTTGCCTCCTCGACCATACTCGTGATCCCCACCTCCGGCGATCATCCCCAGAGCCGAGCTTCAGCGCCGAGTGTCGGCAACGCCACCAGACGCCAACCGACGACCCCGCAACTCCGTGAGCTCTAGCACTCGACTCGCGGCGCTTTGATCAAGAATCATGCCGCTTGATTAGTCTGCTTTCTTCGCATCTCGGTGCTCGCCAATCACTCGAACGTGGCTCGCAACCTCGCCCCGACGACGACACACCGAGGCACGGCTCAACTCGTGAGCAATTCCAGAACCGTGGCGCCTTTTGGCCAACAAAGACCACGAGGAGCATCAGCAGTGTGCTGTGAACTCGGTGAGCTCCCCCTCCCTCTTTCTCGCATCCTGCATCATCGGCAACCTCGCCGCCAGAGCACCGCCGCCGCACAGCCGCCGTCAGCGCCGCTCATTTTAGGCCAAACACGCAGCAACCGTTAGATGCAAATCCGTTGGCTAGGATAGATTCATTAAAACGAAGGGGTACGTTTGATCTGAGCCGCACATGCCCCTTTTAATCCTGTGGTCTGTGTCACTCGATCCAGACGAACCGGTACTGGCCAATCACGGCGCGACGCGTGGCCAGTGTTTGATTGAAACAGATTTAGAAACCAGATTTAAATACCATTTTGAAACCCTTGTAACTTTCAAACCCCACGTCCAAAAATTACAAACTTTATACCGTTGGAATCAGGAGAACAAGCCCTAGCCAACCATGCACTTAGTTTAGCAAATAGTATCTGTTAACTTGTTTGAATTTGTAGAAACATTTGTATTCTTGTTAAGGATGTAAAAATTGTTTAAAAATGAATTTGGGGTTAAAATCTTTGGCAATTGGATTGGTTTGAACCCATCGACCCTAAGAAACACTTTGTGGACTCAAAAGTGTATTTGGTGAAATAAAATATGATTCTTTGATTTAAAACCATTTCTAGTCAAATAGAAATGTGGTTTAATTATTAAAATTTGTTTGGAAGAAAACTTTGGAAAATGTTTGGTTTTAAACTCTCTGACCCTAAACAACAAGTTTTATGGTTTGAAAACATATTTGGTGAACCTTGAGATTAATGCCTTGGTAAAAATATTTCTACACCACATAAAATGATACTTTGTTTTGAAAATGGTTTTGTAGGGAAACCTTTGCAAATGACTATGCCACTTTACAAAATGACCATTAGGTGTTTTCAAAAGTTTATGACCATTAGGAACCACTTCTCAAAACAAAACAAAGCTTGGCATGCTTGCATGCATTACTTTGACTTTGTCATTTTATGTGTTGTCTTGCTTGATTGGTAGATTGAGTTTGTGCCTTGCTTGATTGATTTGTAGTGACTTGAAGAGTGTGATTGTTGCAAGGACAGGAAGTGAACCTATACCCTCTACCAAAAAGGCAAGTGATGCTTCATACTTTTTGTCCCATTATTTTTATGCATTAGTGATTTTGCTAAGTAAAACTTGCATGGATTTTGCTAAGTATAAACCTTGCTATAGGAAAACCTAGTAGATGAATCCTTAGTAGGATTTTCCTAAGTTAAGATTCCTATTACTATCAAGCTTAGCCTAGCTAATAGAAAACCTGGGTGGAATATATATTCACACTATGGAAAAATACTCTAAGTCTGAGGACTTGTGATTTTGTTTAATAAAACAACTAAGTTAATGAATCACCTGGGTGGAATGGGCTTGCTTGGTGGTTTTTGGTTGAGTGGTTCACAAGGCCATGGACTTGGCTTGTGTATCTCACTTGTGGTATGCCACCCAGGAATAAAGAGTTTTGAGATGTCAAATGTTGAGAAGCTTCAGGTGCAACCACTTGGCAATATGGGCTCTGCCATGATCATATAGGTTGCAAGAACTTAGCCATATGGACAGTGGGTGGTAGTGTTTGATAGGTTGGAACGCGTCCATTTTGGTCTAAGGGAAGGCTTCTGAAAGATTTTGTCTTGGGAAACCAAGTCTTGTGGGGAAAGTGCACCACCTCTGCAGAGTGTAAAATCTAAGTACTTAGCCATGTCCCTGGTAAAGGACAATTTGAGCATCAAGACATGGAAGCAATCAAGAATCTCATCATTCAAATTTCTAAGTTAAAATCTTGTGGTTTGAACAAGGGTTGTTTGAAATCTTCAATCTTTGATTGAGAGATGCCTTGTTAAAGGATCTTCAATCTTTGATTGAGAAAAATGATTTTGTCAAAGCAAAAACTTAGTATTTTCAAAATGTTAAGGAGAAATCTATTTTGAGCAATGCAAGCCTCAACTCCACTTAGCCAAATGCATATAGATGATAGACTCCACTATACTACCATAGTATCACTTGCCAATACAATTCAAATGTATTGACCCTTGTGGCTGTAACTTGTAATGTTGCAGTTTGATTGATTTTAGTGAAGATTGATTGATTAGGATTACAAAGTCTACAACCAACATCTGCCAGTGGCACTTTGAAGATGAAGGACCCATGCTTATAGTAATTCCGCTGCAATGTAATGTAATAGCCAAATGAGCTATGTATGATGTAATAAAATTATGTTATTCCTGGTTATAAAGTTATATTATGACCTTTGTTTCTTGATATTACATCTTAACTGTGGATGCTAGCTATTGATCCAGGGACTAGCATTGTAAACACAGGGGGGCTCTATCTTATTAAAGATTGGAACCTCTACACAAACACACCAACTTATGTGGTGTAACAAAAATATTTTGTTGCCTAAAGATGTGCTTGAACTTTGTTGTTTGAGTGGTGTTTGTTTGTAAATGCTTGCACATTGCTTGAGTGAATTGTGATGTGTGTGATTAGAAATATTTCCTTAGAAATATCTTGCCTATTCTAAACTCCCTTCAACCCAAACAGATGACTACTCCAAGAGACTCCAACCTCAAGGTTGATGACACCAACACCAACCAAGAGGACAGCATGAAAGAGCTCATAGCAACCTAGAACCATGTTGAACCAAGTGACAGCTCAGTTCATAGCCAACACCAGTGGAGAAGATCCAACACTGCAAGGATTTTTGGAAACTCAAGGCCAACTAATGCTTAAGGTGACTGATCAAATGATCAAAATGGAAGAAAGCTATTCCAAAAGAGTTTGTGACAACAAGGATGACAGAAATGTTATTCTAGATGGACCCCAGCTTGCATTATTTGTGGAGACAAGGATCATACTTCCAAGGAGCATGGAGATCAATGCCCCAACTGTGAAGAGAAACATCCTGTTGGCCAATGCCCCACTTCTCAAGCTACTTGCTACCTATGTGAAGGAAACAACCATGTTCCTATCCAATGCCCCATCTATTCCATTGTGGAACAAAGGAAACAAGGTGGAGTGCAACAAATGATTGCAAACCATCAAGAAGGATCCAAGTCTACCAAGAAGGTTGATGACAAAGGAAAAGGACCACTTATACCTCCAAACAAAACAACCCAATTCATGGGATCAAATAAGAGGAATGTGAATTTTCTAAAGAGCAATAAAAGGTCGAAGAAACATGTAGACATTCCTACCTACCAGATAACATATGAACAACATGAACTGGATGCACTCCTAGCTTTGGAGAAACCCAAGAAGCAAAAGAAGGACAAAAGCCATGTGCAATGTCATAAATGTAAGGAAATGGGACACTATTCCAGTTAATGCCCAGAGAACCAGAAGAATAAAGAGATTGGCCAAGTGGTGTGCAACAACTGCAAAGAGCTAGGCCACTATGTAGCAACCTGTCCAAAAGAGACACGTAAAGAACTCAAAGACATCAACTGTTTCAATTGCAAGAACCCAGGACATTATGCGAGCAACTGTCCAGAAAAGATGAAGAACAAGTTGAACAAGCCTATGGAGAAACTCAACCTTGGCCCATGAGTCAAGTGTGGAAACAAAGGACACAATGCAGAAGTTTTAAGGGTGGTAGCACCCTAGATGTTTTGAGCCTACTTGTAACCCTAGCTTTCCCAAATCTCGGGACAAGATTTATTTTAAGGGTGGTAGCCTGTCACATCCCAAGATTTTCCAAATCTTGTAATGTGAAAATTAAATGAATAAAATAAAACTTTGTTGATTTTCAGGGTGAGAAGAAACTTTTTGAAGTTGTTTGAAAAACCTTCAAACCTATTTTGATTAAGATAAAACCTAAAGGGATTTAAAAAGATAAACATTTAATAAAGGAAAATAAAAATATTTGGATTTACTATTTTTGGATCTTTTAAATAAAAAGATTTGGTTTTGAAATGAAATAGAAGTTTTACAAATAAAGATTATTTTATAGAGCCAAATTAAACTTGGCCAAGCCTTTGAAATAAAAATATTACCATTTGATAAAAATAGTAAAGGTTTATTTAAAATAAATTAGTAAGGATTTAATATCCAAGTTTTATAAATAAAGGTTTTACTATTTTAAATGACCATCAAAACTTATTTATTTATTTCAAATAAGTTTTCCAAGTATTTTGTATTTTTCAAATAAAACCTACTGATTTGTTTTTGAAAATATTTAGATTTCAAATGGAGGTTTTATTAAATAAATCAAACCCTATTTGATTAAATAACTTTGCTCCATTTTATTTAATTAATGAATGGATCCTAAAAAGATTAAAAATTACTATTTTATTTTGGACTTTGGTTTATATGTTAAACAGAACCAAAATTCAAATTAAAAGTATGGTGCTTGTTTGAATTGTTTTGATTGTTTGATTTGTTGTTTGATTTTCAAAACAGAAAATAGGATCAGAAAAGGAAAAACAATTTGAAAGAAAAAAAATAAGAATTGGACTCAGCCCAACTGGCCAAGCCCAACAAGACCCAATCCAGCCCACCTACTCTCTCCTACCAAACGCTTTCCACTCGTAACCGCACCAGCAGAAACCGACTTGTGGACCCTCCCTCACTTCCTCTCGACACGTATGCCGACCCCTCCTGCTCATCGTCCTCACCACGCGACTGTTCTTCCCCAAACCACGCCGCCCAGCCGCTGAAAGCTCCTTCAATCCCGTTAATTGTCAGACACCGCCCAGCCATCACGCAAGGTAAAAGCGCCGCCTCCCTCTTCCGCTTCCCCGGACATCGCCCTCTCGCCTCGGGCCGCTGCATTGCTTGCGACAACCCCCTGTCTCGACCATCGTCTCACCAATTCCCGCCAAGCCTCACCTGCCTCCCGAGCACACGAACACACTCACCACTCCCAGACGCCCTCTGCAGTCCATTCAACCGGGCGCCCTAATGCCGCCTTCAACAAGCTCGAGCGCCGTCTGCTTACTTCTCCGTGAAGTCCCTGTGTAGAATCCGACCGTCCTCTTCTTCCCTTCACGCAGTAGCTTCGCATTGATCTTGGCGCGTCTAATCTGTATTTATTTCCTCGGCGAACCACAAGACCGTCTCGACCACGCCCGAGCCGCCCGACGCCCTGACTCCGTGAGAAATTGCTGCACCCGGCGCCCTTGCCACGCCGACCACACGTAAAGCATCACCACGTCCTCGCGATCACGGTGAGCATCCCCACTTCATTCTTTGCTTCCTAGAACCGCCGCTAGCTCCTCGCCTGACCGTCGCCGCCGCGCAGCGCCGCCAGCCTTTGGCCAAGCATCTGTGGCCGTTGGATTAAAATCTGGTGGCTGCAATTAGAACTAGGCGAACCGGTACGCGCCCCATATGATCCGTTCGTTTAAATTAGATCCAACGCCCCATAGCGCGCAATCCGCGCGAAGCGGTACCGCCCAATAGAAACATGACGCTGCCGCTTTTTTGGTTTAAAACAGAATTTGAAAATGATTTGATATGCAATTGAAACCTTTGTAACTTTTGATCCACACGTCCAAAAATTACAAACTTTATATCATTGGAATCAGTGGAACAAGCCCTAGCCAACCATGCAATTGGTTTAGTAAATAGTATCTGTTAGATTGTTTGTTTTTGCAGAAACATTTGTATGCTTGTTTAGATTAGAAAAATTATTCAAAAATGTTTTTGAGGATGAAACCTTTGCAAATTGGTTTGTTGTGAACTTACTGACCTTAGGAACCAACCCATGGTTTTGAAAATGGATTTGGTAAAGTTTAGGATGGATTAATTGGTTTAGCCCATTTCTAGCCAAATAAAAATAATTGTTTTGTTATGAAAATGTTTTTAGAGTAAAAACTTTGGGAAAATGATTTGGACCAAACCTACTGACTCTAAACACCAAGTTTTGAGAAAAAACAACTTATTTGGTGAACAACATAAAGTTGTTGCTTTGATAAAAATATTTTCCACCACATAAAATAAGAAAATGATTTAAAAATGGTTTTAGACCAAACCCTTTTTGCAAATGACTTTGCCACTTTAGGAAGTGACCACCTTGAACCTTACAAAGTGTAGAGCCTAGTAGAAACCATCTTTGCAAATAAAACTACCTCTTGCATGCTTACATGCATGACTTAGATCCCATTGTTTTGTGTGTGTGAAATGTTGATTGATTATTGGTTTGGAATACTTGTTGATATTGGTTTTGCTTGATTGATTGTAGTGAAGTTAGAAAAGTGTGAGACTAGCAAGATCAAGGAGTGAACCATCATTCCCTACCAAAAAGGCAAGTGACACTATCATTCAAAGTCCTACTATTTTCATTATACTTAGTGGATTTTGAAAACATGCATGAAAAGAATTTCTATACTTATGCTATGCTAAATCCTAATAGGATTCCCTATACATTCCTTAGAGAAAACAATGTAGTTACATGCTTAGCCATGCTATATTTTGAAAAGAGTTACATGTTGAGATTTTATGAAGTTGAGAAAAGGACTTGTGAATTTATATAATAAAACAAGGACTCAATGAACCACCTGGGTGGCCAAGGATACTTTGAGTTTTGGAGAAGGTGGCAACAAAAGGAACCATGTCTATGGCAATCTCTTTGTGTTGTGCTCCAAAAGAAAACCACCCAGGAAACTTAGAGATTGAACATGTTTCTCCAATTGTGGCTTTCGTGTGCAACCACATGCTATTTATGGCTCTAGCTTAGTCAACTACATTGGGAAGACCCATGCATTGTCTTCAGCTTAGTGGACATGAGGACCTGGAATCCTACATGGGTACTGAAGACAAGCTAGCAATGGTGTATGGGAGGACCCTCTGGAAATGCTTCGTCACATTCTCAATCTGCAGTACTCCATCTTGGTGAGCACTAATCCAGGCCACCGGTGGCAACAAGATGGGATTGTGACATGTGGGTAAAGTGTACTACTGCAGAAGATAATAAAATCTAAGTACTTAGCCGTGTCCCGGTTATGGACAATACTGAGCAACTAAAGTTTGAAGCTATGGGAAATCTCGACATTCTAATTTCTAAAAGAAAACTTTTAAAGACTTGATGCACTTGGGGGTACCAAGGAGCTCAAGAGATTTTGATAAAACTTGATGCACTTGGGGGTACCAAGGAGGTCAAGAGATTTTGATAAAACTTGATGCACTTGGGGTTACCAAGGAGCTCAAGGGATTTTTGACAAGGACTTGAACACTTGGGAATTTACCAAGGAGTTCTAGGAATTTGGAAAAGGAGATTTGACAAAGGACCAAAACCATTTTGAAAAGATAGGATAAATTTTGCTTCTACAAATGAGCCTTAAACCCTACTTAGCCGAAAATGCATGTAGTGATAGAATCCACTTATATTCCACATAGTAGTGAAACTTTCCAATACAATTCAAATGTATTGAGCCTTGTGGCTGTAACTTGTAATGTTGCAGGTTTGATTTGATTTTAGTGAAGATTGATTGATTAGGATTACAAAGTCTACAACCAACATGTCTGCCTGTGGCACTTTGAAGATGAAGGACCCCATGCTTATAGTTATTCCGCTGCAATGTAATGTATTAGCCTAATGAGCTATGTAAGATGTAATAAAATTATGTTATTCCTGGTTATAAAGTTATATTATGACCTTTGTTTCTTGATATTACGTCTTAACTGTGGATGCTAGCTATTGATCCAGGGACTAGCATTGTAAACATAGGGGACTCCACCTTATATTGTTTAAAGGTTGGGACACTCCTCTATAGATGGTATCAGAGCATTGTGTTGCCTGTAGGATTTGTAAACCTAGGATTGGACAAAAACCCTTAGAAAAAATAGGAGTTGTGTTTGTTCCAAAAACTTATTTACAAAAACACTTGTGAACTCTTTCCTCAACCATTTTGGTTTCAACTCTACATCTCTTCTATTTCAACTTGATGGAAAAACCTACCCGATGACCAAAGACTACACCATGTGCAAAGGACTTCATCAACTCTAATGACTTCAACTTCTTCAACTGTAATGACTTCAACATCTTCAACTCTAATGACTTCAACATCTTCAGCATGTTCACCAAGGACCTCCAACTTGGATATCACTAAGAATTACAAGTGAGACAAGGAAATCTTGCTCAAGATTTAGAGACTGAGGGAATGCAAAATTTAGAAGGAGCCTACATCATTTGAAGTATTGTAACCAAGAGTTTTTCTCAAGGAAACCATGATCCCATCCAAGAAGAATCAACCAAAGAAAGATGGAAAGATCACAAGTGAACCATATAGATGGACCACCATATTTTAGTTAAGTCAAACTGTCACATCCCAAGATTTTCCAAATCTTGTAATGTGAAAATAAATGAATAAAATAAAACTTTGTTTGATTTTCAGGGCCAGAAGAAGCTTTTTGAATTTAATTGGAACTTCAAACCAATTGAAATCAAATAAATCCTAAAGGGATTTAAAAAAAAGATAAACATTTAATAAAAGGAAAAATAAAAACATTTGGAAATACTATTTTGAAACTCTTAAATGAAAAGAACTGTTTTCAAATGAAATAGAAGTTTTATAAATAAAGATTATTTTATAAAGCCAAATTAAACCTTGGCCAATATTTTGAAATAAATGTTTTGTTTTGATAAAAATAATAAAGGTTTATTTAAATAAAATAATAAGGATTTAATATCCAAATTTTATTTAAGTAAAGGATTTTCCCATTTTAAATAAACACTAAAACTTATTTATTTATTTTAAATAAGTTTTCCAAATATTTTATATTCTCAAATAAACTTACTGAAGTGTTTTGGTTTTATTTTAGATTTCAAAATAAATATTCTAATAAAACAAATCTTATTTGAAGTAAATGAATAAGGCCCATTTTATTTAATTGTTAATGGACCAAAAATAAAGAAGTTATTTTATTTTAAACAAGTTTTCCAAATATTCTTTATTTCCAAATAAAACTACTGATTTGGTTTTGAAAATATTTGGATTTCAAATGGAGATTCTATTAATTAAATCAAACCCTATTTTATTAAATAACTAATGAACCATTTTATTTAATTAATGAATGGTCCTAAAAAGAATAAAAATATTTTTATTTTTGGGATTTGGTTTATGTTGAAAAGAACCAAAAACTCATTATAAGTTTGAATTGTTTGAATGGTTTGAGTGAATGAATAATTGATTCAAATTCAAAGCAGAAAAATAGAAAGAGAAAAGGAAAAGAATTGAAGAAAAAATATGAAATGGACTCGACCCAACTGCCAAGCCCAACTAAGCCCAAGCCCAGCTTTCCTCACCCCGAAGAAAACGTTTAGCACCAGATTCGACCCACACAGTATGACCAAGTGGACCCTACCCTCCTTTCTTTTTCCCACCGACCGAGGCCCACTTTCCACTGTTCTTCCTCCCCACCCCACGACTGTTCTTCCTCCCTCGTCACCGTTCGGTGCTTTGATTTCCGCTTAATTCGCCTTAATGCATGAGTAAAACCTGCAGTGATCACGCACGATAAATTGTCTTCCTCTCTCCGCTTTCCTCTGTCTCCTCCCCAGCACGCCCAGCCGCCCAATTTCTTTTCGAGCAGCGCTGTCTCCGACGACTTCCCCGGCCGATTCCGGCAGCCCCTCGCCACCCCTTGCCTCCTCGACCATACTCTCGTGATCCCCACCTCCTGGCGATCATCCCCGTAGCGCCCGGCGCCCCCAGTGTCGGCAACGTCTCCACCAGACGCCACCGACGACCCGCAACTCCGGTGAGCTCTAGCACTCGACTCCGCGCGCCTTGATCAAGAATCATGCTGTTTGATTAGTCTGCTTTCTTAGCATCTCCGTGTGCTCGCCAATCACTCGAACGTGGCTCGCAACCTCGCCTGGCCGACGATCGACCACACCCGAGGCACGGCTCAACTCGTGAGCAATTCCTCAGAACCCGGCGCCTTTGGCCAACAAAGACCACGAGGAGCATCAGCGGTGCTGTGAACTCGTGAGCTCCTCCTCTTTCTCGCATCCTGCATCATCGGCAACCTCGCCGCCAGAGCACCGCCGCCGCACAGCCGCCGTCAGCGCCGCTCATTTTAGGCCAAACACGCAGCAACCGTTAGATGCAAATCCATTGGCTAGGATAGATTCATTAAAACGAAGGGGTATGTTTGATCTGAGCCGCACATGCCCCTTTTAATCCTGTGGTCTGTGTCACTCGATCCAGACGAACCGGTACTGGCCAATCACGGCGCGACGCGTGGCCAGTGTTTGATTGAAACAGATTTAGAAACCAGATTTAAATACCATTTTGAAACCCTTGTAACTTTCAAACCCCACGTCCAAAAATTACAAACTTTATACCGTTGGAATCAGGAGAACAAGCCCTAGCCAACCATGCACTTAGTTTAGCAAATAGTATCTGTTAACTTGTTTGAATTTGCAGAAACATTTGTATTCTTGTTAAGGATGTAAAAATTGTTTAAAAATGAATTTGGGGTTAAAATCTTTGGCAATTGGATTGGTTTGAACCTACTGACCCTAAGAAACACTTTGTGGACTCAAAAGTGTATTTGGTGAAATAAAAATATGATTCTTTGATTTAAAACCATTTCTAGTCAAATAGAAATGTGGTTTAATTATTAAAATTTGTTTTGGAAGAAAACCTTTGGAAAATGTTTGGTTTTAAACTCTCTGACCCTAAACAACAAGTTTTATGGTTTGAAAACATATTTGGTGAACCTTGGAGATTAATGCCTTGGTAAAAATATTTCTACACCACATAAAATGATACTTTGTTTTGAAAATGGTTTTTGTAGGGAAACCTTTTGCAAATGACTATGCCACTTTACAAAATGACCATTAGGTGTTTTCAAAAGTTTATGACCATTAGGAACCACTTCTCAAAACAAAACAAAGCTTGGCATGCTTGCATGCATTACTTTGACTTTGTCATTTTATGTGTTGTCTTGCTTGATTGGTAGATTGAGTTTGTGCCCTGCTTGATTGATTTGTAGTGACTTGAAGAGTGTGATTGTTGCAAGGACAAGAAGTGAACCTATACCCTCTACCAAAAAGGCAAGTGATGCTTCATACTTTTTGTCCCATTATTTTTATGCATTAGTGATTTTGCTAAGTAAAACTTGCATGGATTTTGCTAAGTATAAACCTTGCTATAGGAAAACCTAGTAGATGAATCCTTAGTAGGATTTTCCTAAGTTAAGATTCCTATTACTATCAAGCTTAGCCTAGCTAATAGAAAACCTGGGTGGAATATATATTCACACTATGGAAAAATACTCTAAGTCCGAGGACTTGTGATTTTGTTTAATAAAACAACTAAGTTAATGAATCACCTGGGTGGAATGGGCTTGCTTGGTGGTTTTTGGTTGAGTGGTTCACAAGGCCATGGACTTGGCTTGTGTATCTCACTTGTGGTATGCCACCCAGGAACAAAGAGTTTTGAGATGTCAAATGTTGAGAAGCTTCAAATGCAACTACTTGGCAATATGGGCTCTGCCATGATCATATAGGTTGCAAGAACTTAGCCATATGGACAGTGGGTGGTAGTGTTTGATAGGTTGGAGCAACGTCCATTTTGGTCTAAGGAAGGCTTCGAAAGATTTTGTCTTGGGAAACCAAGTCTTGTGGGGAAAGTGCACCACCTCTGCAGAGTGTAAAATCTAAGTACTTAGCCATGTCCCTGGTAAAGGACAATTTGAGCATCAAGACATGGAAGCAATCAAGAATCTCATCATTCAAATTTCTAAGTTAAAATCTTGTGGTTTGAACAAGGGTTGTTTGAAATCTTCAATCTTTGATTGAGAGATGCCTTGTTAAAGGATCTTCAATCTTTGATTGAGAAAAATGATTTTGTCAAAGCAAAAACTTAGTATTTTCAAAATGTTAAGGAGAAATCTATTTTGAGCAATGCAAGCCTCAACTCCACTTAGCCAAATGCATATAGATGATAGACTCCACTATACTACCATAGTATCACTTGCCAATACAATTCAAATGTATTGACCCTTGTGGCTGTAACTTGTAATGTTGCAGGTTTGATTGATTTTTAGTGAAGATTGATTGATTAGGATTACAAAGTCTACAACCAACATCTGCCAGTGGCACTTTGAAGATGAAGGACCCATGCTTATAGTAATTCCGCTGCAATGTAATGTAATAGCCAAATGAGCTATGTATGATGTAATAAAATTATGTTATTCCTGGTTATAAAGTTATATTATGACCTTTGTTTCTTGATATTACATCTTAACTGTGGATGCTAGCTATTGATCCAGGGACTAGCATTGTAAACACAGGGGGGCTCTATCTTATTAAAGATTGGAACCTCTACACAAACACACCAACTTATGTGGTGTAACAAAAATATTTTGTTGCCTAAAGATGTGCTTGAACTTTGTTGTTTGAGTGGAGTGTTTGTTTGTAAATGCTTGCACATTGCTTGAGTGAATTGTGATGTGTGTGATTAGAAATATTTCCTTAGAAATATCTTGCCTATTCTAAACTCCCTTCAACCCAAACAGATGACTACTCCAAGAGACTCCAACCTCAAGGTTGATGACACCAACACCAACCAAGAGGACAGCATGAAAGAGCTCATAGCAACCCAGAACCATGTTGAACCAAGTGACAGCTCAGTTCATAGCCAACACCAGAGGAGAAGATCCAACACTACAAGGATTTTTGGAAACTCAAGGCCAACTAATGCTTAAGGTGACTGATCAAATGATCAAAATGGAAGAAAGCTATTCCAAAAGAGTTTGTGACAACAAGGATGTCAGAAATGTTATTCTAGATGGACCCCAGCTTGCATTATTTTTGGAGACAAGGATCATACTTCCAAGGAGCATGGAGATCAATGCCCCAACTGTGAAGAGAAACATCCTGTTGGCCAATGCCCCACTTCTCAAGCTACTTGCTACCTATGTGAAGGAAACAACCATGTTCCTATCCAATGCCCCATCTATTCCATTGTGGAACAAAGGAAACAAGGTGGAGTGCAACAAATGATTGCAAACCATCAAGAAGGATCCAAGTCTACCAAGAAGGTTGATGACAAAGGAAAAGGACCACTTATACCTCCAAACAAAACAACCCAATTCATGGGATCAAATAAGAGGAATGTGAATTTTCTAAAGAGCAATAAAAGGTCGAAGAAACATGTAGACATTCCTACCTACCAGATAACATATGAACAACATGAACTGGATGCACTCCTAGTTTTGGAGAAACCCAAGAAGCAAAAGAAGGACAAAAGCCATGTGTAATGTCATAAATGTAAGGAAATGGGACACTATTCAAGTTAATGCCCAGAGAACCAGAAGAATAAAGAGATTGGCCAAGTGGTGTGCAACAACTGCAAAGAGCTAGGCCACTATGTAGCAACTTGTCCAAAAGAGACACGTAAAGAACTCAAAGACATCAACTGTTTCAATTACAAGAACCCAGGACATTATGCGAGCAACTGTCCAGAAAAGATAAAGAACAAGTTGAACAAGCCTATGGAGAAACTCAACCTTGGCCCATGAGTCAAGTGTGGAAACAAAGGACACAATGCAGAAGTTTGCCCAGAGAAGTTTTCCCAGGATCCCAAGAAGGCCAATATGTAATTTTGTTTGAAATTTTATTTTAAGGGTGGTAGCACCCTAGATGTTTTGAGCCTACTTGTAACCCTAGCTTTCCCAAATCTCGGGACAAGATTTATTTTAAGGGTGGTAGCCTGTCACATCCCAAGATTTTCCAAATCTTGTAATGTGAAAAATAAATGAATAAAATAAAACTTTGTTGATTTTCAGGGTGAGAAGAAACTTTTTGAAGTTGTTTGAAAAACCTTCAAACCTATTTT
Organism: Avena longiglumis; assembly: GCA_030063025.1. Taxonomy (NCBI): domain Eukaryota; kingdom Viridiplantae; phylum Streptophyta; class Magnoliopsida; order Poales; family Poaceae; genus Avena; species Avena longiglumis. Next base: position 108,018,055 of record CP125974.1, read on the forward strand.
GATTAAGATAAAACCTAAAGGAATTTAAAAAGAAAAACATTTAATAAAGGAAAATAAAAATATTTGGATTTACTATTTTTGGATCTTTTAAATAAAAAGATTTGGTTTTCAAATGAAATAGAAGTTTTACAAATAAAGATTATTTTATAGAGCCAAATTAAACTTGGCCAAGCCTTTGAAATAAAAATATTACCATTTGATAAAAATAGTAAAGGTTTATTTAAAATAAATTAATAAGGATTTAATATCCAAGTTTTATAAATAAAGGTTTTATTATTTTAAATGACCATCAAAACTTATTTATTTATTTCAAATAAGTTTTCCAAGTATTTTGTATTTTTCAAATAAAACCTACTGATTTGTTTTTGAAAATATTTAGATTTCAAATGGAGGTTTTATTAAATAAATCAAACCCTATTTGATTAAATAACTTTGGTCCATTTTATTTAATTAATGAATGGATCCTAAAAAGATTAAAAATTACTATTTTATTTTGGACTTTGGTTTATATGTTAAACAGAACCAAAATTCAAATGAAAAGTATGGTGCTTGTTTGAATTGTTTTGATTGTTTGATTTGTTGTTTGATTTTCAAAACAGAAAATAGGAACAGAAAAGGAAAAACAATTTGAAAGAAAAAAAATAAGAATTGGACTCAGCCCAACTGGCCAAGCACAACAACCCAATCCAGCCCACCTACTCTCTGCCGCGCCGAAACGTTTTCCACTCAGAACCGCACCCGCGCAGAAACTGACTTGTGGACCCCTCCCCTCACTTCCTTTCTCGCTGACACGTATGCCCGACCCCTCCTGTTCATCGTCCTCACCCGCTGCGACCTGTTCTTCCCCCAAACCACGTTGCCGCTCCTGCCGTTGGAAGCTCCTTCAATCCGCACTGCCGCATTAATTAAGCCCGCCATCACGCAAGGTAAAAGCGCTGCATCCCTCTTCCGCTTCCCAGACATCGCCTCTCTCGCCTCAGCTCGCATTGCTTGCGACAACCCCCTGTCTCCGACCATCGTCTCCGACCATCGTCTCCGACCAATTCCGGCCAAGCCTCGCCACCTCCTGCCTCCCCGAGCACACGAACACACTCACCACTCCCAGACGCTCCTCTCTGTACCGTCCATTCAACCGCAGGGGCCCCAGAATGCCGTCTTCAACAAGCTCTGAGCGCCGCCGCGTCTGTTTACTTCTCCGACGAAGTCCCCAGGTAGAATCCGACAGTCCCTCTTCTTCCCCTTCACGCAGGCAGCTTCGCATTGATCTTGCGCGTGTAACTGTGTCTTCATTTTCCCTTGGGGCGAACCACAGCACCGTCTCCGACCACGTCCAGAGCCGCCTGACGCTGTCCTTGACTCCGGTGAGAAATTGCTGCAGACCCAGAGCGCCCCTTGCCACGCCGACCACACGTAAAGCATCACCACGTCCTCGCGATCACGGTGAGCATCCCCACTTCATTCTTTGCTTCCTAGAACCGCCGCTAGCTCGCCGACTGCCGCCACTGCCGCCGCAAGCCGCCAGCCTTTGGCCAAGCATCTGTGGCCGTTGGATTAAAATCTGGTGGCTGCAATTAGAACTAGGCGAACCGGTACGCGCCCCATATGATCCGTTCGTTTAAATTAGATCCAACGCCCCATAGCGCGCAATCCGCGCGAAGCGGTACCGCCCAATAGAAACATGACGCGTGGCCAGTTTTTGGTTTAAAACAGAATTTGAAAACAGATTTGATATGCAAATTGAAACCTTTGTAACTTTTGATCCACACGTCCAAAAATTACAAACTTTATATCGTTGGAATCAGTGGAACAAGCCCTAGCCAACCATGCAATTGGTTTAGTAAATAGTATCTGTTAGATTGTTTGTTTTTGCAGAAACATTTGTATGCTTGTTTAGATTAGAAAAATTATTCAAAAATGTTTTTGAGGATGAAACCTTTGCAAATTGGTTTGTTGTGAACTTACTGACCTTAGGAACCAACCCATGGTTTTGAAAATGGATTTGGTAAAGTTTAGGATGTATTAATTGGTTTAGTCCATTTCTAGCCAAATAAAAATAATGGTTTTGTTATGAAAATGTTTTTAGAGTAAAAACTTTGGGAAAATGATTTGGACCAAACCTACTGACCCTAAACACCAAGTTGTGAGAAACAACAACTTATTTGGTGAAAAACATAAAGTTGTTGCTTTGATAAAAATATTTTCCACCACATAAAATAAGAAAATGATTTAAAAATGGTTTTAGACCAAACCCTTTTTGCAAATGACTTTGCCACTTTAGGAAGTGACCACCTTGAACCTTACAAAGTGTAGAGCCTAGTACAAACCATCTTTGCAAATAAAACTACCTCTTGCATGCTTACATGCATGACTTAGATCCCATTGTTTTGTGTGTGTGAAATGTTGATTGATTATTGGTTTGGAATACTTATTGATATTGGTTTTGCTTGATTGATTGTAGTGAAGTTAGAAAAGTGTGAGACTAGCAAGATCAAGGAGTGAACCATCATTCCCTACCAAAAAGGCAAGTGACACTATCATTCAAAGTCCTACTATTTTCATTATACTTAGTGGATTTTGAAAACATGCATGAAAAGAATTTCTATACTTATGCTATGCTAAATCATAATAGGATTCCCTATACATTCCTTAGAGAAAACAATGTAGTTGTTACATGCTTAGCCATGCTATATTTTGAAAAGAGTTACATGTTGAGATTTTATGAAGTTGAGAAAAGGACTTGTGAATTTATATAATAAAACAAGGACTCAATGAACCACCTGGGTGGCCAAGGATACTTTGAGTTTTGGAGAAGGTGGCAACAAAGGAACCATGTCTATGGCAATCTCTTTGTGTTGTGCTCCAAAAGAAAACCACCAGAAACTTAGAGATTGAACATGTTTCTCCAATTGTGGCTTTCTGTGCAACCACATGCTATTTATGGCTCTGGCTTAGTTAACTACATTGGGAAGACCCATGCATTGTCTTCAGCTTTGGACACGAGGACCTGAATCCTACATGGGTACAAGACAAGCTAGCAATGGTGTATGGGAGGACCTCCGAAAGACTTCGTCACATTCTCAATCTGCCAAGATTCCATCTTGGTGAGCACTAATCCAGTGGCCACCGTGGCAACAAGATGGGATTGTGACATGTGGGTAAAGTGTACTACTTGCAGAAGATAATAAAATCTAAGTACTTAGCCGTGTCCCCGGTTATGGACAATACTGAGCAACTAAAGTTTGAAGCTATGGGAAATCTCGACATTCTAATTTCTAAAAGAAAACTTTTAAAGACTTGATGCACTTGGGGGTACCAAGGAGCTCAAGAGATTTGATAAAACTTGATGCACTTGGGGGTACCAAGGAGCTCAAGAGATTTTGATAAAACTTGATGCACTTGGGGTTACCAAGGAGCTCAAGGGATTTTTGACAAGGACTTGAACACTTGGGAATTTACCAAGGAGTTCAAGGAATTTGGAAAAGGAGATTTAACAAAGGATCAAAACCATTTTGAAAAGATAGGATAAATTTTGCTTCTACAAATGAGCCTTAAACCCTACTTAGCCAAAAATGCATGTAGTGATAGAATCCACTTATATTCCACATAGTAGTGAAACTTTCCAATACAATTCAAATGTATTGAGCCTTGTGGCTGTAACTTGTAATGTTGCAGGTTTGATTTGATTTTAGTGAAGATTGATTGATTAGGATTACAAAGTCTACGACCAACATGTCTGCCTGTGGCACTTTGAAGATGAAGTACCCCATGCTTATAGTTATTCCGCTGCAATGTAATGTATTAGCCTAATGAGCTATGTAAGATGTAATAAAATTATGTTATTCCTGGTTATAAAGTTATATTATGACCTTTGTTTCTTGATATTACATCTTAACTATGGATGCTAGCTATTGATCCAGGGACTAGCATTGTAAACATAGGGGACTCCACCTTATATTGTTTAAAGGTTGGGACACTCCCTCTACAGATGGTATCAGAGCATTGTGTTTCCTGTAGGATTTGTAAACCTAGGATTGGACAAAAACCCTTAGAAAAAAAATAGGAGCTGTGTTTGTTCCAAAAACTTATTTACAAAAACACTTGTGAACTCTTTCCTCAACCATTTTGGTTTCAACTCTACATCTCTTCTATTTCAACTTGATGGAAAAAACCTACCCCATGACCAAAGACTACACCATGTGCAAAGGACTTCATCAACTCTAATGACTTCAACTTCTTCAACTGTAATGACTTCAACATCTTCAACTCTAATGACTTCAACATCTCCAGCATGTTCACCAAGGACCTCCAACTTGGATATCACTAAGAATTACAAGTGAGACAAGGAAATCTTGCTCAAGATTTAGAGACTGAGGGAATGCAAAATTTAGAAGGAGCCTACATCATTTGAAGTATTGTAACCAAGAGTTTTTCTCAAGGAAACCATGATCCCATCCAAGAAGAATCAACCAAAGAAAGATGGAAAGATCACAAGTGAACCATATAGATGGACCACCATATTTTAGTTAAGTCAAACTGTCACATCCCAAGATTTTCCAAATCTTGTAATGTGAAAATAAATGAATAAAATAAAACTTTGTTTGATTTTCAGGGCCAGAAGAAGCTTTTTGAATTTAATTGGAACTTCAAACCAATTGAAATCAAATAAATCCTAAAGGGATTTAAAAAAAAGATAAACATTTAATAAAAGGAAAAATAAAAACATTTGGAAATACTATTTTGAAACTCTTAAATGAAAAGAACTGTTTTCAAATGAAATAGAAGTTTTATAAATAAAGATTATTTTATAAAGCCAAATTAAACCTTGGCCAATATTTTGAAATAAATGTTTTGTTTTGATAAAAATAATAAATGTTTATTTAAATAAAATAATAAGGATTTAATATCCAAATTTTATTTAAGTAAAGGCTTTTCCCATTTTAAATAAACACTAAAACTTATTTATTTATTTTAAATAAGTTTTCCAAATATTTTATATTCTCAAATAAACTTACTGAAGTGTTTTTGTTTTATTTTAGATTTCAAAATAAATATTCTAATAAAACAAATCTTATTTGAAGTAAATGAATAAGGCCCATTTTATTTAATTGTTAATGGACCAAAAATAAAGAAGTTATTTTATTTTAAACAAGTTTTCCAAATATTCTTTATTTCCAAATAAAACCTACTGATTTGGTTTTGAAAATATTTGGATTTCAAATGGAGATTCTATTAATTAAATCAAACCCTATTTTATTAAATAACTAATGAACCATTTTATTTAATTAATGAATGGTCCTAAAAAGAATAAAAATATTATTTTATTTTTTGGGATTTGGTTTATGTTGAAAAACAGAACCAAAAACTCATTATAAGTTTGAATTGTTTGAATGGTTTGAGGGAATGAATAATTGATTCAAATTAAAAACAGAAAAATAGAAAGAGAAAAGGAAAAAGAATTCAGAAGAAAAAAAATATGAAATGGACCTGACCCAACTGGCCAAGCCCAACTAAGCCCAGCAGCCCAGCTTTCCCTCACCCCGAAAGAAAACGTTTAGCACCCAGATTCTGACCCACACAGAGTATGACCAGTGGACCCTACCCTCCTTTCTTTTAGCACTGACCGGTAGGCCCACTTTCCACTATTCTTCCTCCCCACCCCCACGACCAGTTCTTCCTCCCTCGTCACCGTTGCAGGCTTTGATTTCTCCGTCTTAATTCGCCTTAATGCCGCGAGTAAAACCTGCAGTGATCACGCACGATAAATTGTCTTCCTCTCCGTTTCCCCTCTGTCTCCTCCCCAAAGCACGCCCCCAGGCCGCTCCAATTTCTTTCCGAGCAGCTCTGTCTCCGACGACTTCCCCGGCCGATTCCGGCAGCCCCTCGCCGCCCCTTGCCTCCTCGACCATACTCTCGTGATCCCCACCTCCTAGCGATCATCCCCGTAGCGCCACCGCCTCGGCGCCCAGAGTGTCGGCAACGTCTCCACCTGTACGCCACCGACGACCCCCGCAACTCCGGTGAGCTCTAGCACTCGACTCCGTGCGCGCCTTGATCAGTAAATCATGTTGTTTGATTAGTCTGTGTCTTCTGCATCTCCAGGTGCTCGCCAATCACTCGAACGTGGCTCGCAACCTCTCGCCGTCGACGACCACACCCGAGGCACGGCTCAACTCCGGTGAGCAATTCCCCAGGACCCCGTGCGCCCCTTGGCCAACAAAGACCACGAGGAGCATCAGCAGTGTGCTGCGAACTCGGTGAGCTCCCCCTCCCTCTTTCTCGCATCCTGCATCTTCGGTAACCTCGCCAGAGCGGCGCGCCACAAGACAACACCGCTCATTTTAGGCCAAACACGCAGCAACCGTTAGATGCAAATCCGTTGGCTAGGATAGATTCATTAAAACGAAGGGGTACGTTTGATCTGAGCCGCACATGCCCCTTTTAATCCTGTGGTCTGTGTCACTTGATCCAGACGAACCGGTACTGGCCAATCACGGCGCGACGCGTGGCCAGTGTTTGATTGAAACAGATTTAGAAACCAGATTTAAATATCATTTTGAAACCCTTGTAACCTTCAAACCCCATGTCCAAAAATTACAAACTTTATACCGTTGGAATCAGGAGAACAAGCCCTAGCCAACCATGCCCTTAGTTTAGCAAATAGTATCTGCTAACTTGTTTGAATTTGCAGAAACATTTGTATGCTTGTTAAGGATGTAAAAATTGTTTAAAAATGAATTTGGGGTTAAAATCTTTGGCAATTGGATTGGTTTGAACCTACTGACCCTAAGAAATACTTTGTGGACTCAAAAGTGTATTTGGTGAAATAAAAATATGATTCTTTGATTTAAAACCATTTCTAGTCAAATAGAAATGTGGTTTAATTATTAAAATTTGTTTTGGAAGAAAACCTTTGGAAAATGTTTTGTTTTAAACTCTCTGACCCTAAACAACAAGTTTTATGGTTTTAAAACATATTTGGTGAACCTTGGAGATTAATGGCTTGGTAAAAATATTTCTACACCACATAAAATGATACTTTGTTTTGAAAATAGTTTTTGTAGGGAAACCTTTTGCAAATGACTATGCCACTTTACAAAATGACCATTAGGTGTTTTCAAAAGTTTATGACCATTAGGAACCACTTCTCAAAACAAAAGAAATCTTGGCATGCTTGCATGCATTACTTTGACTTTGTCATTTTATGTGTTGTCTTGCTTGATTGGTAGATTGAGTTGGTGCCTTGCTTGATTGATTTGTAGTGACTTGAAGAGTGTGATTGTTGCAAGGACAAGAAGTGAACCTATACCCTCTACCAAAAAGGCAAGTGATGCTTCATACTTTTTGTCCCATTATTTTTATGCATTAGTGATTTTGCTAAGTAAAACTTGCATGGATTTTGCTAAGTATAAACCTTGCTATAGGAAAACCTAGTAGATGAATCCTTAGTAGGATTTTCCTAAGTTAAGATTCCTATTACTATCAAGCTTAGCCTAGCTAATAGAAAACCTGGGTGGAATATATATTCACACTATGGAAAAATACTCTAAGTCCGAGGACTTGTGATTTTGTTTAATAAAACAACTAAGTTAATGAATCACCTGGGTGGAATGGGCTTGCTTGGTGGTTTTTGGTTGAGTGGTTCACAAGGCCATGGACTTGGCTTGTGTATCTCACTTGTGGTATGCCACCCAGGAACAAAGAGTTTTGAGATGTCAAATGTTGAGAAGCTTCAAGTGCAACCACTTGGCAATATGGGCTCTGCCATGATCATATAGGTTGCAAGAACTTAGCCATATGGACAGTGGGTGGTAGTGTTTGATAGGTTGGAACGCGTCCATTTTGGTCTAAGGGAAGGCTTCTGAAAGATTTTGTCTTGGGAAACCAAGTCTTGTGGGGAAAGTGCACCACCTCTGTAGAGTGTAAAATCTAAATACTTAGCCATGTCCCTGGTAAAGGACAATTTGAGCATCAAGACATGGAAGCAATCAAGAATCTCATCATTCAAATTTCTAAGTTAAAATCTTGTGGTTTGAACAAGGGTTGTTTGAAATCTTCAATCTTTGATTGAGAGATGCCTTGTTAAAGGATCTTCAATCTTTGATTGAGAAAAATGATTTTGTCAAAGCAAAAACTTAGTATTTTCAAAATGTTAAGGAGAAATCTATTTTGAGCAATGCAAGCCTCTACTCCACTTAGCCAAATGCATATAGATGATAGACTCCACTATACTACCATAGTATCACTTGCCAATACAATTCAAATGTATTGACCCTTGTGGCTATAACTTGTAATGTTGCAGGTTTGATTGATTTTTAGTGAAGATTGATCGATTAGGATTACAAAGTCTACAACCAACATCTGCCTGTGGCACTTTGAAGATGAAGGACCCATGCTTATAGTAATTCCGCTGCAATGTAATGTAATAGCCAAATGAGCTATGTATGATGTAATAAAATTATGTTATTCCTGGTTATAAAGTTATATTATGACCTTTGTTTCTTGATATTACATCTTAACTGTGGATGCTAGCTATTGATCCAGGGACTAGCATTGTAAACACAGGGGGGCTCTATCTTATTAAAGATTGGAACCTCTACAGATGGTATCAGAGCATTGTGTTGCCTGTAGGATTTGTAAACCCTAGGATTGGACAAAAACCCTTAGAAGAATAGGAGTTATATTTTGATCCAAAACTTATTTACAAAAACACTTGTAAACTCTTTCCTCAAACATTTTGGTTTCAACTCTACATCTCATCTATTTTCAACTTGATGGAAAACCTACCCCATCGCCAAAGACTACACCATGTGCAAAGGACTACTTCAACTTCTTCAACTCCAATGACTTCAACATCCTCAGCATATTCAACAAGGACTTCCAACTTGGATACCACTAAGGACTGCAAGTGAGACAAGGAAATCTTGCTCAAGACTTAGAGACTAAGGGAATGCAAAAGTTAGAAGGAGCCTACATCATTTGAAGTATTTTAATCAAAAGCCTTTCTCAAGGAAACCATGATCTCATGTAAGAAGAATCAACCAAGAAGGAAGGAAAGATCACAAGTGAACCATGTAGATTGACCACCATTTATAGTTAAAGTCAAACACACCAACTTATGTGGTGTAACCAAAAAATTTTGTTGCCTAAAAATGTGCTTGAACTTTGTTGTTTGAGTGAAATGTTGTTGTGATTGCTTGCACATTGTTTGTGTGAAATGTGATGTGTGTGATTAGAAATATTTCCTTAGAAATATCTTACCTATTCTAATCCCAAACCAACCCAAACAGATGACTTCTCCAAGAAACTCCAACATCAAGGTTGATGACAACAACAACAACAACCAAGAGGACAACATGAGAGAACTCATAGCAACTCAAAACCAGTTGAGCCAAGAGACAACTCAGCTTTTAGCCAACAACAATGGACTAGACCAAGCCATACAAAGGATTTTGAAACTTCAATTCCAATTGCTGCAAGGATTGGTTACCCAAATGAGCAACATGGGAGAAAATATTTCCCGAAGAGCTATGGACAGCAAGGATGATAAAGATGTTATTTTAGAAGGAACCAAGGCTTGCAATATTTGTGGAGACAAGGATCACACTTCCAAGGAGCATGATGACCAATGCCCCAACTGTGAAGAGAAACATCCAACTAATTAATGCCCCACATCTCAAGTGACTTGTTTCCTATGTGAAGGAAATGATCATGCCCCATCGATCCTATAGTTCAACAAATGAAGCAAGATGGAATGCATCAAATGTTTGGAAACCTCCATAAGGGAACAACTTCTACCAAGAAGGATGAAGGCAAAGTCAGAACCCTGCCACATAAGGCCAAATCCAAAGTGACCACAAAGTGTTGCTACTCTTGTGAAGAAGAAGGTCATATCTCTAGTAACTGCCCCAAGAAGAGAGAAAGATTTCCCAACTTTGAGGTGAGATATGAAGAGCATGAACTAAAAGAACTCCTAGCTTTGGAGAGACCCAAAAAGAAGAAGAGGGATACTACTCAAGTGCAATGTTACAATTGCAAAGAGAAAGGACACTATGCCAATGAATGCCCAGAAAAGAAGAAGACCCAAGGAAATAAACAAGAAGAATTTATACCAAAGAAGAAGAAAGATAATAGCCAAGTGATGTGTCTCAAATGCAAAGAGCTAGGCCATTATGCAGACAAGTGTCCAGAGAAGCTTCATCAAAACCCCAAGCAAGCCAAGATGTAATTTAGCTTAAAAATTTTTAAAGATGGTAGTACCCTAGTTGTTTTGAGCCTACTTGTAACCCTAGCCATCCCAAATCTCGGGATGAGATTTATTTTAAGGGTGGTAGCCTGTCACATCCCAAGATTTCCAAATCTTGTAATGTGAAAATAAATGAATAAAATAAAACTTTGTTTGATTTTCAGGGCCAGAAGAAGCTTTTTGAATTTAATTGGAACTTCAAACCAATTGAAATCAAATAAATCCTAAAGGGATTTAAAAAAAGATAAACATTTAATAAAAGGAAAAATAAAAACATTTGGAAATACTATTTTGAAACTCTTAAATGAAAAGAACTGTTTTCAAATGTAATAGAAGTTTTATAAATAAAGATTATTTTATAAAGCCAAATTAAACCTTGGCCAATATTTTGAAATAAATGTTTTGTTTTGATAAAAATAACAAAGGTTTATTTAAATAAAATAATAAGGATTTAATATCCAAATTTTATTTAAGTACAGGATTTTCCCATTTTAAATAAACACTAAAACTTATTTATTTATTTTAAATAAGTTTTCCAAATATTTTATATTCTCAAATAAACTTACTGAAGTGTTTTGGTTTTATTTTAGATTTCAAAATAAATATTCTAATAAAACAAATCTTATTTGAAGTAAATGAATAAGGCCCATTTTATTTAATTGTTAATGGACCAAAAATAAAGAAGTTATTTTATTTTAAACAAGTTTTCCAAATATTCTTTATTTCCAAATAAAACCTACTGATTTGGTTTTGAAAATATTTGGATTTCAAATGGAGATTCTATTAATTAAATCAAACCCTATTTTATTAAATAACTAATGAACCATTTTATTTAATTAATGAATGGTCCTAAAAAGAATAAAAATATTTTTATTTTTGGGATTTGGTTTATGTTGAAAAACAGAACCAAAAACTCATTATAAGTTTGAATTGTTTGAATGGTTTGAGTGAATGAATAATTGATTCAAATTCAAAACAGAAAAATAGAAAGAGAAAAGGAAAAAGAATTCAGAAGAAAAAAATATGAAATGGACCTGACCCAACTGGCCAAGCCCAACTAAGCCCAGCAGCCCAGCTTTCCCTCACCCCGAAAGAAAACGTTTAGCACCCAGATTCTGACCCACACAGAGTATGACCAGTGGACCCTACCCTCCTTTCTTTTCCCACTGACCGGTAGGCCCACTTTCCACTGTTCTTCCTCGCCACCCCCACGACCTGTTCTTCCTCCCTCGTCACTGTTACAGGCTTTGATTTCTCCGGCTTAATTCGCCTTAATGCCGCGAGTAAAACCTGCAGTGATCACGCACGATAAATTGTCTTCCTCTCCTCTCGTTCCTCCGCTCCTCCCCAGCACGCCCAGCCGCTCCAATTTCTTTCCGAGCAGCTTTGTCTCCGACGACTTCCCCGGCCGATTCCGGCAGCCCCTCGCCGCCCCTTGCCTCCTCGACCATACTCTCGTGATCCCCACCTCCTGGCGATCATCCCCGTAGCGCCAGCTCGCCGCCGAGCGCCCCAGAGTGTCGACAATGTCTCCACCTGTACGCCACCGACGACCCCCGCAACTCCGGTGAGCTCTAGCACTCGACTCCGTGCGCGCCTTGATCAGTAAATCAAGCTGTTTGGTTAGTCTATGTCTTCTGCATCTATAGGTGCTCGCCAATCACTCGAACGTGGCCTGCAACCTCGCCCCCGTCGACGACTGACCACACCCGAGGCACGGCTCAACTCCGGTGAGCAATTCCCCAGAAACCCGTGCGCCCCTTGGCCAACAAAGACCACGAGGAGCATCAGCAGTGTGCTGCGAACTCGGTGAGCTCCCCCTCCCTCTTTCTCACATCCTGCATCGTCGGCAACCTCGCCGCCAGAGCGCCGCCACCGCACAGCCGCCGTCAGCGCCGCTCATTTTAGGCCAAACATGCAACAACCGTTAGATGCAAATCCGTTGGCTAGGATAGATTCATTAAAACGAAGGGGTACGTTTGATCTGAGCCGCACATGCCCCTTTTAATCCTGTGGTCTGTGTCACTCGATCCAGACGAACCGGTACTGGCCAATCACGGCGCGACGCGTGGCCAGTGTTTGATTGAAACAGATTTAGAAACCAGATTTAAATACCATTTTGAAACCCTTGTAACTTTCAAACCCCACGTCCAAAAATTACAAACTTTATACCGTTGGAATCAGGAGAGGAAGCCCTAGCCAACCATGCCCTTAGTTTAGCAAATAGTATCTGTTAACTTGTTTGAATTTGCAGAAACATTTGTATGCTTGTTAAGGATGTAAAAATTGTTTAAAAATGAATTTGGGGTTAAAATCTTTGGCAATTGGATTGGTTTGAACCTACTGACCCTAAGAAACACTTTGTGGACTCAAAAGTGTATTTGGTGAAATAAAAATATGATTCTTTGATTTAAAACCATTTCTAGTCAAATAGAAATGTGGTTTAATTATTAAAATTTGTTTTGGAAGAAAACCTTTGGAAAATGTTTTGTTTTAAACTCTTTGACCCTAAACAACAAGTTTTATGGTTTGAAAACATATTTGGTGAACCTTGGAGATTAATGCCTTGGTAAAAATATTTCTACACCACATAAAATGATACTTTGTTTTGAAAATGGTTTTTTGTAGGGAAACCTTTTGCAAATGACTATGCCACTTTACAAAATGACCATTAGGTGTTTTCAAAAGTTTATGACCATTAGGAACCACTTCTCAAAACAAAACAAAGCTTGGCATGCTTGCATGCATTACTTTGACTTTGTCATTTTATGTGTTGTCTTGCTTGATTGGTAGATTGAGTTTGTGCCTTGCTTGATTGATTTGTAGTGACTTGAAGAGTGTGATTGTTGCAAGGAAAAGAAGTGAACCTATACCCTCTACCACAAAGGCAAGTGATGCTTCATACTTTTTGTCCCATTATTTTTATGCATTAGTGATTTTGCTAAGTAAAACTTGCATGGATTTTGCTAAGTATAAACCTTGCTATAGGAAAACCTAGTAGATGAATCCTTAGTAGGATTTTCCTAAGTTAAGATTCCTATTACTATCAAGCTTAGCCTAGCTAATAGAAAACCTGGGTGGAATATATATTCACGCTATGGAAAAATACTCTAAGTCTGAGGACTTGTGATTTTGTTTAATAAAACAACTAAGTTAATGAATCACCTGGGTGGAATGGGCTTGCTTGGTGGTTTTTGGTTGAGTGGTTCACAAGGCCATGGACTTGGCTTGTGTATCTCACTTGTGGTATGCCACCCAGGAATAAAGAGTTTTGAGATGTCAAATGTTGAGAAGCTTCAAGTGTAACCACTTGGCAATATGGGCTCTGCCATGATCATATAGGTTGCAAGAACTTAGCCATATGGACAGTGGGTGGTAGTGTTTGATAGGTTGGAACGCATCCATTTTTGTCTAAGGGAAGGCTTCTGAAAGATTTTGTCTTGGGAAACCAAGTCTTGTGGGGAAAGTGCACCACCTCTGCAGAGTGTAAAATCTAAGTACTTAGCCATGTCCCTGGTAAAGGACAATTTGAGCATCAAGACATGGAAGCAATCAAGAATCTCATCATTCAAATTTCTAAGTTAAAATCTTGTGGTTTGAACAAGGGTTGTTTGAAATCTTCAATCTTTGATTGAGAGATGCCTTGTTAAAGGATCTTCAATCTTTGATTGAGAAAAATGATTTTGTCAAAGCAAAAACTTAGTATTTTCAAAATGTTAAGGAGAAATCTATTTTGAGCAATGCAAGCCTCAACTCCACTTAGCCAAATGCATATAGATGATAGACTCCACTATACTACCATAGTATCACTTGCCAATACAATTCAAATGTATTGACCCTTGTGGCTGTAACTTGTAATGTTGCAGGTTTGATTGATTTTTAGTGAAGATTGATTGATTAGGATTACAAAGTCTACAACCAACATCTGCCAGTGGCACTTTGAAGATGAAGGACCCATGCTTATAGTAATTCCACTGCAATGTAATGTAATAGCCAAATGAGCTATGTATGATGTAATAAAATTATGTTATTCCTAGTTATAAAGTTATATTATGACCTTTGTTTCTTGATATTACATCTTAACTTTGGATGCTAGCTATTGATCCAGGGACTAGCATTGTAAACACAGGGGGGCTCTATCTTATTAAAGATTGGAACCTCTACAGATGGTATCAGAGCATTGTGTTGCCTGTAGGATTTGTAAACCCTAGGATTGGACAAAAACCCTTAGAAGAATAGGAGTTATATTTTGATCCAAAACTTATTTACAAAAACACTTGTAAACTCTTTCCTCAAACATTTTGGTTTCAACTCTACATCTCATCTATTTTCAACTTGATGGAAAACCTACCCCATGGCCAAAGACTACACCATGTGCAAAGGACTACTTCAACTTCTTCAACTCCAATGACTTCAACATCCTCAGCATATTCAACAAGGACTTCCAACTTGGATACCACTAAGGACTGCAAGTGAGACAAGGAAATCTTGCTCAAGACTTAGAGACTAAGGGAATGCAAAAGTTAGAAGGAGCCTACATCATTTGAAGTATTGTAATCAAAAGCCTTTCTCAAGGAAACCATGATCTCATGTAAGAAGAATCAACCAAGAAGGAAGGAAAGATCACAAGTGAACCATGTAGATGGACCACCATTTATAGTTAAAGTCAAACACACCAACTTATGTGGTGTAACAAAAAAAATTTGTTGCCTAAAAATGTGCTTGAACTTTGTTGTTTGAGTGAAATGTTGTTGTGATTGCTTGCACATTGTTTGTGTGAAATGTGATGTGTGTGATTAGAAATATTTCCTTAGAAATATCTTAACTATTCTAATCCCAAACCAACCCAAACAGATGACTTCTCCAAGAAACTCCAACATCAAGGTTGATGACAACAACAACAACAACCAAGAGGACAACATGAGAGAACTCATAGCAACTCAAAACCAGTTAAGCCAAGAGACAACTCAGATTTCAGCCAACAACAATGGACTAGACCCAGCCATACAAAGGATTTTGAAACTTCAATCCCAATTGCTGCAAGGATTGGTTACCCAAATGAGCAACATGGGAGAAAATATTTCCCAAAGAGCTATGGACAGCAAGGATGATAAAGATGTTATTTTAGAAGGAACCAAGGCTTGTAATATTTATGGAGACAAGGATCACACTTCCAAGGAGCATGATGACCAATGCCCCAACTGTGAAGAGAAACATCCAACTAATCAATGCCCCACATCTCAAGTGACTTGTTTCCTATGTGAAGGAAATGATCATGCCCCTATTCAATGCCCCATTGATCCTATAGTTCAACAAATGAAGCAAGATGGAATGCATCAAATGTTTGGAAACCTCCATAAGGGAACAACTTCTACCAAGAAGGATGAAGGCAAAGTCAGAACCCTGCCACATAAGGCCAAATCCAAAGTGACCACAAAGTGTTGCTACTCTTGTGAAGAAGAAGGTCATATCTCTAGTAACTGCCCCAAGAAGAGAGAAAGATTTCCCACCTTTGAGGTGAGATATGAAGAGCATGAACTGGAAGAACTCCTAGCTTTGGAGAGACCCAAAAAGAAGAAGAGGGATACTACTCAAGTGCAATGTTACAATTGCAAAGAGAAAGGACACTATGCCAATGAATGCCCAGAAAAGAAGAAGACCCAAGGAAATAAACAAGAAGAACTTATACCAAATAAGAAGAAAGATAATAGCCAAGTGATGTGTCTCAAATGCAAAGAGCTAGGCCATTATGCAGACAAGTGTCCAGAGAAGCTTCATCAAAACCCCAAGCAAGCCAAGATGTAATTTAGCTTAAAAATTTTTAAAGGTGGTAGTACCCTAGTTGTTTTGAGTCTACTTGTAACCCTAGCCTTCCCAAATCTCGGGACGAGATTTATGTTAAGGGTGGTAGCCTGTCACATCCCAAGATTTTCCAAATCTTGTAATGTGAAAATAAATGAATAAAATAAAACTTTGTTTGATTTTCGTACGAAGAAGCTTTTTGAATTTAATTGGAACTTCAAACCAATTGAAATCAAATAAATCCTAAAGGGATTTAAAAAAAAGATAAACATTTAATAAAAGGAAAAATAAAAACATTTGGAAATACTATTTTGAAACTCTTAAATGAAAAGAACTGTTTTCAAATGAAATAGAAGTTTTATAAATAAAGATTATTTTATAAAGCCAAATTAAACCTTGGCCAATATTTTGAAATAAATGTTTTGTTTTGATAAAAATAATAAAGGTTTATTTAAATAAAATAATAAGGATTTAATATCCAAATTTTATTTAAGTAAAGGCTTTTCCCATTTTAAATAAACACTAAAACTTATTTATTTATTTTAAATAAGTTTTCCAAATATTTTATATTCTCAAATAAACTAACTGAAGTGTTTTGGTTTTATTTTAGATTTCAAAATAAATATTCTAATAAAACAAATCTTATTTGAAGTAAATGAATAAGGCCCATTTTATTTAATTGTTAATGGACCAAAAATAAAGAAGTTATTTTATTTTAAACAAGTTTTCCAAATATTCTTTATTTCCAAATAAAACCTACTGATTTGGTTTTGAAAATATTTGGATTTCAAATGGAGATTCTATTAATTAAATCAAACCCTATTTTATTAAATAACTAATGAACCATTTTATTTAATTAATGAATGGTCCTAAAAAGAATAAAAATATTATTTTATTTTTGGGATTTGGTTTATGTTGAAAAACAGAACCAAAAACTCATTATAAGTTTGAATTGTTTGAATGGTTTGAGTGAATGAATAATTGATTCAAATTCAAAACAGAAAAATAGAAAGAGAAGGAAAAAGAATTCAGAAGAAAAAAATATGAAATGGACCTGACCCAACTGGCCAAGCCCAACTAAGCCCAGCAGCCCAGCTTTCCCTCACCCCGAAAGAAAACGTTTAGCACCCAGATTCTGACCCACACAGAGTATGACCAGTGGACCCTACCCTCCTTTCTTTTCCCACTGACCGGTAGGCCCACTTTCCACTGTTCTTCCTCCCCACCCCCACGACCTGTTCTTCCTCCCTCGTCACCGTTGCAGGCTTTGATTTCTCCGGCTTAATTCGCCTTAATGCCGCGAGTAAAACCTGCAGTGATCACGCACGATAAATTGTCTTCCTCTTCTCTCCGTTTCCCCTCTGTCTCCTCCCCAAAGCACGCCCCCAGGCCGCTCCAATTTCTTTCCGAGCAGCTTTGTCTCCGACGACTTCCCCGGCCGATTCCGGCAGCCCCTCGCCACCCCTTGCCTCCTCGACCATACTCTCGTGATCCCCACCTCCTGGCGATCATCCCCGTAGCGCCAGCTCGCCCCCGAGCGCCCCAGAGTGTCGGCAACGTCTCCACCTGTACGCCACCGACGACCCCCGCAACTCCGGTGAGCTCTAGCACTCGACTCCGTGCGCGCCTTGATCAGTAAATCATGATGTTTGATTAGTCTATGTCTTCTGCATCTAAAGGTGCTCGCCAATCACTCGAACGTGGCCTGCAACCTCGCCCCCGTCGACGACTGACCACACTCGAGGCACGGCTCAACTCCGGTGAGCAATTCCCCAGAAACCCGTGCGCCCCTTGGCCAACAAAGACCACGAGGAGCATCAGCAGTGTGCTGCGAACTCGGTGAGCTCCCCCTCCCTCTTTCTCGCATCCTGCATCGTCGACAACCTCCACGCCAGAGCGCCGCCGCCGCACAGCCGCCGTCAGCGCCGCTCATTTTAGGCCAAACACGCAACAACCGTTAGATGCAAATCCGTTGGCTAGGATAGATTCATTAAAACGAAGGGGTACGTTTGATCTGAGCCGCACATGCCCCTTTTAATCCTGTGGTCTGTGTCACTCGATCCAGACGAACCGGTACTGGCCAATCACGGCGCGACGCGTGGCCAGTGTTTGATTGAAACAAATTTAGAAACCAGATTTAAATACCATTTTGAAACCCTTGTAACTTTCAAACCCCACGTACAAAAATTACAAACTTTATACCGTTGGAATCAGGAGAACAAGCCCTAGCCAACCATGCCCTTAGTTTAGCAAATAGTATCTGTTAACTTGTTTGAATTTGCAGAAACATTTGTATGCTTGTTAAGGATGTAAAAATTGTGTAAAAATGAATTTGGGGTTAAAATCTTTGGCAGTTGGATTGGTTTGAACCTACTGACCCTAAGAAACACTTTGTGGACTCAAAAGTGTATTTGGTGAAATAAAAATATGATTCTTTGATTTAAAACCATTTCTAGTCAAATAGAAATGTGGTTTAATTATTAAAATTTGTTTTGGAAGAAAACCTTTGGAAAATGTTTTGTTTTAAACTCTCTGACCCTAAACAACAAGTTTTATGGTTTGAAAACATATTTGGTGAACCTTGGAGATTAATGCCTTGGTAAAAATATTTCTACACCACATAAAATGATACTTTGTTTTGAAAATGGTTTGTGTAGGGAAACCTTTTGCAAATGACTATGCCACTTTACAAAATGACCATTAGGTGTTTTCAAAAGTTTATGACCATTAGGAACCACTTCTAAAAACAAAACAAATCTTGGCATGCTTGCATCCATTACTTTGACTTTGTCATTTTATGTGTTGTCTTGCTTGATTGGTAGAATGAGTTTGTGCCTTGCTTGATTGATTTGTAGAGACTTGAAGAGTGTGATTGTTGCAAGGACAAGAAGTGAACCTATACCCTCTACCAAAAAGGCAAGTGATGCTTCATACTTTTTGTCCCATTATTTTTATGCATTAGTGATTTTGCTAAGTAAAACTTGCATGGATTTTGCTAAGTATAAACCTTGCTATAGGAAAACCTAGTAGATGAATCCTTAGTAGGATTTTCCTAAGTTAAGATTCCTATTACTATCAAGCTTAGCCTAGCTAATAGAAAACATGGGTGGAATATATATTCACACTATGGAAAAATACTCTAAGTCTGAGGACTTGTGATTTTGTTTAATAAAACAACTAAGTTAATGAATCACCTGGGTGGAATGGGCTTGCTTGGTGGTTTTTGGTTGAGTGGTTCACAAGGCCATGGAATTGGCTTGTGTATCTCACTTGTGGTATGCCACCCAGGAACAAAGAGTTTTGAGATGTCAAATGTTGAGAAGCTTCAAGTGCAACCACTTGGCAATATGGGCTCTGCCATGATCATATAGGTTGCAAGAACTTAGCCATATGGACAGTGGGTGGTAGTGTTTGATAGGTTGGAACGCGTCCATTTTGGTCTAAGGGAAGGCTTCTGAAAGATTTTGTCTTGGGAAACCAAGTCTTGTGGGGAAAGTGCACCACCTGCAGAGTGTAAAATCTAAGTACTTAGCCATGTCCTGTAAAGGACAATTTGAGCATCAAGACATGGAAGCAATCAAGAATCTCATCATTCAAATTTCTAAGTTAAAATCTTGTGGTTTGAACAAGGGTTGTTTGAAATCTTCAATCTTTGATTGAGAGATGCCTTGTTAGAGGATCTTCAATCTTTGATTGAGAAAAATGATTTTGTCAAAGCAAAAACTTAGTATTTTCAAAATGTTAAGGAGAAATCTATTTTGAGCAATGCAAGCCTCAACTCCACTTAGCCAAATGCATATAGATGATAGACTCCACTATACTACCATAGTATCACTTGCCAATACAATTCAAATGTATTGACCCTTGTGGCTGTAACTTGTAATGTTGCAGGTTTGATTGATTTTTAGTGAAGATTGATTGATTAGGATTACAAAGTCTACAACCAACATCTGCCTGTGGCACTTTGAAGATGAAGGACCCATGCTTATAGTAATTCCGCTGCAATGTAATGTAATAGCCAAATGAGCTATGTATGATGTAATAAAATTATGTTATTCCTGGTTATAAAGTTATATTATGACCTTTGTTTCTTGATATTACATCTTAACTGTGGATGCTAGCTATTGATCCAGGGACTAGCATTGTAAACACAGGGGGCTCTATCTTATTAAAGATTGGAACCTCTACACAAACACACCAACTTATGTGGTGTAACAAAAATATTTTGTTGCCTAAAGATGTGCTTGAACTTTGTTGTTTGAGTGGAGTGTTTGTTTGTAAATGCTTGCACATTGCTTGAGTGAATTGTGATGTGTGTGATTAGAAATATTTCCTTAGAAATATCTTGCCTATTCTAAACTCCCTTCAACCCAAACAGAGGACTACTCCAAGAGACTCCAACCTCAAGGTTGATGACACCAACACCAACCAAGAGGACAGCATGAAAGAGCTCATAGCAACCCAGAACCATGTTGAACCAAGTGACAGCTCAATTCATAGCCAACACCAGTGGAGAAGATCCAACACTGCAAGGATTTTTGGAAACTCAAGGCCAACTAATGCTTAAGGTGACTGATCAAATGATCACAATGGAAGAAAGCTATTCCAAAAGAGTTTGTGACAACAAGGATGACAGAAATGTTATTCTAGATGGACCCCAGCTTGCATTATTTGTGGAGACAAGGATCATACTTCCAAGGAGCATGGAGATCAATGCCCCAACTGTTGACCAATGCCCCACTTCTCAAGCTACTTGCTACCTATGTGAAGGAAACAACCATGTTCCTATCCAGTGCCCCATCTATTCCATTGTGGAACAAAGGAAACAAGGTGGAGTGCAACAAATGATTGCAAACCATCAAGAAGGATCCAAGTCTACCAAGAAGGTTGATGACAAAGGAAAAGGACCACTTATACCTCCAAACAAAACAACCCAATTCAAGGGATCAAATAAGAGGAATGTGAATTTTCTAAAGAGCAATAAACGGTCCAAGAAACATGTAGACATTCCTACCTACCAGATAACATATGAACAACATGAACTGGATGCACTCCTAGCTTTGGAGAAGCCCAAGAAGCAAAAGAAGGACAAAAGCCATGTGTAATGTCATAAATGTAAGGAAATGGGAAACTATTCCAGTTAATGCCCAGAGAACCAGAAGAATAAAGAGATTGGCCAAGTGGTGTGCAACAACTGCAAAGAGCTAGGCCACTATGTAGCAACTTGTCCAAAAGAGACACGTAAAGAACTCAAAGACATCAACTGTTTCAATTGCAAGAACCCAGGACATTATGCGAGCAACTGTCCAGAAAAGATGAAGAACAAGTTGAACAAGCCTATGGAGAAACTCAACCTTGGCCCATGAGTCAAGTGTGGAAACAAAGGACACAATGCAGAAGTTTGCCTAGAGAAGTTTTCCCAGGATCCCAAGAAGGCCAATATGTAATTTTGTTTGAAATTTTATTTTAAGGGTGGTAGCACCCTAGATGTTTTGAGCCTACTTGTAACCCTAGCTTTCCCAAATCTCGGGACAAGATTTATTTTAAGGGTGGTAGCCTGTCACATCCCAAGATTTTCCAAATATTGTAATGTGAAAAATAAATGAATAAAATAAAACTTTATTGATTTTCAGGGTGAGAAGAAACTTTTGGAAGTTGTTTGAAATACCTTCAAACCTATTTTGATTAAGATAAAACCCAAAGGGATTTAAAAAGATAAACATTTAATAAAGGAAAATAAAAATATTTGGATTTACTATTTTTGGATCTTTTAAATAAAAAGATCTGGTTTTCAAATGAAATAGAAGTTTTACAAATAAAGATTATTTTATAGAGCCAAATTAAACTTGGCCAAGCCTTTGAAATAAAAATATTACCATTTGATAAAAATAGTAAAGGTTTATTTAAAATAAATTAATAAGGATTTAATATCCAAGTTTTATAAATAAAGGTTTTACTATTTTAAATGACCATCAAAACTTATTTATTTATTTCAAATAAGTTTTCCAAGTATTTTGTATTTTTCAAATAAAACCTACTGATTTGTTTTTGAAAATATTTAGATTTCAAATGGAGGTTTTATTAAATAAATCAAACCCTATTTGATTAAATAACTTTGGTCCATTTTATTTAATTAATGAATGGATCCTAAAAAGATTAAAAATTACTATTTTATTTTGGACTTTGGTTTATATGTTAAATAGAACCAAAATTCAAATGAAAAGTATGGTGCTTGTTTGAATTGTTTTGATTGTTTGATTTTCAAAACAGAAAATAGGAACAGAAAAGGAAAAACAATTTGAAAGAAAAAAATAAGAATTGGACTCAGCCCAACTGGCCAAGCCCAACAAGACCCAATCCAGCCCACCTACTCTCTCCCGCGCCGAAACGTTTTCCACTCAGAACCGCACCCGCACAGAAACTGACTTGTGGACCCCTCCCCCTCACTTCCTTTCTCGCTGACAAGTATGCCCCACCCCTCCTGTTCATCGTCCTCACCCGCTGCGACCTGTTCTTCCCCCAAACCACGTCGCCGCTCCTGCCGTTGAAAGCTCCTTCAATCCCCGTTAATTGCCGCATTAATTCGCCCAGCCATCACGCAAGGTAAAAGCGCCTGCCTCCCCTCTTCCGTTTCCCCCAGACATCGCCCCCTCTCTGCCCTCAGGCTGCTCGCATTGCTTGCGATAACCCCCTGTCTCCGACCATCGTCTCCGACTATTTCCGGCCAAGCCTCGCCACCTCCTGCCTCCCCGAGCACACGAACACACTCACCACTCCCAGACGCTCCTCTCTGTACCGTCCATTCAACCGCGGGCGCCCCAGAACACCGTCTTCAACAAGCTCTGAGCGCCGCCGCGTCTGTTTACTTCTCCGGCGAAGTCCCCAGGTAGAATCCGACCGTCCCTCTTCTTCCCCTTCACGCAGGCAGCTTCACATTGATCTTGCGCGTCTAACTGTGTCTTCATTTTCCCTCGGGGCGAACCACAAGACTGCCTCCGACCACGCCCAGAGCTTTGACGCCGCCCTGACTCGGTGAGGAATTGCCGCACTCCAGGCGCCTTGCCACGCCGACCACACGTAAAGCATCACCACGTCCTCGCGATCACGGTGAGCATCCCCACTTCGTTCTTTGCTTCCTAGAACCTCCGCTAGCTCCTCGCCTGACCGTCGCCACCGTCTGCTGCCACGCAGTGCCGCCAGCCTTTGGCCAAGCATCTGTGGCCGTTGGATTAAAATCTGGTGGCTGTAATTAGAACTAGGCGAACCGGTACGCGCCCCATATGATCCGTTCGTTTAAATTAGATCCAACTCCCCATAGAGCACAATCCGCGCGAAGCGGTACCGCCCAATAGAAACATGACGCGTGGCCAGTTTTTGGTTTAAAACAGAATTTGAAAACAGATTTGATATGCAAATTGAAACCTTTGTAACTTTTGATCCACAAGTCCAAAAATTACAAACTTTATATCGTTGGAATCAGTGGAACAAGCCCTAGCAAACCATGCAGTTGGTTTAGTAAATAGTATCTGTTAGATTGTTTGTATTTGTAGAAACATTTGTATGCTTGTTTAGATTAGAAAAATTATTCAAAAATGTTTTTGAGGATGAAACCTTTGCAAATTGGTTTGTTGTGAACTTACTGACCTTAGGAACCAACCCATGGTTTTGAAAATGGATTTGGTAAAGTTTAGGATGGATTAATTGGTTTAGCCCATTTCTAGCCAAATAAAAATAATGGTTTTGTTATGAAAATGTTTTTAGAGTAAAAACTTTGGGAAAATGATTTGGACCAAACCTACTGACCCTAAACACCAAGTTTTGAGAAACAACAAATTATTTGGTGAAAAACATAAAGTTTTTGCTTTGATAAAAATATTTTCCACCACATAAAATAAGAAAATGATTTAAAAATGGTTTTAGACCAAACGCTTTTTGCAAATGACTTTGCCACTTTAGGAAGTGACCACCTTGAACCTTACAAAGTGTAGACCCTAGTAGAAACCATCTTTGCAAATAAAACTACCTCTTGCATGCTTACATGCATGACTTAGATCCCATTGTTTTGTGTGTGTGAAATGTTGATTGATTATTGGTTTGGAATACTTGTTGATATTGGGTTTGCTTGATTGATTGTAGTGAAGTTAGAAAAGTGTGAGACTAGCAAGATCAAGGAGTGAACCATCATTCCCTACCAAAAAGGCAAGTGACACTATCATTCAAAGTCCTACTATTTTCATTATACTTAGTGGATTTTGAAAACATGCATGAAAAGAATTTCTATACTTATGCTATGCTAAATCCTAATAGGATTCCCTATACATTCCTTAGAGAAAACAATGTAGTTGTTACATGCTTAGCCATGCTATATTTTGAAAAGAGTTACATGTTGAGATTTTATGAAGTTGAGAAAAGGACTTGTGAATTTATATAATAAAACAAGGACTCAATGAACCACCTGGGTGGCCAAGGATACTTTGAGTTTTGGAGAAGGTGGCAACAAAAGGAACCATGTCTATGGCAATCTCTTTGTGTTGTGCTCCAAAAGAAAACCACCCAGGAAACTTAGAGATTGAACATGTTTCTCCAATTGTGGCTTTCGTGTGCAACCACATGCTATTTATGGCTCTAGCTTAGTCAACTACATTGGGAAGACCCATGCATTGTCTTCAGCTTAGTGGACATGAGGACCTGGAATCCTACATGGGTACTGAAGACAAGCTAGCAATGGTGTATGGGAGGACCCTCTGGAAATGCTTCGTCACATTCTCAATCTGCCGGTACTCCATCTTGGTGAGCACTAATCTAGTGGCCACTGGTGGCAACAAGATGGGATTGTGACATGTGGGTAAAGTGTACTACTTCTGCAGAAGATAATAAAATCTAAGTACTTAGCCGTGTCCCCGGTTATGGACAATACTGAGCAACTAAAGTTTGAAGCTATGGGAAATCTCGACATTCTAATTTCTAAAAGAAAACTTTTAAAGACTTGATGCACTTGGGGGTACCAAGGAGCTCAAGAGATTTTGATAAAACTTGATGCACTTGGGGGTACCAAGGAGGTCAAGAGATTTTGATAAAACTTGATGCACTTGGGGTTACCAAGGAGCTCAAGGGATTTTTGACAAGGACTTGAACACTTGGGAATTTACCAAGGAGTTCTAGGAATTTGGAAAAGGAGATTTGACAAAGGACCAAAACCATTTTGAAAAGATAGGATAAATTTTGCTTCTACAAATGAGCCTTAAACCCTACTTAGCCGAAAATGCATGTAGTGATAGAATCCACTTATATTCCACATAGTAGTGAAACTTTCCAATACAATTCAAATGTATTGAGCCTTGTGGCTGTAACTTGTAATGTTGCAGGTTTGATTTGATTTTAGTGAAGATTGATTGATTAGGATTACAAAGTCTACAACCAACATGTCTGCCTGTGGCACTTTGAAGATGAAGGACCCCATGCTTATAGCTATTCCGCTGCAATGTAATGTATTAGCCTAATGAGCTATGTAAGATGTAATAAAATTATGTTATTCCTGGTTATAAAGTTATATTATGACCTTTGTTTCTTGATATTAAATCTTAACTGTGGATGCTAGCTATTGATCCAGGGACTAGCATTGTAAACACAGGGGACTCCACCTTATATTGTTTAAAGGTTGGGACACTCCCCCTACACATACCTCATAGGTCAATATGATCCATACTCTAACTTGATATCAAGGTCTTTTGGTAGGCAATCTAGTGTCTCTTGGTTTTCACTTGTAGTCCTTAGTGATATCTAAGGTTGAAGTCCTTGGTGAAAATGTTGAAGATGTTGAAGTCATTAGAGTTGAAGATGTTGAAGTCATTAGAGTTGAAGATATTCTTAGCTCATGGTGAAGTCTTTGGCCATGGGGTAGGTTTTGTCCATCAAGTTGAAAAGAAGAGGTGTAAAATAAAAACCAAAAAGGTTGAGGAAAGAGTTTACAAGATTGTTTGTAATTAAGTTTTTGGAACAAATTCAACTCCTATTTTTCTAAGGGGTTTTGTCCAATCCTAGAGTTACAATCCTACAGGCAACACAGTGCTCTGATACCATCTGTAGAGGTCCCAACCTTTAATAAGGTAGAGATCCCTGTGTTTACAATGCTAGTCCCTGGATCAATAGCTAGCATCCACAGTTAAGATGTAATATCAAGAAACAAAGGTCATAATACAACTTTATAACCAGGAATAAAATAATTCATTACATCTTACATAGCTCATTTGGCTATCACATTACAATGCAGCAGAAATTCTATAGCATGGAGTCCTTCATCTTCAAAGTGCCACAGGCAATCATGTTGGTTGCAGACTTGTAATCCTATTCAACACACTTCACTAACATCAAACAAACCTGCAACATAATAAGTTGCAGCCACAAGGGTCAATACATTTGAATTGTATTGGCAAGTTTCACTATTATGTAGAAGTAAGTGGATCCTATCATTACATGCATATTTTGCTAAGTAGGGTTTAGGCTCTTTTGTAGAAAGCAGTATAGTTTTATCCTATATTTTCAAAATAGTTTTGATCTTTTGTCAAATCTTCCTGACCTCCTTGGAAAACTCCAAGTGCTTCAAATCCCTTGTTGACACCATCAAGTTTTACTTTGAGAAATTGGAATGTCGAGATCTTCCATAGCTTCAGGCCTTAGTTGCTCAGAGTTGTCCGTAACCGGGGACACGGCTAAGTACTTAGAATTTGATCTTCTGCAGAAGTTTTACACTTTACCCACATGACACAATCTCATCTTGATGCCACCAGTGGCCGCTGGATAAGTACTCACCAAGATGGAGTACTGGCAGATTGAGAATGTGACAAAGTCTTTCCATAGGAGTCCTCCCAATACACAATGCTAGCTTGTCTTCCAGGCACCAATGTAGGGTTTCAAGTTCCCTAGCACTATTCTAGTTAACCTGAAGATGCCAATGCATGGGTCTTCCACTATGTAGTTGACTAAGCCAGAGCCTTTCGCAAAAAAAAAGACTAAGCCAGAGCCCATTTAGCATGTGGCTGTACACGGAAGCCACTGTACGAGAAAGATGTTCAATCTCTAAGTCCCTGGGTGGTTTTCTTCTAGTGCACAACAAAAAGAGATTGCCATATAAACATGGTTCCTTTTGTTGCCACCTTGTCCAACCTTGAGTATCCTTGTCCACCTAGGTGATTCATTGAGTACTTGTTTTATTATATAAAACTTATAACTTTTCAACTCTTCATATAAATTTTATTTAAGTAAAGGCTTTTCATTTTAAATAAACACTAAAACTTATTAATTTATTTTAAATAAGTTTTCCAAGTGTTTTGTATTTTCAAATAAAACCTACTGAAATGGTTTTGATATTATTTAGGTTTCAAATGGAGATTTTAATAAATCAAATCCTATTTGAATTAATAACTAAGGACTATTTTATTAAATTATTAAATAGATCCTAAAAGAATAAAAGTATTATTTTATTTTGGACTTTGGTTTATGTTGTTAAACAGAACAAAAAATTATACAAACTTTGGCAAAGGTTTGAATTCATTTGTTGTTTGAATTGTTTGTTTGAAAATCAAATAGAAAAAGAAAAAGGCAATCAGTATAAAAAAATGATGAATCGGACCAAACCCAACTGGCCAGCCCACTAAGCCCAGCAAGAGCCCACCCGGCATACCCCTCAGCGAAATGTTTTTCTACGCGCAAACCCACCTGCAGAGTCACAGACAGGTGGCCCCCTCTCCCTCTCTCTCTTCCTCGCTGACAGGCAGGTCCCACAGCGCCACCTCAGCGTTGTCTCCCTCGCGACCGTTCTTCCTCGCCGTTGCTGCCTTTGAATGCGGCGATGAATGCGAGTTACTGCCGGCGTTATTCTCTCCCCTGACCACGCGTACAAAACCGCCCATGCCTCCTCCACCTTTCCCCTCAGACAGCTCCTCCTCTCTGCCACCAGGCTGCCCCGAATTAGCTTTGTGCCGCCGCTGCTTCGACGACATCTCCGAGCGATTCCGGCCACACCCCGCCACCCCTCACCTCCCTCTGCACGCTAGCACATTCCGCACCTCCTGGCGCATCTGCCCGTGCGCTCCCTTCACTCGCGCGCGCTCCAAAATGTCGACTTCGACTTCACCTGAGCACCGCCGCAATTGTCCTTCTCCGGCGACCTCTCCCTGGTAAGCCTCGACCGCCCCAACACCCCCTGTTGAAGCTCACATCATCCCCAGACCAGCCCGCGTCTAACCGTGCGCTTATTTTGCTTCGGAATGATCTACAGCCCCATCCCCGACGACACTGGCGTGCGGCGCGCCAGCGACTCCGCGAGGAATTGCCGTCCTGGCGCCCCTCGCTAAGCGCCACCTTGAGCTTCACCTCGATCTAGCGAGCACGGTGAGCACCCCGCTTCTTCCTTGCTTCTCGTAGCCCCAGCACCGTCGACCGCGTCATGCCCGTCGCCGCCGCCAGCCGCCAGAGTTTGACCACGTGACCGTGTCCGTTAGATCAGGATCTGTTGGCTGAGATTAGAACTAGATGAAGAGGTACGAGTTGATCAGTGTCGTTCGTTTTAAGTTAGATCCTGCGGTCTAGAGAGGCCGATCCGCACGAAGCGGTACCGGCCAATTAGGTTGCGCCACGTGTACTGGTTTTGATTTAAAATAGAATTTGGAATCAGATTGATATGCAAACTTGTAAAATTCATAACTTAAAAATCTAGACGTCCAAATTTTGCAAATTTTATATCAATGGAATCAGCAGAACATGTACTTTGCAACCATGTGTTTTTTTTAATGTTTTGCTTCTGGTAAATTGGTTGAATTTTCAGAAACTTGTGTAGGCTTATTTTGAATATAAAAATTGTTCTAGATAAAATTTTAATGTGAAATCTTTGCAAAATGGTTTGTTGTGAACCTACTGACCTTAGGAACCAACTCATGGATTTAAAAATGAATTTTGTGAAGTTTAGGAATAAATACATGAATTAGCTCATTTCTAGTCAAGTAAAAATATTGATTTTGATATGGAAATGGTTTTTGAGTAAAATCTTTGGGAAATGTTTTGATTCAAACCTTCTGACCCTAAACACCAAGTTTTGAGAATTAAAATATAATTGGTGAGCTTTATAAAGATTATTGCTTTACTAAAAGCATTTTTCAACCACATAAAATAATGAAATGACTTAAAAAAATGGTTTATAGATAAAACCTTTTGCAAATGGATTTACCACTTTGGTAAATGACCACTTTGGACCTTATAATGTTTAGAGCCTAGTAGAAACCACCTTTGCAAATAAAAAAACTATCTTTTGCATGCTTGCATGCATGACTTTGTTTCTATTATTCTATGTGTGATGAATTGTTTGAACATTGGTTGGAATGCTAGTTGAATCTATGTTTGCTTGATTGATTTGTAGTGAAGTTAGAAGAGTGTGATATTAGCAAGATCAAGAAGTGAACCAACATTCTTTACCAAAAAGGCAAGTGACACTATCATCCAAGTCCTACTATTTTCATTACACTTAGTGGGTTTTTGAAACATGCATGATAAGGTTTACTATATTTTATGCTATGCTAAATGCTAATAGGATACCCTTATATATATTCCTTAGTGGAAACATTGTAGTTGTAGTATGCTTAGCCCAGCTATATATTTGGGATGGGATACATGTCATGATTATATGAAGTATTGAGAAGACTTATGTTTTATATAATAAAACAAGTACTCAATGAACCACCTGGGTGGACAAGGATACTCAAGCTTTTGGACAAGGTGGCAACAAAAGGAACCATGTTTATATGGCAATCTCTTTTTGTTGTGCACTAGAAGAAAACCACCCAGGGAATTAGAGATTGAACATGTTTCTCGTATAGTGGCTTCCATGTACAGCCACATGCTAAATGGGCTCTGGCTTAGTCAACTACATAGTGGAAGACCCATGCATTGGCATCTTCAGGTTAACTAGATTTGTGCTAGGGAACTTGGAACCCTACATTGGTGCCTGGAAGACAAGCTAGCATTGTGTATTGGGAGGACTTCTATGGAAAGACTTTGTCACATTCTCAATCTGCCAGTACTCCATCTTGGTGAGTACTTATCTAGCGGCCATTGGTGGCATCAAGATGAGATTGTGTCATGTGGGTAAAGTGTACAACTTCTGCAGAAGATCAAAATTCTAAGTACTAGCCGTGTCCCCGGTTATGGACAATACTGAGCAACTAAGGCCTAAAGCTATGGAAGATCTCGACATTCCAATTTCTCAAAGTTAAAACTTGAGGGTGACAACAAGGAATTTTGAAGCACTTGGAGTTTTCCAAGAAGTTCAGAAAGATTTGACAAAGATCAAAAACTATTTTGAAAAGATAGGATAAAACTATATTGCTTTCTGCAAAAGAGCCTAAACCCTACTTAGCCAAATATGCATGTAATGATAGGATCCACTTATTTCTACATAGTAGTGAAACTTTCCAATACAATTCAAATGTATTGACCCTTGTGGCTGCAACTTATTATGTTGCAGGTTTGTAAGATGTTAGTGATTTTTTTTGAATAGGATTACAAGTCTACAACCAACATGATTGCCTGTGGCACTTTGAAGATGAAGGACCCCATGCTTATAGTTATTCTGCTACAATGTAATGTGATAGCCAAATGAGCTATGTAAGATGTAATGAATTATTTTATTCCTGGTTATAAAGTTGTATTATAACCTTTGTTTCTTGATATTACATCTTAATTGTGGATGCTAGCTATTGATCCAGGGACTAGCATTGTAAACATAGGGATCTCTACCTTATTAAAGGTTGGGAACCTTACAGATGGTCTCAGAGCACTGTGTTGCCTGTAGGATTGTAACCCTAGGATTGGACAAACGCCTTAGAAAATAGGAGTTGTATTTGTTCCAAAAACTTATTTACAAACAATCTTGTAAACTCTTTCCTCAACCATTTTGGTTTTGATTCTACATCTCTTCTATTTCAAACTTGATGGACAAGCCTACCCCATGGAAAAAGACTTCACCATGAGCAAACGACTTCATCAACTCTAATGACTTCAACATCTTCAACTCTAATGACTTCAACAACTTCAACATTTTCACCAAGGACTTCAACTTAGACATCACTAAGGACTATAAGTGAAAAACCAAGAGACATTAGATTGCCTACCAAAGACATTGATACCAAGTTAGAGTATGGATCATATTGACCTATGAGGTATGACTATACTAAGTTATTATTTTCAAGAAAACTTGTTGTTTCCTTCAACTCATGAGTTAAGCTCATAAGTTGTTAAGTGGATAGTTGCTTGTTGATTGTTTGATGGTTTGATTGTTTGATTGAACTTGGTTGTTTTTGAGTTGTGTGTTAAAACTTCTTAAAAACCTATCCACCAATACTTATCCCTATCAAACCAACAGATGCCTCCTCGTCGTGCCAACCCCAACCAAAACAACAATAACAACCTCCCCACGAGATCTGCGAGATCTTTGGCATTCGGATACAGATTGATGCAGGAGATGACCACACTCATACAGAATCAGAACAACAACAACAACAATCAGAATAATCCTCCAGCACTTGATATGCTCACCAAGTTTCTGAAACTTAGGCCTGCAAGGTTCTCTGGAACAACTCATCCAATGGAAGATGATGATTGGTTACGTTCAGTGAACAAAGACTTAGTGACTCTTGGCTGCAGTGATGAAGAAAAAGTTAGGTTTGCAGCATTTCTGCTTGAAGGACCAGCAGCAACATGGTGGGACAACTTTCAAATCACCACTCCCCTTGAAGATGTAACATGGGCTATTTTTGAAGATGGATTTAGAACAACCCACATCTCACCTGGAGTAATGTACTTGAAGAAAAAGGAATTTCACAATCTGAAACAACGTCACCTCAGTGTGGCTGAGTATATTGAAGAATTCAACAATCTGGCACGCTATGCACCAGATAAAGTTGATACAGATGCTAAGAGAAAAGAAAAATTTCTTGAAGGACTTAATGATGAGTTGAACCTGCAGCTAGCTGTTGCCTATGTCCCAACTTATCAATCACTCTGTGACAAAGCCAATATATTGGAAAACAAGATGAATCAAGTTGAGAACAGGAAGAGAAAGCATAAACTCAAGGATCATTCAGGATCATCAAAGAAGAAACATTCATTCAGAAAGAGCAATGCAGATTCTGAACCACATCAGTATCACCACTACAACAATGGAAGTGAGAATAATGGAAATGATAATGACAATGGAGATGACCTTGATCAGAATCAACAAAACACTTTCAGGAAGAAAGACATTAGCCAGTTGAAGTGCTATAATTGTAAGGAACTTGGACACTATGCATCAGACTGTCCTGAGAAGAAAAAGAACAAGGATGATAGAAGAGCCAATGGAAATGACTCCAATGTGACCCAGAAAGGACATGTGAACCACATTGACATGGATGGAAACTTTGAAGAGATAGAAGAAGTGGATGTCAGAAACTAGTTAACTCAGAAGAGTCAAATAAAGATTCCTTGTCTGGATATTAAGTGTTGAACCCATAGTCAAGTGAACCATCAATGTAACCCTATGAGACTTTATTTTAAGGGTGGTAGTACCCTAGTTTCCTTGAAGCTAACTTGTAACCTTTAGCCTTCCCAAATCTCGGGACGAGATTTATTTTAAGGGTGGTACCCTGTCACATCCCAAAATTTTCCAAATTTTGAAATGTGAAAAATAAATAAACAAAATAAAACTTTGTTGAAAATTAGGGTGAGAAGAAACTTTTTGAATCCAATTGGAAACTTTCAAACCTATTTTGATCAAATAAATCCTAAAGGGATTTAAAAATCTAAACAATTAATAAATAATGTTTCTGATAGTTGGAATTACTATTTTAGATCTTTTAATAAAAAGATTTGTTTTTCAAAAGCAAAAGGTAGAATTATAAATAAAGATTATTTCTTAAAGCCAAAATTAAAAATCTTGGCCAAGCTTTTGAAATGAAACTTTCCTATTTGATTAAAAGAGTAAAGGTTTAATTAAATAAAATAATGAGGATTTAATATCCAATTTTATTTAAGTAAAGGCTTTTCATTTTAAATAAACACTAAAACTTATTAATTTATTTTAAATAAATTTTCCAAGTGTTTTGTATTTTCAAATAAAACCTACTGAAATGGTTTTGATATTATTTAGGTTTCAAATGGAGATTTTAATAAATCAAATCCTATTTGAATTAATAACTAAGGACTATTTTATTAAATTATTAAATAGATCCTAAAAGAATAAAAGTATTATTTTATTTTGGACTTTGGTTTGTGTTGTTAAACAGAACAAAAAATTATACAAACTTTGGCAAAGGTTTGAATTCATTTGTTGTTTGAATTGTTTGTTTGAAAATCAAAACAGAAAATCAAATAGAAAAAGAAAAAGGCAACCAGTATAAAAAATGATGAATCAGACCAAACCCAACTGGCCAGCCCACTAAGCCCAGCAAGAGCCCACCCGGCATACCCCTCAGCGAAACGTTTTTCTACGCGCAAACCCACCCGCAGAGTCACAGACAGGTGGCCCTCTCTCCCTCTCTCTCTTCCTCGCTGACAGGCAGGTCCCACAGCGCCACCTCAGCGTCGTCTCCCTCGCGACCGTTCTTCCTCGCCGTTGCTGCCTTTGAATGCGGAGATGAATGCGAGTTACTGCCGGCATTATTCTCGCCCCTGACCACGTGTACAAAACCGCCCACGCCTCCTCCACCTTTCCCCTCAGACAGCTCCTCTCTGCCACCAGGCTGCCCCGAATTAGCTTTGTGCCGCCGCTGCTCCGACGACATCTCCGAGCGATTCCGGCCACACCCCGCCACCCCTCACCTCCCTCTACACGCTAGCACATTCCCCACCTCCTGGCGCATCTGCCTGTGTGCTCCCTTCACTCGCGCGCGCTCCAAAACGTCGACTTCGACTTCACCTGAGCACCGCCGCGACTGTCTTTCTCCGGCGACCTCTCCCTGGTAAGCCTCGACTGCCCCAGCACCCCCTGTTGACGCTCACATCATCCCCAGACCAGCCCGCATCTAACCGTGTGCTTATTTTGCTTCGGAATGATCTACAGCCCCATCCCCGACGACACCTGAGCGTGCCCGACGCCGCCAGCGACTCCTGCTAGGAATTGCCGCCGTCCCTGAGCGCCCCTCGCCAAGCCAGCACCACCTTGAGATTCACCTCGATCTAGCGAGCATGGTGAGCACCCCCGCTTCTTCCTCAGAGCCGCAGCAACGCCACTGCCCCGTCACCCGCCTGCCAGCGCCGCCAGAGTTTGACCACGTGACCATGTCCGTTAGATCAGGATCTGTTGGCTGAGATTAGAACTAGATGAAGAGGTACGAGTTGATCAGCGTCGTTCGTTTTAAGTTAGATCCTGCGGTCCAGAGAGGCCGATCCGCACGAAGCGGTACCGGCCAATTAGGTTGCGCCACGTGTACTGGTTTTGATTTAAAACAGAATTTGGAATCAGATTGATATGCAAACTTGTAAAATTCATAACTTAAAAATCTAGACGTCCAAATTTTGCAAATTTTATATCAATGGAATCAGCAGAACATGTACTTTGCAACCATGTATTTTGTTTAATGTTTTGCTTCTGGTAAATTGGTTGAATTTGCAGAAACTTGTGTAGGCTTATTTTGAATATAAAAATTGTTCTAGATAAAATTTTAATGTGAAATCTTTGCAAAATGGTTTGTTGTGAACCTACTGACCTTAGGAACCAACTCATGGATTTGAAAATGAATTTTGTGAAGTTTAGGAATAAATACTTGAATTAGCTCATTTCTAGTCAAATAAAAATATTGATTTTGATATGGAAATGATTTTTGAGTAAAACCTTTGGGAATTTTTTTGATTCAAACCTTCTGACCCTAAACACCAAGTTTTGAGAACTAAAATATAATTGGTGAGTTTTTTAAAGATTATTGCTTTACTAAAAGCATTTTTCAACCACATAAAATAATGAAATGACTTAAAAACATGGTTTATAGATAAAACCTTTTGCAAATGGATTTACCACTTTGGTAAATGACCACTTTGGACCTTATAATGTTTAGAGCTTAGTAGAAACCACCTTTGCAAATAAAAAAACTATCTTTTGCATGCTTGCATGCATGACTTTGTTTCTATTATTTTATGTGTGATGAATTGTTTGAACATTGGTTGGAATGCTAGTTGAATCTATGTTTGCTTGATTGATTTGTAGTGAAGTTAGAAGAGTGTGATATTAGCAAGATCAAGAAGTAAACCAACATTCTCTACCAAAAAGGCAAGTGACACTATCATCCAAGTCCTACTATTTTCATTACACTTAGTGGGTTTTTGAAACATGCATGATAAGGTTTACTATATTTTATGCTATGCTAAATCCTAATAGGATACCCTTATATATATATTCCTTAGTGGAAACATTGTAGTTGTAGTATGCTTAGCCCAGCTATATATTTGGGATGGGATACATGTCATGATTATATGAAGTATTGAAAGGACTTATGTTTTATATAATAAAACAAGTACTCAATGAACCACCTGGGTGGACAAGGATACTCAAGCTTTTGGACAAGGTGGCAAAAAAAGGAACCATGTTTATATGGCAATGTCTTTTTGTTGTTCACTAGAAGAAAACCACCCAGGTACTTAGAGATTGAACATGTTTCTCGTGACGGCTTCCATGTGTACCACATGCTAAATGGGCTCTGGCTTAGTCAACTACATAGTGGAAGACCCATGAATTGGCATCTTCAGGTTAACTAGATTTGTGCTAGGGAACTTGGAACCCTACATTGGTGCCTGGAAGACAAGCTAGCATTGTGTATTGGGAGGACTTCTATGGATAGACTTTGTCACATTCTCAATCTGCCAGTACTCCATCTTGGTGAGTACTTATCCAGCGGCCACTGGTGGCATCAAGATGAGATTGTTTCATGTGGGTAAAGTGTACAACTTGTGCAGAAGATCAAAATTCTAAGTACTTAGCCGTGTCCCCGGTTATGGAAAATACTGAGCAACTAAGGCCTGAAGCTATGGAAGATCTCGACATTCCAATTTCTCAAAGTTAAAACTTGAGGGTGACAACAAGGGATTTTGAAGCACTTGGAGTTTTCCAAGAAGTTCAGAAAGATTTGACAAAGATCAAAAACTATTTTAAAAAGATAGGATAAAACTATATTGCTTTCTGGCTCTTGCCCTACTTAGCCAAATATGCATTTAATGATAGGATCGACTTATTTCTACATAGTAGTGAAACTTGCCAATACAATGTGATAGGATCCACTTATTTCTACATAGTAGTGAAACTTGCCAATACAATTCAAATGTATTGACCCTTGTGGCTGCAACTTATTATGTTGCAGGTTTGTTTGATGTTAGTGAAGTTTGTTGAATAGGATTAAAAGTCTACAACCAACATGATTGCCTGTGGCACTTTGAAGATGAAGGACCCCATGCTTATAGTTATTCTGCTACAATGTAATGTGATAGCCAAATGAGCTATGTAAGATGTAATGAATTATTTTATTCCTGGTTATAAAGTTGTATTATGACATTTGTTTCTTGATATTACATCTTAATTGTGGATGCTAGCTATTGATCCGGGGACTAGCATTGTAAACACAGGGATCTCTACCTTATTAAAGGTTGGGAACCTTACAGATTATTTCTAAGCTCTAATGCTGGGATGTTACAGACTCTCCCCCTTAAAATAAACTTCATCCTCGAAATTCGTATACTCTCACGTTTCAGAGTAAGGAATTGTCTTGCATTGATTACGATATATCTCAACTTCATGGTAACCTCAATGGGAATATTTGTAATATCCCACATCCGAATCTTTTCCTTGAATTCTCATAATACACAACAATATTCAACTTGGTGTCTCCAATACTCCAAAGTTCCTTTACTTTAGTCCCTTAGGGATATATCCCTATTACAAATTCCTTTTATTTGGGGTCTCTTATTTAGTTTATTTCCCTGATTAGGTATCCTAATCCAACTTCTTTACTTGATCATCAAACTTTCTTATTATACTATGCAAGGTCTAGGAAGTCTCACTAAAACAGGGTTTTTCAATTCTGTTAGACAATATTTGTGGCCAAAAGACTAATCTTTCATTGGTCATTGTATGAGTTGTACTGGTAGTCCTTCCGAAGATTGGTGTTGAACACATTTAGTCCATACCCATCGGAATTTCTTGTTTCTCTAAACATGTCCAATTGGATGTGTTTTATTCCCTCTCAACGATCACTTAAGAGTTGTTTCTTTTAGAATTAGTCTGTTAAGATTAATCTGTCACATCCCAAGATTTTCCAAATCTTGTAATGTGAAAAATAGATGAATAAAATAAAACTTTGTTGATTTTCAGGGTGAGAAGAAACTTTTGAATCCAATTTGAAACTTTCAAAACCTATTTGGATCAAATAAAATCCTAAAGGGATTTAAAAAGATAAATAAACAATAAACTTAAAAATATTTAAAGTTACTATTTTTGGATCTTTCAATAAAAGATTTAGTTTTCAAATGAAAAGGTGGAAATATAAATAAGGATTATTTTATAGAGCCAAATTAAACCTTGGCCAAGCTTTTGAAATAAAATGTTTTGCTTTGATTAAAAGGGTAAAGGTTTATTTAAACAAAATAATGAGGATTTATTAATATCCAATTTTTATTAAAAATAAAGGTTTTACCATTTTAATTAAAACATCAAAACTTATTAAATTATTTTAAATAAGTTTTCCAAGTGTTTATTATTTTCAAATAAAACCTACTGAATGGTTTGGTACTATTTTTAGATTTCAAAAAGATAAATATTTTATTAAAGCAAATCCTATTTGATTTAATAACTAAGGTCCATTTTATTTAATTAATAAATGGATCCTAAAAAGATTAAAAATATTATTTTGTTTTGGACTTTGAATTGTGTTGATAAACAGAGCTAAACTCAATATAAAGTTTAGTGGAAGTTTATTTGATTTGAGAGTTTGAATTGTTGTTTGAATTTCAAAACAGAAATTGAATTGGAAAAAGGAAATAGATTCAGAACAGAAAAAAAAATAGAATCAAACCAACCCAACCCAGCAAGCCCAACTAGGCCCAGCAGCCCATTTCCCTCTCTCCCCCGAAGCGTTTTTCTCTCACTCACCAGACGACCCGCGCAGTGAATGACAATCGGGACCCACTCTTCCTCTCTCCTTTTCACTGACACCCAGTCCCCACTGCCACCTCATCGTCGTTCTCACCCACGGTGACAGCGCCTCCCCCTCCTCGACCGTTTCTGGCGGAATTTATCAGCGTCAATTCGCGTTAACGCTGCAGTTAAATCAGCCCTGCGACCTCGCCCTCTTAAACGCCTCGCCCTCCTCCTCATTTACCCTCTGTTTCCAGCTCCTCTCCGCCCCAGGGCTGCTCGAATTGCTCAGGGTAAGCCCACTGGCTCCGACGAGGTCCAGTGCAAATTCAGCGACCCCACGCCACCCCTGCCTCCCGAGCACAGGCACCTTCCCTGCACAGGCGCACCTCTCCGTATCATCGGCTGCCCCGCGCGTGCTTTGCGTCAACAACGGCGACGACCAGTGGCGCCACCGCTCCCTCAACTCCGACGAGGTTTCTGGTGAGTCTAGACCGCCTACCCTCCGGATACTCACAAGATCGCGGCATCCATACGAACCTGACGGTGCCTTTTGTTTGCCTTAGCACGCTGTGTATCGTCGCCCCGTCGACGTCTGACCACACCCGAGGCCCAGCTCAACTCCGGTGAGCAATCCGCGTCACCACCGTGCGCCCCTCGACGAGATACTACCACCTTGAGCTTCCCCAAGCTTCGGCGAACTTGGTGAGCATCTCCCCAGCCTCTCTCGTTTCCTACATCGCCAGCACCGCCACCATCTGACAGCTCCGCTTACCAAGCCGCTTAGTGGTCGAACGCATAGCAACCGTAGGATCTTAATCGTAGGGCTGCGATAGAACGTGAACGAAAGGGTACCTTTTGATCTGCACCGCATAGCCACTTAGATCCGATCCCAGAAGATTGATTAAATGCGAACCGACCACTAATAGTATTGCACCGTGTGGCACTAGCTCTGTTTAAAACAAATTTTGAATCTGATTTTTATGCAAATTTGAAAACCTCATAACTTTTGTTCCACACTTAGATCTGACGGTCCAGGAAGATTGATTCATGCAAACTTTATATCAATGGAATCAGTGGAACAAGCCCTATCCAACCATGCCATTTGTTAAGTAAAAAGTTTCTGTTAAATTGTTTGTTTTTGAAGAAACATTTGTGTTCTTGTTTAGAATGTAAAAATTATTCAAAAATGAATTTGCGGATAAAATCTTTTGCAAATGGTGTGTTTTGAACCTACTGACCCTAGGAATCACTTTGTGGTTTCAAAAATATATTTGGTGAAGGAAAAGAATGATTCTTTGATTTAAAACCAATTCTAGTCAAATAAAAATATAGTTTATTTATTAAAAATGGTTTTGAAGGAAAACCTTTGAGAAATGTTTTGTTTTAAACTCTCTGACCCTAAACACAAAGTTTTATGGTTTGAAAACTTATTTGGTGAACCACTATAGATTAATGCCTTTTGAAAACATTTTTACACCACATAAAATGATACCTTGTTTTGAAAATGGTTTATGAAGTGAAATCTTTTGCAAATGACTTTGCCACTTTATAAAATGACCAATAGGTGTTTTCAAATATTTATGACCCAATAGGAACCACTTTTTCAAATAAAACAAAGCTTGGCATGCTCGCATGCATTATCTTGTTTATATGATTTTATGTGATGAAATGCTTGAATGGTAGATTGAACTTGTGCCTTGCTTGATTGAATTGTAGTGACTTGAGGAGTGTGATTCTAGCAAGGACAAGGAGTGAACTTATACTCTACCAAAAAGGCAACTGATGCTTCATACTTTTGTCCCATTACTTTCACTATGCATTAGTTATTTTTCTAAGTAAAACTTGCATGGAATTTTTGCTAAGTATAAACCATGCTATGGGAAA
Organism: Avena longiglumis; assembly: GCA_030063025.1. Taxonomy (NCBI): domain Eukaryota; kingdom Viridiplantae; phylum Streptophyta; class Magnoliopsida; order Poales; family Poaceae; genus Avena; species Avena longiglumis. Next base: position 108,058,131 of record CP125974.1, read on the forward strand.
ACCTAGTAGATGAAACCTTAGTAGAAATTTTCCTAAGTTAAGATTCCTACTACTATCAAGCTTAGCTTAGCTAATAGAAAACAAGGGTGGAATATACATTCATACTATGGAAAAATTTCTAAGTCTGAGGACTTGTGTTTTTGTTTAATAAAACAACTAAGTTAATGAATCACCTGGGTGGAATGGTAATTGCTTGGTGGTTTTTGGTTGAGTGGTTACACAAGGCCCATGTTTATGGTTTACCTTGTGTATCTCACTTGTGGATGGCCACCCAGGAACAAAGAGATTTGAGATGTCAAATGTTGAGAAGCTTCAAGTGTAGCCACTTGGCATTATGGGCTCTGCGTGGATCATATAGGTTGCAAGAACTTAGCCATATGGACAGTTGGTGGTAGGGTTTGATAGGTTGGAATGCGTCCATTTTGGTCTAAGGGAAGGCTTCTGAAAGATCTTGTCTTATTGAAACCAAGTCTTGTGGGGGAAAGTGCACCACCTCTGCAGAGTGTAAAATCTAAGTACTTAGCCATGTCCCTGGCAACCTACAATTTGAGCATCAAGACATGGAAGCTATCAAGAATCTCATCATCAAAATTTCTAAGTTCAAAACTTGTGGTTGAACAAGGGTTAAAGGATCTTCAATCTTTGATTGGGAGATGCCTTGGGAAAGATTATTTTGTCAAGCAAAAACTTAGTGTTTTCAAATGATAAGGAAAATCTATTTTGAGCAATGCAAGCCTCAACTCCACTTAGACAAAAGCATATAGATGATAGACTCCACTATACTACCATAGTATCACTTGCCAATACAATTCAAATGTATTGACCCTTGTGGTTGTAACTTGTTATGTTGCAGGTTTGATTGATTTAGTGAAGTGTGTTGATAAGGATTACAAGTCTACAACCAACATGTCTGCCTGTGGCACTTTGAAGATGAAGGACCCCATGCTTATAGATATTCTGCTGCAATGTATTGTAAAGGCCAAATGAGCTATGAAAGATGTAATAAATTATTTTATTCCTGGTTATAAAGTTGTATTATGACCTTTGTTTCTTGATATTACATCTTAACTGTGGATGCTAGCTATTGATCCAGGGACTAGCATTGTAAACGCAGGGGACTCTACCTTATCAAAGGTTGGGACCCTTACAGATGGTATCAGAGCATTGTGTGGCCTATAGGATTTGTAAACCTAGGATTGGACAAAACCCCTTAGAAAAATAGGAGTTGTATTTGTTCCAAAACTTATTTACAAACAATCTTGTAAACTCTTTCCTCAACCATTTTGGTTTCAACTCCACATCTCTTCTATTTTCAACTTGATGGAGAAACCTACCCCATGGCCAAAGACTTCACCATGAGCTAAGGACTTCTTCAACTCTAATGACTTCAACTTCTTCAACTCTAATGACTTCAACTTCTTCAACTCTAATGACTTCAACATCTTCAACTCTAATGACTTCAACATCTTCAGCATAATCACCAAGGACTTCAACCTTGTATATCACTATGGACAAGTGAGACAAGAAATCTTGCTCAAGATTTGGAGACTAAGGAAACACAATTTAGAAGGAGCCATCATCAACTTTGAAGTTTTTGTGACCAAGAGTTTTCCCAAGGAAACCATGATCTCATGCAAGAAGGAATCAACCAAGAAGGATGGAAAGATCACAAGTGAACCATATAGATGGACTACCATATATAGTTAAGTCAAACACACCAACTTATGTGGTGTAACAAAAATATTTTTGTTGCCTAAAAATATGCTTGAAACTTGTTGTTTGAGTGGAATGTTTGTTTGTGATTGCTTGCACATTGCTTGTGTGAATTGTGATGTGTGAGATTTGAATTATTCCCTTAGAAATATTTTTGCCTATTCTAATCCCAATCCAATCCAAACAGATGACTTCTCCAAGAAACTCCAACATCAAGGTTGATGACACCAAAAATAACCAAGAGGACAACATGAGAGAACTTATAGCAACCCAAAACCAGTTGAGCCAAACGACAACTCAGCTTTTAGCCAACAACAATGGACTAGACCCAGCCATACAAAGGATTTTGAAACTTCAATCCCAATTGTTGCAAGGATTGGTTACTCAAATGATCAACATGGGAGAAAGCTTTTCTCAAAGAGATAATGACAACAAGGATGACAAAGATGTTATTTTAGAAGGAACCCAAGCATGCAATATTTGTAGAGACAAGGATCATACATGCAAGGAGCATGAAGATCAATGCCCTAATTGTAAAGAAGAAAGTCATATCTCTAGTAACTTCCCCAAGAAGAGGGAAAGATTTCCCACCTTTGAGGTGAGAAATGAAGAGCATGAATTAGAAGAACTCCTAGCTTTGGAGAGACCTAAGAAGAAGAAGAAATGCCCCAACCCTAACAAGAAGGATATTACTCAAGTGCAATGTTACAATTGCAAAGAGATGGGACACTATGCCAATGAATGCCCAGAAAAGAAGAAGAACCAAAGAAACAAACAAGAGGCAATGATATCAAAGGAAAAGAAAGATATCAGCCAAGTGATGTGTTTCAAATGCAAGGAGCTAGGCCACTATGCAAACCACTGTCCAGAAAAGATGAAGCTCAAGATAAATCAGCCTATGAAGGACTCAGCCTTGTCACATGTTTCAAGTTTGAAAACAAAGGACACTATGCAGATGTTTGCCCAGAGAGGTTTCCCCAGGATCCCAAGAAGGCCAATATGTAATTTAGTTGGAAAATTTTTAAGGGTGGTAGTACGCTAGATGCTTTGAGCCAATTTGTAACCCTAGCCTTCCCAAATCTCCGGACGAGATTTATTTTAAGGGTGGTAGTCTGTCACATCCCAAGATTTTCCAAATCTTGTAATGTGAAAAATAGATGAATAAAATAAAACTTTGTTGATTTTCAGGGTGAGAAGAAACTTTTGAATCCAATTTGAAACTTTCAAAACCTATTTGGATCAAATAAAATCCTAAAGGGATTTAAAAAGATAAATAAACAATAAACTTAAAAATATTTAAAATTACTATTTTTGGATCTTTCAATAAAAGATTTAGTTTTCAAATGAAAAGGTGAAAATATAAATAAGGATTATTTTATAGAGCCAAATTAAACCTTGGCCAAGCTTTCGAAATAAAATGTTTTGCTTTGATTAAAAGGGTAAAGGTTTATTTAAACAAAATAATGAGGATTTATTAATATCCAATTTTTATTTAAAATGAAGGTTTTACCATTTTAATTAAAACATCAAAACTTATTAAATTATTTTAAATAAGTTTTCCAAGTGTTTATTATTTTCAAATAAAACCTACTGAATGGTTTGGTACTATTTTTAGATTTCAAAAAGATAAAGATTTTATTAAAGCAAATCCTATTTGATTTAATAACTAAGGTCCATTTTATTTAATTAATAAATGGATCCTAAAAAGATTAAAAATATTATTTTGTTTTGTACTTTGAATTGTGTTAATAAACAGAGCTAAACTCAATATAAAGTTTAGTGGAAGTTTATTTGATTTGAGTGTTTGAATTGTTGTTTGAATTTCAAAACAGAAATTGAATTGGAAAAAGGAAATAGATTCAGAACAGAAAAAAATAGAATCAAACCAACCCAACCCAGCAAGCCCAACTAGGCCCAGCAGCCCATTTCCCTTTCTCCCCCGAAGCGTTTTTCTCTCACTCACCAGACGATCCGCGCAGTGAATGACAATCGGGACCCACTCTTCCTCTCTCCTTTTCACTGACACCCAGTCCCCACTGCCACCTCATCGTCGTTCTCACCCACGGTGACAGCGCCTCCCCCTCCTCGACCGTTTCTGGCGGAATTTATCAACATCAATTCGTTAACGCTGCATATATCAGCCCCTGCGACCTCGCCCTCTTAAACGCCGCCTCCTCCTCCTCATTTCCTCCTGTTCCGGCTCCTCTCCGCCAGGTGCTCGAATTGCTCAGGTAAGCCCACGGCTCGACGAGGTCCAGCAAATTCGGCGACCCCACGCCACCCCTTGCATCCCCGAGCACAGGCACCTTCCCGCACAGCGCACCTCAGATTATCATCGGCTCGCCCGCGTGCTTTGCAGCGTCAACAACGACGACGACCCGTAGCGCCACCGTCTGCTCCAACTCTGACGAGGTTTCATGGTGAGTCTAGACCGCCCCTTACCCCCTATTGGATACTCACAAGATCGCGGCATCCATACGAACCTGACGGTGCCTTTTGTTTGCCTTAGCACGCTGGTATCGCCGCCTGGCCGACGCGTCTGACCACACCCGATGCCCAGCTCAACTCCGGTGAGCAATCCGTGTCACCACCGTGCGCCCCTCGACGAGATACTACCACCTTGAGCTTCCCCAAGCTTTGGCGAACTCGGTGAGCATCTCCCTAGCCTCTCTCCTTTCCTACATCGCCAGCACCGCCACCATCTGACCGCTCCGCTGCTCGCCGCGCGCCAGCGCCGCTGCTTAGTGGTCGAACGCATAGCAACCGTAGGATCTTAATCGTAGCGCTGCGATAGAACGTGAACGAAAGGGTACCTTTTGATCTGCACCGTGCATAGCCACTTAGAACTGACGGTCCAGGAAGATTGATCCGTGCGAACCGGTACCGCCCAATAGTATTGCGCCGCGTGGCACTAGCTCTGTTTAAAACAAATTTTGAATCTGATTTTTATGCAAATTTTAAAACCTCATAACATTTGTTCCACACGTCCAAATTTTGCAAACTTTATATCAATGGAATCAGTGGAACAAGCCCTAGCCAACCATGCCATTTGTTTAGTAAAAAGTTTCTGTTAAATTGTTTGTTTTTGCAGAAACATTTGTGTGCTTGTTTAGAATGTAAAAATTATTCAAAAATGAATTTGGGGATAAAATCTTTTGCAAATGGTGTGTTTTGAACCTACTGACCCTAGGAATCACTTTGTGGTTTCAAAAATATATTTGGTGAAGCAAAAGAATGATTCTTTGATTTAAAACCAATTCTAGTCAAATAAAAATATAGTTTATTTATTAAAAATGGTTTTGAAGGAAAACCTTTGAGAAATGTTTTGTTTTAAACTCTCTGACCCTAAACACAAAGTTTTATGGTTTGAAAACATATTTGGTGAACCACTATAGATTAATGCCTTTTGAAAACATTTTTACACCACATAAAATGATACCTTGTTTTGAAAATGGTTTATGAAGTGAAATCTTTTGCAAATGACTTTGCCACTTATAGGTGTTTTCAAATGTTTATGACCCAATAGGAACCACTTTTTCAAATAAAACAAAGCTTGGCATGCTCGCATGCATTATCTTGTTTATATGATTTTATGTGATGAAATGCTTGAATGGTAGATTGAACTTGTGCCTTGCTTGATTGAATTGTAGTGACTTGAGGAGTGTGATTGTAGAAAGGACAAGGAGTGAACTTATACTCTACCAAAAAGGCAAGTGATGCTTCATACTTTTGTCCCATTACTTTCACTATGCATTAGGGATTTTTCTAAGTGAAACTTGCATGGAATTTTTGCTAAGTATAAACCATGCTATGGGAAAACCTAGTAGATGAAACCTTAGTAGAAATTTTCCTAAGTTCAGATTCCTACTAGTATCAAGCTTAGCTTAGCTAATAGAAAACAAGGGTGGAATATACATTCATACTATGGAAAAATTTCTAAGTCTGAGGACTTGTGTTTTTGTTTAATAAAACAACTAAGTTAATGAATCACCTGGGTGGAATGGTAATTGCTTGGTGGTTTTTGGTTGAGTGGTTACACAAGGCCCATGTTTATGGTTTACCTTGTGTATCTCACTTATGGATGGCCACCCAGGAACAAAGAGATTTGAGATGTCAAATGTTGAGAAGCTTCAAGTGCATCCACTTGGCATTATGGGCTCTGCCTGGATCATATAGGTTGCAAGAACTTAGCCATATGGATAGTTGGTGGTAGGGTTTGATAGGTTGGAACGCGTCCATTTTGGTCTAAGGGAAGGCTTCTGAAAGATCTTGTCTTGGTGAAACCAAGTCTTGTGGGGAAAGTGCACCACCTCTACAGAGTATAAAATCTAAGTACTTAGCCATGTCCCTGGCAAACTACAGTTTGAGCATCAAGACATGGAAGCTATCAAGAATCTCATCATCAAAATTTCTAAGTTCAAAACTTGTGGTTGAACAAGGGTTAAAGGATCTTCAATCTTTGATTGGGAGATGCCTTGGGAAAGATTATTTTGTCAAGCAAAAACTTAGTGTTTTCAAATGATAAGGAAAATCTATTTTGAGCAATGCAAGCCTCAACTCCACTTAGACAAAAGCATATAGATGATAGACTCCACTATACTACCATAGTATCACTTGCCAATACAATTCAAATGTATTGACCCTTGTGGCTGTAACTTGTTATGTTGCAGGTTTGATTGATTTAGTGAAGTGTGTTGATAAGGATTACAAGTCTACAACCAACATGTCTGCCTGTGGCACTTTGAAGATGAAGGACCCCATGCTTATAGATATTCTGCTGCAATGTATTGTAATAGCCAAATGAGCTATGAAAGATGTAATAAATTATTTTATTCCTGGTTATAAAGTTGTATTATGACCTTTGTTTCTTGATATTACATCTTAACTGTGGATGCTAGCTATTGATCCAGGGACTAGCATTGTAAACGCAGGGGAATCTACCTTATCAAAGGTTGGGACCCTTACAGATGGTATCAGAGCATTGTGTGGCCTATAGGATTTGTAAACCTAGGATTGGACAAAACCCCTTAGAAAAATAGGAGTTGTATTTGTTCCAAAACTTATTTACAAACAATCTTGTAAACTCTGTCCTCAACCAATTTGGTTTCAACTCCACATCTCTTCTATTTTCAACTTGATGGAAAAACCTACCCCATGGCCAAAGACTTCACCATGAGCTAAGGACTTATTCAACTCTAATGACTTCAACTTCTTCAACTCTAATGACTTCAACTTCTTCAACTCTAATGACTTCAACATCTTCAACTCTAATGACTTCAACATCTTCAGAATAATCACCAAGGACTTCAACCTTGTATATCACTATGGACAAGTGAGACAAGAAATCTTGCTCAAGATTTGGAGACTAAGGAAACACAATTTATAAGGAGCCATCATCAACTTTGAAGTTTTTGTGACCAAGAGTTTTCCCAAGGAAACCATGATCTCATGCAAGAAGGAATCAACCAAGAAGGATGGAAAGATCACAAGTGAACCATATAGATGGACTACCATATATAGTTAAGTCAAACACACCAACTTATGTGGTGTGACAAAAATATTTTTGTTGCCTAAAAATATGCTTGAAACTTGTTGTTTGAGTGGAATGTTTGTTTGTGATTGCTTGCACATTGCTTGTGTGAATTGTGATGTGTGTGATTAGAATTATTCCCTTAGAAATATTTTTGCCTATTCTAATCCCAATCCAATCCAAACAGATGACTTCTCCAAGAAACTCCAACATCAAGGTTGATGACACCAAAAATAACCAAGAGGACAACATGAGAGAACTTATAGCAACCCAAAACCAGTTGAGCCAAATGACAACTCAGCTTTTAGCCAACAACAATGGACTAGACCCAGCCATACAAAGGATTTTGAAACTTCAATCCCAATTGTTGCAAGGATTGGTTACTCAAATGATCAACATGGGAGAAAGCTTTTCTCAAAGAGCTAATGACAACAAGGATGACAAAGATGTTATTTTAGAAGGAACCCAAGCATGCAATATTTGTAGAGACAAGGATCATACATGCAAGGAGCATGAAGATCAATGCCCTAATTGTAAAGAAGAAAGTCATATCTCTAGTAACTGCCCCAAGAAGAGAGAAAGATTTCCCACCTTTGAGGTGAGAAATGAAGAGCATGAATTAGAAGAACTCCTAGCTTTGGAGAGACCTAAGAAGAACAAGAAATGCCCTAACCCTAACAAGAAGGATATTACTCAAGTGCAATGTTACAATTGCAAAGAGATGGGACACTATGCCAATGAATGCCCAGAAAAGAAGAAGAACCAAAGAAACAAACAAGAGGCAATGATATCAAAGGAAAAGAAAGATATCAGCCAAGTGATGTGTTTCAAATGCAAGGAGCTAGGCCACTATGCAAACCACTGTCCAGAAAAGATGAAACTCAAGATAAATCAGCCTATGAAGGACTCAGCCTTGTCACATGTTTCAAGTGTGAAAACAAAGGACACTATGCAGATGTTTGCCCAGAGAGGTTTCCCCAGGATCCCAAGAAGGCCAATATGTAATTTAGTTGGAAACTTTTTAAGGGTGGTAGTACCCTAGATGCTTTGAGCCAATTTGTAACCCTAGCCTTCCCAAATCTCGGGACGAGATTTATTTTAAGGGTGGTAGTCTGTCACATCCCAAGATTTTCCAAATCTTGTAATGTGAAAAATAGATGAATAAAATAAAACTTTGTTGATTTTCAGGGTGAGAAGAAACTTTTGAATCCAATTTGAAACTTTCAAAACCTATTTGGATCAAATAAAATCCTAAAGGGATTTAAAAAGATAAATAAACAATAAACTTAAAAATATTTAAAATTACTATTTTGGATCTTTCAATAAAAGATTTAGTTTTCAAATGAAAAGGTGGAAATATAAATAAGGATTATTTTATATAGCCAAATTAAACCTTGGCCAAGCTTTCAAAATAAAATGTTTTGCTTTGATTAAAAGGGTAAAGGTTTATTTAAACAAAATAATGAGGATTTATTAATATCCATTTTTTATTTAAAATAAAGGTTTTACCATTTTAATTAAAACATCAAAACTTATTAAATTATTTTAAATAAGTTTTCCAAGTGTTTATTATTTTCAAATAAAACCTACTGAATGGTTTGGTACTATTTTTAGATTTCAAAAAGATAAAGATTTTATTAAAGCAAATCCTATTTGATTTAATAACTAAGGTCCATTTTATTTAATTAATAAATGGATCCTAAAAAGATTAAAAATATTATTTTGTTTTGTACTTTGAATTGTGTTAATAAACAGAGCTAAACTCAATATAAAGTTTAGTGGAAGTTTATTTGATTTGAGTGTTTGAATTGTTGTTTGAATTTCAAAACAGAAATTGAATTGGAAAAAGGAAAAATTATTCAGAACAGAAAAAAAATAGAATCAAACCAACCCAACCCAGCAAGCCCAACTAGGCCCAGCAGCCCATTTCCCTTTCTCCCCCGAAGCGTTTTTCTCTCACTCACCAGACGATCCGCGCAGTGAATGACAATCGGGACCCACTGTTCCTCTCTCCTTTTCACTGACACCCAGTCCCCACTGCCACCTCATCGTCGTTCTCACCCACGGTGACAGCGCCTACCCCTCCTCGACCGTTTCTGGCGGAATTTATCAACATCAATTCGCGTTAACGCGGTAGTTATATCAGCCCTGCGACCTCGCCCTCTTAAATGCCTCGCCCTCCTCCTCATTTCCCCTCTGTTTCCAGCTCCTCTCCGCCCCAGGGCTGCTCGAATTGCTCAGGGTAAGCCCACTTTCGACGAGGTCCAAGTGCAAATTCGCGACCCCACGCCACCCTTGCGCCCCGAGCACACAGGCACCTTCCTGCACCCAGCGCACCTCTCTCAATCATCACGCCAGCCTGCAGCGTCAACAACGACGACGACCCGTAGCGCCACCGTCTGCTCCAACTCCGACGAGGTTTCCTGGTGAGTCTAGACCGCCCCTTACCCCCTCCTGGATACTCACAAGATCGCGGCATCCATACGAACCTGACGGTGCCTTTTGTTTGCCTTAGCACGCTGTGTATCGTCGCCCCGTCGACGTCTGACCACACCCGAGGCCCAGCTCAACTCCGGTGAGCAATCCGCGTCACCACCGTGCGCCCCTCGACGAGATACTACCACCTTGAGCTTCCCCAAGCTTCGGCGAACTCGGTGAGCATCTCCCCAGCCTCTCTCGTTTCCTACATCGCCAGCACCGCCACCATCTGACCGCTCCGCCGCTCGCCGCCGCGCCAGCGCCGCTGCTTAGTGGTCGAACGCATAGCAACCGTAGGATCTTAATCGTAGCGCTGCGATAGAACGTGAACGAAAGGGTACCTTTTGATCTGCACCGTGCATAGCCACTTAGAACTAATGGTCCAGGAAGATTGATCCGTGCGAACCGGTACCGCCCAATAGTATTGCGCCGCGTGGCACTAGCTCTGTTTAAAACAAATTTTGAATCTGATTTTTATGCAAATTTTAAAACCTCATAACATTTGTTCCACACGTCCAAATTTTGCAAACTTTATATCAATGGAATCAGTGGAACAAGCCCTAGCCAACCATGCCATTTGTTTAGTAAAAAGTTTCTGTTAAATTGTTTGTTTTTGCAGAAACATTTGTGTGCTTGTTTAGAATGTAAAAATTATTCAAAAACGAATTTGGGGATAAAATCTTTTGCAAATGGTGTGTTTTGAACCTACTGACCCTAGGAATCACTTTGTGGTTTCAAAAATATATTTGGTGAAGGAAAAGAATGATTCTTTGATTTAAAACCAATTCTAGTCAAATAAAAATATAGTTTATTTATTAAAAATGGTTTTGAAGGAAAACCTTTGAGAAATGTTTTGTTTTAAACTATCTGACCCTAAACACAAAGTTTTATGGTTTGAAAACATATTTGGTGAACCACTATAGATTAATGCCTTTTGAAAACATTTTTACACCACATAAAATGATACCTTGTTTTGAAAATGGTTTAAGAAGTGAAATCTTTTGCAAATGACTTTGCCACTTTATAAAATGACCAATAGGTGTTTTCAAATGTTTATGACCCAATAGGAACCACTTTTTCAAATAAAACAAAGCTTGGCATGCTCGCATGCATTATCTTGTTTATATGATTTTATGTGATGAAATGCTTGAATGGTAGATTGAACTTGTGCCTTGCTTGATTGAATTGTAGTGACTTGAGGAGTGTGATTGTAGAAAGGACAAGGAGTGAACTTATACTCTACCAAAAAGGCAAGTGATGCTTCATACTTTTGTCCCATTACTTTCACTATGCATTAGTGATTTTTCTAAGTGAAACTTGCATGGAATTTTTGCTAAGTATAAACCATGCTATGGGAAAACCTAGTAGATGAAACCTTAGTAGAAATTTTCCTAAGTTAAAATTCCTACTACTATCAAGCTTAGCTTAGCTAATAGAAAACAAGGGTGGAATATACATTCATACTATGGAAAAATTTCTAAGTCTGAGGACTTGTGTTTTTGTTTAATAAAACAACTAAGTTAATGAATCACCTGGGTGGAATGGTAATTGCTTGGTGGTTTTTGGTTGAGTGGTTACACAAGGCCCATGTTTATGGTTTACCTTGTGTATCTCACTTGTGGATGGCCACCCAGGAACAAAGAGATTTGAGATGTCAAATGTTGAGAAGCTTCAAGTGCACCCACTTGGCATTATGGGCTCTGCCTGGATCATATAGGTTGCAAGAACGTAGCCATATGGACAGTTGGTGGTAGGGTTTGATAGGTTGGAACGCGTCCATTTTGGTCTAAGGGAAGTCTTCTGAAAGATCTTGTCTTGGTGAAACCAAGTCTTGTGGGGAAAGTGCACCACCTCTGCAGAGTGTAAAATCTAAGTACTTAGCCATGTCCCTGGCAAAGGACAATTTGAGCATCAAGACATGGAAGCTATCAAGAATCTCATCATCCAAATTTCTAAGTTAAAAACTTGTGGTTGAACAAGGGTTAAAGGATCTTCAATCTTTGATTGGGAGATGCCTTGGGAAAGATTATTTTGTCAAGCAAAAACTTAGTGTTTTCAAATGATAAGGAAAATCTATTTTGAGCAATGCAAGCCTCAACTCCACTTAGACAAAAGCATATAGATGATAGACTCCACTATACTACCATAGTATCACCTGCCAATACAATTCAAATGTATTGACCCTTGTGGCTGTAACTTGTTATGTTGCAGGTTTGATTGATTTAGTGAAGTGTGTTGTTAGGATTACAAGTCTACAACCAACATGTCTGCCTGTGGCACTTTGAAGATGAAGGACCCCATGCTTATAGATATTCTGCTGCAATGTATTGTAATAGCCAAATGAGCTATGAAAGATGTAATAAATTATTTTATTCCTGGTTATAAAGTTGTATTATGACCTTTGTTTCTTGATATTACATCTTAACTGTGGATGCTAGCTATTGATCCAGGGACTAGCATTGTAAACACAGGGGACTCTACCTTATCAAAGGTTGGGACCCTTACATAATCTAGTTTATCACCCCTAAACTTCTGTCTTATCATGCTTTTGAGAATATTTTCATTATCACCTTAAGTACTTCTTCAACTTCCATTTATTAATCTTAAGGTTTGAGTCCTAATATCTTGAAATAAACTTTGATCTTACATCCAGACATAATTCAGAGAGTACTTTTCTGATGATTTTCTTTTAACCTTATGAAAATAAGGCTTGCTATTGTTGTAGGTTAGTCCTTCTTCTCCAACCTTTATTCGAAAAGTTTGATAATGATACTTTCATTTCGAATATTTACTCTCCCCCTTAGGGTTTACTAATGGTCTCTAAACAGCGTATAAAGTAACCATTGGCTTTATAATTAGAATGCTGGTCTTTGTTCATTATTCTTTACCTAGTTAGGTTCTCATGAAAGATTATATGGTGTATCCACACAATTGTGGATCTCCGAAGTGAATCTTTAAGCATTATTAGTCTTACTTACTATTTTGACATTTTTGCCTTGATAGGTCTGACTTCGCAAAGAGTCTCGAAAGATGATCGCTTTAATGTTTATACTGCTTCATGTCTTTCTTAACTTAGGCCAAGTTTTATGCTCTTTTATGCAATACTAAGATGATCTGGTTAACTAAGTCAACCAAATATCAGCTATGGCAAGATACCAACTGTGGATCAAATACCAGCTGCGGATCATCCTAGTTTGTAGGTATTACCCTACGGCTTCCAACATCCTTATAGCATTTTCTCTGAATTGTTAGAGCTTGAATACCACTTTGGTTCCAAAGCTACTTCTTTGTACTTATTCATGATACTTACATGAATTTGGTACAACTACTCCATTACTTCTTAGTAATATTACCTACTTTGAATGAACTTTAAATTTATTACTTGTTGTCTCGGTATTTTCTACGCTACACTTTCTTCTTATTACTATTTAGTAATGATCTGAACTTGATCTATCCTTCAAATTGAGTTGATACTCCTTACACTTTGCTTCATTCTTCATGTAAGTCTTCATCTTGGTCTTTGGGAATCATCACTCCCTTACACGAATTCCCATTCCTATCTAGGTCTATAACATCAAGTATTAACTGGATGTTGCAACATGCATTTGCACACCAAGTCAAACTTCATGTAGATCTAGTCAATCAAGAAGATCCAAGAAAAAAAAATCCAAATGTGGTACATATAACACACACTATTCTAAGCCCGAAATATAGTAGTTGAGTATAATATCTCTAGAATTCAGGCTTAGTTGTGTAGTATATGACACCTCCTCATATAGGTTTACATCGTGATACTTAGCACATAAGGTCAAGCTATACTTTGTCTCTATATTTACCCAGATTGCTCCATTGCAATAGGATAATTCTAAACAAAGTGGTCTCAATTTGGTTTTAACTAACCTTTGGTCTCACCTTTGGAATGGCTAGAATAACCAACCTATCATTATTTAGTAAACTAACCTCACATGATCACTCCAAATGACTAATCAGATTATATTTGCTCACTTAAACCAAAGATTATTAGAAATTTTTAGCACCTATAACTTCTATCATAGCTCTACCATGTTATTTTCATACTTCTACTACAAGATACTTTACTAAGTACTTGTCATACTTACACTTACATCGTGGTTTCGGAGCTAATCTCACCATGATCTTATTATGTTTTGCCTCTTTATCATGATTTAAGAGCTAATCTAACCGTGATGACTTTATTTCTCATTACTCCATCATTAAAGCCTAACATAATTTCACTTCATCACGTAGAATTCTCAAGTGAATCCCACATGATTACTACTCATTACATCAACATTTATCCTGATGATATTCATCATGTTGTCTTTGATTATCAACTAACCATAAGATTCCATTGTCTTACTTAAATTATAGGGTTAGGATACACCATTAAGACTACTTCAATTGATGTCTTACACTTTCCTATAGTACCTTGGTGGTTTATGTCTCCTTTGGAAGACACTAAATAGCACTATACTGAGAAAAGATAGATAACTACTCCTAAGAATTATGACTTAAGCATTTTGTGACAAGGTTTATCCTCAAGTGGATACTCATCACCAGTCATAAGATCATTTGGTTTAGATAATATGGATCCTATAGTCACTATCCAACCTACATATCTTCCTAAAAGGGTTTTAATCCTAAGGTCAAAGCATATGTTTCGATACCAATCATGGTGACTCAAAGATACCACTACATGATGTAGTACAGTATAGTCGTTGACATAACACCAATGAAACATCGTTTACTAGTATTACATCCCTCGGAGTGGTACAACAGAAACACAGCAGGTCCAAGACATGACTATAGGTTACAACTCGACTCTTTACAAAAGATCCAGAGAACACTCTAGGTTAAAGAGAGAGAAAGAAACTTCTTACAAAGAAAAATCAGAAATAAACAACTCAAAAACGATCTTACTAATAAGACTAGTATCTGAACTATGGGTCTGGCATTGCTGCTATTGCAATACAGTATAGAAGTAGGTTCTATGGCTAGATATTATATTCCTATCTAATCAGTAACTTCATCTTCACTTGAGTTGATGTATATGTTGACTTTCTTGTCTTCATTGAAGAAATTTAGCTTCTGGTGATGATTCCTGGAGCATAACTTGATGTAGACATCGTTTGTACTGGCTTTAGAACCTAGCAAGGGTTAAGAAGATATTTTGAGTACCAGCGTACTCAGCAAGTTCACTAGAGAAGGAGTGTTTGATGCACTATATCTATAGCCATAGACCATAGGTCGTAGACAATGTAAATTTTTGTATACATTTCTTCAAACGTTGCTTTTATTCTGAAAAGCTATGTCCGTCAGCCTTCACGGGTTTACCAGAACTTTCATGGAGTTCATTTCCGCGCTGTCACAGCCTCCTTCCCTAATAGGGAGTAACAAGTTAAAGTTCTTACACTCTGCAGAGGTGCATCACTTTACCCATGAGAGACCTTAGGCTTTGTTGCACGGCTGGGAATATGTTCCCGTTCAAACTTCCTTGGTTTGAGGCCCAACCTAAGATCCAAGCCAATAACTACCCCCTTCGCAACCTCGCATGCCTCCTTGGTGTACACCATGCCCACATATTGAATTACGGCAATGGTTTGTACAGACCGTTAGATGTCAGAACTATCGTGGGACGTTGAGGGTTCCTACCCATATGATTCATATCCTCTATGAATTACCAATTAATATGCACGCTACGAGTGATAAAAGCCATGACCTGCAAATCCGGATACATGCGAGAGGAAGAAGATACAACTGACTTTTTTGTCCCATTCCAAATCTCATGGTGAACGCGTAATATACGGCGCAAGAATCACTGGCAACATTGGTTTTTAAATCCTAGGTGATATTGTCCTGAATAGTGGTATTCCAACTGCTAGGTTTAATAGATTAGTTGATCACCCTGGATTAGTAACCAATAGTTCATATTATTATCAAAAATAGTGTTTTCTGACCTTTTTCAAATGCTGGTGATGAAAACACTGTATTTGCAAAATAATTTACAGAAAATATTCAAAGGATATGAGCAAGTGTGAACTTGCCTTTTGTGATTGCAAGATTATGCGCTCACGGTCTTCGAGACAATATAAAAGATCCAATATCTGAAATCAGCATCATTGGTCCGGTAAGGACTAACGTTTAAAGAAGCAAGATGCTTTTATGCATAAGTAATGTAATGCAAGTTGATAAACTCGAATCCCGGGGATAACGTTGATCTAGGGTTTGGATAATGGAATGGTTACTTTTAGAATATGTTGTCCTTTTAGATAAGTTTCATATTTGTGCTTCTTATTAAGGTTTGTGAGTTTGTGTGAAATAACATGTAATTATAATGGTATATAACAACAAGGTATACGAATGTGGAATACTACTCAAGACTGCTTATAGTATAATTGTTTATCTTCCAATTTTTACTTTACAAGCAATGTCACTTATAAAGGACTTAAGTGTAACATTCCAGCATTTAGGAACTAATGAAGGGTATATTTAGGAATTTGGAATGTTGCATGCATTCATTTGTAAAAATGTGGGTAAATTTTTTGCCAAATAAAAACCTAATGTGATCAAGGTTTCTCTCATACTTTGAGAGTAGGTTTAGTCTTAAAGGATGATTGATGTGGACTTTGATATGATCTTTGTGGATTTATGTGTTTTGGGAAATGAAATTTGAATTTTTAAAACTTGAGTGTTTGAATTATAATTCAAATGATTTTTTGAATAATGTTTGAATATGTGATTCAATTAAAAGTTAACCAATAATAACTCAAACTTTATATAAAGAAAGTACTTAAGATTATGAATATTCATTACATAATTTTATTCAATAAATAAGTTACAAAAATGTAACTTATGGAAATCATCCACAAATTTTACAATAGTAAATAAATAAAGAATAATATTTTTTTATTGATCATAGTATAATCTTTACTACAACATAATAAAATGAAGCTTACAAAAGAATAAAACTAAAATTACAAAAGGATAAGAATATTACAAATGACTATTCTACAAATAAACCTAAGCTAAAATCTAGAATTCCTAAGTCTGGTACCTGCAAAATAAAAAATAAAGAAGGTTAGGGTTAGTATTGTTTTACTCTCAGACTTGTTAGTGAAGTGCACTGATCAAGATTTATCATTGAGTAATTTATAAAAAGGGGCAAGTTTCACCAATATGAAAGAATGTATCTTTCAAAATTTTAAGCCAGAAGTCAAATGACAGCAAGGAGGGGCAAGTTTCACCAATCAGGTAAAAAGTAACCAGATAACAGTTAATCTCAAATTCAGAGCATATCCACAAGTGCACAGCAAGCACACATGCAGGACACACACCAGATTGCATGTAGTGTGTTGTCAGCCTCACAGCAACAGTCCAGCAACACGAAACCATCAACATAGCCGTGGGCAAAGCACCACAACCTCATCTTCTTGTTCTTACACATCAAGCTCAGCAGCCAGCAACTAAACCAAGCACAGCAGCCAGCAGCCAAACCAACCAAAGCCAGGATCACATCACCAGGATGGTGACATAAGGAGGGGGAAGATCAGGTGGATAGCAAGACCAGGGTCAAGACATCAAGATCATGAGATGATGGGCTAGATCAAGGACAAGCTGGGAGCTACATATACCAGGGGAGCACAAGATCAACCACAAGATCAAGACACCACAAGATCCACCACTAGCAACCACAACATCAAGTGGTGAATTATATAAAACCCTCACATGATCTGTTATCATATCAAAGAATCATGTGTTGTTTCATATCTAACCTCTCAGAATTCATCCAAGTGGGATGAATCCATCCTAGAAGATTTTACAATTTAAAGGCATAATCACAAGATCAACATATCAGTATAACCAGGATCTCAGACCAACATCATTGATCCTGGTTACAAAAGCCAAATCCTATATTTCAATACAGCCAAAGGAAAGATTATGAAATCTGGGCACACCTCTTAAAAGAGTAGCACCTCAGTATCCATAAATATTAGGGATCCATGCAAAACCATTAGCACACCCATTGTTTTTCCAACTATGTTTCAAGAATTAGCAGCTAGTAATTATACCAAAATATTTCTATCAGGAACAACCATTAGGAAGCTAGTTCCTATGCCTCAGACCAACATCATAGGCAGGAGAATTAAAAGAAGCTTTCATTTTATCTTGCCAATATTAATCACAAGTACTGTCAGAGATAAGCTCAGGAATAGGACCCAATCACTTGTGTGCCAGTTTTTAATGGTATCACAAGGACAAGTTCTAATGAGCTAATCCCAATCTTTACTTTGATTTCACAAATCAAAGGGGCAAACCACTAAATATCATCTTCCTGAAGCCAAATGCTAGGAATCATCATCAAACTCATCTACATAAATCATTAACATGTAATGATTATATTCAATATGTATTTTCTCATACAAACCACCATTATAAATGAAGTAAGCAATTACTGAGAGAACTACTATCAGTAGAGACATCTTGACAGTGGAAAGTTATTAGATCAACAACATTTCCAATTAGGGATTTCATAGAAACACTAACATTGGATCATAGTAAATTACCACTGGAATAAGTTTGACAAGCCACTAGCATCACCAAAGCCAACTGCAAATAATGATCCACAGCAAACAATCATTCATCATGCTCAAGGATGATCACCACTAGATCTAAATCATCATAGATATGATCAATAGAGGGATATGAACCCTAATCAGAACAAGAACCCTAATTAGGAGATGAATCCCAATCAGAACGTAGTCACTAGGCAAGGTTCGCCACTAGATACACAGAGAGATTCATGGTGATAGGATGAACCAAGATCCACAGAGGCAACTTACTCGGGGTCCTCGCTGGCGAATTGAAGAGGAAGCAGATTGGTCGACGAGCCCGCGGTGGCACAAGGAGCACCCCATAGGGCGCTGCAACCTGCACCAGCCACGACGGCAACCACAGCAGTACTCGGGCACCACACCTCACCAAGGGAGAACCCGCGGCGGCGGTGGCAGCACTTTCCCCAAACCCTAGGGTTTGGGAACTGGATGAACCTGGTCACATGGGAAGCTCCGGAGTCAAATCGAATTGGACAAGATGAAAGAGCGTAGTCGCCAACCTCGACCTGCACCACGGTAGCGGCCAGGGAGGGCCACAGCGGCGGCGCCAGAACCCCACGGGGTCGAGAGAGAGTGTGCTGGTGTAACATCCCAAAAATACTAAACTTAAATCATTAAACTCTAATCATCAAAATTAGGGTTAACGAAAACTTTTCTAAATAAAATTATGAAAGCATGCATATGTGTATGCATTTAATTTGAAATTATTTTGAACCACCTTGTTTGTGTGTTTCCTTGCTTGTAAAATGTTTCCTAGGTGCAATAAACATCATCTAAACCTTTCCTATTTGAAATAAACATCATTATTTTAAAGCCAAAATTAAAAATCTTGGCCAAGCTTTTGAAATAAAACTTTCCTATTTGATTAAAAGAGTAAAGGTTTAATTAAATAAAATAATGAGGATTTAATATCCATTTTTATTTAAGTAAAGGCTTTTCATTTTAAATAAACACTAAAACTTATTAATTTATTTTAAATAAGTTTTCCAAGTGTTTTGTATTTTCAAATAAAACCTAGTGAAATGGTTTTGATATTATTTAGGTTTCAAATGGAGATTTTAATAAATCAAATCCTATTTGAATTAATAACTAAGGACTATTTTATTAAATTATTAAATAGAACCTAAAAGAATAAAAGTATTATTTTATTTTGGACTTTGGTTTGTGTTGTTAAACAGAACAAAAAATTATACAAACTTTGGCAAAGGTTTGAATTCATTTGTTGTTTGAATTGTTTGTTTGAAAATCAAAACAGAAAATCAAATAGAAAAAGAAAAAGGCAATCAGTATACAAAATGATGAATCGGACCAAACCCAACTGGCCAGCCCACTAAGCCCAGCAAGAGCCCACCATACCCTCAACAAACGCTTTTTCGCCAAAACCCACCGCAGAGTCACAGACGGTGGCCCCTCTCCTCTCTCTCTTCCTCGCCGACAGTGTCCCACAACGCCACCTCGTCTCCTCGCGATGCGTTCTTCCTCGCCGTTTGCCTTTGAATGCGGCGATGAATGCGATTACCGCCGGGCGTTATTCTCGCCTGACCACGCTGCATAAAACCGCCCACGCCTCCACCTTTCCCTCAGGGCTCCTCCTCTACGCCACCAGTGCCCCTGATTAGCTTTTGCGCCGCTGTTCGACGACATCTCCGAGCGATTCGCCACACCCCGCCACCCTCACCTCCTCTCGCACGCTAGCACATTCCCCACCTCGGCGCATCTGCGGTGCTCCTTCACTCACGCTGCCTCCAAAACGCCGACTTCGACTTCACCCGAGCACCGCCATGATCTTCTCCCGGCGACCTCTCCCGGTAAGCCTCGACCGCCCAGACTTCGTTGACGCCACATCATCCCTGCACCAGCCCGCGTCTAACCGTGTGCTTATTTTGCTTCGGAATGATCTACAGCCCCATCCCCGACGACACCTGAGCGTGCCCGACGCCGCCAGCGACTCCTGCGAGGAATTGCCGCCGTCCCTGAGCGCCCCTCGCCAAGCCAGCACCACCTTGAGATTCACCTCGATCTAGCGAGCATGGTGAGCACCCCCGCTTCTTCCCTTGCTTCCTGTAGCCGCCGCAACGCCACCGTCTGACCGCGCGCCGCCGTCTGCCGCCGCACAGCGCCGCCAGAGTTTGACCACGTGACCATGTCCGTTAGATCAGGATCTGTTGGCTGAGATTAGAACTAGATGAAGAGGTACGAGTTGATCAGCGTCGTTCGTTTTAAGTTAGATCCTGCGGTCCAGAGAGGCCGATCCGCACGAAGCGGTACCGGCCAATTAGGTTGCGCCACGTGTACTGGTTTTGATTTAAAACAGAATTTGGAATCAGATTGATATGCAAACTTGTAAAATTCATAACTTAAAAATCTAGACGTCCAAATTTTGCAAATTTTATATCAATGGAATCAGCAGAACATGTACTTTGCAACCATGTATTTTGTTTAATGTTTTGCTTCTGGTAAATTGGTTGAATTTGCAGAAACTTGTGTAGGCTTATTTTGAATATAAAAATTGTTCTAGATAAAATTTTAATGTGAAATCTTTGCAAAATGGTTTGTTGTGAACCTACTGACCTTAGGAACCAACTCATGGATTTAAAAATGAATTTTGTGAAGTTTAGGAATAAATACTTGAATTAGCTCATTTCTAGTCAAATAAAAATATTGATTTTGATATGGAAATGATTTTTGAGTAAAACCTTTGGGAATTTTTTTGATTCAAACCTTCTGACCCTAAACACCAAGTTTTGAGAATTAAAATATAATTGGTGAGTTTTTTAAAGATTATTGCTTTACTAAAAGCATTTTTCAACCACATAAAATAATGAGATGACTTAAAAACATGGTTTATAGATAAAACCTTTTGCAAATGGATTTACCACTTTGGTAAATGACCACTTTGGACCTTATAATGTTTAGAGCCTAGTAGAAACCACCTTTGCAAATAAAAAAACTATCTTTTGCATGCTTGCATGCATGACTTTGTTTCTATTATTTTATGTGTGATGAATTGTTTGAACATTGGTTGGAATGCTAGTTGAATCTATGTTTGCTTGATTGATTTGTAGTGAAGTTAGAAGAGTGTGATATTAGCAAGATCAAGAAGTGAACCAACATTCTCTACCAAAAAGGCAAGTGACACTATCATCCAAGTCCTACTATTTTCATTACACTTAGTGGGTTTTTGAAACATGCATGATAAGGTTTACTATATTTTATGCTATGCTAAATCCTAATAGGATACCCTTATATATATTCCTTAGTTGAAACATTGTAGTTGTAGTATGCTTAGCCCAGCTATATATTTGGGATGGGATACATGTCATGATTATATGAAGTATTGAAAGGACTTATGTTTTATCTAATAAAACAAGTACTCAATGAACCACCTGGGTGGACAAGGATACTCAAGCTTTTGGACAAGGTGGCAACAAAAGGAACCATGTTTATATGGCAATCTCTTTTTGTTGTTCACTAGAAGAAAACCACCCAGGGACTTAGAGATTGAACATGTTTCTCGTACAGTGGCTTCCATGTACAGCCACATGCTAAATGGGCTCTGGCTTAGTCAACTACATAGTGGAAGACCCATGCATTGGCATCTTCAGGTTAACTAGATTTGTGCTAGGGAACTTGGAACCCTACATTGGTGCCTGGAAGACAAGCTAGCATTGTGTATTGGGAGGACTTCTATGGATAGACTTTGTCACATTCTCAATCTGCCAGTACTCCATCTTGGTGAGTACTTATCCAGCGGCCACTGGTGGCATCAAGATGAGATTGTTTCATGTGGGTAAAGTGTACAACTTGTGCAGAAGATCAAAATTCTAAGTACTTAGCCGTGTACCTGGTTATGAAAATACTGAGCAACTAAGGCCTAAAGCTATGGAAGATCTCGACATTCCAATTTCTCAAAGTTAAAACTTGAGGGTGACAACAAGGGATTTTGAAGCACTTGGAGTTTTCCAAGAAGTTCAGAAATATTTGACAAAGATCAAAAACTATTTTGAAAAGATAGGATAAAACTATATTGCTTTCTGGCTCTTGCCCTACTTAGCCAAATATGCATGTAATGATAGGATCGACTTATTTCTACATAGTAGTGAAACTTGCCAATACAATGTGATAAGATCCACTTATTTCTACATAGTAGTGAAACTTGCCAATACAATTCAAATGTATTGACCCTTGTGGCTGCAACTTATTATGTTGCAGGTTTGTTTGATGTTAGTGAAGTTTGTTGAATAGGATTACAAGTCTACAACCAACATGATTGCCTGTGGCACTTTGAAGATGAAGGACCCCATGCTTATAGTTATTCTGCTACAATGTAATGTGATAGCCAAATGAGCTATGTAAGATGTAATGAATTATTTTATTCCTGGTTATAAAGTTGTATTATGACCTTTGTTTCTTGATATTACATCTTAATTGTGGATGCTAGCTATTGATCCAGGGACTAGCATTGTAAACACAGGGATCTCTACCTTATTAAAGGTTGGGAACCTTACAGATTATTTCTAAGCTCTAATGCTGGGATGTTACAGACTCTCCCCCTTAAAATAAACTTCATCCTCGAAGTTCGTATACTCTCATGTTTTGGAGTAAGGAATTGTCTTGCATTGATTACGATATATCTCAACTTCATGGTTACCTCAATGGGAATATTTGTAATATCCCACATCCAAATCTTTTCCTTGAATTCTCATAATACACAACAATATTTAACTTGCTGTCTCCAATACTCCAAAGTTCCTTTACTTTAGTCCCTTAGGGATATATCCCTATTACAAATTCCTTTTATTTGGGGTCTCTTATTTAGTTTATTTCCCTGATTAGGTATCCTAATCCAACTTCTTTACTTGATCATCAAACTTTCTTATTATACTATGCATGGTCTAGGAAGTCTCACTAAAACAGGGTTTTTCAATTCTTTTAGACAATATTTGTGGCCAAAAGACTAATCTTTCATTTGTCATTGTATGAGTTGTACTGGTAGTCCTTCCGAAGATTGGTGTTGAACACATTTAGTCCATACCCATCAGAATTTCTTGTTTCTCTAAACATGTCCAATTGGATGTATTTTATTCCCTCTCAACGATCACTTAAGAGTTGTTTCTTTTAGAATTAGTCTGTTAAGATTAATCTGTCACATCCCAAGATTTTCGAAATCTTGTAATGTGAAAAATATATGAATAAAATAAAACTTTGTTGATTTTCAGGGTGAGAAGAAACTTTTGAATCCAATTTGAAACTTTCAAAACCTATTTGGATCAAATAAAATCCTAAAGGGATTTAAAAAGATAAATAAACAATAAACTTAAAAATATTTAAAATTACTATTTTTGGATCTTTCAATAAAAGATTTAGTTTTCAAATGAAAAGGTGGAAATATAAATAAGGATTATTTTATAGAGCCAAATTAAACCTTGGCCAAGCTTTTGAAATAAAATGTTTTGCTTTGATTAAAAGGGTAAAGGTTTATTTAAACAAAATAATGAGGATTTATTAATATCCAATTTTTATTAAAAATAAAGGTTTTACCATTTTAATTAAAACATCAAAACTTAATAAATTATTTTAAATAAGTTTTCGAAGTGTTTATTATTTTCAAATAAAACCTACTAAATGGTTTGGTACTACTTTAAGATTTCAAAAAGATAAAGATTTTATTAAAGCAAATCCTATTTGATTTAATAACTAAGGTCCATTTTATTTAATTAATAAATGGATCCTAAAAAGATTAAAAATATTATTTTGTTTTGGACTTTGAATTGTGTTGATAAACAGAGCTAAACTCAATATAAAGTTTAGTGGAAATTTATTTGATTTGAGAGTTTGAATTGTTGTTTGAATTTCAAAACAGAAATTGAATTGGAAAAAGGAAATAGATTCAGAACAGAAAAAAATAGAATCAAACCAACCCAACCCAGCAAGCCCAACTAGGCCCAGCAGCCCATTTCCCTCTCTCCCCAGGCGTTTTCTCTCACTCACCAGACGACCCGCGCAGTGAATGACAATCGGGACCCACTCTTCCTCTCTCCTTTTCACTGACACCCAGTCCCCACTGCCACCTCATCGTTGTTCTCACCCACGGTGACAGCGCCTCCCCCTCCTCGACCGTTTCTGGCGGAATTTATCAGCGTCAATTCGCGTTAACGCGGCAGTTATATCAGCCCTGCGACCTCGCCCTCTTAAACGCCTCGCCCTCCTCCTCATTTCCCCTCTGTTTCCAGCTCCTCTCCGCCCCAGGGCTGCTCGAATTGCTCAGGGTAAGCCCACTGGCTCCGACGAGGTCCAGTGCAAATTCCGGCGACCCCACGCCACCCCTTGCCTCCCCGAGCACATAGGCACCATTCCTAGACCAGGCGCACCTCTCCGTATCATCAGCTCGCCCGCGCGTGCTTTGCAGCGTCAACAACGACGATGACCCGTAGCGCCACCGTCTGCTGCAACTCCGACGAGGTTTCCTGGTGAGTCTAGACCGCCCCTTACCCCCTCCTGGATACTCACAAGATCGCGGCATCCATACGAACCTGACGGTGCCTTTTGTTTGCCTTAGCACGCTGTGTATCGTCACCCCGTCGACGTCTGACCACACCCGAGGCCCAGCTCAACTCCGGTGAGCAATCCACCACTGCGGCGCCTCGACGAGATACTACCACCTTGAGCTTCCCCAAGCTTCGGCGTACTCGGTGAGCATCTCCCCAGCCTCTCTCGTTTCCTACATCGCCAGCACCGCCACCATCCGACTGGCCGCTTGCCAAGGCCATGCCACGCTTAGTGGTCGAACGCATATCAACCGTAGGATCTTAATCGTAGGGCTGCGATAGAACATGAACGAAAGGGTACCTTTTGATCTGCACCGTGCATAGCCACTTAGATCTAACAGTCCAGGAAGATTGATCCGTGCGAACCGGTACCGCCCAATAGTATTGCGCCGCCTGGCACTAGCTCTGTTTAAAACAAATTTTCAATCTGATTTTTATGCAAATTTGAAAACCTCATAACTTTTGTTCCACACGTCCAAATTTTGCAAACTTTATATAAATGGAATCAGTGGAACAATCCCTAGCCAACCATGCCATTTGTTTAGTAAAAAGTTTCTGTTAAATTGTTTGTTTTTGCAGAAACATTTGTGTGCTTGTTTAGAATGTAAAAATTATTCAAAAATGAATTTGGGGATAAAATCTTTTGCAAATGGTGTGTTTTGAACCTACTGACCCTAGGAATCACTTTGTGGTTTCAAAAATATATTTGGTGAAGGAAAAGAATGATTCTTTGATTTAAAACCAATTCTAGTCAAATAAAAATATAGTTTATTTATTAAAAATGTTTTTGAAGGAAAACCTTTGAGAAATGTTTTGTTTTAAACTCTCTGACCCTAAACACAAAGTTTTATGGTTTGAAAACATATTTGGTGAACCACTATAGATTAATGCCTTTTGAAAACATTTTTACACCACATAAAATGATACCTTGTTTTGAAAATGGTTTATGAAGTGAAATCTTTTGCAAATGACTTTGCCACTTTATAAAATGACCAATAGGTGTTTTCAAATATTTATGACCCAATAGGAACCACTTTTTCAAATAAAACAAAGCTTGGCATGTTCGCATGCATTATCTTGTTTATATGATTTTATGTGATGAAATGCTTGAATGGTAGATTGAACTTGTGCCTTGCTTGATTGAATTGTAGTGACTTGAGGAGTGTGATTGTAGCAAGGACAAGGAGTGAACTTATACTCTACCAAAAAGTCAAGTGATGCTTCATACTTTTGTCCCATTACTTTCACTATGCATTAGTGATTTTTCTAAGTAAAACATGCATGGAATTTTTGCTAAGTATAAACCATGCTATGGGAAAACCTAGTAGATGAAACCTTAGTAGAAATTTTCCTAAGTGAAGATTCCTACTACTATCAAGCTTATCTTACCTAATAGAAAACAAGGGTGGAATATACATTCATACTATGGAAAATTTTCTAAGTCTGAGGACTTGTGTTTTTGTTTAATAAAACAACTAAGTTAATGAATCACCTGGGTGGAATGGTAATTTCTTGGTGGTTTTTGGTTGAGTGGTTACACAAGGCCCATGTTTATGGTTTACCTTGTGTATCTCACTTGTGGATGGCCACCCAGGAACAAAGAGATTTGAGATGTCAAATGTTGAGAAGCTTCAAGTGCAGCCACTTGGCATTATGGGCTTTGCCTGGATCATATAGGTTGCAAGAACTTAGCCATATGGACAGTTGGTGGTAGGGTTTGATAGGTTGGAACGCGTCCATTTTGGTCTAAGGGAAGGCTTCTGAAAGATCTTGTCTTGGTGAAACCAAGTCTTGTGGGGAAAGTGCACCACCTCTGCAGAGTGTAAAATCTAAGTACTTATCCATGTCCTTGGCAAACTACAATTTGAGCATCAAGACATGGAAGCTATCAAGAATATCATCATCCAAATTTCTAAGTTCAAAACTTGTGGTTGAACAAGGGTTAAAGGATCTTCAATCTTTGATTGGGAGATGCCCTGGGAAAGATTATTTTGTCAAGCAAAAACTTAGTGTTTTCAAATGATAAGGAAAATCTATTTTGAGCAATGCAAGCCTCAACTCCACTTAGACAAAAGCATATAGATGATAGACTCCACTATACTACCATAGTATCACTTGCCAATACAATTCAAATGTATTGACCCTTGTGGCTGTAACTTGTTATGTTGCAGGTTTGATTGATTTAGTGAAGTGTGTTGATAAGGATTACAAGTCTACAACCAATATGTTCACTGTGGCACTTTGAAGATGAAGGACCCCATGCTTATAGATATTCTGCTGCAATGTATTGTAATAGCCAAATGAGCTATGAAAGATGTAATAAATTATTTTATTCCTGGTTATAAAGTTGTATTATGACCTTTGTTTCTTGATATTACATCTTAACTGTGGATGCTAGCTATTGATCCAGGGACTAGCATTGTAAACGCAGGGGACTCTACCTTATCAAAGGTTGGGACCTCAGATGGTATCAGAGCATTGTGTGGCCTATAGGATTTGTAAACCTAGGATTGGACAAAACCCCTTAGAAAAATAGGAGTTGTATTTGTTCCAAAACTTATTTACAAACAATCTTGTAAACTCTTTCCTCAACCATTTTGGTTTCAACTCCACATCTCTTCTATTTTCAACTTGATGGAGAAACCTACCCCATGGCCAAAGACTTCACCATGAGCTAAGGACTTCTTCAACTCTAATGACTTCAACTTCTTCAACTCTAATGACTTCAACTTCTTCAACTCTAATGACTTCAACATCTTCAACTCTAATGACTTCAACATCTTCAGCATAATCACCAAGGACTTCAACCTTGTATATCACTATGGACAAGTGAGACAAGAAATCTTGCTCAAGATTTGGAGACTAAGGAAACACAATTTAGAAGGAGCCATCATCAACTTTGAAGTTTTTGTGACCAAGAGTTTTCCCAAGGAAACCATGATCTCATGCAAGAAGGAATCAACCAAGAAGGATGGAAAGATCACAAGTGAACCATATAGATGGACTACCATATATAGTTAAGTCAAACACACCAACTTATGTGGTGTAACAAAAATATTTTTGTTGCCTAAAAATATGCTTGAAACTTGTTGTTTGAGTGGAATGTTTGTTTGTGATTGCTTGCACATTGCTTGTGTTAATTGTGATGTGTGTGATTAGAATTATTCCCTTAGAAATATTTTTGCCTATTCTAATCCCAATCCAATCCAAACAGATGACTTCTCCAAGAAACTCCAACATCAAGGTTGATGACACCAAAAATAACCAAGAGGACAACATGAGAGAACTTATAGCAACCCAAAACCAGTTGAGCCAAATGACAACTCAGCTTTTAGCCAACAACAATGGACTAGACCCAGCCATACAAAGGATTTTGAAACTTCAATCCCAATTGTTGCAAGGATTGGTTACTCAAATGATCAACATGGGAGAAAGCTTTTCTCAAAGAGATAATGACAACAAGGATGACAAAGATGTTATTTTAGAAGGAACCCAAGCATGCAATATTTGTAGAGACAAGGATCATACATGCAAGGAGCATGAAGATCAATGCCCTAATTGTAAACAAGAAAGTCATATCTCTAGTAACTGCCCCAAGAAGAGGGAAAGATTTCCCACCTTTGAGGTGAGAAATGAAGAGCATGAATTAGAAGAACTCCTAGCTTTGGAGAGACCTAAGAAGAAGAAGAAATGCCCCAACCCTAACAAGAAGGATATTACTCAAGTGCAATGTTACAATTGCAAAGAGATGGGACACTATGCCAATGAATGCCCAGAAAAGAAGAAGAACCAAAGAAACAAACAAGAGGCAATGATATCAAAGGAAAAGAAAGATATCAGCCAAGTGATGTGTTTCAAATGCAAGGAGCTAGGCCACTATGCAAACCATCGTCCGAGAAAAGATGAAGCTCAAGATAAATCAGCCTATGAAGGACTCAGCCTTGTCACATGTTTCAAGTTTGAAAACAAAGGACACTATGCATGTTTGCCCAGAGAGGTTTCCCCAGGATCCCAAGAAGGCCAATATGTAATTTAGTTGGAAAATTTTTAAGGGTGGTAGTACCCTAGATGCTTTGAGCCAATTTGTAACCCTAGCCTTCCCAAATCTCCGGACGAGATTTATTTTAAGGGTGGTAGTCTGTCACATCCCAAGATTTTCCAAATCTTGTAATGTGAAAAATAGATGAATAAAATAAAACTTTGTTGATTTTCAGGGTGAGAAGAAACTTTTGAATCCAATTTGAAACTTTCAAAACCTATTTGGATCAAATAAAATCCTAAAGGGATTTAAAAAGATAAATAAACAATAAACTTAAAAATATTTAAAATTACTATTTTTGGATCTTTCAATAAAAGATTTAGTTTTCAAATGAAAAGGTGAAAATATAAATAAGGATTATTTTATAGAGCCAAATTAAACCTTGGCCAAGCTTTCGAAATAAAATGTTTTGCTTTGATTAAAAGGGTAAAGGTTTATTTAAACAAAATAATGAGAATTTATTAATATCCAATTTTTATTTAAAATAAAGGTTTTACCATTTTAATTAAAACATCAAACCTTATTAAATTATTTTAAATAAGTTTTCCAAGTGTTTATTATTTTCAAATAAAACCTATTGAATGGTTTGGTACTATTTTTCGATTTCAAAAAGATAAAGATTTTATTAAAGCAAATCCTATTTGATTTAATAACTAAGGTCCATTTTATTTAATTAATAAATGGATCCTAAAAAGATTAAAAATATTATTTTGTTTTGGACTTTGAATTGTGTTTATAAACAGAGCTAAACTCAATATAAAGTTTAGTGGAAGTTTATTTGATCTGACAGTTTGAATTGTTGTTTGAATTTCAAAACAGAAATTGAATTGGAAAAAGGAAATAGATTCAGAACAGAAAAAAATAGAATCAAACCAACCCAACCCAGCAAGCCCAACTAGGCCCAGCAGCCCATTTCCCTCTCTCCCCCGAAGCGTTTTTCTCTCACTCACCAGACGACCCGCGCAGTGAATGACAATCGGGACCCACTCTTCCTCTCTCCTTTTCACTGACACCCAGTCCCCACTGCCACCTCATCGTCGTTCTCACCCACGGTGACAGCGCCTCCCCCTCCTCGACCGTTTCTGGCGGAATTTATCAGCGTCAATTCGCGTTAACGCGGCAGTTATATCAGCCCTGCGACCTCGCCCTCTTAAACACCTCGCCCTCCTCCTCATTTCCCCTCTGTTTCCAGCTCCTCTCTGCCCTAGGGCTGCTCGAATTGCTCAGGGTAAGCCCACCGCTCGGCGAGGTCCAGCAAATTCCGCGACCACGCCACCCCTTGCCTCCCCGAGCACACAGGCACCTTCCCCAGACCCAGGCGCACCTCTCCGTATCATCAGCTCGCCCACGCGTGCTTTGCAGCGTCAACAACGACGACGACCCGTAGCGCCACCGTCTGCGATAGAACGTGAACGGAAGGGTACCTTTTGATCTGCACCGTGCATAGCCACTTAGAACTGACGGTCCAGGAAGATTGATCCATGCGAACCGGTACCGACCAATAGTATTGCGCCGCGTGGCACTAGCTCTGTTTAAAACAAATTTTGAATCTGATTTTTATGCAAATTTTAAAACCTCATAACTTTTGTTCCACACGTCCAAGTTTTGCAAACTTTATATCAATGGAATCAGTGGAACAAGCCCTAGCCAACCATGCCATTTTTTTAGTAAAAAGTTTCTGTTAAATTGTTTGTTTTTGCAGAAACATTTGTGTGCTTGTTTAGAATGTAAAAATTATTCAAAAATGAATTTGGGGATAAAATCTTTTGCAAATGGTGTGTTTTGAACCTACTGACCCTAGGAATCACTTTGTGGTTTAAAAAATATATTTGGTGAAGGAAAAGAATGATTCTTTGATTTAAAACCAATTCTAGTCAAATAAAAATATAGTTTATTTATTAAAAATGGTTTTGAAGGAAAACCTTTGAGAAATGTTTTGTTTTAAACTCTCTGACCCTAAACACAAAGTTTTATGGTTTGAAAACATATTTGGTGAACCACTATAGATTAATGCCTTTTGAAAACATTTTTACAGCAGATAAAATGATACCTTGTTTTGAAAATGGTTTATGAAGTGAAATCTTTTGCAAATGACTTTGACACTTTATAAAATGACCAATAGGTGTTTTCATATGTTTATGACCCAATAGGAACCACTTTTTCAAATAAAACAAAGCTTGGCATGCTCGCATGCATTATCTTGTTTATATGATTTTATGTGATGAAATGCTTGAATGGTAGATTGAACTTGTGCCTTGCTTGATTGAATTGTAGTGACTTTAGGAGTGTGATTGTAGAAAGGACAAGGAGTGAACTTATAATCTACCAAAAAGGCAAGTGATGATTCATACTTTTGTCCCATTACTTTCACTATGCATTAGTGATTTTTCTAAGTAAAACTTGCATGGAATTTTTGCTAAGTATAAACCATGCTATGGGAAAACCTAGTAGATGAAACCTTAGTAGAAATTTTCCTAAGTTAAGATTCCTACTACTATCAAGCTTTGCTTAGCTAATAGAAAACAAGGGTGGAATATACATTCATACTATGGGAAAATTTCTAAGTCTGAGGACTTGTGTTTTTGTTTAATAAAACAACAAAGTTAATGAATCACCTGGGTGGAATGGTAATTGCTTGGTGGTTTTTGGTTGAGTGGTTACACAAGGCCCATGTTTATGGTTTACCTTGTGTATCTCACTTGTGGATGGCCACCCAGGAACAAAGAGATTTGAGATGTCAAATGTTGAGAAGCTTCAAGTGCAGCCACTTGGCATTATGGGCTCTGCCTGGATCATATAGGTTGCAAGAACTTAGCCATATGGACAGTTGGTGGTAGGGTTTGATAGGTTGGAACGCGTCCATTTTGGTCTAAGGGAAGGCTTCTGAAAGATCTTGTCTTGGTGAAACCAAGTCTTGTGGGGAAAGTGCACCACCTCTGCAGAGTGTAAAATCTAAGTACTTAGCCATGTCCCTGGAAAAGGACAATTTGAGCATCAAGACATGGAAGCTATCAAGAATCTCATCATCCAAATTTCTAAGTTAAAAACTTGTGGTTGAACAAGGGTTAAAGGATCTTCAATCTTTGATTGGGAGATGCCTTGGGAAAGATTATTTTGTCAAGCAAAAACTTAGTGTTTTCAAATGATAAGGAAAATCTATTTTGAGCAATGCAAGCCTCAACTCCACTTAGCCAAAAGCATATAGATGATAGACTCCACTATACTACCATAGTATCACCTGCCAATACAATTCAAATGTATTGACCCTTGTGGCTGTAACTTGTTATGTTGCAGGTTTGATTGATTTAGTGAAGTGTGTTGTTAGGATTACAAGTCTACAACCAACATGTCTGCCTGTGGCACTTTGAAGATGAAGGACCCCATGCTTATAGATATTCTGCTGCAATGTATTGTAATAGCCAAATGAGCTATGAAAGATGTAATAAATTATTTTATTCCTGGTTATAAAGTTGTATTATGACCTTTGTTTCTTGATATTACATCTTAACTGTGGATGCTAGCTATTGATCCAGGGACTAGCATTGTAAACACAGGGGACTCTACCTTATCAAAGGTTGGGACCCTTACATAATCTAGTTTATCACCCCTAAACTTCTGTCTTATCATGCTTTAGAGAATATTTTCATTATCACCTTAAGTACTTCTTCAACTTCCATTTATTAATCTTAAGGTTTGAGTCCTAATATCTTGAAATAAACTTTGATCTTACATCCAGACATAATTCAGAGAGTACTTTTCTGATGATTTTCTTTTAACCTTATGAAAATAAGGCTTGCTATTGTTGTAGGTTAGTCCTTCTTCTCCAATCTTTATTCGAAAAGTTTGATAATGATACTTTCATTTCGAATATTTACTCTCCCCCTTAGGGTTTACTAATGGTCTCTAAACAGCGTATAAAGTAACCATTGGCTTTATAATTAGAATGCTGGTCTTTGTTCAGCTTATTCTTTACCTAGTTAGGTTCTCATGAAAGATTATATGGTGTATCCACACAATTGTGGATCTCCGAAGTGAATCTTTAAGCATTATTAGTCTTACTTACTATTTTGACATTTTTGCCTTGATAGGTCTGACTTCGCAAAGAGTCTCGAAAGATGATCGCTTTAATGTTTATACTGCTTCATGTCTTTCTTAACTTAGGCCAAGTTTTATGCTCTTTTATGCAATACTAAGATGATCTGGTTAACTAAGTCAACCAAATATCAGCTATGGCAAGATACCAACTGTGGATCAAATACCAGCTGCGGATCATCCTAGTTTGTAGGTATTACCCTACGGCTTCCAACATCCTTATAGCATTCTCTCTGAATTGTTAGAGCTTGAATACCACTTTGGTTCCAAAGCTACTTCTTTGTACTTATTCATGATACTTACATGAATTTGGTACAACTACTCCATTACTTCTTAGTAATATTACCTACTTTGAATGAACTTTAAATTTATTACTTCTTGTTGCTCCGTGTATTTTCTACGCTACACTTTCTTCTTATTACTATTTAGTAATGATCTGAACTTGATCTATCCTTCAAATTGAGTTGATACTCCTTACACTTTGCTTCATTCTTCATGTAAGTCTTCATCTTGGTCTTTGGGAATCATCACTCCCTTACACGAATTCCCATTCCTATCTAGGTCTATAACATCAAGTATTAACTGGATGTTGCAACATGCATTTGCACACCAAGTCAAACTTCATGTACAGATCTAGTCAATCAAGAAGATCCAAGAAAAAAAAATCCAAATGTGGTACATATAACACACACTATTCTAAGCCCGAAATATAGTAGTTGAGTATAATATCTCTAGAATTCAGGCTTAGTTGTGTAGTATATGACACCTCCTCATATAGGTTTACATCGTGATACTTAGCACATAAGGTCAAGCTATACTTTGTCTCTATATTTACCCAGATTGCTCCATTGCAATAGGATAATTCTAAACAAAGTGGTCTCAATTTGGTTTTAACTAACCTTTGGTCTCACCTTTGGAATGGCTAGAATAACCAACCTATCATTATTTAGTAAACTAACCTCACATGATCACTCCAAATGACTAATCAGATTATATTTGCTCACTTAAACCAAAGATTATTAGAAATTTTTAGCACCTATAACTTCTATCATAGCTCTATCATGTTATTTTCATACTTCTACTACAAGATACTTTACTAAGTACTTGTCATACTTACACTTACATCGTGGTTTCGGAGCTAATCTCACCATGATCTTATTATGTTTTGCCTCTTTATCATGATTTAAGAGCTAATCTAACTGTGATGACTTTATTTCTCATTACTCGATCATTAAAGCCTAACATAATTTCACTTCATCACGTAGAATTCTCAAGTGAATCCCACATGATTACTACTCATTACATCAACATTTATCCTGATGATATTCATCATGTTGTCTTTGATTATCAACTAACCATAAGATTCCATTGTCTTACTTAAATTATAGGGTTAGGCTACACCATTAAGACTACTTCAATTGATGTCTTACACTTTCCTATAGTACCTTGGTGGTTTATGTCTCCTTTGGAAGACACTAAATAGCACTATACTGAGAAAAGATAGATAACTACTCCTAAGAATTATGACTTAAGCATTTTGTGACTAGGTTTATCCTCAAGTGGATACTCATCACCAGTCATAAGATCATTTGGTTTAGATAATATGGATCCTATAGTCACTATCCAACCTACTTATCTTCCTAAAAGGGTTTTAATCCTAAGGTCAAAGCATATGCTCTGATACCAACTACGGTGACCCGGCATACCACTGCATGATGTAGTACACTATAGTCGTTGACATAACACCAATGAAACATCGTTCACTAGTATTACATCCCTCAGAGTGGTACAACAGAAACACAGCAGGTCCAAGACATGACTATAGGTTACAACTTGACTCTTTACAAAAGATCCAGAGAACACTCTAGGTTAAAGAGAGAGAAAGAAACTTCTTACAAAGAAAATCAGAAATAAACAACTCAAAAACGATCTTACTAATAAGACTAGTATCTGAACTATGGGTCTGGCATTGCTGCTATTGCAATACAGTATAGAAGTAGGTTCTATGGCTAGAGATTATATTCCTATCTAATCAGTAACTTCATCTTCACTTGAGTTGATGTATATGTTGACTTTCTTGTCTTCATTGAAGAAATTTAGCTTCTGTTGATGATTCCTGGAGCATAACTTGATGTAGACATCGTCTGTACTGGCTTTTGAACCTAGCAAGGGTTAAGAAGATACTTTGAGTACCAGCGTACTCAGCAAGTTCACTAGAGAAGGAGTGTTTGATGCACTATATCTACAGCCATAGACCATAGGTCGTAGACAATGTAAATTTTTGTATACATTTCTTCAACCGTTGCTTTTATTATGAAAAGCTATGTCCGTCAGCCTTCACGGGTTTACCAGAACTTTCATGGAGTTCATTTCCCGCCGCGTTCGCAGCTCCTTCCCGGAATAGGGAGTAACAAGTTAAAGTTCTTACACTCTGCAGAGGTGCATCACTTTACCCATGAGAGACCTTAGGATTTGTTGCACGGCTGGGAATATGTTCCCGTTCAAACTTCCTTGGTTTGAGGCCCAACCTAAGATCCAAGCCAATAAATACCCCCTTAGCAACCTCGCATGCCTCCTTGGTGTACACCATGCCCACATATTGAATTACGGCAATGGTTTGTACAGACCGTTAGATGTCAGAACTATCGTGGGACGTTGAGGGTTCCTACCCATATGATTCATATCCTCTATGAATTACCAATTAATATGCACGCTACGAGTGATAAAAGCCACGACCTGCAAATCCGGATACATGCGAGAGGAAGAATATACAACCGACTTTTTTGTCCCATTCCAAATCTCATGGTTAACGCGTAATATATGGCGCAAGAATCACTGGCAACATTGGTTTTTAAATCCTAGGTGATATTGTCCTGAATAGTGGTATTCCAACTGCTAGGTTTAATAGATTAGTTGATCACCCTGGATTAGTAACCAATAGTTCATATTATTATCAAAAATAGTGTTTTCTGACCTTTTTCAAATGCAGGTGATGAAAACACTGGATTTGCAAAATACTTTATAGAAAATATTCAAAGGATATGAGCAAGTGTGAACTTGCCTTTTGTGATTGCAAGATTATGCGCTCACGGTCTTCGAGACAATATAAAAGATCCAATATCTGAAATCAGCATCATTGGTCCGGTAAGGACTAACGTTTAAAGAAGCAAGATGCTTTTATGCATAAGTAATGTAATTCAAGTTGATAAACTCGAATCCCGGGGATAACGTTGATCTAGGGTTTGGATAATGGAATGGTTACTTTTAGAATATGTTTTCCCTTTAGATAAGTTTCATATTTGTGCTTCTTATTAAGGTTTGTGAGTTTGTGTGAAATAACATGTAATTATAAAGGTATACAACAACAAGGTATACGAATGTGGAATACTACTCAAGACTGCTTATAGTATAATTGTTTATCTTCCAATTTTTACTTTAC
This sequence comes from Avena longiglumis, assembly GCA_030063025.1. Classification (NCBI taxonomy): domain Eukaryota; kingdom Viridiplantae; phylum Streptophyta; class Magnoliopsida; order Poales; family Poaceae; genus Avena; species Avena longiglumis. The sequence goes on from CP125974.1 coordinate 108,094,600, forward strand.
AAGCAATGTCACTTATAAAGGACTTAAGTGTAACATTCCAGCATTTAGGAACTAATGAAGGGTATATTTAGGAATTTGGAATGTTGCATGCATTCATTTGTAAAAATGTGGGTAAATTTTTTGCCAAATAAAAACCTAAAGTGATCAAGGTTTCTCTCATACTTTGAGAGTAGGTTTAGTCTTAAAGGATGATTGATGTGGACTTTGATATGATCTTTGTGGATTTATGTGTTTTGGGAAATGAAATTTGAATTTTTAAAACTTGAGTGTTTGAATTATAATTCAAATGATTTTTTGAATAATGTTTGAATATGTGATTCAATTAAAAGTTAACCAATAATAACTCAAACTTTATATAAAGAAAGTACTTTATGAATATTCATTACATAATTTTATTCAATAAATAAGTTACAAAAATGTAACTTATGGAAATCATCCACAAATTTTACAATAGTAAATAAATAAAGAATAATATTTCTTTATTGATCATAGTATAATCTTTATTACAACATAATAAAATGAAGCTTACAAAAGAATAAAACTAAAATTACAAAAGGATAAGAATATTACAAATGACTATTCTACAAATAAACCTAAGCTAAAATCTAGAATTCCTAAGTCTGGTACCTGCAAAATAAACATAAATAGAAAATAAAGAAGGTTAGGGTTAGTATTGTTTTACTCTCAGACTTGTTAGTGAAGTGCACTGATCAAGATTCATCATTGAGTAATTTATAAAAAGGGGCAAGTTTCACCAATATGAAAGAATGTATCTTTCAAAATTTTAAGCCAGAAGTCAAATGACAGCAAGGAGGGGCAAGTTTCACCAATCAGGTAAAAGTAACCAGATAACAGTTAATCTCAAATTCAGAGCATATCCACAAGTGCACAGCAAGCACACATGCAGGACACACACCAGATTGCATGTAGTGTGTTGTCACCTCAAGAACAAATTCAAAGAACACGAAACCATCAACATAGCCGTGGGCAAAGCACCACAACCTCATCTTCTTGTTCTTACACATCAAGCTCAAGCCCAACAACTAAACCAAGCACAAAGAAGACCCAAACCAACCAAAGCCAGGATCACATCACCAGGATGGTGACATAAGGAGGGGGAAGATCAGGTGGATAGCAAGACCAGGGTCAAGACATCAAGATCATGAGATGATGGGCTAGATCAAGGACAAGCTGGGAGCTACATATACCAGGGGAGCACAAGATCAACCACAAGATCAAGACACCACAAGATCCACCACTAGCAACCACAACATCAAGTGACTGTGGTGAATTATATAAAACCCTCACATGATCTGTTATCATATCAAAGAATCATGTGTTGTTTCATATCTAACCTCTCAGAATTCATCCAAGTGGGATGAATCCATCCTAGAAGATTTTACAATTTAAAGGCATAATCACAAGATCAACATATCAGTATAACCAGGATCTCAGACCAACATCATTGATCCTGGTTACAAAAGCCAAATCCTATATTTCAATACAGCCAAAGGAAAGATTATGAAATCTGGGCACACCTCTTAAAAGAGTAGCACCTCAGTATCCATAAATATTAGGGATCCATGCAAAACCATTAGCACACCCATTGTTTTTCCAACTATGTTTCAAGAATTAGCAGCTAGTAATTCTACCAAAATATTTCTATCAGGAACATCCATTAGGAAGCTAGTTCCTATGCCTCAGACCAACATCATAGGCAGGAGAATTAAAAGAAGCTTTCATTTTATCTTGCCAATATTAATCACAAGTACTGTCAGAGATAAGCTCAGGAATAGGACCCAATCACTTGTGTGCCAGTTTTTAATGGTATCACAAGGACAAGTTCTAATGAGCTAATCCCAATCTTTACTTTGATTTCACAAATCAAAGGGGCAAACCACTAAATATCATCTTCCTAAAGCCAAATGCTAGGAATCATCATCAAACTCATCTACATAAATCATTAACATGTAATGATTATATTCAATATGTATTTTCTCATACAAACCACCATTATAAATGAAGTAAGCAATTACTGAGAGAACTACTATCAGTAGAGACATCTTGACAGTGGAAAGTTATTAGATCAACAACATTTCCAATTAGGGATTTCATAGAAACACTAACATTGGATCATAGTAAATTACCACTGGAATAAGTCTGACAAGCCACTAGCATCACCAAAGCCAACTACAAATAATGATCCACAGCAAACAATCATTCATCATGCTCAAGGATGATCACCACTAGATCTAAATCATCATAGATATGATCAATAGAGGGATATGAACCCTATCAGAACAAGAACCCTAATTAGGAGATGAATCCATATCAGAACGTAGTCACTAGGCAAGGTTCGCCACTAGATACACAGAGAGATTCATGGTGATAGGATGAACCAAGATCCACAGAGGCAACTTACTCGGGGTCCTCGCTGGCGAATTGAAGAGGAAGCAGATTGGTCGACGAGCCCGCGGTGGCACAAGGAGCACCCCATAGGGCGCTGCAACCTGCACCAGCCACGACGGCAACCACAGCAGTACTCGGGCACCACACCTCACCAAGGGAGAACCCGCGGCGGCGGTGGCAGCACTTTCCCCAAACCCTAGGGTTTGGGAACTGGATGAACCTGGTCACATGGGAAGCTCCGGAGTCAAATCGAATTGGACAAGATGAAAGAGCGTAGTCGCCAACCTCGACCTGCACCACGGTAGCGGCCAGGGAGGGCCACAGCGGCGACGCTAGAACCCCACGGGGTCGAGAGAGAGTGGGCTGGTGTAACATCCCAAAAATACTAAACTTAAATCATTAAACTCTAATCATCAAAATTAGGGTTAACAAAAACTTTTCTAAATAAAATTATGAAAGCATGCATATGTGTATGCATTTAATTTGAAATTATTTTGAACCACCTTGTTTGTGTGTTTCCTTGCTTGTAAAATGTTTCTTAGGTGCAATAAACATCATCTAAACCTTTCCCACACTTTTCCCAAAGACAAGTAAAGCAAAACAAATAAAATAAAGGAATGGTCATTTTCACCAATTTAACTCCCATGCCTACTTTGGCTGTCTCGAACTTTCAGAACCTAATAGAAACTTTTCTGGATCTTTGCACCCCTTGATTGTACTCATAACAAAGTATCAAGGCCCACTTTGTGATCATCCATAAACTTTCCAATGCATAGTTTAAATGACAATTCAAAATTGAATATTTATCATATGGGAAGATCCCACTTTTTCAAAAACCACTCAAACAAGCTCAACTTTCAAAACCCAAGCAGGTGCAGACTCACCAGCACCAATATATCACACCCACCAAAAATCTTTTCAAAATTCAAAACTTGAATTCATGCGGCCATTTCATCAAACACTTGGCAGACACAAATCAAACAAAATCAAAACACTATAGTGTTCAGTGGTTTGAGCCTAACTGGTTCCCTATCTAGCTCACAACCATCTCAGTAGATCATCTAGCAAGATTAACCAAGCACTAGCACAACTGTGAGCTTTCCAATATCATCAATGGTGAACAGCCGAGTGCATCCTTGCCACCCAAGTGTAGATAGCAAGCTAGGAAAGAAACTAGCCATGCCAACCTTGTCTGGGAGATCACCCATGCCTCACCGCCCCCTCTCGACCAGCCTCGCCAAGACACGACCGAGCACCCAGAACGCCGCCTGCGTTTCCGCAACCGTGCCGAGCATGCGCTAGAGCGCCACCCTCGACCGAAGCCCACAGACCACGCGCCGCACTCGCCGCGTGCATACACGATCACCACCGACCCAGGAGACCGCCAGACATCCCCGTTCACTTCCCCATGCTGCACAGCTACCGCTCGCTGTCAAAGACGCCGCCTCTGCCGCGCAGAGCGTCGCGTGTTCCAGAACAACCCGCACCGCCCCACGTCGCACCACCGTATCGTTGAGCATCGTCAGGGAACACCGTACCGTCCCCTACCATCGGTCCCCTCGCTCGATTATAAATAGAGGCCACCCTCAGCCGAATTGAGCACACCATTCTACTCCCCTCTCCTCACTGATCTTGCCACACCGTTCCCGGAGCAAGGCGAGCAGCACTTCGCCGGAATTTCACCGGAGCCCGCCGCCTCTGGAGAAGAAGGGAGACAGTGATTGGAGCCGCCCCAGGAGGAGCCATCGGTACCAGGAGATTCGCCGTTGTCGACTTCGTCGTTCGCACGCCTCGCCAACCCTCACCTGCACCCCGGTGAGCCCCCAGCAACCCCCACTGGCCGCGCTAGGTTTCTATCTCGCCGGCGTTGCCCAACGTCGACGATGACTCCCAGCCGTTGGATTAGAACTAGATCGAACGCCCCACATCGCCCCATACCGCTTCGCACCCCTGTCTCACTGACGAGTGGGGACAGCCACTTAAAAAAGCCATGAAGCCTTTGTAGGCTTAGCAGGCCCGTTAACTTTTCCCGCGCAGCCCAGTTATTTGAATTAAACCTTTTCCATTTTATTTCAAACTCACTTCTGTACCCAGTTTCAAAAATCAATCCCAATCGATTCCATGAACCAAATGGAATGAAACCAATTTTGTTGGAAAGGTCTGGGAATGCTGAATCCAAGCCCGTTGGATTCAAGTCATTTGGATCTATAGATCACCCATGGTAAAAATAACAAGGCACAAGCTTTTCTGCATTCAAACATTTTTCAAATTTAAACCATAATAGCTTTTGAGTTGATTCCAACTCTCAAAAATCACATTTAACCATACCTTTCAGAATATATAAAAATATGTAGGTTTACTTGCAGAAATAATGTTCAAGTAATAAAAGAATGCCCCATAGGCATTTCTAGTCACTTTATTTAATTAAAATAAAAGGGTAAAACCTTATTAAATTGTGACACCCCTTTAAATCATATTCCCATGGACTAAAATATGTGGTGATGACATGTGTCAACATGATCCCATGTTTGATTTGGAGAATATTAAATCTTAAGTAGTTTTTCAATGAGTAGAAATTACTTTTCTAGAAATAAAAGGAATTAAACCAAGCCTTAATCTTGTAATGTTAGAGATGATGTTAGATCATCTATAGGACCCTTGTGTGTGATGATTACAAGTAGTTAAGTATTATTTGGTGATTGTGTACCTCGTATTTATTCATAGACGCTAGTACCGACCAAGGATACGAGGAGGAAGGAGGATTCTACGAAGAAGAAGCCGAGGAGAACTTCAACCACTGCTCTGCACAAGGAAAGCTTTACTAATCAAGTTGACCAATGCAAGCCTAATACTACTAGTGAATGTGCAAGCTAACACTTGCAAGATACTCTACTGATGCAACAAACCACTATTTGTTACCATGCCAACTATATGCCTTAAGCATATATGATCGTCTCCACTTGATAAACCAATCCTAGTTTTACTTGCAAGCTTCTTACTTTATTTCTTTATCAAAGCTCTTACCTAGATTTTACCTAAGTGAAAGGATACTAGATAGAGATGTGAAGGTTGCATAAAGATCATAAAATTTGGCCTAAGCTAGATAATCTTGATGTCATCCTAAGGCATGAGACTGAACTTAGTTAAAACTCCACTAGTTTACCACCCCTCATTAGTGCTTACCCCCACCTGTAGATGCTAGTGCTAAGCATAAAACTTGATCAACTTTAGATGGGAATACTTGGTGGAAAAATGGTTATGAAAACCTTGGAATGATGGATCATTCTATTGAAATGTTTTGGACTTGTGTTTCCGAACACCTAATGATTTTGGTGATGAAAATGTTGAGGCATGAGCCTTATCCCTTTATAAACTGATGGTTGTCTGGATGCGATACCATTCCAATTTTATCGTACAACCACAATACCCGAAGATTGGTTACGGCTTGACTGGAAACTTATATACCTTAGTATTAGTTCCCTCACGACCAAGGTCTGAGCTAAGGCTACCTTGTGAAGATTTTCCACCTGTGCAGTACCCAAGATGACAGTTGGTCATGGTTGGGAGGCCAAACTCACAGGAGAGGTGCTTATAGTAGGGCGTGTAATTGAAAGTTTAGGATTGATTATCCGCATACTGAGTATGGTGAATTCAGGATTTGTTCCTGACGGATGTATCGAATGTTGTGGTGAAGTGTACAATCTCTACAGAGTGTCAAACTATTCGAATATCCGCGTTCGCGGTTATGGACAGTTGGAGTGGCCATACTGTTCCCCCGTCAGACTTTGCAAATTGACTTGTGAAATGAATTGAGACTTTGACTTGACCACAACAGGGTTGTGATATGAAATACAAGTTCCCACTTAGTTGTATTAATCCTTCAACTAGCATTCGTTGCTCCTAAACTTATTAGAGATAAATCTGGATTTTGCAAAACAACCCTAGAGCCTAGTGTCCTATTATCAAAAACCCCTTTTACTTGTTAGTATTAGTTTGCGAGTACTTAAGGAGTACTCATGGCTTTGTCCCTGGCTATTCCCATGGCCAGACTATGGAGAGGAGTACCTAGAGGATGGACCCCAGGAAGGTTACGACAACTAGGATCATCTCCCATCGTCAGCATTGCCTGTGACCCCGAAGATGGAGCTTCGCCCACGCTACCGTTATTATTATGTATTCCGCTGCTTGATGTTGTATTAAGAACTGGATCATGAGATCCCTATTTGTGTAAAAACTTATGTACGGTTTGTAATAGATGATGTACTATGGTATCCAATTCTGTTATGTCTCGCAAAAATGGTAATCCTGGGATTGCGATCTATGGTATAACAGGCATCTGGGATTAAAAATCTGGGTGTTGACAACACTACAAGGAATATGGCAATATATGACCCTCCATTTTCGTCACAGAATCGTCATAGTAGTCTATTTATGACGATTCTATGACGATTTTGAGATCGTCGAAAGCTGAGAGTCGCAAATGAACTATAACGACGTTTTTGATAAAATCGTCATAACCGTCTATGACGATATTGGATCGTCATAACGTCTATGACGATTCAATATCGTCACGGGCCATCTAGCCATGCCATGTTAGATCCTACATGGCTGATCCTACGTGGCAAAATTGTGACGAAATTAAATCGTCTTAAATCGGAATAAGCCCAATCCATTCTGGTGGTCTATATGGGCCGACCCAAAAATTCTGGCCTTTTTCTTTTTTGTGTCGTGGCCTTTTATGGTACATTTCTTCTATGGGCCATGGCTTTATTAGGGTGTATTCCCTTTTGGGCGTATTGGGCGAGTCAACCCGCTTAGGGCTAGGTTCTAGTCAGCTCGATCCAGCTGGCGAATCCGCTTCGTGGGTATACCCTGATTGGTATTCCCCCATCAGTAGTCCCCGAGCGTGTTATCGATCCGACGCGGGCTTGAGGCAGGGCGCGGAGAGTCTTGACGATGGATCGTGGCGAATCGGCGACGAGCTCCTGGACAGAGAAAAGAACCGTGAAGCGGGAGGCGGTCGGCGTGAGCTAGTCGTTGATGACCAATTGGCGAAAGATGTAGGGTGTGGGTGAAGCTGCCAGTTGCGGCGAGTCCCCGAACATGGAGCGTGCCGAGTCCCAGAGCGCGGCGAGTGGCAAGGTCGAGCGACCGGCGATTGCCTGGGTCCTCGAGCGCATCGAGTGGCGAGGTTGGGCGACCGGCGAGTGGCGTTGTCTGTAGCGTGTCGAGTCCCCGAGCATGGAGAGTACAAGAGTGGAGAGTCCGCGGTGGCGAGTCCCCGAGCGTATTGAGTACGTGAGGGCGAGTCCGCGGTGGCAAGTCCCCGAGCATGTTGAGTACGCGAGGGCGAGTCCGCGGTGGAGAGTCCCCGAGTGCGTTGAGAGCCACGGTCATGGAACCACATGTACACGCAGTATGCCTAGGAGTAGTCCCCGAGGCTCGAGTTGGCTTGTAGAGGCGACTTGAGGCTCTTTAGAGATGCATATTCTGAAAATAGTAGTGGTTGCTGCCGAGCATGGCGAGTGGCGAGGTCGGGCGACCGGCGAGCGCCGAGTCCTCGAGTGCAGCGAGTGGCGAGGTCGGCGACGCAGCGCCGAGTCATGGCGAAGCGTGGCAAGGCCGAAGCGACCGCGGCGCTGAGTCCCCGAGCGGGAGCGGCGAGGCGAGCGACCGGGCGCCGAAGTCCCGAGCGGCAAGGCCGAGCCATCGCCGGGCGCGAGTCCCGAAGCGGGCGAGGCCGAAGCGATCGGGAGCGCCGAGTCGAGCGGCGAAGGCAAGGTCGAGCGACCGGTGAGTGCCGAGTCCCCAAGCGCGGCGAGCGGCGAGGTCGAGCAACCGACGGGCGCCGAGTCCCCAAGCGCGGCGAGCGTCGAGCTCGAGCGACCGGCGAGTGCCGAGTCCCCGAGCGCGACGAGTGGCGAGAAAGACACTGTTTTGCTCAGAAGGAGAAAAGAAACAATTGCATTAAGGTGTACTTGCATAATATATTGAATAATTGTAAGACGTGTGAATTGTAGACGTTGAAATAAAATGCACGTTTGTTTGTTATGTGGATCGATGGATAGTATGTAATTTTTATGCATGTCTTTTCATGAGTACGCAGACCTCCAACATCAAATGCTTTCCGGGTAACAGGGACGCGATGCCAGACTGTTGAACCCAGAGACAAGGTCGGCCTTTTGGTACCCAGCCTCACTACTTCGACGGACACGAATAAACAGCAGACAAAACTAAAACCGATCCGAAGTATGATTTCGGTCCCTGAAAGGGTCATATGCGACTGCATGGTCGGCTTTGAGAATGAATGGAGATGCATATATGATTTGGACCCATAACATGTAAAGAGTGTAAAAAAAACTTAGCTGTGGCAAGTCCGTGATGGCGAGTCCATGTTTAAACGTGTACATGTTTAGGCGAGTTCCAAAGCATGACGAGTCTACATTGAACGAGTCCGTGGCGGGCAAATTTTGCTGTCGTGCGACCTCTTCTTGATCAATTTTAATTCAGTCGTTTTAAAGATCAAGACTGAACTGTATCGGGTCGAGGACGTGGTCGACTGAGGCAGATGAAACACTGCTCGCCAACACACGTGACCATGTTCCAAGGATGCAGATCTTGTCTCCATTAGACCATGGCTCGATCGCGAGGCAGACGCCTTTTATGGAGAACCAGCAGGCCGCACATGGTAGCACGACCGAGCTTCATCAGTTAGACGCGTTGAACAGCAATCGGCTAGAACTAGATGCGATCCGGTCGATGTTAATGGTGAGGGATCCCGCCCGGATTATCGTCTCCAAGCACCGGTTGCCCCATGGTGGGCGCCAACTGTCGTGGTATTGCACGGCAGATGCTACTGGGGGTAGCTTACGTAGAGGGAGCAAGTCGACGTAGGAGAATCCGGGAACGATATTGGCACGCGATGTACCCAGGTTCACGTCCCCTCGATGGAGGATCGCTACGTCCTACTGTCAATCCAGTATATGATCATAGATTGGTTTACAATGGAGCCGCCGTAGGCGGACGGAGAGACTAGATCTAATATGATGTGGGATAGAGGATCTAATGAGATGTGTCAAAGCATACCCCATGGTGGTGCCCCTGGTGGCTTTATATTTGCAGCCAGTTAGGGTTTACAAGTGCTAGTGGGCTTTGTATTGAAGTCACTGTCTTGGGCCTCTAGTCGGCGCCACTCGTCTGGGTCCAGGATGCGCCGGATTAGGTAGTCAACCGCCTGTGGCTAGGTTCGATCGGCTTGATCCAGCTGGCGAATCCGCTTCGTGGGTATACCCCGATTGGTATTCCCCCATCACGAAGGTACTCCAATGTACGCATCTGAGAATCAAGAGGAGGTCTTCTATGAAGAGCCCAACTTGTATGGAGCCGTAGAAGGGGAGGATTACGATATCGTCTACAGAGGAGAATTCCATGAGTCAGACTAATTACTATAGTTTTAGTAGCCACTTGAGCCGAGCAACATGAATCTTATATAACAATAAGTTGTTGAGCTCAATTTGGAATTTATGTTTTAAATTTGAAACTTCCGCTGAAACACTTATATTTTGGTTTGTAAGTTGAATCTTTTGGAAGTCTTGAACTTCTGGTATTGTAATGATAATAACATGTGTATGTTTGTAATATGGACCCGCAATTTTTCTGTTGTACCACTCTGAGGGATGTGATATTTACGGAACGGTGTTCTGTGGATGTCATGTCAACGACTATAGTATACTACACATGCAGTGGTATGCTGGGTCACCGCAGTTGGTATCAGAGCAAATTGCTTTGAACTTAGGTTGGAAACCTAGTAAAGGGTATTACCTGTAGGTAAGTAGCAACGATAAAGAATTCTCTAAAAGTAATATAATGGGTATTCAAATGAGAATATTCCGTTATATGTTTTAGTGCGATAATTCTTTGTTATGGTGCAATATATTATTGAATACTAATCAAAACTATTTTTCTATACAAAGTTATGGCACCAAAGTTTCCAAAGCAGACTTTGGTAAGGAAAGAGGATACTCTTGATGATTATCAAGGATCATTCACAGACCAACTTCGTCAACTTTTAAAGATCTTTAGTTGTCCAACTAGAATTCCAGTGAACACTATCACTTATCTTGATGGCCGGATGTTATCAAAGTATCGTGTGAGTATCCAACTTCCAGAGGATCTTGGATTATATCACGATCTACCTATAGGTGAAGGTAGGAGTCATTTAGCAGCATATCATGTTGCGGTTGTGGAGGCGATAGCTAATATCCGGAAGCATAAAGCCAAGGAGTTAGAAGGTAGCACATTTTATTTGATATCCCATGATTCTATACACTCGGAGCCCATACTGGATCATCTTACTTTGGTTAATAAGCATCCTAAGTTAGCTTCCAAGTTTATGGATAAATACCGAACACTCGTTGCGTCTTTTTACAAGACACATCAAGTGATTGTTGAAGATAAAAATGATATGTTAGAGGATCTAACTAATCCGGAAAGGAGGAAGTAGCTAGCATACCAGTTAGAGAAGGAAGCAAGTAGTAGTGCAACACATATCTTTAAGGATATACCTATAGATCCTGAATATTTTATACCATATCCTTATTCACCAAGACCTGAACCTATATATGATCCTACTTTGGATATGAGGTATGCAGTACCACAGGGCTCAGAGGATGGTTCTGACTCAGAACTTTCTATTGAGAATTCAGATGGTTGGAGAAGGGGATCATATGAAGGATCTCATGAACACCAGATGTCCACAGTTGGTTCTGACAGAAATGTTGGACAATCTAGCTGGATGGGTGCAAGGAATTACTCTAGTAACAGTAGTGAAACAGCATGTCAATAGATAATCAGGATGAAGAAGAAGATCCTGAGGAGAGAGTGTTTGAATCATCAACATTTTCTCAAAACCCAGGGAATATACATTATCCGGTGTTTAATTATCTTGCCTAAAGGAGCACCTGGGAAGCAGCAGGATCTGCTTATCCTGTTGACAACTGAAGTAATGAAGCTCAGGAGATGCAAGGGGGAGATAATGTTGAATATGCTTCTGAAGACTTTTCAGCTGAGCTGGAGGGAGTCAATACACTCAGGTTGAGTAATGACTCAAGTCATGACACTTTAGATACAGAGTATGTTCCCTCTGGAAGGCCATTTGTTCCACAAACTATGCGACGAACAACACGTCATCGCGGTTGGTCATCAGGCATGTATGATGAGTGTAGTTACTACTAGAAGGAGGCAACTAGTTAGTGATATCGAGTACCGTGCACTGTACTCAAGGAAATAAGATAGTGAGATGAATAAGGTAGTTTTATGATTATACCTATATGGTATAAGTTGTAATGACTTTGTATTATTATGATATTGTGTATAATATGTGAAATGCATATTTGGATTTTCTTTGGATATTCATTGTGTGACTGGTTCTGTGCGTAAAGTCGAGCTCAAAACACATGTGCATGATGTAATTATAAGTATTTGCGTTACGTTGCAGGGCTAGAGGGTCATGGATACGGGCATAGAAAATGAAACTGAGTAGCAGCGGATGGAACGAGAGGCCAAGGAGAAGGCCGATGCAGATGCAACAAATCAAGAAACATTACCACCACCACCACCACCAATGAGGCCGTTAATGGAGCAGAACTTTATGCAATGCATGCAAATTATGCAAGAGACCAAGAACAAGTTCATGGAGGAGTTGCTGGGACGAGCAAATCAGAGGGCACCTAAAGGTGGAGGAGTGAGTTTATCTGATTTTTAGAATGCAAGGTCGTTACCTTTTGCATCAGCCCCTGAACCAATGTATGCAGAAGATTGGCTAGCAGATACAGAAAGGAAGTTGAAGACTGTAGGTTTCAATGAGGAGGAGAAAATGAGGTATGCAACTCATCTTCTGACAGGACCTGCAGCATCTTGGTGGGAAAATCAGTTGGCTATGAACAACCAGGAAGGGAGTATACCTGGGAAGAGTTTAAACAGAGATTCCGTGAATATCATGTTCCGGAGAGTGTTATGGAATTGAAACGGAGAGAATTTGAGGAGCTGCAGCAGGGATATACAAGTGTTATGAAGTATATCTGAGAGTTTAGTCAACTATCTCGTTCTGCTGAGGAAGAGGTTAACACGGAGGAAAAGAGGAAGAAGCGTTTCCTGCGTGGATTAAATCCATTTGTGAAGATGCAGTTGAGGTTGGCTAATAAGCAAACTTAACAGCAGTTGCTAGATGCAGCTATTACCTTCGAAGATGACTACAAGAATGTCCAAGAGGATAGAAGGAAGAGAGATAAGAAGGAAACCAAGAGGATACAAGCGAGCAAGCCCAAGCCCAATCTGGAATCCAAACCAAGGAATAGGCCCTATACCAACAACAATTCCAATCGGAGTGCAAATCCAAATGCAAAGAATATTATATGTCACAGTTGCAAACTCCTAGGGCATATTAGTAGGGATTGCCTGAAACCAGTAATTGTATGTCACGCTTGTGGTTAGAGAGGTCACATCAAGCCCAAATGTCCAAGCAAACCACAAGGTGGTTGGCCGGCTCGAGATGGAAGGCAAGCCAGTGGAGGAAATGGACAGCCCAATAAAGGAGGAAATAATGGCAAGAACAACAATGGTAAGAGGAACAGACCTACCGGGAAACTGAAATGTGCAACCCTCGTGGAGGTGGATAATTCGGAGCATGTAGTGATAGGTACGCTCAATATCCTTACCAATCCCGGCAAAGTTCTATTTGATACTAGTGCAACTACTTCATTCATTTCTGAAGAATTCTGTGATAAGTTCGGGATTAGAAGGGCAACGTTAGAAAACCTTGTGACCGTAGTTACGGCAGGCGGAAATGTGATTGTTTGCCACATCAAACAAGATCAGGTTATCTTGATCTATGGTTGTACATATTTCGCAGACCTTTATGTGATTCCTTTGAAGGGAATTGTAGTAGTGTTGGGGATAGAATGGATGATGGAACATGGAGCTCAGATAAACTGTGAGGAGAAAACTGTCTCAATCAAAACTCCAAGCGGAGCAAGGATAGTTTACCAAGCAGATAAGCACAGTCATATCATGGTGGATCTGCAGTTGAACTCAATGAAAGAGGTCAAATTGGAAGAAATTCCTATAGTAAATGAATTTCAAGACGTTTTTTCAGCAGAGCTACCGGGAATGCCACCAGACCGGGAGATAGAGTTCACTATTGACCTAATTCCTGGTACAGCACCAATAGCTCAAGCACCATATAAAATGGGACCCAAAGAGTTAAAAGAACTCAAAGATAAAATTGATGAGTTAGCCAGAAAAGGATTTATTCAGGAAAGTGTATCTCCATGGGGAACACCAGTAATCTTTGTGGATAAGAGAGATGGTGGAAGAAGGATGTGTGGAGATTATAGAAATCTGAACAACGTTACTATCAAGAATAAGTATCCTTTACCAAGAATTCAAGATTTGTTTGATCAAGTGAAAGGAGCCGGAGTATTTTCAAAGATCGATTTAAGATCTGGATACCATCAAATAAAAATCAAACAAGAAGATGTTCCAAAGACAGCATTTGTCTCAAGATATGGACACCATGAGTATTTGGTAGTACCATTTGGTTTGACCAATGCACCTGCAATATTTATGAATCTGATGAACAAGATCTTCATGCCATATCTGGATAAGTTTGTCATAGTTTTTATTGATGATATTCTGATATATTCTAAGGATAAGGAAGAGCATGCTGATCATTTGAGGATAGCATTGCAGACTATAAGGGAACACAAACTTTATGCTAAGTTTAGTAAGTGTGAATTTTGGTTAGATGAGGTAGAATTCCTCGGTCATGTGATCAATAAAGATGGAATGGCTGTGAATCCATCTAAAGTTCAGTCAGTACTAGAGTGGACTGCACCAACCAATGTGAAGCAAATTCGAGGTTTCTTAGCAATGGCTGGTTATTATCGGAGATTCATTGAAGGTTTCTCCAAAATAGCCGGACCAATGACCAAATTGTTAATAAAGAATACACCATTCAATACACCAAAGTGTGAAGCAAGTTTTCAAGAGTTAAAGACTAGATTAACCACAGCTCCAATTTTAGCAGTTCCAGAAACTGGGAAAGATTTCATAGTATATAGTGATGCATCTAAAGAAGGTTTAGGTTGTGTATTAATGCAAGATCGTAAAGTCATTGCTTATGGTTGAAGACAATTGAAACCACATGAAGTTAACTATCCAACTCATGATTTAGAGTTAGCAACCGTAGTTTTTGCGCTGAAAGGATGGAGGCATTTTCTTTATGGAGCCAGATGTGAGTTATACACTGACCATAAAAGTCTCAAATATTTCTTCACTCAAAAGGAATTAAATATGAGACAGAAGCGTTGGTTGGAATTAATCAAGGATTATGATTTAACAATCAACTATACTCCAGGCAAAGCAAATGTTGTAGCTGATGCTTTAAGCAGAAAGAGTGCAGATATTCAACCTAGCAATAGGGAGCTACCAAAAGAGTTAGAAATGGACTTGGAAAGATAAGAGCTTCAATTCATCAGAACAGGGGTTCTTGGAGGTCTAGCTACTATGCATGTAGTTGCAGAGCAGGACAGTGATCTTAAGCAAGAAATTTTTAGACATCAAGCAGAAGATCCTTTTATTGCTGAGGAAATTCGGAGGATATCTCAAGGGCAAAAATCAGTTTTTTGCCTTGGAGAATATGAGTCCTTATGGTTTCAAGACCATCTTTGTGTTCCAGATGTGACTGAGATTAGAAATGTCATACTCAGAGAAGCATATGAAACACCTTATTCTATTCATCGAGGAAGTACTAAAATGTATATGGATTTGAAAGAACTATTCTGGTGGAATAACATGAAAAGAGATATTGCTAAATATGTATCAGAATGCCATACTTGACAAAGGGTGAAGGCTGAACATCAAAGCCCGGCATGACCATTACAACCTTTAGAAATTCCCGAATGGAAGTGGGAAGAAATAGGTATGGAGTTCATCACAGGATTGCCCATGACACCAGAAAGGAAGGATATGATATGGGTTATTGTGGACAGACTCACTAAGAGTGAACATTTTATTCCGGTGAATCAAAAGGATAATGCCGAGAAGCTAGTTGAAGTTTATGTCAAAGAGATAGTAAGTAAGCATGGAGTACCCAAGAAGATCGTAACTGATAGGGGATCAGTGTTTACTTCAGCATTTTGGAAGCAATTACATGAAGCACTTGGTTCAAAGTTAGATTTCAGCACATCATATCATCCCGAGACAGGAGGTCAAACTGAAAGAACAAATCAAATACTAGAATACATGTTAAGAGCTTGTGCATTAGATTTTGGAGGTACATGGGAAGATCATCTACCGTGGTCAAAGCACCACAACCTCATCTTTTTGTTCTTACACATCAAGCTCAGCAGCCAGCAGCTAAACCAAGCACAGCAGCCAGCAGCCAAACCAACCAAAGCCAAGATCACATCACCAGGATGGTGACATAAGGAGGGGGAAGATCAGGTGGATAGCAAGACCAGGGTCAAGCCATCAAGATCAGGAGATGATGGGCTAGATCAAGGACAAGCTAGGAGCTAAATATACCAGGGGAGCACCAACATAATGGTGTTTAGGGACATAGTCCATGTAAATGGTACTAATCCGGGCATCACTAGGTCATAGAGTCTTTGGAAACTCATTAGGGTTTTAGCCTGCCCGAAAGGGGGCTTAATGAAGGTGAGCTAGCTGAAGGATCGTGTAGACATATGAGGTTAAGGAGAGGGCAGTGTGTAACACCCCGGTTCTGAAAAGACCGTGGCCGCTATGTGACATGCCAATCCCTGGATCGGTTCATTGGCCCACAATAGAGTAAGATGAATAACATAGCAAAATATCCGTGTATCATAAGTAACGATGATCCAGAGTACCATTATTACAATAAAAGCTTAGCATAAAGCTAGCTCAAAGTATTCAGGTAGCAACATAAACAAGTAAATCCTCCATTCTTCAAATTGCCCACAAGTGAACAAGTGCCGAGTGGAGTACCGTGGCCTATAACGATCAATCAGAATCGGAATAACCTGCAACATGAAACGTAGCAGCCCCGAAGGGTCAATACATGGAATGTATGGCAAGTAGAGCTAGTAAAGGAGACAATAGTACTAACATCTACATGCATATTCGGCAAGTGGAGCTGTGTCTAGCTTGCATTTGCAAATACATTTGTCCTACTTTCATAAACAGTTTTTGATTTTCTTTGAAAAGAATCCCAATTAAGTTAACCCAACAATACTAAAACAATTATGAAATTAGAATGAGCGAGAAACATGTCATGGAATCAATATCAAGCAACTCAGTTGTCCATAACCGGGGACACGGCTAATCGATTAGATTATACACTCTGCAGAGGTTTGTACACTTTACCCATGTGACTTGGCCAGCCCAATGCACCATCACTCTCATTTTGGGTGATGATAGGGAGAAGTCCAAGAAGAGACTGTTCGAAGTAGCTCCTCAATCCCGACGCACCGTCCAACCTACCAAAATTCTACATCTCTGGATACGGGTTTGAGTTACCACCTACTAAGTCCAACCAATCGCCCATTCCATTATTGGCACATGGTTGTACACGTAAGCTACACAATAAAGAAGCCAATCAATTTCTCTCGATACAGGTGCCTTTCGCAATGAAACCACCAAAATTATCAATACCACACCTGTGAGATTCATTGATTAAGTTATTTTAGTTTTCACAAACCAATACTTTTAGAAACAAGTCTCAATGATGTAACCCAGCCCTCGTTCATAGCATGGCTAAGCACATCTACCAACGGTGGTTCATCTACAAGGAGGGTCCTACCACATAATAGGACATAGCATAGCGATAGTATCATCCTACACATGCATCTACAAAATACACGACAATGCATTGAAAATAGTAGGACGATATCATGAACAAAGTAGCATCTACTTGCCTTGTTTGTAGCGGTCGGAGGAACAATCCACACACGAGCAAGCGTTGCACTCGTCACAATCTACACGATACAATTGCAATCATAAACAAACAATCCACAAACATATGCAACAAAGATGATGCATCAATGCAAGAACATCAAGTGAATTGGTGCTACAGCTGCACCTCAACATCCTATACCATAATACTACCGATTGCATGCATGGGAAATAGTTTTAGCGCTAGGAAAACTATTAAGTAAAAGTAATGCTCAAAACTAGAGCTAGAACTTAAATAATTCACTACCGGTAGTATACTGTTTGTAAAATCTTGGGAAAAATCTACCGCATAGCCATCGCTGATTAGAAACAGTACCAATTGGAATCACTCAAAAAGGAATTATAAAACTCCCCGAGTAATTAAAACACTACAGAAAGCCACTAGACAGTTTCTGCACAAGTTTTTACTGTAAGCCTATCTTTTTAATTCACGATGAGATTCCCTCGTTCCACTGAATCCAGGGACATATCATACGCGATTTTTGGAGCTACGGATCTTTTTCTACGAATTTATTACTCCGAAAAGGCCACTAACTAGTTTGATTAAACTGTACTAAACCTTGCTGCAAAAGCCTGAACCAAAGGTACATCGAGATTCTACACGACTCACTGAATCTACACATATTTTATTTGCAATTTTTTGGCCAAGAGGTTTAATTACTACGCAATTTACAAGATTCTACCGAAATCTGTCAACTAAAAGGATTAACGAAATTAACCAGTCAACTGCGTCTGTTGACTGGTCAAAGCGTCTGTTGGCGGCCCGACTAGTCAACTCCCGAGTCGACCGGTCAACGACGATCTAAGCCGCCGATCGAGATCGGCGGTGGCTGCGATCTTACCGAAACAAACGACAAACGGACGGCGAAGTTCGGACAGCGGCGATCGTTCCGTGGGGTTTTTCCTGCGGAGGAGATGGTCAACGAATGGTCCAAGATCGCCAACGCCGCGCCGACGCACGCGTCGCGACGCGGTACGGATAAACGGCGCGACGCAAAGCGGTAGCGCGTGTACGCATGCATGCGTGCAGCGCACGCGAAAAGCGGCGGCGACGCAGCAACAACTAATGCGGCGCGCGCGCTAGCGGCAGCACAGCGCGGCAATGGCGCTGAAGCGAGGCAGCTGTCGGGCCGGGGGTTGCGGTGGCGAGGTGGCACGGCGAGAGAGAGAGATAAGAGAAGCGGCTGGTCAGTACTGCGGGGGGCGGACCAAGTGGCACTGTGGCGGCGGCGTAGATCGACCGAGGTGGTCGATTCCCCGGGGCGCCGGAGGCAGAGGCGGGTGGGGTGCGCATCCCGAGGCCGGGTGGAGCCCTTTTGTGGCCCTTCGCGCGAAATCCTAAACTGAAACGGTTCGGAGTTGGTTTAGAACTCGGAAATAGGTCCAGAAATTCGGACCTTTTTCCGGCGATTCACTAAAACGGCGACAACTTCTCCGTACGAGCTCCGATTCAAGCGATTCTTGTGCCTACGGTTTCGTACAGTCGAGGGTCAAGGTTTGAGCGAAAACACTAGGCTACAAGGGTGGAAACACTAGATCCTTTAAAGCCTCCCGCAGGAGCCTCGTAGCAAAATAGAATAGGGTTTTGGAAACAGCGTTTCGCCGAACCTTTTCACTCGACGGTTTTGCATGGAAAAGCATGATGCAATGATATGAATGATATGCAAGACCAAATCTAAAATTTGGGATGTGACAAGACTAACCCCCTTAAGATGAATCTCGTCCTCGAGATTCGGCGCGGCTAGCAAATAGGTGTGGGTAGTCCTCTCGGATGTCATCCTCACGCTCCCAAGTGGCTTCCTCTTCGGTGTGCTCGGTCCACTGCACCTTGCAAAACCTGATCGTCTTGGTACGGGTAATTCTCTCTGCTGTCTCTAGAATCTTGACCGGTTTCTCCTCATAGGTCAAGTCATTCTCAACCTGAACCTCCTCTAGCGGTACGGTGTCTCTCAATGGTGTATCCACCATCTCTGGATGGCACTTCTTCAGCTGGGATACGTGGAACACATTGTGAACAGCGGATAGAGCTTCTGGCAACTCCAACTGATAAGCAACTTCTCCTTTGCGTGCTAAGACCCGATACGGTCCAATAAATCGAGGTGCCAGCTTACCCTTAATTCCAAATCTCTTGATTCCACGAAGCGGCGATACTCTGAGGTATGCTCTATCGCCTATCTCATACACCACTTCCTTGCGCTTGGCATCAGCGTAGCTCTTCTGCCTTGATTGTGGTACCTTCAGCCTGTCCCTAATCAAGGCGACCTTCTCCTCAGCATCCTTGATCAAATCAGGTCCAAACAACTGACGTTCCCCTACTCCATCCCATAGCAATGGTGTCCGCACTGCTTCCCATACACATCGAGCGGTGACGCCTTGATGCTGGTTTGATAGCTGTTGTTGTAGGAAAACTCCGCGCACGGCAAATTCTCATCCCGACTAGAACCATGAGCCAAAGCGCAAGCTCTCAAAGATGTCCTCCAAAATCTGATTCACCCTCTCGGTTCCATCATCGATGGGTGAAACTGTGCTAAACTCCGCCTAGTACCAAGTGACTCGTAGTAGTGGCGCCAAGTGTGAGGTAAATTGGGTGCCTCTATCAGATACGATACTCTTGGGAACTCCGTGTAGGCACACAATCCTGTCCATGTAGATCTTAGCCAACTTTGCACTCGTATAGGTCGTCTTCACCGGTATAAAGTGGGCTACCTTGGTCAAATGGTCGACCACTACCCAAATAGAGTCATATCCTGACCTGGTCCTGGGCAATCCTGTGATAAAGTCCATTCCCACTCTATCCCACTTCCAATCCGGCACGGGCAATGGCTGTAGCAGTCCTGCTGGCTTCTGGTGTTCTGCCTTCACTCGGCTACACACATCACATAGGGCAATATGCTTGGCGGTATCTCCCTTCATGTTGTTCCACCAAAATCTGCTCTTCAAATCCATATACATCTTTGTGTTGCCCGGATGTATGGAGTATGGTGAGTTATGAGCCTCCTGCAAAATCAACCCCCTTATCTCCGGGTCGCTGGGCACACACAAACGGTCTCCGTACCACAAGGTACCATGCTCATCCTCGCGAATATCCTTTTCCCGATTCTCCTTCATCTTTTCCTTTATCTCTTCTATTTCCTTGTCTCCTATCTGAGCCTTTATGATCTTGTCCTGTAGCGTCGGTTGGACTTCCATTGTAGCCAAGTATCCTTCAGATACTACCTCCAGTCTAAGGTCCTTGAATTGCTTACACAAATCCTCAGGCAATTCACCAATTGTCAATCCATTGGCATAAACCTTCCGGCTCAGAGCATCTGCTACTACATTGGCCTTTCCTGGGTGGTATTGTAGATTCATATCATATTCCTTGATAAGTTCCAACCATCTCCTTTGCCTCATGTTCAGTTCCTTCTATGTAAATATGTATTTCAGACTCTTGTGGTCGGTGTACACATCACAGTGTTTCCCCATTAAGTAATGCCTCCATACCTTGAGCGCATGAACCACTGACGCTAACTCCAAGTCATGTGTGGGGTAATTCTGCTTATGGTGCTTGAGTTGTCGCGAGGCATACGACACTACTCTCCCATCTTGCATCAGCACACTCCCAAGTCCTTGTCGAGAAGCATCGCAGTATACTTGGAAATCCTTCTGAAGATCTGGTAAACATAGAACAGGCGCGGTCACTAGTCGACGCTTCGGCTCCTGGAAGCTGGCTTCACATACGTCTGACCATTCAAACTTCCTCTCCTTCTTCAGAAGTTCAGTCATCGGCTTAGCAATCTTGGAAAAGTTTTCAATGAATCTCCTGTAATATCCAAAGAAGTCCCAAAAGCTTCAATCTCTCCCATTCTTGGGTGCTTCCCACTCGATTCGCAGTCACTTTGCTTGGATCAACAATTCCTTCTCCGACACTACGTGTCCAAGAAACCAACGGTGTTAAGCCGAATTCACACTTGCTGAATTTGGCGTCTGACTTGTGTTCCTCTTCTCCATAATCATCGCAGATGTTTCTCATGCTCGGCATCATCCTTGGAATATATCAAGATGTCGTCAATAAAAACCACTACGAACTTGTCCAAGTACTCCATAAATACCTTGTTCATCATGGTCATGAAGTATGCGGGGCATTCGTTAGTCCAAAAGACATAACGTATACTCATATAAACCATACCTAGTGGTGAAGGCGGTTTTTTGCGTCCTCCTCCGGATCTTCAATTGAAGTAGCCGATCGCAGATCAATCTTGCTAAACACCTTTGCTCCTTCCAGTTGATCAAACAAATCATTTATGTTCGGCAGAGGGTACTTGTTCTTGATGGTTACTTCATTCAGTGAGCGATAGTCCACCACTAATCTCTTGCTGCTATCTTTCTTCTCCACAAATAGAACAGGTGCTCCCCATGACGATGAACTAGGCTGAATGAATCCCTTTTCCAGCTGCTCTTTCAACTGCTTCTTCAATTCCTTCAGCTCATCCACATCCATCTTATATGGTTTCTTTGCTATAGGTCCTGCTCCCGCATCAGTCGATAAGAAACTCTACATCCCTCGCTGTGGCATCCCTGGCAGCTCTTCCTAAACACGCTGGGTAATCCCTAATCAGCACAGATCCATGCTAACCCCTTAAGAGAATTCAACTTACACCTTCTCGGTCGTGCAGGTGACTTGAATCTAATCCTCTTACCATCCCGGTTTTGAGTGAAACAGCTCGTTGTGCACAATCTATGTGTCCCCATGCATAGACATCCAATCCATACCTGAATAACGTCTAATCCCGTGAATCTAACACTACCAAATGTGCAACGGTTGTGTGTTCCAATCCTCACGGCTAAGTCACGGCATCCCGCTAGCTATCATATCTCCTCCAGGTGAACTCACTCTAATAGACCTTTTCATAGACTCAGTAGGTAACTTATACTTATCCACAAATGCCCTTGATATGAATGAATGCGATGCACCAGTATCGAAAAGTATAAGTGCAGGGTAAGTGTTGATTGGGAACTTACCAATCACAAGGTCTGGCTCATCTGGAATCTCCTCCACATTCATGTGGTTCACCGTGGCCTTCTCGCCGTTGGTTGGCTCCAGTCCTTTCCTCTCCGGATAGTTGTCAGCATAGTGTCCCTTCTGCTTGCACTTGAAGCACGTCACCTCACTCAGATCCTTCTTCACAAAGCTGCGATCACGGTTGCGGTCATGTCCACCGTGTCCTCCAGAGTGGTGAGAGTGTCCTCCCTTGTGGCTGTGGTGGTTGCTCCTATGGTTGTCATGACGATGCCCATCGCCTCCATGGTGGTGGTGGTCATGGCTCCCATGGTCACTTCCTCCATGCTTGGAGTATCCATCATATGAAGTGCGAGACTTATGGTGAGAACCAGAGTGGTGATTGTTGCTCTTTCTCTTGCGGTTCTCCACCTGCTTGTGCTTCCCTTCCAAGATCCTGGCCTTGTCCATAAGCTCATGGAAAGTGGGGCAGTAAACCACAAGTAGCTGTACTGAAAGCTCATCACTGAGGCCATCCAGGAATCTCTACCTCCTTTTGGCATCAGTGTCACCATCCTCAGGTGCATAACGGGACAGGTTGTTGAACTCCTCAATGTACTCGGCCACGGTGCGATTGGTTTGGCGCAAGTTGCGGAACTCCTTCCTCTTCAGGCTCAGAACTCCTGAAGACACGTGGTTGGTCCTAAAACCTTCCTCAAACATTGCCCAAGTCACGATCCAGGGTGGGTGATCTGAAATGTGTCCTACCAAGAAGCGGTTGGTCCCTCCAAAGAGGTGAGCTGCAACCTTACCTTCTCAAGATCGCATCCGACAGTTACTAGATCCTTGTTGACTGAACGCAACCAATGAGAGCAACCATTGGTTCCATGCAAGAGAGAACTTAGCCGGCGGGGGCGTACTGTGGCGGCGGTGGCGAACCGGTGGCGCGGCGGGATCGATTCCGAGGTGGGCGATCGCGCTGGCAGGAGGCGGCGGGTAGGT
Source organism: Avena longiglumis (assembly GCA_030063025.1). Taxonomy (NCBI): domain Eukaryota; kingdom Viridiplantae; phylum Streptophyta; class Magnoliopsida; order Poales; family Poaceae; genus Avena; species Avena longiglumis. The sequence continues at coordinate 108,117,980 of CP125974.1, forward strand.
GCGGATCCCGAGGCCGGGTGGAGCCCTTTTGTGGCCCTTCGCGCGAAATCCTAAACTGAAACGGTTCGGAGTTGGTTTAGAACTCGGAAATCGGTCCAGAAATTCGGACCGTTTTCTGGCGATTCACTAAAATGGCGACAACTTCTCCGTACGAGCTCCGATTCAAGCGATTCTTGCGCCTACGGTTTTGTACAGTCGAGGGGAACAATCTAGGGTCAAGGTTTGAGCAAAAACACTAGGATAAAAGGGTGGCAACACTAGATCCTTTAAAGCCTCCCGCAGGAGCCTCGTAGCAAAATAGAATAGGGTTTTGGAAACAGCGTTTCGCCGAACCTTTTCACTCGATGGTTTTGCATGGAAAAGCATGATGCAATGATATGAATGATATGCAAGACCAAATCTAAAATTAGGGATGTGACACAGTGATAGGCTTGGACCAACTACTGGGCCCCACATCATGGAATTGTGGACGGGAAAGTACGCCCGATTGTGCAACAAGGAGTTGATCTCTAATGGGAAAAGTAACGCACCTCTACAGAGTGTAAGAACTGTAACTTGTTCCTTCCTGTTCCAGGAAGGAGCTACGAACGTGGCAGGAAAGGAACTCCATGAAAGTTCTGGTCAACCTGTGAAGGCTGATGGTCATAGATTTTTTTATATAATAAAAACAATCTTTGAAGAAAGATTTACGAAAATTGCATAATGCCAAAGACTGATAGTCCGAGGTGGTAGATAGAGCATCAAACTTCCTACCTTGCATATAATGAACTTGTTGGGTAATGGTGTTACTCATCCTTTCCTTTGAATCCTTGCTTAGACTCTGAGAATCCCGAAGGTACTCCAATGTACGCATCTGAGAATCAAGAGGACGTCTTCTATGAAGAGCCCAACTTGTATGGAGCCGTAGAAGGGGAGGATTACGACATCATCTACGGAGAAGAGTTCCAGGAGTCAGACTAATTACTATAGTTTTAGTAGCCACTTAAGCCGAGCAACATGAACCTTATATAACAATAAGTTGTTGAGCTCAGTTTGGAATTTAAGTTTTAAATTTTAAACTTACGCTGAAACACTTATATTTTGGTTTGTAAGTTGAATCTTTTGAAAGTCTTGAACTTTCGGTATAGTAAGTGATAATAACGTGTGTTTGTTTGTAATATGGACCCGCAATGTTTCTGTTGTACCACTCTGAGGGATGTGATATTTATGGAACGATGTTCTGTGGATGTCATGTCAACGACTATAGTGTACTACATGATGGGGATATGCCTACCGGGGAACACCCAGCAGGACGTTTCCTACTGGCCCAGGCGCCAGCGAGTGGGCCCGCAGGACGGCGACTGGATCAAGATCTGGCGTGGACTCAAGCGACTGGAAGCTGAAGGCCCAGAAGCGTAGATAGGCGCAGTCGGACTAGGTTGTAGAATCGCTGAATCCTTAACTGATTTTGTTGAGATCTGTAAACCCAAGGGAGGTGAGTCTATATAACCCTCCCTAGAGGATACGTTCCATCATACACCCAAGCGACTCGCCGCCTAGCCGTCGAGCTCGCCCCATTGTACTCTCACCATAATACAATCTAGCAGGAGTAGGTCTTTACCCTCCGGGGGGCCGAACCTGGGTAAACCCTTGTGTCTTAGCCCTCATCTCGCACCGCAGATGGCTGGCCTCCCTTGCCCCATGTTCTACTACTCACTGCCGATTGCAGCATCTTCCGTGGTCATTCCCACGACAGTGGCGCCCACTGTGGGGCCTGGCCGGTCAGGCCGGTGTTTGCCACCGGCCGCATGATCGCGATCGGCGAGATGCTCCAGATGTTGCCGAACAGCTACGCCCCGGCGGCGCGACCCGTCACGCATAGCATGATCCTGCCGGTCGGCACGATCAGCCTCTTCGTCGGCCTCACCGACGTCATTGTCTCGGAGTACTCGGCTCGCATTCGCGAGTCGCCGCCACGCGACCGGCTCTCTGAGATTTAGGTCCGCAGGATCCACCGCCTCGCCTCCGAGTACGACTCGGCCCGGAGCAATGTGGCCGAAACCAACGTAGCCGCGAAAGACGCGGCCCTCAACGACGACGCCGATTCGGTGACCGCGGCGTCACTCGCCGGATCCATTGTCGCCGCGTCACCCGCGGGCTCCATCACCCAGGTCTCCAACATCGGAGACTTCAAGGATGCCTTCATCCTTGGGATCTTCGACTTCGACTCCGGGTCGGAGAACTCCGCCGACCTCCGCGACAGAACCGGCCGCCACGCCGCGACATACATAGCGACTGGCGCCGACCCGCCGGAAGATCCATTCTCCACGCCGATCCCCCCCCAACGCGACGGCAACGGAGGTCGAGGAACTTCGCCTGAAGCTGGCGGAAGCAGTCCGCAAGGAACAATCCGAGCGCGAAAAATTTCGCCTCGAGCAGGTGACAGCGCAGGAGCTGTCGAGCTACCACCAGCTCCGAATCAGGTCGCGCCTAAACCCCACCGTCCAGGGGCGCGCCCTGAATTTAAACGACGATAACGACCCGGCCCGCGCGGCCGAGCGCGCGATCTACGAGAACGCGCCACCAGGAGGAAGCACTCGGCCCCCACCAGGGGCAACGGCCAATGGCGCCCCGCCACCACCCAACCGCGCACCCCCCAGGGACCAGCCATGGATCATGGTCTCCTCACGGGAGCGAGACGCGAACGGCCTCCCGCTGTTCTCCACCCCAATGGACAACCTCGTCGCAGGTCGAGCAGCAGTCGACAACATCGCAGCCACTAGTGAAGGCGCCCTGCAGATCCAGTACACCAAGGCCCTGCTCGCAAAAGCGGTAGAGCAACAAAACGCAGGCGTCGACTAACAGGGTCGGATGTACTCGCGTTCATCGGGCAGCAGAGCGGCCTCAAGCGGCCGCCCCATGGCGGCAAACACCCTCAACTGCCCGCCACCCGAACCACTACAACTCCAACACCAACCCGCGAACGCGACACTCTCCACCAACGACCCCCGGCCGGCGACCAACTTCATCGCTGCCAACGGCCAACCCGTCGAAGCCCGCACCCACATCATCAACAACCAGAGCTGGCATGCACGCCAGCCCGACGACCTGCAGCATACCCTCACCAACCACCGTGACGGTGAGCCGAGGGGGTCGCTAAGCCCACTCGGGCCCCGGTGCTTCAGACTGATGATCCGAAGCGAAAGATACCCGGCGAACTTCCAAGCGCCGAAGGAAATAGAGAAGTACGACCCGTCGTACGATCCCTCCATGTGGCTGAATACCTACCTCATGGCGATGGGGATCACCGGCCAGACCGATCTACTAGCTGTCCGCTACCTTCCCCTGATGATGGAGGGGGCGTGCAGGCAGTGGATTAACACTCTTCCCGTGGATAGCATCGACTCCTGGGAAGAGATGCGCGACGCCTTCGTCAGGCCCTTCGAGGGTTCATACACCCGCCACACCACCATCGAGGACCTGGAACGGTGCGTCCAGGGACCTCGCGAGTCGGCCCGCAGCTGGGTCCAATGGTGGCAAGACCTGTGGTACAACGCGGTCGGCATCCACCTAGACACCGCGATCCACTGCTTCAAGACCTCGTGCCGCTACGAGCCCCTGGTCGCCAAGATCAAACGAGTGTACCGCACACTCGACAACATACTAGATCTCCTGGATATCGCAGAAAGGTACGCGGGGGAAGACCCAAACCAAGAAATCGAAGACGAGTCGGGAGGATAACGCCGCACGAGCGGCCACAACAACAGGAGACGACCCGACCTACGCTACAGAAACACTCGCCTCACCGGCCAGTGCCGCAGTGACGGGTAAGTCGACTTCGTCGCCAACGCTGGATACGCACAGCGCGAGCCCAAGATCTTCCGCCACGACGGTGGCAACTACAAGGCAAAGCCGAGGTTCGACCCCGCGGCCCTTCTTAACCAACCTTGTGTATTTCACAGCAGGGAAGGAAAGCCCGCTATGCACACGACCGCCGACTGCCACTCTCTCAAGGAAATCGAGAAGGCACGGCGCGCGCAGGAAGACCCCGACAACAACCCGCCAAACGGCGGAAAATTCGGCAGCGTCGCCGGCTCGCTCCACACCTTCACAGTCTTCAATACGAAGCGCGAGAAGAAGGTCATCGCCCGCACCGTTGTCGTCGCCGTCAACGCGGTGGCCCAGGTGGACATCCCCCAGTTCCTCAACTGGTCTGAGCAACCAATCACTTGGAGCCGCCAGGACCACTCGCCATGGATCGAGTACCCAGGACGAGTCGCCCTGGTGATCAAGCCCAAGGTGGGAGACTACTGGCTCCCCAAGACATTGATGGACGGCGAAAGCTCCATCAACATACTGTACCTGGACACCTTCAAGCGACTGCGGCTCCCGCAGTCGATGATCGAGACGACCTACACCATGTTCCACGGCATCGTCCCCGGTCGGGCGATTAGCAAGGTGACGCCGCTATACCTTCGACACCGCAAACTTCGCGGCGGATCGTCTTCGAGCTGGTGCCCTTCGACAGCCCCTACCACTGCATCCTGGGGTGCCAGGTGTTCGCCAAGTTCATGGCAGCGCCGCACTACGCGTACAACGCGATGAAGCTACCCGGGCCGTGCGGCGTCATCACCATCCACGGCGACCCCGACATGACCGCCGAGTGCGAGGCCAAAGGAGCCGAACTCGCCGACGCCGTCATCGCGAAGGCCAACCACACCCGAGCTCGCCAACGCGAGCGGGGTCAACAACGACGGCCCCACCATACTCAAGAAGCCCAACTCGGAGGGCGGCAACCCCACAGCCTTCGAGGCAACGACGCATACCCGCACCGTCGAGCTGGTCCCAGGCGACTCCAGCCAGACGGTGACAATCGGGACAGGCATGAGCCCAGCATAGGAAGGCGCGCTCATCGAGTTCCTCCGTGAGAATAGGGACATCTTCGCATGGATGCCCTCTGACATGCCCGGTGTCCCTAGGGAACTCGCTGAGCACAAACTCAACGCCGACCCCAAAGTGCGACCTGTCAAGCAGTCGTTGTGGCCCTTTAATGAAGAGTGTCGCCGAGCCATCGCCGAGGAGGTGCAGCGTCTACTCGCTGCAGGCTTCATCCGGCAAATCAAGTACTCCAAGTGGCTGGCAAACCCAGTCCTGGTCGAGAAGAAAAATGGGACTTGGAGGATGTGTATCGATTACACAAACTTAAACAGCGCCTGCCCGAAGGAGCAATTCGTCCTCCCACGGATGGACCAAATCATCGATTCCACCACGGGCTCGGAGTCGCTATGCTTCCTCGACGCCTACACTGGGTACAACCAGATCAAAATGGCCGTTGAGGACGAAGAGAAGACGGCATTCATCACGCCATTCGGAGCCTTCTGCTACACCGCCATGACCTTCGGCCTCAAGAACGCCGGAGCGACCTACCAGCGGTGCATGCAGGAGTGCCTTGCGAGCCAAATTGGCCGCAATATCCATGTCTACATCGACGACATGGTGGTGAAGTCCGCTCGCCAGGGCGACCTACTCGCTGAACTGGCGGAAACATTCGCCAACCTACGGAAATACAAGATAAAGCTAAACCTAGGCAAATGCACCTTCGGTGTACCAGCTAGGAAGCTACTGGGATACGTTGTCTCCAAGCGTGGGATCGAGGCAAACCCCACCAAGATCGACACGATCGCTCGACTCGGCAAATCCGAGTGCCTACGCGACGTCCAGAAGCTGGTCGGGCGAGTCACGGCTCTCAGTCGCTTCATCCCCCGGTTGGGCAAAAAGGCGATGCCCCTCTACCGGCTAATGTAAAAGAACCCACCTTCCAGTGGGACAAGGAAGCAGATGATGCGCTCCACGACCTCAAGAAGGTGCTACTCGCAGCACCGCTACTCGCCGCCCCCGTCGACAAGGAACCCATGCTGGTCTACGCTGCGGCTTCCGAGCGCGTCGTCAGCGCCGTCATGGTCGTCGAACGACCAGAGGAAGGAAAGGAGCGCCCGGTGCAGCGACCAGTGTACTACATCAGCGAAGTCCTCACCGAATCGCGCTAGCGGTACCCGCAATACCAGAAATTGGTATACGCGGTCTTCAGAGCACAGCGGTGAGTGCCACACTACTTCCAGGAGGACCCGATAACGGTCGTCTCCTCAACACGTTGCAGGACATCATCCGCAACCGTGAGGCGACCGAGCGAGTCGCCAAGTGTGCCGTCAAGATCGGCATCCACAACATCAAGTACGAGCCGCGCAAGGCGATTAAGTCACAGGCTCTCGCGGACTTCATCGCCGACTGGGAGGAGGCCTAGCAGCCAGAAAAGCTGCCATACCTCCATTACTGGAGCTTACACTTCGACGGCTCCAAGAACGCGGACGGCGCAGGACGTTTCCCTCTTCGCCCAGCGCCAGGAATGGGGATATGCCTACAGGTATACCAGCAGACGCTTCCTCTTGGCCTGTGCACCAGAGTGGGCCGCAGCAGACGGATCGATCAAGATCTGGCGTGGACTCAAGCGGCGGAAGTCAAGGCCGTGCGTAGATAGGCCCAGTCGGACTAGGTTGTAGAATCGCTGAATCCTTAACTGATTCGGTTGAGATCTGTAAACCCTAGGGAGGTGAGTCTATATAAACCTCCCTAGAGGACGCATAGAGGATACGTTCCATCATACACCCAAGCGACTCGCCGCCTATCCGTCGAGCTCGCCCCATTATACTCTCACCATAATACAATCTAGCAGGAGTAGGTCTTTACCCTCCAGGGGGCCGAACCTGGGTAAACCCTTGTGTCCCAGCCCTCATCTCGCACCGCAGATGGCTGGACGCCCTTGCCCCATGTTCTACTACTCGCTGCCGATTGCAGCATCTGCCGTGGTCATTCCCACGACACTACACATGTAGTGGTATGCTGGGTCACCGCATTAAGTGTTATCAATCCGAAGTATACAAGTAAATTATAAAGTAATGTGATTATTATTAATTGTCATATGTTGACTGAAGTGACAAAATGAATAACTTTTGAAGAAATGATTTCTTTATTTTAACTAAGCAAAAGTATTTAACCTTAAGTTCACATTATTAGGTTCTCTTATCAGTTATAGTCCTTAAGTAAGAAAGAATTACTCCATTTGAATAATGACATCATTAGTATTTGAGACTTATCTATCTTGGTTTTTAATTTGGTTAGTTTGGTATTGAGATGCACTAGGTCTTGATTGGAAACAGACTAAAGTTAACTATAAAACACATAACAAAGTCTTTAGCATTATATTTAAAGTCTTGTAGACTAGGGTTAACTTTAAAGACATAGATGGATTTAGGTTATATTGTTTATGATATTTGTATCTTGTTCACTTTATAAGGTTTCTTAAAGTTACTTAAGAATATTATTACTTCTATTTGAGTAGTGGTTTATTTACATTATAAATGTATCAAGGGATTTATCTCCCTCTAAGGGTGTGGTTATGGTTTGTGAATAATTAAACAATATTATTTACTACTAATGAATTATCTTTGGATTGAGTCCATTATAAAATTTTGAGTGAAACAATGGTAATAGATTTTATTTGGTTAAAATATCATTCTTGAAGATTTTATAATTGTTAAAGATCTTTTTAGAAAATAAACTACACATATGGTTGAAGGATAATTCAATAAAATTGTATTTAAAATGTGTTGGACCAATTTGACTTTATATTATAAATATTTAAGACTAATACTATTTATTAGACTCAATTGGCTAATTTTTAAAAATATTAACAAATTTTATTTACCTTCATATGAATTAACAACTCAGGAAATAGGTTTAAATTCAAGTTATTAAAGTATTTAAATTTTTATTTATCTCAAAAGTGGAATATTATATTTTTAATATGTAGGTATTATTTTTGTGATCATTTTGGTATATTACAATAATTTTTGTGATTTATATATAATAAGATATGATTTTTATAAAATTTATTACTTTATAAATACTAAATAAATAAAAAAATATTTAATTAAGTGAAATAATAATGCATGATTATAGTTTTAAATTATAGTTCTTATTTTTCTAAGATTTTTGGTATTTTATTTATATTTTTAACATTTACCATTATTAAAGTATGAATTATCAAAGTTTTATTACTTATAAAATCTTTATTAAATAATAATTATTTAAATTGTTAACATAATAATGTTTGATAATAATTTTAAGTTATAGATTTTTTTCTACAAATTTTCATATAATATACACATTTTTTCTGAATTAAAAAACAAAAGTTATTAATTAAACAAGATTTAATCATTTTATTACATTTCAGGAAATATTTATATTTGAATTAATATTGTTTTATCAATTTGCTAAACAAAGAATACCTTTTTATACCAATACTGAACCTACCCTAGACACTGAACCGTCGGCCATTGGCCACGTCATCTACCACGCTAGCAAAGGACTTGGTCAATTTGGATGACTAGGCCTAGGATGATGTCATCATGACGTCACATGATGTTGACCCTCTCAGATCGAAGCTTGATCGGCTGATTGAGTGTTTGCACACGGCCGAGGCTAGGCTCGTTGGAATAAGCATGCGATGGGGATATATAGTGGCGGCGCGACTAGTTTTTGCTCGCCGGAGCATGGTGCACGACGGTGGCTGACGGTGGAGCTTGCAGGCTAGTGTGGCGAGAAGCAACCAGAGCACGAGAGAGCCAGGAAGATGGCCTACGAGGATGGTGAACTCACCCTGGTGTGATTGGTGGCGACTGCGAGGTTGGAGCAAGTCTGTGGTGGCGGCGATTGACGATGAACGGCGGTGACTCGCGGTGGAGATGAGGTGTCGATTGGATCAACAGAGGGCTCCCCGGCTTCTGTGAGTAGGGGCAAACGACAGAGAAGATCACGGCGTGTCTGATAGACACCTCTGCGGATTAAGTGGTTGTCGGAGATGGTGGGGAAGGTGATCTCCGGCGAGCTAGGGTTCGATGTTCATGCGAAAGAGGAAGAAAGGTAAGTGGAGTGGCGTGCTAGGGTTTCTCGTCGGCATCCAGGGCTACTTGTAGACGACCATGAGCGGTGGCGCGGATCTTGGCGCTCGCCGGCCACGAGGGTGCGGCCACCGAGCTTCTTGCAGCATCGGAAGGTCGGCGTCAACGCGAGGAAGATGATGAAGAGACCACGCGAAGGGGTACGGGGCGGTCATGGGCTGCAACTAGGCCAGGTGGGCCATAGCAAAGGAAAAGAGGAAGCTGACTGCTGCTTGTGGGCGACAGATAAGGAGGAAGATGGGCCACATGCCAGAAATAATTCCCTTTGTTTTTTCCTTGTTCCTTTTGTTTTTCTCTATTCTTTTTTGTATTTTACTTTCAAATTTGTATATTACTTATTTGTTTGAAATTTTCTATTGAATTTTATCTGCTAGATAATTGCAGCAATACTAAATATACTAAGTATTATTTTGGTGAATATTTATTGTGTATCCTTTATTTTCTTTATATACATACCTTTCCATTTAGTATTTGCAAGGGCTTTAGATATAAATTTAATTTATCTAATATCCATAAACTTATTAAAGAATGCATTACTATTAATCCATGAGTTTTGATTTTTGTTCATTTATAATATTAAAGAAACTTTTATATATATTGATCCTTCATTATTATTTGATACATAAAGTTTTGAGTAATTAATATGGTTAATATTATTCTCATAAATTTAGGAATTAGCAATGTATAAATTTTATTATAACTAAAATAGAAGTTAGGGTTTGAATTGCAATTGCTTACCCTAGGGTTTAGGGTTCTTAATATACTTATATTCTTTTGTTGATGTGAATAAAGATTAATGGCTAAACATATTATCTTTAAGTTTGTGATCTTTAATGTTCTCACCCTTTAAAATAGAAAGTTATTATCTTGAATAAATGATGAGAGAGAATAGATAAAGGTAACTCCTAGCACATATGGTTATGATAGTTTAAAATGACAAAGATGTGCTTAAGTGAGTTGCTATAGGAAATTATTCATATGAGACATTGTGGAAATAGGATGATAGATCACTCAGATGAAATGGATTTAATGTTTGGTTAAAGATTTAGGGTTTAGTGTTTACCAAGAATTCCTATCTTCGATAATTCACAATCCTAGACTTCTAATTAAGGAATTCCTTTTTCTAGATATACTATCTCTTAATATCCATCATCATGAGCTAACATGTTGAGCTTTACTTCACAAAAATATCCTTATACACCTTTTATTCTTCTAAATCCAATTAGCTTGGCACTAAAGCTTTTCATAATCTTCTCATATCCATACTTGGTTATATCAACCACTCTACTGCTGATAACCTCCAATCCAACAAGTGGTTACTTCTAACTACTTTCATACTCTTCCTTAATCACCCTTCACTAATATTATTTCAAAATGTATATATCAAATCCTACTTCACCTCAAGTGCTTAGTATTTCCAAAGAGGAAAATACTACTTCTTTATTCCAATGTTGCCCTAACGTCATCTTAATCATATTATATTGTCTCTACTTAACTCCAGTATCTAATACTCCAACCTCACATTATATTAATGTGAATATAATGTGACTTGTCATGGCTAACCTAGAATGACATATCTATACAGGGTTCAATCATGTTCTATCCACCAATGTCACTTATACAAGATATAAGCATTCAATCTTGGTGACTAAAGCATGATCATTATACCTCTTTAATCATATATGGCTTAGGTTTCCAGTTGGCTAATCAAGGCCTTCATCAATACAACACTACAGTTGTATTATAATTATCTTCTCAGTGCATCTATCTGACTAAGAGAGATTATTCATTTACTATTCCTACTTTATTCAATATATTACACCTGGTAACTTATCTTCATAATTCATCCTTGTAATCCTATTTGTTACCATATAATTATATCTTCCATATAACTCTTCTCTCCATTCATGAGTGAGTTAACACAATCAATTACCATATTGATTTGATTCCCTTCCAACTCTCCCATCCTATAGATGATAATCAAATCTAGCATTATTATTTACCACTTCTTATTTATTTATAGGCCTTAAGTGAATGCTATGATATGGTCAAGAGTTGATAAATCAACAATTTGTGAATCAATAGTTGATTACTCAACATTGATGAACAACAGATATTGAGATAGGATTCCATAAGGATTTATATGGAACGAAAGATATATGGTGAATGATCTTGACTTGATTCCTTTCCCACTCAAACTCACTAAAGAGTTAGGATTGTATTACCATGATGTTCATGGTATAAGTAGATGAGATTAAGATTTAGTTGTTACATTCCTATTACTTAAGTTATATTTATATCTTGGTATTCATAAGTTGTTGTAATGAATACTATGATATGATCACCTAAGGACCAAATATAAATCATTAACTAATGTATTAGGGTTTAATTTTATTGCATTTGATTTACCCTTAGATCAAATCATGTTTACCCAAAATAAGGTTTTATCAAAGGTCATATTGAAACTTATCACAGTCAACTTGATGATCTATGCAAGATCCCACCTTTATAAAGGTAAAGATCCCTGTGATTGCAATGCTAGTCCCTGGATCAATTGCTAGCATCCACAGTTTAAGATGAAGTACACAGAAACAAAGGTCATTATTACAACGTCATTCCAGAGATAACATAGTATTTTACAACTCCATAGCCATAGGCTAGTACAAGAGTATAACTTAACAATATAAAATAGAAGTCTTCATCTTCATGTACCACAGGCAAGCATGTTGAGTGTAGACTCATAACCCCTAATCATCATCAGAGTATCCTGCAACATCACAAGTTACAGCCACAGTGGGTCAAAACATTGGAATAGTATTGGAAAGTGATACCTTAGTAGAATACTAGCATCTAGTTACTACATGAATTTGGCTAAGTGTAGCTTAGGCTTGCTTTGATCAAAATAGGTTTTACCTATTAGTTGAAATCACTAAGTTTTTATTTGACAAAAACTTTCCCAAGGAACCACCAATAGAAATTGGTGAACCTTCACCCTTGTTCAACCACATATATTAACTTAGAAAATTGGTATGAGGAGATTCTTGATAGCTTCCATGTCTTGATACTCAAATTGTACAATACCAGGGACATGGCTAAGTACTTAGATTCTTCCATCTGCAGAGGTTGTGCACTTTCCCCACAAGACTTGATTTTCACCAAGACAGGACCTTTCAGATGCCTTCCCTTAGATCAAATGGACGCGTTCGAACCTATCATCCCACTACCACCAACTGTCCAAATGGCTAAGTTATTGCAACCTATATGATCCAGGCAGATCGCATGCATAATGCCATGTGGCTGCACTAGAAGCTTCTTAACATTTGGCATCTCAAATCCCTTTGTTCCTAGGTGGCTTTCCACAAGTGTGATACACAAGGTAAACCATAGAAATGGGCCTTGTGTAACCACTCAACACAAACCATTCTTCCCATTCCACCAGGTGTTTCATTCACTTAGTTGTTTTATTAAGCAAAACATAAGTCAAAGACTTACAAATATTTCTCATAGCATGAATATATCCACCCTTGGTTGCTATTAGATAGGCTAAGCATGGCAATAACAAGTATCTTAACTTAAAGGAAATTCTATCATTTCTACAACTACTAGGATTTCCCAAGCATAGCATATAGATACTTAGCAAAATATTCATGCAAGACCTATACAAAATATTTCTAATGCTTAGGTAAAATATTGGGAAAAAAATTATATGAAGCACCACTTGCCTTGGTAGTTGGGGGAGTAGCAACAATCTTCACAACCACAATCACTATTAGCACCAAAATCTACACATAAAATGATAGCACCAAAATCACATATCAAAAATATACAAGCAAAAATATATGAATGCATGCAAATGCCATGTGATGATTTTTCCACACCAAACAAGACAAGTATACAGTACTGAATGCATGCAAAGACCAATACACACTAAATAAACTTTATTTGGTCTTTAAACCATTTTTCAAATAATTTCCATACTCAAAATAAGCCTAACAATATCCCTGCAAAAATAACCAATTTTACAGAAGCAAAACATTAAACACATAGCATAAATAGATATAATTCTTTCTCCTGATTCCAATGATATAAAATTTGCAAAATTTGAACGTGTGGATCAAAAGTTATGAACTTTGCAAGTTTGAATATCTAATAGATCTAAATCAGATTTTTAAAAAAAATAACAGGCCACGCGTCATGTCCTGATTCGTCCATACCGTTTCGCACGGATCAGCCGATGCGGTGCGTTGGATCTAAAGTGGATCGCACGGATCAGATCAAAAGATACCCCTTCGGGTTGTGTTCTACCGTAGCCACTGGATCAAGATCTTACGGCCGTTGATCAAGCGACCAACAACTGGCGGCGCACGGCGATGGTGAGCGGAGGCGCGCTCGGTCTACGGCGTTGCGGCGGCTACTGGAAGCGAGGAAGAGAATGAGGAGGCTCACCAGGCTCGCAGAGACGTGCTGGAGTTCAACATGGCAGTAGCTTGTCGAGGGGCGCACGGACACAATGGCAGGACCTCGTCGGATTTGCTGGCGGCGTCGGGTGCTTGCAAACAAGGAAGTTGCCGAGGCTCTGGATCGCAATAGCACGAATCAGATGAGTCAAGAGGTGCACAATGTCATGGCGAACACGATAGCATCGAGGAGAAGGCAAGGGGCGGTCGGGTTTTACCTAGATTGCTCGTCGGAGTCGAGCGGTGGTTCTATCGCTTGCGGGTGCGGACGGGGATGGCGACCTGGATCACCAGAAGACAAAAAAAATTGTTTTAGGAGACGCGCAAGGTTGGAGTGATCAGATCGCGGGTTAGGAGTCAAGGGCGCGAGAGCTCACCGAATTCACCGCCGGAGTTCGGTACAATGCGCGAGTTCGGTGAAATATGGGCAGCCTGGTGGCGAGGAGAGGGTGCTGTGTGGGGGGAAACGACCGTGGTGGCGAGGTGTTGAAGTAGCCAGGAGCGGGGGCGAGAGTTACGCGCTGAATCAATGGAATTTAAGTGAGCTTTAATCACGGCGTCTCTGGCGCGGTGGTAACGGCGGAGCAGTCGTCGCGTGGTGATTGAGGACGACGATGACGGTTCAAGGTGGGTCCAAGGTGTCAGCGGGTGGGTGTGCACTGCTGCGGTGGGAAACAGAGGGAGAAGGGAGACCCCGGGTGGGCTGTTTTGGCTACTGGGCCGAAAGGGTGGCGCCAGCCCAGTTCTAATTCTTTTATCCTTTTCTATTTCTGTTTCGATTTTCAGGAAACATTTTCAAATGAGTTTCAAAGTTTAAATTTAAACCACTTCTGGATTTTTATGAAGTGAAATTTGTACACATTTGGTTGCAGAACAATTTTGTACACTTTAAAATAATTTGGCACTTTGGAATTTTAAAATAAACAATGTTTTTACCCATTGGTTAATAAAGCCATAGAAATGGTTTAAATTTGTTTCTTTGTTTTGAAATCTTTGTCCAAGCTTTGGAAATTATCAAACAATCTCATAAACAAACTTCTTTGGTCTAAAACAAATAATCTCTTACTAGAGAGTAGCATTGGTTCAATGCTTTGCTTACATAAAATAATAGGCATTTCAAATGCTCCTATTTTTGTAATGACTTTGCAAATGATCCTAAAATGATTATGAATGCATGGATGATATGCAAACTTTTGAAATCATGATTTTTGGGATGTTACAAATCTAACCCCCTTAAGGTGAATCTCGCCCTCGAGATTCAGATTGGCTAGCAAATAGGTGAGGGTGGTCTTTCCGAAGGCCATCCTCTCTTTCCCATGTTGCTTCTTCTTCGGAATGATGGTTCCATTGAACTTTGCAGAATTTGATAGTCTTTGTCCGAGTAACTCTTTCTACAGTCTCAAGAATCTTGATGGGTTTTTCCTCATAAGTGAGATCACTTTCCAATTGGACCTCCTCCAAAGGTATAGTATCCTTCAAAGAAGTCTCTTCCATCTCGGGATGGCATTTCTTTAGCTGACTCACATGAAACAGATTGTGAACGGCAGATAATGATTCTGGCAATTCAATCTCATAAGCTACTTCTCCTTTATGACTCAGAATCTTGAATGGTCCAACATATCTTGGGGTCAATTTTCCTTTGACTCCAAATCTCTTCACTCCACGAAGTGGTGACACTTTAAGATAAGCTTATCACCCACTTCATAGGTGACTTCTCTATGCTTAGGATCTGCGTAGCTCTTCTGTCGGGATTGTGCTATCTTCAATCTGTCTTTTACTAGCTTGACTTTCTCTTCAGCCTCTTTGATTAGTTATGGCCCGAACAAGTTTCTTTCTCCCACACCATTCCATAGTAATGGGGTAGTACACTTTCTCCCATAGATAAAATCAAACGGTGCCATCTCAATACTGGCTTGATAGCTGTTATTGTAAGAGAATTCTGCATAAGGCAGACTTTCATCCCAACTAGCTCCATAGTCTAGGGCACATGCCCTCAACATATCTTCTAGAATCTTGTTGATCCTTTCTGTCTGTCCATCAGTCTGAGGATGAAAAGCAGTGCTGAGTTCCAATCTTGTTCCCAATGACTCATGTAGTTGTCTCCAAAAATGAGAAGTGAACTGAGTTCCCCTATCAGATACAATACTCTTGGGTACTCCATGCAGACACACAATCATATCCTATAGATCTTGGCCAACTTAGCACTTGTATAGGTTGTCTTCACGGGTATGAAATGAGCCACTTTAGTGAGGCGATCCACTACTACCCAAATAGAATCATATCCTGACCTGGTCCTTGGCAATCCGGTGATGAAATCCATGCCAATCTTGTCCCACTTCCAATCAGGAATAGGTTGTGGTTGTAGCAATCCTGCTGGTTTCTGATGTTCCGCTTTCACCCTACTACATACATCACACAAAGCAATATGTTCGGCGATGTCCTTCTTGAGATTATTCCACCAAAATCTTTCCTTCATATCCATGTACATTTTGGTGTTACCCGGATGAATGGAATACGGTGAGTTGTGTGCTTCCTGTAAAATCAGTTTCCGAAGCTCCGGATCTTGCGGAACACAGATACGTTTTCCATACCATAAAGTACCTTGTTCGTCTTCATGGAATCCTTTAGCTTTTCCCTTGCCAATCTTTTCCTTAATCTCTTCAATTTCCTTGTCCGTCTTTTGGGCTTCCTTGATTTTGTCCAACAAGGTGGGTTGAACATCCAATGACATGAGATGTCCTTCAGGCATAATCTCTAATCTGAGGTCTCTAAATTGGGCACACAGATCATCTGGCAACTCTCCTTAGTAAGGCCATTCACAAATACCTTACGGCTTAGTGCATCCGCTACAACATTTGCTTTACCGGGGTGGTATTGCAAACTTAAGTCATAGTCCTTGATGAGTTCTAGCCATCTTCTTTGTCTCATGTTGATTTCTTTCTGGGTGAAGATATACTTCAAACTTTTGTGATCTGTGAACACTTCACATCGCTTTCCCAAAAGATAATGTCTCCATGTTTTGAGTGCATGGACGACAGAGGCTAACTCCAAATCATGAGTAGGGTAATTTACCTCATGAGTTTTGAGTTGTCTCGAGGCATAAGCCACAACTTTCCCTTCTTGCATTAGAACTGCACCTAATCCATGATGAGATGCATCACAATACACTTGGAAATCTTTCTCCAAATATGGCAGACATAGGACTGGTGCTGTCACTAGTCTCTTTTTCAATTCTTACAAACTGAGTTCACATCCTTCAGACAAAGCAAATTTCTTGTCTTTCTTTAGTAACTCCGTCATTGGCTTATCTACCTTGGAGAAATTCTCAATGAATCTTCTGTAGTATCCTGCCAAGCCAAGGAAACTACGAACTTCCTTCACTGACTTAGGAGATTCCCATTCAGTTACAGCTGACACTTTTGCGGGATCAACTGCTACACCATCTCCTGACACAACGTGTCCAAGAAATACTACTTCATTCAACCAGAATTCACACTTGCTGAATTTGGCATACAGCTTATGCTCTCTAAGCTTCTCAAGTATCAAACGCAAATGTCCTTCATGCTCTTCTTTTCTCTTGGAGTAGATCAAAATGTCAGCGATGAAAACGACAATAAACTTGTCAAGTAACTCCATGAACACCTTGTTCATCATATTCATGAAGTAAGCTGGTACATTGGTCAAACCAAATGGCATCACTCTATACTCATACAATCCATACCTAGTGGTGAAAGATGTCTTAGGTATGTCTTGTTCCCTTTTCTTAAGCTGAAAATAACCTGACCTGAGATCAATCTTTGAGAACACACAGGCTCCTTCTAACTGATCAAACAAGTCATTAATTCTGGGCAAAGGATATTTGTTCTTGATAGTCACCTCATTGAGTGAACGATAATCTATGCATAACCTTTGACTTCTATCTTTCTTTTCCACAAATAAGACTGGTGCTCCCCAAGATGAAGAGCTTGGTTGAATAAATCCTTTCTTCAACTGTTCTCCAAGTTGTTTCTTGAGTTCTTTCAACTCATCAACTTGTTGGGAATATGCCCTAGAGGCAATCATGTATGATGATATTTCCCATTGTATTCATAAAGTTATTAAGTTGTCCTTGTATGAACATCTGATGTGTATCATTGAATATGTGATTCGGTTGTGGAACTATGCATTCATGTTGTTTGTACTAAATATCCTTGGTCATTGAGGTTGAGCTGGACACACAACTTAGACCAATGTGAAATTTGGCTTGATGACTCGGTTCCACTTGTCATGGGCATGGAGATGCTATTCCAACTTACACAGATTCGGCTAAAGGGTTTAGCGAGTCGGATTGATCCATATTGAGGTACAACGAACAAGTTGTCATTTGTATATCTCAATCAATGTAATCCTTAGACCTGAGGTTATTGCATAGTCCGAGTTGAGGATCACCGACTTAGGTTCTATCAAATGTTGATGCATGGAATCGGCTTATAAAGGCAGGTTCTGTCACCGAGAATCAAGCTGCGTGATGTGAATAACCAAGATGGGATTTTGCCCTGTAGAGGGAGTGTCCCAACCTTTATTAACATAAGGTGGTGTCCCCTGTGTTTACAATGCTAGTCCCTGGATCAATATCTAGCATCCACAGTTTAGATGTAATATCAAGAAACAAAGGTCATAATATAACTTTACAACCAGGAATAACATAATTTTATTACATCTTTACATAGCTCATTTGGCTATTACATTACATTGTAGCGGAATAACTATAAGCATGGGGTCCTTCATCTTCAAAGTGCCATAGGCAGACATGTTGGTTGTATACTTGTAATCCTAATCACTTAAACTTCACTAAATCAATCAAACCTGCAACATAACAAGTTACAGCCACAAGGGTCAATACATTTGAATTGTATTGGCAAGTGATACTATGGTAGTATAGTGGATTCTATCATCTATATGCATTTGGCTAAGTGGAGTTGAGGCTTGCATTGCTCAAAATAGATTTTCCTTATCATTTTGAAAATACTAAGTTTTGCTTGGCAAGATCACTTTTCTCAATCAAAGATTTGAAGATCCTTTAACCAAGGCATCTCTCAATCAAAGATTGAAGATTTCAAACAACCCTTGTTCAAACCACAAGATTTTAACTTAGAAATTTGAATGATGAGATTCTTGATTGCTTCCATGTCTTGATGCTCAAATTGTCCTTTACCAGGGACATGGCTAAGTACTTAGATTTTACACTCTGCAGAGGTGGTGCACTTTCCCCACAAGACTTGGTTTCCCAAGACAAGATCTTTCGAAGCCTTCCTTAGACCAAAATGGACGCGCTCCAACCTATCAAACACTACCACCCACTGTCCATATGGCTAAGTTCTTGCAACCTATATGATCATGGCAGAGCCCATATTGTCAAGTGGTTGCACTTGAAGCTTCTCAACATTTGACATCTCAAATCTCTTTGTTCCTGGGTGGCCATCCACAAGTGAGATACACAAGGTAAACCATAGACATGGGCCTTGTGAACCACTCAACCAAAATCCACCAAGCAATTACCATTCCACCCAGGTGATTCATTAACTTAGTTGTTTTATTACACAAAACACAAGTCCTCAGACTTAGAAATTTTCCATAGTGTGAATATATATTCCACCCTTGTTTTCTATTAGCTAGGCTAAGCTTGATAGTAATAGGAATCTTAACTTAGGAATATTTCTACTAAGGTTTCATCTACTAGGTTTTCTTATAGCAGGGTTTATACTTAGCAAAATCCATGCAAGTTTTACTTAGAGAAAATCACTAATGCATAGTGAAAGTAATGGGAAAAAAGTATGAAGCATCACTTGCCTTTTTGGTAGAGTATGGGTTTACTCCTTGTCCTTGCAACAATCACACTCTTCAAGTCACTACAAATCAATCAAGCAAGGCACAAGTTCAATCTACCAATCAAGCAAAATAACACATAAAATGACAAAGTCAAAGTAATGCATGCAAGCATGCCAAGCTTTGTTTTGTTTTGAAAAGTGGTTCCTAATGGGTCATAAACTTTTGAAAACACCTAATGGTCATTTTGTAAAGTGGCAAAGTCATTTGCCAAAAGGTTTCACTACAAAAACCATTTTCAAAACAAAGTATCATTTTATGTGGTGTAGAAATATTTTTACCAAGGCATTAATCTCCAAGGTTCACCAAATATGTTTTCAAACCATAAAACATGGTGTTTGGGGTCAGAGAGTTTAAAACAAATCATTTTCCAAAGGTTTTCTTCCAAAACCAATTTTAATAAATAAACCACATTTCTATTTGACTAGAAATGGTTTTAAATCAAGGAATCATTATTTTGTTTCACCAAATTCATTTATGAATCCACAAAGTGTTTCCTAATGTTAGTAGGTTCAAATCACACCATTTTCCAAAGATTTTATCCCCAAAATCATTTTTAAACAATTTTTACATCCTTAACAAGCATACAAATGTTTCTGCAAAAACAAACACTCTAACAGATACTATTTGCTAAACCAAGGGCATGGTTGTCTAGGGCTTGTTCCACTGATTCCAATGATACCAAATTTGCAATTTTTGGACGTGTGGATCAAAGGTTACAAAGGTTTGAAATTCACATTCTATTCTGATTTCAATTTGTTTTAAACATCGGTGACACGCGGCACTGTCTAATTGGACGGTACCGGTTCGGCCGGATCGGCAATGTGGACCGCAGGATCTAAAGGAAAATGTGCGGCGCAGGATCGATCTTACCCCTTCGATAAGTCAATCAGTCGTGTGCATCGGATCTAGATCGGACGGCTCCTACTGACTTGCCAAAAGCTAGCGGCGCTAGGACAACGGCGAGCGGCGGAGCGGCCAGATGGCGGCGGTGCTGGCGAGGCAGGAAGCGAAAAAGGGAGGGAGTAAGCTCACCGCGTTCGTGGCGTCGTGCTGATTCTCAACGTGTGGCTTGTCCGTCGAGGGGCGCTCGGGGGCAGTTGCGATTGCTCGCCGGAGATGAGCTGGGTCTCGGGCGGTACTGGAGGTCGTCGAGGGTGAGGATAAGGGGCACCCTCGGACAAACAAATAGCACCATTAGGTTCGTAAGATCATGGCGGTCATTAACGTGTCCACGGGGAAGAGAGGGGTGGTCGGATTTTACCGGGGAGACATCGTCGGAGAACGGCAGAAGACGGCGGCGCTCTGTCGTGTTTGTTGTCGGCGTTCTAGAGCACGCGCGGACGAGTCGTTGGTTCTGGGAGATGCGTAGGGAGATGGGGATCACACTCGGGTGGTCGAGGGGGCCAGGCGGTGGCTGGGCTCGCTGGAATCATCGCGGTTGTTCGTCGGAGACAGGGGGAGTGTTGGTCGAAATTTGACAGCCTGAGGGCGTGTCGAGGTGGGGCGACAGAGAGGAAGTGGAGAGGAGTCACTAGCGTTTAAAGGGGCATGGTCACTGCGAGGAATCAAAGCCTCCATCAACGCGCAATCACTACCGGAGTAACTCACTGCAACGGCAGGGCGACGGGGTCTCGCTTGAAGACGATGGCTGGGTATGTGGGGCCGCGTCGATGCATTGAGAGAGGGAGTTGGGGTCCACAAGTCAGTGGCCTTGCGGGTTGTTTCTGCGGGGAAGAAAAACGGTTCGGGGCGAGGGTGAGGTGGGCTAGGTGGGCTGTTGGGTTGGAGCTGGGCCAGATGGTTGGGCTGCTCTATTTTTTTCTGTCTAAACCTTTTTCTTTTTCCAGAACTATTTTCTGTTTTGAATTTCAATCAACTATTCAAACATTCAAACAATTCAAACAATCACCACACTTGTAATAAGTTTTGGTTCTGTTTATCAACATAATCCAAATCCCAAAATAAAATAATATTTTTATTTTTAGAGTCCATTTATAATTAAATGGGTTTTAATTTATTTAAAAACTCCATTTGAAATCCAAATATTTTTAAAACCAAATCAGTAGGTTTTATTTGGAAATAAAAGATATTTGGAAAACTTGTTTAAAACAAAATAACATCTTTATTTTAGGATCCATTTAATAATTAAATAAAATGGACCTTAGTTATTAAATCAAATAGGATTTGTTTTATAAAATATTTATTTTGAAATCTAAAATAAAACCAAAACACTTCAGTAGGTTTTAATTAAGAAAATAAAATACTTAGAAAACTTATTTAAAATAATTTAATAAGTTTTGATGTTTTAATTAAAATGGTAAAACCTTTTATTTAAATAAAATTGGATATTAATTCCTTATTATTTTATTTAAATAAACCTTACTATTTTTAATCAAAACAAAACATTTTATTTCAAAAGCTTGGCCAAGTTTTAGTTTGGCTCTATATAAAATAATCTTTATTTATAAATCTATTATTTTTCATTTGAAAACCAAAACCTTTATTAAAAGATCCAAAATAGAAATTTTAAATATTTTTAAGTTTATTGTTTATTTATCTTTTAAATCCCTTTAGGATTTTATTTGATTCTAAATAGGTTTTGAAAGTTTCCAAATGGATTCAAAAAGTTCCTTCTCACCTTGAAAATCAACAAAGTTTTATTTTATTCACTTATTTTTCACATTACAAGATTTGGAAAATCTTGGGATGTGACATACCCCTCCACTCGGAGAGATATTCTCTGGGCCCTCTCGTGAGATATGATTCGGAAAGCATGGCCATGCACGACTCGGTTAAGTGTTAACCAAGGCGATCGACTAAGAGTTAGTCGGGTGAATCACTTATCTCGGATCGAGAAGAGAGTCGGACTATTTAAGGGATGACAATTATTCGCCTATAGTCTGACAAGGTATATCGTGAGGCAAAAGGGACTCGGACATAAGTCACATTGGAAAGGCAAGTCGTCATGACTCTTTGGTACTTGGGAGTCGGCACGTTCTGCTAGGAGCCGCTACCGACTGATCGATTGAGAGTTGGACTCCAATCGTGTCCAAGTAGCCATGAGCCTATGGGGTAACACACTTAAGAGCGGGAGCAAGTTCGGATTGGATCTGAACATGTAATCTGGTTGGGTTGGACCTAAACCGGATTAGTACTGAGTTAGTGAGTTGGACTCACGGTGACTAGTGTTATATGGGCTTTAGTGAATGGGCCACGCGAGAAGATCCCACATTCACTACCTATATATAGTGGAGCACCGTAACCCAGAAAGGTTAATCGTTGTGCGGTTAGATCATTCCATGTGTTGGAAACCCTAGCTCCACAGCAGTCCTGCCACCGTAACGAACCTAGCAGTTCGCCGCTGGCGCTCCTCCTTGTACGTGTGGATACCGGCAGAGGTGCTATGCGATCATCACCAGGACAATCGGATCGTGAGGACTGCACTGCATCAACTGACGCGCTTCATCAGTAATCCACAACTGCGCGTCTAGTGGTAAACCTCGTGGCCTTCTACCTCAGCTAGATCTTGGGATCACCACGTTAGAGGAAAAACTTTTGTTTTATCTCTACGTGGCCCAACAGTGGTATCAGAGCAATAGCTTCTGGTTTTAGGCTCGAGATCTCGCATATGTGATATGCGGTTGGCTATAGATGAGATCTATGTGCTGTTTGGTGGTCGATCTATGAGATAGATCGGTTTTGTACGAAGTTGATTGGATCAACTGTGCTCGGGGAATGGTAGATATGATTTCCGTGATCATACTGTTGAGGTCGTGGAACGACATACCCCTACCGGTCGGCTTCCGCCATCGGGGTAGACTGTGACACGTAAATCCAGAAGCGGTGATCGAAAATCAAAGAGTTTGATCGATTCGGAACGATGGTCGGAATCCATGTTCGGACCGCCGGCTTCGCCCCGTCGTAGCACCTTAGATGTCGTTGTGAGTTTCACACCGCCGGTAGATATTGTATCTATGCATAACTTGTTTTTGCAGGAAGTTGTGAATGGTATGGTTCATGTGCATGTGATGTATGTGTGTAATCCATACGTGATCTGCGAATCATGGTTTTTGTCAGCTGGCTGGAGCCTAGGTGCTGTCATTTTATTGTATAACAACTGCGGTTTGATTCTCTATGTAATTTACTTTACTAAGCTAGTGTAGCTGTTTGGAGAACCCGGAAGGCATGCAGGCGTTGTACATGTCGGACATGGAGTAAGATGGCAAGTGACAAGAGTTGGCACGAGTCGGATTACGAGCTTTGTGGAGATGGAGATCGCCATGAAGAGAGCCATACCATTTCACATTATAATTTCTTTATTTTGTGTTATTGTTATGTCTGTTTTACCTCTATTAGATAGTCGGTAAAATATAATCCCTCAAAGAAGGTCTAGTCGGTTTTCCCTTGATGTTTGCACCATCACAAGTCGGGCATTTTGGTAGTGGGCTCATAAAATTGAGGTGCTGCCAATTCTTTCCGACTAGGTGGGTTCGAAATGACTCTTCTTGTGGAAACACTCGGTAAGCTAGGCGGTCTATCACAACGGTTGTGGGACTCGGGGAAAAGTCGGATGGGAGCCGGGGCATGTGATGCCACCCGTCCAACAGGAGTCGTATGAGATACGATTGACAAGGAGTTGTCTACCTAGATCACTTGGCGGCTAGCGGTGATGCTAAAGCTCACTAGCCGACTTGCTTATTTAGGATCCTGAATCACTAAGCAACCATCGAAGGGGTGTTGGTTCTAGTGGGAGCATAAAATATTAAAATGTTTAATATGCTTGCTCTTTTATGAATACATGTCTTAAGTGTTTTGCATATTTTCTGTTGTAGATCATGGCACCAAGTAGCAGTCACTCTCAGATATCCGGTTTTGCGTTGAGAACCATTCTTGAGAAAGATAAACTGAACGACACTAATTTTACCAACTGGTATCGAAATCTGAGAATTGTTCTCAAACAAGAAAAGAAGGACCATGTCCTAGACAACCCACTTCCAGATGATCCGAATGAGAATGCGACTGTCGCTGCCACCAATGCCTACCGTCGGGCTAAGGATGAGTCCACGGATATTAGCTGTCTTATGCTTGCTCACATGGAACCGGACTTGCAAAAGTAGTTCGAGCATGTTGAGGCCTACGATATGATCGAAATCCTCAAAAGTATGTTCCAGGCTCAGGTGAAGAATGAGAGGTATCAAGTCTCTCAGGCTTTGCTGAGTTGCAAGCTTAAGGATGGTGATCCACTGAGTCCGCATGTGATCAAAATGGTTGGTTATGTGCAGTCTCTGGAGGCTTGGCTACCCCATAAGCGAAGAGTTCGCTACGGATATAATTCTGACTCTCTTCCTAGTGCATATGGGCAGTTCATTTCGAACTACCACATGCATGGTATGGATAAGAAGCTCACTGAATTGCATGGGATGCTCAAGCAGGCAGAGGCGGATCTCAAGAAGGGCGCCAGTCAAGTGTTGATGGTGCAGAATAAGGCTAAGTTCAAGAAGAGTTCTTGGACTAAGAAGAAGGCTAAGTCAGGAGGAAAGCAGGCTCAGGACCCGGTCCCAAGCGCTTCCTCATGGACTAAGCCATCAACTTCAGCCGGATCCACTTGCTTCTACTACAAGGCGGATGGCCACTGGAAGAGGAACTGCAGCAAGTACTTGGCTGACAAAGCCAAGAGTGGAGGTATGACTTCCTCAGGTACACTTGTTTGCAATGTTATAGACATATATCTTGCTGATACACCTAATAGTTCTTGGGTATATGATACCGGATCAGTTATTCACATCTGCAACTCGTTGCAGGGACTGGTAAGAACTAGGAGCGTAGCAAGAGGCGAGGTTGATATTCGAGTCGGCAACAAAGAAAGAGTTGCTGCGTTGGAAGTCGGCACGATGCAACTTCATTTACCTTCCGAATTCTTTATGGAACTGAATAATTGTTATTATGTTCCAGCGCTCAGTCGAAACATTATTTCTGCTTCATGTTTGATGAGGCAAGGCTATGAGTCGAATATCAAGAATAATGGTTGTTCTTTGTATTTGAATGATATGTTTCACGGCTTTGCACCCGTCTAGGACGGGTTATTTATTTTGAATCTTGATGGTGAGTCGGTTTATAACATAAATGTTAAAAGGTTGAAACCAAATGATCTGAATATAACTTACTTTTGGCACTGTCGGCTTGGTCATATAAGTTGGAAACGCATGAAGAAGCTCCATGATGATGGACTCCTAACTTCGTTCGACTTGGAGTCGTTCGAGACATGCGAATCTTGCCTACTCGGCAAAATGACCAAGACACCTTTTGCAAAGAGTTGCGAAAGGGCGTCCGACTTGTTGGGACTAGTACATAGTGATGTACGTGGACCAATGAGCACGACAGCCAGGGGTGGTTATGAGTACTTCATTACCTTCAATGATGATTTGAGTAGGTATGGATATATATACTTGATGAAACACAAGTTGGAAGCCTTTGAAAAGTTCAAAGAATTCTAGAATGAAGCATAGAATCAACTCGGCAAGAAAATAAAGTTTCTTCGGTCGGACCGAGGAGGTGAGTACATGAGCCATGAGTTTGATGACCATATGAAAAGTTGTGGAATAGTCCCTCAACTTACTCCGCCAGGAACGCCGCAAAGGAACGGTGTTTCGGAAAGGCGGAATCGGACCTTGTTGGACATGGTACGGTCAATGATGAGTCGGACAGATCTGCCTTTATCATTTTGGGGTTATTGTCTAGAAACAGCGACGTTCACACTAAACAGAGTACCATCAAAATCGGTAGAGAAGACACTGCATGATATGTGGACAGGCAAAAAGCCGAGTTTGTCTTTTCTTAACATTTGGGGTTGTGAAGCATTTGTCAAGCGACTTCAGTCGGACAAGCTTACAGCCAAGTCGGATAAGTGTATTTTTGTGGGGTATCCGAGGGAAACCTTAGGTTACTACTTCTACAACCGAGAAGAGGGAAAAGTGTTTGTCGCTCGGAATGGTGTCTTCCTTGAGAAAGAGTTTCTCAGTCGGGGAGTAAGTGGGAGCACGGTGCAGTTTGAAGAAAATCGAGAGGAACCGGCTAGTAGCAAGTCGGCAAAAACCTTGGAGGTTGAGCCAGTCGTGGTAGCTGAGCCGGCAACATCACCTGTACTACGAAGATCGGCAAGATTACGAAGTGTTCGTGATGTGTTACTGTTAGACAGTGATGAGCTGGCAAATTATTCGGAAGCGATGGTGGGATCTGATTCCGAGTCATGGCTTGGAGCCATGAGATCCGAGATAAAGTCCATGGATGAAAATCAAGTTTGGAACTTGGTTGATCTGCCAGACGGTGCAAGACCAGTCGAGTGCATATGGGTCTTCAATAAGAAAACTGATATGGATGGAAATGTTTCAATCTATAAAGCACGTCTTGTCGCGAAGGGGTTCCGACAAGTTCAAGGAGTTGATTACGACGAGACCTTCTCGCCCGTAGTGATGCTTAAATCAGTTCGGATCATGTTAGCTATAGCAGCCTATTTCGACTATGAGATATGGCAGATGGATGTCAAAACGGCTTTCCTTAACGGAAATTTAACCGAGGACGTGTATATGATACAGCCCGAGGGTTTTGTTGATCCGGCTAATGCTGACAAAGTATGTAAACTTCAGAAATCCATTTATGGGTTGAAGCAAGCATCTCGGAGTTGGAATATTTGCTTTGATGAGGTAGTCAAATCGTTTGGCTTCATCAAGAGTGATCATGATTCTTGTTTACACAAGAAGTTTAGTGGGAGCAAAGTAAATTTTCTAATCTTATATGTGGATGACATATTACTGATTGGAAATGATGTCCAGATGTTGCAAGAAACCAAGGAATCATTGGAAAGGAGTTTCTCAATGAAAGACTTGGGTGAGGCAACATACATCCTAGGAATCCGGATCTATAGAGATAGATCAAGGAGGCTCATTGGATTGAGTCAGAGTACTTATTTGGACAAAGTGTTGAAGAAGTTCAACATGGAATCGTCTAAGAAGGGGTTCTTACCGATGTCCCATGGTGTAAAACTTAGCAAGACTCAGTGTCCTTCGACAACTGATGAGAGAAGTCGGATGAGTGCGATTCCATATGCTTATGCAGTCGGATCCATCATGTATGCCATGATTTGTACTAGGCCGGATGTTTCCTATGCTCTAAGTGTTGTGAGTAGATACCAGGCTGATCCTGGAGAGATCCACTAGACAGCGGCTAAAAATATCCTAAAGTACTTGAGAAGGACTAAGGATATGTTCTTGGTTTATGGTGGTGAACATGAACTCAGTGTAAAGGGTTACACGGATGCGAGTTATCTTACTGACTCTGATGATTCTCGTTCGC
Source organism: Avena longiglumis (assembly GCA_030063025.1). Classification (NCBI taxonomy): domain Eukaryota; kingdom Viridiplantae; phylum Streptophyta; class Magnoliopsida; order Poales; family Poaceae; genus Avena; species Avena longiglumis. The sequence continues at coordinate 108,145,650 of CP125974.1, forward strand.
AATCCGGATACGTGTTTATTATAAACGGAGGTGTTGTGAGCTCGAAGAGTTCCAAGCAAGAGACTGTGTCTGCGTCTACAACAGAGGCTGAGTATATTGCCGCCTCGGAGGCAGCAAAAGAAGCTGTTTGGATGAGGAATTTCCTCATGGATCTTGGTGTGGTTCAGGGCTCGTCCAATCCGTTGGACGTGTATTGTGACAACAATGGTGCTATTGCACATGCCAAGGAACCTAGACAGCACCAGAAGAACAAGCACATACTCATGCGGTACCACATTAGCGATTCGTGGATCGGGGTGATATCAAGTTATGCAAGGTACATACGGATGCAAATATTGCGGATCCGTTGACAAAGCCATTACCACAGTAGAAGCATGAGGCGACTTGAAACCATGGGCATTAGATGCTTAGACATGTGATGTCGGAAGATTGACTCTAGTGCAAGTGGGAGACTGTTGGGAATAAGCCCTAGAGGCAATCATGTATGATGATATTTCCCATTGTATTCATAAAGTTATTAAGTTGTCCTTGTATGAACATCTGATGTGTATCATTGAATATGTGATTCGGTTGTGGAACTATGCATTCATGTTGTTTGTACTAAATATCCTTGGTCATTGAGGTTGTGCTGGACACACAACTTAGACCAATGTGAAAGTTGGCTTGATGACTCAGTTCCACTTGTCATGGGCATGGAGATGCTATTCCAACTTACACAGATTCGGCTAAAGGGTTTAGCGAGTCGGATTGACCCATATTGAGGTACAACGAACAAGTTGTCATTTGTATATCTCAATCAATGTAATCCTTAGACCTGAGGTTATTGCATAGTCCGAGTTGAGGATCACCGACTTAGGTTCTGTCAAACGTTGATCCGTGGCGGGCGATTATAAAAGCGAGGTTCGGGTCGTGAGAATCAAGTTGCGTGATGTGAATAACCAAGATGGGATTTTGCCCTCCACTCGGAGAGATATTCTCTGGGCCCTCTCATGAGATATGATTCGAAAGCATGGCCATGCGACTCGGTTAAGTGTTAACCAAGGCGATCGACTAAGAGTTAGTCGGGTGAATCACTTATCTCGGATCGAGAAGAGTCGGACTATTTAAGGGATGACAATTATTCGCTTATAGTCGACAAGGTATATCGTGAGGCAAAGGGACTCGTCGTAAATCGCATTGGAAAGGCAAGTCGTCATGACTCTTTGGTACTTGGGAGTTACGCTAGGAGCCGCTACTGCGATCGATTGGGAGTTGGACTCCAATCGTGTCCAAGTAGCCATGAGCCTGCGGGGTAACACACTTAAGAGCGGGAGAAAGTTCGGATTGGATCTGAACCTGTAATCTGGTTGGGTTGGACCTAAACCGGATTAGGACTGAGTTAGTGAGTTGGACTCACGGTGACTAGTGTTATATGGGCTTTAGTGAATGGTCCGCGCGAGCAGAGCCCATATTCACTCCCTATATATAGTGCAGCACCGTAACCCAGAAAGCTTAATCGTTGTTCGGTTAGGTCATTCCATGTGTTGGAAACCCTAGCTCCACAGCAGTCCTGCCGCCGTAACGAACCTAGCAGTTCGCCATGGCGCTCCTCCTGTGTGTGGATACCAGCGGAGTCTTGTGCGATCGGAGACGATCGGATCGTGAGGATGCCTTGCATCAACCGACGCTTCATCGATCCAAGCTGGCGTCTAGTGGTAAACCTCGTGGCCTTCTACCTCAGCTAGATCTTGGGATCACCATGTTAGAGGAAAAAGTTTTGTTTTATCTCTACGTGGCCCAACACAACTGACATCTTGTATGGCCTCTTTGCTATTGGTCCTGATCCTGGTAGAAAGTCAATCAGAAATTCCACATCTCTATCTGGTGGCATTCCCCTCAATTCTTCCGGAAACACATATGGATATTCACTTACAATTGGCGCACTTTCTACACTAACCCCCTTAAGAGAATTTAGCTTACTCCCTTTTGATTCAAAGTTAGTCTTGAATCTAATCCTTTTATTATCCGGGGTTGTGAGTGTGACAGTATGATTGGCACAATCTAGCACTCCCTTGTACTTAGTCATCCAGTCCATTCCCAAAATGACATCCAATCCTTGGGAATTTAGGATTATCAGATTAACAGGAAACTTATACTTCCCAAACTTTATGACTAGATCATGACATCCTGAGTTCACTATCATTTCTCCACCAGGATAACTTACTTTTATAGGACACCCAATAGTTTCAACTAGAAGTTCATTTCTTTCAACAAATGCTCTTGATATGAATGAATACGATGCACCAGTATAAAAAGAAGAAGTTTGAACTTACCAGCCACAGCATCAGGTTCCTCATAGATCTCTTCCACATTGATGTGGTTCACCTGTCCCTTCTGGAAAGGGTTGGGCTTGTTGGCACCGTCAACCTTCTTTTCTGGGCACTCATTTGCATAATACCCCATCTTCTTGCACTTGAAGCATTCAACCTGACTGAGATCCTTCTTGACAGGCTGGCTTCCACTACCACTTCCACTTCCATTGTGGTGGCTATTGTATCCACCCTTGTGGTTCTTTACTTGTCATTGTCATAACTACAGTGATGCTTGTTGTCATGATGGCGGTTGTGGTTATGGTGGCTGTTATACTTTCCATGCTTGTGGGATCCAGAACTCCCACTATCATCAGAATGGGAATGCTTGTGAGATGATCCCGAGTTGTGCTTGTCAGAGCTATGCTTCCTCTTTCTGCTTTCTACCTGTTTCATCTTGTTCTCCAAGATTGTAGCCTTGCCACAAAGGGATTGGTAGGTGGGGACATAGTCCACAGACAGCTGCAGATTCAGTTCATCGTTCAGTCCTTCGAGGAACTTCTCTTTCCTCTTGGAATCAGTATCAACTTCATCCGGTGCATAACGCGCCAGATTGTTGAACTCCTCAATATATTCAGCCACGCTGCGGTGACGCTGCTTCAGATTATGGAACTCCTTCTTCTTCAAATTCATCACTCCGGATGAGATGTGAGCTGTATGGAATCCATCTTCAAAGATATCCCATGTCACATCCTCAATAGGAGTGGTGATCTGGAAGTTATCCCACCAAGTGGTTGTTGGTCCTTCCAACAGGTGTGCTGCAAACCTGACTTTCTCCTCATCGGTGCAGCCGACAGTTACCAAATCCTTGTTCACTGAACGTAGACAATCATTGGCCACCATGGGATCAGTAGTTCCTGAGAACTTTGCAGGCCTCGGTCTTAGGAATCTGGTGAGCATGTCAAAACCTGGTGGATTATTCTGATTGTTGTTATTGTTGTTGTTGTTATTCTGATTCTGCATGAAAGTGGTCATCATCTGCATCAGCTGTGCCAATGCTTTCATCGGTTGTTGCATCTCGGGGGTGACATTGTTGTTGTTCGGGTTGGGGTTGGCATGTCGAGGAGGCATCTATGGTTTTCATAAGGATAAGAATGAGATACCCATAGATGCTTATTATGCACAAAACATCACATAGACAATCAGCAAATCAACCTCAAAATAAGATAAAGTTCATAGACAGAAGCAACAAGTTTGAAAAGTAAACACATCAAAGCAGGCCATCCACATGTTGGATGGTCATTGCGAATCAATAATCATAAGCATGGTAAATGAAAGATAAATGAGTAGTCATCACTACTCCTCTGCATCAACCTCCTCATCAACAAGTGTAAGACCTACATTCTCCATAGCGGTCTTGTATTCCTCGACATTGGTAGTCAAGGCCTCTATCTTGGCTTTAAGAGCCCTCTTCTGTGATCGAAGTCTCTCAATCACACCCTCCTGATGCTCGAGCTCGAAGTCCTTGGCCTCTAGTTCTGCATTCATCTCTCGAATCCTCTTGTTCCTGTCTTGGACTCTTTTCTTGGCTCTTGAACTTCCTGTCCTGGCTCTCAAAATTAGCCTCCATTTCCTTGACTATCTCGTCTTGCTTCGCGAAGAGCTTGTCCTTCTCACGAAGATGCACCTGGAGCTCGTCATTGCTAAGCATGACATTGGTCCTATCATTGTCTAGGTGCCTAAGAAGAACCTCTAGGTCCTGAAGGTACAGACGAATCGGCTCTGCCGTCTCTCTAGCAGCATCCTCGAACTCAATAGCCTCACCCTCCTCGTTGCGTCTTCCGAAGGCGTGAAAGTGAGTACCCCTAAGCTCCCTGGAGTGCCTCCCTAACAAACGCCCAAGTAAATCCTGCATGACTACCTCTAAGCCTCTCTCCTTGTCGTCATGCATTAGCTTGAAAATGATAGCCTCCATGGCTGGCTCAGTCTCGCGTCCTGGCTGATTAACTTTGAAGCCCCAAAGGTCCTTCCTCTCAAACTTGGTGAGGGGGAGCGTCATGATGCTAGGAAGAGGAAAGGTTGAGCACACTAGTGAGCTCAATAAGACGAGTGCCAAAACGAGTTCCCTTGAACTCTTCAGCCGTGCTGATAGTAACATTAGGCATCTATTTTATAAGATAGAGAAAAGTTAGAATCCACAACAATAGAGATAAATCACAAGACAAAGCATCACATGAATATCTTTGGCAATCAAACACACAAGTCATGGCATACACAAATCCATTACAAGCATCAAAGGTTCAACATGACTTAGACAATTTTTTGGAAATAAAAACGATAAGTATGGTGGTCCAACTAACGAAGTACGTTACAACTCTCACTCACTAGACAAAATGGCTATCAAAGCATCCTTAGTAGCCATCTGTCTATCCTATTCACAAGACTCCCAAAGTAAGTCTATGATGTCTCCCCTTAGTTGTTGGTTGGTAGTCTCTAACTCTTGGGTATGCTTATTTTCTTCCCTAAGGTCATTTTGGGTGTTAAGCATTCTGCACTTGAGTCTATCACCAAGCTCCTTGATGGCCTTCCAAGATGCATCTCTTGCAGAGTCAAAGAATGTGGTGTGCATTACTGAGTTGGTGACCATGCAGAATCCTGATTCCTTGTGGTTGTCTTCCTTGTTTTTGTACAAGTGAAGTTGCACCCACCAATACTCCTCTCCTTCATCCATCACAGGGAAACCTTTGTACACAGCTGCACCATGTATTCCCATGGTAACCATAAGGTTCTTGAGGGCTTTGGGAAATTTAGTCTCACACTCCAAGGTCATGGTCATGAGTGGTCCCTTCCTCACGGCTTCATTGATGGAGTTCATCTACAAATAGAGATGAGAAAGAAGATTAGAAAAGTTTACGAGAAGAAAAAGACAAGTGTGGAAATTGTTGAAAAATTTTCCTTAGTGGTTTCTAATCCAATCCTAGGGTCATAATCCTACAGGCAACACAGTGATCTGATACCATCTGCAAGATCCCACCTTTATAAAGTTAAAGATCCCTGTGATTGCAATGCTAGTGCCTGGATCAATTTCTAGCATCCACAGTTTAAGATGAAGTACACAAAAACAAAGGTCATTATTACAACGTCATTCCAGAGATAACATAGTCTTTTACAACTCCATATCCATAGGCTAGTACAAGAGTTTAACTTAACAATATAACATAGAAGTCTTCATCTTCATGTGCCACAGGCAAGCATGTTGAGTGTAGACTCATAACCCCAAATCATAATCAAAGTATCCTACAACATCACAAATTACAGCCACAGTGGGTCAATACATTGGAATAGTATTGGCAAGTGATACCTTAGTAGAATACTAGCATCTAGTTACTACATGAATTTGGCTAAGTGTAGCTTAGGCTTGCTTTGCTCAAAATAGGTTTTACCTATTAGTTGAAATGACTAAGTTTTCTTTGGCAAAAACTTTCCCAAGGAACCCCAATAGAAATTGGTGAACCTTCACCCTTGTTCAACCACATATATTAACTTAGAAAATTGGGATGAGGATATTCTTGATAGCTTCCATGTCTTGATGCTCAAATTGTCCAATACCAGGGACATGGCTAAGTACTTGGATTCTTCCATCTGCAGAGGTTGTGCACTTTCCCCACAAGACTTGATTTTCACCAAGGCAGGACCTTTCAGAAGCCTTCCCTTAGACCAAATGGACGCGTTCCAACCTATCATCCCACTACCACCAACTGTCCAAATGGCTAAGTTATTGCAACCTATATGATCCAAGCAGAGCCCATAATGCCATGTGGCTGCACTAGAAGCTTCTTAACATTTGGCATCTCAAATCCCTTTGTTCCTAGGTGGCTTTCCACAAGTGAGATACACAAGGTAAACCATAGAAATGGGCCTTGTGTAACCACTCAACACGAACCATTCTTCCCATTCCACCCAGGTGTTTCATTCACTTAGTTGTTTTATTAAGCAAAACATAAGTCAAAGACTTAGAAGTATTGCTCATGGCATGAATATATTCCACCCTTGGTTGCTATTATCTAGGCTAAGTGTAGAGGGAGTGTCCCAACCTTTAAACAAGATAAGGTGTAGTCCCCTGTGTTTACAATGCTAGTCCCTGGATCAATAGCTAGCATCCACAGTTAAGATGTAATATCAAGAAACAAAGGTCATAATATAACTTTATAACCAGGAATAACATAATTTTATTACATCTTACATAGCTCATTAGGCTAATACATTACATTGCAGCGGAATAACTATAAGCATGGGGTCCTTCATCTTCAAAGTGCCACGAGAACATGTTGGTTGTAGACTTTGTAATCCTAATCAATCAATCTTCACTAAAATCAAATCAAACCTGCAACATTACAAGTTACAGCCACAAGGGTCAATACATTTGAATTGTATTGGCAAGTTGCACTACTATGTGGAATATAAAGTGGATTCTATCACTACATGCATTTTTGGCTAAGTAGGGTTTAAGGCTCATTTGCAGAAGCAAAATTTATCCTATCTTTTCAAAATGGTTTTGGTCCTTTGTCAAATCTCCTTTTCCAAATTCCTTGAACTCCTTGGTAAATTCCCAAGTGTTCAAGTCCTTGTCAAAAAATCCCTTGAGCTCCTTGGTAACCCCAAGTGCATCAAGTTTTATCAAAATCTCTTGAGCTCCTTGGTACCCCCAAGTGCATCAAGTTTTATCAAAATCTCTTGAGCTCCTTGGTACCCCCAAGTGCATCAAGTCTTTAAAAGTTTTCTTTTAGAAATTAGAATGTCGAGATTTCCCATAGCTTCAAACTTTAGTTGCTCAGTATTGTCCATAACCGGGGACACGGCTAAGTACTTAGATTTTATTATCTTTTGCAGAAGTAGTACACTTTACCCACATGTCACAATCCCATCTTGTTGCCACCAGTGGCCACTGGATTAGTGCTCACCAAGATGGAGTACAGGCAGATTGAGAATGTGTGAAGTCTTTCGGAGGGTCCTCCCATACACCATTGCTAGCTTGTCTTGACCCATGTAGGATTCTAGGTCCTCATGTCCAGTAAGCTGAAGACAATGCATGAATCTTCAATGTAGTTGACTAAGCCAGAGCCATAAATAGCATGTGGTTGCACACGAAAGCTACAATTGGAGAAACATGTTCAATCTCTAAGTTTCCTGGGTGGTTTTCTTTTGGAGCACAACACAAAGAGATTGCCATAGACATGGTTCCTTTTGTTGCCACCTTCTCCAAAACTCAAAGTATCCTTGGCCACCCAGGTGGTTCATTGAGTCCTTGTTTTATTATATAAATTCACAAGTCCTTTTCTCAACTTCATAAAATATCAACATGTAACTCTTTTCAAAATATAGCATGGCTAAGCATGTAACAACTACATTGTTTTCTCTAAGGAATGTATAGGGAATCCTATTAGGATTTAGCATAGCATAAGTATAGAAATTCTTTTCATGCATGTTTTCAAAATCCACTAAGTATAATGAAAATAGTAGGACTTTGAATGATAGTGTCACTTGCCTTTTTGGTAGGGAATGATGGTTCACTCCTTGATCTTGCTAGTCTCACACTTTTCTAACTTCACTACAATCAATCAAGCAAACCCAATATCAACAAGTATTCCAAAACAATAATCAATCAACATTTCACACACACAAAACAATGGGATCTAAGTCATGCATGTAAGCATGCAAGAGGTAGTTTTATTTGCAAAGTTGGTTTCTACTAGGCTCTACACTTTGTAAGGTTCAAGGTGGTCACTTCCTAAAGTGGCAAAGTCATTTGCAAAAAGGGTTTGGTCTAAAACCATTTTTAAATCATTTTCTTATTTTATGTGGTGGAAAATATTTGTATCAAAGAAAAAACTTTATGTTGTTCACCAAATAAGTTGTTGTTTCTCAAAACTTGGTGTTTAGGGTCAGTAGGTTTGGTCCAAATCATTTTCCCAAAGTTTTTACTCTAAAAACATTTTCATAACAAAACCATTATTTTTATTTGGCTAGAAATGGGCTAAACCAATTAATCCATCCTAAACTTTACCAAATCCATTTTCAAAACCATGGGTTGGTTGCTAAGGTCAGTAAGTTCACAACAAACCAATTTGCAAAGGTTTCATCCTCAAAAACATTTTTGAATAATTTTTCTAATCTAAACAGGCATACAATTGTTTCTACAAAAACAAACAATCTAACAGATACTATTTACTAAACCAATTGCATGGTTGGCTAGGTCTTGTTCCACTGATTCCAACGATATAAATTTTGTAATTTTTGGACGTGTGGATCAAAAGTTACAAAGGTTTCAATTTGCATATCAAATCTGTTTTCAAATTCTGTTTTACACCAAAAACTAGCCACGCGTCATGTTTCTATTGGGCGGTACCGCTTCGTGCGGATTGCGCACTGTGGGGCGTTGGATCTAATTTAAACGAACGGATCAGATGGGGCGCGTAACGGTTCGCCTAGTTCTAATTGCAGCCACCAGATTTTAATCCAACGGCCACAGATGCTTGGCCAAAGGCTGGCGGCGCTGCGCGGCGGCAGACGACGGCGACGGTCAGGAGAGGAGCTAGCGGCGATTCTAGGAAGCAAAGAACGAAGTGGGGATGCTCACCGTGATCGCGAGGACATGGTGATGCTTGACGTGTGGTCGGCGTGGCAAGGGGCGCTCTGGGTCTGCAGCAATTCCTCACCGGAGTCAAGGACGGCGTCAGGCGGCTCTGGACGTGGTCGGAGATGGTGCTGTGGTTCGCCCCGAGGGAAAATGAAGACACAGTTAGACGCGCAAGATCAATGCGAAGCTGCCTGCATGAAGGGGAAGAAGAGGGACGGTCGGATTCTACCTGGGGACTTCGCCGGAGAAGTAAGCGGCGGCGCCTTCGAGCTTGTCGAAGGCGTTACAGTGCCGCGGTTGAATGGACGGTATAGAGAGGAGCGTCTGGGAGTGGTGAGTTTGTTCGTGTGCTCGGGGAGGCAGGAGGTGGCGAGGCTTGGCCGGAATTGGTCGGAGACGGTGGTCGGAGACAGGGGTTGTCGCAAGCAATGCGAGCAGCCTGAGAGCAGAGAGGCGATGGGGAAGCGGAAGAGGGGAGGCGCTTTTACCTTGCGTGATGGCTGGGCGTAATGTCGGCAATGCGGGATTGAAGGAGCTTTCAACGGCAGGAGCGGCGACGTGGTTTGGGGGAAGAACAGGTCGCAGCGGGTGAGGACGATGAACAGGAGGGATGGGGCATACTTGTCAGCGAGAAAGGAAGTGAGGGGGAGGGGTCCACAAGTAAGTTTCTGTGCGGGTGCGGTTCTGAGTGGAAAACGTTTCGGCGCGGGAGAGAGTAGGTGGGCTGGATTGGGTCTTGTTGGGCTTGGCCAGTTGGGCTGAGTCCAATTCTTATTTTTTTCTTTCAAATTGTTTTTCTTTTCTGTTCCTATTCTCTGTTTTGAAAATCAAACAATCAAAACAATTCAAACAAGCACCATACTTTTCATTTGAATTTTGGTTCTGTTTAACATATAAACCAAAGTCCAAAATAAAATAGTAATTTTTAATCTTTTTAGGATCCATTCATTAATTAAATAAAATGGACCAAAGTTATTTAATCAAAAAGGATTTGATTTATTTAATAAAACCTCCATTTGAAATCTAAATATTTTCAAAAACAAATCAGTAGGTTTTATTTGAAAAATACAAAATACTTGGAAAACTTATTTGAAATAAATAAATAAGTTTTGATGGTCATTTAAAATAGTAAAACCTTTATATATAAAACTTGGATATTAAATCCTTATTAATTTATTTTAAATAAACCTTTACTATTTTTATCAAATGGTAATATTTTTATTTCAAAGGCTTGGCCAAGTTTAATTTGGCTCTATAAAATAATCTTTATTTGTAAAACTTCTATTTCATTGGAAAACCAAATCTTTTTATTTAAAAGATCCAAAAATAGTAAATCCAAATATTTTTATTTTCCTTTATTAAATGTTTATCTTTTTAAATCCCTTTAGGTTTTATCTTAATCGAAATAGGTTTGAAGGTTTTTCAAACAACTTCAAAAAGTTTCTTCTCACCCTGAAAATCAACAAAGTTTTATTTTATTCATTTATTTTTCACATTACAAGATTTGGAAAATCTTGGGATGTGACAGGCTACCACCCTTAAAATAAATCTCGTCTCGAGATTTGGGAAAGCTAGGGTTACAAGTAGGCTCAAAACATCTAGGGTACTACCACCCTTAAAATAAAATTTCAAACAAAATTACATATTGGCCTTCTTGGGATCCTGGGAAAACTTCTCTGGGCAAACTTCTGCATTGTGTCCTTTGTTTCCACACTTGACTCATGGGCCAAGGTTGAGTTTCTCCATAGGCTTGTTCAACTTGTTCTTCATCTTTTACGGGATTGCTGCATAATGTCACAGGTTCTTGCAATTGAAACAGTTGATGTCTTTGAGTTCTTTACGTGTCTCTTTTGGACAAGTTGCTACATAGTGGCCTAGCTCTTTGCAGTTGTTGCACACCACTTGGCCAATCTCTTTATTCTTCTGGTTCTCTGGGCATTCACTGGAATAGTGTCCCATTTCCTTACATTTATGACATTGCACATGGCTTTTGTCCTTCTTTTGCTTCTTGGGTTTCTCCAAAGCTAGGAGTGCATCCAGTTCATGTTGTTCATATGTTATCTGGTAGGTAGGAATGTCTACATGTTTCTTGGACCTTTTATTGCTCTTTAGAAAATTCACATTCCTCTTATTTGATCCCTTGAATTGGGTTGTTTTGCTTGGAGGTATAAGTGGTCCTTTTCCTTTGTCATCAACCTTCTTGGTAGACTTGGATCCTTCTTGATGGTTTGCAATCATTTGTTGCACTCCACCTTGTTTCCTTTCTTCCACAATGGAATAGATGGGGCATTGGATAGGAACATGGTTGTTTCCTTCACATAGGTAGCAAGTAGCTTGAGAAGTGGGGCATTGGCCAACAGGATGTTTCTCTTCACAGTTGGGGCATTGATCTCCATGCTCCTTGGAAGTATGATCCTTGTCTCCACAAATAATGCAAGATGGGGCTCCATCTAGAATAACATTTCTGTCATCCTTGTTGTCACAAACTCTTTTGGAATAGCTTTCTTCCATTTTGATCATTTGATCAGTCACCTTAAGCATTAGTTGGCCTTGAGTTTCCAAAAATCCTTGTAGTGTTGGATCTTCTCCACTGGTGTTGGCTATGAATTGAGCTGTCACTTGGTTCAACATGGTTCTGGGTTGCTATGAGCTCTTTCATGCTGTCCTCTTGGTTGGTGTTGGTGTCATCAACCTTGAGCTTGGAGTCTCTTGGAGTAGTCATCTGTTTGGGTTGAAGGGAGTTTAGAATAGGCAAGATATTTCTAAGGAAATATTTCTAATCACACACATCACAATTCACTCAAGCAATGTGCAAGCATTTACAAACAAACATTCCACTCAAACAACAAAGTTCAAGCACATCTTTAGGCAACAAAATATTTTTGTTACACCACATAAGTTGGTGTGTTTGACTTAACTAAAATATGGTGGTCCATCTATATGGTTCACTTGTGATCTTTCCATCTTTCTTTGGTTGATTCTTCTTGCATGGGATCATGGTTTCCTTGAGAAAAACTCTTGGTTACAATACTTCAAATGATGTAGGCTCCTTCTAACTTTTGCATTCCCTCAGTCTCTAAATCTTGAGCAAGATTTCCTTGTCTCACTTGTAATTCTTAGTGATATCCAAGTTGGAGGTCCTTGGTGAACATGCTGAAGATGTTGAAGTCATTAGAGTTGAAGATGTTGAAGTCATTAGAGTTGAAGAAGTTGAAGTCATTAGAGTTGATGAAGTCCTTTGCACATGGTGTAGTCTTTGGTCATGGGGTAGGTTTTTTCCATCAAGTTGAAATAGAAGAGATGTAGAGTTGAAACCAAAATGGTTGAGGAAAGAGTTCACAAGTGTTTTTGTAAATAAGTTTTTGGAACAAACACAACTCCTATTTTTTCTAAGGGTTTTTGTCCAATCCTAGGTTTACAAATCCTACAGGCAACACAATGCTCTGATACCATCTGTAGGGGGAGTGTCCCAACCTTTAAACAACATAAGGTGGAGTCCCCTGTGTTTACAATGCTAGTCCCTGGATCAATAGCTAGCATCCGGAGATAAGATGTAATATCAAGAAACAAGGGTCATAATATAACTTTATAACCAGGAATAACATAATTTTATTACATCTTACATAGCTCATTAAGCTAATACATTACATTGCAGTGGAATAACTATAAGCATGGGGTCCTTCATCTTCAAAGTGCCACAGGCAGATGTTGGTTGTAGACTTTGTAATCCTAATCAAAAAATCTTCACTAAAATCAAATCAAACCTGCAACATTACAAGTTACAGCCACAAGGGTCAATACATTTGAATTGTATTGGCAAGTTTCACTACTATGTGGAATATAAGTGGATTCTATCACTACATGCATTTTTGGCTAAGTAGGGTTTAAGGCTCATTTGCAGAAGCAAAATTTATCCTATCTTTTCAAAATGGTTTTGGTCCTTTGTCAAATCTCCTTTTCCAAATTCCTTGAACTCCTTGGTAAATTCCCAAGTGTTCAAGTCCTTGTCAAAAAATCCCTTGAGCTCCTTGGTAACCCCAAGTGCATCAAGTTTTATCAAAATCTCTTGAGCTCCTTGGTACCCCCAAGTGCATCAAGTTTTATCAAAATCTCTTGAGCTCCTTGGTACCCCCAAGTGCATCAAGTCTTTAAAAGTTTTCTTTTAGAAATTAGAATGTCGAGATTTCCCATAGCTTCAAACTTTAGTTGCTCAGTATTGTCCATAACCGGGGACACGACTAAGTACTTAGATTTTATTATCTTCTGCAGAAGTAGTACACTTTACCCACATGTCACAATCCCATCTTGTGGCCACCAGTGGCCACTAGATTAGTGCTCACCAAGATGGAGTACCGGCAGATTGAGAATGTGACGAAGTCTTTCCAGAGGGTCCTCCCATACACCATTGCTAGCTTGTCTTCAGTACCCATGTAGGATTCCAGGTCCTCATGTCCAGTAAGCTGAAGACAATGCATGGGTCTTCCCAATGTAGTTGACTAAGCCAGAGCCATAAATAGCATGTGGTTGCACACGAAAGCCACAATTGGAGAAACATGTTCAATCTCTAAGTTTCCTGGGTGGTTTTCTTTTGGAGCACAACACAAAGAGATTGCCATAGACATGGTTCCTTTTGTTGCCACCTTCTCCAAAACTCAAAGTATCCTTGGCCACTCAGGTGGTTCATTGAGTCCTTGTTTTATTATATAAATTCACAAGTCCTTTTCTCAACTTCATAAAATCTCAACATGTAACTCTTTTCAAAATATAGCATGGCTAAGCATGTAACAACTACATTGTTTTCTCTAAGGAATGTATAGGGAATCCTATTAGGATTTAGCATAGCATAAGTATAGAAATTCTTTTCATGCATGTTTTCAAAATCCACTAAGTATAATGAAAATAGTAGGACTTTGAATGATAGTGTCACTTGCCTTTTTGGTAGGGAATGATGGTTCACTCCTTGATCTTGCTAGTCTCACACTTTTCTAACTTCACTACAATCAATCAAGCAAACCCAATATCAACAAGTATTCCAAACCAATAATCAATCAACATTTCACACACACAAAACAATGGGATCTAAGTCATGCATGTAAGCATGCAAGAGGTAGTTTTATTTGCAAAGATGGTTTCTACTAGGCTCTACACTTTGTAAGGTTCAAGGTGGTCACTTCCTAAAGTGGCAAAGTCATTTGCAAAAAGGGTTTGGTCTAAAACCATTTTTAAATCATTTTCTTATTTTATGTGGTGGAAAATATTTGTATCAAAGCAACAACTTTATGTTGTTCACCAAATAAGTTGTTGTTTCTCAAAACTTGGTGTTTAGGGTCAGTAGGTTTGGTCCAAATCATTTTCCCAAAGTTTTTACTCTAAAAACATTTTCATAACAAAACCATTATTTTTATTTGGCTAGAAATGGGCTAAACCAATTAATCCATCCTAAACTTTACCAAATCCATTTTCAAAACCATGGGTTGGTTGCTAAGGTCAGTAAGTTCACAACAAACCAATTTGCAAAGGTTTCATCCTCAAAAACATTTTTGAATAATTTTTCTAATCTAAACAAGCATACAAATGTTTCTACAAAAACAAACAATCTAACAGATACTATTTACTAAACCAATTGCATGGTTGGCTAGGGCTTGTTCCACTGATTCCAACGATATAAAGTTTGTAATTTTTGAACGTGTGGATCAAAAGTTACAAAGGTTTCAATTTGCATATCAAATCTGTTTTCAAATTCTGTTTTAAACCAAAAACTGGCCACGCGTCATGTTTCTATTACGGTATCGCTTGGCGGATTACTTGTGGCGGGCGTTGGATCTAATTTAAACGAACGGATCAGATGGGGCGCGTACTGGTTCGCCTAGTTCTAATTGCAGCCACCAGATTTTAATCCAATGGCCACAAATGCTTGGCCAAAGGCTGGCGGCGCTGCGCGGCGGCAGACGGCGGCGACGGTCAGGCGTGGAGCTAGCGGCGGTTCTAGGAAGCAAAGAACGAAGTGGGGATGTTCGCCGTGATCGCGAGGACGTGGTGATGCTTGACGTGTGGTCGGTGTGGCAAGGGGCGCTCTGGGTCTGTAGCAATTCCTCACCGGAGTCAAGGACGGCGTCAGGCGGCTCTGGACGTGGTCGGAGAGCAGTCGTGGTTAGCCCCGAGGAAAATCAAGACACGATTAGATGTGCAAGATCAATGCGAAGCCTGCATGAAGGGAAGAAGGGACGGTCGGATTCTACACGGGACTTCGGAGAAGTAAGCGGCGCGGCCTTCGAGCTTGTCGAAGACGGCGTTACAGGCGCCCGCGGTTGAATGGACGCAGATAGAGGCGTCAGGAGTGGTGAGTGTGTTCGTGTGCTTGGGGAGGCAGGAGGTGGCGAGGCTTGGCGAATTGGTCGAGAGCGGTGGTCGGAGAGCGGGTTGTCGCAGCAATGCAATGCGGCGAGAGGCGAAGATGCAGGGGAAGCGGAAGAGGGAGGCGCTTTTACCTTGCGTGATGGCTGCGAATTAATGCGGCAATTAAGGATTGAAGGAGCTTTCAGCGGCGCGGCGGCGTGGTTTGGGGAAGAACAGTCGCGTGGTGAGGCGATGAACAGGAGGGTGGGGCATACTTGTCGTGAGAAAGGAAGTGAGGGAGGGTCCACAAGTCGGTTTACGTGCGGGTGCGATTACGAGTGGAAAGCGTTTGGAGGAGAAGTAGGTGGGCTGGATTGGGTCTTGTTGGGCTTGGCAGTTGGTGAGTCCAATTCTTTTTCTTTCAAATTGTTTTCCTTTTACATTCTATTTTACATTTTGAAAATCAAACAACAAATCAAATAATCAAAACAATTCAAACAAACCAGTACTTTTCATTTGAATTTTGGTTACATTTAACATATAAACCAAAGTCCAAAATAAAATAGTAATTTTTAATCTTTTTAGGATCCATTCATTAATTAAATAAAATGGACCAAAGTTATTTAATCAAATAGGGTTTGATTTATTTAATAAAACCTCCATTTGAAATCTAAATATTTTCAAAAACAAATTAGTAGGTTTTATTTGAAAAATACAAAATACTTGGAAAACTTATTTGAAATAAATAAATAAGTTTTGATGGTCATTTAAAATAGTAAAACCTTTATTTATAAAACTTGGATATTAAATCCTTATTAATTTATTTTAAATAAACCTTTACTATTTTTATCAAATGGTAATATTTTTATTTCAAAGGCTTGGCCAAGTTTAATTTGGCTCTATAAAATAATCTTTATTTGTAAAACTTCTATTTCATTTGAAAACCAAATCTTTTTATTTAAAAGATCCAAAAATAGTAAATCCAAATATTTTTATTTTCCTTTATTAAATGTTTATCTTTTTAAATCCCTTTAGGTTTTATCTTAATCAAAATAGGTTTGAAGGTTTTTCAAACAACTTCAAAAAGTTTCTTCTCACCCTGAAAATCAACAATGTTTTATTTTATTCATTTATTTTTCACATTACAAGATTTGAAAAATCTTGGGATGTGACACTAAGCATGGCAATAACATCTTAACTTAAAGGAAATTCTATCATTTCTACAACTACTAGGATTTCCCAAGCATAGCATATAGATACTTAGCAAAATATTCATGCAAGACCTATACAAAATATTTCTAATGCTTAGGTAAAATATTGGGACAAAATTATATTGGGAGTAGCAACAATCTTCACAACCATAATCACTATTAGCACCAAAATCTACACATAAAGTGATAGCACCAAAATCACATATCAAAAATATACAAGCAAAAATATATGAATGCACGCAAATGCCATGTGATGATTTTTCCACACCAAACAAGACAATTATACAGTACTGAATCATAAAAAAGACCAAGACACACTAAATAAACTTTATTTGGTCTTTAAACCATTTTTCAAATAATTTCCATACTCAAAATAAGCCTAACAATGTCTCTGCAAAAATAACCAATTTTACAGAAGCAAACCATTAAAAACATTGCATAAATGGATATAATTCTTTCTCCTGATTCCAATGATATAAAATTTACAAAATTTGAACGTGTGGATCAAAAGTTATGAATTTTGCAAGTTTGAATATCTAATAGATCTAAATCAGATTTTTAAAACAAATAACAGGCCCCGCGTCACGTCCTGATTCGTCCATACCGTTTCGCACGGATCAGCCGATGCGGTACGTTGGATCTAAAGTGGATCACACGGATCAGATCAAAAGATACCCCTTCGGGTTGTGTTCTGTCGTAGCCACTCGATCAAGATCTTACGGCCGTTGATCAAGCGACCAACAACTGGCGGCGCGCGGCGACAGTGAGCGGCGGCGCGCTCGGTCTACGGAGTTGCGGCGGCTACTGGAAGCGAGGAAGAGAATGAGGAGGCTCACCAGGCTCGCAGAGACGTGCTGGAGTTCAACGTGGCAGTAGCTTGTCAAGGGGCGCACGGACACAGCGGCAGGACCTCGTCGGAGTTACTGGCGGCGTCGGGTGCTTGCAAATGAGGAATTTGCCGAGGCTCTGTATCGCCCTAGCACTAATCAGATGAGTCAGGAGGTGCGCAATGTCATGGCGAACATGATAGCATCGAGGAGAAGGCAAGGGGCGGTCGGGTTTTACCTAGATTGCTCGTCGGAGTCGAGCGGTGGTTCTGTCGCTTGCGGGTGTGGACGGGGATGGCGACCTGGATCACCAGAAGACAAACAAATGGTTTTAGGAGAGGCACCAGGTTGCAGTGACTGTACTGGCGAAGTTAGGAGTCAAGGGGCGCGGAGAGCTCACTGGAATTCACTATCGGAGTTCGTCGGTACTGCGGCACAATTCGGTGCAATATGGGCAGCCTGGTGGCGAGGAGAGGGTGCTGTGTGGGGGGAAAGGACCGTGGTGGCGAGGTGTTTAAGTAGCCAGGAGCGGGGCGAGAGTTACGAGCTGAATCAATGGAATTTAACTGAGGTTTAATCGTGGCGTCTCTGGCGCGGTGGTAACGGCGGAGCAGTCGTTGCGCGGTGATTGAGGACGACGATGACGGGGCAAGGTGGGTCTAAGGTGTTAGTGGGTGGGTGTGCGCTTCTGCGGTGAGAAACAGAGGGAGAAGGGAGACCCCGGGTGGGCTATTTTGGCTACTGGGCCGAAAGGGTGGCGTCGGCCCAGTTCTAATTCTTTTATCGTTTTCTATTTCTGTTTCAATTTTCAGGAAACATTTTCAAATGAGTTTCAAATAAGTTTAAATTTAAACCACTTCTGGATTTTTATAAAGTGAAATTTGTACACATTTGGTTGCAGAACAATGTTGTACACTTTAAAATAATTTGGCACTTTGGAATTTTAAAATAAACAATGTTTTTTACCCATTGCTTAATAAAGACATAGAAATGGTTTAAATTTGTTTATTTTTTTTGAAATCTTTGTCCAATCTTCGGAAATTATCAAACAAACCCATGAACAAACTTCTTTGGTCTAAAACAAATAATATCTTACTAGAGAGTA
This sequence comes from Avena longiglumis, assembly GCA_030063025.1. NCBI lineage: Eukaryota > Viridiplantae > Streptophyta > Magnoliopsida > Poales > Poaceae > Avena > Avena longiglumis. The sequence goes on from CP125974.1 coordinate 108,164,054, forward strand.
GCATTGGTTCAATGCTTTGCTTACATAAAATAATAGGCATTTCAAATGCTCCTAAAATGATTATGAATGCATGGGTGATATGCAAACTTTTGAAATCATGATTTTTGGGATGTTACAATCTACTTCAATTCCATCAAATTGAGAGAAACTTCAATCACTTTGACAAGTTTTGTTCAAAAGCGCAAAAATTATTAAGATTTTCTATGCATGAATGCAATGCACACATATGGGTTCAGCTTATTTCTAAGCTCTAATGCTGGGATGTTACAATAGTCACAACTATCATATATGTATTGAGAGGCTGATGCCGGTGATGGTTCGAGGGTATATCCCCGAGAAAGTATGGCGAGTGCTTGCGGAGTTGAGCCATTTCTTCCGCACGCTCTGTGCAAAGCAGATATGTCCTCTGGTTATTGAGAAGTTGTGTGTTCATGTTCCGGAGTTGCTACTCAATTTGATATGATCTTTCCGCCAGGCTTCTTTACTCCGATGGCAATTTTGGGGGGCCCGGTGCAATTTTGTTGGCGGTTTTATATTGAGAGAGAGTTTAAGTATATTCGAAAGATAATTGGAAACAAAGCCAAGATTGAAGCATGCATAGTTGAGGCAACATGCCTTCGGGAGATGGCAGACACCGCGACAACCTACTGGCCCGATGATGTTCCCACTATGCATAACCCGGTCTCTCGTTACAATGTCCACTTGCTCAAGAATGACCCCAAGATCGAACTATTCCAATTTCTCGGTGGAAAGGCCAGTAAAGGACTAAAATATAGCTTGCCGAAGAAAGAGAAGGATTGCATAATGCTCTATGTGCTTATGAACATGAAGTAAGTGGTTGATTTCATTAGGTACAATGGTGAACAACTTTGTCTCGGTCTAATGGTCTATGCAACTAGTAACTCGGTCTCGGTCTAATGCTTATTTTATCCTTCTTAGTGAATTCACGGATGAACAGTGGTCGGGAACGACGGATCCCTCTCCCATGGAGTTGGACACTCTACCGAAAGAGGGTGCTCCTGGAAATAAAAAACTTTGTGTCCTGGTTCATGGAAAAAGTAATTTCTAACATGTCCCTCTTACCTTGCAATATGTGACGTGTCCCTCTTATTCCACCTAACTAATGTACGCATCAAATTTGAATTGTACTTGTAGCGAGCTGATCCCAACGTTGAGATGTTAGATGAGCCGAAATGTGTTTTCCAAGGTTTTAACCGTGACGTCATGAAGTATTTGAAGTATGATGTGAATAGGTTTCGCTTCCATACAGAGATGCACCAGAAGGGGCGACCGAATGAAAAATGGTAAATACTAGGGTCTTCACCAGAGGAGCCGATACCCTTGATTACTAGGGAAGGTTAGAGAATGTATACGAGCTAACCTCAATCGTACGAACGTACAACTCAATCTCGTTGTGTTCAAGTTCCACTGGTTCGACCCAATGGGTGGACTGAGAAGTACCCCTTCCATTGGATTAGTTGAAGTTAGGCCTTCAACCACCTATAGCGGAGACGACGTCTTTGTTGGCCAACCAAGTTTATTATTTGCCCTACCCATGCCAGAAAGCGGAACTCGAGGGCTGGGAAGTCGTGTTCCAGGTCTCTCCACATGGTAACCTACCAATTCCCTCTGAGGATGATTACAACAACATTAACCATGTAACATACGAGGGAATTTTCTATCAAAAGCAAGAGGACTTCGGGCACTTTGAGTTAGAACCGGTTGATCTTGAGGACCTTGGGAACGATGTAGAAACTCGGGGTGAGTCAGTGGTAAATCTACATGACATAGATATGCTCGAGAAGTTCCATACATAAAATGAAAACGATGATGAGCCTCCGCCCTTCGATGAGAATTCAGCTTTATACTCAAAAGATAGTGATAGTGATAGTAATAGTGAGAATGAGAATGATACTGAGTATTTATTTTTCAATGCATTTTATTATGTATTTGTGCTTAATTGTTTTCTTAATTGCATCATGCCTTTATGCTTAGTGTCTATATTTTGTTATGTCTTTGTGCTTAACTGTTTTCTCTTACTCAATGTAGGTGATTGAACAATATGAGCAGCGGCAAGGAAAGCTCAGCGTCCTTGCTTAATACGCTGAAACAGCGCAAGAAAAATTCTACACGGAGTGGGAGACAGCCAAATCCCAATCTGCGTTACCCAGATCTTGCCGGTGGAGGAGGAGGACAAGGTCGAGGTCGAGGAGGAGGACGAGGATGAGGACGAGGTGGCGGGGGGGAGGCGTGGACTTTGACCCACCACCCTCCACTTCTGGCGACATGGATCCTGAATTGTTCCAGAGGAGCCTTTTAGGGACGAGGCGGAGGCGGAGACCGAGATAGAGTCTAGAAAAGAGGAGGAGGCGGACCCTAGCCATGAGTTGGTGCCGCGGAAGAAATTGCAGAATCGTGGGGAATCAGTAGTCCCTGACGAGAACAACTCGGCCGTCCTAGGTTTTGCTATCAAGAGGGCTAAATAGTTGATTAGATGACCAAGTGGTGAAAACTACAATTCATTATCATAACCTGGTGGAAACTACAAACAAAAATCCGTCCAAATAAATGGTGATTTGCGCGACATACGGAGTAGAACATGGGCAGAAGCCGCAATTTCCTCAAGTGGGACAGGTGTACAATTTGCTAGCTAAGTACCTATTCCTCGTGTACCATAGTGTATAACATCACTTGCAATGCATCTTGATTTTAGTGATGATCTATAAATTAATCCTGAATCTACACACACTAAGTGGTTTAGTTTGATCACTTTAACATCACTTAAGTGCTTGATTATCTATAGCCGCCGGTCTCATCTCCAGCTCCACCTCTTTCTCTCTCTAGCCCAAAAGTAGAGTGACTAAACCTAAAAAGAAAAAGGTTGCTAATTTTGCAATAGGTTTGAGCCTAGGACTAAACCTAAAAGGCAAAAGCAAAAGTAGACCGACTAAACCTAAAAAGCAGTAGGTTTCAGCCTAGGATACGGGAGGGGAAAGCCCTTATTATTCCAGATGGCCTTGAGTAAGTGTACTAATTTTGCAATTTAAAACATCTAATTTCATGTTTGTCATAAATAATTTGGCATGTGTACTAATGTTTGATTATTATGCATCAATTGGACATTTCATGCGGGGACCAAGCTCCGCCTTCCTAACAGCATGATTGGAGCTCTGATTAGGAAGTTCTTCCCGGGCTATCACACTTCCCGTGAGGACGTTAGGAGGCTAGCTACTACTTGGGTGGACTACCAGGCTACCCGTGTCCCGGACTTTCCGACAGCTGCTGATGTTGTGATCACCAAGTTTTTGGTAAGACATATTTCTCGAGTTCCGTTCATACTTGATGACCCCACTGTGCTAACTCATGACTCTCACAATTGTTTTCTTTGCATGATTTAAGTTCTTTTATCATGTGGCTGAGGAGGACCAGGAGAAGGCGAACATGACTTTTCTTGGGGCTTGTGTGAAGTTAACATCGCGGGTGTGGTACAACCAGAAGGTCACAGCCACTAGTCACATCTGGGCTGACAGGGGCGTGCGGGTCAGGAAGGAAGACATTGTCGGTAAGAGGCCTAATCCCGAGTACTCGATGACGCAGAAGAGTACATGTCGCTGAGTAAAATGTCAATGAGATTCTACATTGCTGGTAAGTTGCCATTGCATTGTCTAGAGTTTAGTATTGCATTTTCAGGTTGTCCCCGATTGGCGGATACGCATCGAGATGCATGGGAGGAGCTGGTTATGATTAGGTGGCTAGGAGAAGATGAAGAGTCTGCAATATTGTCGAGGCGAAACGCGGAGACCCGAGGCGGTGGTGGAACACACTGCGCGGGAAACCGCAACTTTGACCGCTTCAAGGGGCAAGGTGGTACGTATATACATGGAACGACCTGCATTTATTTCTCGCCATGTTCATACTTCATATGCATAACATTTCTTTTCGCGATGCAGGTGGCCGAGGCACAACCCGGGGAGGTGATTCATGATGTCGCCGTCTATGAGATGATGCGGTGAAAGATGCCCAATTTCTTGCAGCATCAGCCCTCGTTCCCTATGTACTTCGGCAATGCCTAGAACGACTTCGGGTCCTACACCACGATGGTGAAGGCTCATCACCCCCATGTGGATGACCCCATTCATGCGGAGATCGACGAGGAGTCGTTGGTCCTGTCGGGGCACGGATTACAGCATGGATGTCTAAAGATTCTGAATAAAAATGTCAAGTCTACCCTTACCACGAGCTTTACGCGTCTAAAGGCTACACACCCCGTTGACCGCCCCCCTATCCCGCCTCGTGTCTAGCCTCGGCGATCCACCTCTAGAGATGATGTAAGTTTTACTCATTTTCATCATCTTTATGACTTTTGTTCCTGCATGGCTAACTGCTGACGAGATTCCTCGTATTTAAAATTGTAGCCCAAGTTCGAGGCAACCTACGATGCTGCTCATGATAAATATCAGGTGGCCTTTCGGCGGTATCAGGCGGCGAATACAGCCTACATGCAATACGTAAATGTAAGTTTGAACCTTTATTTTTGCAAAAGATACAAGTCCCACTTCCCCTAGTTTTATGCATTATGGCCTGACATCTAAACTATATTGCAGGCGATATTGGTGAATATTCAAACTGGAGAGACTTCAGATTTAGGGCCCGTGCATCCCATGCGGAGGCAGCCGCCATGCATGCCATCAAGGTACAGTTTCGCTAGGACATACTACACATCGACACCGGTAAGTTTTTTGCTAACCCACTGGTTATCGCTTTACTTTTCCTAGCAAGTTGCTAACATGTAGGGAACGGGAGCTTATGGGAACCAGAACTTTGGCCATGCCTCGCCGGATGGGAGTTAGATCACACCGCTTCATGAAAATGGTCCTTCTCCTGGCCATTCTGCCGGTGGTTCTCCCGATGGCGTTTCTCCTACTCCCTCGCCAGGTGGCTCTTCTACTGCTTCTACTAGACGCCACCCTCGCTCGATGTCGCCTCTTTTCACCCAGGAAGATCTCAGTCCCACCCCATCTCTTCCAGAGCTGTAGGGTTTTATTGTATAAGCATCTGTGATGATGTTGATACATGTATTTATGATGTGATCATGTTGATACAAGTTTGAATGATGTATGAATGATGTGATCTGCCACTACCAAAGTGTGCCAACGCATTTGGCTCGCGAGCCTGCTCGGTGACCTCGTTGGGGAAGAACCAGCGGCACCCAGACTAGGCCTCCCCTCGTGCTGTTGCTTTGGATATTAGGCCTTCTCCATACATTCCTCTCAGATTAACCCATTGACTAACGGAACCATGATCAGAAAGTGAGAGCTTTACCAGCTGGATCGGGAGATGACCGCCTCTGGCCGGCGACCATCCTCCTCAGGCAACTCGACTAGCCTCACCACTCCACTCCTCTTCACTCTGGCGCCGGTCCTGGAGGCGGCTCTGGCCGACGAGGAGGCAAGGGGCCACTAGGCCGCCGAGATGGAGAATGCCCTGGCACCGGGCGGCGGAAGACCGCATGAAGGCGGGCGGCAAGATGGTGGCTCGTGGCCGAGTGCGCAACCGTCACCATGAATGTCTCCAGCAGCAGGCCATCTGGGCGGCTAAGGCGGCAATCGACGGGGCCAGTGGCAGCGGCAATGGTGGCCACGACAATGGCAGCGAGTAGCCATAGGAACGACATCCTCCAGTAATAGTAGTCCCCTCAAATGTGCCCTTTCATAATTGGTAGGGCCTAATTTAATAAAAGTACTTGTTGGAATAAATGGGCCTTTACAAGAATTGGGGCCATATAAATTTTAGAAATTGGAGAGAAGTCAAGGGGGTGGAGGCTGTGGGAGTTTAGTCCCACATTTCCAAGGGAGCAAGATTTTGACCTGCTTATAAGGGAGCATCTCATGGTGAGACTAGTTGGAAAGACTAGAGAGAGCTATGCTAAGTGTACACCACACGCGCACACACGCGCGCGCTCGCTCGCATTTCGCATTTATTCGTGTTTAATTAGTTGTGACTTGTGACTTTGGATATTTGGGCTTTGGCGAGGCGAGCGCGACCATGGCCTGTTAAATTGCATCTCTTTTTAATCTTTTTGCCGAGCAGTTTACTTATCTTATCCACCCGCGTCTGTCTCACGCACGACTCGAAGATAGGCTTCCCGTTGAGGGAAGTTAGGAGATCGCTCGTGATGGAGATATACCAGGGGGCGGATCCTGGAATATAGGCAGAACGTGCTGCGTGGGGGTTATCCTCTCGAGTCTATAAGAGGAAGACGTCCCTCTCGACAGAAGACACCAGATACACAGAAACCCTACTCCGTTCTCTTCTGCAGCCGCCACCGATCTTCGCCGATCCTTTCCCTGCCGTGCCGCGGGGGAAGGAAAGCAGTAGTCTCCGGACTTTCCCCGGCGTTTGGCGTCCCGCACGAGGGAGCCGGGCGATAAAGTTTCTGGGTAGTGCTTCGCACGGCTGCTTCTTCTTCATCGACTGCATCGACCATCTGCTTCATCTTCCTCAACTATTCTTCATCAACGTTCGTCTGCATCACTGTAAGAAATCAATCTCGTGATCCTCTCTTTCATGTTCTAGAAGGGGTTTGAGATCCATGTCGATCTGCTGTGCCATTTCAGATTTCATGTTCATAATCACATGTGTAAATCTATTAGATCTATCTTTGTGGTCACACAAATTCGGAATTATTTTAATTCGATTGCATGCTATATTTCCAACAGTCCAGAAACTTTATTACTATGCAATGGCTGGACCTAGCGATGTGATGAAACCTGAGAGGTTTTGGGGTCAGAAATTTAAGAGATGGTAGACTCGTATGAAGTTTTGGCACATGAGCCAGAACTTGTGGTGGGTGATTTCCTCCACGGTTGAAAGGCCACTCACGCAGGAACAACAGCGTGACTCGGAGGTGTCTTCGGACAGTACCATGGCCTGCCTGCTCTCCCTCATGACCGACCAGCTTTGTGACATTTACATCAACTATGCCAGTCCTGCCCTTGTGTGGGAAGCTCTCGACAGAAAGTATGGAGAGTCGGATCTTTGGTGAGTCAGTATGTGAATGAGCTGTATCACGTTTTTAAGATGACCGATAATAATTCGGTTGTGACGCAAGCACATGAGATCCAGCTTCTTGTGGGGGAACTCGCCGGTTTTGGAGTCGTTCTGCCTGACAAGTTTGTGGTGGGGGCATTATTGCCAAGTTACATGGAGGAGCTTTGCCACTACACTCAAACACAGGAGGGAGGTGATGACTGTTGAAAGTCTCATCGCCACTCTTGATGTTGAGGAAAAGGCCAGGGCGAAACATGTCGAGAAAAACCCACCTCATCCGATACCAATGCCAATGTCGTGCACAATGGGGCTGGCGGCTCTAGGGGAAAGAACTTCAAGAACAAAGTAAAGGCAGAACAAACCACTGGCTTTAAGAAAAAGAAGAACAAGGAAAAGGGTGACTTCAACTGCTTTGTGTGTGGCGAACCTAGACACATAGCCAGGAAGTGTCGCATGCGTAAAGGCAGGAAGGAAGGTGCTCAGCAATCTACAAATGTCACCGTTAGCGAGGCAGGTGGAGGATCTGGGTACGTACCTAGTGTCCTTATTGCATGTCAATCCACTGATTGGTGGGTAGATACTGGAGCTAATGTACATGTTTGTGCTGACTACAACTTGTTTTCTTCTTATCTGGCTTGCAGCAGTTCCACCGTCATGATGGGAAACGGCACTCGGGCAGCTGTACGTGGGATCGGTAGAGTCGACCTAAGACTTTGTTCGGGGAAGACTCTATCGTTGAAGAACGTACAACATGTCCCAGGAATAAATAGGAACCTGCTGTCTGGCTCGCTGATGTGTCGTGATGGCTACAAGCTGGTCTTCGAGTCGAATAAATTTATTATTTCGAAATTTGGTTTCTTTATTGGAAAAGGCTATAACAACGGAGGATTGTTCCGCCTTTCCACTCTAGATGATTTTAATATCGTAAACAATTTATCTTGTTCTTCGTACTCTAGAAATCATGTTGGAGATGCTGCCATTTGGCACTCTCGTTTATGTCATATTAATTTTGATCGCATTGTTCGGTTGTGCAAGCTTAATTTAATTCCGAACTTTTCCATAGTCCGTGGATCTAAGTGTCAGTCTTGTGTGCAATCAAAGCAACCCCGAAAGCCTTTCAAGCCAATCGGGGAGAAAAGTCTGTCACCTCTAGATTTAATACATTCAGATTTGTGTGAAATGAATGGAGTATTGACTAAGGCAGGGAAAAGGTATATGATGACTTTGATAGATGATGCGACTAAGTGGTGTTATATTTACCTAGTAAAATCGAATGATGAGGCTCTGAGTTGCTTTAAGATTTATCAGGCCGACGAGGAGGCAAGGGGCCACTAGGCCGCCGAGATGGAGAATGTCCTGGCACCAGGCGGCGGAAGACCGCATGAAGGCGGGCGGAAATACCGTGGCTCGTGGCCGAGTGCGCAACCATCACCATGAACGTCTCCAGCAGCAGGCCATCTGGGCGTCTAAGGCGGCAATCGACGGGCCAAGGGCGAGTAACAGTGGCCACCGAACGGCACAGTAGCCACAGGAACGACATCCTCTAGTAATAGTAGTCCCCTCAAATGTTCCCTTTTATAATTGGTAGGACCTAATTTAATAAAAGTACTTGTTGGAATAAATGGGCCTTTACAAGAATTGGGCCCATATAAATTTCAGAAATTGGAGAGAAGTCAAGGGGGTGGAAGCTGTGGGAGTTTAGTCCCACATTGCCAAGGGAGCAAGATTTTGACCTTCTTATAAGGGAGCATCTCATGGTGAGACTAGTTGGAAAGACTAGAGAGAGCTATGCTAAGTGTACACCACACACGCACATACGCGCGCGCGCTCGCTCGCATTTCATATTTATTCGTGTTTAATTAGTTGTGACTTGTGACTTTGGATCTTTGGGCTTTGGCGAGGCGAGCGCGACCATGGCCTATTAAATTTCATCTCTTTTTAATCTTTTTGCCGAGCAGTTTACTTATCTTATCCACCCGCGTCTGTCTCACGCAGGACTCGAAGATAGGCTTCCCGTTGAGGGAAGTTAGGAGATCGCTCGTGATGGAGATATACCAGGGGGCGGATCCTAGAATATAGGCAGAACGTGTTGCGTGGGGGTTATCCTTTAGAGTCTATAAGAGGAAGACATCCCTCCTCGACAGAAGACACCAGATACACAAAAACCCTACTCCGTTCTCTTCTGCAGCCGCCACCGATCTTCGCCGATCCTTTCCCTGCCGTGCCGCGGGGGAAGGAAAGCAGTAGTCTCCGGACTTTCCCCGGCGTTTGGCGTCCCGCACGAGGAATCCGGGCGATAAAGTTTCTGGGTAGTGCTTCGCACGGCTGCTTCTTCTTCATCGTCTGCATCGACCATCTGCTTCATCTTCCTCAACTATTCTTCATCAACGTTCGTCTGCATCACTGTGAGAAATCAATCTCGTGATCCTCTCTTTCATGTTCTAGAAGGGGTTTGAGATCCATGTCGATCTGCTGTGCCATTTCAGATTTCATGTTCATAATCACATGTGTAAATCTGTTAGATCTATCTTTGTGGTCACACAAATTCGGAATTATTTTAATTCGATTGTATGCTATATTTCCAATAGTCTAGAAACTTTATTACTGTGCAATAGCTGGACCTAGCGATGTGATGAAACCTGAGTGGTTTGGGGTGAGAACTTTAAGAGATGGCAGCCCCGTATGAAGTTTTGGCTCATGAGCCAGAAGTTGTGGTGGCTGATTTCCTCCACGGTTGAAAGGCCACTCACGCAGGAACAACATCATGACTTGGAGGTGTCTTCGGACACTACCATGCGCTGCCTGCTCTCCCTCATGACCGACTAGCTTTGTGACATTTACATGAACTATGCCAGTCCTGCCCTTGTGTGGGAAGCTCTCGACAAAAAGTATGGAGAGTCGGATGTTGGGCGTGAGCTGTATGTGAATGAGTTGTATCACTATTTTAAGATGACCAATAATAATTCGGTTGTGACGCAAGCTCATGAGATCCAGCTTCTGGTCGGGGAAATCGCCGGTTTTGGAGTCGTGCTGCCTCATAAGTTTGTGGTGGGGGGGCATTATTGCCAAGTTACCTCCGTCATGGAGGAGCTTTGCCACTACACTCAAACACAGGAGGGAGGTGATGACTGTTGAAAGTCTCATCGCCACTCTTGATGTTGAGGAAAAGGCCAGGGGGAAAGACGTCGAGAAAAACCCACCTCATCCGACACCCAATACCAATTTCGTGCACAATGGGGCTGGCGGCTCTAGGGAAAGAACTTGAAGAACAAAGTAAAGGCAGTAGAAACCACTGGCTTTAAGAAAAAGAAGAACAAGGAAAAGGGTGACTTCAACTGCTTTGTGTGTGGTGAACCTGGACACATAACCAGGAAGTGTCGCATGCGCAAAGGCAGGAAGGAAGGTGCTCAGCAATCTGCGAATGTCACCGTTAGCGAGGCAGGTGGAGGATCTGGGTACGTACCTAGTGTCCTTATTGCATGTCAATCCACTGATTGGTGGTTAGATACTGGAGCTAATGTACATGTTTTACAACTTGTTTTCTTCTTATCAGGCTTGCAGCAGTTCCACCGTCGTGATGGGAAACGACACTCGGGCAGCTGTACGTGGGATCGGTAGAGTCGACCTAAGACTTTCTTCGGGGAAGACTCTATCGTTGAAGAACGTACAACATGTCCCAGGAATAAATAGGAACCTGCTGTCTGGCTCGCTGATGTGTCATGATGGCTACAAGCTGGTCTTCGAGTTGAATAAATTTATTATTTTGAAATTTGGTTTGTTTATTGGAAAAGACTATAACAGCGGAGGCTTGTTCCGCCTTTCCACTCGAGATGATTGTAATATCGTAAACAATTTATCTTGTTCTTCGTACTCTGGAAATCATGTTGGAGATACTGCCATTTGGCACTCTCGTTTATGTCATATTAATTTTGATCGCATTGTTCGGTTGTGCAAGCTTAATTTAATTCCGAACTTTTCCATAGTCCATGGATCTAAGTGTCAGTCTTGTGTGCAATCAAAGCAACCACGAAAGACTTTCAAGCCAATCGGGCAGAAAAGTCTGTCACCTCTAGATTTAATACATTCAGATTTGTGTGAAATGAATGGAGTATTGACTAAGGCAGGGAAAAGGTATATGATGACTTTGATAGATGATGCGACTAAGTGGTGTTATATTTACCTAGTAAAATCGAAAGATGAGGCTCTGAGTTGCTTTAAGATTTATAAGGCTGACGAGGAGGCAAGGGGCCACTAGGCCGAGATGGAGAATGCCACAGCACCGGTGGCGGAAGACCGCATGAAGGCGGGCAAGAGGTGGCTCGGCCGAAGCGCAACCGTCACCATGAACGTCTCCAGCAGGCCATCTGGGCGGCTCGGTAATCGACGGGCCGGCTAGAACGGTGACAGCAACGGCCAGTAGTAGCCACAGGAACGACATCCTCTAGTAATAGTAGTCCCCTCAAATGTGCCCTTTTATAATTGGTAGGGCCTAATTTAATAAAAGTACTTGTTGCAATAAATGGGCCTTTACAAGAATTGGGCCCATATAAATTTCAGAAATTGGAGAGAAGTCAAGGGGGTGGAGGTTGTGGGAGTTTAGTCCCACATTGCCAAGGGAGCAAGATTTTGACCTGCTTATAAGGGAGCATCTCATGGTGAGACTAGTCGGAAAGACTAGAGAGAGTTATGCTAAGTGTACACCACACGCGCACACACGCGCGCGCTCGCTCACATTTCGCATTTATTCGTGTTTAATTAGGCGTGACTTGTGACTTTGGATCTTTGGGCTTTGGCGAGGCAAGCACGACCGTGGCCTGTTAAATTGCATCTCTTTTTAATCTTTTTGACGAGCAGTTTACTTATCTTATCCACCCGCGTCTGTCTCACGCACGACTCGAAGATAGGCTTCCCGTTGAGGTAAGTTAGGAGATCGCTCGTAATGGAGATATACCAGGGGGGCGGATCCTAGAATATAGGCAGAACATGCTGCGTGGGGGTAATCCTTTCGAGAATATAAGAGGAAGACGTCCCTCTCGACAGAAGACACTAGATACACAGAAACCCTACTCCGTTCTCTTCTGCAGCCGCCACCGATCTTTGCCGATCCTTTCCCTATCGTGCCGCGGGGGAAGCAAACTAGTAGTCTCCGGACTTTCCCCGGCGTTTGGCGTCCCGCACGAGGGAGCCGGGCGATAAAGTTTCTGGGTGGTGATTCGCACGGCTGCTTCTTCTTCATCGACTGCATCGACCGTCTGCTTCATATTCCTCAACAATTCTTCATCAACGTTCGTCTACATCACTGTAAGAAATCAATCTCGTGATCCTCTCTTTCATGTTCTAGAACGGGTTTGAGATCCATGTCGATCTGCTGTGCCATTTTAGATTTCATGTTCATAATCACATGTGTAAATCTGTTAGATCTATCTTTGTTGCACTACAAGAAATGTGTTGATTTGTGACGTTCTCATAGTGACTAGAAATCAAATCGTCATAGATCTATGACAATGTTCTCCAGGATCATCATGGGCTCATTGGGGGAGGTCAAAACCCTGTAAAATTACGATGTTTTGTTCCAAATCGTCGTAATTTCATCATATAAAATCATCATAACCCATCTCTGGCCTTATTTTGTGCAACTACGACGTTTCTGTATCGTCATATAGGAATTAAGTTGCGAAGGAACAGCCTGAGACGGCAGCCAGCTCATCTATTCTGCCTATGTGTCAACATGTGGGACCTGCTCTAGTTTTTTTATGAGCTGCCCAATTTATTTTATACAACAAATTGCCTATTCTGGCCTAATGGACGGCCGATGCTCAGCGTGGCCCATGCTGGCCCAATACACTGAATGGCCAGTTTTTGGTTAAAATGGCAAAAAATGTGGAGCTGCAGGGACTCGAACCCACGACCGCCGCTCCTTTTTAGCTCATCGTACCGCTAGGCTAGTCAAGTGGTGTTGTTTTATATGAAAGAGTATGTCTATATGAAACAAAACAATATGATCCACCTTATCTACCAGTCACGCACGGAGAGAGGCGCTGAGACAGAGACGCCGAGAGGAGAGGCTCACCGACGGAGGGGAGGAGCCAGGTGACCGATGAGGGGCGGTGGTCAACAGCGGAGGGGGCAGCGGTGAATGATGGAGGCGGTGACTGCGGTGGAGGGGGAGGGGAGGCGGTGATGGAGGCGGGGCAGGCCGGTGAGCGATGGAGGGGGAGGGGGCGACGGTGACCGACGGAGGCGGCAGTAACCGACGGAGGGGCAGGTATTGGAAATTTAAGATTGCAAAGAAAAGTTCTTTTCACTAAAGCTATTTGCTAAAAGAATGTGGTTGAATTGGTAGCTGGTTAAGAGGATAATATGCTAGGCTTTGAGTTTTTGTTCCCTTTGTCAAATGATGACCATGAGTTGAACTAAACTTAGCTATCTATGTTGACAGATAGTGTTAAAAAAATGATTCCTGATTATGTGATTAGGAAAATGATTACTAGTTGTTTGAGTTGTTTTAGTGGCTTCTCATATCTTAGTTATATTTGTGGTGCCTCCAAATAGGAGTGTGGACAATATAACCTAGGTAAGATGATTTGCTACTTAAACAATTGAAGAAACTCATATGGAATTAATGCTTATGATGCTGGTCTGAAGTATCTGCGGAATGAGGACAAATTTACTTTGAATTTAAAGTTGAACTGACTTTGCTTGCTGGTCTGAAACATTTTTCGGTCTTCCGCATGCAGATGGACAGAGGCTGGATTACACGAGGAGTTAGAAGGCTTTCCACGAGCATCTAAGGAGTGGACGAGTTCATGCGATTTGTTCATGCAGGCGTCACGAGGATGCTCTAGTTCTTTGCCCATGCCCTAGCTGTATGAATCGTGTTCAGCAAACTCTAGAAGATGTCGAGTCTCATCTGCTGATGCACGGGATGTCAAGCACGTACGATAGGTGTATCCATCATGGAGAGCCTTTATGCACAGAACCTCGAGTTGAACCTGAACTTAATGAAGAGGCACACCATGCTGGTGAAGGCGGTGATTTTGTAGAAGATGATATTCCACAAAAGGATGATGATTTTGAGGAGGAGGATGGGTATGAGGATGACAGGATTCCTGATTTGTTTAAAGATTTGTATAAGTCAGAACCGCAAGGTGATGGACAGAGGACAATCTATGCCGAGCTGATAGAGGATGTAAAGCGCGCAGCTAGTGATGGTGGGACATTGTCCAGATTTTCCTTCACCGTGAAGCTACTCCACGTCAAGTCCTTCTACCGGATAAGGAATGTTGCCTTCAACGCAATACTCCATATCTTGACCACCCAATACCCTAAAAGCTCAATTTCCAAAACTTATGATGAAGCATTGAGTATAATCGGCAGATTGGGGCTTGGTTATGAATCAATCCACGTCTGTCCAAACAATTATATCTTGTTTTGGAACATGTATTCCAAGCATGACAAATGCCCAAAGTGTGATGCCTCTAGGTGGAAAGATGCAGATGGGAGGAGACAGATACCGGAGAAGGTGTTGAGGTACTTTCCTTTGATTCCAAGGTTACAGAGGATGTTCATTTCAAAGCAAGAATTGGAGGATGTACAATGGCACAAGCTAAAGCGGCAACCCGTGGATGATGAACTTAGCCATCCAGCTGACGGAAAGGCATGGAAAGATTTTGACTATAAACATAAAGAGTTTCCCGCCGATGCGAGGAACATCAGACTCGGCCTTGCCACAGATGGCTTTAATCCATTTGGAATGAGCTCAAAATATAGCCTGTGGCCGGTATTTGTCGTGCCGTACAATCTTCCACCATGGGCATGTATGGAGCAGTCAAACTTCATGATGGCTTTGTTGATCCCGGGTCCAAAATCTCCAGGAAAGGATTTTGATGTCTTTATGGAGCCCCTGGTAGAAGATCTGCTCAAGCTATGGGAGGGTGTCCGTCCCTATGATGCCCTGAGTCCTGATAAGTTCGATCTCCGTTCTGAGGTAATATGGTGTATCCATGATTTCCCGGCTCACGTCTGGTTATCAAGCATGCGTGTGTTGTGACAAGGATCCGTGCTCGGAAAAAATAAGGAGTTCACTAAAGAAGAGCTCGAGCAGTAGCTTCACAATGTGAAAGATGTGAGACCTGGAAAACATCAAAAGAAAAGGAAGCGTGATGATGGTCAATGTTGGGACCGGAGGGCTATTTTGTGGGACCTCCCTTACTGGCAGATCTCAAGTTGAGGCACAACCTTGATGAAATGCATATCGAGAAAAACATATGTGATAATCTTCTTGGCACATTTATGAAAATCGACGGGAAGTCAAAGGATACAGTTAACTCTAGGCTTGATTTGGAAGACATGGGCATAAGAAAAGATTTGCATCTGCGGCCTGTTGAAGGTGGACAGTCGTTTGAGATGCCAGAAGCATGGTATACAATGAGTAAAGAAGAAAAGCTTTCATTCTGTGAATTCATAAGAGCGGTGAGATTTCCAGATGGGTATGCCGCTAACCTAGCAAAATGCGTGTCTCCTGATGGATGCAAGCTCCAAGGACTAAAAACTCATGATTGTCACATCCTCCTCCAAAGGATTTTACCGGCTGGACTCCCTGGAATTTTGGATAAAGAAATATATGAAGCTATTGCTGAGCTGGGGAATTTCTTCAGAGAGTTGTGCTCCAAAACACACAAGATATCTGTTCTTGAAAGACTCCAGAAAGAAATCGTAGTTATCCTTTGCAAGATTGAAAAGATCTTTCCTCCGGCCTTCTTCACGGTGATGGTTCATTTGACAGTGCATTTACCCAAAGAGGCAATGCTTAGAGGCCTCGTACAATATGGCTGGATGTACCCTGTCGAAAGAAGGATGCTTACATTTAAGCGTTATGTGCGAAACACCGCCAGGCCTGAAGGGTCGTTTGCCGAGGCATATGCTGTTGATGAGTGCCTTACATTTTGCTCGAGGTACTTTGACAATGTGGAAACAAGATTCAATCGGCCGGGCAGAAATAGAGAGCGGGATGATTCGCACATTGGTGATGTCTCTGTTTTCAACCATGGTGTGAAACTTCTTGGAGGGTCAGAGTACTTGGAGACTGGTGATGACTATGACAAAATGCATTGGTATGTGCTAAGGAGTTGCCCTGAGGTTCTACCATATATAGAGTATGTCATCTCTTGTGCATGCACCCTTATCTTTTTCCTTTAGTTGGAAGGTACCCATTTGCAAGCCCGATGATTTAATTAACTTTATGTTTTTCTTGGCATTGTAGGTTGTGCAAAGAAGAGCTGAATAAGCAAGATTGCGGCATCAATGTTGATAGATGGCTTGCGAAGGGGTTTGCTAAATGGTTTAAGAATCATGTGAGATCTTTAGTCTTGGAATCAATTGCCACATGATTAGTTTGTGTTTTTGTTATTAATCCCGGTTTATTTGTGCGATCTTTAGTCTTGGAATCAATAATGTCGGTTTGATCCTTTTGCTTTGGCATGCAGCTGATAGGCGAGTGAGGTTGTATTCAAGATGCATTGTGATTGTCCGCTACACACCGCATGAGAAAAATAGAAACACGAAGAACGATTGGAATAGTTGAGGAGACCATGATGGTGAAGACATGGACTTCTATGGTCGTCAAAAGCATCATAAGGCTCAGACAACTCCACAGAGGTGTCCATCGATCGGTCGTCTTGTTCCGTTGTGATTGGTTTGATCTTGGTGGCAGAAAGAAGACAGGGATCCGAGATGACGGACACTTCAAGAGCATCAACACTGGAAGGTGCTGTTATAAGAGTGATCCATTTATTCTAGCGACACAAGCAACAAAGGTGTTCTATGTGCCAGACACCGATTTGCGTGGAAATTGGCAAGTTGTGCAAAAGTTTTAGCACAGACATTTGTGGAGTGTGAAAGAAACTGAAACGGAGAAGGGTCTCAATGATGGCGGTGGTCTAACATACCAATATGATAACACCGAGGAAGTTCCAGTGCAAGAGAAAGAACCAGGTGTGCATACTAGATTGCGAAGGAGTCGGGAACGAGTGTTACTTGATGCTTCATTTGTAGAAACCATTAGGAAAAAGAAAGAAGGAGGTAGTGGAGGGCCATGAATACGAGGATGATGAAAACATGGTAGATGACACAGTCCTCCAGTACTGTAGCGATGGTGAGGATAGAAGGCAGAGGCATTTCGACGATGATGATTAGTAACAACATGCAAGGTAATGGCTCACTGGAAATTGCTAATTATATCCTCCATTATCTATTCTTTTTTATTTCATTGCTAGTGGCTCACTAGAAATTGCTAATCTCTGTTGCAGTGGTGAGGAGCTGCCAGACCTGGGAGCAAGATCATGTCATTTTAGCTGCAGTGGCGGAGTGGTGGTGAGGAGCAAGATCAGGAGCAAGATCATGCCATTTTAGCTGTTGTGTAGTCATTTTAATTTCCTATTCTACAAGTTCTGGCTATTGTTGCCATGGATATCAAGTTCTGGCTATTTTTACCATGGATATTTTAATTTCTGGAAGATCATGTGTAATCTTGAGATCATGTGTAATCTTGACATATAATTTCTGGACGAATCTGAGATCATGTGTAATACTGAAATATAATTTCTGGAATATCATGTGTAATCTTGTCTTTTTAATTTCTGGAAGATCATGAGTTCTGAATATAGTTCTGAATCTGGCCAAGCACCTCCTACCACTCTTCCAGGGTGAAAGTAATCTTGCTAGATAAAAGAACCCAAAAATTTTTATATAGACAGGAATCACAGCATTTTACATGATCATTTCAGACCAAAATCAACATTTCATATAGATCACAGGATTTATCACAGCATTTCAGATGATTATTTCGGACCAAAAGCAACATTTCAGACCAAAAGCGACATTTCAGACCAAAAGCTACATTTCAACAGTAGTATCATAGGATCATTTCGTAGATATAAGTAGTAGCATAGCTACAGGACCATAGACTAGGCCTTCCAAAATCCCAGGATCAGTTCACAACTAGACTGGGCATTCCAAAATAAACCTGATAGCTACAAGACCATAGTTCAACCCGATAGCAACCAGATAGCACATGATAGCAACATGACCATAGTTCAACCTGATAGCAACATGATAGAAACCTAAAGGACCATATTTACAGCCAACACAACTAGCTGATTACATGAACAGCTGAACGAGTAGCTTAAGTCCATCCCTAGGACTGCGGCGGAAGCGAAACATGAAGATGTCGCCGTGTTGCATCCCGGTCGCCGACACCACCTGGGACCAGTTGGTCGTAATTTGTGCTCCTTGACGCTTCCCTTTACTCATAATCATAGTGACTTCTATGGGCACATGGCCTCCACAGAAGACCCTAAGCTTTGCTGGGAATTCCTTGTACCACTTGATGTAGGCATTGGTGTAGGCCCTTGGGAACCACTAGAAATTAATTGAACCAATCAATCAATGGCAGAAACAACATAAGTACTTCGGTAATCAAAGAATGATCATCAAGGGACAACTTGTTTAACATTTTAGCTTTTGGCTCCTTGGTGTTTGATAGCTGCATAGTGCATACATACACTTTTAGTGTGTGTTTCTTACTTGCAAGCTTCCTCAAGGACGACACTTGTGTGCGTTTCAAAGCAACCTTGTTGCCATACACATAGCACTTATCAAAATTGGTACAAACCTTTGTCCTGGGACCTACATGCAAGGAAAAGCCACATTTTCAAAATCAGCAATGCAAACAGCATAAGTAAAAGATGAAGTAAAGGAGCAATGCAAACAGCCCGATGAAGTAAAGGATTTTTACCTCGACGCATGACAATCTTGTTGGCAGCGGCTTGAAGTGGCTTCCCGCAGCTTTCTTAGCGCGCTGCTTAGCCTTAGCTTTCTTAGCAGCAGCTCTCTTAGCAGCAGCCTCCGCAGCAATGGCAGCTTCGTCATCCGAGGAAATCTCGATGGCCCCAGGATAGTCCATGGTCAACTACCAAGAAAATCATGACAGCAATATTAACATCTAATTAAAATCTACTTAAAATCATGACAGCAATGCTAACATCTACTTAAAATCATGACAGCAATGTTAACATCTACTTTAATTCAACCCTCCTACATAGATTAGTTTGACAAAGCATGAAATGCAGTACCAAGAGAGTTGAATCTATGCATAACATCATCACTAATTACTCACAGATTAGTTTGCTCTCTATAATCTAGTGCTGGACCAGCATCACAGATTATAAACTCTTCTGAAAGAGACAACCTCAAACAATTTGATGATTTCTATACAATGTAAGCTAGTACTAGCACAATTCAATCTATGCATAAATACTACCAAGAGTTATACAATAATAATTGTGTCTTCCAAGAAACACAAGAGGGATGCTTTCTTTAGTACTGCAGAACATCATACACACTGCACGCATTGGTTTGAGATTATTACATGGTAACACAACCAGAGAGGAATTGGAATAAGAAACTAACTTAGAATAATAAAACAACTAAATGTGCTACATACAAGAGAATATTTGGGAATGTGGGTTCATTGGAAACAACATTCTGTTTAAGCACATATGCACCAGCAGATCAAGGTATGAGCATCTCCACACAAAAAAATACTAAAGACCAGCAGATCAAGGTATGAACATTATTACATATGCAGCAACCTACTAGTGCTGGTACTGCATCTCCACACAAAAGACTAATATCTGGACACAAAAGAGTAATATCTGGACCAGCTCTCTATAATCTAGTGCTGGTACTGCATCACAGATTACTGCTCAAAACCGCCAAGCCGCATTTGCAAAATCCACCTAGGGTTCTTAGGCATAATCGACGCATTCAAATCGACGCATACACAATAGATGGAGGAAAAAGGAGAGGGGAAAAGGGATTCAGGCGAGGAGGAGCGGGCCAGGGGAAGAGGGCCATAGACGGGGCAGGAACGGGCGGGAAAGGGGCAGCCACTGGAGATCGGCGGAGCTCCAGGCGGGTCGGGGTCGGGGTCGCGGTCTTACCTGTGCGCCGCCGGGTCGGAGTCGGGGGCGGGGAAGGGGCAGCCACTGGAGATCAGAGGGAGGCAGATCGGCGGGTCAGGGTCTGGGTCGCCATCGGGTGCTCGAGGAGGGAGGCGTATGGCTCGAGGAGGGGGTTATGAGGAAGGCGAATGGAGTCGCTCGAGGAGGGGGTTATGAGCATCACCAGCAAGGAGTGGTAGGTAGCAGACTAAAAAACATATTCTAAAGAATAAAATAAAAATTTCATTTTCATTTATATATGTGTCATTTTGCAACATACTAGACCAAATTATTTGGACAGTGACCCAAATGGGCTATCTCGAACCTTTCCGTTTTTTGACCGGCATAAAATAAAAACGGTCTAATCACGACATAGTTTTGACTGGATGCG
Source organism: Avena longiglumis (assembly GCA_030063025.1). Taxonomy (NCBI): domain Eukaryota; kingdom Viridiplantae; phylum Streptophyta; class Magnoliopsida; order Poales; family Poaceae; genus Avena; species Avena longiglumis. The sequence goes on from CP125974.1 coordinate 108,184,496, forward strand.
GCACGGATGCGGCGACGGGAACGATCAGTACCAGAAGCTGGAGGGCGAACTTAGCAGGTCATCAACCCTCGAGCCCAAAGTTGTGTGCCAGTGTCCGCAGGAAGAAGTTTTTCTTTCTGTGAAGCAAAAAAGGGGCGTTTTGTGAAGCCCAAAGTTGTGTGTCTGTGTCCGTGTCCGTGTCCGAGTGCAAAAAGGGGGCGTTTTGTGAAGCAAACACCGAGTGACAGTTTTAGAATGGCGTCAACGCATTTCTAGGGGCTTAGCCTCGCTAAACTTGCGTTGGGACATTTGTCCATTTTTATGCCCGTTCAAACTATGGTCAAAACGGCGGTCATGAAGGTTATTATCTACGGGATGAGACTCACTAAACTTGCATTGGATCTCTGAAGAAATAGCATATTGTGAGTCTAAAAATGATTTTTTTTCAAAATATCATGGGCATCGGATCATGTATATGTAGTTCAAATCGGACCCACTTCCTACCGATTCGGCAGGAATTTGTCTTTTTCACCAGGGGTTGACGGAAAGGTTTGAGAGGCCCCGGTTGGGACATTTGTCCATTTAAGGTGGCCTATTATTTTTGAAAAATGGAATGGTAGCATTTTGAAACTTTTATTTGGTGGTTGCTTCACAAGACGGCCCATTTTTTTCGCTCGGAAAATGGAACATGGTTTTTCCGTGCGACAAAATGGAAAACTTCCTCCTGCAACATTGTTCGCCATCCCATGATGCACATGTGTGCACAATACGGGCGCATTATCACAAACTATGCACCGATTCTATCCATAACATTGGTCATTTGACCCGAAAGCCATGAAACCTCAAACATGATAGGTCATTTCGTGAAGGCTTTTTTGAGACATACTCAATTTACCAAGTTTGGTATTTTTCCTTGCAACTATGTCACATAATAAGACACCACGCGAAGGATTTGCGTTGATCGGACCGTTTTTGAATTTTTTATGCGCGTTTCAAACTATGGTCAAAACGGCGGTCATGAAGGTTCTTAGCTAGGGGATAATCCTCTCTAAACTTGCATTGGATCTCTGAAGAAATAGCATATTGTGAGTATAAAAATTATTTTTTCAAAAAATCATGGGTATCGGATCATGTATCTGTAGTTCAAATCGGACCCACTTCCTGCCGATTCGGCAGGAATTTGTCTTTTTCACCAGGGGTGGACGGAAAGGTTTGAGAGGCCCCAGTTGGGCCATTTGTCCATTTAAGGTGGCCTATTATTTTTTAAAAATGGGATGGTAGCATTTTGAAACTTTTATTTGGTGGTTGCTTCACAAAATGGCCCGTTTTTTGCGCTCAGAAAATGGAAAATGTTTTTTCCGTGTGACGAAATGGAAAACTTCCTCCTGCAACATTGTTCACCATCCCATTATGCACATGTGTGCATAATACGGGCGCATTATCACAAACTATGCACCGATTCTATCCATAACATTGGTCATTTGACCCGAAAGCCATGAAACCACGAACATGATAGGTCATTTCGTGAAGGATTTTTTGAGACATACTCAATTTACCAAGTTCGGTATTTTTCCTTGCAATTATGTCACATAATAAGACACCACGCGAAGTATTTGCGTTGATCGGACCGTTTTTGAATTTTTTATGCCCGTTTCAAACTATGGTCAAAACGGTGGTCATGAAGGTTCTTAGCTAGGGGATAAGCCTTGCTAAACTTGATTAGGATCTATGAAGAAATAGCATATTGTGAGTCTAAAAATGATTTTTTTCAAAAAATCATGGACATCGGATCATGTACCTGTAGTTCAAATCGGACCCACTTCCTGCCGATTCGGCAGGAATTTGTCTTTTTCACCAGGGGTGGAAGGAAAGGTTTGAGAGGCCCCGGGTGGGACATTTTTCCATTTAAGGTGGACAATTATTTTTTAAAAATGGGATGGTAGCATTTTGAAACTTTTATTTGGTGGTTGCTTCATAAAACGGCCCGTTTTCTGCGCTCGGAAAATGGTTTTTCCGTGCGACGAAATGGAAAACTTCCTCCTGCGACATTGTTCGCCATCCCATGATGCACATGTGTGTACAATACGGGCACATTATCACAAACTATGCACCGATTCTATCCATAACATTAGTCATTTGACCCGAAAGCCATGAAACCTCGAACATGATAGGTCATTTCGTGAAGGCTTTTTTGAGACATACTCAATTTACCAAGTTTGGTATTTTTTTCTTGCAACTATGTCACATAATAAGACACCACGCGAAGGATTTGCGTTGATCGGATCATTTTTGAATTTTTTATGCCCGTTTTAAACTATGGTCAAAACGGCGGTCATGAAGGTTCTTAGCTAGGGGATAAGCCTCGCTAAACTTGCGTTGGATCTCTGAAGAAATAGCATATTGTGAGTCTAAAAATGATTTTTTTCAAAAAATCATGGGCATCGGATCATGTACTCGTAGTTCAAATCGGACCCACTACCTACCGATTCGGCAGGAATTTGTATTTTTCACCAGGGGTGGACGGAAAGGTTTGAGAGGCCCCGGTTGGGACATTTGTCCATTTAAGGTGGCCTATTATTTTTGAAAAATGGGATGGTAGCATTTTGAAACTTTTATTTGGTGGTTGCTTCACAAAACAGCCCATTTTTTGCGCTCGGAAAATGGAAAATGGTTTTTCCGTGCGACGAAATGGAAAACTTCCTCCTGCAACATTGTTCGCCATCTCATGGTGCACATGTGTGCACAATACGGGCGCATTATCACAAAATATGCACCGATTCTATCCATGGAAACCTTCGCGTGACGTCATTTTATGTGCACGGTCCGAACAATGTACGTCATTATATGTGACACAGTGTAAAAAAAACCTTTGCGTTGCGTTATTTTATGTGACATAGTATCTAGTGCGTAGAAACTTTTTTCAGCAAAATTATGTGTAACAAGAAATGCCATAACCCTTTAACCCCATATATCCCAAGAACCATTAACCCTAAACCCAAAAAACTTTTTTCAGCAAAATTATGTGCAACAAGAAATGCCTCTCCGATTTTTTTCCTCTCCGCCCAAAACCCAATTTTTTTGCCTCTTCCGCCCAAGCCTCTCCCTCCCACGAATTTCGGCAATGAAACAGAGACAGGGGCAATTTGGACAAACCGACCCCAACCCACCCATCCATCCCCACCCGACCCCGGTCCTCCCTAGTCCCCACCCGACCCCGGTCCTCTCCCTAGTCCCCATCCATCCTCATCTCACACCTCCACTCCCCACGACGCGGCGACCGCGCCACGCTCGCTCTCCAGCGGCCCGCTTGCGCTCCCGATGGCCAGCGTGGCGCGCTCGCTCCCGGACGGCCTCGCGCGCTAGCTCCCACGACGGCAGGCTGGTAGGCTGCGACGCGGCAGCGCTAGCGGCAGCCACGAAGGAGCGATCTTCCTCTTAGTTCGACAGTCAGGCGAGTTCTCTGCTCCTTCTACTACTGGCCGATTAGGGTTAGGGTTTGCTTCTCATGGCGTGTCTAGGGTTAGGGTTTGGCTCTCATGGCGTGTCTAGGGTTAGGGTTTGGCTCTCCTGGCGTGTCTAGGATTCTCTGCTAGGGCTTGCGTTTAGCTCTTGTGATTCACAACCAATTTCGGCTATGGTATGTGCTTGCGTTTAGCCCACTATCTGTAGTTAGATGTAGAGCTTATTGCTACACACAATCAGTAGTTGCTACTCTCATCAAATCAATCTTGGCTGTGAATATAAATCTGAATGTGTAGACTCACATCATGTGCTTGCCTTTTAATCTTATGCTCTGATTTATGATGCCACTAAATATAAATATGAATGTGTAGACTCACACCATAGTAGTTATATTGCTGATTGAATATGTGCATGATATATGTATGCATTGCAGCTATATTGATGATTGAATATTGCTTGCTTCCGTAATGCCATTTATGATGCCATTTATCTAACCACTTGTTCCCTGCAGGAAAGTGGCAAGTGATTTCTCAAGGTAAACAGAGCTCGACATCACCAACCTAGCAGCTTCAATCCAGCCACTTAGAGATAAGCAATGGCAAGAAAGAAAGAGCCTGCTGGTAAGAAATGATCGGCTTGTTCTTATGCTGCTAGTTTTCTAATGACTGTTTGCACATATGCTAAGTATAGAAATTTGTCTAGCTTGTGCTTATAATCTGGTAATTGAAAATGTACTAAGAGCCTTCTGGTATGAAATGAGCTCCTTGTATGCTGCTAGTTTTCTAATGATTGTTTGCACGTATGCTAGGTATAGAATTTTTCTTAGCTTGTGATTATAATCTGGTAATTGAAAATATACTAAGAGCCTGCTGGTATGAAATGAGCTCCTTGTGCTTATGCTTCTAGTTTTCTAATTGGGTTAATCTACTAGTATTAAATGTAACTAAAACCTGATTGGATTATTTAGTTGTTTGAGTTATCTTGCTCTCCTATGCATTTCAACCATTCATCTAATGGCCATATTTTCTCTATTCATGTAAAGAAGCACCCTTCACTGAGTATGAGAAGGTTAGGGCTAAGCTTATGATGAGGAACAACCGTATTCTTCAGTCTCTTGGTATTCCCGCGGTAGTATCAATGATTAGAAGGTCACGTGCGGGCAAAGAAGGTAGTGCACTTACCACTGAGGAATCTGCCATAACAAACGGTGGAAGCTTAGATTATAATCCACAGGATGATGAAGTTATGGATGGAGAGGAAGTTGATGACATTGTAGTGCAAAAGAATGTGAAGGTGCAAATTCTTTATCTTGTTTGGAGGGGTGGGAGTACTTAAATGCTTTGTGCTTCCTTGTTTATCTTTCATTTCTTGTTACTTGCCATTTTATTTGTTTATATGAGGCCCAGAAGTCTAGGAGGAAGAAGGGTGCAGTCAAGAAAGTAAGCAAGAGCAAGAATAGTCCAGAAACATCAACAGCAATGGCTCCAGGAAGGGTTTTTGCGGTACCTCCTGGAGGAACGAAGAGAATGCTGGAAACAGAAGAAGAACCTTCTCCTAGAATGACTAGGCAGAAATCAAAGGAGAGCGCTGTACCTAACCGTGAAGAAAGCCCACTGTGCCAGGATGATGTGTTTGTGCCCATTGATGAAGGAATCTCTCTCCGTCTTGAACTCAGCCCTGTTTCACATACTGTGGACAGGAATCAGCCTCTAGACTATGCTGATTTTTTCGAAGACCGTGAGGAGGCAATGAATGATGAAGGCAAGTTCATCTTGTACTTCTCTTCTTTTACTTGTTCATTGTTTGGAATGTAAAGACTGCATATATGGGTGACTGTATCCAATAATGTTTTAATGTTTCCTTTTCAGGTATTCTTGCCGTGGTAAATAAAGCTGTTGTGGCCAAGAATTTTAGGAAGGGCTCGGGGTTAGAAAAGCTGACGAAGGGGCTGGGAGCAAAGGTGAGGATTGAAATAGCTAAACGGATGAAGCATTCGGAGAAGCCTGTGCAGGCTGCGAAGCTAGCATCAGAGGCAGGACTCATTGTGAGAACTCATATCCCAATTCTTCCTCACTTAAAGGAATTCAAAAAGGACACAAGCCTGGTGAAAGACTACATGGGAAAAGTTGCAGTAAGCTCTCTATGCTGATTCTATGTTGCTGACTGTTCTTTCTTCCCTGTTCGACATATCATATGGTTGCTAATCATGCCATTGCCCTCTTTGCTGCCTTGGTAGGGAAACTTTGATATGGACACCGGTTCAACTGACGTTCAGGCCGCGTGCAATGATATCCTAAAGAATGTGTCCAAGAACAGACGTCATTATGTCAAGAAGCAATATTTTGATAAAGTCGAAGCAAGCCAGGTCAGCATCAAATCGCCTGTTGCATACATAACGGATTCTGAATGGCAAAAGCTGGTTGATTTGTGGTCAAGTCCAAGACACAAGGTATGTTAGTACCTTGCTTTACCATGTGCATGCCACCTGTCTTATTTGCTGTGTTCTATGCAAAAGATGATGGGATGTACCAATCTGCAGGACACCTATAGGAAGAACAAGGATAATAGAAAAAAGTCAAGTTTGGGCAAAAAAATGGTTCGCGCTGCTATCTAGCTCATGTGCATGCAATTGTAAGATCCACATTGCTATTTTCCTCTGTTTTGCCCTTCACACATTAGTAACTTTCTCGCAAAAGCTTATTGTTTGATTCTTGCTGAAACATTTTTAGAAGGAGGAACGAAAGGTTGATAAGCTGTCTGCTGTTGAGATGTTCAAGGTAACCCATAACAGCACCAAGGATGGCTTTTCAGAGGAGGCTAAGATTGCCATAGTAAGTCACACTTTCAGTCTGTTTATGGTTTTGTTAATTACTGCATAGTAGATGGTAATCGTTCGATGAAAATGTTTTGTAAGATTTTGAATACATAGGAGGTGGTAAGAATCTATGTTGGTGTCTGTATATGTGTGCACCAAACGCTAGAAGTGTGGTTGCTGTAGTTATTACATAATTCTTGTGATTTGCTCCTAAAAACCTGTTGCCATATCTCAAATCTCTAATAAAACAGCCATTTATTCAGTTTTAGCTGTGTTTGCAAATTTAGTTGTATTCCAAGATGAAATCTGAACTCAATTCTTTGATGAAGTGTTGCCTTTATGTAATGTAATCTGGAGCATAGTTTTTATCCTTTATGTCAATGTATAGCTGCTATTCTTGTACTTGCTGATAAACTGTATGATATTGTGTCAGATTGAAATGGAAAAGAAGATGGATGCTCCTGTACCAGAAGGCGAATCACCAAAATCTGATGTAGAGGTTGTTGTCGAGGTTTTGACCAAGAAAATCACATTCCTGAAGAATGTCGGTCTGCAGTCAAGCTCTACTAACAAGACCAGCAAGTCGAATGTTGCTGTTACTGCTCATGTGCTTGATCTTGAAGAGAAGTTGCAGAGGTCGGAGCACCAAACCGAAGCCATGCGCAGAGATGGCTGTCATGAAGAAGAAGGCCGAAGAAGCTGAAGCTGCACAGGCCTTGCTTCTCAAAAGGGCCGAAGAGAATGATGCGAGGTATGCTCAGCTGTTGGCGCTACTTTCAAGTAAACCTACAGGGAACTAGTGTTGTCCAGTGACTTGGTGCTATTTTGGTAGTGAACTTGTTAGCAGATTGGTGCTATTTTGGCAGTGCACTTGGTGCTATGGCTGTGAACTTGGGTGTGAACTGTGGCTGTGAACTTGGATGTATATTTTGGTTGTGAACTTGGATGTATCTTTTGGCAGTGAACTTGGCTGTGAACTTGGGTTCGATAAGTTATGTAAACTTGGATGTGGAATTTATAATGTTGGCTGTGAATTCAACATTTTTCTGGTTATTCAAACTCATGTTATTATTATCTTGCAATTTGTTCAAGTTGACTGGTTACTCAAGAATTGTCCTGAAGTAAAGGCAACAAAATGGACTCTTATTCAGCCTAGATGACTGGAAAAACACCACATCCCATATGACTAAAAAAGGCCATGGCCTAGTCCAACAATTCTTGAATCCAATATACAAACTACAATTAAAAATAAAAAGTTGTAATTAAAATGGCCAAAAGGTGGATCAGGCCAAATATATATGGGCTACAAAAAGCCCATGGCCCATATTATATTGTCTTGAATTCTAAAATAGAAAAAAAAGAACCGAAATAGGCCCTTTGCCCAAAATAAATGTGGGCCGTAAAATGGCCGCGGCCCAAGAGCGTGAACGATATCAGCCCATATAAACAACAAAAATGGACTGGGCTGGTTTTGAATACGACGATCTAATATCGTCACAATTTTGCCACGTAGGCTCTGCCACGTAGGAACCGACATGGTGAGGCTCGACAGCCCGTGACGATACTGGATCGTCATAGAGTTTATGACGATGCATTATCGTCACAGACGGTTATGACGATCTGGTGCAAAACGTCATTGTGTGCAATTACTGACGCTCAGTTTTTGACTATATGTTTTTTGTCATAAGATCGTCATATATTGTACACAGTGACGATTCAGTGACGAAAATGGAGCGTCATGTATTAGCAGATTCCTTGTAGTGTTGTCACACAAATTCGAAATTATTTTAATTCGATTGCATGCTATATTTCCAACAGTACAGAAACTTCATTACTGTGCAATGGCTGGACCTAGCGATGTGATGAAACCTGAGAGGTTTGGGGGTGAGAACTTTAAGAGATGGCGGACCCGTATGAAGTTTTGGCTCATGAGCCAGAACTTGTGGTGGGTGATTTCCTCCACGGTTGAAAGGCCACTCACGCACGAACAGCAGCGTGACTAGGAGGTGTCTTCGGACACTACCATGGGCTGCTTGCTCTCCCTCATGACCGACTAGCTTTGTGACATTTACATGAACTATGCCAGTCCAGCCCTTGTGTGGGAAGATCTCGACAGAAAGTATGGAGAGTCGGATGCTGCGCGTGAGCTATATGTGAATGAGCTATGTCACGATTTTAAGATGACCAATAATAATTCGGTTGTGACGCAAGCTTATGAGATCCAGCTTCTGGTGGGGGAACTCGCCGGTTTTGGAGTCGTTCTGCCTGACAAGTTTGTGGTGGGGGCATTATTGCCAAGTTACCTCTGTCATAGAGGAGCTTTGCCACTACACTCAAACACATGAGGGAGGTGATGACTGTTGAAAGTCTCATCGCCACTCTTGATGTTGAGGAAAATTCCAGGGCGAAAGACGTCGAGAAAAACCCACCTCATCCGACACCCAATGCCAATGTCGTGCACAATGGGGCTGGCGGCTCTGGGGAAAGAAATTCAAGAACAAAGGAAAGGCAAAACAAACCACTGGTTTTAAGAAAAAGAAGAACAAGGAAAAGGGTGACTTCAACTGCTTTGTGTGTGGCGAACCTGGGCACATAGCCAGGAAGTGTCGCATGCGCAAAGGCAGGAAGGAAGGTGCTCAGCAATCTGCGAATGTCACCGTTAGCGAGGCAGGTGGAAGATCTGGGTACGTACCTAGTGTCCTTATTGCATGTCAATCCACTGATTGGTGGGTAGATACTGGAGCTAACGTACATCTTTGTGCTGACTACCACTTGTTTTCTTCATATCAGGCTTGCAGCAGTTCCACCGTCGTGATGGGAAACTGCACTCGGGCAGCTGTACGTGAGATCGGTAGAGTCGACCTAAGACTTTCTTCGGGGAAGACTCTATCGTTCAAAAATGTACAACATGTCCCAGGAATAAATAGGAACCTACTGTCTGGCTCGCTGATGTGTCTTGATGGCTACAAGCTGGTCTTCGAGTCGAATAAATTCATTATTTCGAAATTTGGTTTGTTTATTGGAAAAGGCTATAACAGCGGAGGCTTGTTCCGCCTTTCCACTCTAGATGATTGTAATATCGTAAACAATTTATCGTTTTCTTCGTACTCTGGAAATCATGTTGGAGATGCTGCCATTTGACACTCTCGTTTATGTCATATTAATTTTGATCGCATTGTTCGGTTGTGCAAGCTTAATTTAATTCCGAACTTTTCCATAGTCCGTGGATCTAAGTGTCAGTCTTGTGTGCAATCAAAGCAACCCCGAAAGCCTTTCAAGCCAATCGGGGAGAAAAGTCTGTCACCTCTAGATTTAATACATTCAGATTTGTGTGAAATGAATGGAGTATTGACTAAGACAGGGAAAAGGTATATGATGAATTTGATAGATGATGCGACTAAGTGGTGTTATATTTACCTAGTAAAATCGAAAGATGAGGCTCTGAGTTGCTTTAAGATTTATAAGGCCGACGAGGAGGAAAGAGAGCACTAGGCCGCCGAGATGGAGAATGCCCTGGCACCGGGCGGCGGAAGACCGCATGAAGGCGGGCGGCAAGACGGTGGCTCGTGGCCGAGTGCGCAACCGTCACCATGAACATCTCCAGCAGCAGGCCATCTGGGCGGCTAAGGCGGCAATCGACGGGGCCAGTGGCAGCGGCAACGGTGGCCACGACAACGGCGGCGAGTTGCCACAGGATCGACATCCTCTAGTAATAGTAGTCCCCTCAAATGTGCCCTTTTATAATTGGTAGGGCCTAATTTAATAAAAGTACTTGTTGGAATAAATAGGCCTTTACAAGAATTGGGCCCATATAAATTTCAGAAATTGGAGAGAAGTCAAGGGGGTGGAGGCTGTGGGAGTTTAGTCCCACATCGCCAAGGGAGCAAGATTTTGACCTGTTTATAAGGAAGCATCTCATGGTGAGACTAGTTGGAAAGACTAGAGAGAGCTATGCTAAGTGTACATCACACGCGCACACACGCGCGCGCACTCGCTCGCATTTCGCATTTATTCGTTTTTAATTACGCGTGACTTGTGACTTTGGATCTTTGGGCTTTGGGGAGGCGAGGGCGACCGTGGCCTGTTAAATTGCATCTCTTTTTAATCTTTTTGCCGAGCAGTTTACTTATCTTATCCACCCGCGTCTGTCTCACGCACGACTCGAAGATATGCTTCCCGTTGAGGGAAGTTAGGAGATCGCTCGTGATGGAGATATACCAGGGGGAGGATCCTGGAATATAGGCAGAACGTGCTGCGTGGGGGTTATCCTTTCGAGTCTATAAGAGGAAGACGTCCCTCTCGACAGAAGACACCAGATACAAAGAAACCCTACTCTGTTCTCTTCGCAGCCGCCACCGATCTTCGCCGATCCTTTCCCTGTCGTGCCGCAGGGGAAGGAAAGCAGTAGTCTCCGGACTTTCCCCGGCGTTTGGCGTCCCGCACGAGTGAGCCGGGTGATAAAGTTTCTGGGCAGTGCTTGGCATGGCTGCTTCTTCTTCATCAACTGCATCTACCGTCTGCTTCATCTTCCTCAACAATTCTTCATCAACGTTCGTCTGCATCACTGTAAGAAATCAATCTCGTGATCCTCTCTTTCATGTTCTAGATTTGAGATCCATGTCGATCTGCTGTGCCATGTTAGATTTCATGTTCATAATCACATGTGTAAATCTATTAGATCTATCTTTGTTGTCACACAAATTCAGAATTATTTTAATTCAATTGCATGCTATATTTCCAATAGTCCAGAAACATTATTACTGTGCAATGGCTGGACCTAGCGATGTGATGAAACCTGAGAGGTTTGGGGGTCAGAACTTTAAGAGATGGCAGACCCATATGAAGTTTTGGCTCATGAGCCAGAACTTGTGGTGGGTGATTTCCTCCACGGTTGAAAGGCCACTCACGCAGGAACAGCATCATGACTGGGAGGTGTCTTTGGACACTACCATGGGCTGCCTGCTCTCCCTCATGACCGACTTGCTTTGTGACATTTACATGAACTATGCCAGTCCTGCCCTTGTGTGGCAAGCTCTCGACAGAAAGTATGGAGAGTCGGATGCTAGGCGTGAGCTGTATGTGAATGAGCTGTATCACGATTTTAAGATGGCCGATAATAATTCGGTTGTGACGCAAGCTCATGAGATCCAGCTTCTGGTGGGGGAACTCGCCAGTTTTGGAGTCGTTCTGCCTGACAAGTTTGTGGTGGGGGGCATTACTGCCAAGTTACCTCCGTCATGGAGGAGCTTTGCCACTACACTCAAACACATGAGGGAGGTGATGACTCTTGAAAGTCTCATCGCCACTCTTGATGTTGAGGAAAAGGCCAGGGCGAAAGACGTCGAGAAAAAACCCACCTCATCCGACACCCAATGCCAATGTCGTGCACAATGGGGCTGGCGGCTCTGGGGGAAAGAACTTCAAGAACAAAGTAAAGGCAAAAGAAACCATTGGCTTTAAGAAAAAGAAGAACAAGGAAAAGGGTGACTTCAACTGCTTTGTGTGTGGCGAACCTAGGCACATAGCCAGGAAGTGTCGCATGCGCAAAGGTAGGAAGGAAGGTGCTCAGCAATCTGCGAATGTCACCGTTAGCGAGTCAGGTGGAGGATCTGGGTACGTACCTAGTGTCCATATTGCATGTCAATCCACTGATTGGTGGGTAGATACTGGAGCTAATGTACATGTTTGTGCTGACTACAACTTGTTTTTTTCTTATCAGGCTTGCAGCAGTTCCACCGTCGTGATGGGAAACGACACTCGGGCAGCTGTACGTGGGATCGGTAGAGTCGACCTAAGACTTTCTTCGGGGAAGACTCTATCGTTGAAGAACGTACAACATGTCCCAGGAATAAATAGGAACCTGCTGTCTGGCTCGCTGATGTGTCGTGATGGCTACAAGCTGGTCTTCGAGTCGAATAAATTTACTATTTCGAAATTTGGTTTGTTTATTGGAAAAGGCTATAACAGCGGAGGCTTGTTCCGCCTTTCCACTCTAGATGATTGTAATATCGTAATCAATTTATCGTGTTCTTCGTACTCTGGAAATCATGTTGGAGATGCTGCCATTTGGCACTCTCGTTTATGTCATATTAATTTTGATCGCATTATTCGGTTGTGCAAGCTTAATTTTATTCCGAACTTTTCCATAGTCCGTGGATCTAAGTGTCAGTCTTGTGTGCAATCAAAGTAACCCCGAAAGCCTTTCAAGCCAATCGGGGAGAAAAGTCTGTCACCTCTAGATTTAATAAATTCAGATTTGTGTGAAATGAATGGAGTATTGACTAAGGCAGGGAAAAGGTATATGATGACTTTGATAGATGATGCGACTAAGTGGTGTTATATTTACCTAGTAAAATCGAAAGATGAGGCTCTGAGTTGCTTTAAGATTTATAAGGCCGACGAGGAGGCAAGGGGCCACTAGGCCGCCGAGATGGAGAATGCCCTGGCACCGGGCGGCGGAAGACCGCATGAAGGCGGGCGGCAAGACGGTGGCTCGTGGCCGAGTGCGCAACCGTCACCATGAACGTCTCCAGCAGCAGGCTATCTGGGCGGCTAAGGCGGCAATCGACGGGGCAAGTGGCAGCGGCAATGGTGGCCACGGCAACGGCGACGAGTAGCCACAGGAACGACATCCTCGAGTAATAGTAGTCCCCTCAAATGTGCCCTTTTATAATTGGTACGGCCTAATTTAATAAAAGTACTTGTTGGAATAAATGGGCCTTTACAAGAATTGGGCCCATATAAATTTCAGAAATTGGAGAGAAGTCAAGGGGGTGGAGGTTGTGGGAGTTTAGTCCCGCATTGCCAAGGGAGCAAGATTATGACCTGCTTATAAGGGAGCATCTCACGGTGAGACTAGTTGGAAAGACTAGAGAGATGTAACACCCTCAGAATCGACCCTATGCAAGTTTTAGCGCTTCCCGCCAAACCCGCATAGAAACGATTCAAAGGTGCCCACCAGGCACTTGCGTGCGGGTGGAAAACGAAGTAATATCATTACACAATAGTCCACGATGGAACCCACATAACATATATATACAACAACGACTCAAAGAGTCAAGAATGCAGATATACAGTACAAAGATCTAAATCACCCTGAAAAAGATACAGCGTCCGACTACGGACAAGGTGCAAATGGGGCTAAGAGCCCTGAAGAATAACCAATGGCGTCCATAGCCCTGCCCAGGCCAAGCCGGAAGGGTAACCCTGCTAATGACGTCGATCTCAAAACCTGCTTAAACAAAAGGGGTGCCGACAAAGGGCAAAGGAAAAGAGAGCCAAGATTAAGGCCAAGACAGCGAGACTAGAATTCGGTCCTCGCCTACATAGGTATGGTGGATCAAGCGGCATGCACTAAACAACCTATAGGGACTCAATACAACCAATGCTATCGATAGGGATAAGAAAGACCTACTCGGATCCAACCTGATTCTAACACCAAACATACCCATCCTGGTATTCCCCCTCGATACCAACCGAGGAAGTCAACCGAGGAACTCACACAGTTGGCAGTTTTATTCATTTCGTTATAGTTGCGGCAATTACTAGTCAGATATAGATAGCATGAGTCCTCCTGATATAATAAGCAGTGGACAGTTTTAATTAACCATTCCGTTGTAGTTGTAGTACTTACTAGTCAGATACATATAGCATGAGGCATCCCAAAACCCAGTAGTTGTTGGCACTTTTATTTAGCCATTCCGTTGTAGTTGCAATACTTACTAGTCAGATACAATGGTAACAGGTGTCAACCCAAACAAGCAATTGTTGGCACTTTTATTTAGCATTCCATTATAGTGAAGCTAATTACTAGTCATTATAAAGTCAAATTTATAGCACTACTTTAGTTATAGTTTTCTATGATCGAGATACTGTGCTCCAAGTCGTCCATAATCGCGGACACGGCTTTCAGAAAGTTTTACCCTGCAGGGGGCACAAATAGCAACACACGCACGATCAACCTCGAGAAAAACCAATAAAAACCCAACGAGGCATCACGACAGAGCAATTGCAAGTTTCATATAAATTTCAGGGGGCCACCCCACTAAGCTACCCGCGACGAAGTTGGCCGGCTCCAAGATGGACCCCGAGGTTTGCGAGAACGGCTGTAAACGACTGGGAACCCAAAAGTGTGACTAGGCTTGTCGATACCGCGTAATCGTGCCGCGATCCAAAACAGTACAGGCGCTCCACGCGCAATCGTAAATAAAGCAGTAAAGCATGGCATAAGTACATGATAGTAATAAAGCCCCAAACTACTTTGTGGCCCCAAGAAATAAATATGACTCAAGCTCTGGCTAGGGGGATTCATGGTCCCACATGCGGATAGTGCGAATATTCAAAGAACAGGTATCAAGTACTCGGGGTCCTACGGGACACAAGTAGACGGTTAAAAACCAAATAACATCTATTGCCCACATGTGCCTCTGCATTATTTATCTACTTCAATTTTAGTTATTAAACGATAATTAAATCCATGATCATCTCCAACATAAAAGCATAAGGCATTTCTCCAACAAATGTGGTACTTGACAACATGGAACAACACTTGAGCAAGCGACTGCGACACGCAAGTCCAACTATCTACCAAACAACGGATAATAGGATGTGTCCAAGGCAATATAAAGCTGCGAGGGATATCACGGGTACGAAAACTAGAGCATCGCAACACAGATAGCAATAGATCAACAGGAGGAAATAAAGACTATAAAAGTAAGATAGGTAGAAAGGGGGAGAATGCTCGCGTGAGAAACTGTCGAAGATTCATATCTGAAAAACTTGTCGAAGCTCACAACATCTCATCGTCCTATCCGGAAAGAAGCAAAACACTAAAAGAAACAAACGATACAACGATTACAACTAATGCGAAAGAATCGGCATGTTCATGATATGATGCATGACATGACAAGGATGCAATGCAACTAGGCAATATTACGCGGAATCAAAATCCCGACAATTAATTAGATGGCTCAAGTTATTTATCCACCCACAAATAAAATGTCATTTACCATGATATACAGTGATCTACACAAAATTAAATGGAACAAAGACATATATAAGTTAATCCCTTACATTTTCCATATGACATTTATTACATGAATAAGCAAACGATTCCTAACCCTCAGATACATGATGCAAACGGATATGAGGATGTCGTATTATTGTTCTATGCATTTTTATGATCGACTTTAATATTTAGCACTCTCTATTTAGGCTTGTAGAAATAAAATTACAAGATTTACAAATAAAAACAAAAGGGAAAAAAATGAAGACAGGGAAGGGGAGGGGGTCTGGACTGTATCTACGGTTTTGGGCCAGTGGTAGCAAATAAAAATTGGTGATCCCAGGGATCAAACGCGGGGCACTTGGTTTGTTTGGGAAGAGTATAAGCACTGTGATGTCTATAGATTGATGTGTATCATAGGATCCAATTTGTTTCAAAAGAGCCAACCGAGCTAGCAAATAGTGAAGCAGCTGAATCAGAATGATTTGTGCAAGACGAGCTAGCTGAAATCCAACTTGTACATGGAGGGTTCACTGCAGAAGAGACGTGCGTGCGTGTGCGACAAGGAGCGAATAGAAAGGGTCCATGACGGGCACGCTCGGAAGGTACTGGAGACTGGCGTCCTAACACAGAATAAGACGGTGAAGGGCAGAGAAACAGACATTCTCACTGAGAGGTATATGGCGGCCGGAAGAAGCCGGAGTGGATGAACACGGTGCGCTCTTGCCGAAACTGAACCTTCCTCCGGTTTGACAGCGAGGAAAAATGGCCGGAGCGGATCAACGATGGCGAGAGATTTAGAAATCCTTTTGAAACACCGGTGGAGGGGAAACGAAGAGGGTACACAGGGCTTCGAGGAAGCACTGATGGGGTTGACTAATTTTTCGGGAAGTGCTCGGAAACGAGGGTGGAATTTGGGGTTTTCTACTGATATTGCCTGACGAGAACAGGCACTGTCGACAGGGACAAAAATTCAGAGAACACACGCATGCATCCGCGTGGACAGGAAAATTGGCTGATTTTCGATTGATGATTCCCACTGCTTTAGGACACCGTTTTGAGCAAGGTTGGCGGCGATGGAAAGAGGGAGATGCCAGGAGTGCAGGCGCATGGAAAACGGCGTCATAAAACATCGGAGAAGGTCGGAGAACATCTGGGAACAGAGGGTGTAGCTGCAACTGTTGCGCGTGGCAAGGCTGCTGCGGCAGAGCAGCGACAGATCGAGACAGGGCAGGGAGAAGGTGCAGGTGTAAGGGGACTCGCTCACCTTGCGACTTGGCCACAGCCCAGCTGGGTGAAGTCGAACATGGAGGCAAGGCGAAGGTGGATGGCGTCAGACGCCTTCGGGTGCTCGGCGCAGCGTCAACGATGGCAAGGTCCTGGCATCATCCTTCATGTCCTGTATCTCCAGCAACATTAGGGTATGGTGTAGAGGCTAGACGGCAGTAGTCCACCGGGGCAGGAGGGTACAAACGGTGGTGGCATGGTTGTGATGGCGAGGTGGTTTTGGCGTGGGCAGGAAGAAGAACCACGGGATCTCGATTTGGCTGTCTTCAAGGGAGGAGAGGGAGGCCAACTAGAGAGAGAAGGGGAAAGGTAGAGAGGGGGAGAGGGTGTGGTTGGGATGTTGGGGTTATCCTTCCCTTCTTTGATTATATCCAACGTGAGAGAGAGAGGAGGAAGGGGACCATGGAGAGGTTGGCTGGGTGTTTGTGTTTGTTGCCAAGAAAAGAATCTAGAGGGAAGAGTAATAGATGCATGCACATGGCACGAGCCCACACATGCACACGCACATGCATTTGTGAGAGATAGAGAGGATCATGTCTATTTTGGAGAATTCATAGAATGAGAAGAATGGCAAGGTTTGAATAGAATCCACAAGTAACTCAAATGGGTATGATTCAAATACCACATAGCAAAAATAAAAGAACCCATATGTCACATGTGGTAGAATCGCAAGAGGACTATGTGTCCAACATTATGAACAATAAGATAGGATGGAAAGAAATAAAAGATAATGCCCCCAACTCAATTTGGGAATTTCAGAAAAGAAATGGAAAGACTCAAAAAATTCAGATAGACATTATGGTTCCATATCAAATGGCACGAACATAGAATAGAGAGGTAAAATATAGAGTGAGGCAAATGGAAAATTCCAAATACAAATATCAAAAACCAAATACAAATGCAATAATTAATGTAACAATTTAATTTTATAAACCATGCAATGTGACAGGATGCATGATGATGTCATGAAGATGCATGAAAATAAAATAACAAACAATTTTCTAGTAGTGGTTTTACCCGGGGTGCTACAAGAGAGCTATGCTAAGTGTACACCACACGCGCACACGCGCGCGCGCTCGCTCGCATTTCATATTTATTCGTGTTTAAGTACGCGTGACTTGTTACTTTGGATCTTTGGGCTTTGGCGAGGCGAGCGCGACCGTGGCCTGTTAAATTGCATCTCTTTTTAATCTTTTTGCCGAGCAGTTTACTTATCTTATCCACCCGCGTCTGTCTCACGCACGACTCGAAGATAGGCTTCCCGTTGAGGGAAGTTAGGAGATCGCTCGTGATGGAGATATACCAGGGGGCGGATCCTGGAATATAAGCAGAACGTGCTGCGTGGGGGTTATCCTTTCGAGTCTATAAGAGGAAGACGTCCCTCTCGACAGAAGACACCAGATACACAGAAACCCTACTTCGTTCTCTTCTGCAGCCGCCACCGATCTTCGCCGATCCTTTCCCGCCGTGCTGGGGAAAGCGAGTGTCCGGACTTTCCCGGCTTACGCCCCGCATGAGGGAGCCGGGCGATAAAGTTTCACAGGCCGTGACGGCTGCTTCTTCTTCATCGACTGCATCGACCGTCTGCTTCATCTTCCTCAACTATTTTTCATCAACGTTCGTCTGCATCACTGTAAGAAATCAATCTCGTGATCCTCTCTTTCATGTTCTAGAAGGGGTTTGAGATCCATGTCGATCTGTTGTGCCATGTTAGATTTTATGTTTATAATCACATGTGTAAATCTGTTAGATCTATCTTTGTTGTCACACAAATTCGGAATTATTTTAATTCGATTGCGTGCTATATTTTTAACAGTCCAGAAACTTTATTACTGTGCAATGGCTGGACCTAGCGATGTGATGAAACCTGAGAGGTTTGGGGGTCAGAACTTTAAGAGATGGCAGACCCGTATGAAGTTTTGGCTCATGAGCCAGAACTTGTGGTGGGTGACTTCCTCCACGGTTGAAAGGCCACTCACGCAGGAACAACAGCGTGATTGGGAGGTGTCTTCGGACACTACCATGGGCTGCCTGCTCTCCCTCATGACCGACCAGCTTTGTGACATTTACATGAACTATGCCAGTCCTGCCCTTGTGTGGGAAGCTCTTGACAGAAAGTATGGGGAGTCGGATGCTGGGCGTGAGCTGTATGTGAATGAGCTGTATCACGATTTTAAGATGACCGATAATAATTCGGTTGTGACGCAAGCTCATGAGATCCAGCTTCTGGTGGGGGAAGTCGCCGGTTTTGGTCGTTCTGCCTAACAACTTTGTGGTGGGGCGCATTATTGCCAAGTTACCTCCATCATGGAGGAGCTTTGCCACTACACTCAAACACAGGAGGGAGGTGATGACTGTTGAAAGTCTCATCGCCACTCTTGATGTTGAGGAAAAGGCCAGGGCGAAAGACGTCAAGAAAAACCCACCTCATGCGACACCCAATGCCAATGTCGTGCACAATGGGGTTGGTGGCTCTGGGGGGAAGAACTTCAAGAACAAAGGAAAGGCAAAACAAACCACTGGCTTTAAGAAAAAGAAGAACAAGGAAAAGGGTGACTTCAACTGCTTTGTGTGTGGCGAACCTGGGCACATAGCCAGGAAGTGTCGCATGCGCAAAGGCAGGAAGGAAGGTGCTCAGCAATCTGCGAATGTCACCGTTAGCGAGGCAGGTGGAGGATGTGGGTACGTACCTAGTGTCCTTATTGCATGTCAATCCACTGACTGGTGGGTACATACTGGAGCTAATGTATATGTTTGTGCTGACTACAACTTGTTTTCTTCTTATCAGGCTTGCAGCAGTTCCACCGTCGTGATGGGAAACGGCACTCGGGCAGCTGTACGTGGGATCGGTAGAGTCGACCTAAGACTTTCTTCGGGGAAGACTCTATCGTTGAAGAACGTACAACATGTCCCAGGAATAAATAGGAACCTGCTGTCTCGCTCGCTGATGTGTCGTGATGGCCACAAGCTGGTATTCGAGTCGAATAAATTTATTTTTTCGAAATTTGGTTTGTTTATTGGAAAAGGCTATAACAGCGGAGGCTTGTTCCGCATTTCCACTCTAGATGATTGTAATATCGTAAACAATTTATCGTGTTCTTCGTACTCTAGAAATCATGTTGGAGATGCTGCCATTTGGCACTCTCGTTTATGTCATATTAATTTTGATCGCATTGTTCGGTTGTGCAAGCTTAATATAATTCCGAACTTTTCCATAGTCCGTGGATCTAAGTGTCAGTCTTGTGTGCAATCAAAGCAACCCCGAAAGCCTTTCAAGCCAATCGGGGAGAAAAGTCTATCACCTCTAGATTTAATACATTCAGATTTGTGTGAAATAAATGGAGTATTGACTAAGGCAGGGAAAAGGTATATGATGACTTTGATAGATGATGCGACTAAGTGGTGTTATATTTACCTAGTAAAATCGAAAGATGAGGCTCTGAGTTGCTTTAAGATTTATAAGGCTGACGAGGAGGCAAGGGGCCACTAGGCCGCCGAGATGGAGAATGCCCTGGCACCGGGCGCCGGAAGACCGCATGAAGGCGGGCGGCAAGACGGTGTCTCGTGGTCAAGTGCGCAACCGTCACCATGAACGTCTCCAACAACAGGCCATCTGGGCGGCTAAGGCGGCAATCGACGGGCAGCAGCGTAACGGTGCTACGGCAACGGGCGAGTAGCCACAGGAACGACATCCTCCAGTAATAGTAGTCCCCTCAAATGTGCCCTTTTATAATTGGTAGGGCCTAATTTTATAGGTCCTGGTTGTTCTTTCTAATTCTGTTGGGGACCTTTATGTAATTGTACACCCACCGCCGATGAAATGAAGCTTCTGGTCCTTTGGACCTTTTCTGTTCAAAAAAAAAATTTAATAAAAGTACTTGTTGGAATAAATGGGCCTTTACAAGAATTGGGCCCATATAAATTTCAGAAATTGGAGAGAAGTCAAGGGGTGGAGGCCGTGGGAGTTTAGTCCCACATTGCCAAGGAAGCAATATTTTGACCTGCTTATAAGGGAGCATCTCATGGTGAGACTAGTAGGAAAGACTAGAGAGAGCTATGCTAAGTGTACACCACAAGCACACACGCGCGCGCTCGCTCGCATTTCACATTTATTCGTGTTTAAGTACGCGTGACTTGTGACTTTGGATCTTTGGGCTTTGGCGAGGCGAGCGCGACCGTCGCCTGTTAAATTGCATCTCTTTTTAATATTTTTGCCGAGCAGTTTACTTATCTTATCCTCCCGCGTCTGTCTCACGCATGACTCAAAGATAGACTTCCCTTTGAGGGAAGTTAGGAGATCGCTCGTGTTGGAGATATACCAGGGGGCGGATCCTGGAATATAAGCAGAACGTGCTACGTGGGGGTTATCCTTTCGAGTCTATAAGAGGAAGATGTCCCTCTCGACAGAAGACACCAGATACACAGAAACCCTACTCCGTTCTCTTCTGCAGCCGCCACCGATCTTCGCCGATCCTTTCCCTGACGTGCCACGGAGGAAGGAAAGCAGTAGTCTCCGGACTTTCCCCGGCGTTTGGCGTCCCGCACGAGGGAGCCGGGCGATAAAGTTTTTGGACAGTGCTTCGCACGACTGCTTCTTCTTCATCGACTGCATCGACCGTCTGCTTCATCTTCCTCAACTATTCTTCATCAACGTTCGTCTGCATCACGGTAAGAAATCAATCTCGTGATCCTCTCTTTCATGTTCTAGAAGGGGTTTGAGATCCATGTCGATCTGTTGTGCCATGTTAGATTTTATGTTCATAATCACATGTGTAAATCTGTTAGATCTATCTTTGTTGTCACACAAATTCAGAATTATTTTAATTCGATTGCGTGCTATATTTTTAACAGACCAGAAACTTTATTACTGTGCAATGGCTAGACCTAGCGATGTGATGAAACCTGAGAGGTTTGGGGGTGAGAACTTTAAGAGATGGCAGACCCGTATGAAGTTTTGGCTCATGAGCCAGAACTTGTGGTGGGTGATTTCCTCCACGGTTGAAAGGCCACTCACGCAGGAACAGCAGCGTGACTGGGAGGTGTCTTCGGACACTACCATGGGCTGCCTGCTCTCCCTCATGACCGACCAGCTTTGTGACATTTACATGAACTATGCCAGTCCTGCCCTTGTGTGGGAAGCTCTCGACAGAAAGTATGGAGAGTCGGATGCTGGGCGTGAGCTGTATGTGAATGAGCTGTATCACGATTTTAAGATGACCGATAATAATTCGGTTGTGACGCAAGCTCATGAGATCCAGCTTCTGGTGGGGGAACTCGCCGGTTTTGGAGTCGTTCTGCCTGACAAGTTTGTGGTGGGGGGCATTATTGCCAAGTTACCTCCGTCATGGAGGAACTTTGCCACTACACTTAAACATAGAAGGGAGGTGATGACTGTTGAAAGTCTCATCGCCACTCTTGATGTTGAGGAAATTATGGATTCACATGGAGAAAGGTCCCCAGTCGTGGTGATGACTGTTGAAAGTCATGGCGATCCTACAATCTTGTTTTCGTCTGTTCCAAGAGCGATGAAAATAATTCAGTCGTACTTCAGCCGTTCAGCGTCAAGTGACGGTAGAAAAATAATCCACACCGACAAGTGACTCATGCATGGGGGTTCCAGCCTTCCACCATTGTCTACTCCATGTGTTGCACAAATAACCACCATACTTCGATGATTATTTTGGACTTTTCACTAGGTGGTGGTATAATCTATTGCAGTTTTCACCTGCTAGCCATTTCATCAACTATATAGCATCGTTGAATGCAAACCTTACTGTTGGGTCCTGCATGTTAAAAACTAGGTAACTCAGACTCTAAGTATATATATATAATCATAACTTTTAGTACATATAATTATTTTCCTATGATTTGTTTAGTGTGCTAGAAATATTTATTTTCAAATATAAGCAGAAAAAGTTTTAAGGTAGAAATTGTGCTACATATAGAATGGAGTATTAGATTCTAGAGTGCATACAAAACATATTTTTATCATGAATAGTTCTTTTTTTAGAAAAAGCCGTTGGATCGTTTTTTTTTTCAAATGGTGATTCGTGCGACACATGGAGTAGAACGTGGGGAAGCTGCAATTTCCTATAGCGAGACAGGTATACAATTCGCTAGCTAAGTACCAATTCCTCGTGTACCGTAGTGTTTGACATCACTTGTAATGCATCTTGCTTTTAGTGATGATCTATAAATTAATCCTCAGTCTACACACACTAAGTGGTTCGGTTTGATCACTTTAACCTCAGTTAAATGTTTGATTATCTATAGCCACCTGGTGTCGTCTCCGGCTCCTCCTCTTTCTCTCTCTAGCCCAAAAGTAGAGCGGCTAAACCTAAGACTCTTGTCCTAATGAAAGTATTATAGCTAGTATTATGCATACCATGTTGGCAAAAATCTGATGTGGCACAACAATTAATGAAGAAAGAGATGGTTAGAGTATAATAGGTAGATACCGTATTATAGCACGTAAAACTAGATAATCCTCATACAATCAAATCTTGTACATAATTTTGTATGGAAATTCTATAAATCATTAAATATATTACTAGAATGATACTGCCATATGATACCATGCAATATGTAGATAGTGTATCATACTACTAGTATCATATGCTACCACTATGACCAGCCTAAAAAGCAAAAGGTTGCTAATTCTCGGTCAACCAAGATTAGTTAGCCTATATTAAAGCAGCACACGTTTTTTTGGACAATAATGCAGTACAGGTTGTGTGCAGTTTTAGATTACAGGCGCTCATTTCTATACCTAAAAACCATGGCTAAATTATAAGGTTAAAATATCAAGTTGCCGAGGATCATCTAGAGCCTAACACTTCCAACATTGCCTCCAAGAAGATTAGTCCCCTTTCGATCAATTGGTCACATAAATAATTATAAAGAAACCTTAAAGGGCACCACCATCAATTCATTATTGCCAAATACAACCAACTAAATGAGAGAGACAGGAAAGCTCGCCGGAAGAGAAGTTCGTATTACTAGTGGAAAACGGCCAATCAGTCCCGGTTCGGAAGGCCTTTAGTCACGGTATTTGAACTGGGTCTACGGTTTCGAGACGAAAGGTCTCCCTCTAGTTTCGGTCCAGCCACGAACCGGGACAAAAGACGCTCCACGTGGCTGGGGTGTAGAGCGGGGGTGGAGGACAATTAGTCACTTTTAGTCCCGGTTTCTGCCCGAACCGAGACTAAAGGACCCGTATGAACCGGGGCAGATCGTGGTCCTGCCCCGTGCGTCGTACTAGTCTTACGAACCGGGACTAATGTGAGTCCTAGTCCCGGTTCGTGAAGGAACCTGAACTGATCGCTCGGGGTGGCTTCGCGCCGAAGCCTATTTTCTACTAGTGTATAGCTCTGCCGTAATTTTTTTTTAAATCTTATAGGTAGTTAGAGCTAATACTGAATCTTTCTAGCATATTGGGGGCAGAAACTAACTTCTGTACTATGATGCACATACACTGCACATTGCACATGTACTTAACACTGTTCACTCACAGTACTTCCTGTAGTCATGTCCTGGTTATGTGCCACACCTACATACTATGACTTCAGTGCCAACGGTTTATGTTTACATAACCACCCTGCTTATCTAGAATATTGATATCCTAGACTCTATGAAGAAAATATCCTTTTCGTATGTTGCTAGCCTAATCTGACCAGGAATCAATCAACTCACAAAATATTTAAGAAGAGAAAAATCGAAATCATCTCTCTAGAATTCCGTTGCACTGTTGTATATATATATATATATATATATATGTGTGTGTGTGTGTGTGTGTGTGTGTGTGTGTGTGTGTGTGTGTGGTCCACGCATTGCACTGCTGTTTCTAGAATTTAAACCAAGGAAAATCGTGGAATGGAACCTTTCTTTCAATCTTCTCAAAACCAGTTTTTAGTAATTATAACTTTAAGAAAAAATAAAAAAAATCGAACAAACTATGGATGAATGGAGCTCTAGGCAGCTTACCCCTCGGCGTGGATGGAGGGCGGCGTTGGCGTCGCTGCAGAGCCACTGGTGGAAACCCTCGACGGTCAGCCCGCCGCCGCCCTTCTTGAGCAGCTTCTGCTCCGCCGCGAACGCCATGATTTTCCTCGCCGCCTCCTCGAGGTCGCCGTCGCTGGCCTCCCCCTGCACCTCCCGGAGGAACCTCCTGAGCGCCTCCTCCCCAAGCGTTCCGTCACCGCCGGCGTACGCCTGGAACACGTCGCCGATCGCCTCGGACGGCTCGTTCGACGCCGGCCGGAATCGCCGGCGGAAGCAACATACCATGTACGTCGTCATCTCCGTCTTGTACACGTAGAGCGAACGAGTAGTAAATAAGTTTGGTGCGACTGTGAGCGCTAGCTGCTGCATAACTCTCTTTGTATGCGATGCGACAAAGGCAGCTCATCACCAAGGCACATGTGAATGGCGATGAAAATTGTTGATCCAACACGTCGCTAACACGTGGATTTAGGCCAACATGCCTTTTCTTATGAACAGGGAACGGTTTCGAAGGACACAGAAAATCTGCATTGATTCCAGGTGGTAGTACAATTACATCAAAGACCATAGCAAATTGTAAAATTATAAGTTGGTCCTCAAAACATAGAGAGGACCTCAGACTTTTTTGAAACGCAAGCAAGTCCTTTCGTCGCACCGCCGAAGACTGGAGATGGAGTCCACCGATGGCCACCAAGTTCATCACTGGGGATGATAGCACTTAGGAAGAAGATGGTGGCATGTGTCATCGCCACACCATCAATGAAGGGCCTCCACTGTTTGAGGTTGAGCAGATACTCGTCTATGGTGTTCCAATGTGTCTTCCTGGTATCAAAGATCAGTGGCTTGCAGAGGACAACCGCATAAATGCTTGACATCGCAACAGAACTTCCTTGCCTCCAGTAAGCTTGCACATCAACAAATCATGTACTACTTCTTCTCCCCTCACGTCAATGGCCGGCCAGAGAGGAAAGCAGCACGAGCTCCCGGATACGAAGCTTACCAAGGACACATACCTCATGTATGGAGCTGCAAATGGAGGTGATAGTCGCCGCATCTCGCTTCGCCCATAGCAGCACCACGACGAACAACATCCCCACCAACAAAGCATTGTATCTCGCCAGAGAGATCCAGCGTGAAACTCCGTCCGTTACGACATACTACAACATGTACCCAAAACCTAGCAGTATTGTTACCACTACTGACTCTATTCTCTTTCATTTGGCACCTCCGGACGGCTATTCCATAAGCGAGGGCCATCACTTTTATAGGCCTTAGGTGCTGGATGGAAAATTTCCAATTGCATGACAGTCCGTATTCTTCTTCTATTAATAACTGATGACAAGAAGCTTGGTTTTATGATTCTAGGAAGGATAGTGTAAGGCAAGACGAGTTAGCCCCTCTCCTCTGCTCCCCCACCTCTTCCCCTTGAGAGTCGTCTCAGCGCGCCCGCGCCGATCCCGAGCTGTCACCATCGGCGTTGCCGGCCGGAGACAGCAGAGGAGAGGCGCCGGTGTAGAGTGTAGATTTTGGTGTAGTTTGCCCGGCATTTTGCCGTGTAGTTGGAGTAGGGCTTGGGGATTTCTTGGCTGGTCCCTTTGCAGTTCGAGTTCGTCCCTCGTCGACAGCGCTCTAGTGGTCAGAGCCAGCGGCGGTGGCCGTCTGCTCGAAGATCTCCGCAATAAGGCCTCCCTCTACGGCCTCTGGTTCGGAATTGCTGTGCCACTACTCCTCCTCTTCCTGGCGGGCCTGGCGGCGCGGGGGTGGGGAAAAGTAGCCTGCCGGTGCCCGGATCTGTTGGTACGCGAAGCCCCTGGTTCAGTTCGGCGTCCGGGTGCGGCGTCGGCTATATTTCTTCTCCGTTTCTGCTCTGGTCTCCATGGTGGATGCCGATGCATGCGGAGGGACGGGACTTCCCAATAAGCACTCATGCATGTGATGCTCCATCGTCTTCAAGATGAGCATCTTCCTGGCCGACCAAGGTGGCGAGGAGGGCAGCGTGAAGGTTGGTGGCGTTGCCGATTTGCACAGGCTGCTGCCATCTCGAGCTCAGCACCGTGTGACCATGTTGGCCACAGGCATCTTCGGCCATAGGAGCGGCGACTCTGCACACCTCTTTGGCATGACTGATACCTCCAAGATGGAGGCCCTGGAGGAGCCCTGCGTCGGCGCCCCTCATCTTCTTCAAGCCAAGTGGTGCTTCCCTAGCTTGGCCCTGGAGGAGCCACTATGGGAATAACTAAATAGGCCGACGGCATTTTTATACGCCGACGGCAAAATGTCGGGGCCGTCGGCGTAGCTTGATGGGCCGTCGTCCTAGTTTTGCCGTCGGCGTAGAATAAATAGGCCGACGGCCGCCGTCGGCGTAAACATGACCGTCGGTGTAGCCCATTGGGCTAATAGCAGAGCAACGGCGTCAAGGCTAGGTTTCAGACCTATGCCGACGGCTTTGCCGTCGGCGTAGCTATTTTTTTTTGCCACATTAATCTTAGAAAAATCATAACTAAATCATTTAAATTCAGAAAAATACATATAATATATCACAATTTGCAGAAAAATAAGATATATCTATATAAACTCAAATATTATATATTTTTATTCAAAAAAATACATAAAAAATATAAATACTTTCGTATAACATATTTTTCATTTTCCAAGTGCACAAAAGGGGTGTTTTGTGAAGCAACCACCAAAAGAAAGTTTCAAAATGATAATACCATATTTTTCAAAAATACTAGACCATATTGAATTGACAATTTCCCAACCTAGGAATCTCAAACCTTTCCGTTCACCTCTCGTGAAAAAGGCAAATTCTTGCTGAATCGGTAGGAAATGAGTTAGATTTGAACTACAGGTACATGATATATTTCTCATGATCTTTTGTAAAAATCATTTTTAGGTTCACAATATGCTATTTCATCAGAGATCTAATACAAGTTTAGTGAGACTCGTCCCCGAGCTAAGAATCATCATGCCCCCCGAGTTAGGAAGTTTGATGATAGTTTGAAATGTGCATAAAAAATTAAAAAAGGATCGAAACAATGCAAAACCTTTGCATGGTGTCATATTATATGACATAGTTCCATGGAAAAATACCTGACTTGGTATATTCATTGAGTCTTAAAAAAACCTTCACAAAATGGCCTATCTCAATCGACGTTTTCTGGATTTCAGGTCAAATGACCAATGTTATTGCTATAATCGCGGTATAGTTTGCGATAATGTGTCCATATTGTGCACACATGTGTATCATGGGATGGTGAACAATGTTGCAGGAGTAAGTTTTCCTTTTCGTCGCACCGAAAAGCCATTTTTCATTTTCCGAGTGCAAAAAACGGGGTGTTTTTGTGAAGCAACCACCAAAAGAAAGTTTCAAAATGATAATACCATATTTTTCAAAAATACTAGACCATATTGAATGGACAATTCCCAACCTAGGAATCTCAAACCTTTCCGTTCACCTCTCGTGAAAAAGACAAACTCCTGCTGAATCGGCAGGAAATGAGTTAGATTTGAACTACAGGTACATGATAATTTTTTGTAAAAATCATTTTTACGTTCACAATATGCTATTTCATCAGAGATCTAATGCAAGTTTAGTGAGACTCGTCCCCGAGCTAAGAATCATCATGCCCCTCGATTTAGGAAGTTTGATGATAGTTTGAAATGTGCATAAAAAATTAAAAAACGATCGAAACAATGCAAAACCTTCGCGTGGTGTCATATTATATGACATAGTTCCATGGAAAACTACCAGACTTGGTATATTCATTGAGTCTTAAAAAAACCGTCACAAAATGGCCTATCTCAATCGAGGTTTTCTGGATTTCAGGTCAAATGACCAATGTTATTGCTATAATCGCGGTATAGTTTGCGATAATGTGTCCATATTGTGCACACATGTGTATCATGGGATGGTGAACAATGTTGCAGGAGGAAGTTTTTCTTTTCGTCGCACTGAAAAGCCATTTTTTATTTTCCGAGTGCAAAAAACGGGGTGTTTTTGTGAAGCAACCACCAAATGAAAGTTTCAAAATGATAATACCACATTTTTTATAAATACTAGACCATATTGAATGGACAATTTCCCAACCGGGTATCTCAAACCTTTCCGTTCACCTCTCGTGAAAAAGACAAATTCCTGCCGAATTAGTAGGAAATGAGTTAGATTTGAACTACATGTACATGATATGATGCTCATGATTTTTTGCAAAAATCATTTTTAGTTTCAAAATATGCTATTTCATCAGATATCTAATGCAAGTTTAGTGAGGCTCAGCCCCGAGCTAAGAATTTTCATGCCCCTCGATTTAGAAAGTTTGACGATAGTTTGAAACGGGCATAAAAAATTCAAAAACGATCGAAACAATGCAAAACCGTCGCGTGGTGTCGTATTATGTGACATAGTTGCATGGAAAAATATAAAAATTGATATATTGATCGTGTCTCAAAAAACCCTTCACAAAATGACCTATCTCAATCGAGGTTTTCTGGATTTCAGGTCAAATGACCAATGTTATTGCTAGAATCACGATATAGTTTGCGCTAATGTGCCCATATTATGCACTCGTGTATATCATGGGATGGCGAACAATGTTGCAGGAGGAAGTTTTCCTTTTCATCGCACCAAAAAGCCATTTTTTATTTTTCGAGTGCCAAAAAGGAGTGTTTCATGAATCTTGACATAGTTTCAGTTGGTCTAATATTTAAAATTTATGATATATAATTAAATAGATGGTAGGTATGTCATATTTGGATTCCTCTCATTTTTCTGATCGATTTTGATATATTATTTGTCGAATTGTGATTTACGGATTTGTAGATATGAATTATTCAAATTTAAATAAAAAAAGCAAAATAAATTAAATTTATTTTATTTTTATTTGAATTCAAGATTATTATTACTTATTTATTGTTGTTTACTCAAAAAATTGTATGGAATATAAAAAAACAAATATGTCTAACATTATAGTGTAATGGTTAATAGGTTTGATATGATAATATTCACAACAAGTTCTAGTTTGTTTGT
This sequence comes from Avena longiglumis, assembly GCA_030063025.1. Taxonomy (NCBI): domain Eukaryota; kingdom Viridiplantae; phylum Streptophyta; class Magnoliopsida; order Poales; family Poaceae; genus Avena; species Avena longiglumis. The sequence continues at coordinate 108,214,070 of CP125974.1, forward strand.
CTGAAGCTCATGTGAAAGGAACGAAGAAGTTAAGCATGCTGGGGCTGGAGTAGTATTAGGATGGGTGACCGGTTGAGAAGTTTGACTAATTGTGTAATTTGACTTGAGACTAAGTATACTCAGAATAAAAAATGTCCATGTGAGATTAACAAGTTAAACAATACAAAAATGTTAAAAAAATTAAAAAAAATGGAAAAAAAATTGAAAAATATAGGCCGACGATAAAGCCGTCGGCGTAGCCAAACGGCCGTTAGTCATCTAGGTGGATCCCATATAAGCCGTCGGCGTAGCTATATACGCCGACGGCTTTTCTACGCCGACGGGAGAAGAGGCTACGCCTACGGGGCTGTACGCCGACGGCCATACGTCGACGGCAGCCGTCGGGGCCAGCCTACGCCGACGTTATTTAGGGCCTACGCCGACGGCCCCGGCCGTCGGCGCATTTAGCTTCTCCTGTAGTGAGGCCTGCGTCGCCGCCCCTCATCTTCTCCAACGGGCACAATTCTGGCTGGTTAATGCATGGTTCGTGCGTGCTGGATGCACATTGCGGTCTCGGTCGGCCACTCGCCACACACTCACACGCTCAGTCTACGATCGGTCTACGGAGTTGCGGCGGCTACTGGAAGCGAGGAAGAGAATGAGGAGGCTCACCAGGCTCGCAGAGTCGTGCTGGAGTTCAACGTGGCAGTAGCTGGTCGAGGGGCGCATGGACACAGCGGCAGGACCTCGTCGGAGTTGCTGGCGGTTTCGGGTGCTTGCAAATGAGGAATTTGCCGAGGCTCTGTATCGCCCTAGCACTAATCAGATGAGTCAGGAGGAGAACATGATAGCATCGAGGAGAAGGCAAGGGGCGGTCGGGTTTTACCTAGATTGCTCGTCGGAGTCGAGCGGTGGTTCTGTCGCTTGCGGGTGTGGACGGGGATGGCGACCTGGATCACCAGAAGACAAACAAATAGTTTCAGGAGAGGCGCCAGGTTGCAGTGACTGTACTCGCGAAGTTAGGAGTCAAGGGGCGCGGAGAGCTCACCGGAATTCACTGCCGGAGTTCATCGGTACTACGGAAGAGTTCGGTGAAATATGGGCAGCCTGGTGGCAAGGAGAGGGTGCTGTGTGGGGGGAAAGGACCGTGGTGGCGAGGTGTTTAAGTAGCCAGGAGCGGGGCGAGAGTTACGCGCTGAATCAATGCAATTTAAGTGAGGTTTAATCGTGGCGTCTCTGGCGCGGTGGTAACGGCGGAGCAGTCGTTGCGCGGTGATTGAGGACGACGATGACGGGGCAAGGTGGGTCCAAGGTGTCAGCGGGTGGGTGTGCGCTTCTGCGATGAGAAACAGAGGGAGAAGGGAGACCCAGGGTGGGATGTTTTGGCTACTAGGCCGAAAGGGTGGCGTCGGCCCAGTTCTAATTCTTTTATCCTTTTCTATTTCTGTTTCAACTTTCAGGAAACATTTTCAAATGAGTTTCAAATAAGTTTAAATTTAAACCACTTCTGGATTTTTATAAAGTGAAATTTGTACACATTTGGTTGCAGAACAATGTTGTACACTTTAAAATAATTTGGCACTTTGGAATTTTAAAATAAACAATGTTTTTACCCATTGCTTAATAAAGACATAGAAATGGTTTAAATTTGTTTCTTTGTTTTGAAATCTTTGTCCAAGCTTTGGAAATTATCAAACAAACCCATGAACAAACTTCTTTGGTCTAAAACAAATAATCTCTTACTAGAGAGTAGCATTGGTTCAATGCTTTGCTTACATAAAATAATAGGCATTTCAAATGCTCCTGTTTTTGTAATGACTTTGCAAATGATCCTAAAATGATTATGAATGCATGGATGATATGCAAACTTTTGAAATCATGATTTTTGGGATGTTACAATCTACTTCAATTCCATCGAGTTGAGAGAAACTTCAATCACTTTGACAAGTTTTGTTCAAAAGCGTGAAAATTATTCAGATTTTCTATGCATGAATGCAATGCACACATATGGGTTCAGCTTATTTCTAAGCTCTAATGCTGGGATGTTACAATAGTCATAACTATCATATATGTATTGAGCGGCTGATGCCGGTGATGATTCGAGGGTATATCCCCGAGAAAGTATGGCGAGTGCTTGCGGAGTTGAGCCATTTCTTCCGCACGCTCTGTGCAAAGCAGATATGTCCTCTAGTTATTGAGAAGTTGCGTGTTCATGTGTCGGAGTTGCTATGCACTTTGGAGATGATCTTTCCGCCAGGCTTCTTTACTCCGATGGCACATCTCATTGTGCACCTCGCGAACGAGGCACTCTTGGGGGTCCCGGTGCAATTTTGTTGGCAGTTTTATATTGAGAGAGAGTTTAAGTATATACGAAAGATAATTGGAAACAAAGCCAAGATTGAAGCATGCATAGTTGAGGCAACATGCCTTCAGGAGATGGCATACGCCGCGACAACCTACTGGCCCGATGATGTTCCCACTATGCATAACCCGGTCTCTCGTTACAATGTCAACTTGCTCAAGAATGACCCCAAGATCGAACTATTTCCAATTTCTCGATGGCAAGGCCAGTAAAGGACTAAAATATAGCTTGCTGAAGAAAGGTAAGGATTGCATAATGCTCTATGTGCTTATGAACATGAAGTAAGTGGTTGATTTCATTAGGTACAATGGTGAACAACTTTGTCTCGGTCTAATGGTCTATGCAGCTAGTAACTCGGTCTCAGTCTAATGCTTATTTTATCCTTCTTAGTGAATTCACGGATGAACAGTGGTCGGGAACGACGGATCCCTCTCCCATGGAGTTGGACACTCTACCAAAAGAGGGTGCTCCTAGAAATAAAAAACTTTGTGTCCTGGTTCATGGAAAAAGTAATTTCTAACATGTCCCTCTTACCTTGCAATATGTGACTTGTCCCTCTTATTCCACCTAACTAATGTACGCAACAAATTTGAACTGTACTTGTAGCAAGCTGATCCCAACGTTGAGATGTCAGATGAGCCGAAATGTGTTTTCCAAGGTTTTAACCGTGACGTCATGAAGTATTTGAAGTATGATGTGAATAGGTTTCGCTTCCATACAGAGATGCACCAGAAGGGGCGACCGAATGCAAAAATGGTAAATACTAGGGTCTTCACCAGAGGAGCCGATACCCTTGATTACTAGGGAAGGTTAGAGAATGTATACGAGCTGACCTTCAATCGTACGAACGTACAACTCAATCTTGTTGTGTTCAAGTTCCACTGGTTCTACCCAATGGGTGGACTGAGACGTACCCCTTCCATTGGGTTAATTGAAGTTAGGCCTTCAACCACCTATAGCGGAGACGGCGTCTTTGTTGGCCAACCAAGTTTATTATTTGCCCTAGCCATGCTAGAAAGCGGAACTCGAGGGCTGGGAAGTCGTGTTCCAGGTCTCTCCACATGGTAACCTACCAATTCCCTTTGAGGACGATTACAACAACATTAACCATGAATTTTCTATCAAGAGCAAGAGGACTTCGGGCACTTTGAGTTAGAACCGGTTGATCTTGAGGGCCTTGGGAACGATGTAGAAACTCGGGGTGAGTCAGTGGTAAATCTACATGACATAGATATGCTCGAGAAGTTCCATACATAAAATGACAACGATCATGAGCCTCCGCCCTTCGATGAGAATTCAGCTTTCTACTCAAAAGATAGTGATAGTGATAGTAATAGTGAGAATGAGAATGAGAATGATAGTGAGTATTTATTTTTCAATGCATTTTATTATGTCTTTGTGCTTAATTGTTTTCTTAATTGCATCATGCCTTTATGCTTAGTGTCTACATTTTGTTATGTCTTTGTGCTTAACTGTTTTCTCTTACTCAATGTAGGTGATTGAACAATATGAGCAGTGGCAAGGAAAGCTCAGTGTCCTTGCTTAATACGCTGAAACAGCGCAAGAAAAATTCTACACGGAGTGGGAAACAGCCAAATCCCAATCTGCGTTACCCAGATCTTGCCGGTGCAGGAGGAGGACAAGGTCGAGGTCGAGGAGGAGGACGGGGACGAGGACGAGGTGGCGGGGGGAGGCGTGGACTTTGACCCACCACCCTCCACTTCTGGCGACATGGATCCTGAATTGTTCCAAAGGAGCCTTTTAGGGACGAGGCGGAGGCGGAGGCGGAGACCGAGACAGAGTCTAGAAACGAGGAGGAGGCGGACCCTAGCCATGATTTGGTGCCGTGGAAGAAATTGCAGAATCGTGGGGAATCGGTAGTCCCTGACGAGAACAACTCGAACGCCCTAGGTTTTGCTATCAAGAGGGCTAAATAGTTGATTAGATGACCAAGTGGTGAAAACTACAATTGATTATCATAACCTGGTGGAAACTACAAACAAAAACCCGTCCAAATAAATGGTGATTTGCGCGACATATGGAGTAGAACATGGGCGGAAGCCGCAATTTCCTCAAGCGGGGCAGGTGTACAATTCGCTAGCTAAGTACCTATTCCTCGTGTACCATAGTGTATAACATCACTTGCAATGCATCTTGATTTTAGTGATGATCTATAAATTAATCCTGAATCTACACACACTAAGTGGTTCAGTTTGATCACTTTAACATCACTTAAGTGCTTGATTATCTATAGCCGCCGGTCTCATCTCCAGCTCCACCTCTTTCTCTCTCTAGCCCAAAAGTAGAGTGACTAAACCTAAAAAGCAAAAGTTTGCTAATTTTGCAATAGGTTTGAGCCTAGGACTAAACCTAAAAAGCAAAAGCAAAATGAGACCGACTAAACCTAAAAAGCAGTAGGTTTGAGCCTAGGATTCGGGAGGGGAAAGCCCTTATTATTCCAGATGGCCTTGAGTAAGTGTACTAATTTTGCAATTTAAAACATCTAATTTCATGTTTGTCATAAATAATTTGGCATGTGTACTAATGTTTGATTATTATGCATCAATTGGACATTTCATGCGGGGACCAAGCTCCGCCTTCCTAACAGCATGGTTGGAGCTCTCATTAAGAAGTTCTTCCCGGCCTATCACACTTCCCATGAGGACGTTAGGACGCTAGATATTACTTGGGCGGACTACCAGGCTACCCGTGTCCTAGACTTTCCGACGGCTGCTGATGCTGTGATCACCAACTTTTTGGTAAGACATATTTCTCGAGTTCCGTTCATACTTGATGACCCCACTAAGCTAACTCATGACTGTCACAATTGTTTTTATGCATGATTTAAGTTCTTTTATCATGTGGCTGAGGAGGACCAGGAGAAGGCAAACATGACTTTTCTTGGGGCTTGTGTGAAGTTGACATCGCAGGTGTGGTACAACCAGAAGGTCACGGCCACTAGTCACATCTGGGCTGACAGGGGCGTGCGGGTCAGGAAGGAAGACATTGTCGGTAAGAGGCCTAATCCCGAGTACTCGATGACGCGGAAGAGTATATGTCGCTGAGTAAAATGTCAATGAGATTCTGCATTGCTGGTAAGTTGCCATTGCATTGTCTAGAGTTTAGTATTGCATTTTCAGGTTGTCCCTGATTGGCTGATACGCATCGAGATGCATGGGAGGAGCTGGTTATGATTAGGTGGCTCGGAGAAGATGAAGAGTTTGCAACATTGTCGAGGTGAAACACGGAGAACCGAGGCGATGGTGGAACACACTACGCGGAAACCGCAACTTTGACCGCTTCAAGGGAAAGGTGGTACGTATATACATGGAACGACCTGCATTTATTTCTCGCCATGTTCATACTTCATATGCATAACATTTCTTTTCGCGATGCAGGTGTCCGAGGTACAACCCGGGGAGATGATTCATGATGTCGCTGTCTATGAGATGATGTGGTGAAAGAAGCCCGATTTCTCGCAGCATCAGCCCTCGTTCCCCGTGTACTTCGGCAATGCCTAGAATGACTTCGGGTCCTACACCATGATGGTGAAGGCTCGTCACCCCCATGTGGATGACCCCATTCATGCGGAGATCGACGAGCAGTCGTTGGTCCTGTCGGGGCACGGATTATAGCATGGACGTCTAAAGATTCTGAATAAAAATGTCAAGTCTACCCTCACCACGAGCTTTACGCGTCTCAAGGCTACCCACCCCGTTGACCGCCCCCCTATCCCGCCTCGTGTCTAGCCTCGGCGATCCACCTCCAGAGATGATGTAAGTTTTACTCATTTTCATCATCTTTATGACTTTTGTTCCTGCATGGCTAACTGCTGACGAGATTCCTCGTATTTAAAATTGTAGCCCGAGTTCGAGGCAGCCTATGATGCTGCTCATGATAAATATCAGGTGGCCTTTCGGCAGTATCAGGCGGCGAATACAGCCTACACGCAATACGTAAATGTAAGTTTGAACCTTTATTTTTGCAAAAGATACAAGTCCCACTTCCCCTAGTTTTATGCATCATGGCCTGACATCTAAACTATCTTGCAGGCGATATTGGTGAATATTCAAACTGGACAGACTTCAGATTTAGGGCCCGTGCATCCCATGCGGAGGCAGCCGCCATGCATGCCATCGAGGGACAGTTTCGCTAGGACATACTACACATCGACACCGATAAGTTTTTTGCTAACCCACTGGTTATCGCTTTATTTTTCCTAGCAAGTTGCTAACATGTAGGGAATGGGAGCTTATGGGAACCAGAACTTTGGCCATGCCTCGCCGGATGGGAGTTAGATCACACCGGTTCATGAAAATGGTCCTTCTCCTGGCCATTCTGCCGGTGGTTCTCCCGATGGTGTTTCCCCTACTCCCTCGCCAGGTGGCTCTTCTACTGCTTCTACTGGACGCCACCCTCGCTCGATGTCGCCTCTTTTCACCCAGGAAGATCTCAGTCCCACCCCATCTCTTCCAGAGCTGTAGGGTTTTATTGTCTATGCATCTGTGATGATGTTGATACATGTATGAATGATGTGATCATGTTGATACATGTTTGAATGATGTATGAATGATGTGATATTGTTTGAATGATGTGATCTTGTTTGATACATGTACGAATGATGTGATCTTGTTTGAATTGCTATCAAATACATGTTCAATATTGAATGAAATAAAACTGCAGCGAAACCCCAAAAAAAATCTGGGCTAGGCCTACCGTCGGCGTAGAGTGGCCTATGTGCCAAATGGTCACCGCTACACCGACGGCCAGACCGTCGTCATAGGGCCAGGCTAGGGTGCGTCAGCGGCTTCCACGTAGCAGCCATACGCCGAGAGCCTGGCCGTCTGCGTAGGCCCATCCATATGCCGAGGGCCATGGCTGTCGGGCCAGCTCCCTGCCTGGGACGACCCAGCGCCCGCCACCTGGCCCGGCTACGCCGAAGGCTGGGCCGTCGGTGTACCGAGCGCGCCGTTAGCCGACCGTTTGACGGCAGTCTCGTCGTTCACCGATGGCTACTATGCCGACGGGCGCACCATGGCCGTCGGCATCTCCGTACGCCGACGACAACACCATACGCTTACGCTCGTGTTTGCTCTGGCGAAAAAGTTTTCATGTTGGCTTGTAAGTTTCTGATAGAGGGTTTCGAAACTTACTCGCCAAAACGAATCTTCTATGAGACGGATGGACAAGATAAGTCCTAGACGCCCTAATGCCCGGAGAAATTCTGCGTTCATTCAAGATGACACCTCACAAGACTTTCATGTAAACTCTAAACGCATTAGAAGCTTGACGGAATGACAGGTCAGCTCCTCTTTATAGGTTATGGGGGAAAAGCCTGACAGAGCGTGTCTCGGGCCGAAGCTCTAGAACCGCCAGGAAAGTTTTGCCGATTAAGTCATCTTTCTGGTGGTAGCCCATGGCCCCCTTCTTCTTGCGAAGCGGAGTACATTCCTGCCAGTACCACAGTGTGCCAAGGCATTTGGCTCGCGAGCCTGCTCGGTGACCTCGTTGGGGAAGAACCAGCAGCACCCAGACTAGGCCTCCCCTCGCGCTGCTGCTTTGGATATTAGGCCTTCTCCATACATTCCTCTCAGATTAACCCATTGACTAACGGAACCATGATCAGAAAGTGAGAGCTTTACCAGCTGGATCGGGAGATGACTTCGCCTCTGGCCGGCGACCATCCTCCTCAGGCAACTCGACTAGCCTCACCACTCCACTCCTATTCACTCTGGCGCCGGGCCTGGAGGCGGCTCTGGCCAACGAGGAGGCAAGGGGCCACTAGGCCGCCGAGATGGAGAATGCCCTGGCACCAGGCGGCGGAAGACCGCATGAAGGCGGGCGACAAGACGGTGGCTCATGGCCGAGTGTGCAACCGTCACCATGAACGTCTCCAGCAGCAGGCCATCTGGGCGGCTAAGGCGGCAATCGATGGGGCCAGTGGCAGCGGCAATGGTGGCCACGGCAACGGCGGCGAGTAGCCACAGGAACGACATCCTTCAGTAATAGTAGTCCCCTCAAATGTGCCCTTTCATAATTGGTAGGGCCTAATTTAACAAAAGTACTTGTTGGAATAAATGGGCCTTTACAAGAATTGGGCCCATATAAATTTCAGAAATTGGAAAGAAGTCAAGGGGGTGGAGGCTGTGGGAGTTTAGTCCCACATTGCCAAGGGAGCAAGATTTTGACCTGCTTATAAGGGAGCATCTCATGGTGAGACTAGTTGGAAAGACTAGAGAGAGCTATGCTAAGTGTACACCACACGCACACACACACACGCGCGCGCTCGCTCGCATTTCACATTTATTCGTGTTTAAGTACGTGTGACTTGTGACTTTGGATGTTTGGGCTTTGGCGAGGCGAGCGTGACCATGGCCTGTTAAATTGCATCTATTTTTAATCTTTTAGCCGAGCAGTTTACTTATCTTATCCACCCGCGTCTGTCTCACGCACAACTCGAATATAGGCTTCCCGTTGAGGGAAGTTAGGAGATCGCTCGTGATGGAGATATACCAGGGGGAGGATCCTGAAATATAGGTAGAACGTGCTGCGTGGGGGTTATCCTTTCGAGTCTATAAGAGGAAGACGCCCCTCTCGACAGAAGACACCAGATACACAGAAACCCTACTCCGTTCTCTTCTGCATCCGCCACCGATCTTCGCCGATCCTTTCCCTCCCGTTCCGCGGGGGAAGGAAAGTAGTAGTCTCCGGACTTTCCCCGCCGTTTGGCGTCCCGCACGAGGGATCCGGGCGATAAAGTTTCTGGGAAGTGCTTCGCACGGCTTCTTCTTCTTCATCGACTGCATCGACCGTCTGCTTCATCTTCCTCAACTATTCTTCATCAATGTTCGCCTGCATCACTGTAAGAAATCAATCTCGTGATCCTCTCTTTCATGTTCTAGAAGGGTTTTGAGATCCATGTCGATCTGTTGTGCCATGTTAGATTTCATGTTCATAATCACATGTGTAAATCTGTTAGATCTATCTTTGTTGTCACACAAATTCGGAATTATTTTAATTCGATTGCATGCTATATTTCCAACTCTAGGAACTTTATTACTGTGCAATGGCTGGACCTAGCGATGTGATGAAACCTGAGAGGTTTGGGGGTGAGAACTTTAAGAGATGGCAGACCCGTATGATGTTTTGGCTCATGAGCCAGAACTTCTGGTGGGTGATTTCCTCCACGTTTGAAAGGCCACTCACGCAGGAACAACAGCGTGACTGGGAGGTGTCTTCAGACACTACCATGGGCTGCCTGCTCTCCCCCATGACCGACCAGCTTTGTGACATTTACATGAACTATGCCAGTCCTGCCCTTGTGTGGGAAGCTCTTGACAGAAAGTATGGGGAGTCGGATCCTGGGCGTGAGCTGTATGTGAATGAGCTGTATCACGATTCTAAGATGACCGATAATAATTCGGTTGTGAAGCAAGCTCATGAGATCCAGCTTCTGGTGGGGGAACTCGCCGGTTTTGGAATCGTTCTGCCTGACAAGTTTGTGGTGGGGGGCATTATTGCCAAGTTACCTCCGTCATGGAGGAGCTTTGCCACTACACTCAAACACAGGAGGGAGGTGATGACTGTTCAAAGTCTCATCGCCACTCTTGATGTTGAGGAAAAGGCCAGGGCAAAAGACGTCGAGAAAAACCCACCTCATCCGACACCCAATGCCAATGTCGTGCACAATGGGGCCGACGGCTCTGGGGAAAGAACTTCAAGAACAAAGTAAAGGCGAAACAAACCACTGGCTTTAAGAAAAATAAGAACAAGGAAAAGGGTGACTTCAACTGCTTTGTGTGTGGCGAACCTGGACACATAGCCAGGAAGTGTCGCATGCGCAAAGCCAGGAAGGAAGGTGCTCAGCAATCTGCAAATGTCACCGTTAGCGAGGCAGGTGGAGGATCTGGGTACGTACCTAGTGTCCTTATTGCATGTTAATCCACTGATTGGTGGGTAGATACTGGAGCTAATGTACATGTTTGTGCTGACTACAACTTGTTTTCTTCTTATCAGGCTTGCAGCAGTTCCACCGTCATGATGGGAAACGGCACTCGGGCAACTGTACGTGGGATCGGTAGAGTCGACCTAAGACTTTTTTCGGGGAAGACTCTATCGTTGAAGAACGTACAACATGTCCCAGGAATAAATAGGAACCCGCTGTCTGGCTCGCTGATGTGTCGTGATGGCTACAAGCTGGTCTTCGAGTCGAATAAATTTATTATTTCGAAATTTGGTTTGTTTTGTTCTGCCTTTCCACTCTAGATGATTGTAATATCGTAAACAATTTATCTTGTTCTTCGTATTCTGGAAATCATGTTGGAGATGCTGCCATTTGGCACTCTCGTTTATGTCATATTAATTTTGATCGCATTGTTCGGTTGTGGAAGCTTAATTTAATTCCGAACTTTTCCATAGTCAGTGGATCTAAGTGTCAGTCTTGTGTGCAATCAAAGCAACCCCGAAATCCTTTCAAGCCAATCGGGGAGAAAAGTCTGTCACCTCTAGATTTAATACATTCAGATTTGTATGAAATGAATGGAGTATTGACTAAGGCAGGGAAAAGGTATATGATGACTTTGATAGATGATGCAACTAAGTGGTGTTATATTTACCTAGTAAAATCGAAAGATGAGGCTCTGAGTTGCTTTAAGATTTATAAGGCTGACGAGGAGGCAAGGGGCCACTAGGCCGCCGAGATGGAGAATGCCCTGGCACCGGGCGGCGGAAGACCGCATGAAGGCGGGCGGCAAGACGGTGGCTCGTGGCCGAGTGTGCAACCGTCAGCATGAACGTCTCCTGCAGCAGGCCATCTGGGCGGCTAAGGCGGCAATCGACAGGGCCAGTGGCAGCGGCAACGGTGACCACGGCAACGGCGGCGAGTAGCCACAGGAACGACATCCTCTAGTAATAGTAGTCCCCTCAAATGTGCCCTTTTATAATTGGTAGGGCCTAATTTAATAAAAGTACTTGTTGGAATAAATGGGCCTTTACAAGAATTGGGCCCATATAAATTTCAGAAATTGGAGAGAAGTCAAGGGGGTTGAGGCTGTGGGAGTTTAGTCCCACATTGCCAAGGGAGCAAGATTTTGACCTGCTTATAAGGGAGCATCTCATAGTGAGACTAGTTGGAAAGACTAGAGAGAGCTATGCTATGTGTACACCACACGCGCACACACGCGCGTGCGCTCGCTCGCATTTCGCATTTATTCGTGTTTTATTAGGCGTGACTTGTGACTTTGGATCTTTGGGCTTTGGCGAGGCGAGCGCGACCGTGGCCTATTAAATTGCATCTCTTTTTAATCTTTTTGCAGAGCAGTTTACTTATCTTATCCACCCGCGTCTGTCTCACGGACGACTCGAAGATAGGCTTCGCGTTGAGGGAAGTTAGGAGATCGCTCGTGTTGGAGATATACCAGGGGGGGATCTTGGAATATAGGCAGAACGTGCTCCGTGGGGGTTATCCTTTCGAGTCTATAAGAGGAAGACGTCCCTCTCGACAAAAGACACCAGATACACAGAAACCCTACTCCGTTCTCTTATGCAGCCGCCACCGATCTTCGCCGATCCTTTCCCTGCCATGCCGCGGGGGAAGGAAAGCAGTAGTCTCCGGACTTTCCCCAGCGTTTGGCGTCCCGCACGAGGGAGCCGGGCGATAAAGTTTCTGGCGATTCCAGACGGCTGCTTCTTCTTCATCGACTGCATCGACCGTCTGCTTCATCTTCCTCAGCTATTCTTCATCAACGTTCGTCTGCATCACTGTAAGAAATCAATCTCGTGATCCTCTCTTTCATGTTCTAGAAGGGGTTTGAGAGCAATGTCGATCTGCTGTGCCATGTTAGATTTCATGTTCATAATCACATGTGTAAATCTGTTAGATCTATCTTTGTTGCACTACAAGAAATGTGTTGATTTGTGACGTTCTCGTAGTGACTGGAAATAAAATCGTCATAGATCTATGACAATGTTCTAAAAGATCGTCATGGGCTCATTGGGGGAGGTCAAAACCCTATAAAATTACGATGTTTTGTTCCAAATCGTCGTAATTTCATCATATAAAATTGTCATAACCTGTCTCTGGCCTTATTTTGTGCGACTATGACGTTTCTATATCATCATATAGGCATTAAGTTGCGAAGGAACAGCCTGAGACGGCAGCCAGCTCATCTATTCTGCCTATGTGTCGACATGTGGGACCTGCTCCAGTTTTTTTATGAGCTGCCTAATTTATTTTATACAACGAATTGCCTATTCTGGCCTAATGGACGGCCGATGCTCAGCGTGGCCCATGCCGGCCCAATACACCGAATGGCCAGTTTTTGGTTAAAATGGCAAAAAATGTGCAGCTGCGGGGACTCGAACCCACGACCGGCGCTCCTTTTCAGCTCATCGTACTGCTAGGCTACTCAAGTGATGTTGTTTTATATGAAAGAGTATGTCTATATGAAACAAAATAATATGATCCACCTTATCTACCAGTCACGCACGGAGAGAGGCGCTGAGACAGAGACGCTGAAACAGAGAGGGCTCAGCCGACGGAGGGGGAGGGGCCAGCGGTGACCGACAGAGGGGGCGGGGCCGGTGGTGAACGACGGAGGGGGCAGGGACGGCAGTGAATGACGGAGGGGCAGGGCCTGCGGTGACCGACAAAGGGGAAGGAGGAGGGGGCGGCGGTGACCGATGGAGGGGGCGGGGCCGGCGGTGAACGACGGAGGGGGCAGGGCCTGCGGTGACCGACGGAGGGGGAGAGGGAGGGGGCGGCGGTGACCGACGGAGGGGCAGGTATTGGAAATTTAATATTGCAAAGAAAAGTTCTTTTCACTAAAGCTATTTGCTAAAAGAATGTGGTTGAATTGGTAGCTGGTTAAGAGGATAATATGCTAGGCTTTGAGTTTTTGTTCCCTTCGTCAAATGATGACCAGGAGTTGAACTAAACTTAGCTATCTATGTTGACAGATAGTGTTAAAAAAATGATTCCTGATTATGTGATTAGGAAAATGATTACTAGTTGTTTGAGTTGTTTTAGTGGCTTCTCATATCTTAGTTATATTTGTGGTGCCTCCAAATAGGAGTGTGGACAATATAACCTAGGTAAGATGATTTGCTACTTAAACAATTGAAGAAACTCATATGGAATTAATGCTTATGATGCTGGTCTGAAGTATCTGCGGAATGAGGACAAATTTACTTTGAATTTAAAGTTGAACTGACTTTGCTTGCTGGTCTGAAACATTTTTCGGTCTTCCGCATGCAGATGGACAGAGGCTGGATTACACGAGGAGTTAGAAGGCTTTCCACTGAGCATCTAAGGGGAGTGGACGAGTTCATGCGATTTGTTCGCAGAAGTGCTGCTGAGGATGCTCTAGTTCTTTGCCCATGCCCTAGCTGTATGAATCGTGTTCAGCAAACTCTAGAAGATGTCGAGTCTCATCTGCTGATGCACAGGATGTCAAGCACGTATGATAGGTGGATCCATCATGGAGAGCCTTTACGCAGAGAACCTCGAGTTGAACGTGAACCTAATGAAGAGGCATAGCATGCTGGTGAAGGCGGTGATTTTGTAGAAGATGATATTCCACAAAAGGATGATGATTTTGAGGAGGAGGATGGGTATGAGGATGACAGGATTCCTGATTTGTTTAAGGATTTGTACAAGTCAGAACCGCAAGGTGATGGACAAAGGACAATCTATGCCGAGCTGACAGAGGATGCAAAGCGCGCAGCTGGTGATGGTGGGACATTGTCCAGATTTTCCTTCACCGTGAAGCTACTCCACGTCAAGTCCTTCTACCGGATAAGCAATGTTGCCTTCAACGCAATACTCCATATCTTGACCACCCAATACCCTAAAAGCTCAATTCCCAAAACTTATGATGAAGCATTGAGTATAATCGGAAGATTGGGGCTTGGTTATGAATCAATCCACGTCTGCCCAAACAATTGTATCTTGTTTTGGAACATGTATTCCAAGCATGACAAATGCCCAAAGTGTGATGCCTCTAGGTGGAAAGATGTAGATGGGAGGAGACATATACCCGAGAAGGTGTTGAGGTACTTTCCTTTGATTCCAAGGTTACAGAGGGTGTTCATTTCGAAGCAACAGGCAGAGGATGTAAAATGGCACAAGCTAAAGCGGCAACCCGTGGATGATGAACTTAGCCATCCAGCTGACGGAAAGGCATGGAAAGATTTTGACTATAAACATAAAGAGTTTGCCGCCGATGCGAGGAACATCAGACTCGGCCTTGCCACAGATGGCTTTAATCCATTTGGAATGAGCTCGAAATATAGCCTATGGCCGGTATTTGTCGTGCCGTACAATCTTCCACCATGGGCATGTATGGAGCAGTCAAACTTCATGATGGCTTTGTTGATCCCGGGTCCAAAATCTCCAGGAAAGGATTTTGATGTCTTTATGGAGCCCCTGGTAGAAGATCTGCTCAAGCTATGGGAGGGTGTCCGTCCCTATGATGCCCTGAGTCCTGATAAGTTCGATCTCCGTTCTGAGGTAATATGGTGTATCCATGATTTCCCGGCTCACGTCTGGTTATCAAGCATGCGTGTGTTGTGACAAGGATCCGTGCTCGGAAAAAATAAGGAGTTCACTAAAGAAGAGCTCGAGCAGTAGCTTCACAATGTGAAAGATGTGAGACCTGGAAAACATCAAAAGAAAAGGAAGCGTGATGATGGTCAATGTTGGGACCGGAGGGCTATTTTGTGGGACCTCCCTTACTGGCAGATCTCAAGTTGAGGCACAACCTTGATGAAATGCATATCGAGAAAAACATATGTGATAATCTTCTTGGCACATTTATGAAAATCGACGGGAAGTCAAAGGATACAGTTAACTCTAGGCTTGATTTGGAAGACATGGGCATAAGAAAAGATTTGCATCTGCGGCCTGTTGAAGGTGGACAGTCGTTTGAGATGCCAGAAGCATGGTATACAATGAGTAAAGAAGAAAAGCTTTCATTCTGTGAATTCATAAGAGCGGTGAGATTTCCAGATGGGTATGCCGCTAACCTAGCAAAATGCGTGTCTCCTGATGGATGCAAGCTCCAAGGACTAAAAACTCATGATTGTCACATCCTCCTCCAAAGGATTTTACCGGCTGGACTCCGTGGTATTTTGGATAAACAAATATATGAAGTTGTTGCTGAGCTGGGGAATTTCTTCAGAGAGTTGTGCTCCAAAACGCTCAAGATATCTGTTCTTGAAAGACTCCAGAAAGAAATCGTAGTTATCCAAAGATTGAAAAGATCTTTCCTCCGGCCTTCTTCACGGTGATGGTTCATTTGACCGTGCATTTACCCAAAGAGGCAATGCTTAGAGGCTCCGTACAATATAGCTGGATGTACCCTGTCGAAAGAAGGATGCTTACATTTAAGCGTTATGTGCGAAACACCGCCAGACCTGAAGGGTCGTTTGCCGAGGCATATGCTGTTGATGAGTGCCTTACATTTTGCTCGAGGTACTTTGACAATGTGGAAACAAGATTCAATTGGCCGGGCAGAAATAGAGAGCGGGATGATTCGCACATTGGTGATGTCTCTGTTTTCAACCATGGTGTGAACCTTCTTGGAGGGTCAGAGTACTTGGAAGCTGGTGATGACTATGACAAAATGCATTGGTATGTGCTAAGGAGTTGCCCTGAGGTTCTACCATATATAGAGTATGTCATCTCTTGTGCATGCACCCTTATCTTTTTCCTTTAGTTGGAAGGTACCCATTTGCAAGCCCGATGATTTAATTAACTTTATGTTTTTCTTGGCATTGTAGGTTGTGCAAAGAAGAGCTGAATAAGCAAGATTGCGGCATCAATGTTGATAGATGGCTTGCGAAGGGGTTTGCTAAATGGTTTAAGAATCATGTGAGATCTTTAGTCTTGGAATCAATTGCCACATGATTAGTTTGTGTTTTTGTTATTAATCCTGGTTTATTTGTGCAGATCTTTAGTCTTGGAATCAATAATGTCAGTGCTGATCCTTTTGCTTTGGCATGCGAGCCGGATAGGCGAGTGAGGTTGTATTCAGCATGCATTGCTGACGGTGTCCGCTACCACACTGTTGACCGCGAGAAAAATAGAAACACGCAGTAAAGGAATAGTCGAGGAGACCATGATGGTGAAGACATGGACTTCTATGGTCAGCTCAAAAGCATCATAAGGATCCAGTACAACTCCAGCAGAGGCGTCCATCGATCGGTCGTCTTGTTCCGTTGTGATTGGTTTAATCTTGGTGGCAGAAAGAAGACATGGATCCGAGATGACGGACACTTCAAGAGCATCAACACTGGAAGGTGCTGGTATAAGATTGATCCATTTATTCTAACGACACAAGCAACAAAGGAGTTCTATGTGCCAGACACCGATTTGCGTGGAAATTGGCAAGTTGTGCAAAAGTTTCAGCACAGACATTTGTGGAGTGTGAAAGAAACTGAAACGGAGAAGGGTCTCAATGATGGCGGTGGTCTAACATACCAAGATGATAACACCGAGGAAGTTCCACTGCAAGAGAAAGAACCCGGTGTGCATACTAGATTGCGAAGGAGTCGGGAACGAGTGTTACTTGATGCTTCATTTGTAGAAAACATTAGGAAAAGAAAGAAGGAGGTAGTGGAGTGCCATGAATGCGAGGATGATGAAAACATGGTAGATGACACAGTCCTTCAGTACTGTAGCGATGGTGAGGATAGAAGGCAGAGGCATTTCGATGATGATGATTAGTAACAACATGCAAGGTAGTGGCTCACTGGAAATTGCTAATTGCTAATTATATCCTCCATTATCTATTCTTTTTATTTCATTGCTAGTGGCTCACGGGAAATTGCTAATCTCTGCTGCAGTGGTGAGGAGGAGCCGGACCTGGGAGCAAGATCATGTCATTTTAGCTGCAGTGGTGGAGTGGTGGTGAGGAGCAAGAGCAGGAGCAAGATCATGCCATTTTAGATGCTGTGTAGTCATTTTAATTTCCTATTCTACAAGTTCTGGCTATTGTTGCCATGGATATCAAGTTCTGGCTGTTGTTGCCATGGATATTTTAATTTCTGGAAGATCATGTGTAATCTTGAGATCATGTGTAATCTTGACATATAATTTTTGGACGAATCCGAGATCATGTGTAATATTGACATATAATTTCTAGAAGATCATGTGTAATCTTGTCTTTTTAATTTCTGGAAGATCATGAGTTCTGAATATAGTTCTGAATCTGGCCAAGCACCTCCTACCACTCTTCCAGGGTGAAAGTAATCTTGCTAGATAAAAGAACCCAAACTTTTTTATATACACATGAATCACAGCATTTTACATGATCATTTCAGACCAAAAGCAACATTTCATATAGATCACATGATTTATCACAGCATTTCACATGATTATTTCAGACCAAAAGCAACATTTCAGACCAAAAGCGACATTTCATACCAACAGCTACATTTCAACAGTAGTACCACTGGATCATTTCATAGATATAAGTAGTAGCATAGCTACAGGACCATAGACTAGGCCTTCCAAAAGCCCAGGATTAGTTCACAACTAGACTGGTCATTCCAAAAGAAACCTGATAGCTACAGGACCATAGTTCAACCTGATAGCAACCAGATAGCACATGATAGCAACAAGACCATAGTTCAACCTGATAGCAACATGATAGAAACCTACAAGACCATATTTACAGCCAACACAACCAGCTGATTACATGACCGGCTGAACGAGTAGCTTAAGTCCATCCCTAGGACTGCGGCGGAAGCGAAACATGAAGATGTCGCCGTGTTGCATCCCGGTCGCCGACACCACCTGGAACCAGTTGGTCGTAATTTGTGCTCGTTGACGCTTCCCTTTACTCATAATCATAGTGACTTCTAGGGGCACATGGCCTCCACAGAAGACCCTAAGCTTTGTTGGGAATTCCTTGTACCACTTGATGTAGGCATTGGTGTAGGCCCTTGGGAACCACTACAAATTAATCGAACCAATCAATCAATGGCAGAAACAACATAAGTACTTCGGTAATCAAAGAATGATCATCAAGGGACAACTTGTTTACCATTTTAGCTTTTGGCTCCTTGGTGTTTGATAGCTGTATAGTGCATACATAAACTTTTAGTGTGTGTTTCTTCCTTGCAAGCTTCCTCAGGGACAACACTTGTGTGCGTTTCAAAGCAACCTTGTTTCCATACACAAAGCACTTATCAAAACTGGTACAAACCTTTGTCCTGGGACCTACATGCAAGGAAAAGCCACATTTTCAAAATCAGCAATGCAAACAGCAAAAGTAAAAGATGAAGTAAAGGAGCAATGCAAACAGCCCGATGAAGTAAAGGATTTTTACCTCGACGCATGACAATCTTGTTGGCAGCGGCGGCTTCCGCAGCAGCTTTCTTAGCGCGCCGCTTAGCCTTAGCTTTCTTAGCAGCAGCTCTCTTAGCAGCAGCCTCCACAGCAATGGCAGCTTCGTCATCCGAGGAAATTTCGATTACCCTAGGATAGTTCATGGTCAACTACCAAGAAAATCATGACAGCAATGTTAACATCTAATTAAAATCTACTTAAAATCATGACAGCAATGTTAACAGCAATGTTAACATCTACTTAAAATCATGACAGCAATGTTAACATCTACTTTAATTCAACCCTCCTACATAGATTAGTTTGACAAAGCATGAAATGCAGTACCAAGAGAGTTGAATCTATGCATAACATCAGCACTAATTAATCACAGATTAGTTTGCTCTCTATAATCTAGTGCTGGACCAGCATCACAAATAAAAAACTCTTCTGAAAGAGACAACCTCAAACAATTTGATGATTTTTATACAATGTAAGCTAGTACTACCACAATTCAATCTATGCATAAATACTACCAAGAGTTATACAATAATAATTGTGTGTTCCAAGAAACACAAGAGGGATGCTTTCTTTAGTACTGCAGAACATCATACACACCGCACGCATTGGTTTGAGATTATTACATGGTAACACAACCAGAGAGGAATTGGAATAAGAAACTAACTAAGAAGAATAAGACAACTAAATGTGCTACATACAAGAGAATATTTCGGAATGTGGGTTCATTGGAAACAACATTCTGTTTAAGCACATATGCACCAGCAGATCAAGGTATGATCATCTCCACACAAAAAAATTACTAAAGACCAGCAGATCAAGGTATGAACATTATTACATATGCACCAACCTACTAGTGCTGGTACTTCATCTCCACACAAAAGACTAATATCTGGACACAAAAGAGTAATATCTGGACCAGATCTCTATAATCTAGTGCTGGTACTGCATCATAGATTACTGCTCAAAACCGCCAAGCCGCATTGGCAAAATCCACCTAGGTTTCTTAGGCATAATCGACGCATTCAAATCGACGCATAAACAATAGATGGAGGAAAAAGGAGAGGGGAAAATGGATTCAAAGGAGGAGGCGGCTGTGGGAAGAGGGCCATAGACGGGCAGAACAGGGTGAAGGGGAAGCCACTGGAGATCGGTGGAGCTCCAGGCAGGTCGGGTCGGGGTCGCGGTCTTACCTGTGCGCCGCCGAGTCGGAGTCGGGGGCAGGGAAGGGGCAGCCACTGGAGATCGGAGGGAGGCAGATCGGCGGGTCGGAGTCTGGGTCGCCGTCGGGTGCTCGAGGAGGGAGGCGTATGGCTCGAGGAGGGGGTTATGAGGAAGGCGAATGGAGTGGCTCGAGGAGGGGGTTATGAGCATCACCAGCAAGGAGTGGTAGGTAGCAGATTAAAAAACATATTCTAAAGAATAAAATAAAATTTTCATTTTCATTTATATATGTGTCATTTTGCAACATACTAGACCAAATTATTTGGACAGTGACCCAAATGGGCTATCTCGAACCTTTCCGTTTTTTGACCAGCATAAAATAAAAACGGTCTAATCACGACATAGTTTTGACCGGATGCGTCACAGATGCAGCGACGGGAACGATCAGTACCAGAAGATGGAGGGCGAACTTAGCAGGACATCAACCCTCAAGCCCAAAGTTGTGTGTCAGTGTCCGCAGGAAGAAGTTTTTCTTTTTGTGAAGCAAAAAAGGCGTTTTGTGAAGCCCAAAGTTGTGTGTCTGTGTCCGTGTCAGAGTGCAAAAAAGGGGCGTTTTGTGAAGCAACCACCGAGTGACAGTTTTAGAATGGCCTCAACGCATTTCTAGGGGCTGAGCCTCGCTAAACTTGCGTTGGGACATTTGTCCATTTTTATGCCCGTTCAAACTATGGTCAAAACGGCGGTCATGAAGGTTCTTAGCTAGGGGATGAGCCTCACTAAAATTGCGTTGGATCTATGAAGAAATAGCATATTGTGAGTCTAAAAATGATTTTTTTCAAAAAATCATGGGCATCGGATCATGTATATGTAGTTCAAATCGGACCCACTTCCTACCGATTTGGCAGGAATTTATCTTTTTCAACAGGGGTGGACGGAAAGGTTTGAGAGGCCCCGGTTGGGACATTTTTCCATTTAAGGTGGCCTATTATTTTTGAAAAATGGGATGGTAGCATTTTGAAACTTTTATTTGGTGGTTGCTTCACAAAACGGCCCGTTTTTTGCGCTCGAAAAATGGAAAATGGTTTTTCCGTGCGACAAAATGGAAAACTTCCTCCTGCAACATTGTTCACCATCCCATGATGCACATGTGTGCATAATACGGGCGCATTATCACAAACTATGCACAGATTCTATCCATAACATTTGTCATTTGACCCGAAAGCCATGAAACCTCGAACATGATAGGTCATTTCGTGAAGGCTTTTTTGAGACATACTCAATTTACCAAGTTTGGTATTTTTCCTTGCAACTATGTCACATAATAAGACACCACGCGAAGGATTTGCGTTGATCGGACCGTTTTTGAATTTTTTATGCTCGTTTCAAACTATGGTCAAAACGGCGGTCATGAAGGTTCTTAGCTAGGGGATAAGCCTCGCTAAACTTGCGTTGGATCTCTGAAGAAATAGCATATTGTGAGTCTAAAAATTATTTTTTTGAAAAAATCATGGGTATCAGATCATGTATCTGTAGTTCAAATCGGACCCACTTCCTGCCGATTCGGCAGGAATTTGTCTTTTTCACCAGGGGTGGACAGAAAGGTTTGAGAGGCCCCGGTTGGGACATTTGTCCATTTAAGGTGGCCTATTATTTTTGAAAAATGGGATGGTAGCATTTTGAAACTTTTATTTGGTGGTTGCTTCACAAAACGGCCCGCTTTTTGCGCTCGGAAAATGGAAAATGTTTTTTCCGTCCGACGAAATGGAAAACTTCCTCCTGCAACATTGTTCGCCATCCCATGATGCACATGTGTGCATAATACGGGCGCATTATCACAAACAATGCACCGATTCTATCCATAACATTGGTCATTTGACCCGAAAGCCATGAAACCACGAACATGATAGGTCATTTCGTGAAGGCTTTTTTGAGACATACTCAATTTACCAAGTTTGGTATTTTTCCTTGCAACTATGTCACATAATAAGACACCACGTGAAGGATTTGCGTTGATCGAACCATTTTTGAATTTTTTATGCCCGTTTCAAAATATGGTCAAAACGGTGGTCATGAAGGTTCTTATCTAGGGGATAAGGCTCGCTAAACTTGCGTTGGATCTCTGAAGAAATAGCATATTGTGAGTCTAAAAATGATTTTTTTCAAAAAATCATGGGCATCGGATCATGTACCTGGAGTTCAAATCGGACCCACTTCCTACCGATTCGGCAGGAATTTGTCTTTTTCACCAGGGGTGGACGGAAAGGTTTGAGAGGCCCCGGTTGGGACATTTGTCCATTTAAGGTGGCCTATTATTTTTGAAAAATGGGATGGTAGCATTTTAAAATTTTATTTGGTGGTTGCTTAACAAAACGACCAGTTTTTTGCGCTCAGAAAATGGAAAATGGTTTTTCCGTGCGACGAAATGGAAAACTTTCTCCTGCGACATTGTTCGCCATCCCATGATTCACATGTGTGCACAATACGGGCACATTAACACAAACTATGCACCGATTCTATCCATAACATTGGTCATTTGACCCGAAAGCCATGAAACCTCGAACATGATAGGTCATTTCGTGCAGGCTTTTTTGAGACATACTCAATTTACCAAGTTTGGTATTTTTTCTTGCAACTATGTCACATAATAAGATACCACGCGAAGGATTTGTGTTGATCGGACCGTTTTTGAATTTTTTATGCCCATTTCAAACTATGGTCAAAACGGCGGTCATGAAGGTTCTTAGCTAGGGGATAAGCCTCGCTAAACTTGCGTTGGATATCCGAAGAAATAGCATATTGTGAGTCTAAAAATGATTTTTTCAAAAAATCATGGGCATCGAATCATGTATCTGTAGTTCAAATCGGACCCACTTCCTACCGATTCGGCAGGAATTTGTCTTTTTCACCAAGGGTGGACGGAAAGGTTTGAGAGGCCCCGGTTGGGACATTTGTCCATTTAAGGTGGCCTATTATTTTTGAAAAATGGGATGGTAGCATTTTGAAACTTTTATTTGGTGGTTGCTTCATAAAACGGCCCGTTTTTTGCGCTCGGAAAATGGAAAATGGTTTTTTCGTGCGACGAAATGGAAAACTTCCTCCTGCAACATTGTTCGACATCCCATGGTGCACATGTGTGCACAATACGGGCGCACTATCACAAAATATGCACCGATTCTATCCATGGAAACCTTCGCGTGACGTCATTTTATGTGCACGGTCCGAACAATGTACGTCATTTTATGTGACAAAGTGTAAAAAAAAAACATTTGCGTTGCGTTATTTTATGTGACATAGTATCTAGTGGGTAGAAACTTTTTTCAGCAAAATTATGTGCAACAAGAAATGCCATAACCCTTTAACCCCATATATCCCAAAAACCATTAACCCTAAACCCAAAAAACTTTTTTCAGCAAAATTATGTGCAACAAGAAATGCCTCTCCGATTTTTTCCTCTCCCGCCCAAAACCCAATTTTTTTGCCTCTCCCGCCCACGAATTTCGGCAATGAAACAGAGACAGGGGCAATTTGGACAAACCGACCCCACCCCACCCATCCATCCCCACCCGACCCCGGTCCTCCCCAGTCCCCACCCGACCCCGGTCCTCTCCCTAGTCCCCACCCATCCATCCTCATCTCACACCTCCACTCCCCACGACGCCCCAGCGCCGACGCTCGCTCCTCGGCGCCACGCTCCTTCGCTCTAACGCCCCAGCCGCTCGCTCCAGGACGGCCTCGCGCTGTGCGCTAGATCCCACGACTGGCACGGGCTGGTAGGTGTGACCGACGACGACAACGCTAGCGAAGGTGACGACCACAGAAGGGGAGCGATCTTCCTATTAGTTCGACAGTCAGGCGAGTTCTCCGCTCCTTCTACTATCGGCCGATTAGGGTTAGGGTTTGCTTCTCATGGCGTGTCTAGGGTTAGGGTTTGGCTCTCATGGCGTGTCTAGGGTTAGGGTTTGGCTCTCATGGCGTGTCTAGGGTTAGGGTTTGGCTCTCCTGGTGTGTCTAGGATCCTCTGCTAGGGCTTGCGTTTAGCTCTTGTGATTCACAACCAATTTCGGTTATGGTATGTGCTTGCGTTTAGCCCACTATATGTATTTAGATGTAGAGCTTGTTGCTACACACTATCAGTAGTTGCTACTCTCATCAAATCAATCTTGGCTGTGAATATAAATCTGAATGTGTAGACTCACATCATGTGCTTGCCTTTTAATCTTATGTGCTGATTTATGATGCCACTAAATATAAATATGAATGTGTAGACTCACACCACAGTAGTTATATTGCTGATTGAATATGTGCATGCTGTATGTATGCATTGCAGTTATATTGCTGATTGAATATTGCTTGCTTCCGTAATGCCATTTATGATGCCATTTATCTAACCACTTGTTCCCTGCAGGAAAGTGGCAAGTGATTTCTCAAGGTAAACAGAGCTCGACATCACCAACCTAGCAGCTTCAATCCAGCCACTTAGAGATAAGCAATGGCAAGGAAGAAAGAGCATGCTGGTAAGAAATGATCGCCTTGTTCTTATGCTACTAGTTTTCTAATGACTGTTTGCACATATGCTAGTATAGAAATTTGTCTAGCTTGTGATTATAATTTGGTAATTGAAAATGTACTAAGAGCCTTCTGGTATGAAATGAGCTCCTTGTATGCTGCTAGTTTTCTAATGATTGTTTGCACATATGCTAGGTATAGAATTTTTCTTAGCTTGTGATTATAATCTGGTAATTGAAAATGTACTAAGAGCCTGCTGGTATGAAATGAGCTCCTCGTGCTTATGCTTCTTGTTTTCTAATTGGGTTAATCTACTAGTATTAAATGTAACTAAAACCTGATTGGATTATTTAGTTGTTTGAGTTGTCTTGCTCTCCTATGCATTTCAACCATTCATCTAATGGCCATATTTTCTCTATTCATGTAAAGAAGCGCCCCTCACTGAGTATGAGAAGGTTAGGGCTAAGCTTATGATGAGGAACAACCATATTCTTCAGTCTCTTGGTATTCCCGCGGTAGTATCAATGATTAGAAGGTCACGTGCGGGCAAAGAAGGTAGTGCACTTACCACTAAGGAATCTGCCATAACAAACGGTGGAAGCTTAGATTATAATCCATAGGATGATGAAGTTATGGATGGAGAGGAAGTTGATGACATTGTTGTGCAAAAGAATGTGAAGGTGCAAATTCTTTATCTTGTTTGGAGGGGTGGGAGTACTTAAATGCTTTGTGCTTCCTTCTTTATCTTTCATTTCTTGTTACTTGCCATTGATGCTTAATGCCATTTTACTTGTTTATATGAGTCCCAGAAGTCTAGGAGGAAGAAGAGTGCAGTCAAGAAAGTAAGCAAGAGCAAGAATAGTCCGGAAACATCAACAACAATGGCTCCAGGAAGGGTTTTTGCGGAGAATGCTAGAAACAGAAGAAGAACCTTCTCGTAGAATGACTAGGCAGAAATCAAAGGAGACCGCTGTACCTAACCGTGAAGAAAGCCCACTGCGCCAGGATGATGTGTTTGTGCCCATTGATGAAGGAAGCTCTCTCCGTCTTGAACTCAGCCCTGTTTCACATACTGTGGACAGGAATCAGCCTCTAGACTATGCTGATTTTTCTGGAGACCGTGAGGAGGCAATGAATGATGAAGGCAAGTTCATCTTGTACTTCTCTTCTTTTACTTGTTCATTGTTTGGAATGTAAAGACAGCATATATGGGTGACTGTATCCAATGATGTTTTAATGTTTCCTTTTCAGGTATTCTTGCCGTGGTAAAGAAAGCTGTTGTGGCCAAGAATTTTAGGAAGGGCTCGGGGTTAGAAAAGCTGACGAAGGGGCTGGGAGCAAAGGTGAGGATTGAAATAGCTGAAGGGATGAAGCGTTCGGAGAAGCCTGTGCAGGCTGCGAAGCTAGCATTAGAGGCAGGACTCATTGTGAAAACTCATATGCCAATTCTTCCTCACTTAAAGGGATTCAAAAAGGACACAAGCCTGGTGAAAGACTACATGGGAAAAGTTGCAGTAAGCTCTCTATGCTGATTCTATGTTGCTGACTGTTCTTTCTTCCCTGTTACACATATCATATGGTTACTAATCTTGCCATTGCCCTCTTTGCTGCCTTGGTAGGGAAAATTTGATATGGACACCGATTCAACTAACGTTCAGGCCGCGTACAATGATATCCTAAAGAATGTGTCCAAGAACAGACGTCATTATGTCAAGAAGCAATATTTTGATAAAGTCGAAGCAAGCCGTGTCAAGATCAAATCGCTTTGTTGCATAACGGATTCTGAATGGCAAAAGCTGGTTGATCTGTGGTCAAGTCCAAGACACAAGGTATGTTAGTACCTTGCTTTACCATGTGCATGCCACCTGTCTTATTTGCTGTGTTCTATGCAAAAGATGATGGGATGTACCAATCTGCAGGACACCTATAGGAAGAACAAGGATAATATAAAAAAAAGTGAAGTTTGGGAAAAAAAACTGGTTCGCGCTGCTATCTAGCTCATGTGCATGCAATTGTAAGATCCACATTGCTGTTTTCCTCTATTTTTTCCTTCACACATTAGTAACTTTCTCGCAAAAGCTTATGGTTTGATTCTTGCTGAAACATTTTCAGAAGGAGGAAAGAAAGGTTGATAAGCTGTCTGCTATTGAGATGTTCAAGGTAACCCATAACAGCACCAAGGATGGCTTTTCAGACGAGGCTAAGATTGCCATAGTAAGTCACACTTTCAGTCTGTTTATGGTTTTGTTAATTACTGCATAGTAGGTGGTAATCGTCTGATGAAAATGTTTTGTAAGATTTTGAATACATAGGAGGTGGTAAGAGTCTGTGTTGGTGTCTGTGTATGTGTGCACCAAACGCTAGAAGTGTGGTTTCTGTAGTTATTACATAATTCTTGTGATTTGCTCCTAAAAACTTGTTGCCATATCTCAAATCTTTAATGAAACAGCCATTTATTCAATTTTAGCTGTGTTTGCAAATTTAGTTATATTCCAAGATGAAATCTGAACTCAATTATTTGATGAAGTGTTGCCTTTATGTAATGTAATCTGGAGCATAGTTTTTATCCTTTATGTCAATGTATAGCTGCTATTCTTGTACTTGCTGATAAACTGTATGATATTGTGTCAGATTGAAATGGAAAAGAAGGTGGATGCTCCTGTACCAGAAGGCGATTCGCCCAAATCTATTGTAGAGGTTGTTGTCGAGGTTTTGACCAAGAAAAGCACATTCCTGAAGAATGTCGGTCTGCAGTCAAGCTCTACTAACAAGACCACCAAGTCGAATGCTGCTGTTACTGCTCATGTGCTTGATCTTGAAGAGAAGCTGCAGAGGTCGGAGCACCAAACCAAAGCCATGCGCAGAGATGGCTGCCATGAAGAAGAAGGCCGAAGAAGCTGAAGCTGCACAGGCCTTGCTTCTCAAAAGGGCTGAAGATAATGATGCGAGGTATGCTCAGTTGTTGGCGCTGCTTTCAAGTAAACCTACAGGGAACTAGTGTTTTCCAGTGACTTGGTGCTATTTTGGTAGTGAACTTGTTAGTAGATTGGTGCTATTTTGGCAGTTCACTTGGTGCTATGGCTGTGAACTTGGGCGTGAACTGTGGCTGTGAACTTGGATGTATATTTTGGCCGTGAACTTGGATGTATCTTTTGGTAGTGAACTTGGCTGTGAACTTGGGTTCGATAAGTTATGTAAACTTGGATGTGGAATTTATAATGTTGGCTGTGAATTCAAAATTTGTCTGGTTATTCAAACTCATGTTATTATTATCTTGCAATTTGTCCAAGTTGACTGGTTATTCAAGAATTGTCCTGAAGTAAAGGCAACAAAATGGACTCTTATTCAGCCCAGATGACTGGAAAAACACCACGTCCCAGATGACTGAAAAAGGCCATGGCCTGGTCCAACAATGCTTGAATCCAATATACAAACTACAATTAAAATAAAAAGTTGTAATTAAAATGGCCAAAAGGTGGATCAGGCCAAATATATATGGGCTATAAAAATCCCATGGCCTATATTATATTTTCTGGAATTCTAAAATAGAAAAAAAGAGACCGAAATAGGCCCTTTGCCCAAAACAAATGTGGGCCGTAAAATGGCTATGGCCCAAGAGCGTGAACGATATCAGCCCATATAAACAACCAAAATGGACCGGGCTGGTTTTGAATACGACGATCTAATATCGTCACAATTTTGCCACGTAGGCTCTGCCACGTAGGAACCGACGTGGTGAGGCTCGACAGCCCGTGACGATACTGGATCGTCATAGAGTTTATGACGATGCATTATCGTCACAGACGGTTATGACGATCTGGTGCAAAACATCATTGTGTGCAATTACTGACGCTCAGTTTTTGACTACATGTTTTTCGTCATAAGATCGCCATATATTGTACACAGTGACGATTCAGTGACGAAAATGGAGCGTCATGCAATAGCAGATTCCCTGTAGTGTTGTCACACAAATTCGGAATTATTTTAATTCGATTGCATGCTATATTTCCAACAGTCCAGAAACTTTTTACTGTGCAATGGCTGGACCTAGCGATGTGATGAAACCTGAGAGGTTTAGGGTGAGAACTTTAAGAGATGGCAGACTCGTATGAAGTTTTGGCTCATGAGCCAGAACTTGTGGTGGGTGATTTCCTCCACGGTTGAAAGGCCACTCACGCAGAATGGCGTGGATCGAGGTGTCTTCGGACACTACCATGGCTGCCCTCTCCCTCATGACCGACCAGCTTTGTGACATTTACATGAACTATGCAGTCCTACCCTTGTGTGGGAAGCTCGGCCGAAGGTATGGAGAGTCGGATGTTGGGCGTGAGCTGTATGTGAATGAGCTATCACGATTTTAAGATGACCGATAATAATTGGTTGGCGCAAGCTCATGAGATCCAGCTCGGTGGGGAACTCGCCGGTTTTGGAGTCGTTCTGCCTGACAAGTTTGTGGTGGGGGGCATTATTGCCAAGTTACCTCCGTCATGGAGGAGCTTTGCCACTACACTCAAACACAGGAGGGAGGTGATGACTGTTGAAAGTCTCATCGCCACTCTTGATGTTGAGGAAAAGGCCAGGGCGAAATACGTCGAGAAAACCCACCTCATCTGACACCCAATGCCAATGTCGTGCACAATGGGGTTGGTGGCTTTGGGGGAAAGAACTTCAAGAACAAAGGGAAAGCAAAACAAACCACTGGCTTTAAGAAAAAGAAGAACAAGTAAAAGGGTGACTTCAACTGCTTTGTGTGTGGCGAACCTGGGCACATAGCGAGGAAGTGCCGCATGCGCAAAGGCAGGAAGGAGGTGCTCAGCAATCTGCGAATGTCACCGTTAGCGAGGCAGGTGGAGGATCTGGGTACGTACCTAGTGTCCTTATTGCATGTCAATCCACTAAATGGTGGGTAGACACTGGAGCTAATGTACATGTTTGTGCTGACTACAACTTGTTTTCTTCTTATCAGGCTTGTAGCAGTTCCACCCTCGTGATGGGAAACGGCACTCGGGCAGCTGTACGTGGGATCGGTAGTGTCGACCTAAGACTTTCTTCGGGGAAGACTCTATCGTTGAAGAACATACAACATGTCCCGGTAATAAATAGGAACCTGCTGTCTGGCACACTGATGTGTCGTGATGGCTACAAGCTGGCCATCGAGTCGAATAAATTTATTATTTTTAAATTTGGTTTGTTTATTGGAAAAGGCTATAACAGCGGAGGCTTGTTCTGCCTTTCCACTCTAGATGATTGTAATATCGTAAATTTTTTATCATGTTCTTCGTACTCTGGAAATCATGTTGGAGATGCTGTCATTTGGCACTCTCGTTTATGTCATATTAATTTTGATCGCATTGTTCGGTTGTGCAAGCTTAATTTAATTCCTAACTTTTCCATAGTCCGTGGATCTAAGTGTCAGTCTTGTGTGCAATCAAAGCAACCTCGAAAGCCTTTCAAGCCAATCGGGGAGAAAAGTCTGTCACCTCTAGATTTAATACATTCAGATTTGTGTGAAATGAATGGAGTATTGACTAAGGCAGGGAAAAGGTATATGATGACTTTGATAGATGATGCAACTAAGTGGTGTTATATTTACCTAGTAAAATCGAAAGATGAGGCTCTGAGTTGCTTTAAGATTTATAAGGCCGACGAGGAGGCAAGGGGCCACTAGGCCGCCGAGATGGAGAATGCCACGCACCGGGCGGAAGACCGCATGAAGGCGGGCGGCAAGACGGTGGCTCGTGGCCAGTCTTGCAACCGTCACCATGAACGTCTCCAGCGAGGCCATCTGGCGGCTAAGGCGGCAATCGGCAGGGCGATGGCGGTAATATGGCCATAACGGCGGTAGCCACAAGAACGACATCCTCTAGTAATAGTAGTCCCCTCAAATGTGCCCTTTTATAATTGGTAGGGCCTAATTTATGTAAAATCCCTCCTTTATAAAGGAAAAGGATCCCTGTGATTGCAATCCTAGTCCCTGGATCATTGCTAGCATCCACAGTTTAAGATGAAGGACACAGATACAAAGGTCATTTATTACATCCATTCCAGAGATAACATAGTCTTTACAACTCAAGGCCACAGGCCTAATACAAGAGTTTGAATAAGTAAATAAATGTAAGTCTTCATCTTCATGTGCCACAGGAAAACATGTTCAGTGTAGACTCATGACACCTAATCCTCATCAGAGTAACCTGCAACATCACAAGTTACAGCCATAGTGGGTCAATACTTTGGAATAGTATTGGCAAGTGATACCTTAGTATAATTTAAGTGGACTAGATACTATATGCAAATTTGGCTAAGTGTAGCTTGGCTTGCTTTGCTCAAAATAGATTTTTCCTATTAGTTGAAATCACTAAGTTTTTCTTTGTCAAAACTTTTCCCAAGGAACCACCAATAGACATTGAGGTCCTTCACCCTTGTTCACCCACAAGTTTTTTTTTAGAAATTGGTATGAGGAGATTCTTGATAGCTTCCATGCCTTGATGCTCAAGTTGTCCATTGCCATGGACTTGGCTAAGTACTTAGATTTTTCCATCTGCAGAGGTTGTGCACTTTCCCACCAGACTTGGTTTCACCAAGACAGGACCTTTCAGAAGCCTTTCCTTAGACCAAATGGATGCGTTCCAACCTATCATTCCCTCTACCACCAACTGTCCAAATGGCTAAGTTCTAGCAACTTATGTGATCCAGGCAGAGCCCATATTGCCAAGTGGCTGCACTAGAAGCTTCTTAACACTTGGCCTCTAAAATCTCTTTGTTCCTGGGTGGCTTACCACAAGTGAGATACACAAGGTAAACCATAGCCATGGGCCTTGTGTAACCACTCAACCAAAAACCACCAATCAAATCCCTTTCCACCCAGGTGATTCATTGACTTAGTTGTTTTATTAAGTAAAACAAGTCCAAAGACTTAGAAATATTTTTCATCATAGCATGTATATTTCACCAACCCTTGTTTGCTACTAGCAAGGATAAGCATGGCATAGATAGTAACTTATCTTAGAAATTTCCTAGCAATTCTACAACTACTTAGGATTTCCCATCATGGCATTAGGCAAAATATTGACATGCAAGACTTAGCAAAATATTTCTAATTCTTAGTATAAAATATAGGGATAGAAATATTCATGAAGTACCACTTGCCTTGGTAGTTGGGAGAGTAGCACTCTTCACAATCACAATCACTAGCACCAAAATCTACACATAGAATATAGCCATAATCACATACAAGACATATACAATCAAAAATATATATGCATGCATGCAAGATGCTAAGTGATGATTTTTAAAACTCAACCAAGCAAGTGCATAGTACTGAATTCTAAACAAGTCAAAACTTTGTCAGACCAAATTTTATTTAACACTAAAAACAATTCATATGCTCAAATAAGCCTTACACAAGTTTCTGCAAATAAAACCTTTTTAACAGGAGCTAAACATTAAACACATTGCATAATCTGATAGAGCTTGCTCTCCTGATTCCAACGGTATAAAATTTGTCAAAATCTAACGTGGGAATCAAAAGTTATAGCTAATTCAAAATTGGATATAAATCAGATTCAAAATCTGTTTTAAAAATCAAACTCTAGCCACGCGTCTGCTTCCTCTTGGCCGATACCGTTTCACTCAGGATCACCCTTCCACGCCGTCAGATCAAGTCAGATCCAACGCGCCAGATCAAAAGAAAACATTTCGCTCAGATCTAATGTAAACCGCAAGATCTACATCTAACGGCTGCTGTTGCCTTGACCATAGTCTAGCGGCGCTAGCGGCGACGACTGGCGGCGGCATGTCTGTCAGCGGCGGTGCCGGCGTTCTAGGTCGCCCGGGGAGGGGAGAGGATGCTCACCAGAACCGCCGTGTCGAGGTGAAGCTGAACGTGTCTCTGGTTAGCGAAGGGGCGCTCGGAGTCGTCGGGGATTCCTCGCCGGAGTTCGCGAACGCGTCGGGTATGGCTGCCGGTCGACGTTGGCGAGGTTCTGCGTCGCGCTAAGACAAAAGGAGGGCACCGTTAGATGCGCAAGACGATGGGGATCTTAGGCGTATCAACCAGAGGGCAAGGGGTGGCTGGTACTTACGGGGAGAGGTCGCCGGAGTTCGAGCAGAGAGCGGAGGCGTTCAGTCATTGTCGTTGCCGAGGCTACAGACCATGCGCGAGCAAAAGGAAGGTGTTAGTAGATGCGCACGGAGCTGCAGAGCATGCTAGTA
This sequence comes from Avena longiglumis, assembly GCA_030063025.1. Lineage (NCBI taxonomy): Eukaryota > Viridiplantae > Streptophyta > Magnoliopsida > Poales > Poaceae > Avena > Avena longiglumis. Next base: position 108,246,637 of record CP125974.1, read on the forward strand.
TGAACCATGGACAGAGGGGGCACGATGCTCACGGAATTAAATCGGTAGTCGTCGGAATGGCGATGTCGGGCGAGTTGTGAGTAGCCTGGTGCCGTGGAGAGGAAATGGCCGCGAGAGGGAGGGGCTTAAGTAGGCAGGGGCTCGACAAGAAATGCTCGGCGAATCAATGGCAATTACGCCGCGGAATCAACGCAGCAACGGCCAGCGGCGACGTGCTCCTCGCGAAATTTGGGGGAAGACAGCGATGGCGTGGGTGGGCCCGCTTCGTGAATAGAACAAAGAGGGAGTGGGGTCCGAGTGTCAGCGACTCTGAGGGTTCTTCTGCGCGTGAGAGAGAGAGAAGGGGGACCCGGGTGGGCTAGTTGGGCTGGTTTCGCTGTTGGGCCCAAAGTCTGGCGCCGGCCCTTTTCTTTTTCTTTACTCCTTTTCTATTTCTGATTTGATTTTCTGGAATGATTTTCAAATGAATTCAAACTCTATTTGAATTCAGATCTTATCAGGATTTTTGCTGTGTGCAATAGTCACAATTCTAGGCATAAAACCAAATGGTCACTCTGAAATGGCTTGGTCATTTGGAAAAATAAAATAAACACTCACATAGCACTTTGTTTTATATTGACTTTGAAATTGGTTCTCAAATTGTATTTGCTTTGAAATTTTCGTTTAAACCTTAGCAATCAAGCAACACACTCTGAAACAACAAGGCACAAAGTTTGGTTTCATGAACAACAACCTCTCATAGAAAGAGTAGCATTTGTTTCAAATGATGATCACATAAAATAATGAGCTCATATGCTCCTGTTTTTGAATTGTTTTGTTTGGAATGAATCCTATATGATCATGGATGCATGGATGATATGCATGAGTTTGAAACATGATTTTAGGGATGTTACAAATCTAACCCCCTTAAGGTGAATCTCGCCCTCGATATTCGGATTGGCTAGCAAATAGGTGAGGGTGGTCTTTCCGAAGATCATCTTCTATTTCCCATGTTGCTTCCTCTTCGGAATGATGATTCCACTGCACTTTGCAGAACTTGATAGTCTTAGTCCGTGTGACTCTTTCTGCAGTCTCAAGAATCTTGATAGGCTTCTCTTCATAAGTGAGATCACTTTCCAATTGAACCTCCTCCAAAGGTATAGTATCCTTCAAAGAATTTTCTTCCATTTCTGGATGACATTTATTAAGCTGACTCACATGAAACACATTATGAACTGCTGACAAAGATTCTGGGAGTTCAATTTCATAGGCAACTTCTCCTTTGCGACTCAGAATCTTGAATGGCCCAACATATCTTGGTGCCAATTTTCCTTTGACTCCGAATCTTTTCACTCCACGAAGTGGTGACACCCTAAGATAGGCTCTATCCCCAACTTCGTAGGTGACTTCTCTACGCTTAGGATCTGCGTAGCTTTTCTATCGGGACTGTGCTATCTTCAACCTGTCCTTAACCAACTTGACCTTCTCTTCGGCTTCTTTGATAAGATCTGGCCGGAATAAACTTCTTTCTCCCACACCATTCCATAGAAATGGGGTGGTACACTTTCTTCCGTAGAGAAACTCAAATGGTGCCATCTCAATACTGGCTTGATAGCTGTTGTTATAAGAAAATTCTGCGTAAGGCAGACTTTCATCCCAACTGGCTCCATAGTCTAAGGCACATGCCCTCAACATGTCTTCAAGAATCTGATTAGTACTTTCTATTTGTCCATCAGTTTGAGGATGAAAAGAAGTACTGAATTCCAACCTTGTTCCTAATGACTCATGTAACTGTCTCCAAAAATGGGAAGTGAATTGAGTTCCTCTATCAGACACAATACTCTTGGGCACTCCATGTAGACATACAATTCTACTCATGTAGATTATGGCTAACTTAGCACTTCTGTAGGTTGTCTTCACGGGTATGAAATGAGCCACTTTAGTTAGGCGATCCACTACTACCCAAATAGAATCGTATCCTGACCGGGTCCTTGGTAATCCGGTAATGAAATCCATACCAATCTTGTCCCACTTCCAATCAGGAATAGGTAGTGGTTGCAGTAAACCTGCTGGTTTCTGATGTTCCGCATTCACTCTACTACACACATCACACAAAGCAATATGTACGGCGATGTCCTTCTTGAGATTATTCCACCAAAATCTTTCTTTCATGTCCATGTACATTTTGGTGTTACCCGGATGAATGGAATACCGAGAGTTGTGTGCTTCTTGCAAAATCAGTTTCCGCAACTCCGGGTCTTGTGGAACATAGATACGTTTCCCATGCCATAAAGTACCCTGTTCGTCTTCATGGAATTCTTTGGCTTTTCCTTTGCCAATCCTTTCCTTAATCTCTTCAATTTCCTTATCAGTCTTCTGGGCTTCTTTGATCTTGTCCAACAAAGTAGGTTGAACATCCAAAGACATAAGATGTCCTTCAGGCACAATCTCCAATCTGAGTTTTCTAAATTGGGTACAGATCATCGGCAATTCTCCTTTGGTAAGGCCATTCACAAAAACCTTACGACTTAGAGCATCTGCTACAACATTTGCTTTACCGGGATGGTATTGCAAACTTAAGTCATAGTCTTTAATAAGTTCTAGCCATCTTCTTTGTCTCATATTAATTTCCTTCTGGGTGAAGATATACTTCAAACTTTTGTGATCTGTGAACACTTCACAACGCTTTCCCAAAAGATAGTGTCTCCATGTTTTGAGTGCATGGACAACAGAGGCTAACTCTAAATCATGAGTAGGATAGTTCACTTCATGAGTTTTGAGTTGTCTCGAGGCATATGCCACAACTTTACCGTCTTGCATAAGTACTGCACCCAAACCCTGATGAGATGCATTACAATTTTCTTGGAAATCTTTTTCCAAATCTGGCAGACACAAGACTGGTGCTGTCACAAGTCTCTTCTTCAATTCCTAAAAGCTGAGTTCACAACCTTCAGACCAATCAAACTTCTTGTCTTTCTTTAACAATTCAGTCATAGGCTTAGCTACCTTAGAGAAATTCGTAATGAACCTTCTGTAGTAACCAGCTAAGCCAAGGAAACTACGAACTTCTTTCACGGACTTGGGAAATTCCCATTCAGTCATAGCTGAAACCTTAGCAGGATCAACTGCTACACCATCCTTTGTCATAACATGTCCAAGAAATCCGACTTTATCCAACCAGAATTCACACTTGCTGAATTTAGCATAAGTTTATGCTCCCGTAACTTCTCAAGTATCAATCGCAAATGTCCTTCATGCTCTTATTTGCTCTTGGAGTAGACTAGAATGTCATCAATGAAGACGACAACAAACTTGTCAAGGAATTCCATGAACACCTTGTTCATCATATTCATGAAGTATGCTGGAGCATTGGTCAAACCAAAAGGCATTACGGTATACTCATACAATCCATACCTTGTAGTGAACGCTGTTCTAGGTATGTCTTGTTCTCTTATCTTGAGTTGAAAATATCCCGACCGGAGATCAATCTTTGAGAACACACATGCTCCTTCTAGCTGATCAAACAAGTCATTGATTCTAGGCAAAGGGTATTTGTTCTTGATAGTTACCTCGTTGAGTGAACGGTAATCTATGCATAACCTTTGACTTCTATCTTTCTTCTCCACGAACAAAACTGGGGCTCCCCAGGATGAAGAACTTGGTTGAATGAATCCTTTCTGCAACTGTTCTCCAAGTTGTTTCTTGAGTTCTTTCAGTTCATCAACTGACATTTTATATGGTCTCTTTGCTATTGGTCCAGACCCTGGTACCAAATCTATCAGAAACTCCACATCTCTATCTGGTGGCATTCCCGGCAATTCTTCCGGAAACACATCCGGATACTCACTCACAATTGGCACACTATCCATGCTAACCCCCTTAAGAGAATTTAGCTTACTCCTTTTTGCTTCAAAGTTGGTCTTGAATCTGATCCTTTTATTTTCTGGAGTTGTGAGTGAGACAGTATGGTTGGCACAATCTATCACTCCTTTGTACTTAGTCATCCAGTCCATTCCCAGAATGACATCCAATCCTTGGGAGTTTAGAATTATCAAGTTAACGGGAAACTTATACTTCCCAAATTCTATGACTAGATCATGACATCCTGAATTCACTATCATTTCTCCACCAGGAGAACTTACTTTTATAGGACACCCAATAGTTTCTACCGGTAGTTCATTTCTTTCAACAAATGCTCTTGATATGAATGAATGAGATGCACCAGTATCAAAGAGTACAAATGCTGGAATAGAATTGAGTCTGAACTTACCAAAGAACAAAGATCAGGCTCCTCATAGACCTCCTCCACATTAATGTGGTTTACTTGTCCCTTCTGAAAAGGGTTGGGCTTGTTGGGTCCTTCAACTTTATTTTCTGGGCAGTCATTTGCATAATGCCCCATCTTCTTGCATTTGAAGCATTCAACCTGACTGATGTCTCTCTTAACAGGCTGACTTCCACTTCCACTTCCATTACCACTGTGGTGGCTCTTATGTCCACTCTTGTGGTTCTTGTACTTGTCATTGTCATGACTACGGTGATGCTTGTTGTCATGACGGTTGTGGTTGTGGTGCTTGTTGAATTTCCCATGCTTGTGGGATCCTGAGCTTCCACTGTCATCATAATGAGATCGTTTGTGAGACGATCCCGAGCTGTGCTTGTCGGAGTGCTTCCTCTTTCTACTCTCAACTTGCTTCATTTTGTTCTCCAATATTGCAGCCTTGTCACAGAGCGACTGATAAGTGGGAACATATGCCACAGCCAACTGCAGATTCAGCTCATCATTCAAGCCTTCAAGAAATTTTTCCTTTCTCTTGGCATCGGTGTCAACTTCATCCGGTGCATAACGCGCCAGATTGTTGAACTCCTCAATGTATTCAGCCACGCTGCGGTGGCGCTGCTTCAGATTGTGGAACTCTTTCTTTTTCAGACTCATTACTCCAGATGAGATATGAGCAGTGCGAAAGCCATCCTCAAAGATAGCCCATGTCACTTCATCTATGGGAGTGGTGATCTGAAAGTTGTCCCACCAAGTGGCGGCTGGTCCTTCCAGCAGATGTGCTGCAAATCTGACCTTTTCAGCATCTGTACAGCCCACGGTTACCAAGTCCTTGTTTACCGAACGTAGCCAGTCATTGGCCACCATGGGATCAGTCGTCCCAGAGAATTTTGCTGGCCTCAATCTCAAGAACCTGGTGAGCATATCAAAACCCGGTGGGTTGTTGTTGTTGTTATTGTTGTTGTTGTTTTGGTTCTGGATGAACGATTGTCATCATCTGCATCAGCTGAGTTTGGGCAGTCATCATTTGCTGCATTTCTAGAGTGATGTTGTTGTTGTTGGGGTTGGGGTTTGCATGACGGGGAGGCATCTGTGGTTTGTTCAATAAAGATAAGAATGAGATACCCATAGATGCTTTCATGCACATTACATCACATAAGCAAACACATAGCATGCAACACAAAGATAAAGGTTCAACAACAAGATACCAAGTTCACAAAGTAAAACACACAAGTGGCAAGCCATCCACATGTCGGATGGTCAAATAACAAGTTCTCAAATAACAAGTACTATAATAAAAGATAAATGAGTAGTCAAATCTACTCATCGGCATCAATCTCCTCCTCGACAAAGGTAAGACCTGTGTTCTCCATTGCGGTCTTGTTTTCCTCGATGCTAGTGGTTAAAGTCTCTATCTTGGCCTTGAGAGCCCTTTTCTGGGAACGAAGCCTCTCTATCATTTTCTGCTGCTACCTAGAGCTCGAAATCCTTGGACTGCAGTTCTTCAGTCATGTCCCGGATCTTCTTGTTCCTATCCTGGACACGCTTCTCCTGACTCTTGAACTTCCTGTCCTGGGTCTCGAACTTCGCCTCCATTTCCTTGACTATCTCGTCTTGCTGCGCGAAGAGCTTGTCCTTCTCGCGAAGCTGCACCTGGAGCTCGTCATTGCTGAGCATGACATTGGTCCTGTCAGTGTCCACGTGCCTAATGAGAGACTCTAAGTCCTGGAGGTACAGGCGTATCGGCTCTGCTGCGTCCCTCGAATCGTCCTCGAAGTCGATGGACTCTCCATCCTCATCACGTCTTCCGTAGACATGGAAGTGGGTACCTCAAGGCCTCTCTCCATGTCATCGTGCATGAGCTTGAAGACAATGGCCTCCGTGGTAGGATCTGTCTGGCGTCCGGGCTGGTTGACCTTGAAGCCCAGAGGTCCTTCCTCTCAAACTTGGTGAGGGGATGCACCATGATGGTGGGAAGAGGGAGATTGAGCAAAGTAGTAAGCTCAACGATACGAGGACCAAAGCGGGTAACCTGGAACTCCTCAACAGTGCTGATGGTAATAGGCATCTATTTATAAGATAGAAAAGGTAGAACAACCCAAATCAAGATAAAACAAAAGACAAAACATCACACACATATCCTTGGTAAGCAAAACACACAAGTCATGCATACATGAAACCATTACAACAACCAAGGTTCAATCTTATTTTAAAGCAACATTTTGGAAAATAAGGTGATAGTGGTGGTCCAACTAACGAAGTACGTTTACAATCCTATCTCACTGGATCTGTTGGCTAACACAATATTTCTAGAAGCAATCAGCCTATCTTGCTCACATGACTCCATCACTAAGTCTATAATGTCTCCTCTTAAGGTTTGGTTGGTAGCTTCCAACTCTTGGGTATGTTCCTTCTCTTTCCTTAGATCATTTTGGAGGTTGAGCATTCTACACTTGACTCTATCACCAAGTTCTTTGATGGTCTTCCAAGCTACATCCTTTGCTGATTCAAAGAATGTAGGGTGCACCACTGAATTGGTGAACATGCAGAATCCTTTTTCCTGATGGTTGTCTTCCTTGTTTTTATACAAGTGAAGTTGCACCCACCAGTATTCCACTCCTTCATCCATCACAGGAAAACCTTTGTACACAGCTGCACCTTGTATCTCTAATGCAACCATGAGGTCCTTGAGAGCCTTGGGGAATTCTGTCTCACACTCCAAAGTCATTGTCATGAGTGGTCCTTTCCTCACGGCTTCGTTGATGGAGTTCATCTACAAATAGAGATGAGAGAGAAGATTAGAAAAGTTTACGAGAAGAATAGACAAGTGTAGAAGTTGAAATTTTTTCCTTAGTGGTTTCCAATCCTAGGGTCATAATCCTACAGGCAACACAGTGCTCTGATACCATCTGTAAGATCCCTCCTTTATAAAGGAAAAGGATCCCTGTGATTGCAATGCTAGTCCCTGGATCATTGCTAGCATCCACAGTTTAAGATGAAGTACACAGATACAAAGGTCATTTATGACATCCATTCCAGAGATAACATAGTCTTTACAACTCAAGGCCACAGGCCTAATACAAGAGTTTGAATAAGTAAATAAATGTAAGTCTTCATCTTCATGTGCCACAGGCTAACATGTTGAGTGTAGACTCATGACACCTAATCCTCATCAGAGTAACCTGCAACATCACAAGTTACAGCCACAGTGGCTCAATACTTTGGAATAGTATTGGCAAGTGATACCTTAGTATAATTTAAGTGGACTAGATACTATATGCAAATTTGGCTAAGTGTAGCTTGGCTTGCTTTGCTCAAAATAGATTTTTCCTATTAGTTGAAATCACTAAGTTTTTCTTTGTCAAAACTTTTCCCAAGGAACCACCAATAGACATTGAGGTCCTTCACCCTTGTTCACCCACAAGTTTTTTTTTTAGAAATTGGGATGAGGAGATTCTTGATAGCTTCCATGCCTTGATGCTCAAGTTGTCCATTGCCATGGACTTGGCTAAGTACTTAGATTTTTCCATCTGCAGAGGTTGTGCACTTTCCCCACCAGACTTAGTTTCACCAAGACAGGGCCTTTCAGAAACCTTTCCTTAGACCAAATGGACGCGTTCCAACCTATCATTCCCTCTACCACCAACTGTCCAAATGGCTAAGTTCTAGCAACTTATGTGATCCAGGCAGAGCCCATATTGCCAAGTGGCTGCACTAGAAGCTTCTTAACACTTGGCCTCTAAAATCTCTTTGTTCCTGGGTGGCTTAACACAAGTGAGATACACAAGGTAAACCATAGCCATGGGCCTTGTGTAACCACTCAACCAAAAACCACCAGTCAAGTCCCTTTCCACCCAGGTGATTCATTGACTTAGTTGTTTTATTAAGTAGAACAAGTCCAAAGACTTAGAAATATTTTTCATCATAGCATGTATATTTCACCAACCCTTGTTTTCTACTAGCTAGGCTAAGCATGGCATAGATAGTAACTTATCTTAGAAATTTCCTAGCAATTCTACAACTACTTAGGATTTCCCATCATGGCATTAGGCAAAATATTAACATGCAAGACTTAGCAAAATATTTCTAATGCTTAGTATAAAATATAGGGATAGAAATATTCATGAAGTACCACTTGCCTTGGTAGTTGGGAGAGTAGCACTCTTCACAATCACAATCACTAGCACCAAAATCTACACATAGAATATAGCCATAATCACATACAAGACATATACAATCAAAAATATATATGCATGCATGCAAGATGCTAAGTGATGATTTTTAAAACTCAACCAAGCAAGTGCATAGTACTGAATTCTAAACAAGTCAAAACTTTGTCAAACCAAATTTTATTTAACACTAAAAACAATTCCTAAACAATTCATATGCTCAAATAAGCCTTACACAAGTTTCTGCAAATAAAACCTTTTTCACAGGAGCTAAACATTAAACACATTGCATAATCTGATAGAGATTTCTCTCCTGATTCCAACGGTATAAAATTTGTCAAAATCTAACGTGGGAATCAAAAGTTATAGCTAATTCAAAATTGGATATAAATCAGATTCAAAATCTGTTTTAAAAATCAAACTCTAGCCACGCGTCTGCTTCCTATTGGCCGATACCGTTTCACTCAGGATCACCCTTCCGCGCCGTCAGATCAAGTCAGATCCAACACACCAGATCAAAAGAAAACGTTTCGCTCAGATCTAATGTAAACCGCAAGATCTACATCTAACGGCTGTTGTTGCCTTGACCATAGTCTAGCGGCGCTAGCGGCGACGACTGGCGGCGGCATGTCCGCTGGCCGGGCGTGCGGCTAGGTCGCCCGGGGAGGGGAGAGGATGCTCACCAGAACTGCCGTGTCGAGGTGAAGCTGAACGTGTCTCTAGTTGGCGAAGGGGCGCTCGGAGTCGTCGGGGATTCCTCGCCGGAGTTCGCGAACGCGTCGGGTATGGCTGCTGGTCGACGTTGGCGAGGTTCTGCGTCGCGCTAAGACAAAAGGAGGGCACCGTTAGATGCGCAAGACGATGGGGATCTTAGGCGTATCAACCAGAGGGCAAGGGGTGGCTGGTACTTACGGGGAGAGGTCGCCGGAGTTCAAGCAGAGAGCGGCGGCGTTCAGTTATTGTCGTTGCCAAGGCTACAGACCATGTGCGAGCAAATGGAAGGTGTCAGTAGATGCGCACGGAGCTGCAGAGAATTCTAGTATGAACCATGGACAGAGGGGGCACGGTGCTCACAAGAATTCGTCGGCGAGGTCGTCGGAACAACGGCAGTGTCGGGCGAGTTGCGAGCAGCCTGGTGGCGTGGAGAGGAAATTGGGTGAGGGGAAATGGCCGCGAGAGGGAGGGGCTTAAGTAGGCAGAGGCTCGACAAGAAACGCTCGGCGAATCAATGGCAATTACGCCGCGGAATCAACGCAGCAACGGCCAGCGGCGACGTGCTCCTCGCGAAATTTGGGGGAAGACGACGATGACGTGGACAGGGCCCGCTTGTCAGCGAATAGAACAGAGAGGGAGTGGGGTCCGAGTGTCAGCGACTCTGAGGGTGCTTCTGCGCATGAGAGAGAGAAGGGGGGCCCGGGTGGGCTAGTTGGGCTGGTTTCGCTGTTGGGCCCAAAGTCTGGCGCCGGCCCTTTTCTTTTTCTTTACTCCTTTTCTATTTCTGATTTGATTTTCTAGAATGATTTTCAAATGAATTCAAACTCTATTTGAATTCAAATCTTTTCAGGATTTTTGCAGTGTGCAATAGTCACAATTCTAGTCATAAAACCAAATGGTCACTGAAATGGCTTGGTCATTTGGAAAAATAAAATAAACAGTGACATAGCACTTTGTTTTATATTAACTTTGAAATTGGTTCTCAAATTGTATTTGCTTTGAAATTTTGGTTTAAACCTTAGCAATCAAGCAACACACTCTGAAACAACAAGGCACAAAGTTTGGTTTCATGAACAACAACCTCTCATAGAAAGAGTAGCATTTGTTTCAAATGATGATCACATAAAATAATGAGCTCATATGCTCCTGTTTTTGAATTGTTTTGTTTGGAATGAATCCTATATGATCATGGATGCATGGATGATATGCATGAGTTTGAAACATGATTTTAGTGATGTTACAATTTAATAAAAGTACTTGTTGGAATAAATGGGCCTTTACAAGAATTGGGCCCATATAAATTTCAGAAATTGGGGAGAAGTCAAGGGGGTGGAGGCTGTGGGAGTTTAGTCCCACATTGCCAAGGGAGCAAGATTTTGACCTGCTTATAAGGGATCATCTCATGGTGAGACTAGTTGGAAAGACTAGAGAGAGCTATGCTAAGTGTTCACCACACGCGCACACACACGCGCGCGCTCGCTCGCGTTTCGCATTTATTCGTGTTTAATTACGCGTGACTTGTGACTTTGGATCTTTGGGCTTTGGCGAGGCGAGCGCGACCGTGGCCTGTTAAATTGCATCTCTTTTTAATCTTTTTGTCGAGCAGTTTACTTATCTTATCCACCCGCGTCGGTCTCACGCACGACTCGAAGATAGGCTTCCCGTTGAGGGAAGTTAGGAGATCGCTCGTGATGGAGATATACCAGGGGCGGATCCTGGAATATAGGAAGAACGTGCTCCGTGGGGGTTATCCTTTCGAGTCTATAAGAGGAAGACGTCCCTCTCGGCGAAGACACGGATACAGAAACCCTACTCCGCTTCTCGCAGCCGCCATCTTCGCCGATCCTTTCCTGCCGTGTCGCGGGGAAGGAAAGCGATAGTCTCCGGACTTTCCCGGCGTTTGGCGTCCCTTGCGAGGGAGCCGGTGATAAAGTTTTCAAAGCAGCGATGCGGCTGCTTCTTCTTCATCGACTGCATCGATCGTCTGCTTCATATTCCTCAACAATTCTTCATCAACGTTCGTCTGCATCACTGTAAGAAATCAATCTCGTGATCCTCTCTTTCATGTTCTAGAAGGGGTTTGAGATCCATGCGATCTGCTGTGCCATGTTAGATTTCATGTTCGTAATCACATTTGTAAATCTGTTAGATCTATCTTTGTTGTCACACAAATTCGGAATTATTTTAATTCGATTGCATGCTATATTTCCAACAGTCCAGAAACTTTATTACTGTGAAATGGCTAGACCTAGCGATGTGATGAAACATGAGAGGTTTGGGGGTGAGAACTTTAAGAGATGGCAGACCCGTATGAAGTTTTGGCTCATGAGCCAGAACTTGTGGTGGGTGATTTCCTCCACGGTTGAAAGGCCACTCACGCAGGACAGCAGTGTGACTGGGAGGTGTCTTCGGGAGGTGTCTTCGGACACTACCATGGGCTGCCTGCTCTCCCTCATGACCGGCTAGCTTTGTGACATTTACATGTACTATGCCAGTCCTGCCCTTGTGTGGGAAGCTCTCGACAGAAAGTATGGAGAGTCGGATGTTGGGCGTGAGCTATATGTGAATGAGCTGTATCACGATTTTAAAATGACCGATAATAATTCGGTTGTGACGCAAGCTCATGAGATCCAGCTTCTGGTGGGGGAACTCGCCGGTTTTGGAGTCGTTCTGCCTGACAAGTTTGTGGTGGGGGCATTATTGCCAAGTTACCTCCGTCAAGGAGGAGCTTTGCCACTACACTCAAACACAGGAGGGAGGTGATGACTGTTGAAAGTCTCATCACCACTCTTGATGTTGAGGAAAAGGCCAGGGCGAAAGACGTCGAGAAAAACCCACCTTATCCGACACTCAATGCCAATGTCGTGCACAATGGGGCTGGCGGCTCTGGGGGAAACAACTTCAAGAACAAAGGAAAGGCAAAACAAACCACTGGCTTTAAGAAAAAGAAGAACAAGGAAAAGGGTGACTTCAACTGCTTTGTGTGTGGCGAACCTGGGCACATAGCCAGGAAGTGTCGCATGCGCAAAGGCAGGAAGGAAGGTGCTCAGCAATCTGCGAATGTCATCGTTAGCGAGGCAGGTGGAAGATCTGGGTACGTACCTAGTGTCCTTATTGCATGTTAATCCACTGATTGGTGGGTAGATACTGGAGCTAATGTACATGTTTGTGCTGACTACAACTTGTTTTGTTCTTATCAGGCTTGCAGCAGTTCCACCGTCGTGATGGGAAACGGCACTCGGGCAGCTGGACATAGGATCGGTAGAGTCGACCTAAGACTTTCTTCGGAGAAGACTCTATCGTTGAAGAATGTACAACATGTCCCAGGAATAAATAGGAACCTGCTGTCTGGCTCGCTGATGTGTCGTGATGGCTACAAGCTGGTCTTCGAGTCGAATAAATTTATTATTTCGAAATTTGGTTTGTTTATTGGAAAAGGCTATAACAGCGGATGCTTGTTCCGCCTTTCCACTCTAGATGATTGTAATATCGTAAACAATTTATCGTGGTCTTCGTACTCTGGAAATCATGTTGGAGATGTTGCCATTTGGCACTCTCGTTTATATCATATTAATATTGATCGCATTGTTTGGTTGTGCAAGCTTAATATAATTCTGAACTTTTCCATAGTCCGTGGATCTAAGTGTCAGTCTTATGTGCAATCAAAGCAACCCCGAAAGCCTTTCAAGCCAATCGGGGAGAAAAGTCTATCACCTCTAGATTTAATACATTCAGATTTGTGTGACATGAATGGAGTATTGACTAAGGCAGGGAAAAGGTATATGATGAATTTGATAGATGATGCGACTAAGTGGTGTTATATTTACCTAGTAAAATCGAAAGATGACGCTCTGAGTTTCTTTAAGATTTATAAGGCCGACGAGGAGGCAAGGGGCCACTAGGCTGCCGAGATGGAGAATGCCCTGGCACCGGGCGGCGGAAGACCGCATGAAGGCGGGCGGCAAGACGGTGGCTCGTGGCCGAGTGCGCAACCGTCACCATGAACGTCTCCAGCAGCAGGCCATCTGGGCGGCTAAGGCGGCAATCGACGGGGCCAGTGGCAGCGGCAACGGTGGCCACGGCAACGGCGGCGAGTAGCCACAGGAACGACATCCTCTAGTAATAGTAGTCCCCTCAAATGTGCCCTTTTATAATTGGTAGGGCCTAATTTAATAAAGGTACTTGTTGGAATAAATGGGCCTTTACAAGAATTGGGCCCATATAAATTTCAGAAATTGGAGAGAAGTCAAGGGGGTGGAGGCTGTGGGAGTTTAGTCCCACATTGCCAAGGGAGCAAGATTTTGACCTGTTTATAAGGGAGCATCTCATGGTGAGACTAGTTGGAAAGACTAGAGAGAGCTATGCTAAGTGTACACCACACGCGCACACACGCGCGTGCTCGCTCGCATTTCACATTTATTCGTGTTTAATTACGCGTGACTTGTGACTTTGGATCTTTGGGCTTTGGCGAGGCGAGCGCGACCGTGGCCTGTTAAATTGCATCTCTTTTTAATATTTTTCCTGAGCAGTTTACTTATCTTATCCACCCGCGTCTATCTCACGCACGACTCAAAGATAGGCTTTCCGTTGAGGGAAGTTAGGAGATCGCTCGTGATGGAGATATACCCGGGAGCGGATCCTGGATATAGGCAGAACGTGCTGCGTGGGGGTTATCCTTTCGAGTCTATAAGAGGAAGACGTCCCTCTCGACAGAAGACACCAGATACACAGAAACCCTACTCCGTTCTCTTCTGCAGCCGCCACCGATCTTCGCCGATCCTTTCCCTGCCGTGCCGCGGGGGAAGGAAAGCAGTAGTCTCCGGACTTTCCCCGGCGTTTGGCGTCCCGCACGAGGGAGCCGGGCGATAAAGTTTCTGGGCAGTGCTTCGCACGGCTGCTTCTTCTTCATCGACTGCATCGACCGTCTGCTTCATCTTCCTCAACTATTCTTCATCAACGTTCGTCTGCATCACTGTAAGAAATCAATCTCGTGATCCTCTCTTTCATGTTCTAGAAGGGGTTTGAGATCCATGTCGATCTGCTGTGCCATGTTAGATTTTATGTTCATAATCACATGTGTAAATCTGTTAGATCTATCTTTGTTGTCACACAAATTCGGAATTATTTTAATTCGATTGCATGCTATATTTCCAACAGTCCAGAAACTTTATTACTGTGCAATGGCTGGACCTAGCGATGTGATGAAACCTGAGAGGTTTGGGGGTGAGAACTTTAAGAGATGGCAGACCCGTATGAAGTTTTGGCTCATGAGCCAGAACTTGTGGTGGGTGATTTCCTCCACGGTTGAAAGGCCACTCACGCAGGAACAACAGCGTGACTGGGAGGTGTCTTCGGACACTACCATGGGCTGCCTGCTCTCCCTCATGACCGACCAGCTTTGTGACATTTACATGAACTATGCCAGTCCTGCCCTTGTGTGGGAAGCTCTCGACAGAAAGTATGGAGAGTCGGATGCTGGGCGTGAGCTGTATGTGAATGAGCTGTATCACGATTTTAAGATGACCGATAATAATTCGGTTGTGACGCAAGCTCATGAGATCCAGCTTCTGGTGGGGGAACTCGCCGGTTTTGGAGTCGTTCTGCCTGACACTCAAACACAGGAGGGAGGTTTGCCACTATGCTCAAACACAGGAGGGAGATTTTAAGTTACCTCCGTCATGGAGGAGCTTTGCCACTACACTCAAACACAGGAGGGAGGTGCGATGACTGTTGAAAGTCTCATCGCCACTCTTGATGTTGAGGAAATTATGGATTCACATGGAGAAAGGTCCCCAGTCGTGGTGATGACTGTTGAAAGTCATGGCGATCCTCCAATCTTGTTTTCGTCTGTTCCAAGAGCGATGAAAATAATTCAGTCGTACTTCAGTCGTTCAGCGTCAAGTGATGGTAGAAAAATAATCCACACCGACAAGTGACTCATGCATGGGGGTTCCAGCCTTCCACCATTGTCTACTCCATGTGTTGCACAAATAACCACCATACTTCGATGATTATTTTGGACTTTTCACTAGGTGGTGGTATAATCTATTGCAGTTTTCACCTGCTAGCCATTTCATCAACTATATAGCATCGTTGAATGCAAACCTTACTGTTGGGTCCTGCATGTTAAAAACTAGGTAACTCAGACTTTAAGTATATATATAATCATAACTTTTTGTACATATAATTATTTTCCTATGATTTGTTTAGTGTGCTAGAAATATTTATTTTCAAATATAAGCAGAAAAAGTTTTAAAGTAGAAATTGTGCTACATATAGAATGGACTATTAGATTCTAGAGTGCATACAAAACACATTTTTATCATGAATAGTTCTTTTTTTTAGAAAAAGCCGTAAATCAATTGGATCGTTTTTTTTTCAATGGTGATTCGTGCGACACATGGAGTAGAACGTGGGGAAGCTGCAATTTCCTATAGCGAGACAGGTATACAATTCGCTAGCTAAGTACCAATTCCTCGTGTACTGTAGTGTTTGACATCACTTGTAATGCATCTTGCTTTTAGTGATGATCTATAAATTAATCCTCAGTTTACACACACTAAGTGGTTCGGTTTGATCACTTTAACCTCAATTAAATGTTTGATTATCTATAGCCACCTGGTGTCGTCTCCGGCTCCTCCTCTTTCTCTCTCTAGCCCAAAAGTAGAGCGGCTAAACCTAAGGTAAGGCTTGTCCTAATGGAAGTATTATAGCTAGTATTATGCATGCCACGTTGGCAAAAATCTGATGTGGCACAACAATTAATGAAGAAAGAGATGGCTAGAGTATAATAGGTAGATACCGTATTATAGCACGTAAAACTAGATAATCCTCATACAATCAAATCTTGTACATAATTTTGTATGGAAATTCTACAAATCATTAAATATATTATTAGAATGATAGTGCCATATAATACCATGCAATATGTAGATAGTATCGTACTACTAGTATCATATGCTACCACTATGACCAGCCTAAAAAGCAAAAGGTTGCTAATTCTGGGTCAACCAAGATTAGTTAGCCTATATTAAAGCAGCACACGTTTTTTTGGACAATAATGCAGTACAGGTTGTATGCAGTTTTAGATTACAGGTGCTCATTTCTATACCTAAAACCATGGCTAAATTATAAGGTTAAAATATCAAGTTGCCGAGGGATCATCTAGAGCCTAACACTTCCAACATTGCCTCCAAGAAGATTAGTCCCCTTTCGATCAATTGGTCACATAAATAATTATAAAGAAACCTTAAAGGGCACCACCATCAATTCATTATTGCCAAATACAACTAACTAAATGAGAGAGACAGGAAAGCTCGCCGGAAGAGAAGTTCGTATTACTAGTGGAAAACGGCCAATCAGTCCCGGTTCGGAAGGCCTTTAGTCACGGTTTTTGAACCGGGTCTACGGTTTCGGGACGAAAGGTCCCCCTCTAGTTTCGGTCCAGCCACGAACCGGGACAAAAGACGCTCCACGTGGCTGGGGTGTAGAGCGGGGGTGGATGACAATTAGTCACTTTTAGTCCCGGTTTCTGCCCGAACCGAGACTAAAGGACCCGCATGAACCGGGGCAGATCGTGGTCCTGCCCCGTGCGTCGTACTAGCCTTACGAACCGGGACTAACACTAGTGGAAACGAGGCTTTTTGTTGATCCTGGAAAAGGGCTTTAACACCGGTTCTTACCAGCGTGGCCCGTGCGGCAAAAAGGAGCCCCACCCTTTAACACCGGTTCGTGGCACGAACCGGTGTTAAAGGACCCTGCACCAGTGGCCCACGCAGCCCCCCATCCCCTCTTTAACACCGGTTCGTGGCTTGAACCAGTGTTAAAGGGGGGGGCTATATAAGACACCGCAGTCCATACCCCACTCTTCCATTTTTTCACTATCTCATTTTGGAGCCTATCAAGAGGGTGTGAAGAGTGCTAGTTTGTGTTTTTTTCATATGCACAAGAGGTGTTCGGTGAAATGCCCGAGAGCTCAAAATAAGTTTTCTCGTTGCTCTTTCCTTCTCGGTCGAGGTCGGCAACTATCCTTTCATGTGTCATTGATGTACTATATATATAAATGGTCATCTCCCTATTAATTTTTGATATATACTACATATTAATGCAGATGAATCGGCAATGGATGTACGGTGACCGCCGAACTTCCGAGTACATTACGGGCCTCCAAAATTTCATCGTTGTGGCTAATGCAAACCGTGGTCACAATGGTTTTATGTGTTGTCCGTGTGTTCACTGTCAGAACAAGAAAGACTACTCAAATACCAGAACCATTCACGCCCACCTGCTTCGATCCGGTTTCATGCACAACTATAATTGTTGGACCAAGCACGGAGAAAAAGGGGTTGTGATGGAAGACAACGAATAAGAAGAGGATGATGACAACTATCATAATATGTATCCTGAATATGATGATACTGCAACGGGGGTAGATAATGAAGATCAAAGGGCAGCAGATGGGCCCGCTGATGACGATCTTGGTCGGGCCATTACTGATGCAAAGGAAGAATGTGAAACTGAAAAGGAGAAGGAGAAGCTGGAGCAGATGTTAAAGGATCACAAAACATTGCTGTATCCAACTTGCGAAGATGGCCACAAAAAGCTAGGTACCACACTGGATTTGCTGCAATGGAAGGTAGAGAACGGTGTGACTGACAACGCATTTTCAAAGTTGTTGGTAAAAATGAAAAATCTTCTTCCAAGAAATAATGAGTTGCCCGACAGTACATACCAAGCAAAGAAGGTTGTATGCCCTCTAGGATTAGACGTGCAGAAGATACATGCCTGCATTAATGACTGCATCCTCTACCGCGGTGAGAAGTACAAGAATTTGGATGCATGCCCGGTATGCACTGTACTGTGGTATAAGATCAGACGAGACGATCCTGGCGATGTTGAGGGCGAGGCCCCTAGGAAGAAGGTTCCTGCCAAGGTTATGTGGTATGCTCCTATAATACCACGGTTAAAACGTGTCTTCAGAAATAAAGAGCATGCCAAGTTGTTGCGATGGCACATGGAAGACCGTAAGAAAGACGCGATGTTGAGACACTACCGATGGGTCACAGTGGAGAAAAGTCGATCGAGAGTACCCGGACTTCGTGACGCAAGGAACTTAAGGTTTGGTCTAAGTACAGACGGCATGAATCCTTTTGGTGAGAGCTGCAGTCACAGATCGGCCTCGACTCTATGTATCTATAACCTTCCTCCTTGGTTGTGTATGAAGAGGAAGTTCATTATGATGCCAGTGCTCATCCAAGGCCCGAGGCAACCCGGCAACGACATTGATGTGTACCTAAGGCCATTAGTTGAAGAACTTTTACAGCTGTGGGCCAAACCAGGTGTACATATGTGGGATGAGCACAAAGGGGAGCCATTTGACCTACGAGCATTGCTTTTCGTAACCATCAATGATTGGCCTGCTCTTAGTAACATTTCAGGGCAGACAAACAAGGGATACAATGCATGCACACACTATTTAGATGAGACTGAAAGTGTATATTTGGATAAATGTAAGAAGGTTGTGTACCTAGGGTATCGCTGATTTCTTCCGAACCTGCATCCAGTAAGAAAGAAAGGCAAGCATTTCAAAAGTCTAGCAGAACCCCGAAGGAAGCCTGTCCTCCGTACCGGTGAGGAGGTATTTGGTATGGTCAAGGACCTAGAAGTAATCTTTGGAAAAGGTCCTGGCAGTCTATCTGTTCCGAATGACGATGTCGGACACGCGCCCATGTGGAAGAAGCAATCTATATTTTGGGACCTACCCTATTGGAAAGTCTTAAAGGTCCGCTCTTCAATCGACGTGATGCACGTGACGAAGAATGTTTGCGTGAACCTGCTAGGCTTCCTAGGAGTGTATGGGAAGACAAAAGATACACCGGAAGCACGGCAGGACCAACAACGTCTGAAAGATCCTAAAGAGCCTATGCATCCTGAGAACGCGAAGGGTAAACGATGCCACTTAACTCCTGCCAGCTACGCTCTTACCAAAGCAGAGAAGGAAATCTTTTTTGAATGTTTGAGCAGTATCAAGGTCCTGTTTGGCTTCTCGTCGAAAATAAAGGGAATAATAAATATGGCAGAGAAAAAAATCCAAAACCTGAAGTCTCATGACTGCCACGTGATTATGACACAATTGCTTCCGATTGCATTGAGGGGGCTTCTACCTGAAAATGTTCGAGTACACATTGTGAAGCTATGTGCATTCCTCAATCCAATATCTCAGAAGGTAATCGATCGAGAAAGCCTACCAGGGTTACAGACAGATGTGGCCCAATGTCTTGTCATCTTTGAGTTGGTGTTCCCACCATCCTTCTTCAATATTATGACGCATCTCCTGGTTCACCTAGTAGAAGAGATTACCATTCTCGGTCCTGTATTTCTACACAATATGTTCCCATTTGAGAGGTACATGGGAGTCTTAAAGAAATATGTTCATAACCGTTCTAGGCCAGAAGGAAGCATCTCCAAGGGCTATGTAACAAAGGAGGTCATTGAGTTCTGTGTTGATTTTATTCCTGACCTGAAGGCGATTGGTGTTCCAGAATCACGACATGAGGAGAGACTGCGTGGAAAAGGCACCCTAGGATGTAAAGCAATGATATGTAGGGACGGGCATTCTCTTAATCAAGCACACTACACGGTTTTACAAAGATCTATCTTGGTTGTCCCGTATATCAATGAACACAAGAATTTAATACGCCTCAAACACTCGGGGTAGTCTGATGAATGGATTATAAGTGAACACATGGCGAGTTTTGGCGGCTGGCTGCAAAGACTTCTCACGAATAACACCACTGTTGGGGATCAGTTGTACTTGTTGGCCAGGACACCAACTTTGACTGTATGTACTTTCCAAGGGTACGAGATAAATGGGAATACATTTTACACGATAGGCCAAGATAAAAAGAGCACCAACCAAAATAGTGGTGTCCGCTTCGATGCAGCAGAAGACAATGGGCAAAAGACCACGTATTATGGGTTCATAGAGGAGATATGGGAACTTGACTATGGACCTAATTTTAAGGTCCCCTTGTTTCGATGCAAATGGGTCAAGCTAACAAGAGGAGGGGTTGAGGTAGACAAGAAGTACGGAATGACAACGGTGGATCTCAACAATCTTATGAAGGTAGACAAGAACTTAGACGAACCATTCGTCCTAGCGAATGATGTGGCTTAGGTTTTCTATGTGAAGGACATGTCCTCCAGACCAAAAAAAGAAAAAATATGCAAACGAATACATCATATGATGAGCCAAAGCGTCACATAGTTCTTTCAGGGAAAAGAAACATCGTGGGAATCGAGGACAAGACATGTCAGAAGATTATAATAAGTTTGATGAAATTCCGCCCTTCACAGTGAAAACTGACCCAAGCATTCCGTTAAGTAAAGAAGATGCTCCATGGTTACGTCTGAAGTGATCATAAGGAAGGACATATGCCAAGAAGTTCATGCTCATATTATGTAACTCTAGTTCATGTCTTTCGCGGTTTGTGGCTTGACCGAAGGATATCTTTCGCGATTTGTGGATTGACCGGGACTATATATAGGGGGACCGGTTTTGTAGTATCAGTTTTTAATATTAATAAATGTCTTGAGTGTTAGTCTTGTTTTGTGGCTGGACCGGGACTATGAGAAGAAGTTGTCCCGATTCGTACTTACCATTAAGATCTGATCTCCAAACGCGCGCGGTCACATATTAGGGAGTGCCTCTATGACCAGTTTCTTGGAGATGCCGGAGGACTGGGCTCCGTCGGCATCTCCCTGAAACTGGCCGTAGTGGTGTCCCTGCTCTCGAAAACCATCTTGCAGCTTGTAACTTCTCTAACTAGATCAATACACCTGGGAGCTAACTAATTTCACATATTAGGGAGTGCCTCTATGACCAGTTTCTCGGAGATGCCGGAGGCTCCGTCACATCTCGAAACTGGCCGTAGTGGTGTCCTCGCTCAAAACCATCTTGCAGCTTGTAACTTCTCTAACTAGATCAATACGCCTGGGAGCTAACTAATTTCACATATTAGGGAGTGCCTCTATGACCAGTTTCTCGGAGATGCCGGAGGACTGGGCTCCGTCGGCATCTCCCTGAAACTGGCCGTAGTGGTGTCCCTGCTCTCGAAAACCATCTTGGAGATGCCTCAAACTGGCTGGAGGACTGGACTCACAAGGATGCCTATTTATAGTACAAGCAGCTCGGCATAGTGTCGACACTTACGAAATAATGTCGACACTCACCCCTATTATTAGTGCTGACTCGTGTTTTGTCCCGGTTGGTGTCTCCAACCGGGACTAAAGGTTCATCTTTAGTCCCGGTTGGTGACACCATCCGGGACAAGGTACACGCCGCACGACATAATGTCGACACTCACCCCTATCATTAGTGCTGCCTGGCCCAGCCTGAAATCCCTCCAACCGTCCCATTTTTAGAACAATGTCATATTTCTTTTGTTAACAGTATATGTATTAAATGAGTTCTTCCTTCTATTTCTTCCCTCCATTTTTCTTCCCGCCATTTTTTCTCTCCATTTTTCTTCCCGCCATTTTTTCCCGCCATTTTTCTTCCAGCCATTTTTCTTCCCGCCATTTTTTCCCTCCATTTTTCTTCCCGCCAGTTCTTCACTATATATATATATGTAGGGTTGGCCTCCATTCTCATTGCACATCTCTAGACTCATATCTGCAACCTCATCACTCTTTCCCATGGCTTCCACCATAGCACTAACCCCTAGGGAGGCGGAGGCGCTTTGCGCCTCGAACTACCCCTCGCCGACTCTTGTGTCCCGTCGGTGGATCTTTGGCCGGAGGCATGCAGTTCCTCCTATCCCTCTAGGTGTGGCGCGAGATGGCCATCACGAACCACTACTACTTGTGCTCATGCCGAGCAATGGAGGAATCCCAGATGGCATCCGACTATTTCCCTACTTGGGAAGCCTTCTTCGTGGATCGGCATGAGAGGTGCTCGCCCGAGCGAGGAGGACGACCCACCTCCCCGAACTTCAACGAGGCCGGCCGGTTATGGTGGCGCGTCGGACTCTCTAGAGCGTCATGGCCTGTGACATCGCGCCAACTCTAACCCCGTCTGCGCTACCCTCAAGTCCATCCCACGCGTACTCAGCCTTCAAGGTTCAATTACTGGCGACCGACGATGCGGCGACCGGCAATGGCGTAGTACGAGGACTACGATGGCGAGTATTACAGGTGTAGGCGAGCATGGTGAATCACTCCAACATTCCGAAACAAGTTCGGCCGATCGTTACTTAATCTGGCCATGTATCTTAATTTTCAGTTCTTTTATGTATCTTAATTTTCAGTCGTGCTTTATGTAACTTACTATTAGATGCATTCTGTATTTTAATTCGAGTTCTATCTCCTTCACAAAATGACCTATCCCATTCGAGGTTTCTTGGCTTTCGCGTCAAATGACCAATGTTATGGCTAGAATCAAGGCATAGTTTGTGATAATATGGCCATATTGTGCATACATGTGCATCATGGCATGGCAAACAATGTTGCAAGAGGAAGTTTTCCTTTTTATCGCACCAAAAAGGTATTTTCCATTTTCCGAGCATAAAAACAGATGGTTTTGTGAAGCAACCACCAAATGGCTAATTCAAAAAACCACCACCACATTTTACAAAAATACTAGAGCACCATATATGGACAATGTACCAACAGGGGGATCTGAAACCTTTCCGTCCACCTATGGTGAAAAAGACAAATTCATGCCGAATCGGCAGGAAGTGGGTCAGATATGAACTACAGGTACATGATACGATGCTCATGATTTTTTACAAAAATCATTTATAGGTTCACAATATGCTATTTTATCAAAAATACAATGCAAGTTGAGCGACGCTTTGTCAGATTCAAGTGTATACAAAAGATGCGGCATTTAAATATCCAATCAAATCAAAAATGTTAATACAAAATAAAATATAATTTGCTCTAATAAAATAGGGTTAGATTCCTTTTTAGATGCTTAATATTTCTTATGTTCAAACTTTTAGGATTTGACAATTTATTTTTGTTTGAATTGAATAATCAAAATTTATATGTAAGTGTTTTAATAATTTTGAAAATTTTCATCTAAAGTAAATATAAAATGTTTTTAATGAATGGATAGATATTATTTTTCTGAAAATTATGATATATTATTCATATTTTTCTGAGTTGAAATGAATAAGATATGAATTTTCTAAATTCATATCCTATTTTTTGAATTATAAATGCCCCCACCCCTTTAATGCATGAAATAAATGCCCCCTTTAACACCGGTTCCAGCCGAACCGGTGTTAAAAGCGCCTTCTTTAACACGGTTCGTGGCTGGAACCGGTGTTAAAGAAATCTGTAACGAATCCCTTTAACACGGTTCTAGCCCGAACGGTGTTAAATTGGGTATTAAATCTTGGCCTTCCTTCCTTCCCCTAGAGCGATCGAAAGCCTCGCAGAAAAACGAGGGAGAGCCGTCGGCGCCCGTCCGCCCTCGCCGCGCCCTCGCGTCGGCCGCCACCGCTAACTCGATCGGAGCCGCCGTCGCTCCAGCGCTTAACCGCCACAGCCAAGACGCCACCGGCCGACGATGGCGCCGGTGCCGTCCAGCCCTGTTGCCGCCCTCGCCTCGCATCGTCCGCCACCACCAACTCGATCCGCCGCCCGTCGCCCAGCGCTTAACACCGCCACCGCCACGGCGCGCCGGCCGACGCCGGCGCCTACAGAAACCCGCGTCGTGCTCGTGGTGAGCTAGCGGACCTCCTGGTCCCCTCTGTTTCCTCCATTTTGCGCGCTGTCCCGATGAGCACCTTGCACGTGGAGGCGGCGGCTTCGCGGTGGCGCCTAGGTGCGAGCTCGGTGGTAGCCATGTGTATGCCGGCGATGTCGGGTATGCATGGTCCTTCTCGGGTTGCAGGTGTGTCCGCTGGCAACGACGTCACTCTCTTCGGCGATGCGATGTGGCGTTGGTCGTCGGAGTGGTGGCTAGAGTTCGCGGATGTCGGTGGCGGCCTTAGAAGGTGGACTACGCGGGCAGCTCTTTGGCGAGCGTCGTGGAAGACGCGGTAGGCGGGCAGAAGCGGTACGGAGGTTTTTTTCAGGCGGCGATGCTGCGCGTTACCGCTGGGCGCCGATCTTGCTACCTTCTTCGTCATCCAGGCTCCGGGTGAAAACCCTTTACCATAGGTCTCGTTGGTCGTTACCCTCTTGGGGCGTCGTTGTGGCTCGACTCATCCTGATCTTGGCTCATTGACTTCGGTGGCAAGTTTAGGTTCTCCGCGGTTTTTCTTGCTTATTTTGATCTGCTTTATAAAAGGGATATCCCCTCCACATTGTATCTATTCTGCCAAGTTGTTTGTCGTCGCTCCGGTGACCATACTAAGGCGGCGTCGCCACTATAATGCTTGCCTCGGCCTCCTCTTTCGAACAACGCCCGTTTTAGGTAGGCCGCATCACGCTACCTCGCGCGCCCTCGGTCGCTCTCCAATGCCAGCCTCGGTCACTCGAATAGCTAGCCCCTCTCATATGCATCCGGGATTTCTCCGAATTAGGCTTTGGACCCCTCGGAACTCGTTTAAAATGATCAAGCATCCTTAGGGTTTTAATTTCATTTGTGTATTTCTTTGTGTATTTTTGTATGAATAATATGTATGTTTGTGTATGAATCCAAGTCCACTTGAATGTTTACTCTCTTACTCTAGATAATATTAGTGTTTTAGAAACTATGGATCCACTTAGTAGAAACCTTGAAGAAGAATAAATAATGGAGAACATTATTGATGAGGACACCTCACAATATCTGAACTTCGAGGGACATGATGACAGCTCAAGTAGTCATGGAGAAGATGAAGACTCTGGTGAACGCAATTTAGTGATTACAAAGTCCGGCGAGGTATATGCATTGATTAAGCCTCTGCTGACTTCCACCAACAATCTTCTTCTACATGTATTAATTAACGCTTCTTTCTTCTTTTAGCCCTCTGGATCGACCATCCAGCAACCATCTTCTTCTACGAAAAAGAGCAAGCGAGGCACGAGCCATCAGTTGAAAGATCGTGCAAAGTTCACGATCGAAGCAGTCCGTGTTGATGGCAGGCCGATGGAGCCCAAAGCCCATGAACAAATTTGTACGTCAAATGGAGTTCTTGTTAGGACCAAATCCCAATCATAATTGAATATTGGAATAAGCCAAAGAAGGCGGCGGTACCTTTGTCGATGAAAGATCCAAAGAAGCGCTTTGGAATTCGTTGTTGGTAAATTTCACCCTTCCGCCAGAGGAGGATGAAAACAAACCCAGTTATAAAGGAAAAGGTCAAAGAATGGACTCTAAAGAAGATGGCGACTTTTATCGAAGACAAAATTGAACAAATTTGTCAAATCTCGCGAGACTCCAAATTTAGAAGACGCATATTATGCGAAGATAAGACCTCACTGGCCCGAATTTGTGGCATATAAGGAAGGTGCTATAGCTAAAAGAGGTCAGAAACCAATACGCTAAATTCCCAAAGAAGGAATATCACAGAGGACGGGGTCGGTGGCTACATATCTCGAGAGGCCTAAGTGGGAGGAAGTTGAGAAGGCCTGCAGCTAGAGGATCACACCCAGACAGATGGGTGGGACCTACGTGCAAAGATCGGGTTCTCGGAATCGGGCAAGGTTGGACCTAGAAACATGATTGTGTATCTTCCCAACACTCCTTGCCAAACCCGTCCTTGAACTCATCACGGCATCTGAGTAAACATGCCAGACCTTCCATCCCGACAGAGAGAATGACCAGCTCACCGCCGCCATCGGTAAAAAGAACACCTGGACATGCACGAGGCACGGGGTATGACGTGGAAGGATGGGTTTCTTGAGTGGAACGACTCTTACAGATGGTGCGGCGAGAAAAGAAAAAGCGTCTGAGCGGATGACATAGATAGAACATGCACTTGTGGCGCTGCAGCGCAAGTGAATGCACAACCATCGAGCTACGGCCCATCTCGGCACGAAGAGTGCGCATTGGAAGATGATGCCGCGGCCCAGTCTGGCGGAAAAGCAGCGTGGCTTCCATGGAACGTGCAGCCCGCTTGAAATGGCGGGTCCTCGATACCCCATGGATGAGATCACGGAGGCGAACACTCCGCTGCATGTGAGATTAATGGGCTTATCCATTAAGGTGGTTGTCGGCTATGCCTTACCTCCACAGCTGGTGGAACTTACCACGCCGACCGATTCCAGATGGCTATGCTATTGTCGGGTGGATGAGGTTGTGAAGGAATATGAGGAAGCACAGCTTGACCATGCTACGGTGAAGGGAAACTCAACTCAAATTTGCGGAGAAAACAACCATTCTTTGGAAGAAGGAACACATCGTGCTTCCAAATTGGAGCCACTGCACCTGCCGTCTCCTTGGCGTCAACGATCGAGCCGCTTCAGCGATCTCTGTGAGCCATCTCCGGCGCTTGACCATCTCTGTGACAGCCATCTCCGGCGCGCCATCCATCTCCGGCCTGCTAGCCATCTCCTGCCCGTCAGCCATCTCCGACGCTTCAGCCATCTCCTCAGCATAAGCGGAAGAGCAGTGCCACGAAGAGCATCTCTAGCACTACCACGAAGAAATCCGCAGGAAACCATACGCTAAAGAGTTCAAAAAACTACGTCCCGCAGCCTTCCGCCAAGACATTGCCGGTTTTACCATGGAATCGCAGCGACGAGGAGACCAATAGGATCTCGGAAGAAGAGGTCAAGAAATTCTTTGCACCTAGACGGGCCGAGCCAAAGGAGAAAATAGATCCGGCGGTGGTGGAGAAGTTTTACAATAATCTTTTGAAACCTGAAACCCCACTTGTGCCGGACGAATTTCTTTAACTGAAATTAAACCAGAACTGTCCAGAATTGTAGTCAAAATTCAGATTGTCGTAACTTTAGCTACGGAGCTCCGATTTGGGCGAATCAAAGTGCTATGGGTTCTTGGCGGAACCCTCTATGCACCTGTGCCTTCCATACAACCAAAATATAGTGTTTTTACAGAAGCATGGTAAAACCAAGTGTTCATGTGTAGGTGTCAAAATGCAAATGCAAGTGGTTTGTTTTGTCAAAACCTTTTCAAACTGGAATTTTGCAAGGATGGTCATGATGCAATGCCATGAATGTTATGCAGTACCAAATCTAAAACTTGGGATGTGACAAGACTAACCCCCTTAAGATGAATCTCGTCCCCGAGATTCGGCGTGGCTAGCAAATAGGTGTGGATGGTCCTCTCGGATGTCATCCTCACGCTCCCAAGTGGCTTCCTCTTCAGTGTGGTGGCTCCATTGCACCTTGAAAAACCTAATTTTCTTGGTACGGGTAATCCTCTCTGCTGTCTCCGGTACCTTGACCGGCTTCTTCTCATAGGTCAAGTCATTCTCAAGCTGAACCTCCTCTAGTGGCACCGTGTCTCTCAACGGTGTATCCACCATCTCCGGATGGCACTTCTTAATTTGGGACACGTGGAACACATTGTGGACAGCGGATAGAGCCTCTGGCAACTCTAACTGATAAGCAACCTCCCCTTTGCATGCTAAGACCCGATATGGTCCAATAAACTGAGGTGCCAGCTTACCCTTGATTCCAAATCTCTTAATTCCATGAAGTGGCGACACTCTGAGGTATGCTCTATCACCTATCTGATACACCACTTCCTTGCGCTTGGCATTAGCGTAGCTCTTCTACCTTGATTGTGCTACCTTCAGTCTGTCCCTGATCAAGGGGACCTTCTCCTCAGCGTACTTGATCAAATCAGGTCCAAATAGCTGACGTTCTCCTACTCCATCCCATAGCAATGGTGTCCGGCATCTTTTCCCATATAGCACATCGAACGGCGATGTCTTGATGCTGGTTTGATAGCTGTTGTTGTAGGAAAACTCATCATACGGCAAATTCTCATCCCAACTAGAGCCATGAGCCAAGGCACAAGCTCTCAGCATATCCTTCAAAATCTGATTTACCCTCTCGGTATGTCCATCAGTCTGGGGGTGGAACGTTGTGCTAAACTCCAACCTAGTTCCCAATGACTCGTGGAGCTGGCGCCAAAAGTGTGAGGTAAATTGGGTGCCTCTATATAATACTATACTCTTGGGAGCCCCATGCAGGCACACAATTCTGTCCATATAAATCTTGGCCAACCTTGCACTCGTGTAGGTTGTCTTCACCGGTATAAAGTGGGCTACCTTGGTCAAATGGTCGACCACTACCCAAATAGAGTCGTATCCCGACCTGGTCCTGGGCAATCCTGTGATAAAATACATTCCCACTCTATCCCACTTCCAATCCGGCACAGGCAATGGCTGTAGTAGTCCTGATGGCTTCTGGTGTTCCGCCTTCACTCGGCTACATATGTCACATAGGTCAATATGCTCAGCGATGTCTCCCTTCGTGTTGTTCCACCAAAACCTGTCCTTTAGATCCATATACATCTTCGTATTGCCCGTATGTATGGAATACGGCGAGTCATGAGCTTCCTGCAGGATCAACTTCCTTATCTCCGGATCGTTGGGAATGCACAAACGATCTCCATACCACAAGGTTCCTTGCTCATCCTCGTGGAATTTTTTTGCTCGATCCTCTTCATATTTTCCTTTATTTCATCCATCTCCTTGTCTCCTACTTGAGCCTTCCTCATCCTGTCCTGTAGCGTTGGTTGGACTTCCATTGCTGCCAAATATCCTTCTGACACTACCTCCAGTCTAAGGTCCTTGAATTGCTTGCACAAATTCTCGGGTAATTCCCCAACAGTCAATACATTGGCATAGACCTTCCGGCTCAGAGCATCTGCTACTACATTGGCTTTTCCTGGGTGGTATTGCAGATTCATATCATAATCCTTGATAAGCTCCAACCATCTCCTTTGCCTCATCTTCAGTTCCTTCTGTGTAAATATGTACTTCAGGCTCTTGTGGTCGGTGTACACATCGCAGTGTTTTCCCATGAGGTAGTGCCTCCATACTTTGAGCACATACACAACCGATGCTAATTCCAGGTCATGCATGGGATAATTCCTCTCATGGTGTTTAAGTTGCCGCGAGGCATATGACACCACTCTCCTGTCTTGCATCAGCACACTTCCAAGTCCCTGTCGAGAAGCATCACAGTACACTTGGAAATCCTTCTGAAGATCTGGTAAACACAGAACAGGTGCGGTCACTAGTCGACGCTTCAGTTCTTGAAAGCTGGCTTCACACGCATCCGTCCACTCAAACTTCTTTTCCTTCTTCAGAATTTCCATCATCGGTTTAGCAATCTTGGAGAAATTTTCGATAAACCTCCGGTAGTATCCAGCAAGTCCCAAAAAGCTACGAATATCTCCCACATTCTTGGGTGCTTCCCACTCAGTTACTGCAGTCACTTTGCCTGGATCAACAGCGACTCCTTCTCCTGAAATCACGTGTCCAAGAAATCCAACAGTGTTAAGCCAGAATTCACACTTACTGAACTTGGCATATATCTTGTGTTCCCTCAGCTTTTCCATAATCAGTCGCAGATGTTTCTCATGCTCGGCATCATCCTTGGAATATATCAGTATGTCATCAATAAACACCAGCACGAACTTGTCCAAGTACTCCATGAATACCTTGTTCATCATGGTCATGAAATAGGTCGGAGCATTCGTTAGTCCAAAAGACATAACCGTATACTCATATAAACCATACCTAGTAGTGAAAGCAGTTTTTGGTATGTCCTCCTCCCGGATCTTCAATTGGAAATAACCCGATCGTAGATCAAATTTGCTAAACACCTTTGCCCCTTCTAGTTGATCAAACAAATCATTTATGTTCGGCAGGGGGTATTTGTTCTTGATGGTCACTTCATTCAGCGAGCGATAGTCCACCACTAAAATCTTGCTGCTGTCTTTCTTCTCCACAAATAGAACAGGTGCACCCCATGACGACGAACTAGGCTAAATGAATCCCTTGTCCAACTGCTCCTTTAGCTGTTTCTTTAATTCCTTCAGCTCATCCACATCCATCTTATATGGTATCTTTGCAATAGGTCCTGTTCCCGGCATCAGATCGATGAGAAATTCCACATCCCTGTCAGGTGGCATCCCTGGTAGCTCTTCCGGAAACACGTCGGGGTACTCCTTAATCACAAGCACAGTATCCATGTTAACCCCCTTAAGAGAATTCAGCTTACACCTTCCCGGTCGCACAGCCGACTTGAACCTAATCCTCTTACCATACGGGGTTTTGAGAGAAACTGCTCGCGGTGCACAGTCTATGTGTCCCTTGGTCAAGCTTTTGAAATAAAATATTTCTACTTGATAAAAATAGTAAAGGTTTATTTAAATAAAATAATAAGGATTTAATATCCAATTTTATCAAAAATAAAGGCTTTTCCCATTTAAAATAAACACTAAAACTTATTAAATTATATTAAATAAGTTTTCCAAGTATTTTATTCTTAAGTAAAACCTACTGAAGTGTTTTTGGTTTTATTCTAGATTTCAAAATAAATATTTTAATAAACAAATCCTATTTGATTTAATAACTAAGGTCCATTTTATTTAATTATTAATGTACCCTAAAATAAAATGTTATTTTATTTTAAACAAGTTTTCCCTGTATCTTCTATTTTCAAATAAAACCTACTGATTTGGTTTTGATAATATTTGGATTTCAAATGGAGATTTTATTAAATAAATCAAAACCTATTTGAATTATTAACTAAGGTCTATTTTATTTAATTATTAAATAGATCCTAAAAGAATAAAATTATTATTTTATTTTGGGACTTTGGTTTATGTTGTTAAACAGAACCAAAGCTCAATGCAATGTTTGGTGAAAGTTTGATTTGATTTAGTTGTTTGAATTGTTGGTTGAATTTCAAAACAGAAAATAGAATTAGAAAAGGAAAAGCAATTAGAAAGAAAAAAATGGAACCAGACAGCAGCCCAACCATCTGGCCCAGTTCCAGCCCAACCTAGCCCACCTCTCCCTCTCGGCGAGCGAATCGTTTTTCACCGCGAAAGAAACCTGCGAGGCCACTGACCAGTGGACCCAACTCCCCTCTCCTCTCTCTCACTGACCAGCCGACCCCACCCCTCCCGTTCATCGTCCTCACCCGCCGCGACCTCTTCTCCCCCAAACCTCGTCGCAGTTTCTGTCAAATAACTGCACGCTTGATTCCTCTTAACCACGCGTTGAATCAGCCCCGTGACGCTGCATTTAAGCGCCCCTCTCTCTCTCGATCTCCCTCACGCCAGACCTCCCTTGCCCCTGTGCCACGATTTGAGTGGCACTCCTCTGTTCCGACGATGCTCGTGCAAATTCGCGACCCAGCGCCTTGCCTCATCAACCACGCACATACTCCCCACCTCGGCGCATCTCCTCGTCTCATTCATCTGCGAGTGCCTCAGAACCTCGGCTTGCCGACACCGAGCGCCATTGTCTGCCATTGCTCCGTCGAGCATTCCAGGTGAACTCCGGCCACCCTAAGCTCTCTCGATGATGCACACAACTTCCCTAGATCATTCCGCGTCTAACCATTCCCCTATCTTGCCTTAGGGTGCCTTGTAACCCCATCCCGGCGACTTCGGGCGTCCGACGCTGCGAACTCCGGTGAGCAATCCAGGGCAACCACGAGCGCCCCTCGACCCAAGAAGACCACGTTGAGCTTCCCCACGATGTTGCGAACACGGTGAGCATACTTCCTTCCTTCCTCGCTTCCTACATCGCCAGTTTCGCCGTCGTCTGAACGTCACCGCCGCGCGCAGCCGTCGAGCGCCGCCAGTTCTTGGCTAGTGGATAGGAGTCGTTCGATCCAAATCGAAGTGACGCGATTAGATCACTTTACGTTGAAAGGGTATGCAGCCAGTGCCGTGCGATTCAACTTGATCCAACGGCCTGCATCACTCGATCCACCCGAACCGGTACCGACGAATAGGAATAGGACGCGTGTCACCAGTTCTGTTTAAAAGAAATTTTGAATCTGATTTAGATGCATATTTGAAACTCTTGTAACTTTTGATCCACACGTCCAAAATTTGCGAATTTTATATCAATGGAATTGGTGGAACAAGCCCTATCCAACCATGCCATTTGTTTAGTAAAAAGCTTCTGGAAAAATGTTTGTTTTTGCAGAAACATTTGTATGCTTGTTTAGATTATGAAAATTGTTCTAAAATGTTTTTGGGGATAAAATCTTTGGAAATTGGTGTGATTTGAACCTACTGACCATAGAAAACACTTTGTGGTTTCAAAAATG
Organism: Avena longiglumis; assembly: GCA_030063025.1. Lineage (NCBI taxonomy): Eukaryota > Viridiplantae > Streptophyta > Magnoliopsida > Poales > Poaceae > Avena > Avena longiglumis. Next base: position 108,278,989 of record CP125974.1, read on the forward strand.
TATTTGGTGAAACAAAAGAATGATTCTTTGATTTAAAACCATTTCTAGTCAAATAAAAATATGGTTTATTTATTGAAAATGATTTTGGAAGAAAACTTTTGGGAAATGTTTTGTTTTAAACTCTCTGACCCCAAACACCAAGTTTTATGGTTTGAAAATGTATTTGGTAAACCCTATAGATTAATTCCTTAGTAAAAACATTTCTACACCACATAAAATGATACTTTATTTTGAAAATGGTTTTTGAAGTGAAACCTTTTGCAAATGACTTTGCCACTTTACAAAATGACCATTAGGTGTTTTCAAATGTTTATGTCCCATTAGGAACCACTTGTCCAAATAAAACAAAGCTTGGCATGCTTGTATGCATTACTTTGACTTTATGATTTTATGTGATTGTTTTGCTTGATTGGTAGATTGAGTTTGTGCCTTGCTTGATTGAATTGTAGTGACTTGAAGAGTGTGATTGTTGCAAGGACAAGGAGTGAACCTATACTCTACCAAAAAGGCAAGTGATGCTTCATACTTTTGTCCCATTACTTTCACTATGCATTAGTGATTTTCTCTAAGTAAAACTTGCATGGGATTTTTGCTAATTATAAACCTTGCTATAGGAAAACCTAGTAGATGAAACCTTAGTAGAAATTTTCCTAAGTTAAGGTTCCTACTACTATCAATCTTAGCTTAGCTAATAGAAAACAAGGGTGGAATATATATTCACACTATGGAAAAAATTCTAAGTCTGAGGACTTGTGTTTTTGTTTAATAAAACAACTAAGTTAATGAATCACCTGGGTGGAATGGTAATTGCTTGGTGGATTTTGGTTGAGTGGTTCACAAGGCCCATGTCTATGGTTGACCTTGTGTATCTCACTTGTGGATGGCCACCCAGGAACAAAGAGATTTAAGATGTCAAATGTTGAGAAGCTTCAAGTGCAACCACTTGGCATTATGTGCTCTTCCTGGATCATATAGGTTGCAAGAACTTAGCCATATGGACAGTTGGTGGTAGAGTTTGATAGGTTGGAACGCGTCCATTTTGGTCTAAGGGAAGGCTTCTGAAAGATCTTGTCTTGGGAAACCAAGTCTTGTGGGGAAAGTGCACCACCTCTGCAGAGTGTAAAATCTAAGTACTTAGCCATGTCCCTGGTAAAGGACAATTTGAGCATCAATACATGGAAGCAATCAAGAATCTCATCATTCAAATTTCTAAGTAAAACTTGTGGTTGAACAAGGGTTAAAGGATCTTCAATCTTTGATTGAGAAAAATGATTTTGTCAAGCAAAAACTTAGCGTTTTCAAATGTTAAGGAAAAAAAATCTATTTTGAGCAATGCAAGCCTCAACTCCACTTATCCAAATGTATATAGATGATAGACTCCACTATACTACCATAGTATCACTTGCCAATACAATTCAAATGTATTGACCCTTTGTGGCTGTAACTTGTATGTTGCAGGTTTGATTGATTTAGTGAAGTGTGTTGATTAGGATTACAAAGTCTACAACCAACATGTCTGCCTGTGGCGCTTTGAAGATGAAGGACCCCATGCTTATAGGTATTCTGCTGCAATGTAATGTAATAGCCAAATGAGCTATGTAAGATGTAATAAAATTATGTTATTCCTGGTTATAAAGTTGTATTATGACCATTGTTTCTTGATATTACATCTTAACTGTGGATGCTAGCTATTGATCCAGGGACTAGCATTGTAAACACAGGGGACTCTACCTTATTAAAGGTTGGGACCCTTACAATAAGCTCCTGAAAAGTGGGACAATAAACCACTAGCAGCTACACTGAAAGCTCATCACTGAGGCCATCCAGGAACCTCTCTCTCTCCTTTTGGCATCAGTGTCAACATGCTCAGGTGCATAACGAGACAGGTTGTTGAACTCTTCAATATAGTCAGCCACGGTGCGGTTGGTTTGGCGCAAGTTGCGAAATTCCTTCCTCTTCAGGCTCAGAACTCCTGAAGAAACATGGTTGGTCCTGAAACCTTCCTCAAACATTGCCCAAGTCACAGTGTCCAGAGGGTGGGTGATCTGAAAAGTGTCCCACCATGAAGCGGCTGGTCCCTCCAGTAGGTGAGCGGCAAATCTCACCTTCTCAGCATCTGTGCACCCAACAGTTACCAGATCCTTATTGACTGAACGCAACCAGTCGAGAGCAACCATCGGCTCCGTTGCAGTAGAGAACTTCGCTAGCCTTAGCCTCAGGAACCTAGTGAGAGCATCTCCCTGAGGTTGGTTGTTCCCATTGTTGTTGTTGTTCTGAGCTTCCATGAACTGAGTCATCACTTGGGTCAGCTGTGCCTGAGCCTCCATGAGCTGCTCCAACTTAGTAGGCTGACGGTGGGGAGGCATCTGCGGTTCAGTACAGGTAAGTTTAGAAAGAATCGATTACGAAAACAGGATTCTACCCATGCATTATGATCAAACAACAGCAAGACAATCACAGACAATCTCAAGCGAGCAACACATTAGCAAACAAACGTTCCAGCAACATCCTAGGGGTTATCCTAGCAGTATAAATCTACTTAAATAGCTTTTAGAAGAGTTGGCAACAGTTATTAACACAAAAGACCAACAAGGCATTGAAAACAGGAATCTGCCAGAACGGTTCAGCAGTGTTCACGAATTTTTCAACCTGACTTAAACTCTTCAAGAATTTTTTCTGATTTTTGTGTATATATTACAGATAGTTTCTAACCATCCCTATTTTTTTCAGATTTTTCTCAGATACCAATAAAATATTAAAAATCGTGCAGTACAGCTGTGTCAGCAGAAAACTGCATCAGGAACAACTCATATATCAACCAAAACTTGCCATAACTCTTCTATAAAATTCGCACAAATAATCCTGGGACATTGGAGTACACAAAGGAGAAAATAAACACTCTTAAACTAACAGTAACTAAGTTTTACATTGATCGAGACTAAACCTAACGATTTTACCTAACGAAGACTAATTGGTGGGCATCTATCTACTTCATGAAGAGGTTGCGGTAGGTCCTCGCACTCATGCGTTGGCGCTTCTGTCCACGAACCAACCATGGCGGCGGATTATACACCTCTCCTGAGTCATCACTTGAAATCTCAAACTCCACCTCTTCTGGATCCTCCTCTTCTTCTTCATTCTCTGCTGCGGCTGCAACAGCTTCATCTCCTCCACCATCATCGTCTCCATCATCATCATCCTCTTCCTCATCATCATCATCGTTCCCACTATCATCATCATCATTGTTGCCATCATCTCCATTGTTACCATCAGGGGTGGATTCAGCGTGCTTGGAGAGCGGCAATCTGGGCTGCCATCTCTTCAATAGTCTGGTTCCTTTCCTGGACGGTACCTTGCAGCTGTTGTATGGCTTGGTTGTTTTCCTACACGGTTCCATTAAGCTGAGCTATGGTTGCATCCCTACCTATCAGGGCATTCTTCAGAACATCCACAGCTTCATGCAAGGTCTCTATCTCCAGTCCCTGGTGAAAGAACATGTTGGGCCCCCATGTGTGGTTTTGGTAATTAATGACAATCTTTATGGACTAATGTGTGTATTAAGTTGTACTTGTAGGAATTGTCCATTGTCATTGCTTGGAGCATGTGTTGACTTCAAGATAGATGAAATGAGAATAAGATGTGTTGTGCAAGCTCAAAATGCGCCATCTATAGAAGATTGTTGGAGATATGCCCAAGAGGCAATAATAAAGTGGTTATTATCATATCTTCATACTTATGATAAATGTTTACATACCATGCTATAATTGTATTAACCGGAAACATTAATACTTGTGTGATTTGTAAACATAAAAGAGTCCCTAGTAAAGCCTCTTGTTAAACTAGCTTGTTGGTTAATATATGATCATGGTTTCCTGATCATGAACATAGAGATGTTATTAACAACAGGGTCATATCATTTAGGAGAATGATGTGATGGACATACTCCTATAGTTAAGCGTAGCATAAAGATCAAGTCATTTAATATAGTTCATTTGCTATAAGCTTTCTGATACATAGTAACCTAATTCCTTCGACCATGAGATCATGCTTATCACCATCACCGGAAGGATGCTTTGATGATATCAAACACCACACCGTAACTAGGTGGTTATAAAGGTGCCATTGAGTGTTCGGAAGGTATGGGTTGACACACATGGATCAAGAGTGGGATTTGTCCATCCATATGACGGATAGATATACTCTGGGCCCTCTCGGTGGAATGTCATCCAATTAGCTTGCAAGCATGTGACTGGTTCACAAGGGATCACATACCACGGGAACGAGAAAAGAGTACTTATCGGTAACGAGGTTGAACTAGGTATGCAGAGATACCGACGATCAAAACCTCGGATAAGTAAACTATCGTGAGACAAAGGGAAATTGGTATCGTATGTAAGTGGTTCATTCGATTGCAAAGTAATCGTAGAAATATGTGGGAGCCATATGAATTTCCAGATTCCTCTATTGGTTATTGTTCGGAGAAGTGTCTCGATCATGTCCGCATAATTCACGAACCGTAGGGAGACACACTTAAGGATTCGATGTTGTTGAATAGTTATGGAATGATGAGTAAGAGAACGAATGTTGTTTGGAGTCTCGGATGGGATCCGGGATATCACGAGGAGATCCGAAATGGTTCGGAGAATAAGATTCATATAAGGAAAGTCCTGTTTCGGAGTTGGGGAATGATTCCGGTGTTTTCACCGGGAATGTTCTAGAAGGGTCCGGAAGGTCCGGCACTCCGGAGGGGAAGGGTACATGTATGTGTCATAACAAGTTGGAATGGTTGCATCATGTACTAGGTGTCATCGCTGAGCAAAATAAAGGGATAAATCAAATCCTAGTTTGAAAAGTCAAACGCCAATTTGAAAAGTCAAACGGCAGTTTTGCTTGGTGGAGGGAGAGTAGGAAACCTACTTAGGGAGGAAGTCCTACTCCCTCCACCCGCCGACCAAGGAGGAGGAGTTGGAGGAGGACTCCCTCCTCCCAACCGTGCCTCCCTCCCACCTATAAAAGAAGGGGCAGGGGTGCCCCCTCTTCCCTACACCCAACACCACCTAAACCCTAGCCCTAGCCGCCGGCTTCCACCAAGTCGCCGCCGCCCCCTAGGGTTTCTCCTAGACACGGAGTTGGGGCTTCTCCAAGCCCTAGCCGTCGGCCAAGCTCCGCCCCTTGGTGCCCTCTAAACCCTAGATCGCCAAGGCCTCTCTCGTAGTCCACCATACTCGCTCCGGCTTAAGGCGAAGCCCTGCGAGATCTCCCCTCTACTTCTGGTACCACGCTGTCATGCTGCCGGAATCGCGAGGAGAGTGCTACAACCTCCGCTGCCTGTTGGAACAAGGGAGAGGAAGGTCTTCATCGAGTACCGAACGTGTGACCGATCTGCGGAGCTGCCGAACGCAGGAAGAAGGATCGTTTACGCGATCTTGAGATCGGCAAGTGTACGACTACATCACCCACGAGAATCTGCTCTCGTTAACCGCTTTGGATCTTCGAGGGTTAGTATTCTATCAACTCGTTGCTACAATCTAGTAGATAGATCTTGGCTTGATCATAGATTAGATCTTGATTGTGTGTTCATGCGGTAGAAAATTTTTGTTTTCCATGCTACGAACCCCTTTAGTGGTATCAGAGCCATGTCTATATGTAGATCTGTTGCACGAGTAGAACACAATGGTCATTGTGGGCGTTGATGCTTTTGTTGTCTATTGCTTCTTGTGTACTTTGCATCTTGCGGGATGGTGGGATGAAGCGGCCCGGGCTAACCTTACATGACATCATTCATGAGACTTGCTCCACGCTTGACATGCAACTTGTATTGCATAAGTAGCTTTGCGGGTGCCTGTTTCTCCCAACATAGTTAAGATTCAATTTACAACGGGTGATTGACAATACTAGTATCAATGTTGTGGTTCTTGTTCGTAAGTTAGAACGACACTTATTGAAAGCCCCAAACCACGTAAAATATGCAAAGAAAATTAGAGGCGTCTAACTTTGTTTTGCAGGGGTGTGCTGTGATGTGATATGGCCATGATTGTGATTATATATGATGTATGCAATGTTCCTTATTGTAAGTTGACAACCGGCAGGAGCCATATGGTTGTCTTTAATTTCTGTTAATACCCGCGTGTCTATTCAAAGTAGTTGTAATAGTTGAAGCTGGTGGACGACAACCATGGAGCGGCGTCATTGACCTTGATGCAATGCCGGTGATGATGGAGATCATGTCCGTGCTTGAAGATGGAGATCGGAAGCACAAGAAGAAAGGCCATATCATATCACATATTATGAATTGCATGTGATTTTAATCCTTTTATGCATCTTGTATTGCTTAGTTTACGACGGTAGCATTATAAGATGATCCCTCAAGCACACAATTTCAAGTTTTAAAGTGTTCATCCTTAGTAAGCACCGTTGCTAAAGCTCGTTGTTTCGAAGCACCACGTGATGATCGGGTGTGTTAGATTCTGCAAGTGTATACAACGTGAGCAAGCCAGATTTGCTCATGCGGAAGCTAAGGTTTGATCTTGACGAGCCTAGCATGTACAGACATGGTCTCGGAACACAGATCACCGAAAGGTAAAGCATAAGTCATATAGTAGATATGATGAACATGTTGATTGTTCACCATTGAAGCTACATTAACTCTCGTGATGATCGGTTTTGATGTGGTGGATTTGGTTCGTGTGATCACTAAAACAATGTGAGGGATATTGTTTTGAGTGGGAGTTCAACGGCAATATGATTAAAAGTTGAACACTATTTATCATAAATTAAATCAAAGTGAATTTGCATAATTGTTGTAGTCATTGGCATCCGTTTACCACCTTGCGCTTAGTTATAATTGAGATGATAGAACTATAGAATTCTGGTTAGTTACTTTACGAACTAGTATCGTATTGTTTTGAAGTGTTAATCTAAAGTTTAAAAGTCCTATTGCAAACTTTCAGTAAGTTCCGGTTACTCCATGAAGTTTAATAACTGGTATTAAATCAAGAGTGAAAATTCCAAGAGTTAGTGTATGAGTATCATGTTTGTCTCCATGATTCTTGATATTCAAAGAATTGTCTTAATATCAAGGTTATCTAGGATCTGAAAGAGTTGTTTCAGAAACCATGATGTGTGGAAGATATTGTGATATCAGAAACGAAGTTTTGGTTACAACATGATAGAGTATAATATGGCAAAAGTCATGTTCTCATATTTGATGAGAATTTGCAAAAGGTTGGAGACACTAGTTGTCCTAATCCTCCAAAAGGTTTTGGAGAGCAACATTATACTCGCAATTCACCATTATAAGCTAAAATTGGCTTGATCATGCCTAATTCCACGATAAGGGTGAATATTTGATGTAGGTAAAATGTTTACTACACCAAGAGATTACTAAAGAAAGGAATTTGAAAGAACACCAAACATTTGATAAATGGTGATCTACTTCAAAGTGCAAGTCCAAAGACATTGGTATTTAACTATACACACTTTGGACTATGTGTCATGTGTATGGATCCACTATTGATGTTGATAGATTCTTTCAAACAGAAAAAGAAATACTGAAAGAGAATCTCATAAATATATGGCAGAAAAGAAAAGACTAGAATTGTTCAGTTTAGGTATATAAAGGATATACGTGTTATGGCTATATTCTTTGCTTATTAAACAAAGTGGTTCTTAAGTATTTGATATTGAATTTGTTGGTATGAATCGTCATACGAAACAACAGAATTTATGAACTACAATGGCCTAAGTAACTAGTAAAAGAATATGTGATGATGTTCATCGAGAACAAATAAAGGGTTATTGTGTTGCTCGTTAAACATCAAAGCTTGCCTTCAAGATTTGTTTTATCAGGTATTATGAGAACAAAAGGGTTGTTCAAATAATTGCCGTAATCCATAAAAGATGGATGATTCACAAATCTCGTTGGAGAAATCACATCCATAAAACTAGTGCTAAAAATGTCGAAAGACAAATTGATTGAAAGATCACTTAGGAAGTGACATCGCCGTTTAAATTATATTGGAAAGAAAACATGAAGAAACTCCATGTGTATGGAATTTTGGAGTCTTTTGATTTTTTATCACATGACGCTTGTGAAACTTTCCTAGAGATAATTAAAACTTCGTTCATAGGCCAAAAGGGAACGAATGACTAGCTTATTGGAACTTGTGCATATTGTTGTACGAAGTCCATTATGTGTAGTCAAGAGCGATGGATTTCAACTTCATATGCTTTCTCCGAAAATTTGAGTGAATATATGAATATTTACTTGATAAAGGATGAAGTATGAAACATTTGAAAAGTTCAAAGACTTTCAAGATGAAGTGCAAAATCATTGTAACAAGAATATAAATATTTTATCATAAGATCATAAAGGAAGATATTTGAGTTACAAGTTTAGCATAATACCTAAGATTTAAGGAATCGTTCCGTGAATTTGCATGTCCCGAAACACCATAAGAGTATGGAGCGTTCGAGATATGTAATTAAACCTTGTTTGGCATGGTAAGATCGAAGGTGTAATTCATAAAACTGCCATTATATTTTAAAGATTAAAAGCTTTAGAGACTACCGTTTTTCCACTAAAAAGAGATCCATCATAATCCGTTGAAATGACACCATATAAAGTTATGGTTTGGGATAAAACCCAAGTTGTCCTTTCTTAAACATTGGTATGCTATGCATAAGAAAGATGCTTGCAACCAAAGTTGGATGAACCTGTCTTTGTATGTTATTTCGAATAACTGTTAAGTATTCCTCCATAACATCGGAGACAAAAGTGTTTGTCACTTAGAACGTCAAGTTTCTTTGAGAAGGAATTTTCGTGAAAAGATAAGTGGGAGGACAATAGAACTTTGATAAGGTTAAAAGAACCTAAGCTATATGTACAAAGTTGCGCAGCGCTGAAAAGTGTTCCGGAGGCAGCAACAAAGCTCATGGCTCACGTGCCTCAAAGGTTGTGGTTACGAAAGTCAAAGTTTCTATTGAACCAAGTAGGTCGAGTAAACAATCAAATACCAAGATTTGAGGGTTGAATCATTATTTGATAATAATGAATGTACTACATGCAAAGAAGCAATGATGGGCCCTGACTCCGTAAAATGGCTTGAAGCCATAAAATCCGTGATAGTTCCATACACGAGAAATCAAGTTTTGAACTTGAAGGACTCTCGAGAAAGGTGTAAGACCTTACAGTTGTGTTTGGATCTATAAAGAAATAGACATGGATGTTTCGCATCTATGAAATGGTCGACATGTTGGGAAACAGTTCACAACAATGTTCAAAGGTTGACTATGACAAGATTTGATCTTTCATAGCGATATTTAGTCTAGACGGATTAATGTAGCAACCACGACATATAATTTTGTTATGTGTTGAATAAACAAAACAAGTTCTTCTAATAGAATGGTTAACAAGGACGTGTGAATGACACGGTCCGAAGGGTTTTTGTTAATTCAAAGGATGCTAAAAGCATATGCAAATTTCAATGGTTGAAGTAAGCATCACGGAGTTGGAATCTTCACTATAATGAAACTGTTAAAATAGTCTAATTTCATCAGAGACAATGAAGATGCTTGCATTTGCAAGAAATTAAGTGGGAGCGCTAAGACATGTTTCTAATACATTATGTGGAAGACGTATTGTTGATTGGAAATGATGTATCTTTTATTAACACATATTAAGAATTTCATCCTGATGAAAGTCTTAGGCAGAACCCGAATATTTGGCATCAATGTCTATATGGATAAATTGTGACGCCAATATGGTTGTGCCAGAAGTACATAGACAAGATATTGAATGAGTTCAATATAGAAACTAGAATAAAGGTTCTTGTCGCACAGAAAGGATTGAATGAGTTCAATGTTGATGATATATTCAAGTGTATTGACACTTGGTAAGTGAAACAGAGATTCAAGTATAGATTGATACTTGATGTATGAAATCACAAAGAGTATTTATATCAATCATACTTTGATATGTACAAATCCAGGTATGTCATATGCTCTAAATGTTGTGAGCATATACCAGAATGATTCATAAGATGATCATTGGACGATAGTAAGGATATTCTTATGATCTTTTGGAAGAACTAAGAATATATTATTTTGGAAGTGACAAATAGATGGTTAGTTCATTGTAAAAGTACTACATTGATACTAGTTTTGTCACAAAGTACAAATTAAGTTTATCTCAATCTAAACTAAGGGTGGCACAATATGATGGAAAGTAAGTTCCATAATGGATTTGGATGAGTTCTAAAGTTAAGACATTGTGACAGATACTACAACAAATGGCTAAGTATATAATTGCTTTTATAGAAGAAAAAGAGGGCATTTGTGTCAAGAAGTTTGTTATCAAACTAGGTGTAGTTCACAGCAGGGATAATACTATGAAGATATATTGTAAGACAATATTATCAACATGTTTTAAACCCCAAAGAACTAATGGTCACGCCAAAGTACCAAAATTATACAAAGCCATCTCATTAGCTTGTTGGTTAATATATGATCATGGTTTCCTGATCATGAACATAGAGATGTTATTAACAACAGGGTCATATCATTAGGAGAATGATGTGATGGACATACTCCTATAGTTAAGCGTAGCATAAAGATCAAGTCATTTAATATAGTTCATTTGCTATAAGCTTTCTGATACATAGTAACCTAATTCCTTCGACCATGAGATCATGCTTATCACCATCACCGGAAGGATGCTTTGATGACATCAAACACCACACCGTAACTGGGTGGCTATAAAGATGGCATTGAGTGTTCGGAAAGTATGGGTTGAGACACATGGATCAAGAGTGGGATTTGTCCATCCATATGACGGATAGATATACTCTGGGCCCTCTCGGTGGAATGTCATCCAATTAGCTTGCAAGCATGTGACTGGCTCACGAGGGATTACATATCACGGGAACGAGAAAAGAGTACTTATCGGTAACGAGGTTGAACTAGGTATGCAGAGATACCGACAATCAAAACCTTGGATAAGTAAACTATCGTGAGACAAAGGGAAATTGGTATCGTATGTAAGTGGTTCATTCAATCGAAAAGTAATCGTAGAAATATGTGGGAGCCATATGAATTTCCAGATTCCTCTATTGGTTATTGTTCGGAGAAGTGTCTCGATCATGTCCGCATAATTCACGAACCGTAGGGAGACACACTTAAGGATTCGATGTTGTTGAGTAGTTATGGAATGATGAGTAAGAGACCGAATGTTGTTCGGAGTCTCGGATGGGATCCGGGATATCACGAGGAGATCCGGAATGGTCCGGAGAATAAGATTCATATAAGGAAAGTCTTGTTTCGGAGTTGGGGAATGATTCCGGTGTTTTCACCGGGAATGTTCTAGAAGGGTCCGGAAGGTCCGGCACTCCGGAGGGGAAGGGTACATGTATGTGTCATAACAAGTTGGAATAGTTGCATCATGTACTAGGTGTCATCGCTGAGCAAAATAAAGGGATAAATCAAATCCTAGTTTGAAAAGTCAAACGCCAATTTGAAAAGTCAAACGGCAGTTTTGCTTGGTGGAGGGAGAGTAGGAAACCTACTTAGGGAGGAAGTCCTACTCCCTCCACCCGCCGGCCAAGGAGGAGGAGTTGGAGCAGGACTCCCTCCTCCCAACCGTGCCTCCCTCCCACCTATAAAAGAAGGGGCAGGGGTGCCCCCTCTTCCCTACACCCAACACCACCTAAACCCTAGCCCTAGCCGCCGGCTTCCACCAAGTCGCCACCACCCCCTAGGGTTTCTCCAAGCCCTAGCCGTCGGCCAAGCTCCGCCCCTTGGTGCCCTCTAAACCCTAGATCGCCAACGCCTCTCTCATAGTCCACCATACTCACTCTGGCTTAAGGCGAAGCCCTACGAGATTTCCCCTCTACTTCCGGTACCACGCCATTGTGCTGCCGGAATCGCGAGGAGAGTGCTACAACCTCCGCTGCCTGCTGGAACAAGGGAGAGGAAGGTCTTCATCGAGTATCGAGCGGTGACCGATCAAGGGAGCACCGCTTAACGCATACCGAAGGATCGTCTACGCGATCTTGAGATCGGCAAGTGTACGACTACATCACCCACGAGAATCTGCTCTCGTTAACCGCTTTGGATCTTCGAGGGTTAGTATCCCATCGACTCGTTGCTACAATCTAGTAGATAGATCTTGGCTTGATCATAGATTAGATCTTGATTGTGTGTTCATGCGGTAGAAATTTTTTGTTTTCCATGCTACGAACCCCTTCAGTGGTATCAGAGCCGTGTCTATACGTAGATCTGTTGCACAAGTAGAACACAATGGTCATTGTGGGTGTTGATGTTTTTGTTGTCGATTGCTTCTTGTGTACATTGCATCTTGCGGGATGGTGGGATGAAGCGGCCTGGGCTAACCTTACATGACATTGTTCATGAGACTTGCTCCACGCTTGACATGCAACTTGTATTGCATAAGTGGCTTTGCGGGTGCCTGTTTCTCCCAACATAGTTAAGATTCAATTTACAACGGGTGATTAACAATACTAGTATCAATGTTGTGGTTCTTGTTCGTAAGTTAGAACGACACTTATTGAAAGACCCAAACCACGTAAAATATGCAAAGAAAATATGGTGTTGGAGATATGCCCTAGAGGCAATAATAAATGTAGTTATTATTATATCTTTGTGTTTATGATAAATGTTTACATTCATGCTATAATAGTATTAACAAGGAAACATTAATACTTGTGTGATTTGTAAACTAAAATAGAGTCCCTAGTAAAGCCTCTTTATAATACTAGCTTGTTGGTTAATAAATGATTGTGGTTTCCCTATCATGAACATTGAGATGTTATTAACAACAAGATCATATCGTTAGGAGAATGATATGGTGGACACACTCCTATAGATAAGCGTAGCATAAAGATCAAGTCATTTTAATAGTTCAATTTCTATATGCTTTCTGATACATAGTAACCTAATTCCTTCGACCATGAGATCATGCATATCACCTTCACCGGAAGGATGCTTTGATGACATCAAACACCACACCGTAACTGGGTGGCTATAAAGGTGGCATTGAGTGTTCGGAAAGTATTGGTTGAGACACATGGATCAAGAGTGGGATTTGTCCATCCATATGATGGATAGATATACTCTGGGCCCTCTCGGTGAAATGTCATCCAATTAGCTTGCAAGCATGTGACTGGCTCACAAGGGATCACATATAACGGGAACGAGAAAAGAGTACTTATCAGTAACGAGGTTGAACTAGGTATGCAGAGATACCGACGATCATAACCTCGGATAAGTAAACTATCGTGAGACAAAGGGAAATTGGTATCGTATGTAAGTGGTTCATTCGATCGCAAAATAATCGTAGAAATATGTGGGAGCCATATGAATTTCCAGATTCCTCTATTGGTTATTGTTTGGAGAAGTGTCTCGATCATGTCCGCATAATTCACGAACCGTAGGGAGACACACTTAAGGATTCGACGTTGTTTAAGTAGTTATGGAATGATGAGTAAGAGAACGAATGTTGTTCGGAGTCTCGGATGGGATTCGGGATATCACGAGGAGAGCCGGAATGGTCCGGAGAATAAGATTCATATAAGGAAAGTCATGTTTCGGGGTTGGAGAATGGTTCCGGTGTTTTCATCGGGAATGTTCAAGAAGGTTCCGGAATGTCCGGTACTCCGAAGGGGAAGGGTACATGAATGTGTCATACCAAGTTGGAATAATTGCATCATGTACTAGGTGTCATCGCTAAACAAAATAAAGGGTTTAATCAAATCCTAGTTTGAAAAGTCAAACACCAATTTGAAAAGTCAAACGACTATTTTGGGAAGTGGAGGGGAAGTGGGAAACCGAGTTGGGGAGGAGTTCCTCCTCCACCGCCGGCCCACTTGGGATCCGAGTTGGGGAGGGACTCCCCTCCCCTTGGCCGGCGCCTCCCACCTATAAAGGGAGGGGCAGGGCTGCCCCTCCTAGTACACGAGATCTCCCCTCTACTTCCGGTACAACGCCGTTATGCTGCCGAAATCGCGAGGAGAGTGCTACAACCTCCGCTGCCTGCTGGAACAAGGGAGAGGAAGGTCTTCGTCGAGTACCTAACGTGTGACCGACTGCGGAAGCGCTACCGGAACTCAGCGCCAGAAGGATCGTCTACGCGATCTTGAGATCGGGAAGAGTACGACTACATCACCCACGAGAATCCGCTCTCGTTAAACACTTTGGAATCTTCGAGGGTGAGTTATTCCATCGACTCGTTGCTACAATCTAGTAGATAGATCTTGGCTTGTTTGTTTGTATGCGATAGAAAAAAAAAATTCCATGCTACGAAACCCTATAGTGGTATCAGAGCCGTGTCTATATGTAGATCTGTTGCACGAGTAGAACACAATGGTCATTGTGGGCGTTGATGCTTTTATTGTCGATTGCTTCTTGTGTACTTTGCATCTTGCGGGATGTTGGGATGAAGCGGCCCGGGCTAACCTTACATGACATCGTTCATGAGACTTGCTCCACGCTTGACATGCAACTTGTATTGCATAAGTGGCTTTGCGGGTGCCTGTTTCTCCCAGCATAGTTAAGATTCAATTTACAACGGGTGATTGTCAATACTAGTATCAATGTTGTGGTTCTTGTTCGTAAGTTAGAACGACACTTATTGAAAGCCCCAAACCACGTAAAACATGCAAAGAAAGTAGAGGCGTCTAACTTTGTTTTGCAGGGGTGTGCTGTGATGTGATATGGCCATGATTGTGATTATATTTGATGTATGCAATGTTCCTTATTGTAAGTTGGCAACCGGCAGGAGCCATATGGTTGTCTTTAATTTTGTTAAGACCCGCGTGTCTATTCAAAGTAGTTGTAATAGTTGAAGCCGGTGGACGATAACCATGGAGAAGCGTCATTGACCTTGATGCAATGCCGGTGATGATGGAGATCATGTTCGTGCTTGAAGATGGAGATCGGAAGCACAAAGAAGAAAGGCCATATCATATCACATATTATGAATTGCATGTGATGTTAATCCTTTATGCATCTTGTATTGCTTAGTTAACAATGGTAGCATTATAAGATGATCCCTCATGCACATGAATTTCAAGTCATAAAGTGTTCACCCTTAGTTAGCACCGTTGCTAAAGCTTGTTGTTTCGAGGCACCACGTGATGATTGGGTGCGTTAGATTCCACAAGTGCATACAACGTGAGCAAGACAGATTTGCTCATGCGGAAACTAAGGTTTGATCTTGACGAGCCTAGCATGTACAGACATGGTCTCGGAACACAGATCACCGAAAGGTAAAGCATGAATCATATAGTAGATATGATGAACATGTCGATTGTTTGCCATTGAAACTATATCAACTCTCGTGATGATCGCTGTTGATGTAGTGGATTTGGTTCGTGTGATCACTAAAACAATGTGAGGGATATTGTTTTGAGTGGGAGTTCACCTAGATTAATTTAACTATTAATTAGAACTCAATTTGTCATAAACTTAGTCTAAACTATTGCAAATATGTTGTAGATCAATGGCGGCCCCTACCATCAATTTTAATGCGTTCCTAGAGAAAGAAAAGTTGAAAAACAATGGAAGCAACTTCGCGGATTTGTTCCGCAATTTGAGGATTGTCCTCACCGGTAATTTGACCTATGTGGATGCACCGCTAGGTGACCCACCAGCTCGCTACCGATGAAGTAAAGAATGTTTACCTCGCTGAAGACTCAAGACTCCACGCTCAGTGTGCTATCTTGTATGGTTTAGAATCGGAGCTTCGGAAAAGGTTTGAGAATTCAGACCCACATGATATTTTCCGTGATCTCAAATTGATCTTTGAGACTCACGCGGCGATTGAGAGCTATGAGGCTTCTGAAAAGTTCTTTAACTGCAAGATGGAAGAGGGCAGCTCCGTTAGTGAGCATGTGCTTAAGATGTCTGGGCACGCAAACAAACTTCACAGCTTGGGTATAGTGATTCCTAATGCTTTGGAGATTTACCGTGTCCTCCAATCACTGCCACCAAGTTACAAGAACTTTGTGATGAACTACAATATGCAAAACATGAACAATCAGTTGCCAGAACTCTTTGCCATGTTGAAATCTGTAGAAGTGGATATTAAGAAAGAGCACCAAGTGTTGATGGTCAATAAGACCACCAAATTCAAGAAAGGCAAGTCTAAGCAAAAGGGACACTTCAAGAAGGGTGGTAAGAAAGTTATCACATTTAAGAAGACCAAGGCTGGACCTAAGCACGACATCGAGTGCTTTTACTGCAAGGGAGAAGGTCACTGGAAGCGGAATTGCCCAAAGTACTTGGCGGATTTGAAGAACGGCAACATCAAGAAGAAAGGTATATCCGATATACATGTTATTGATGTGTATCTCACTAGTACTCGTAGTAGTGCCTGGTATTTGATACGGGTTCGGTTGCTTATATCTCGTAACTCAAAAGTCTTTGCCGGAATAAACGGAAGCTAGCGAAGAACGAGGTGACGATGCGTGGAAACGGATCAAAGGTTGATGTGATCGCGGTCGCACGCTACCCCTTCATCTACCATCGGGATTAGTTTTATACTTAAATAATTGTTATTTGGTGCATGCGTTAAGCATGAACATTATATCGGGATCTTGTTTATTGCGAGACGGTTACTTGTTTAAGTCTGAGAATAATGGTTGTTCGATTTATATGAGTAATATGTTTTATTCACATGCACCTTTGATAGATGGTCTATTCTTATTGAATCTCGATAGTGGAAATACACATATTAATAACATTGAGGCTAAACATTTGAAATCGAGCAATAACTCGACCTATATGTGGTAATCGCTGCCTTGGTCACATTGGAGTGAAGCGTATGAAGAAACTCCATTCTGATGGACTTCTTGAATCACTTGATTTCGAATCACTTGAAAGATGTGAAGCATGTCTGATGGGTAAAATGACTAAGACTCCATTTTCTGGTATGATGGAGCGAGCTACATACTTATTGGAAATCATACATACCGATGTGTGTGGTCCAATGAGTGTAGCATCGCGCGGTGGTTATCGTTATGTTCTTACCTTCACGGATGACTTGAGTAGATATGGGTATATCTATTTCATGAAACATAAGTCCGAAACTTTCGAGAAGTTTAAGGAATTTCAAAGTGAGGTAGAGAATCAACGTAACAAGAAGATTAAATTTCTACGTTCTGATCGTGGAGGTGAATATCTAAGTTACGAGTTTGGCGAGCATTTGAAGAAATGCGGAATACTTTCACAATTGACACCGCCGGGAACACCACGGCGTAATGGTGTGTCCGAACGTCGTAATCGAACTCTCTTAGATATGGTTCGTTCTATGATGTCACTTACAGATTTACCGCTATCATTTTGGGGTTATGCATTAAAAACAGCCGCATTCACTTTAAATAGGGCACCATCTAAATCCATTGAAACGACACCGTATGAATTATGGTTTGGGAAGAAACCTAAATTGTCGTTCCTTAAAGTTTGGGGTTGCGAAGCCTATGAAAAGAAGTTACAGCCGGACAAGCTTGAACCCAAAGCGGAAAAATGCGTCTTCGTAGGATACCCGAAGGAAACTATCGGGTATACCTTCTATCATAGATCCGAGGGAAAAATCTTCGTTGCCAAGAATGGATCCTTTCTAGAGAAGTAATTTCTCTCGAAAGAAGTGACTGGAAGTAAAGTAGAACTCGACGAGGTTGTCGAACCTTCTCTCGAACTTGCGAGTAGCGCAGCACCGGAAGAAGTTCCTGTGGTGCCTGCACCAATAAGAGAGGAAGCTAATGATGATGATCATGAAACTTCGGTTGTAGTTGCTATAGAGCCTCGCAGGTCAACGAGAACTCGTACCACTCCTGATTGGTATGATCCCGTTATGAGTGTCATGTTGGTGGACAACACCGATGACCCTGCGACATATGAGGAAGCGATGATGAGCCCAGATTCCAATAAATGGCAAGAAGCCATGAAATCCGATATTGGATCCATGTACGAAAACCAAGTATGGACTTTGGTGGACTTACCGGATGGCCGGAAGGCTGTCGAGAACAAATGGATTTTCAAGAAGAAAACAGATGCTGATGGTAATGTTACTGTCTATAAAGCTCGACTTGTCGCAAAAGGGTTTCGACAAATTCAAGGAGTTGACTACGATGAGACTTTCTCACCTGTAGCGAAGCTAAAGTCTGTGAGGATTATGTTAGGAATTGCCGCATATTATGATTATGAGATATGGCAGATGGATGTCAAAACAGCATTCCTCAATGGAGACATTGATGAAGAGTTGTATATGATGCAACCCAAAGGTTTTGTCGATCCTAAAGATGCTAACAAGGTATGCAAACTTCAACGGTCCATCTACGGATTGAAGCAAGCATCCCGAAGTTGGAATCAACATTTTGATAAGGTGATCAAAAGTTTTGGTTTTATACAAACTTATGGAGAAGCTTGTATTTACAAGAAAGTGAGTGGGAGCTCTGTAGCATTTTTAATATTGTATGTAGATGACATATTGTTGATTGGGAATGATGTAGACCTTCTTAATAGTGTCAAGGAATATTTGAATATTAGTTTTTCAATGAAGGATCTTGGCGAAGCAGCTTACATATTAGGCATAAAGATTTATAGAGATAGATCGAGACGCCTAATATCATTGTCACAAAGTACATATTTGGACAAAGTTCTAAAGATGTTTGGAATGGAAGATAGCAAGAAAGGGTTCTTGCCCATGTTGCCCAATACGACCTTGAGTAAAACTCAAAGTCCGACAATGGCAGAAGATAGAGAAAGGATGAGTAAGACTCCCTATGCCTTAGCCATAGGATCTCTAATGTATGCCATGCTATGGACTAGACCCGACATTGCATATGTCGTTAGTTTAACTAGCAGATATCAAAGTGATCCAGGAGTGGATCATTGGACAGCGGTCAAAAACATCCTTAAGTACTTGAGAAGAACTAAGGATATGGTTCTTTCTTATGGAGGTGATGAACAGCTTGTTGTTAATGGTTACACCGATGCTAGTTGGAACACCGATCCGGATGATTCTAAATCACAATCTAGATAATGATTTACTTTGAATGGTGCGAGCTTAGTTTGGAGGAGTGCAAAGCAAAGCATTGTGGCGAGATCTTCAACCGAATCGGAATACATGGTCGCTTCCGGAGGCTTCACAAGAAGCGATATGGATGAAAGAGTTCATTACAGAGCTGGGTGTGGTTCCTAGTGCGCTGGACCCAATGTCTATCTACTGTGATAACATGGGCGCCATAGCCAATGTGCAAGAACCAAGGTCACACAAGAAGCTGAAGCACATCAAGCTACATTTTCACGCTATTCGAGAACATGCCCAAGATGGGGACATAAAGATTTGCAAAGTACACACAGATCTGAATGTGGAGGATCCGTTGACTAAACCTCTCCCGAGGGCAAAACATGACCAGCACCAAACTGCCATGGGTGTTCGGTATATTACCATGTAATCTAGATTAGATGACTCTAGTGCAAGTGGGAGACTGTTGGAGATATGCCCTAGAGGCAATAATAAATGTAGTTATTATTATATCTTTGTGTTTATGATAAATGTTTACATTCATGTATAATAGTATTAACAAGGAAACATTAATACTTGTGTGATTTTCAAACTAAAATAGAGTCCCTAGTAAAGCATCTTTATAATACTAGCTTGTTGGTTAATAAATGATTGTGGTTTCCCTATCATGAACATTGAGATGTTATTAACAACAAGATCATATCGTTAGGAGAATGATATGGTGGACAGACTCCTATAGATAAGTGTAGCATAAAGATCAAGTCATTTTAATAGTTCAATTGCTATATGCTTTCTGATACATAGTAACCTAATTCCTTCGACCATGAGATCATGCATATCACCTTCACCGGAAGGATGCTTTGATGACATCAAAACACACACCCGTGGCGGGTGTCTATAAATGGGGTGGCAGTGAGTGTTGAGTATTGGGGTTGAGACACAAGGATCAAGGATGGATCCATCCATCCATGATAGATATACTAGGGCCCTCCTCTCGGTGAAATGTCATCCAATTAGCTTGCAAGCATGTGCATATGCTAAGGGGCTCATATCGAAAGCAAGGAAAAGAGTACTTATCGATGAACGAGGTTGAACTAGGTATGCGGAGATACCGGCGATCATAACCTCGGATAAGTAAACTATCGTGATACAAAGGAAAATTGGTATCGTATGTAAGTGGTTCATTCGATCGCAAAGTAATCATAGAAATATGTGGGAGCCATATGAATTTCTAGATTCCTCTATTGGTTATTGTTCGAGAAGTGTCTCGATCATGTCCGCATAATTCACGAACCGTAGGGAGACACACTTAAGGATTCGACGTTGTTTGAGTAGTTATGGAATGATGAGTAAGAGACCGAATGTTTTGAGTCTCGGATGGGATCCGATATCACGAGGAGATGCGGAATGGTCCGAGAATAAGATTCATATAAGGAAAGTCTTGTTTCGGGTGGAGAATGGTTCGGTGTTTTCATCGGGAATGTTCTAGAAGGTTCGAATGTCCTCAGACAAGGGAAGGGTACATGAATGTGTCATATAAAGTTGGAATGATTGCATCATGTACTAGGTGTCATCGCTGAAAAAAATAAAGGGTTTAATCAAATCCTAGTTTGAAAAGTCAAATGCCAATTTGAAAAGTCAAACGGCTATTTTGGGAAGTGGAGGGAAGTGGCAAACCGAGTTGGGGAGGAGTTCCTCCTCCACCGCCGGACCACTTGGGCTCCGAGTTGGGGAGGGACTCCCCTTCTCTTGGCCGGCGCCTCTCACCTATAAAGGGAGGGGCAGGGCTGCCCCTCCTAGCACACGAGATCTCCCCTCTTTCGGTACCACGCCGTTGTCTGCCCGAAATCACGAGGAGGCTACAACCTTTTGGAACAAGAGGGAAGTCTTCGTGAAGTCCACCGATACCGACGTGCCGTTGTCACGCGATCTTGAGATCGGGAAGAATGCGACTACATCACCCACGAGAATCCGCTCTCGTTAAACACTTTGGAATCTTCGAGGGTGAGTTATTCCATCGACTCGTTGCTACAATCTAGTAGATAGATCTTGGCTTGTTTGTTTGTATGCGATAGAAAATTTTTGTTTTCCATGCTAGGAAACCCTACAGACTATAGGGGTTCGTAGCATGGAAAACAAAAAATTCTACCGCATGCACACAAACAAGCCAAGATCTATCTACTAGATTGTAGCAACGAGTCGATAGAGGAACTCACCCTCGAAGATTCCAAAGCGGTTAACGAGAGCAGATTCTCGTGGGTGATGTAGTCGACACTTGCCGATCTCAAGATCAGAGACGATCCTTCCGGCGCCGTGCTCCAAAGGCTCCCGCAATCGGTCACATGTTCATGAAGACCTTCCTCTCCCTTGTTCCAGCAGGCAGCGGAGGTTGTAGCACTCTCCTCGTGATTTCGGCAGCACAACGGCGTGGTACCGGAAGTAGAGGGGAGATCTCGCAGGGCTTCGCCTTAAGCCGGAGCGAGTATGGTGGAGTAAGAGAGGGCCTTGGAAATCTACGGAATAGAGGGCACCAAGGGGTTTAGAGCAACCAGCAGCTAGGGTTTAGCTAGACGGCGGTTTAGAGGAGATCTAGGGCATCCGCATCTAGAAGGGGGGCGGTGGCTGGCCTAGGGTTTAGAGGGGCGCCGGCTAAGGGACAAGGTGTAGGGAGAGGGAGCGCCCCCTCCCTTTCTTTTATAGGTGGGAGGGGCGGCTAGGGCTAGCCGAGTCCTCCCCCAACTCCCTTGCTGGCCGGTGGTTTGGAGGAGAGAAGGGAAACCTTCTCCAGTGTTTCTTCTCTCCCACTTGGAAATCATTGTCCCAGTTTGACTTTTTCAAACTGGCCTTTTTACTTTCAAACTAGAGTTTGATTTCTTTCTTCCAAGTGTCCAGCCAAGTGACCTAGTACATGATGCAACCATTCCATATTGTCATCACACATTCATGTACCCTTCCCCTCCGGAGTGCCAGACCTTCCGGAACCTTCTAGAACATTCCCGATGAAAACATCGGAACCATTCTCGAACTCCGAAACAGGACTTTCCTTATATGAATCTTATTCTCTGGACCATTCCGGATCTCCTCGTGATATCCCGGATCCCATCCAAGACTCCAAACAACATTCGGTCTCTTACTCATCATTCCATAACTACTCAACAACATCGAATCCTTAAGTGTGTCTCCCTACGGTTCGTGAATTATGCGGACATGATCGAGACACTTCTCCGAACAATAACCAATAGAGGAATCTGGAAATTCATATGGCTCCCACATATTTCTACGATTACTTATGATCGAATGAACCACTTACATACGATACCAATTTCCCTTTGTCTCACGATAGTTTACTTATCCGAGGTTTGATCGTCGGTATCTCCGCATACCTAGTTCAACCTCGCCGCTAAGTACTCTTTTCTCGTTCCCATGGTATGTGATCCCTTGTGAACCACCACATGCTTGCAAGATAATTGGATGACATTCCACCGAGAGGCCCAGAGTATATCTATCCGTCATATGGATGGACAAATCCCACTCTTGATCCATGTGTCTCAACCCATACTTTCCGAACACTCAATGCCACCTTTATAACCACCCGTGTTTGATGTCATCAAAGCATCCTTCCGTGATGGTGATAAGCATGATCTCATGGTCAAGGAATTAGGTTACTATGTATCGAAGCTTATAGCAAATGAACTATATTAAATGACTTGATCTTTATGCTACGCTTAACTATAGGAGTATGTCCATCACATCATTCTCCTAATGATATGACCTCATTGTTAATAACATCTCTATGTTCATGATCGTGAAACAATGATCATATATTAACCAACAAGCTAGTTTAACAAGAGTCTTTACTAGGGCCTCTTTTATGTTTACAAATCACACAAGTATTAATGTTTCCTGTTAATACAATTATAGCATGGTATGTAAACATTTATCATAAGTATGAAGATATGATAATAACCACTTTATTATTGCCTCTTGGGCATATCTCCAACAGTCTCCCACTTGCACTAGAGTCAATAATCTAGTTTCAAACCTTTGTGTATTCAACACCTATGGCTTTCCGGTGTTGTATGTACACAATTGCTAGTGGTCAACTGATCTCCGGATCTGACACTTCCAGGTCCGTGTGTAATTGAATGTCTTTGCATCTCTACGCATCACTCATTCTCTAATGAGATGGCTTTGTATAATTTTGGTCCTTTGGCGTGACCTTTAGTTCTTTGGGGTTTAAAACATGTTGATAATATTGTCGTACAATATATCTTCATAGTATTATCCCTGCTATGAACTACACCTAGTTTGATAACAAACTTCTTGACACAAATGCCCTCTTTTGCTGCTATAAAAGCAGTTATATACTTAGCCATTTGTTGTAGTATCTGTCACAATGTCTTAACTTTAGAACTCATCCAAATCCATTATGGAACTTACTTTCCATTATATTGTGCCACCCTTAGTTTAGATTAAGATAAACTTGATTTTTACTTTGTGACAAAACTAGTATCAATGTAGTACTTTTACAATGAACTAACCATCTATTTGTCACTTCCAAAATAATATATTCTTAGTTCTTCCAAAAGATCATAAGAATATCCTTACTATCGTCCAATGATCATCTTATGAATTATTCTGGTATATGCTCACAACATTTAGAGCATAGGATATACCTGGATTTGTACATATCACAGTATGATTGATATAAATACTCTTTGTGATTTCATACATCAAGTATCAATCTATACTTGAATCTCTGTTTCACTTACCAAGTGTCAATACACTTGAATATATCATCAACATTGAACTCATTCAATCCTTTCTGTGCGACAAGAACCTTTATTCTAGTTTCTATATTGAACTCATTCAATATCTTGTCTATGTACTTCTGGCACAACCATATTGGCGTCACAATTTATCCATATAGACATTGATGCCAAATATTCGGGTTCTGCCTAAGCCTTTCATCAGGATGAAATTCTTAATATGTGTTAATAAAAGATACATCATTTCCAATCAACAATACGTCTTCCACATAATGTATTAGAAACATGTCTTAGCGCTCCCACTTAATTTCTTGCAAATGCAAGCATCTTCATTGTCTCTGATGAAATTAAACTATTTTAACAGTTTCATCATAGTAAATATTCCAACTCCGCGATGCTTACTTCAACCATTGAAATTTGCATATGCTTTTAGCATCCTTTGAATTAACAAAAACCCTTCGGACCGTGTCATTCCCACGTCCTTGGTAACCATTCTATTAGAAGAACTTGTTTTGTTTATTCAACACATAACAAAATTATATGTCGTGGTTGCTACATTAATCCGTCTAGACTAAATATCGCTATGAAAGATCAAATCTTGTCATAGTCAACCTTTGAACATTGTTGTGAAGTCTTTCCCAACATGTCGACCATTTCATAGATGCAAAACATCCATGTCTATTTCTTTATAGATCCAAACACAACTGTAAGGTCTTACACCTTTCTCGAGGGTCCTTCAAGTTCAAAACTTGATTTCTCGTGTATGGAACTATCACGGATTTTATGGCTTCAAGCCATTTTACGGAGTCAGGGCCCATCATCGCTTCTTTGCATGTAGTACGTTCATTATTCTCAATAATGATTCAACCCTCAAATCTTGGTATTTGATTGTTTACTCGACCTACTTGGTTCAATAGAAACTTTGACCTTCGTAACCACAACCTTTGAGGCACGTGAGCCATGAGCTTTGTTGCTGCCTCCGGAACACTTTTCGGCGCTGCGCAACTTTGCACATATAGCTAAGGTTCTTTTAACCTTATCAAAGTTCTATTGTCCTCCCACTTATCTTTTCACGAAAAATTCCTTCTCAAAGAAACTTGACGTTCTAAGTGACAAACACTTTTGTCTCCGATGTTATGGAGGAATACTTAACAGTTATTCGAAATAACATACAAAGACAGGTTCATCCGACTTTGGTTGCAAGCATCTTTCTTATGCATAGCATACCAATGTTTAAGAAAGGACAACTTGGGTTTTATCCCAAACCATAACTTTATATGGTGTCATTTCAACGGATTATGATGCAGCTCTTTTCAGTGGAAAAACGGTAGTCTCTAAAGCTTTTAATCTTTAAAATATAATGGCAGTTTTATGAATTACACCTTCCATCTTACCATGTCAAACAAGGTTTAATTACATATCTCGAACGCTCCATACTCTTATGGTGTTTCGGGACATGCAAATTCACGGAACGATTCCTTAAATCTTAGGTAAGTTAGAACGACACTTATTGAAAGCCTCAAACTCCAGCTCTTCTGGATCCTCCTCTTCTTCTTCATTCTCTGTTGCAGCTGCAACAGCTTCATCTCCTCAGCCATCATCGTCTCCAGCATCATCATCCTCTTCCTCATCATCATCATTGTTCCCACTATCATCATCATCATTGTTGCCATCATCTCCATTGTTACCATCAGGGGGTGGATTTAGCTGTGCTTGGAGAGCGGCAATCTAGGTTGCCATCTCTTCAATAGTCTAGTTCCTTTCCTGGACGGTACCTTGCAGCTGTTGTATGGCTTGGTTGTTTTCCTGCACGGTTCCATTAAGCTGAGCTATGGTTGCATCCCTGCCTATCAGGGCATTCTTCAGAACATCCACAGCTTCATGCAAGGTCTCTATCTCTAGTCCCTGGTGAAAGAACATGTTGGGCCCCCATGTGTGGTTTTGGTAATTAATGACAATCTTTATGGACTAATGTGTGTATTAAGTTGTACTTGTAGGAATTGTCCGTTGGCATTGCTTGGAGCATGTGTTGACTTCAAGATAGATGAAATGAGAAGAAGATGTGTTGTGCAAGCTCAAAATGCGCCATCTATAGAAGATCTCATGTTTGATGCTTGCCATCCTCGGTGATCATGGATCGATGATGAGGAATCAAGAAAGGTGTCCATCTTGATAAGGACAAGATCGTCTACATCGAGCTCAAGTGGATTGCTCAAGTCAAAGGTATAATATTGATAGGTTTTCCCTTTTGCCGGTATAATGTTTGTTGGGAGACCGGGTTTAGGATAGATAACCGTACTATCAAGAGGGGCTCTCGAATGAGTAACTCGGTCACATCGTTCGGAGAGAGATCAAACCTTTGCATACTTGCATCATCATATTTGGTTGTTATTTGGTCTTATCCATGTGAGGATATAGAGCTTGTGGTAATCTCCATAACAAGCTCTAGTTCATCAAAAACGGATTTCCCTTTTATATCTTATTGCGTTTTGATCTTGGAGGTTTACCGGTTTGTATTTTAGAGATAGGTAAAACCTTCCATTATTTGGTTCTTACTCATGTGAGGATTTAGAGCTTGTGTTAATCTCCATGACAAGCTCTATTTCATTGAAAACGGATTTCATATGTATTTTCTATTACGTTTTTTATGTTGGAGGTTTTATCGGTTCGTCTTTCACTACTAGAGAAAAGCTTATGCGAGGCGCATATCATATGCGCCTCTAGCTTCAAGCCTCGGCTATTTTTTATGCGAGGCGCATATGATATGCGCCTCCTATACTTCACATATGCGAGGCGCATATCGATATGCGCCTCCTATATTATTATGCGAGGCGCATATCGATATGCGCCTCGCATATGTGAAGTATAGGAGGCACATATAATATGCGCCTCGCATATGTTTCACAATGCGTCTCGTATATTTATAGTATATGCGCCTCCTATAGTGTCCTATATGCGCCTCCGGTAATATTTTCGAAATTCAAGTTTTACAGACCACTATAAATAATAATATACAGATATTCAAATATACAATATAGTCCAGAATACAGTATAAAGAGCACAGAATTTTTTAGAAACTTGCAATTTTCCAAAGCATAATAGAACCAACATGAATACAATACATTACACATCAATCATGACATACAAGTTCATACATCAAGTGTTTGTGCCACAAGTTCACACCACCGAGTACAAGTTCACAATCACATTACACCTCTGAGTACAAGTTCACAATCACATTACAACTCCAATGACGTAGCTCTACCTAGATGAAGTAGAACACATAACCTACCATGAAGAGATAATCGCAAGCTTTTAGCGGAAAAATGGTTCTTTGCTTCTCGATAGTTCCGCAACCAATGATTTTACATGGCTGCTGCCTCTATTTGCAAATCTCTACCCGCTGAATAAAAAGGGAAAAGGCAAGATCATTATAAATGGCATCGCATAATCGAACTAAGCGTCTCACGCATCTCAGTCCGGAGGTTTGATTTTCATCTCAGAAACAAACTCTGCACTTGTGCGATAAACGCATTGATTACGAGTGCGGGATGTCTTGCTAACAACTGCAGATTTGTTTGTAAGGCGATCAGATCATCTCACCCCGTTCTTGTCGCAGTAGTCGATGTCTGTCCAGCAGCGCTCGTCGAGGACCTCGCCGGCCGGCCACCCGGGGCAGGGCACGATGGCGGAGACTCGTTGGCAGGGGGAGGAGCTCCACTACATGTCGCAGTCGTGCCAATAGTGATCAGAATTGCTGTTTTCAACAACCTGCTTTGCAAGATTATCCACTTCATCAATGTAGATGATGCCACGCTAGGCAGCTTCGACATTAAAATCCGCAGCCTAGGAGGAAGAACACATCAGAATGCAATTAGTGTGATCTGCTGCATATAATTCCCAAATTGACTATCGGAGAAAACTGTGAACATTAGAAAAATGTTCCCTTGGGGTACTAAGGAGATCCAATAAATTAAGTTTAAAAAAAGGAGATCCAATAAATTCTTAGGGACACAAAGGGATAGGTTACAACCAAATTCAAAAAGTGTCGACACGTTGGTTTAACATAATTTTTTTTAAACGCAGGCAAAAGCTTTGCCTGATCCATTAATTAAGAAGAAGTACCCGATTAATTATGGGATTGGTTTAACATAATAAAGGCAACACAAAGTAGCAACACCACATAGCTAGACACAGAGTGCACAAACATTCAGAAACAGACTTGATATGTACCACTAGAAGTTTGTAGACGATTGATTCCACGTCTTCGCTGAATACCCAGCCCAAAGAGCGTCTACTTGTAGCATTAGAAAGAAAAAAGAAGCATCAAGACATACTTCGATCTTTTGCCACAATATGTACTATGAATGACCAATGGGCCAAGGAAAGATTTCTAGTGGTATGCGATAGAAGCCAAGATTTACCTGCGTAATCGCTGTCGCATCAGCAATCACAAACGGTACATTCACAAAGCGAGCTAACGTTTTCGCTAGAAGTGTTTTACCTGTTCAGAGAAGAAAAGAATTCCAATCACAAATCAAATTAGCAAGCAAACAGCACTGCATTGCAATAGACATGTAATAGTAAATATATGCATCCAAGCACGATCCGTTGGCCCAATCGAAGGATGTTACTCTTTCGAGTTCAAGATCATCGCCGCCATCCACCCAACATTGCAGACTGCCAAGGTTTTCGGGGAACTAGGTTGATCACCAGAAGCGACATGCATAGTTGGAATCGCGAAGCGGGGTTTGAACAACCAGATTCAGTCAGGAGAAGGGCAGCATCAATTAACCGGTTACTGGAGGGTTCGTTGTATATCCTCTTGTAGTGATTGTGCAGGAGCATCAATTAACCGGTTACTGGAGGGTTCGTTGTATATCCTCTTGTAGTGATTGTGCACGGAAACGCAAAGCACCTGCACAACAGCCAAACAAGTAGCCTTGCTAAATCCATGGGTTGCAGTGGAGCTATAGCAGAATTTCTGCAAGAATCTGGCATAAATCCTGCTGCTAATTCTGCAGTATTTCTGTCGCTGCTTGTAGCGGGCAAACCTTTTTGGCCTTGTCTTGGCCGACGACGAACTGGTCGAGCCCCCTACGGATCTCCTTGGGGGTCGGGAACCGCGGCGGCGGCGGCGGCGACTTGGAGTAGTGTGGCATCCCGCAAAACCACTACTAGAAAATCGCGTTGAATTTGTGCATTGCATCGTCATCATCATGCATTGTTTGCCAAAACTACTTTCGCAAAGCCCGTTTTGTTTTCTAAAACGCCCCATCTTATTCAACACCGAAAACCGGGTCCCCGGAATATTTTGTTTTGTCCGCTGTCAGATTGCAAAAGCGCTGTTTGAAAATAAATATTGAATTAATTGTTTTAGCGGGGCAGTCGAACAGGCCGAATGACCCGAACGACCACCCCAGAAAAACCAGATCGGTCCAGCTATAAATCCTAAAGCTACCCAGTTCCCTACCCACACGCACCCTCCACCTCACTCCCACCATTCAGAGCCCGCCACGTCACCCTGCTAACTCCCTCTACCTATCCCGCACCGCCACGTGGCCTTCCCTCACCTCTCCCTCTCAGCCCCACCCACTCCCAGCTAACTCCCCCCACACGCACGCCACGCCCCCACAACCCTGGCCCCATGGACCCACTCTGGCCCCCGCCACGCCTCTCCTCTCCCTCTCCTGTTCTTCTCCACCGCCCCGACGCGAAAGCAAACCCCAGCCCCCGGCGCTGCTCCCTCGCCTCCTCCCCGCCACCAGCCTTTCCTCCGGCCTCCCGGCCCAAGCAGCCTCCTGCCCTCCCGCCGCCTCCCGCCTCCCTCCGCCTCCGCCGAGCCCAGTGTCGCGGACCCAAGGCCTTGCCACGCCATCAAGGCGCCACGGCTCACGCCCGACCTCCGAGCCCTGAGCTTCTTCCCAAGGCCGGCGTCCTCATGTCGCCCGCCCGCCATGCCTCCTCCCCTCCTCTCGCCTCCCGCTCCGCTCCTCCGCCATGGCTGCTCCCGACCAGGCGAGCACCGCCCGACCTCACCCGCGATCCGCTGCCAAGCATCCCCTCCGCCCGCCGCCGCTGCCCGCTCAAGCCTGCGCCACCCTGCACTACGCTGCCAGCTCGCCGCAGTCCCCGCCTCGTCGCCAGGCGCGCTACCGCCGTGTCCGGCCGCAGGTTCCCCGGTGCCGCTGTCAAGGCCCGTGGTCACCTTGTCCGCCTCGCCGCCGTGTTCGAGGCCGTGACTCAAAGTTTCACCGGTTGGTTCCGTGGGACGCCAAGTCAGCAGCATCGACAAGACCGCCATATGAACTCCTTCACGGATCCCAGGACTCCGAAGGCCGAACCCGCCGACGTCAAGATCTTCACGGTACGCCAAGTTCGCCAACGTGGCAAGTCCGAACCTGGAGAACTCCATCGCGGAGCACCAAGAACTCCTTCCCGGCGCCCGAAGCCGAGGACCCGACAAGTTCGACACCGGCGGAAGTCCGATGCCCGACGCTGCACAAGCACGCCTCCCGGAACGGCAAGATCGCCCCACGGAATCCGAAGCGCGGGCCCGACAAGACCTTCGCGACGACAAGAACGACAGCGACCAGGAGAGTCCGATACGCCCCCGGCGCCGAACCAAGTCCTGCTTCCCGGATGCCGAGGTCACCGACACAGACAACAAGATCTACCCCCCTCCCCGCTATCCGAGACCGCCTTCCGAACCCTCAACCCCGAACCGTCAACCTCAGTACTGTCAACCCCGAACCCCCCGGATCCCCAAGATCGTCGAGAACCCTAAAGTGCGAACCCCTTCCCGAAACCCTAATTTCATAATATAATACAATTGTTGCACATCTAATCATTCATCTCGCATGCATCTCATGTGGTTTGGGGGCCTTATGCCGATTCACCTAATAATTAAATATGGGGCTCATATACGGGCAAATCTAGTCTTATATTGGCCTCATTTAAATTTGTGTAGCGAACCCGGAGCTATTATTTGCCATGTTAATACAACATTTAAATTGCGGGGGTTTCTAAACAACTTGAACCACCTAACTAATTGTCGGGACCCCGGTTCCACTTAAATATGACCTAACTGCATCGCACTTTGCCATGCTATACATCATACATGCATCATGCCGATCTTCTGCCGTTGTATTAAATAGCGCATTCGGTGTTTCCTCTAGTGCTTTGCTTCTTCATGATAAGGCCGTTGAGTTGATGTGAGCTTCACCGATCTTGGTTGAACCTTCGACAATGTTTTCAAAGCAGCATCTCCCTTTCTACCCATCTTACTTTTATAGTATTTATTTCCCTCCGTTGATCTATTGCTATCTGTGTCGCGATGCTCTAGTTTCCGTACCCGTGATATCCCCTGCAGCCTTATATGTTGCCTCGGACACATCCTATTACCTGTTGTTTGGTAGCTAGTTGGCCTTGCGCGTCGCCGTCGCTTGCTCAAGTGCTGTTGTGTGTCGTCGAGAACCACAGTTGTTGGAGTATGGCCGCATGTTGATGTTGGAGATGATCCTAGCTATACTTATCGCTCACTTTAATTCCTGTTTAACAACTAAAATTGAAATAAGCAGAGGCATCGGTGGGTGATAGATAATATTTGGTTTCTGAACGCCCACTTGTGTCCCGTAGGACCCCGAGTACTTGATACCTGTTCCTTTATTTATCGCGCTATCCACATCCGGGAGGTATATGGGACCCCCCTTAGCCAGAGCTTGACTCAGTCTTATTTCTTGGGGCCACAAACTAGTTTGAGGTTTTATTTACGATCCTGTACTTATGCCATGCTTTACTGCTTTATTTAAATTGTGCGAGAGATAGCACCTGTACTGTTTAGGATCGGGACACGATTCCGCGGTGTCGACAAGCCCAGTTTTGGGTTCCCAAATGCTCACACCGTATACCCAAACCTTGAGTCCGTCTCGAGCTCGCCACTCCGTTATGGATCTACTCAAGGGTGGCGCCCTGAAATATTTCTGAATCCTGTGATTGCTTTGTCGTGAAAGCCTCGTTGGGTTTTGATTTGGTTTTTCCGAGGTTGATCGAGTGTGTTGCTATTGGAGCACCCGCCGGGTAAAACTTTCTGAAAGCCGTGTCCGCGGATATGGACGACTTGGAGCACAGTTTCTCGACCATAGACAAGCATAACTAAAGTTTATTGCTATAAATTTGACTTTATAATGACTAGTAATCAGCCCCACTATAATGGAATGGCTAAATAATACTGCCCACAACTGCTTGTTTGGATTGTCGCTTGCGACCATTGTACCTGACTAGTAATTATGGCAACTACAACGGAATGGCTGAATAAAAGTGACAACAACTGCTGGGTTTTGGGTTTATCTCATGCTATCTGTATCTGATTAGTAATTGTTGCAACTACAACGGAATGGATAACTAAAAGTGCCCACTGCTTATTTTATCAGGACGATTATCTATAATGACTAGTAATTGCTTCAACGATAACCGAATAATTAAAACTGCCAACTGTGTGAGTTCCTCGGTTGACTTCCTCGGTTGGTATCGAGGGGGAATACCAGGATGGGTTGTTTGGTGTTAGTAGCAGGTTGTTTCCGAATAGGTATTTCTTACCCCTCTCTGATAGCCGCCAGTTGTATCGAGTCTCTATAGGGTGTTCAGTGCATGCTGCCGCTGCCGCTCAGTCCACCATACCTATGTAGGCGAGGACCGCCGAATTCTAGCCTCGCCGTGTACTGGCCTCAAGATCTTGGCTCCTCTTTTTTGCCTTTGCTCGGCACCTTTTGTTTTGAGCAGGTTTTGAGATCGACGCGTTAGCAGGTTACCCTTCCGGCTTGGCCTGGCAGGGTTATGGACGCCATTGGTTATTCTTGAGCTCTTAGCCCCATTTGCTTCTTGTCCGTGATCGCCGACGCTCTGCTTTCAAGGTGATTTGGATCTTGTATATTATATCAGATTCTTGACTCTTGAGTCGTTGTATATATCTGCTCATGGGTCCCATCGAGGACCGTTGTGTAATGTTATTACTTCTTTTCCACCCGAAAGTGCTGGTGGGCACCTTTGAATCGTTTCTATCGGGTTTGGCGAGTTTCTAAAACTTGCATAGGTCCGATTCCCGGGTGTTACTGAGTGGTATCAGAGCTCAGCAGTTGCGATACCCCACAAGTCCAGCCTGTAGGATAACCTAGCTAACGGCCGAAGTAGAGTGTCAAAACTATTTTTGAAAAATCGGTTGGATAGTTCTAATTAGGTCTGATTTTACTCCTTACCCCTCTGCTGTTCTCCTCTCACCTCTGCGTGTTTTCAATCTGCTCTCTTCTCTCTCTTCGAGTCCAGGATTTCTCGTGGTTGGTTTTTCCGTCGTACCTTTAGGGTTTCGCTTCCTCCTCTGACAACGGTGTTGCTACATCGGGTCTTCATGCTATCCGAGGAATCCTTCGACTGGTGGACTTCTCTTTGTTCCTTCTCGTGCCTTCCGGTGTTTTCCGACGCGACGACATCCTCTACGCCATATCCGATGCAGAGTCTGCATCCCTCCTTGTTCCGAACCCCGTTTGTCGAGATCTTCAGTCTGGAATCCGAGAGTTGGTTGCATAATCCGCCTATTCGTGCGCAGAGTAATGGTTTGGGTGCGCGATGGACTGATCACCATCCGACTACTCTTATCATTCGCTCTTGTACACCGAATCAGTGGATCCAGCAATTTTACTCCGTCCACGGAAGCTAGAGGTGGCTTTATTTGTTGATACCTCCACCTTCGACCTATTGTTCCCGGAGTTTCCCTCGACGGTCACGGACAACGACCTCTTGTTAGTGGTGTCGTGAGGACCTACACGAAGCGAGGAGACGTAGTTCGCCGACCTTCCTTCCGGTACCATGAGGCGGATCTCGAGGGCGAGATCCATTGTTAGTGGTGTCGAATTGTGGCATCCCGCAAAACCACTACTAGAAAATCGCGTTGAATTTGTGCATTGCATCGTCATCATCATGCATTGTTTGCCAAAACTACTTTCGCAAAGCCCGTTTTGTTTTCTAAAACGCCCCATCTTATTCAACACCGAAACCGTCCCCGGAATATTTTGTTTTGTCATTGTCAGTTACCGCTGTTTGAAAATAAATATTGAATTAATTGTTTTAAGGGCGGTCGAACAGGCGAATGACCCGACGACCACCCTGAAAAACCAGATCGGTCCAACTATAAATCCTAAAGCTACCTTCCCTACCCACACGCCTCCACCTCACTCCCACCATTCAGAGCCCGCCACGTCACCGCTAACTCCCTCTACCTATCCCGCGCCACGTGGCCTTCCTCACCTCTCCTCTCAGCCCCACCCACTCCCCTAACTCCCCACACGCCCACGCCCACACGCCCCACCAACCCCTGGCCCCATGGACCCACCCTGGCCTGTCCCCGCGCTCACGCCCTCTCCCTCTCCCTCTCCCTGGTTCTTCTCCACCGCCCCCGCACGCGAGCAAACCCCCAGGCCCCGCCGGCGCTGCTCCCTCGCCGCTCCCCTCGCCACCGCCACCAGCCTTCCCTCCGGCCTCCGGCCTTGCCCTGCCCCCCTCGCCCGCCCTCCTCGCCGCTCCCTCCCGCCGCCTCCGTCCGAGCCCAGTCGCCCGGACCCCGCCGGCGCCACCACTGGCGCCCGGCCTCGCCGCCTCGACCCTCCGAGCAGCCTGGCTTCTTCCCGCGCTTGGCCCGCGTCCTCGCCGCCGCGCCAGTGCTCCCTCCTCGCTGCCGCCCGCTCCCAGCTCCTCCGCGTCGCCCATGGCTGCTCCCGACCCGTCTTGAGCACCGGCCCGACCCGCCGATCCGCCAGCCGCATCCCCTCGGCCCTCCGGCTCGCCGTCCGGCCCCGCTCAAGCCGCGCGCCAGCCCTGCCTGCCCTCGCCCGCAGCAACGCCTCGTCGCTGTGTCCGCCCGCTCGGCAGCGCCCGCCTTCGTCGCCCGCGTGTCCCCGGTTGCCGCCGTTCGCGGGCCCCGTGGTCACCCCTTGTCCGTCTGCTCGCCCGCGTGTTCGAGGCCGTGACCGTCAAAGTTTCTGCCGGTTGGCTCCGTGGGACGCCAAGTCAGCAGCATCGACAAGACCGCCATATGAACTCCTTCACGGATCCCAGGACTCCGAAGGCCGAACCCGCCGAACGTCAAGATCTTCACGGTACGCCAAGTTCGCCAACGTGGCAAGTCCGAACCTGGAGAACTCCATCGCGGAGCACCAAGAACTCCTTCCCGGCGCCCGAAGCCGAGGACCCGACAAGTTCGACACCGGCCAGGGCGAGTCCGATGCCCCGACGCCAGACCAAGCACGCCTCCCGGAACGGCAAGATCGCCCCACGGAATCCGAAGCGCGGGCCCGACAAGACCTTCGCGACGACAAGAACGACAGCGACCAGGAGAGTCCGATACGCCCCCGGCGCCGAACCAAGTCCTGCTTCCCGGATGCCGAGGTCACCGACACAGGACAACAAGATCTACCCCCCCCCCTCCCCCGCTATCCGAGACCGCTTCCGTCGAACCCCGAACCCCGAACCGTCGAACCCTGTACCCTGTCGAACCCCGAACCCCCCGGATCCCCAAGATCGTCGAGAACCCTAAAGTGCGAACCCCTTCCCGAAACCCTAATTTCATAATATAATACAATTGTTGCACATCTAATCATTCATCTCGCATGCATCTCATGTGGTTTGGGGGCCTTATGCCGATTCACCTAATAATTAAATATGGGGCTCATATACGGGCAAATCTAGTCTTATATTGGCCTCATTTAAATTTGTGTAGCGAACCCGGAGCTATTATTTGCCATGTTAATACAACATTTAAATTGCGGGGGTTTCTAAACAACTTGAACCACCTAACTAATTGTCGGGACCCCGGTTCCACTTAAATATGACCTAACTGCATCGCACTTTGCCATGCTATACATCATACATGCATCATGCCGATCTTCTGCCGTTGTATTAAATAGCGCATTCGGTGTTTCCTCTAGTGCTTTGCTTCTTCGCGGATAAGGCCGTTGAGTTGATGTGAGCTTCGCCCCGATCTTCGGTTGAACCTTCGACAATGTTTTCAGGCGAGCATCTCCCCCTTTCTACCCATCTTACTTTTTATAGTATTTATTTCCCTCCTGTTGATCTATTGCTATCTGTGTCGCGATGCTCTAGTTTCCGTACCCGTGATATCCCCTGCAGCCTTATATGTTGCCTCGGACACATCCTATTACCTGTTGTTTGGTAGCTAGTTGGCCTTGCGCGTCGCCGTCGCTTGCTCAAGTGCTGTTGCGTGTCGTCGAGAACCACAGTTGTTGGAGTATGGCCGCATGTTGATGTTGGAGATGATCCTAGCTATACTTATCGCTCACTTTAATTCCTGTTTAACAACTAAAATTGAAATAAGCAGAGGCATCGGTGGGTGATAGATAATATTTGGTTTCTGAACGCCCACTTGTGTCCCGTAGGACCCCGAGTACTTGATACCTGTTCCTTGATTTATCGCGCTATCCACATCCGGGAGGTATATGGGACCCCCCTTAGCCAGAGCTTGATTCAGTCTTATTTCTTGGGGCCACAAACTAGTTTGAGGTTTTATTTACGATCCTGTACTTATGCCATGCTTTACTGCTTTATTTAAATTGTGCGATGATAGCACTGTCTGTTTAGGATCGGGACACGATTCCGCTGTGTCGACAAGCCCAGTTTGGGTTCCCATCGTTCTGACCGTATACCCAAACCTTGAGTCCGTCTCGGAGCTCGCTTACTCCGTTGCGGGATCTACTCCAAGGGGTGGCGCCCTGAAATATTTCTGAATCCTGTGATTGCTTTGTCGTGAAAGCCTCGTTGGGTTTTGATTTGGTTTTTCCGAGGTTGATCGAGTGTGTGTTGCTATTGGAGCACCCCGGCCGGGTAAAACTTTCTGAAAGCCGTGTCCGCGGATATGGACGACTTGGAGCACAGTTTCTCGACCATAGACAAGCATAACTAAAGTTTATTGCTATAAATTTGACTTTATAATGACTAGTAATCAGCCCCACTATAATGGAATGGCTAAATAATACTGCCCACAACTGCTTGTTTGGATTGTCGCTTGCGACCATTGTACCTGACTAGTAATTATGGCAACTACAACGGAATGGCTGAATAAAAGTGACAACAACTGCTGGGTTTTGGGTTTATCTCATGCTATCTGTATCTGATTAGTAATTGTTGCAACTACAACGGAATGGATAACTAAAAGTGCCCACTGCTTATTTTATCAGGACGATTATCTATAATGACTAGTAATTGCTGCAACGATAACCGAATAATTAAAACTGCCAACTGTGTGAGTTCCTCGGTTGACTTCCTCGGTTGGTATCGAGGGGGAATACCAGGATGGGTTGTTTGGTGTTAGTAGCAGGTTGTTTCCGAATAGGTATTTCTTACCCCTCTCGATAAGCCCGGTTGTATCGAGTCTCTATAGGTGTTCGGTGCATCTTGCTGCGCCGATCCACCATACCTATGTAGGCGAGGACCGAATTCTAGCCTCGTGTCTTGGCCTCGATCGACGCTCCTCTTTTTCCTTTGCCTTTGTCGGCACCCCTTTTGTTTTGAGCAGGTTTTGAGATCGACGCCGTTAGCAGGGTTACCCTTCCGGCTTGGCCTGGGCAGGGTTATGGACGCCATTGGTTATTCTTCAGGGCTCTTAGCCCCATTTGCTTCTTGTCCGTAGTCGGACGCTCTACTGTTTTCAAGGTGATTTGGATCTTGTACTCCCTCCGATCCATAATACTTGTCACTAGATTGGATGTATCTAGCACTAAAACATGTCTAGATACATCCGTTTGTACGACAAGTAATATGGATCGGAGGGAGTATATTATATCTGTATTCTTGACTCTTCGAGTCGCTGTTGTATATATCTGTTCTGTGGGTCCCATCGAGGACTGTTGTGTAATGTTATTACTTCGTTTTCCACCCGCACGAAAGTGCCTGGTGGGCACCTTTGAATCGTTTCTATGCGGGTTTGGCGAGTTTCGCTAAAACTTGCATAGGTCCGATTCTGAGGGTGTTACAAGTAGTAGCAGGAGGGTGCTCGCCGCGGCTCTGGGGAACCAGCGGCAGGCGCGGCGGAGAGGAAGAGGCGGCCGCCGAGTACATGATTGGGACCAAGCACGCAGGACACGGCCGCCGGAGCAGCCAGCCACCGGACGGGACGGCGACCTGAGCACGGTTCAGGAAATAAATCGTCGCGGTCTCACCGGGTCCGTGTGGCTTTGCGCTGTGGGGCCGCCGTACTAGCAATTTGACCCGTCTATGACAAACTGTGGGCTCGTGTAGTTGGCGGCGGACGGCGCGGGTACTGTACTACCGTCGCCTATAGCGGCGGACGCTCGGCCGTGCGGCGCAACCGTGCAAGGAGGAGCAGGACAGGGAAGCGCGGGCGCTGCGTGGCTGTAGATCGGCGCCGGCAGAGAGGAGCGCTGCGGAGGTGCGAACGGTGCCAACGAGTCTAGGACCTGCCAATGAGGAGCGGACGGGGCAGCAAGCACCTGGGAGTCTAGGACTTGGTCTAAGATTGTATGGATGCGCTTGGTACCAGTTCCAAACTGACAAGAAAGCTACTGCCAGGTTATGCGAGGCGTATATTGCACAATATGCGCCTCCTATAATTCAAACTATAGGAGGTGCATATAGCAATATGCGCCTCGCATATGCGGCCACCTACCTCCGCCTGGGCCCGCAGGAGTTACTTGAGGCGCATATGATCATATGCGCCTCGCATATTATCAAATATAGGAGGCGCATATAACCATATGCGCCTCGCCTATCTAATATATAGGAGGCGCATATGACTGGAATGCGCCTCGCATAATATGGGGCTGCTAGATTTAGTCCGTACAGGGATTATAGGAGGCGCATTCTTATCATATGCGCCTCGCCTATTTTTATACTAGAGGCGCATGGAGAAGGAGTGTGCCTCGCCTATTTTATAGGAGGTGCATATGGTCTAAATGTGCCTCGCATAAGCATGTCTCCTATAGCCTTTTCTCTAGTAGTGTTTTTGATAGAGGTTAAACCTTTCGTCATTTGGATCTATCCTCCCTTGATTTACTATAATGTTTCTTTGCATGATCTTTTAGAGCTTGTTGTCCTCTTCGAAACGAGCCCAAGATCATCAAAATCGGAGTCCCGATGCAAAAGTTATGGCCGTTTTCGTTCAGGGATGACCGGTAGTATCGGACCAGGGTCCGGTAGTACCGGAGGTCCGGTAGTACCGCACCTTAGTACCGGGTGGTACTGAATAAGGTGCGTTTGGCGACCTGGAATCCCCAGGGAATGTCCGGTAGTACCGGGAATGTCCGGTATTACCGGGAAAAAGTCCGGTAGTACCGGGATTCGCGTTTTTTGGCTTCAACGGTTGGATTTTGGGGAGACCTATTTAAGAGGCCTTCTTCCCCAATAGTTCCCCAACCATTCTTGCAAGTTTTCCCCTCCATTTTTTATCTTCTTGAGCTTGCTTTCTCTCAATCCCTCCAATGATTCTTGCATATTCTTGAGGGATTTGAAAGAGGAGATCTAGATCTACAATCCCACCAATCAATCTCTCCTCTAAGTGAGGGGAACATATTGGGATCTAGATCTTGGAGTCTTTTGTGGATTTCCTCCATTGTTCTTCCTCTCTTATTCCCCCATAAGCTTTTGTAGCTTTGGTGGAATTTGGGAGAGAGGGATTTGAGCACCTTTGTGGTGTTCTTGCCATTTGCATTTGGTGCATCGGTTTGAGTTATCCTCGGAGGATTTGGTTCGTGTTACTCATTGGAGCTTGTCCCTCTTGGGTTCTTGGAACCCTAGACGGTTTTGTTGCCTTGGTGGCATTGTGTCCTTTTGTGGCATTTGTTAGGAGCCTCCAATTAAGTTGTGGAGAAGTGCCCCAACCTTGTGAGAGGTTCCGGTTGCCACCAATAAGTGCACCGATAGTGGAAGCGTGGATCGATCCCATTGGGGTGAGATTCACCGGAGGATAAGGGAGGCCTTTTGTGGCGTTGGTGGTTTGATACCACCCCCTCTCCAAACGATACATACTACATGTTGGGAGGAACTCGGTAAAATATCGGTGTCCCCACGTGCCTCGGTTATCTCTATACCCGAGCTCTTTACTTATGCACTTTACATTGTGATAGCCTTCGTGCTTGAAGTAATATATATCTTGCTATCACTTTGTTGCTTGTATTGCTTAGCATAAGTTGTTGGTGCACATAGGTGAACCTTAGTTGTTCTAGGTTGTGCTTAACAAAGTAAAGACCAGTTTTATTCCGCCTTTGTTGAGCCACTCTAGGAAAAGTTTTAATCGCCTATTCACCCCCCCCCCTCTAGGCGACATCCGTATCCTTTCAATTGGTATCAGAGCCCGGTCTCTCATTTTAGGCTTCACCGCCTTGAGAGTAAAGATGTCGGCTAGAGGATTAGTGCACAATGACATGTTCACATTCGATGGCACAAATTATGATATATGGAAAAATCGCATGCTTATTCATTTTCGGGACATGGACCCAAATTTGGAGCGTATTGTAGATATAGGTTTTTCTCCTCCTATGGATTTTAAAAATCTATCTAGTGAGGACAAGAAAAACTTATATCTCGATGCTCAAGCTTCTAATGTGCTTGTTAATGCTTTGAGCTATGTAGTTGCCTCCTCAATCATTCCTTTTTGGAGCGCTCATGAGTTATGGACAAAACTTCAAGATAAATATGTTGTGTCCAACATTATTGAGGATGATTGTGTTGCTTCCACTTCCGGTCGAGATGAGTTCTCATCCTCTACCACTTCACCAACATGTGACTTTTCACAAGGTAATGATATGGTGAGTGGTGATAGAAATTGCAATATGGATAGTGTGTTCACTTTTTGTAATCCCTCATATCTATCTAGTTGCAATGATCTATCTTTGGACCTTAACACTTCTAGCACTCAAAATTCCTCACATGCTTGTGTTAATAGTCCTTGCATATCATGTAGAAATGACTTGAATAAATCTCATGATGATATGCTCATGTTGTCTTGTTGCCATGATAAAAATGCTTCTATTTCCTCTAGTGCTTGTGTTGCTAACCATGTAGAGGAAAATGAAGATTCTATGGGCCAAGACAAGGTCTTGAAGAGAGCTACAAGTGCAATCTCATCATCACCTTCCTCCGGTTCTCACATATGCCTTATGGCTAAGGAAACAAAGGTAACCTCTTTGAATCCCTTTGTATCTAATGATGATGATGATGATGATGATGATGAGGTTGAGAATGATAATGATGATTATAGAGGTAAGTATGATATTACCTCTATTAAGAAAATGGGAGAGGTTGTCTATAGCGCTCTCTTCAAAAATAAAATTGCTTCCTCCAACTTTCTTGAATCTTGAATTGTGCCATAGAAGGCAATGATCTTATTGAGGAGCAAGAAAACTTAATTGATGAAAAGTTTGCACTTGAGCGTGAGTATGCTAATGAAGTTGCACAACTAAAGGACTCCCTTGAAGAAGAACAAACCACCAAAGAATCTCTTGAGGAGACTTTTACTCTAGAATTATCTAGAGTAAAGGAATACCATGATAGAGAACTTGCGGTGGCAAACTCCTTCAAGATTAAAAATGATGAACTTGAAGTTGCTTATGCTAAACTCCTTGAGGATTTTGAGCACCTCAAAAATGGCTCTAGGGTCATCAAGGGTGAGCTCATCAAACTCACCGAGTCACATGAGCAACTTAAAGCTTCATATTCAAAAGAGCTTACCAAGTTGCCCTCACCTCTTGCTAATAATGATGATGCTTGTACTACTAACTCCATTTATTGTGAAGCATCTATTTCGAAGGAGAATTTTGAGCTAAAAGCTCAACTTGCTTTGCTAACTAGCAACTATGGGAAATTAGAAGAAAGCCATGTTAAGCTCTCAAGCTCGCATGAGGATCTCCTACTCTCCCATGGTAGGCTAAAGTTGGCTCATGAGGCCAAAATGTCAAAGGTAACATCTAGTGGGCCTCATGTGGACATTAGCACTATATCTACTCCAAATGTTATATTTCCATGTGCTAGTCCTTGTAATTCATCCTTTCACAACCATGCTATATCTCGTGATGAATTACATTCCATGCCTTGTTGCTCTAACAATGTAGCATCTACTTCCTCTAGTACTTGTATTGAAACTAACCATGTAGAGGAAATCAAAGAGCTCAAGGCTCAAGTCACTTGTTTGAATAATGACTTGAAAAAGGGTCATCTAGGGAAGGCCGCACTCAACAAAATCTTGAGTGTGCAAAAATCCCCCAATGACAAGAGTGGGCTTGGATTCAACTCCAATGTTTAGAACAAGTCCACTATCAAGTTGAAGCACAAGGATAACAAGAAGAATGGCCAAGATCAAGTCAAGAATCCGGCCAACATTGTTTGCTTCAAGTGCAAGGAAGAAGGGCACCATGTTAGATCTTTCCCATTGAAGAAAAAGCCAATTAATGTGAAGCAACAAGGGAAGCGGCATCAAGCTCCACCTCAAGTCATTAATGGGCCTCCTCTTAAGAGGACTACTCGAGCTCTTCATCGAGTTGTGGCTTCACCTAAGAAGAAAGATGGCAAGAGTAGAACTTGCTACATATGTTGTGAGAAGGGGCATATTTCTTCCTCATGCACTATCGGTATCTCCTCATCTAACCCTATCATTATTGATGATGCTTATTCTCTTTGTAAGGATGAGGTTGGCAATGTGTTTGCCAAATTTGTTGGTGCCCAATGTGGTGTCAAGAAAAGATCCATTTGGGTTGCCAAGTCTATTGTGACTAACTTCTTAGGACCCAACTTGGTTGGGGACCAACAAGCCAAAACTTGATCAATAGGTATTGTTGGAGGGCATTGGAGTCTTGGCTACTTTATGAAGAATTGAGGGATCTTCATCAATTATTATTGTCAAGCCAAGCCATTTGGATTATCATGATTATATTATATTTCCAATGTTCCTCCTTGCGGTAACATATGCTAAACTCTTTACATTGAAAGTTACTCGCCCCCTTGTGCATGTGTTGGTTTTGTATCTTCCATGTTTTTGTACATGTTGTGCTATCCACTTAATTATCTTGAAATCAAGATTATTTGTGTATGATTAGGTGGCACACCATGTATGTATTTTTCTTGTGTTTGAGCCTTGCTTGGTTATATTTGGTATCCTATTTGGCTCTTGTGAGAAATTAATGGATTATCCCATTTTGGGGGAGTGTTATGCTTGGGCATTCCACAATCCTAAAATTATGTGTACATGAGGAATACCACCTAGTACTTATATTGTATTCTTGTCTAGTCTCCATGTGGTATAATTCTCATGAGAAATTTAAGTTTTATAATGTCCAGTAATTATCTCTATTTGTATCCTTTTGCCTTGTGTTGTTTTTATGGTAGTATCACATTATGGGGGAGCCATATGCTTAGTGCATATTGCAATCCTAGAAAATGTGCATATTCGAGGTTGTGTCCCTCAGAATTGATATTGATAATTATCTAGCACCTATGTGACACATTTGCTCATACAAGTTCCAATTTGCTTGAATGTTGTTGTTGATCATATTTTGGATCTTGTATATGAGAGTGTTTCTTGGTATGTGTTTCCTCATATTTAGATCTCTATATCATCATGGAAACCATTTGCTTAAAGTTACTCTAATCACTAGTGATTGTGTGACTATTGGAAGCTACCAAGAATCTTGTTCGAAGTATCATGCTTAATTCTTCTATTTTGTTATATGCTTCTTGTTGTGACTATGATCTTGGATATCCATGCAAGCTACCTTGGGAAAATTATTCCCAATATTTCTTGTCCTTGTACAATGAGTACCCAATTTATGGTAGAATTTATTGATCATATTCACTTTGGCCCTTGCTTAATATTGTCCTATCTCTGGCCAAGTAAATGTTTTGTGTGCTCCCATGTATTCCTTGCTACTTTTGGATCTTCTTATTTTATTGGTATCCTCTTGTGTTTTACTTATTGTAGGTACTAGTGATGATCCCATTTGTGTGCGTTTTGCATTTAAAAGGAGAATCCTACATAATGCACTATCCATGGGGGAGCTCTCCTATATTATTTAGAACACTCATATTTATGCTTCTTTGTTTGATCCATATCGGGTTTTATGTGCTTGGAACCTCAATCTTTTCGTTTTGGTATTTTGTGCCATCATGAGAAGTTTGGGAAGTTTGGTTTCTTGTTGGAACCTTTCTCTTCTTGGGAGTTGGTTTTATCTCATTCCGTGTTTCACATTTTGACCATTTTATAATGAGATAAATCCTTGAGCATTATTATTTCTATCTATCTTTTGCTCTTTGGCTTTAGCCTACTTCATTTGTTGAAATTGTGATCCTTCATGTGT
Source organism: Avena longiglumis (assembly GCA_030063025.1). Lineage (NCBI taxonomy): Eukaryota > Viridiplantae > Streptophyta > Magnoliopsida > Poales > Poaceae > Avena > Avena longiglumis. The sequence continues at coordinate 108,323,166 of CP125974.1, forward strand.
TGAATTGGTTCTTTGATACAATTTGGACATCGTTTGTCATGTCACACTCTTGTGTGTGCAATCTCAATTTACTTGGTGTTTTTGTTCAAATTGTATCTCCTTTTTTGGTTCTTGAAAGCTTTATGCATGCATATTTACTATATGTCTATATAATGGCATGCTTGCTTTCTTTGATCCAATATATAGGGGAAACTCCACCAAATCCCATCGGCTAAGTTGTGCATGAAATTCAATTTCACATCAATATGCACATATTTATGTGGAGTCTCTCCTATGTATTGTAGTTGCACTAACTACATTGGACCCAATAAGTTTGGGGACCATTTTGTACTTAAATGTGTTTTAGGTACATTGGAGAAAGATTGGATGCTTGTCTCTCAAATCTTGAAGAAGTGGTGTATAAATGAAAATTGGAGGCAAGCTATAGGATAATCAATGAATTCATATCCTCTATATCCTACCAATTATATCTCTATAACAAGCATCTCTTGCTCATGCATATTTATCTTGCTTCCAACCTTTTGTAGGTTGCATCTTGGCATGAATTTTTGTTATTGTATTTATTGTTGTATCTCTAGCCATGGTACTAAGAGAACTCTCTATTGTATATGTGTATAAGTTGAGATGAGTGCATATATTTGGGACTATATAAAATCATGCATATGATCCATCAATCCCAAATATGTCAATCTAGCAATTTTATTGCCTATCTTTTCCTCAACTTCTCTAATGTTCAATAGTGAGATTTTGCTAGTTGTTTATTCCTTGTGATACTTGTTGCCTTTCTCCATATATTCCAACTTTCTCCTTTACCCTTGGTGATAGTTGTAATATATGTAGTGTGTTGGTGTTTGAAGTCCATTAATGTACAATAAGATATATGTGAGCCTTTGGCCATGCTTTGAAGCAACAAATCTTATTGGTATATGTTGTGACTTCATTTTTGCTTTCATGTGCTTTATTGTATATCTTCCTTGTGTGTGCTTGTTTCTTTATGGGCATATTTCATTGTGATGGTATCCACTTATAAACATATACACATATGAGAAGATAATTTTAGTTGAGATTTTATTCCTTGGATACCACCTTTTATTCCTTTTTGATTCTTCGGTGGCTTCCAAATTTATTTTCCTATGAGTGCTTGTTCCTCTTGTTTGCATCGTCGGGCACTCATATTTGTTCTCTCATGCCTTGTATTGTTAAATGAATTTGGATGAGTGAGGATTCCATGATTATGCACCTTGTTCCCAAATATAATTATCATAATTGGTGCATTATTTTTGGGGAGCTCATCTAATTCCTTTAATACTGCTCATTTGTCTTCTTTCTCATTTGTTGTGCTTTAAATGCTTATGGGGGAGCAAGGATTCCATATTTGTGCATTATGTATTCCAATGCATTTATTTTACAATTGTGCCCAAATCTTGGGGAGCTTCTCTATTTGTTATTTGAAGCACCCTTTTGCTCATATCATAACATCTTGTTATTTCCATTTGGACTCATTCGTTGTTTTCATTTGGTTTGTCGGATCTTGTAAATTGCTTGCATCATTTGACTTTATTGTGGCAATCTTCGGATCCTCGATATAGTTCTACTCCCTCCCAAGTATTCATCATTGGATATGTGCGAAGGCACACCTTTGGAGGAATTATTACTATATTTCCCTTCTAGAACTTGTCACCCATTTCGGCAATCGATGCCAATGGGGGAGAAGTTTTAGAGGGTTTAAGGGAAGTTGGTTTATGCATTGAGTTTGTTCTTGTGCATTTGCCTCTCATGCTCTTGCATCTTTTTTGTTGCTTAGCATGTTGTATATATAGAGTAAACTCCACCAATGATAATGATTGGCAATATATGCAATGAAATTCAAGTTCATCACACATGCATAGATTTGGGGGAGTTTGCTCTATATATGGTGGTGGTACCAATACCACATACTTTTGTAGTATTTGATATTGGTATTACCATTTTATTCATTAATATTCCTTATATAAACCCTCTTAAAGGGATTGTCATCAATTACCAAAATAGGGGAGATTGAAAGAACATGTTGGGCCCCCATGTGTGGTTTTGGTAATTAATGACAATCTTTATGGACTAATGTGTGTATTAAGTTGTACTTGTAGGAATTGTCCATTGGCATTGCTTGGAGCATGTGTTGACTTCAAGATAGATGAAATGAGAAGAAGATGTGTTGTGCAAGCTCAAAATGCGCCATCTATAGAAGATCTCATGTTTGATGCTTGCCATCCTCGGTGATCATGGATCGATGATGAGGAATCAAGAAAGGTGTCCATCTTGAGAAGGACAAGATCGTCTACATCGATCTCAAGTGGATTGCTCAAGTCAAAGGTATAATATTGATAGGTTTTCCCTTTTGCCGGTCTCATGTTTGTTGGGAGATCGGGTTTAGGATAGATAACCGTACTATCAAGAGGGTCTCTTGAATGAGTAACTCGGTCACATCATTCGGAGAGAGATCAAACCTTTGCATACTTGCATCATCATATTTGGTTGTTATTTGGTCTTATCCATGTGAGGATATAGAGCTTGTGATAATCTCCATAACAAGCTCTAGTTCATCAAAAACGGATTTCCCTTTTATATCTTATTGCATTTTGATCTTGGAGGTTTTACCAGTTTGTATTTGAGAGATAGGTAAAACCTTCCATTATTTGGTTCTTACTCATGTGAGGATTTATAGCTTGTTTTAATCTCCATGACAAGCTCTAGTTCATCAAAAACGGATTTCATATGCATTTTCTATTACGTTTTTGATGTTGGAGGTTTTATCGGTTCGTCTTTTTGATAGAGGTTAAACCTTTCGTCATTTGGATCTATCCTCCCTTGATTTACTATAATGTTTCTTTGCAAGATCTTTTAGAGCTTGTTGTCCTCTTCAAAACGAGCCCAAGATCATCAAAATCGGAGTCCGAATGCAAAAGTTATGGCCGTTTTCATTCAGGGATGACCGGTAATCTGGGTCCGAAGTACGGTCCCAGGTCGATAGTACCGCCCCTTAGTACCGGGTGGTACTGAATAAGGTGCGTTTGGCGACATGGGATCCCCAGGGAATGTCCGGTAGTACCGGAAATGTACGGTAGTACCGGGAAAAAGTCCGGTAGTACCGGGATTCGCGTTTTTGGGCTTCAATGGTTGGATTTTGGGGGGACCTATTTAAGAGGCCTTCTTCCCCAATAGTTCCCCAACCATTCTTGCAAGTTTTCCCCTCCATTGTTGACCTTCTTGAGCTTGCTTTCTCTCAATCCCTCTGATGATTCTTGCATATTCTTGAGGGATTTGAAAGAGGAGATCTAGATCTACAATCCCACCAATCAATCTCTCCTCTAAGTGAGGGGAACATATTGGGATCTAGATCTTGGAGTCTTTTGTGGATTTCCTCCATTGTTCTTCCTCTCTTATCCACCCATAAGCTTTTGTAGCTTTGGTGGAATTTGGGAGAGAGGGATTTGAGCACCTCTGTGGTGTTCTTGCCATTTGCATTTGGTGCATCGGTTTGAGTTATCCTCGGAGGATTTGGTTTGTGTGACTCATTGGAGCTTGTCCCTCTTGGGTTCTTGGAACCCTAGACAGTTTTGTGGCCTTGGTGTGATGGGTTTCGCGGCATAGTAAATCAAAATTTTCTACAGATGCGAACAGAGGGAAAGCCAAGATCTAATCTAGGAGATGCAAACAACGAGAGAAATTGGATTAGATCTTCATACCCTTGAAGATTCAAGACAATGAACGCTCGTCGAACGTGGGTGATGTAGTCGTACTCGCTTCTCCTCCTCGCGATACGATCCGATCTAGCACCACAAGTGGAGGTGCCTCCGTGAGATGCACACGTGCAGCACCTCGACGTCTCCTCCTTCCTAGGACCAGCAAGTATGGTGGAGACGGATTGGATCTACAACACGACGGCGTGGTGTATATGGTGGAGAATTTCTACAGCAGGGCTTCGCCTACAAACAGTCGGGAGGGAGAGGAGGGCAGCAGGGCGGCTAGGGTTGGAGGGGAAGGTGTGGGGGGTTGGTGCGCCCCCACCCCTCTTTATATAGAGGGGGGGCGCAGCCCTAGCCCCTCCCCAAACCGGCGGCCCCAAAGGATAAGGAGTGGGGGCAAGGACTCCTCCCTTCTAGAAACTCTATCTCGAGTTTAAACCTCTCTAGGCGGCTGGGCCCTATGGGGACTTGTGCCCAATGCGGCCAATGGGCACTCCTCATAGGCCCATGCCCCTCCCGGAAGGTGGGGCCACGTTGGTCCCCTTCCGAAGGTTCTAGAAGCTTCCGTACAATACCGATTAACCGAACAATTCCAAACTCCAAAACTGCACCGCCTTATATGAATCTTATTCTCCGCACCATTCCGGAACCTCTCGTGATATCCCGGATCCCATCCGAGACTCGAACAAAAACTCATAAACCAATTATCCAATCTATCCTAGCGTCGAGACACGTTAAGTGTGTGAACTGCGCGGTTCGAGAATATGCGACATGATCTTCTATCAATAATCAGCGGGTGCAGAAACCCATATTGACTCCCACACATTCATCGATGATCATATCGGATGAACCACGATGCCAGATTCAATCAATCCCATATTTATATTCCCTTCGTCTTGCGATATTTTACTTGCGAGATTTGATCGTCGGATCGTCATACCTAGTTCAATCTCGCTCACGACAAGTACTTTACTCGTTCGTAATCCGATATCACTTTGTGATTAACTCCTTAACCACATGCTTGCAAGCGGTGTTGATATCGATTACCGAGTGGGCCCAGTATATCTCCGACTTGGGAGGGACAAATCCCATCTCGATACATACAACCCAATGATACTTTCCGATCACGAGAGACACCTTTATGATCACCCTCTCATAGGATGACATTTGATGACCTCAAAGCTTTCTTCCGATACCGAGTTGTATTATCTCATGGTCTAAGGAATACAATATTTGACATAAGAAAAGCTTCGCAAAGACGAACACGATGACACGATCTAATTGCTTCGCTTAGTTTGGTCATCCACCATATCATTCTCCCAATGATATGATCTCATTATCAATTGACAACTCATGTCTATGGTTAGGAAACCTTAACCATCATTGATCAATGAGCTAGTCCATAGAGGCATACTAGGGACACGGTGTTGTTCACAAACCACACAAGTATTAAAGTTTCCGCTTAATACAATTCTAGCATGGAATATAAACATTATCATGAACAAGAATTATAATAATAACATCTTTATTATTGCCTCTAGGGCATAATTCCAACAGTCTCCCACTTGCACTAGAGTCAATAATCTAGTTTACATTTGGCAACAATCTCACACCCATGGCACTGAGGTGCTGATCATGTTTTACACGTGGAAGAGGTTTAGTCAATGGATCTGCGACATTCAGATCTGTATGTACTTTGCTAATCTTCAGATCTCCATCTGCTATATAATCTCGGATTATATGAAACTTGCGGTTGATATGCTTGGCCTTTGGATGATATCTTGGTTCCTTAGCGAGTGCTATGGCGCCAGTGTTGTCACACAATATCTCCAGTGGGTCCAATGCACTTGGAACCACGCCAAGCTCAGTGATGAAGTTCTTGATCCAAACTCCTTCACTTGACGCTTCTGCAGCCATGTATTCCGCTTCTCATGTAGATCCCGATCACGCTTTGCTTGCAGCTTCTCCGACTCAGCTCCTCCATTCAAAATATACACGTATCCTGTCTGAGATTTAGAATCATCCTTGTCGGTGTCGAAACTAGCGTCGACGTAACCTTTTACGACGAGTTGTTCATCACCCCCATAGACTAAGAACATTTCTTTGGTCCTATTTAGGTACTTTAGGATGTTCTTCACGGCTGTCCAGTGTTCCACTCCTGGATCACTTTGATACCTGCTCGTCAAACTAAGAGCATTGGACACATCCGGTCTAGTACACAGCATGGCATACATGATAGAACCTATGGCCGAGGCATAAGGCACTTTGCTCATAGCTTCCCTATCATTTACCGTAGCTGGACACTGAGCCTTGCTCAATGTCTTACCTGACAACATAGGCACTGAACCTTTGTTTGCCTTATCCATTCTGAACCTTTTCAGAACTTTGTCTAGGTATGTACTCTGGCTTAAAGCTATCAGGCTTCTTTGTCTATCTCTATAGATTTTGATGCCTAATATATAAGCAGCTTCACCTAGGTCTTTCATTGAAAAACACTTGTTCAAATAACTCTTCACATCGTTAAGCATGTTGATGTCATTTCCGATAATCAATATGTCATCCACATATAGTACCAGAAATGTCACCGAACTCCCACTCACTTTCTTGTAGATACAAGCTTCGTAGCAATTTGGAACAAATCCAAAGCTCTTGATCACTTGATCAAAACGAAGGTTCCATTTCCGAGATGCCTGCTTCAGTCCATAAATGGAACGCTCAAGCTTGCATACTTTATCAGCATCCTTAGGATCGACAAAATCTTCGGGTTGCATCATATACAACTCTTCATCAATGTTGCCATTGAGGAACGCAGTCTTGACATCCATCTGCCATATTTCATAATCATGAAACGTAGCAATTGCTAATAAAATCCGAATGGACTTAAACATCGCTACGGGAGAGAAAGTCTCATCGTAGTCAACACCTTGAACTTGTCGAAAACCTTTCGCGACAAGCCGTGCTTTATAGACGGTAACATTACCATCCGCGTCCGTTTTCTTCTTGAAGATCCATTTGCACTCAACGGCCTTACGGTCGCTAGGAGGGTCCACCAAAGTCCATACTTGGTTTTCACTCATGGATCCTAATTCGGATTTCATGGCTTCTAGCCATTTCTCAGAGTCTGGGCTCATCATTGCTTCCTCATAGTTCGCAGGCTCACTGTCATCTACTAGCAAGACAGTTAAGACAGGGTTGCCATACCACTCAGGAGGGGCACGCGACCTTGTCGACCTACGACGTTCAGTAGCAGCATCGTCTGAAGCTTCATGATCTTTATCATTTGCTTCCTCTATTATTGGTGCAGGCGGCACTGGAACAATTTTAGGTGCTGCGCTACTCTCCAATTCAAGAGAAGGTTCAATAACCTCGTCTAGCTCTACTTTCCTCCCACTCACTTCTTTCGAGAGAAACTCCTTCTCAAGAAAGGAACCGTTCTTTGCGACAAACACTTTGCCTTCGGTTCTGTGATAGAAGGTATACCCAATAGTTTCCTTAGGGTATCCTATGAAGACGCATTTCTCGAGCTTGTCCGGCATCAACTTTTTGACGTAGGCTTCGCATCCCCAAACTTTAAGAAACGACAACTTAGGTTTAGTACCAAACCATAGTTCATACGGTGTCGTCTCAACGGATTTAGATGGTGCCCTATTTAAAGTGAATGCAGCGGTTTCTAATGCATAACCCCAAAATGATAACGGCAAATCAGTAAGAGACATCATCGATCGGACCATATCTAATAAGGTTCGATTCCGACGTTCAGACACACCATTGCGCTGTGGTGTTCCGGGTGGCGTGAGTTGTGAAACGATTCCACTTGCTTTAAGATGCGTGAGAAAATCGTAACTCAAATATTCGCCTCCACGATCGGATCATAAAAACTTAATCTTTCTGTTACGATGGTTCTCCACTTCATTCTGAAATTCTTTGAACTTTTCAAATGTTTCAGATTTATGTTTCATTAAATAGATATACCCATATCTACTTAAGTCATCGGTAAAAGTGATAAAATAGCGATATCCACCGCGCGGCGAAACACGCATTGGCCCGCATACATCGCTATGTATGATTTCCAACAAGTCCGTTGCTCGCTCCATCATACCGGAGAACGGTGTTTTGATCATCTTGCCCATGAGGCATGGTTCGCATGTGTCAAATGATTCAAAATCAAGAGACTCCAAAAGTCCATCAGGATGGAGTTTCTTCATGCGCTTTACACCAATATGACCTAGACGACAGTGCCACAAATAAGTAGTATTATCACTATCTACTTTGCATCTCTTAGCCTCAATTTTATGGATGTGTGTTTCATCCCTTTCGAGATTTAGAAGAAATAAACCATTCACTAAAGGTGCATGACCATAAAAGATATTACTCATATAAATAGAACAACCATTATTCTCCGATTTAAATGAATAACCGTCTTGCAATAAACACGATCCAGAAATAATGTTCATGCTCAACGCAGGCACATAATAACATTTATTAAGGTTTAAAACTAATCCCGAAGGTAAAACTAAGGAGAGCGTGTCACGGCCATCACATCAACTCTTGATCCGCTGCCAACGCCGATCGTCACCTCATCCTCGCAGCCGCCATCTATTCCGTAGCTCTGCTTCGAGTTACAAATATTAGCAACCCAACCGTATCAAATACCCAGCACTACAACGAGGGCTAGTAAGGAAAACATCAATAACATGTATATCAAATATACCTTTGATGGTGCCAGCCTTCTTGTCCGCTAAGTACTTCGGACATATGCCCAAAGGACCCTTGTCCTTGCAATAGAAGCACTCAGTGTCCGGCTTAGGACCAGACTTGAGCTTCTTCTCAGCAGGGGCAACGCGCTTGCCGCCGCCTTTCTTGAAGGGCTTCTTTGCACCCTTACCTTTCTTAAAGGAGGGCTTGTTAACCATCAACACATGATTATCCTTTTTGATGTCCACCTCCGCGGCCTTCAGCTTTGCGAAGAGCTCGGTGATCGTATCAGTGGAACCAATCTGATTATGAGTCACCACAAAACTTTTGTAGCTGGGAGGGAGTGATTGCAGAACCCTGTCAATCTTGAGCTCTTCTGGAATCGTGCATTCCAGTTGCTCAAGGCGTTGAGTGTAGCCCATCATCTTAATGGCGTTCAAGAACGAACTCCTTCCTCCATCTTGCGCTTAAAGAACTTCGGAGATCTCATATCTCTCGGAACGGGCCTGAGTCTCAAACATGGTTTTCAGCTCTTGAGAATCTCAAAGGGCCCGGATAGTCTTCAAAACGATTTTGAAGTTCGGTTCCATAGCAAACAACATGGTGCTCTTAATCACACCATAATCATCTTTGCCGATCGATAGACAGCTTTCTCATCACCGGTAGCTTGCAACAGGGGTCACCTAACGCTTTCCCAAGGACATAGTCCTTTTGACCGCCAGAGAGAATGATTCTTAGATTGCAGAACCAATTGGTGAAGGTAGACCCATTGTTTCTAAGCTTTTCCTTCTCAGCAAAAACGTTGAAGTTGAAGTTGGACTTAGCCATTTGATCTACAGTATTGCAAGTACAAATTAGACTATGTTCATGATAACTAGTTCAACTTTTAATCAAATTACTAGATGAACTCCCACTAAATTCAACATCCCTCAAGTTGTTTAGTGAACACGATCCAAATTCACCACACCTAATCCGATCTTCACGAGAAGAGATGTGGTTTCAATGGTGGACAACGAAGTGTCGATCATATCATTCATATGACTCATGCTTAACGTTTCCGGTTCTTGTGTTCCGAGGCCATGTCTGTACATGCTAGGCTCGTCAAGTTAGACCCAAGTATTTCCGCGTGTGCAAAAACTGGCTTGCACCCGTTGTATGTGAGCGTAGAGTCTATAGGACCCGATCATCACGTGATGCTTGGACACGACGAACTTTCGCAACGGTGCATATTCGGGGAGAACACAGTTTTTATCTTGATCTTTAAGTGAGGAATCATCTTATAATGCTACCGTCGCGATCTAAGCATAATAAGATACATAAAAGGATAAACATCACATGCATATAACTTTATGTGACATGGTATAGCCAATCTTCGCAATGATCTCCATCTTGTGCGTGCGGCATGATCTCCATCACTCCACCATGATTGCCTCCACCACGAATAGCAACTACAACTATTGCTAACTACTTAGCGATAAAGTGAAACTATTACATGGCGATAAGAAGTTGACACACAGGTCATACACAATTATAAAGACAACCATATGGCTCGCCGTTGTGTACTCATCGACATGCAAGTCGTGAAACATTACAAAACATGATCATCGCATACATTATACACATCACATCTTGGGCCATACCATATCACAGAACACTCGCAAAAACAAGTTAGACGCCTCTACTTTGTTGTTGCATGTTTTACGTGGCTTATGGGAGTAGATGCTAAGAACGATTCTTACCTACGGAAAGCCACAACGGTGATATTATGGTTGCCAAACTCCGTGTTAATCCCATGACAACTATAGTGAGAGAAACGACATCCACCACCGCATGTGTGGAACAAGCCACACGTCAAGTGCGGAGCCGGTCTCGTGAACGACGCCGCGTAAGGTTGGCCGGACCGCTTCAATCTCACTATCCCGCCATAAGAAGAACACAAACAAGAGGCTTGCAACAGAAAACATCAACGCCCGCAACAACCATGTTGCGCTCTACTCGTGAATCACATCTACGCATAGATCTAGCTCGATACCACCGATGGGTTTCGGCATAGTAAATCAAAATTTTCTACGGATGCGAGCAGAGGGAAAGCCAAGATCTAATCTAGGAGATGCAAACAACGAGAGAGATTGGATTAGATCTTCATACCCTTGAAGATTCGCTGACATGAACGTTCATAACGTGGGTGATGTAGTCGTACTCGCTTCTCCTCCTCGCGATCCGATCCGATCTAGCACCACAAGTGGCGGTGCCTCCGTGAGATGCACACGTGCAGCACCTCGACGTCTCCTCCTTCCTTGGACCAGCAAGTATGGTGGAGAGACGGATTGGATCTACAACACGACGGCGTGGTGTATATGGTGGAGAATTTCTGCAGCAGGGCTTCGCCTACAAGCAGTCGGGAGGGAGAGAGGAGGGCAGCAGGGCGGCTAGGGTTGGAGGGGAAGGTGTGGGGGGTTGGTGCGCCCCCACCCCTCTTTATATAGAGGGGGGGCGCAGCCCTAGCCCCTCCCCCAAGCCCAAACCGGCGGCCCCAAAGGATAAGGAGTGGGGGGCAAGGACTCCTCCCCCTTCTAGAAACTCTATCTCGAGTTTAAACCTCTCTAGGCCGGCTGGGCCCTATGGGGCCTTGTGCCCCTGGCCCAATGCGGCCAGGGCACTCCCTCATAGGCCCATGCCCCCTCCCGGAAGGTGGGGCCACGTTGGTCCCCTTCCGGAAGGTTCTAGAAGCTTCTGATACAATACCGATTAACCCGGAACAATTCCGAACTCCAATAACTGCACTGCCTTATATGAATCTTATTCTCCGGACCATTCCGGAACCTCTCGTGATATCCCGGATCCCATCCGAGACTCCGAACAAAAACTCATAAACCAATTATCCAATCTATCCTAGCGTCGAGACACGTTAAGTGTGTGACCCTGCGGGTTCGAGAATATGCAGACATGATCTTCTATCAATAATCAACAGCGGGGTCTGGAAACCCATATTGACTCCCACACATTCATCGATGATCATATCGGATGAACCACGATGCCAGGATTCAATCAATCCCATATTTATATTCCCTTCGTCTCGCGATATTTTACTTGCCCGAGATTTGATCGTCGGTATCGTCATACCTAGTTCAATCTCGTTCATAGCAAGTACTTTACTTGTTTCGTAATCCAATATCACTTTGTGATTAACTCCTTAACCACATGCTTGCAAGCGGTGTTGATATCGATTACCGAGTGGGCCCGAAGTATATCTCTCCGACTTGGGAGGGACAAATCCCATCTCGATACATACAACCCAACAGATACTTTCCGATCACCTGAGAGACACCTTTATGATCACCCTCTCATAGGATGACGTTTGATGACCTCAAAGCTTTCTTCCGATACCAGGGAGTTGTATTATCTCATGGTCTAAGGAATACAATATTTGACATAAGAAAAGCTCGCAAAGACGAACACGATGACACGATCTAATTGCTTCGCTTAGTTTGGGTCTGTCCACCATATCATTCTCCCAATGATATGATCTCATTATCAATTGACAACTCATGTCTATGGTTAGGAAACCTTAACCATCATTGATCAATGAGCTAGTCCATAGAGGCGTACTAGGGACACGGTGTTGTTCACAAACCACACAAGTATTAAAGTTTCCGCTTAATACAATTCTAGCATGGAATATAAACATTATCATGAACAAGAATTATAATAATAACATCTTTATTATTGGGCATAATTCCAACATGGTGGCATTGTGGCCTTTTGTGGCAATTGTTGGGATCCTCCAATTAAGTTGTGGAGAAGTGCCCCAACCTTGTGAGAGGTTCCGGTTGCCACCCACAAGTGCACCGATAGTGGAAGCGTGGATCGATCCCATTGGGGTGAGATTCACCAAAGGATAAGGGAGGCCTTTTGTGGCGTTGGTGGTTTGATACCACCCCCTCTCCAAACGAGACGTACTCCATGTTGGGAGGAACTCGGTAAAATATCGGTGTCCCCGCGTGCCTCGGTTATCTCTATACCCGAGCTCTTTACTTATGCACTTTACATTGTGATAGCCTTCGTGCTTGAAGTAATATATATCTTGCTATCACTTTGTTGCTTGTATTGCTTAGCATAAGTTGTTGGTGCACATAGGTGAACCTTAGTTGTTCTAGGTTGTGCTTAACAAAGTAAACACTAGTTTTATTCCGCCTTTGTTGAGCCACTCTAGGAATGTTTTAATCGCCTATTCACCCCCCCCCCCTAGGCGACATCCATATCCTTTCACCTGGACCACCATACCATTGCTGGCAAAATCTGCTATCTCCTTTACCATCATCACTTTCTCAGCTAGAGCTCCATTCTCCCTTTCCATATCCTCTATGTTCCTGTCGCCCGGGGTAACCACAACGTTCACATTCTCATCACGCCTTCCGTAGTCACGGTAGGGCGAGTCTTATGGCAGCAGGTGTCGGACAAGATGGCACTGGCGTGGGAGGGCTTCATGTAGGGCCAAGTTTATTCCAAGTCCCCAGTTGTAGTATGTCTTGGTGTAAACCAGATGCACAGGGTTTGGCAAGGCGGCATCCCTAAAGATGAATGTGGTGATCTCCCATGCGTCCTCGCCATATCCATAGGTGTACAGCCTTCTTCCCTTGAACATGGGCAGTGGCAATCCCAATGACTGCGAAAGCTGTGCCAACTGTCTTGCAAAGGGCCTTGGTGACTCCATTGTCGCATACTCAGTCCTGACTTCTCCCATCTATCAATTAAAAGAGGAAAGTGTGAGAATAGCATATGGTAAGAATTTACGAGAGTGAAAGGCATAAGATGAAAGACAGAGTTAATATAAGCTTTAATAATTCTATGTCTTCCTAATCCAAACCTAGGTCATGATCCTATAGTCGACACACGGGCTCTGATACCATCTTGCAACACTACGGTTCTGAAAAGACCGTAGCTTCTATGTGACATGCCAATCCCTGGATCGGTTCATTGGCCCACAATAGAATAAGATGAATAACATAGCAAAATATCCGTGTATCATGGATAACGAAGATCCAGAGTATAATTATTACAATAAAAGCTTAGCTCAAGTCTAGCTCAAAATATTCAAGTAGCGGCATAAATATAGTAAATCCTCCATTCTTCAAATTGCCCACAAGTGAACAAGTGTCGAGTGGAATACCGTGGCCTAAATCAATCACTCAGAATCGGAATATCCTTCAACATGAAACGTAGCAGCCCCGAAGGGTTAATACATGGAATGTATGGCAAGTAGAGCTATTAAAGGGGACAATAGTGCTAACATCTACATGCATATTTGGCAAGTGGAGCTGTGGCTAGCTTGCATTTGCAAAACCTTTGTCCTACTTTCTCAAACAGTTTTTGATTTTCTTTGAAAAGATCCCAATTAAGTTAACCCAACAACATTAAAGCAATTAGGAAATTGGAATGAGCGAGAAACATGTCATGAATTCAATATCAAGCAACTCAGATGTCTATAACCGGGGACACGGCTAATCGATTAGATTATACACCCTGCAGGGGTTAGTACACTTTACCCATGTGACTTGGCCAGCCCAGCTCGTACCACCACTCTCATTTTGGGTGGTGATAGGGAGAAGTCCAAGAAGGGACCGTTCGGGAAGTAGCTCCCCAAACCCGACACGCACCGGTCCAACCTACCAAAATTCTACATCTCTGGATACGTGGGTTCGAGTTACCACAACCTACTGAGTCCAACCAACCGCCCATTTCATTATTGGCACATGGTTGTACACGTAAGCTATAAAATAAAGAAACCAATCATTTTCTCTTGATACCTGGGTGCCTTTCCGCAATGATACCACCAAAATTTATCAATCCCATCACACATAAAATAAAGGAGATTCATTGATTAAGTTATTTTTAGTTTTCACAAACCAACACATTTAGAAACAACTTTCAGTGATGTAACCCAGCCCTCGTTCATCATAGCATGGTTAAGCACATCTACCAACGGTGGCTCATCTACAGGAAGCCCTACCACATAATAGGACATAGCATAGCGATAGTAATATCCTACAGATGCATCTACAAAATACATGACAATGCATTAAAAATAGTAGGACAACATCATGAACAAGGTAGCATCTACTTGCCTTGGCTGTAGCGGTCGGATGAACAATCCACACACGAACAAGCGTTGCATTCGTCACAATCTACACGATATAATTGCAATCATATAAACAAACCATCCACAATCATATACAAACAATGATGATGCACGATGAATGCATGACAAGTTGAATAATGCTACAGTAGCATCACATAATCTTATTCAGTATACCTACTGTATGCATGCATGGAAAATATTTTAAGTGCATAGAAAACAAGCATGCAGTTTTAATTGCCCAACAATAGAGCTAGAAACAAAATAATTAGCCATTGCTAATACTGTTTGTAAAATCTTGGAAAAAATATCCACTGTGTAGGCAACCTAAAATAGAGTCAGTACCAATTGGAAATTCTCAAAAAGGTTTTGTATAAAGCCCTGGATAATTAAAATACTCCAGAAAGCCTTTGCATAGTTTATGCCAAAACCAGTACTGTAAACCTACCTTTTTAATTCACTAAAGGATTCCTTTGTTCTACTGAATCCAGGGACATCTTATTTGCAATTTTTGAAGTTACAGAACTTATTCTATGAATTTATTACTCTAAAAAGAGCATTAACTCATTTAATTAACCAGGACAAAACCTTGCTGTAAAAGTGTAAAACAACTGTACAGCAATATTCTACGTGAGACACTGATTCCACACATATTTTATTTGCAATTTTTTGGCCCAGTAGATTATTTTCTATGGATTTTACAAGTTTTACCTATTTTCTGCAAAATCTATGTAAAAACAAAAATCGATCCTAGTCAGCAATTTCAACAGTCAAAGTTGACCGTTTGACTGCGCGGGCCCAACGCCACGCGGCAGCCCGCGGTTGGCCGATACCGCTTCGGCCTGGGGCTAATCCTGGCCGCCCAGATTAGATAGAGCGGCCCCTGGCGCTTACCGAGGATGGCGGCGGTGGCGGCGGCGGTAGCAGCTGGCGGCGGCGTTGGCGGCGTCTCCGGTGGTCCTAGCGGCGGTGGGGCGGCGTACGGGGTGCGGGGCGTGTCGCGGAGGCTCAAGGCGGTGTCCCTCGCGTCCACGGGCGGCGGCTGTGGGCGACCAAAGGTTGGCGTCGGTGTCGGCTCCGGCGAGAGCAACGGCGAGGAATCGCCGGCGATGTGGGGTCCTGCGGAAGGGGAAAAAGCGACGAGAAAATCAGTCAGGCGCGGCGAACATCCTAGGGGCAAGGCAATCGCGGCGGTGGCTCTACCGCCTCGTAGGCGAGCTTGCCGGGCGATGGCGGCAGCGGTGATGCGGTGCAAGGGCGAAGCTAGGTTTCAGAGTGGAAGCGGGTGTGGTTTATGAGGGGCCGAAAATTAGGGAGGAGGCAAGGCAGTTCGAGACCGAACCGGAGCGGAAACCGCGGCGGTGGCGGCGGTCGAGTCCGGCATGGACTCCGACGGGATGATAGCGGGCCTTCGGCAAAGGGCTGGGCGGCGGCGCTATTAACGGCCTTGGCCTTGTTATTGCCGGGCCACATTGGCCAGGCATTGCTGCCACGTGCAGCCGGCTCGTTGAAATTAAACCAGTAATGAAATGGGCGGTTTTTTTTATTCCTTTTCTTTTTCTCTGACGAATTTCTTTAACTGAAATTAAACCAGAACTGTTCAGAATTTTAGTCAAAATTCATATTGTCGTAACTTTAGCTACGGAGCTCCGATTTGGGCGAATCAAAGTGCTATGGGTTCGTGGCGGAACCCTCTGCACCTGTGCCTTCCATACAACCAAAATATAGTGTTTTCACAGAAGCATGGTAAAACCAAGTGTTCATGTGTAGGTGTCAAAATGCAAATGCAAGTGGTTTGTTTTGTCAAAACCTTTTCAAACTGGAATTTTGCAAGGATAATCATGATGCAATGCCATGAATGTTATGCAGTACCAAATCTAATATTTGGGATGTGACATATACCTACAAATGATTATATATAATCTGTATATAGAAAAGTTAATTAACCTTTTTCAGAAAATCCAAATTATTTTCATGCCCAAAGCAGCCCAGGTAGTCATGCTTTTCTCTAGCATTAACATGGAGATGAAAAGATAATCTGTTAGAATATGCACCATCTTTCTAACCTTTTCCTCTTCACTTTTAAGAAACAGATGATACCTCTAGATAGCAGTCAAACTTCCAACAGAATAGGATCAATCAGGTCACTAGGAAACGAAAGAAAATAGCTGAATAAGAGAATGTGAACAGGAGCACCTATATGAAAATGGGACATCAGCCTGCAAATAACAAGGAAAATGATCCCCTTCCCCCGGACGATGATCGTCCGGGTTGGGATACCAGGTACGTGCGTCGCCCTCTGTGGGACCCACCCCGATAGCAGTTTCCTTATCTCTTTCACGGACGGGGATCAAATCGAGAGGGTGCTCCGCCTCGCCAGCGACCCACCCCGACACCTTGCCGGCAGAAACCACCGCCATCCCCCACCGGCCTCGCCGGCCTCGCCTCCCTTCCCCTCTCCTCGGCCTCGCCTCGCCGCCCATCGCCAGCGACTACGGCCGTCGTTCGTGGCGCCAGCAACCACCGCTGCCGCCGCCTCTTCCTTGTACGCGTGCCTCCGTCTCCGGTGACCTCTGCCTCGGCAACCTCCGTCTCTGTCTTCGGTGACCTGCCTCGCCCACTCCACCCCGCGACCTTAGGCTCTCGAATCTCATCGGCGACCGTAGCCTCCATCTCCGCGAGCTGCCGGACCTTCATCTCTGTCTTCGGCGACCTCTGCCCACCTCCACCCGACGACCTCCGCCCCGACGACCCACGGGGCGAGATGGCGGTGCTGCAATGGAACATAGTTGATGCTCCCTAGGGCAACCCATATTGCTCCCCGCGGTGTTGCAAAGGTGTTGGCACCATCATGGCGGCGGGGGACTTTTTTGCAGCAAAAAGGTTTTGCTACAATGGCAAAATTGTTTTGCTACATAAGTTTTGTACTTTTGCTACAATTATATAAAATGTTTGCTACAATGTTTTCCGGCGAGGTCAAAAGTCTCCGGCGAAGTCGTTTTTTGCTACATTAGCACATTTTGTTTGCTACCATCGTTTTGTGGTTTTGCTACATTTGCGCAAAGTTTTTGCTACAATGTCTCTGGCAAGAGTTTTTCTGGCGATGTCCGTTTTGCTACATTAGCACAAATTTTTTGCTACATGGTCTCCGGTAAGGTCTCCGGCGAGACATTCTATTCTAAAACGAACCCTTATTTTTTGCTTCGGAAGCAAAAGCGGGAACGTATGCAGCAAAAATATGTGTTTTGCAGCAAAAGCGGGATTTGGAACTATTTCAGTGGACACGTGTCGCCAGGGAAAGGAGGATGATGGAAATTTCACATCGTCCGGGGGACGCTGAGTGTTGTCCAAATAACAATGAGGCAAAGCACTTAATCACACATTATTCATTTCTCCATAACATGCTAAACTAGGATAATATTCAATAAGAATATCATATATGACGGTCTTGTTTTCATTGAACAACCGAACGCCAAATTTCGCAAATCAAAAAAATACAGTGACTGATTTCAGCACCATACTAAAGACACGTGGTCTAGCTAATCTTTAGTGGCAAAATGACATGAATCATAACGGTGCCTCTCAATTCAGAATTCACTTGTTTTCTATTTTTTTACCGTCACTTCAAGTAGAAGCAATCTAACTACCTGGCCAGGTCATCAAGTAAGATCCATCAATGGATGCACATCTAGCAAGGACATCAGTTCAGCTGAACCACGGACTCCATTTTTGTACACCCATTGCACATCTAGAGAGAGAGAGAGAGTACCAAAGCGCACGTGAGGAGAATGAAGCTCGGCTGGAAAGAGGTGGCTACTGGCCGCTCCTTCTGGTGTGTGGCGCGACACGCGGCGGTGCGAGGGGCTCCTCCTGGTCACAGCACAACGCGAGGTGGCGGAGCGAGCAGAGGGATGCGCTGCTCTCGTCAGCCACCAGCCGCTCGTCCCAATGGCAGCACGACGCGCACGCCGGCAGCGTGAGCAACGGAATGCGCTGCTCCCGCAGGTCACCAGCCGCTCTCTCGGCGATGACATGGTGAGCGGTGGCGGTGCTAGAAGCACGCCGACCACCAGCTGTTCCTCCCGTGAGACGGAGCAAGGACGACCAAGACAAGGCCACACGGGCGGAGGAGGGAAAGCGAGGGTCGCAAGGAGGGAAAGCCACCGTGGGCTGGTGGTGGGCTAGTGGTGGCTAGGGTATGAGAGAAATCGTGGGAGGAGAGAAACGGGAGTGGAGATTGGGGGAGGATCACATGAGGGGATTGGGGAGCACGTGAGGCTGTGCACGCAATGCCCCTCCCATTCATCCTATACCCGATCATTACGCAGCAAGATATATCCATCTAAGGCCGACATGCGGGACATGAAGAACCCGTGTGGCAAAACAACAAGGCCTCGCATGAGAGACGCTCACTTGCGGGGATGAATCGGTGTACGCACAATAAAAATGTGCACACCTGTTCACCGGGGTAAAAGAAAGACTTACTGCAAACTGATGGCCTGGATCTCCCCTGAACACTCGATCCGACGGCCCAGATTGCCAGGCGCTTGTGGTTGCCCCATAGGGGGCACCAATTACACCTTTGAATGTTCCTTCTGTTCTTATTCTTCTTAATTGACTGTTCATGGTAGGATTTAATAACTTGGAGCAAACTTTGTACTAATTGGAAAGGGAACTAACAAGAACGGCAGGTTGAAGATACGTGTGGTATTTTTAGGCCCAGGCCAGCCTAATTCCTCATATCGGGCTGGAGCGATGTATATAGGATAGCTTGCCGGCCCAGTGTGGTGATAAATTTCTGGACCTGTAGTACTCTGTATTTTTTTTACAAAGAATATACTAATATAGTATAGAAGGAAAATAAAAAGAGAAAAAGGACCCCGCCACCGTAAATAATCAGAACTCTAACCACCACCAAAGACATACTCTGTATCTATATTTGGAAACACGATACATGCTGGTCATGGAAATAATAATGTCATCATCTGCATATACTGATTTGTTTCCTCGATGATATACCTTAGCAGGAAAGTACTCAACAACTATATATACCCGAACCCCGCAAAAAAGAAAAACTATTAACGGAAAGACTCAAGGAGAAGGTTTAGTCGGGATTAAATTGGATTGGGTGGTTGTACGGGATCAACCAAATCCCCATCTGGAACAGCTCCACCTCTGGAACTAACCCCAAGGTCCAAGGAAACGAACTGAGGCCTTAGTAATCATACACTGTTTCAGCTTATATGCTCTGCAATTTTCATAGCTTAGGCACATTTTTTTTAGGGATCCAAAATAGATTGTGCAACCAGGACGGGAGAACTACACGCACAGTTGCATCCCTTCCACGTTTGGACATCCATTTATCTAGAAATAGAGTGCAGCTTGTTAAATTATGTAGAAACATCTCAAACCTCATGTTTCACTTACTTGTATCTTAGCAATAAATACCAAACAGCAAACACCTTATTTACAGAACTTGGAAAGGAACGCAAGGGTTTCTTTGGCTGGCTGAGGGGGTAAAGAACTTGGAAATGAACGCGAGGCTTTCTTCAGCTGGCCGCGGAGGTGGAAAATTAACTTTGGTCGGTGCCCTGAGTCTCTCCAGGAAGCTTGGATCAGTAGGGTCCTAAAGAAAACATATAAATAGAAAAACAAGGTCAAGTCAATCAAGTAACCAATATCATGCAACTATAAATGTTACTAAACCACACATTCTATGAAATCGAAATGCATTTGGCAAAATAGACAATGAGGAGTATATTTATAGGCCCGTGGCAACACACGGGCAAGTAACCAACATCATGCAACTACAAATGTTACTGAACCACACATGCTATGACATTATAATTACCTTGTACGAATATCTTACTTGGGCCTCCTCGTCTTCCAACTGTAAAGACGTGCAACGACGTGCAACTAATGATTAACAAAGCAACCCCAAGAGAAGTTTAAACTAGTTTCCCAGGAAATAAATGTCATACATACTTGGGCGGCAGTTACTCCCAAATCTTCCCTGGGCCCATCAGAATTATACGTGCCTCGCAAGCAAGAGTGACCACCAATATAGGCATCATCCTTGGGGTGCTTCACTTCAGATGAACAACCATAGCAGTAACCCAAGTCTGAAAAGGGAGGATTTGTCGATCAACTGCCAAGTAATCTACAAGGCATACACACAATATAAAAATAACACTACCTCCGTCCAAAAATAAGTGACTTGAATTTGTCTAGATTCATATGTATCTTGACACATTTTAGTGTTTAGATACATGCGAATCTAGACAAACCCCAGTCACTTATTTCCGGACGGAGGGAGTAAATGGTTGTAAAAAATGTGCATGCAGCCATTGCAAATAGATGTGCGCAAACAAAAATGAGATATTACGAATATAAATCTTCAAGTGCCATGTGGGGCCTGGCATATAACTATTACTACAACTATCTGACATGTGGGGCCTGGAACCGACATGGGCTGCAGGCAAGAAAGTATCCCTCCGTTCCAAAATACTTGACATGGCATAGTTATGGTATCCTTAGTTTGTTGTTTGATTGGTCACAATGTAAGACCACGAATTGCCAAGAAGTTGCCAATCAAACAATCAATTCCCCTCTCCCTATCTTATTTACCAAGCAATAGATCAGATATTTCAAGATACATCATCAAGCATAATGGACAAGAGTTATAATATAGAGATGAAGCT
This sequence comes from Avena longiglumis, assembly GCA_030063025.1. NCBI lineage: Eukaryota > Viridiplantae > Streptophyta > Magnoliopsida > Poales > Poaceae > Avena > Avena longiglumis. Next base: position 108,344,423 of record CP125974.1, read on the forward strand.
AGAGACAGATAGACAATACAAAACTATATAATATGTTAGGTTAAGTTGGCGCAAACCACAAACTGCAGAGTACACAAGTTTAGGACAAGAGTATTGAATACCTTTGTCAAAAGGATCAACCCTGCAGATACAGCTGACCACCAACTCATCACGTTGTTCAAGCATAGTCTCGGCAAAGAATAATAGGCCATCGCTGTCTTTGGTCTTTGCAGTGAAATTGATATGATAGTACATCCTACCACTACCACCCTCATCAAACACATGGTAGCTCACAAGACCTTCGAGTTCATATGCAAGATCCTAAATAAGAAAGGAACATGATGGATATGGTCAACAATTGATTGCTAGACAGATAGAAGAATGAGACACAATCACACAATTGAACCCTGGTACAAGGACAGAGAGCGAGGGCAGAAGCAAGGGAATAAGAGCAAACCCCTAAGAGATTGTGATCATCATTATATTTGTCCACCAAAGCTCGAACCAACTGGAGCATCCAACAGCGTATTTCATCAATTGGTAGCGACTGCAACCGCCGCTTCCTCGTGCCATCAGGCCAGTACAGAATTCGGCGTATAATCTTCTCGCGGGTGGATTCCTTCACACGAGTAATCAAATCTGGATCATATGGATCTACGCACCTAGTTTAGATCAAAGTATCACACATGGTTGTCATACTGTGATTTCACAAATGTAGAGAACACATAGAGATACTTAATTCTCTGTCGATGTTATCAGCCCGACATATGGTGTTCGTGTACTAGTTTGCCTTGGAGGTTGATGAATAGGACCAACACTCAAGTTACTTCTAATAACATAACTAATAGTAGTTATAGATTAGTCAAACCAAACCAAAACAAAACAGAACTGTTTCGCATACCTATAAGTTTCGAGTTCTAGATGCAAAATTAAGGAAAGAACATCCATCCATCTTCCAATTTAGATGCCCAACTCTGTGTGCACTTACCACACTTTTGACCAGATAATAGAACTTGGTGTTCTGGCTATCACCACTGTTTAGTACATCAGAGGGAGTGCTTAATTAAACTTTACATGGTCCACAAACAGGAATTACAACAATTAATGTATGCTATTACTTAGACTTGTCAGTAGTTGAATACTCAAACTACGGGTCATTTATTTCCTGATTGGTGGTGTAATTAATGTCTATGCTAATCTTCCGACCTTATACATAAATACAGGATAAATGAACCAACAGAAATCCAGAACAAAGTTGAGAAACTTTACATTGTTGGATCCTGACGATCACGAAGATAGCAATCAATGGCACTGTAAGCCTCTGGTAAGCTATGAAACACCCCGCCAACATTAGGATATGTATGATAATATCCGCTATGATCAATCATGATGTAAAATCTGATTCCCCAATCATTGAATATCCGGACCCACATGGAGGACAAGGAGATGGAAGTGGGCGATCCCTCCAACGACGCAGTGTGGAACAAGTCCTTCAAGGACGAGACTTGCAGCGTTTGTGCAGATGCAGTGCCTCCCACATGCTTTTCCTCACGCCTGAAGCAGACGAAGAAATAATCTTAACTGCAGGCCATGAATAATCCACAGGATCGTGTGCTATGGCCATCTTTATAAGAGGGTAGGATCCTAAATCATCTACCAGTAACTTGACACATGGATCCGAATGAAATACATACGAATCTATACGTACGGGGTATCAGTCCCCACCCTACCGATGAACATAGCAATTTGATTCCGACTACTCCCTCCGTTTCAAAATATAAGATGTTTTAGGTTTATGAATAAAATGTATCTAGACTTCTTTTAATAACTAGGTTCACTGGTCTAGATACAGAGGGGCATACCTTGACGGGGAGGACAATACTTTGAGCATGAGTTTGTTGATTCGTGGAGAATCGTAGTCCGTGAAGTAGTTCCCATCCTTATCTTGGAAGACAGCGATCACTGGCCCGGATTCGGAACGGGCCGCCGCGAGTTGGTCCCGCCTGCTTCCGCGCAGGGGAGAAACGATCGCTTCTTCGTTTTTGCCACAACATTGGATGGAGAATATCTGCCTCCCGGCGGCGGTGGGAACATCAAACTGCACCGTTGGGTGGCCCGCGTAGAGGCCAGGAGCGTGGAAGCAGTTTTCGTGGGCGCGGCGGCCGCATCTAGGATCTGGCATGGGGAAGAAGGGTTGAGGACAACGGGGATTAGGGTTTGCTCGGGGGAGGGGAGAGGAGGCGAGGAGAAAGAGATAGAAAGCGAATCGTGTCGCACTGTCCAGCGGCTTCTTCTTTCCTTTTTTGTGGGTGTGTCCCGTCCCGCGGGTTCTAGTCTTCTAGAGCGTCTAACCCGGTTTTACTACGGATCAGAGCACGTACAATATTCATGCCTGTAAAACTTATTCGGTGGGCCGTTTAGCATCCCGGTGAACCGTTACATCTAGTGGTCAGAGAGGGCGACCCAAATGGAAACCCTATCCCATCTGCTGCGCGCCCTCTCCCTCTTCGCCGCCGCCGGCAAGCCTCCAGCGTCCAAATCCGGCCGCCTTGCCACCCCATTTCCTACGCCGACGTCGCCAAACAACCCGCCTCGCCGCCACGCGCCCTGACATCGCCTCAAGCAAGCGTTGCATCAGCTCGCGCGGCCAGCTCCTCAAGACAGAGGAGGAGCTCAGGCGCAGCCGCAGCATCAGCACCAAAAAAGCGCGCGGCGCTCCGGTATGTGTCTTTGCCGCACATGCCAGCCTCCCTCCTCTCCTACGCCCCCCGCGTGGTACACCGAAAGTGGTCCGTCGGGAGAGGGTTCCTCGCGGCCGCATCCGCCGTCTTCGTCGAGCTTAAGCTCAGGGTATCGCAATTACGCGACCTCCGGAGAGAGTGACAACTCCGACGAGAGCGACGGCGGGACGGTGATCCCACAATGGACATGTCTTGCGCCAATCCCACACAGAGACAGGATCTTCCTATGGCTTTGCCTATCGTAGAGAGCCGAACACAGAAGATATCATGGCAGCTAAAACCTGGGTTTTCCGATGCTGGATGTGATTTCTGTCCGGCGCTTTAGTCCGTCCGGCCACCACATCAATTTGCACTGTCAAAATGCACGATGGATTTGGACGAAACTGAGGCTAAACCACATCGTCCCAGGACATTTCCTCATTCATGGACAGAGTTCAATCAACACTTACAGCCAAAACATGGCCGGTTTGTTTCGCTGCATGCCTCTGGGCAATGCAATTCTCCCATAGGAGGGTCCCGGCACCATCTTTGCCTTTATTTTTTGAAGATTCGTGCTATAATTTTTATAGAACAACTCTCTCACCTTACTTCTCAAGTTTATTGCTGTTTTGCTTATTAGCCCCCAGTTTTTTCATGTTTTATATATTTTCGTCACTGTCTTCAAGGAAAGAACGTAATTCACAGATACATCTTTGTTTAATTTAATTAGCCAGTTTAATTAGCCAATCTAATTAATATAATTTAATTAACAATTTCTTACATAATTATTTTTTTAATAATATTCAACAATATTTCATAAAAAAATTTAAGAATTTTCCTAGAAATATCCGTACAAGTTTTATATTTCTTCAACAATTAATATAATTTGTTTTTTCAACAATCTCTTTTGATAATTTTTATTTTTCTACTTTTTATTTAACAATATTTAGACACTCTTACTTTGTTTCATCTTAGATTCAGAAGTTTTATACAAGATTCACACGTTTTACAAACTTGTTTCTGCCAAGAGATATTCATATAATTTTTTCACGGAATACATGCATAATGTCTGTTTCTTTTTTGCCTCATTTTTTCTAGCGAAATTTCAGGGATAATCAACAAATTTTTATGTACATTTTTTATTCTGAAAATGAAACATGCCAATATACAGTTTAAATATTCTTGGATTGTTTTTACGAAAGTATGAATATTTTCCAAATATTTGAAACCTTCCAACACAGATTCATTCAAGATTCATAGGCAATAATATTCATATAGGATACATACTAGGATATTTCAGGAATAATATTCTTGGATATATTCAGGAATAGTATTCATCCAAGATTCATAGGAATAATATTCTAGGATATTTTAGGAATAATATTCATTCAAGATTCATAGGAATAATATTCATATTCATATAGGATATTTCAGGAATAATATTCTTGGATTATTTCTACAAAAGTATGGACGTTTCATTCGGGATTGAAGCAATTTTCATACAAATTTAAAAGAATTTTTATCATTCACCGCGGATTTTCAAGTGTGTCGAGATTCATAGAAGATACATACAAGAATCCCAGAATATTCGTAGTTCCAAATTTGAGGACGGAAATTTGGATAAAATAGAATTAGTCCAAGGTTATTTAATCAGAGAACTAAAACTATGTTTGATCTTTCAGGAATAAGATTAATAACAAGAACGTTTCATACAAGATACACGCAAGATTCACGATATTACTCACAATTTCTAATCTCATTCATATATTTTTTTTCATAGAAAACAACATTTCCCTCAGATTCTTGACCGAAATCATTTTCGTTTTCCCTCTTTTTTTGATGTTTCATACATAGATCCATAGAAGATTCATACCATGATCCATACAATTTTTTTTGAAGGATGTTATACAAAGATCAATCTAAATAAACTAACCTTAAAAAGAAAAAATCTAGAAAAAATGGAAAAGAAAAGAGGGGCCTCAGATCATTACCATCACAGATTCAATCAATACCGAATTTGTAGCATACAAGATTCATACATGTTTCTAATCAAAGTTCTATGAACATGAGAATCTGTTTTTTTTACCGATCTGTTTTTGTACCTAGATCGAATCAAGTTCTATGAACATGAGAATCTCAAGACCAGTAGAGAATCATAAAACCAAATCGGCTGAAAACGAAACCAAAAAACCAAATCGACTGAAAAAACAAATCGATTGAAAAGACTAAACACTGGGGCATGCGGCCAAGATCTGTGGCCGCCATGCCTAGCCAGAGGAGGAGGCGGGTCGGCCCCAGGCTTGAAGAGGAGGAGGTTTGGGGAGGTGGAGGCGGGGCTGGGTGGAGGCGGTGCATCGGCTTGGGAGGTGGAGGTGGAGGCGGGGCTGGGGAGGAGGAGGTCCGTCGGGGCTGGGGGAGGTGGAGGCGGAGGAGAGGTGGGGGCGACGGGGGTGGAGATCTGGAGCAGGGGCAGGGGCGACGGAGGTGGGGGGACTCAGTCTGGGGCAGGGAGGGCTGCTCGCTCAGGGGCAGGGGACGGGTGGGACGGGGGAGGTTGATCTCAACATTTGGGAAGGGGTAAATTGCAAAACACTTTGAGGCTTTGACTGATAAACTTTTGCACGAATCTTCAATTAACTTTTGGTAGAGATGATGCCGGGGCCCCCTCCTAGATGTGGGAAATCCGCTCTCGCATGCCTCTTGACTACCTGGAAATCATGGCGTGGGAGCTTCTCTTCCAGGCAATTTCAAACGAGCTTACAGAATGGGACAGCAGGTCGGCGAAGGATGGAAGAAGCATCAAAAGCCTGGACTGAGAAGTTTACACGTTAATCCACCTTGTATACTAATTTTTTTCTCTTCTTTTTCTTGTTCTCTCAACTTCTTTGTTTGCACCTTTCTTTTGGGGGCACTTGCCCACTACGCATGTAAACAACCATAAGGTATAGACCCTATAGGGCACATCTACCTTTTCCCCTTCATAAAGCTTCTGAACTATTCCAATTCCATGACATACCGGTTTTTGCCAAAGCCACTACATGGAACGTTGATAACAAAAGCAAAACCCAGTGCGTTACTTCCTGTTGCTAGCTGCAGACGGTCTGACCACACAGAATTTGACAAGCGCTAAGTCTGGGCCATCAACTTACTAGGGTATTTTTTTTTTGAAATGAGCATATATTATTCATACAGATAAAATTACACCTAGCCTTTGCAACAACACATACCCTATTGGCAATACGGATGCACATAACAATAAAAAATTATAAAAAAGAAAAGTCCCGCTATAGCGATGTAACACCCTCAGAATCGGACCTATGCAAGTTTGGGCAAAATTCACCAAACCCGCATAGAAACGATTCAGAGGTGTCCACCAGGCACTTTCGTGCGGGTGGAAAACGAAGTAATAACATTACACAACAGTCCTCGATGGGACCCACAAAACAGATATATATAACAGCGACTCAAAGAGTCAAGAATACAGATATAATATACAAAGATCCAAATCACCTTGAAAATGATAGAGCGTCCGACTACGGACAAGATGCAAATGGGGCTAAGAGCCCTGAAGAATAACCAATGGCGTCCATAACCCTGCCCAGGCCAAGCCGGAAGGGTAACCCTGCTAACGACGTCGATCTCAAAACCTGCTTAAACAAAAAGGGGTGCCGACAAAGGGCAAAGGAAATAGAAGGAGCGTCAAGATCGAGGCCAAGACAGCGAGGCTAGAATTAAAGGTCCTCGCCTACATAGGTATGGTGGATCAAGCGCAGCGCAAAGATGCACTGAACAACCTATAGAGACTCGACACAACTGACGGTTATCAGAGAGGGGTAAGAAGGACCTATCCGGAACCAACCTGATACTATCATCAAACAAACCCATCGAGACCAAACGAGGAAGTCAACCGAGGAACTCACACAGTTGGCAGTTTTACTTATTCAGTTATCGTTGCAGCAATTACTAGTCAGGTTAGATAATCATCCTGATAAAGTAAGCAGTGGGCACTTTTAGTTAATCATTCCGTTGTAGTTGCAGCAATTACTAATCATATACAGATAGCATGATGTAATCCCGAAACCCAGCAGTTGTTGGTACTTTTATTCAGCCATTCCGTTGTAGTTGCAAGATTTACTAGTCAGGTACAATTGTCGCAAGCGACAACCAAACAAGCAATTGTGGGCAGTGTTAATTAGCCATTCCATTATAGTGAAGCTGATTACTAGTCATTATAAGTCAAATTTATAGCAGTAAACTTTAGTTATGCTTGTCTATGATCGAGATACTGTGCTCCAAGTCGTCCATATCCGCGGACACGGCTTTCAGAAAGTTTTACCCGGCCGGTGTGCACCAATAGCAACACACGCCGATCAACCTCGGAAAACCAAATCAAAACCCAACGAGGCTTTCACGACCGAACAATCACAAGATTCAAATATTTCAGGGGCCACCCATTGAGTAGATCCCGCAACGGAGTAAGCAAGCTCGAGACGGACTCAAGGTTTGCCAATGGCATGGTAAGCGGGAACCCGAAGTGTGGCTGGGCTTGTCGACCGCGTAATCACTCCGCTTACCTAACAAGACAGGTGCTCTCACAATTTAAATACGAAAGTAGCATGGCATAAGTACAGGATCGTAAATAAAACCTCAAACTAGTTTGTGGCCCCAAGAAATAAGACCGAATCAAGCTCGCTCGGGGGTCCCATATACCTCGGATGTGGATAGCGATAAATCAAGGAACAGTATCAAGTACTCGGGGTCTTACGGGACACAAGTGGCGTCGAAACCAAATATTATCTATCACCACCGATGCCTCGCTTATTTCAATTTTAGTTGTTAAACAGAAATTAAAGTGACGATAAGTAAAACTAGAATCATCTCCAACATCCACATGCGGCAATACATCAATCTGTGGCATTTGACGACACACAACAGACTTGAGCAAGCGACTACGACGCCGCAAGTCCAACTATCTACCAAACAACGGTAATAGGATGTGTCCAAGGCAATTTAAGGCTAGGGATATCACAGACGGAAACTAAAGCATCGCAACACAGATAGCAATAGATCAACAGGAGGGAAGTAAATACTATAAAAGTAAGATAGGTAGAAAGGGGGAGATGCTCGCCTGAAAACATTGTCGAAGGTTCAACCGAAGATCGGGGCGAAGCTCACATCAACTCAACGGCCTTATCCGCGAAGAAGCAAAACACTAGAAGAAACACCGGTTGCAATATTCAAGATTACGGCAGAAGATCGGCATGATGCATGCATGATGTATGGCATGGCAAGGTGCGATGAAATTAGGTCAATATTAAGTGGAACCGGGGTCCCGACAATTAATTAGATGGTTCCTGTTATTTAGATCCCCTGCAATTTAAATGTTGTTATAGCAAGGCAAGATAAGATACCGGTTCGCAACACAATTTTAAATGAGGCCAATATGAGGCTAGATTTGCCCGCATATGGGCCCCATATTTAATTATTAGGTGAATCGGCATAAGGCCCCCAAACCAAAGAGATGCATGCGAGATGACAACTTAATATGCAACCAGTTGTTATTATGTTAGAAAATAAGGTTTCGGGAAGGGGTTCACACATTAGGGGTCTCGACGATCTTGGGGTTCCGGGGTTCGGGGGTCCGGGGTCGGTCTCGGGGTTCAGGGTTCGACGGAAACGTTCTCGGCGGAAGCGTTCTCGGGTTACTGGGGTAGGTCTTGCCGCATCCGGGGGCTCCGGGGTTCGACGATCATGGTGTTCGGGGGAGGTTCTCGGTGTCGGTGAGGTAGACCTTGTCGTGCCTTAGCGTAGATCTTGGGGAGGTTCGGGTTTCCACGGGTTCGGCTCGACAACCGGACTCCGGAACGGTTCTTGGTGAACTTGGTGTGTCGAGGTGTGGTCTTCGGGTCTGCTTCAATCGGGTCCATGTCGGAGTACTTGTCGTCCCACGTGGCCTTCGGGTCCGGGGTCCCAGGGAACAATACATGTCGTGTCCGTGACGGAGATCTTGAGGGTTCCTACACTTGACGAGCTTGGCGTTCCCTGACGACAATCATGGATCTTATTATCCACCTCTGTGTCGGTGTTGAGCTTCACGGCCACCGCCAATTGGTTGTCGAGGTCGGTCTTGGGGTCCCGTGAAGGAGGCCTTCGCGTTCCATGATGAAGATCTTGATACCGGGCCGTCCTTGCGGGCATATGCAGATTACACCGCCACTTGTCGATCTTGTCGGGTTTTGCATCGGGACCTTGTTCACTTGACAATACTTGACCTCGGTCTTGAGCGGGCAGCTAAAGACGCAGCACGGCGGAGGTGCCGGTGGCGTGAGGCGCACGGCTTGAGGTCGCGCCATGGGCGACGGCGAAAGCGAACTGGGAGCGACAGCGCTGGCCGGAGGTGCGTCGGCGGCGACGGACGGCACGCGGGCGGAAGCCGCAGCGGCGGGCAAGCGGCGAGCGGGTCCGCGGCGCCGAGGGACGGGACGCGGAGGGAGCACGCGAGGCTCGAGGCAGGAACGCGGAGCGGGAGAGGGCCGACGGCGCAGCTTGGTGGGCGGCGAGACGCAGGGCCCATCAGCGGCGGAGGCGCAGGCTTGCGGCTCCGGGGAGGCGGGGCTCAGGCGGCGGCGGAGGAGCCTCGGGCGACGCGGCGGAGGAGCCTCGGGAACGGCGGGGGGCAGAGGGAGGAGGGCCGGCGAGGGCGGCGAGGCGGTGAGGTGGAAGGAGGCGTCGGGGAGTCTGGGGACCGGGGCGGTGAGCGGGCCGGAGGACCTGGGCGGCGCGGGGCGAGGGCCGAGATCGCTGGCGGCGGGCGTCTGGCCCTTGAGGCGGGCGAGGCGGGAGAGAAGGCAGAGGAGCGAGCGCGCCGCGTGGCTGGTCGCCGACGACGCTGTGGGCGCCGCTGCGCCAGGAGGAGGGAGCGGGCACGCAAGCTGCAAGGTACATGCGGGAGGACGGGATGAACAGGCGGACACGCTGGGTGGTAGGTGGGCCATGGTGGGATCCACTGTGTGGGTTGTGTGCGTGTGTCTTTGTGTGGATCGCTGGGGGGGGGTCAGTGCAAGCGCAGCGTGTGGAGGGTTGTGTGCTGTGGGGTGGGCAGGGAGTGTGGGGTGAGAGAGAGGGAGTGGGTTGGGACAAGTGTCAGTTTTAGATTGGTTAGGGGGAGGGGAGGGGGTGAGGTGGCATGACGGGATTGGCCGGAGTGATGTGGAGATAGGGATGGGTAGGTAGTTGGGTAACTGTAGGATTTAGGAGCGGTGTAGTTGGACCGTTTTAAAATCTGGGGCGGTCGTTCTGGTCGGGTTGGCCCGTTCGACTGCCCCTACTAAAATAAATAAATATCTTATTCGTTTTAAACGGGCCGTGTGCAAACCAATAACAGCCAAAACAAAATATTCCGGGGACCCGGTTTTGATGTTTGAATCAAGAGGGGGCGTTTTAGAAAACAAAACGGGTGTTGCGAAAATAGTTTTGGCAAACAATGCATGATGATGACGATGCAATGCACAAATTCAACGCGATTTTCTAGTAGTGGTTTTGCGGGATGCCACAAGCGATTAGATTCTTAGTAGCAGCGACACTAACCCCACCAGAACAACACCAGAAGTCCAACATCTCCAATAGCAACGACTTCAAGAAGGAAACATAGCACAAGCACCATGCCTGATCAAAGATTATAGGTTTTCACCCTGGAGAAAGTTCTTGCTCACAAAACAATGTCTTTAACAAGGTCATTGCCAGGCACAACCAATTAAGGCCAGACCTTGAATTTTCACCCGACTGTGAACTCCTCTTGTGTTGTCGCCCCTACTTTTCGATGCCGCTGCTACCATTCACGAATCACCAAGCCAATTCCTCATCACCACCAGCAGTCGAGCCACCATAGCTAGTCCACGAATCTTGGCTTCCATGACATTCTCCGCACACTGACTTCATCATGGAACTAAAGACATGTTCCACGATGGCAACAGACTGCAGAGTTTCGCCCCACTCCCTCTGAAACCAAACGGTCAGAAAAACAATGGTTGCGCGCGACCGAATATCATCCATTCCAGCAATCTCCAGGCATGAATCGCCCATGGGAGTTCGCCGGCGGAGCCTTCTGAAACACGACACTTCCACCAGATCTACGGAAACAGGCTGAAAGAAGATCTTCGTCTTGGTGTGAGAGAAACCCTAGGACCGCGCCCCTGCTAGCAGATGCGACCCGCGCCACCATCAAAGCCCGAGACCGCCGCCCCGGCTTCCAGACCCCACCGTCATCAGATCGTCGTCGGGGCGACAACCATCGAGCGTCCAAGGGGCTCCCTGCGGGGGAGAGGCCACCACGCGAGGAGCCAGCCCCGCCGCCATCGTCAGCCGGCGTCCTCCAGTAGCAGTGAGAGAGGAGCGGGAGGAGAATTCGGGGGCGGCGGCTTAGGTTTCCGCCCGTGCCGTCCCCCGAGAGCAGCGCGTGCGGTACCAAAAAAACTAAAATGGCTATCTATTAGGGTACATCTGGCAGCATGTAGTCTGGTGTCGACACCCCGAGCTCTGATCTGGCATTGGAGACGTCTTCAAGGTACCGTGATGAATTTTAATTCTTATTTCTAGTTCAAGCAGCAGCGGTGCAACTTCCTTATACGGTGTGATGGTGTGTGTCATTCTCATGATGGACTTTGTTAATTAGGACTTAATAAGTTCCGGGTGCTTTTGGGTTCATATGTCCTACTGTACCTCTTATGGACTAGTGCATGCTTGCCAGCTCTAGGCTACAGGTCTTCTCTTGGTCTATCCTTATCCTCCTCTTTGGAAACACCAAGTACTTCCTGCAGATGAGATTGTCTATCTAGGTTTCGGAATTTACAACACATGAGTGTGTTGAAACTGTGTTTGACAATCTAGGCGGTGTAATTGACAATAGATCAAATTTCACTTCCGGGTGCAACCAAAAAATCACTAGTGATTTTGATAATCGGAAGAAAACTAGGCACACCAATCCTTAGTTTCAAAGAAACTATAAAACGCGTATACAGAATACGCCCGCTCCCGCTACTAGGGTTCATCGCCGCTGTCGCCAGGAGCTCCTCCCCGCTGTCGTTCCCTCCCAAGCACACCAGACTTCCGCATCGTCCCTTGGGCCGTCTCATCCTTCTCGGGGTAGTCGGTCCTTCCCTAGGTGGTGATCTTGCGATGAGCCAATGTTGGTATATGGGAGGCTTTGGGCTTGGTTGGTCCCCTCGCCGCACCAGCTATCTAATATAGCCCCGTGACGAGCGAGAAGAGAAAGGTTGCCGCCCGCACGAGGGAAAACCTCAGCGTGAAAGACTTTTTCCACCGGCCGGGCAAGAATCCTAGCTTACGATGGTCTACGATATGTTGATCATCATTACCACCGCTAATGATGACGGTAGGAGTGGGAACGGTCAAATGGGTCGGCCCATTGGGAGCACTCCGCGTCCCAAATGGACCGGGGCAAAAAAAACCTCGTTTTGTGTCCATGGGTCGACTCGTAGGATACATCCTATGGCCAAAATGGGTTGCCCGGTGGAGATGACCTAAGGGCCGACGCAAATGGTCCTGCCAATTCCAAACCCGTCCGATCGGACTGGCAGACAGTTGCAGCACGACCTAGTGGGGCGACCTAAACGAACCTACCCATCCATGGACCAAATTTGCTCCCAGGTTGCGTTGGCCCGGACAGCACGCGCGTCCTCCCCTTCACCTTGGTGGTCAGTCCCTCGCAATGCATTCTCTAGCAAGGGATGACCCTTTAGGTATTGCATGATCAGGTTCCACTCGTCATCATTGAGGTGTACCTGAGGACGATCTTCCACCCTGCCGTCGTTGATGTTGTCACAGTTGGTGGTTGGGTTGGGGTTGTCACGGTTGGCGTTGGGGTTGTTGCGGTTGGTGTTGGGGTAGCGAGTCTCATCACCGCCATTGGCATTGATGACAACACACATGTAGTGGTTGGAAAAGTCGTTGCTTCCACAACTTTCTAGTTCACAGCCATAGGCATCCTTTTCCATCAATGGGTCACACAGATCAGAGTTGCAACTATTGTTGTTATCTGTGTCGTTGGTCGATGTAGAAGCATTGAACTCGCTAAGGGTGTCGAGTGGTGGCAGGATCCATGAGGCTTGTGCAATCGGTGGCAGCATCGACTGCTCCAAGACAGAACAAATCGGATCAGAAGGCGGAGGGTTCCGATCTTGTCGATTTGTAAGTGTAGATCTTCGATCACCATACTTGCTCCATCGTCGAGGGAGTCAAAGATCGAGCGTGTAGCCCGCGAGTGCATGGTGAATTCGAAGTAGCCGAAGCAGAGGCGTCCCTCCGACACGGATGAATCAAAGATTTTCGGTGATGAGGCCACCAAAGTTGTAACATCGGTGTGCAGACTTCCCACAGACGGCACCAATTGATGTGGGGTTACCATGTCAATGCCCATAATTTATGGACTTGGGTTTAGAGGAAGAGCGGAGAGCAGGAGACTTCATCGGCTAGCAAATAAGCAACACGGGAACACGGGGTTTACCTAGGTTCAGGTCTCTAGGGGTAAAACCCTTCTCCTACTTGTCTGATCTTAAACCGAAGGTTACAAGGTTGCTTGATGGCGATGGCGTGTAGATTAGATCTAATGAGGGTGTGTGTGCTAGGGTTTTTCAGTGTCCTTCTCGCCGCTCCCTCTTGGACCTTATATGGGGAGGTGTTGGCGCTTTGTCGACGTGGGAGCGCTTTGTTGGGAAACCCTAAGAGCAAGGTGTGATGCAGCACAGCAGCAAGTCTTCCCTCAGTAAGAAACCGAGGTTATCGAACCAGTAGGAGGAAGGAAACATCTCAAAGGTGTTGCAAGCAACGTGGAAACCTGCACAACACAAATTCAAGACTTTGCCCCAACGAACAATGAGGTTGTAAATCTCGTCGGTTGCTGTAACAAAGGATTAACTGTATGGTATGGAAGGTGATGGTGGTTTGCAAAAAGTAAACAGTAACAGTGGAAGATGTATCAATGGTAAATATTGGACCGGGGTCCATAGTTCACTAGAGGTGTTCTCCTTAGATAAACAAACATGGCATGCAGGGTAAACAAATTACAGCAGGGCAATTGACAGGACTGAGCAAGGCATAACAATGCAATACTAGACATCATGATCCTATGAGATTCGATTGGGCAATACAACAAGATACATAGACCGCCATCCAACTACATCTATGACTAGAAGTCCACCATTGGGTTATCATCCAAACCCCCTCCAGTATTAAGTTGCAAGCAATAGACAACTGCTTTAAGCAAAGTGTGTAAGGTAAACAATTCACATGTTCCATGAACAAGAGACCGTTGTTTTCTCCCTGGTGGCAACAGCACATCTACAACCTTAGAGATTTTGTCACTTCCCTTGATTAAATAGATGCATGAACCCACTATCGAGCATAAATACCCCCTCTTGGAGTCACTAGCAACTACTTGGCCAAGATAGCTACTAACAACGGAGAGCATGCAAGATAACAAACAACACAGACATGATAGAATCAATAAGACAAAACTATTAATCAGTCAGACATAGTAATCTCAATATCCATCGGATCCTCGCAAACACAACATGCATGATTACAAATAGATGAGATCTTGATCATGAACGGAGCTCACAAGATCTAGACATGAAAGAACAAAGGAGGAGATACAACCATCTAGCTACTACATGGACCCGTAGTCCAAGGTGGAACTACTCACGCTTCATACCGGAGGCTGGCATGATGAAGAAGAAGGCCTCCGGGATGATCTCCCCTCTGATAGGCTGTCGGGAAGAGCTTCAAATCCCCTGATCTAGGGACGATGGTGGCGGAGGCTGCAGACGGTTTCGTGGAATATTGATCGGGTGCTTAGGATTTAGGCATCGGGGGCTTCTTATAGGCGAAGAGGGGAGGCTGGGAGGCGGCCAGGGGGCCCACACCCTTCCCAGGCGCAGCCTAGGGTGGGCCCGCACCTAGGCGGGGTGCAACCGCCCTGTGACTCCCCTCCGTCTCTTCTCTGGACTCCGTGTTCTCCTTGGTGAAATATTGACTTTGGCTTTTGTCCCGTCCAATTTTGAGAATATTTCCTTACTAGCTTTTCTGGAACCAAAAGCAGCAGAAAATAGGCAATTGGCACTATGGCAACTTGTTAATAGGTTAGTACCAGAAAACATATAAAAACACCTCAAAGTGTGGACAAAGCAAAGTAAAGTAGATACTAAATAAGCATGGAACATCAAAAATTATAGATACGTTTCCGACGTATCAAGCATCCCCAAGCTTAACTCCTGCTCGTCCTCGAGTAGGTAAGTGATAAAAAGAATAATTTTTCAGGTGACATGCACCATCAAAACCAAGATCAAACCATTTGCAGGCATTGAAAGCTGGGATAAAAAAACTCTAAACCTGAGCATGAAAGATGGAGTTCTTACAGTAAGACAAAGTAAGTATGCATACAACATGAAAGGCTACAAACAAAGATCATGAATAACATGCATTAAAAAACGTTTGTTTGTTTCACATACAGAAAACATAGCATAGTGGCATTCAGCTTGTCCCTCATGGAGTAGCAAATAGATGTATATGACACCTTCAAAGTTCATAAGAGTGACTATATACAAATAACACAAGAACAAACAATATCAACAATATGCATCAATCAATAAGTTTTGGGACAATGCACATAGAGCTAAGAATGGTAACTATGATCTCTTAACTTGTGCCCAAAGATAGAAGGTGGAAACTCAATATAATGGTGGAAGAAAGGCCCTTCATAAAGGGAAACATGGATTTCAAGTTTCAAAAGAGCTTCCAAAAATTATGGTACTTGTTAGATTTCAGCCCTCATTGCCCCTATCATAGGCATCTTGAAGTGATTAAGGTTAAAGTGACCAAACTATGGAGTATATGCTTGACAAAGTATAAGTTGGCAATCTCATGTCCCTTAAATATGAGGGCCGCTCCTCGTGCTACTCAACTTTATTCACCTGTAAGTTCTTGTCATAGTAAGTATATGTGTATCATAGAGAACCGCCAACGGGGTACCCCTTGCACGTGGTACATGAGCTATCCCATAACCAAAATGACAAGGCAAGCAGACAATGAGCATCTCAGCGATCTTTTTATTTGCTATTTGCATAGGTTTTTATTGAGGATGCGTCACAGATTTCTCATTATGGTGATGATGTAAGTTTCCACCATGATTAGGCATGGCTTAGGCTAGCGGCCCAGGCGTTTCTCTAACACAAAATACATAACTCCATGGACTTACAATCTCCCCTTTTATTTCACATCAGTGACATCCATATACAAAAGAGCATGATATCAATTATGTACAAAGTACAAGTGCAATGTTGAAAGCGTTCCCCGTGACACAGTTACGCTAATTCCAACGTATAAGTGCAAGCAAATATAACATATATGACACAATGGTTCAAGTTTATTAGGGGCAAGAAATATAAATTGTGTCATCAAGTTTGTGAGAGCTTTAATCACTAAGTTTTCATATAACAAAATACTTTTTAATTGGAAGATAGCTGAAAACAAGAATATACTTGGAATAGTGTAACACACCATGCATAGGAATTTATAGTGGACACTTTGGAATAACTTGGTTTCTTGGGAGTTGGAAGCATGAGTAGAACTTACTCATACAAGCAGAGGCTAGCAAAAGACTGGGAGCAACCAACTAAGAGAGCAATAATGGCCATAATCATGCAGCGCGACAAAACATTACTAATCAAAGCATAGAGTGGTACTACAAGTCAAGGACTAAATGATCATAGAGGCTATGGTGACTTGTTCATAGTCATAACATGGTGTGAGCATGTGCCAAGTCAACCCAAACAAATCATCAAAGGAGAAAACCACAATACTATGCTTTTGCATGCTAAAACAACGCATGATTCTTTCAAGGCACACTAAACAATCCCAATTGTTTGGAACAAGTCATGCTACAGCAATAATCACTAAGCATAAGGTCAAAACAACACCTAGCATGACATGCTAAAGTCTAAGTCACAGTCAAAGCAAGCTCCTCTTGCACTATTCAAGCAAAAACTTTCTACTCCTTTCCAACACCAATCAATTTATTTCAAACAACACAACGAGAACGAGGGTCCAAACTACTTTATTCAAGCAAACTAAAAAAACTAAGCAAAGCAAACGAAACTAAGACGCTTCAAGAACAACACAACAGTGCATGAAACAATAAAAACGAAGTGTCTAGAAAGACCTGAACTTTTTATTGATGAAGAAGGGGATGCCTTGGGCATCCCCAAGCTTTGACGCTTGTACCTCTTGGATATTTCTTGGGGTGACACCGGGGTGGCATCACCAAGCTTGAGATTTTGTCCGTTCTTCATCTCATTACATCATTCTCTCTCTACACCTAAAATTTTTCCTTCATACAAAACTTCACACAATCTTCATTAGCAACATTAGTGTATTCAAAAGATAATAGAACCTTAAGCCTTATCTTTAGAACAAAAAAACTTTCACTAAAAACACAAGATACTGTAGCAATTTACTCAAAAAGCTCAATTTCCCAAAAATAACCCAAAAAGGAATCAATAAGAAGCAAATGCAAATAATGGCAGAAATCTGTCAAAACAGACCAGCAGGTAGAAACCGATTTTTTCGAAGACCTTGTATTACTCAAATCAAAAGTGTTGAACTAACTAAAGTTAGCTAACATATTGGGGTATTTATTCGTAAATTTTCAGCTCAATCCGACTTACATAGACGCACCACGAATTTTTATGGTGGAGCAGAGAAATCTGTTTCGAGACAGCAACTCCGCAAATCTTACTTCCCTCTCATTAGAGGTCATTCTTTGGCATAAAAAGCAAACAAAAAGCATAAGGAGATGAGATTACTAAAGTAATAAATTTCAATACTCAAGAAAACTCTTGGGTTATCTCCCAACAAGTACTTTTCTTTAACGCCTTTAAGTTAGGCACAAAAAGCAAGAAAAATCAAGTGTTTTCAAATGAAGAAGCATTAACATCAAACCTTGCTTACAAAGGAGGATAAAAAAGCAACTTCTCTATCCTCATAGGGAAGTGTTCAATACCTTTCTTGAATGGAAATTGATATTTAATGGTGCCTTCTTTCATATCAATGATGGCACCAACAGTTCTAAGAAAAGGTCTTCCCAAAGTAATAGGACAAGAAGCATTGTATTAAATATCCAATACATAGAAATTTACAGGGACATAAGCATTGTTAACCATAATGAGAACATCATTAACACTCCCCATGAGTTTCTTCTTAGCATTATCATTAAGTGGGACATCCAAATAACAATCTTCCAAAGGTGGGAAATCAAGCATTTCATAAATCTTCCTAGGCATAATAGAGTGTAACATCCCAGCATTAGATCTTAGAAATAAGCTGAACCTAGATGTGTGCATTGCATTCATGCATAGAAAATCCGAATAATTTTCGCGCTTTTAAACAAAACTTGTCAAAGTGATTGAAGCTTCTCTCAACTTGATGGAATTGAAGTTGATCATCAAGTTGATTGTGATAAGTTTCAATATGACCTTTGCTAAAATCTTATTTTGGTAAGGGAGATTTGATCTAAGGGTAGATCAAATGTAATAAAAGTTAAACCCTAATACATTATGATTTATATTTGATCCTTAGGTGATCATATTATAGTATTCGTTATAATAACTCATAAGTGCCAAGTTAAGATTACAACTAAAGTAATATAAATGTAATGACTAATCCTGACCTATCTTATTTTTTATCTATTATTACTATGAGTATCATAGTAATACCTAACTTTAACTCTTTAATGAGTTTGAGTTGGAAAGAGACTAAGTCAAGATCATTCACCATATATATTTCTTTCCATATCAATCTTTATAGAACCTATCTCAATATCTGTTGTTCCTCAATGTTGAGTAATCAACCATTGATTCACAAATTCTTTAACTATCAATACTTGATCTACTACTTCTTGATCTTATCATAACATCTACTTAAATTTTTTAAAGAGGGCATAGTCCATGAATAACCTTAATCCAATATGATATACTAAGAAGATAATTTCAATACAATTGAAAAGTAGTATTGATGAAGCCTTGGATAGCCAATTGGAAACCTAAGATATAAATGATTAAAGGATTATAATGATTATGCCTTACTCACCAGGATGGTCTATCTATATCTAGTATAAGTGATATTGGTGGGTAGAACATGATTGAAACCCTAGTAGAGATAAGTTATCCTAGAGTAGTCATTACAAGCCACATTAATATAATGTGAGGATGGAGTGTGAGTTATCAGAGTAAAGTAAATGTAAGACAGTATGATTCAATTAAAGCTAGTATAGCATGGAGTTATGGAATAAGTGTTATTCATCTTAAAGGATAGTAAGCCTTAGAGAAAGGTAGTTGGATACATACATATGATAGAGGAATATTAGTGATGGATGATTAAGGAAGATTATGAGTGGAGTTTGAAGGAACTACTTGTTGGATGGAAGTTTATCAATAGTAGAATAGTGGATATAACCCAGAATGGATATGAGGAAACTATAAAAGCTTCAATTTCAAGCTCATTGGATTTATCAATGAGTTTAGAAGAATAATAGGTGAATAAGAATATTTTATTGTGAACTAAAGATCATCATGTTAACCATGATGATGGATAGGAAGAAATAGTATATCTAGGAAGGGAATTCCTTAATTAGAAATCCAGGATTGTGAATTATGGAAAATAGACATTCTTGGTAAACAACCAACTCTAAATCTCAAACCAAACATAATATCCATTTCATGTTATTGATCCATCATCTTATGTCAATATCACTTTATAGGAATATTTTCCTATAGCAAATCACATAAGCACATCTCTGTCAATTCCAACCATCATAATTATATGTGCTTAAGAGTATCTTTACCAATTCCTTTCTATAAAACATTCTACATATAACTTTCTATTATAAAAGGTGATGTCACCAAATATCACAAATAGAAGACAATATGCTTAGTTATTAAATCTTTTCTCACATCAACAAAGAATTATAAGTAAATTAAGAACTCTAAACTTCTATGTTTATCATAATAGAATTTATACAATTGCCATTTCCCAAGTCAATGGGAGTAGTAATAACCATATTAATTTCTTTTATATTTAATGCATCAAATAATGATATAGGATCATTAAACTTATAAAAATTTCTATCCAAACTATGAGCCAACTAGAGTTAAGTTTTATAAACAAATAAGAAAATATCATATAATAAAGCCATGGTTTAATGTAGAAATAAAAATTAATAATAAGGGCTTCTACATAATATAAAAAGGGTTATGATAGAAAACAAATAAAGAAATAATACCATTTTATGACAAACTCATAAAAGAACCTTAATATACTTTATTAATGTTGCAATCACTCAGCAAATCAATTCTATAAGGAGAATTCAAATCAAATAAGGAAAATTCAAATCTGAAAGTAAAATAGAAAATAGAAAAAGGGAAAACAGATAAAAAAACAAATGCTGGTCGTGGCCCAACTCCTCTCTGCTTACCTGTCGCCCATGTGCAGCCCACAAAGGCCCAATAACCAGCCCAGCTTGTTCTCGTCTCTGGATGACAGGTGGGACCAAAGAGGGACTGCAGGTTGAGAGGAAATAAATGCCAGGGGTGTTCTGCAAAACCGTCATCGTCGTCTTCCTCCAGCTGGAAGAATCTCGGTGGTGAGGCCGAGGCCGTCCACCGTCATCCTTGCGCCAAGATCCACGCCGTCGTCGCCAGGAGAGGATAAGGACCCCATCGCGACGCCTCTGATCATCCTCATCCCCATTTTCCCCCGTTGAAACCCTCTCTACCTCGTTTTCCTTTTCTTCATCGAGAACCCTAGCTCGGAGGTGAGCCAGAGCCGGCGATTCCGTGCTCGTTGCGGACAGATAAGACCACGGTGGAAGCCGCCGTGCTCTTCTCGTTCGATTGCCCCAACTCGCACTAGCGGAGGAGGCGTAAATCATCCCAATCGCACCCTCGGTTCCCGACGCTGTTCGACAACCTCACCGTCATCTCCGACCTAGCCTCGCTGAATCAATCACACCATCGCGTTCCTGGTGAGTCACTGAGTCTTCTCGCATGCGTTGATGCTTTGTTTGCTTCCTAAATCCATGCCACCGAAATTACCCGCAAGCATCGCCGCATAAGCTCGTCGCCGGTTGCCCTCCGATGACCAAAAACCAGCGGCGCCACCACTATCCTACTCGCCTTGTTGTTCTCATTTGAACAAGCCCCTGCACACCCGCTCACTCGCACGCTACTGCTCTCCTCGCCGTCGTCTGCCATGCCACCGGCGAGGTGACGTCAGGCTGAGATCACCCCTGGCCACGTCAACGTGTTTGACCAGTCTTTGTCTCGCGTGGCTGATGACATGGCCTTGGGCCCATATGTCATTGTCTAGGAGTAGAACTAGGGTTGGTAATAAACACATTTATTAACCAGAGAGCTGAAGTGGACATAATCCCACTGGTCAGTGACTTAGGCTAGGTGTGGGTGAGGTGTAAAAAGTTAATTCATGTTTAAGACATAAATAAAATGTTATAAACTCAATTATTAATATTCTAGAAATCAAATAAATGATTTTTTTTTAAATAATAACTTTTGACTTATAATTTAGAAAAATGTGTATAATATATGAAAATTTGTAGAAAAATAAAATCTACAACTTAAAATTATTATCAAATATTATTATGATGATTATTTAATAAAGATTTTAAAGGTAATAAGACTTTGATGATTCCTATTTTAATAATGGCAAATGTTAAGAATAATAATAAATACCAAACATCTTAGAAAAATTAGAACTATAATTTAAAACTATAATCATGTATTATTATTTCACTTAATTAAATATTTATTATTTATTAAGTATTTTTAAAGTATTAACTTTTATAAAAATCATATCTTATTATTTATAAATCAAAAAATAAATGTAGTATACCAAAATGATCACAAAAATAATATCTACATGTTAAAAATATAATATTCCACTTTTGAGTTAAATAAAAATTCAAATACTTTAATAACTCAAATTTAAACTTATTTATTTAATTGATAATCCATATAAAGGTAAATAAAAATTGCTAATATGTCTAAAATTAAACCAATTGAGTCTAATAAATAGTATTAGTCTTCAACATTAATAATATGAAGTCCAAATAGTTTAACACATTGTAATTACAATTTTATTGAATTCTCCTCAACCATAGGTGTGTAATATTTTCTAAAGAGAATCCTTATCAAATATAAAATCCTCAAGAATAATTTGTAATTAAATAAAACTTATTTCCTTTACTTTAACCACAAGTTTATCAACATATTCAAACAAGAACTCTTATAAAAGCAATTTGGAATAGCATTTCATAGGTGTATATTTTATTGCATAAATATGTGTTTTTCATACACACATTCACAAGCCCTAATAAGAAGCACCAGTGTGAAACTTATCTAAAAGGACAACACATTCTAAAGTAACCATTTCCGGAATCCTAACCCTAGAACAACGTTATCCCTAGGATTCACGTTCATAAAAGTGCATCACATTACTTCTACATAAGAACATACTGCTTCATTAAACATTAGTCCTTACTGGACCAATGATGATGATTTCAGATTTTGGATCTTATACCGACTCGAAGACTGTGAGTGCATAATCTTGCAATCACAAAAGGAAAGTTCACACTTGTTCATGTCCTTTGATTATTTTCTATAAAGTACTTTGCAAATCCAGTGTTGTTATCACTTGCATTTGAAAAAGGTCGGAAAACACTATTTTCATAATAAATGATTATAGGTTATTTACCATGAGGTAATAACCTACTATGAAAGTTCCGGTGGTAACGGAACATATTATCTAGGACTTAACAACCAATGTCGCCAGTGATTCTTGCGCCGTATATAACGCGTTAACCATGAGATTTGGAATGGGATGGAGAATTCAGTTGTATCCTTTTCCTCTTGTATGGAGGCAAGACAACCTTAACGTGACGTTGTGATTCCTTGTGTGAATCCAACATATGGGTGGGAACCCTTACGCCCCACACTTTTGGTGTCTAGATTATCTATGAATGGTGTTTAGGGATATAGTCCATGTAAATGGTACTATTCCGGGCATCACTAGGTCATAGAGTCTTCGGGAACTCATCAGGGTTTTAGCCTACCCGAAAGGGGGCTTAACGAAGATGAACCATCCTGAAGGATCGTACAGACATATGAGGTCGTGGAGAGGGCAGTGATTGGCTTGGACCAACTACTGGGAACAACAACATGGAATTGTGGACAGGTAGGTTGCCCGGTTGTGCAACAAGGAGAGTTGATCTCTTATGGGAAAAGTAACGCACCTATGTAGAGTGTAAGAACTGTAACTTGTTACTCCCTGTTCCGGGAAGGAGCTATGAACGCTGCGGGAAAGGAACTCCATGAAAGTTCTGGTAAACCCGTGAAGGCTGGCGGACATAGCTTTTCAGAATAAAAGCAATCTTTGAAGAAATGTTTATGAAAACTTGCATTGCCTATGACCTACGGTCTGTGGCTGTAGTTATAGTGCATCAAACACTCCTTTTCTAGTGAATTTGCTGAGTACGCTCATACTCAAAGTATCTTATTAACCCTTTCTAGATTCTGAAGCCGGGATTGACCACATCCACATCAAGTTATGCTCCAGGACTCATTATCCAAGCCAAAGCTCTTCAATGAAGTCATGGAAGTCAACATATACATCAACTCAAGTGAAGACGGAATTACTGATTAGATAGAAATATAATCTCTAGCCAAAGAACCTAATTCTATAGGGTATTGCAATAACAACAATGCCAATCTCCTAGTTAGAATACTAGTCTTAATAGTATAATAGTTATTGCGTTGTTTATCTTTGATTCTACTCCGTATGAAGTTCTTTCTCTCTCTTTAACCTAGAGTGTTCTCTGGATCTTGTGTAAAGAGTGAGTTGTAACCTTTAGCCATGTATTGGACCCGTTGTGTTTCTGTTGTGCCATTCTGAGGGATGTAATACTAGTGAACGGTGTTTCATTGGTGTTATGTCAACGACTATAGTATACTACATCATGCAGTGGTATGCTGGGTCACCGCATAGAGACACTAGAACCAATATCACATGAAGCTTTGAGATCAAAGCCATTCACTTGCATATTAATAATGGGTTCCCAACTATCTTCTACTTTCCCAGGAATAGAAGATTTGTGTTTTAACTTCTCTTCCTTAATTTTAACAAGAGCATCTGTAATGTGTTTAGTGACAGCAACATGCATATCACTAGCATCAGGACTTCTGGAAAGTTTTTGTAGGAACATAATCACTTTAGAAATATTGCAACCATCAAGATCAAAATCAAACTTAGCATCACTAGTAGTGGACTCATTAGGATTAGGCATTGTAGGAGGAGGAATAAGGGCTTCTTGTGGTTTAGTGGCATCCATATTGGTGGTGGTGATAGTGCACACACTATTGTTTCTAGCAATTTCATCTTCTCTTTCCCACTTAGCATGAAGTTGGGCTAACAATCTAACATTTTCATCTATAGTAACTTGTATGGCATGAGTAGCAGCAAAGGTACTTTCCATGGTTTCAGGTTTAGCAGCCATTTTATTAATCAAAGAGGGTTGTGTTTCAGACAAAGAGGAAATATTTTTCTCTACATTCAAAAGATTTTCCTCCACAATCTTATTGAAAGTGGTTTGTTTACTAATAAAGTCTTTGCGCATTACTTCAAGTTCAGAGGGGGCACTTCTAGTATTGTTGTAGGAGTTTCCATAGGTAATGCCATTATTAGGAGGATAAGGCCTATAGTTTTTGTTACTACCAAAATTGTTCCTATAGGCATTGTTGTTGAAATTGTTGTTTCTAATGAATTTCACTTCAACTTGCTCTTCTTGAGCAACCAAAGAGGCTAAGGGAACATTATTTAGATCTAAAGGAGCTTTCCCATTAACAATCATAGCCATAATAACATAATCTTATCACTCAAGGAGGAGGATTCTTCAACAAAATTTACCTTCTTACCATGTGGAGATATCTCAGTGTGCCATTTAGAATAATGAACCATCATATTATCAAGGAGTTTTGTTGCAGCACCCAAGGTGATGGTCATAAAGGTACCTCCAGCAGCTGAATCCAACAGGTTTCTTGAAGAGAAGTTCAAACCTGCATAAAAAGTATGGATAATCATCCAAGCAGTCAGTCCATGAGTGGGTGTAACATCCCAAAAATATAAAATAAGGATCATCAAACTCTAATCACAAAAATTAGGGTTAACAAAAACTTTGATTAATTAAAATCATATGAATGTATGTGTGAATGAAATGATTTGACAAATGCATGAATGGACTTGTGTGATTAATATAAATAGCAAGAAATGGTTAAAGATGAAAATAACATCATATAAAACATTTCCATGTAGAAACAAAACAAGAGAAAATCAAAAACAAAGCAAATAAAGCAAATGGTCATTTTTGCCAATCTTGCTCACTAGGTCACTTTGAGTGTTTCTAGTCCAAGATTTCAAACAGAAACTTTCCCAATTCTTTCCACCCCTTGATAGAACTAGTAAAAGTGAATCAAGACCTCCTTTCAAACTTGCAGAAACATTTGGCAGCCCCATTCAAATCACAATTCAAAATTGAATGTTATTCATATGTGAAGATCATCCATTTTCAAAACCCAACCAAACCAATGCCCCTTGACTAATCTGACTAACCAGACACTCCCTAGTATGTGCCTAGCAAACCCACAAAGTTTGAATCCAAAATTCAAATTTAAAGTTCTTGTGGCCATTTCATCAAACACCTTGCAGATTCAAATGAAACAAACATCAAACACTATAGTGTGCAGTAAAATTTGCCTAACTTGTTCCCTCTTTGGTTACAACTAGCCCTTAGTATATCATCTAGCCTCTTTAACAATCTTTAGCACCACTGTGAGCAAGCCTAGCCATTAATGTCAAGCATGCCGAGAGCACCATTGTCACCCCATTGTCGCCAGCGAGCTAGAGGCTGCACTAGCCTCGCCAACCTTGTCTAGGACATGCAGCACCGTCCATCGCCACCCACTGTCCCAACCCCGAGCAATGCCAGCCCCTGGACCACACGACACGCCCGTTCCAAACCTCTCTGCGCGCGAGCCGAGAGAGCGCCCGTGCGCCACGCTCGACCAGCACCCACAGACCGCGCGCCGTCCTCGCCACTTACAGGGATGATAACCAGCACCCCACCAGACATGCTCGTTCGCCATCGCGCAGACCACGCGCGTTGTGCGACATTAAAACCGCCGTCGGACCCGCTCAGAGCACCGCGACTTTCCGACCGATCAGCACCGCCCCATGCCTCGCCACCGTGCCGTTGAGCTTCTCCAAGGAGAACAACACCGTCCCCTACCGTCGTCCATGCCAGTAGCCCTCTGTGCCGTCGACCACGATGAGCTCAGCCCGCGCCCGTCGGTCCCCTTCCGCCACTATAAATAGAGGCCTCCACCGCTCGTTTTTGCCACACCAGTTCACTCCCCTCTTGCCCAGAACCACCCCACCGCACTCCCGGAGCAAGGCGAGCAGCGCGTCGCTAGAATTTGGCGGGCCGCGCTGCTGAGAAGAAGGAAGCCATCGATTGGAGCCGCACTCAGAGGAGCCGATAGTACCGGAGAACGCCATCGTCGACTTAAATCGTTCGCCTGCCGCCAACCTCGCCGAGCCGGTGAGCCTCCCACGACCCACACCTGCCGCGTTAGAGTTCCTTCTCGCCGGCGCTGCCCGATGTGGACGATAAACCGTAGGCGTTCGATTAGAGTTAGATCGTGCGGTTCACATTGCCCCATACCACTTCGCCCCTCCCCGTCTCACTGGCGCATGGGGACAGTCACTTAACCAGCCCGTGTACGCGCTGTGTGTAGTGGGCCGGCCCAGTTAAACATCCCGCGCGACCCAACAATTCAAATTAAGGTGTATTTACTTAATTTTCAAACACATTTCTGTACCTATATTCAAAAATCCACCCAGCTTGATTCACTGAACCAAAATGCATCAAACCAATTTTGTTAGAAAGGTACTGAAATGCTTAATCCAAGATCGTTGGATTCAAATCATTTGGAGTTATAGATCAACCATGGTAAAAATAACAAGGAAGAAGTTTTTATGCATTCAAACATTTTTCAAAATTCAACAATAAGAGCTTTTGAGTTGATTCCAACTCTCAAAAATCACATTTGATCATACCTTTCAGAATATGGGTTTACTTGTAGAAATAATGTTCAAGTAATAAAAGAATGCCACATAGGCATTTCTAGTCACTTTATTTAATTAAAATAAAAAGGTTAAACCTTATTAAATTGTGACACCACTTTAAATCACATTCCCATGTACTGAAATATGTGGTGATGACATGTGTCAACATGACCCCATGTTTGAGTTGGAGAATATTAAATCTTAAGTAGTTTTTCAATGAGTAGAAATTACTTTTCTAAAAATAAAACAAATAAGACAAGTGCTTTAATCTTGTAATATTAAGTGATGATGCTAGATCATCTAGTGTGAACCATTGTGTGATGATTGGAAATAGTTAAGTATTGTTTGGTGACTGTGTACCTCGTATTTATTTATAGGCTGATGCAAGCAAGAATACGAGAAGGAAGGAGGATACTACAAAGAAGAAGCCGAGGAGAACTTCAACCACTGATCTGCACAAGGCAAGCTTATACAATATCCTAGCAAGCCAATACTTGAAACCTTGCAAGCTAATACTTGCTTGTTACCATGACAACTATATGCCTTAAGCATATGTGGTCATACCCACTTGATAACCCAATCCTAGTTTTACTAGCAAGTTTTATACTTTATTTCTTTATCAAAGCTTTCTCTTAGAGTTTACATAGTGAATTGTAGATACTAGAAGAATATTGGAAGGTAGCATAAAGAGCATAAAATTTGGCCTAAGTTAGATAATCTTGATTACATCCTAAGGCATGACATTGAACTTAGCAAATCCCTTGTTTACCACCCTCATTAGTATTTAACCCACTTGTAGATGCTAGTGCTAAGTATAAAACTTGATCAACTTTAGATGGGAATACTTGGTGAAAATGGTTATGAAAACCTTAGAATGATGAGTCATTCTACGAAATGTTTTGAAATGTGTTTAGAACACGGATGATTTTGATGATGAAAATGTTGAGGCATGAGCCTTAGCCCTTTATAAAACTGATGGTTGTTTGGATGCGATACCATTCAATTTTACTGTACAACCACAATAATCGAAAATTGGGTAGGGCTTGACCGAAATTTATATACCTTAGTATGGGTTCCTCGGCCAAGGTCTGAGTGAGGCTACCTTGTGAAGATTGTCCATCTATGCACTCCAAGATGACAGTTGGTCATGGTTGGGAGGCCAAACTCACAGAGAGGTGTCTATACTAGGGCGTGTAATGAAAGGTTAGGATTGATTATCCGCATACTGAGTATGGTGAATTCAGGATTTATTCCTGACGGATGTATCGAATGTTGTGGTGAAAGTGTACAATCTCTGCAGAGTGTCAAACTATTTGAATAGCCGCGTCTGCGGTTACGGATAGTTGGAGTGGCCATACTGTTTCCCCGTCAGATGTTTTCAAAAATGACTTGTGAAATGATTTGTGACTTTGACTTGACCACAACAGAGTTGTGATATGAAATTCAAGTTCCCACTTAGGTGTTATAAAACTTTCAACTAAATTTCTTGCTTCTGAACTTAGTAGAGGTAAATCTGGCTTTTTTCAAAACAGCCTTAGAACTTAGTATCCTACTACAAAACCCTCTTAACTTGTTAGTATTAGTTTGCGAGTACTTAAAGAGTACTCATGGCTTTGTCCCTGGCTATTCCCGTGGCCAGACTATGAAGAGGAGTACCAGGATGATGGACCGCAGGAAGGTTACGACAACTAGGATCATATCCCATCGTCAGCATTGCCTGTGACCTTGAAGATGGAGTTTCGCCTACGCTATCGTTACTATTACGTTATTCCGCTCCTTGAATTGTATTAAGAACTGAATCATGAGATCCTTATTTGTGTAAGACCTTATGTATGGTTTGTAATGGATGATGTACTGTTATATCCAAATCTGTTATGTCTCGCAAAAATGGTAATCCTGGGATTGCGATGTATGGCATAATAGGCATATGGGATTAAAAATCCGGGTGTTGACAGTGGGAAAATTCTTAACCAAAGATTTCATTCTTTCCCAAGCTTGAGCAACATGTTCATTATCAAGTTGTTTAAATTTCATAATATCACTTCTCATAGATATAATCTTAGCAGGAGGGTAGTACTTTCCAATAAAAGCATCTTTGCACTTAATCCAAGAATCAATACTATTTCTAGGCAAGGATAGCAACCATTCTTTAGCTTTTCCTCTCAAGGAGAAAGGAAACAGCTTGAGCTTAATAATTTCTCCATGTACATTCTTACACTTTTGCATCTCACAAAGTTCAACAAATTTATTGAGATGTACAGCAGCATCATCAGAACTAGCACCAGAAAATTGCTCTCTCATCACAAGATTCAACAAAGCAGGCTTAATTTCATAAAAGGTAGCATCAGGAGAAGGTGGAGCAATAGGAGTGCTAAGGAAATCATTATTGTTTGTGCTAGTGAAGTCACACAACTTGGTGTTCTCAGCAGAGTTCATATTGGAAAAAGTGGAGCAAGCCAACAGCAACAACAACTAGAGCAGGGACTAATTTTTTTGTGTTTTTGATAAGAGAAAGCAAACCAAACTAAACTATTTTTTTTTGGAGTTTTTGATAAAAAGAGGCAAACAAAACCAAGCAAAATAAACTAAGCAGAAGAAACTAAGCAAAACAAAAACAAAGTAAATAAAAATGTTGAGAAGGACTCCCCTTGTGAAGACGTCCTTAGCCTCCCCGGCAATGGCACCAGAAAACTTGTTGGCGCTTTGTCGACGTGGGAGCACTTCATTGGGAAACCCCAAGAGCAAGGTGTGATCCAGCACAGCAGCAAATCTTCCCTCAGTAAGAAACCGAGGTTATCGAACCAGTAGGAAGAAGTAAACGTCTCAAAGGTGTTGCAAGCAACATGGAAACCTACACAACACAAACTCAACACTTTGATCCAACAAACAGTTAGGTTGTCAATCTCACCGGTTGTTGTAACAAAGGATTAACTGTATGGTGTGGAAGGTGATGGTGATGATGGTTTACAAAAATTAAACAGTAACAGTGGAAGATGTATCAATGGTAAAGATTGGACCGGAGTCCATAGTTCACTAGAGGTGTTCTCCTTAGATATACAAACATGGCATGCAGGGTAAACAAATTACAGCAGGGCAATTGACAGGACTAAGCAAGGCATAACAATGCAATACTAGACATCATGATCCTATGATATTTGATTGGGCAATACAACAAGATACATAGACCGCCATTCAACTGCATCTATGTCTAGAAGTCCACCTTTGGGTTATGATCCGAACCCTCTCCAGTATTAAGTTGCAAGCAACAGACAACTGATTTAAGCAAAGTGTCTAAGGTAAACAATCCACTTGTTCCATGAACAAGAGAACCTTGTTTTCTCCCTAGTGGCAACAACACATCTACAACCTTCGAGATTTCTGTCACTTCCCTTGATTAAATAGAGGCATGAACCCACTATCGAGCATAAATACCCTCTCTTGGAGTCAGTAGCAACTACTTGGCCAAGATAGCTACTAACAACGGAGAGCATGCAAGATCACAAACAACACAGACATGATAGAATCAATAAGACAAAACCATTAATCAGTCTAACATAGTAATCTCAATATCCATCGGATCCCCGCAAACACAACATGCATGATTACAAATATATGAGATCTTGATCATAAACGGAGCTCACAAGATCTATACATGAAAGCACAAAGGAGGAGATACAACCATCTAGATACTATATGGACCCGTAGTCCAAGGTGGAACTACTCACGCTTCATACCGGAGGCTGGCATGATGAAGAAGAAGGCCTCCGGGATGATCTCCCCTTCGGCAGGGTGCCGGGAAGGGCTTCAGATCCCCCTGATCTAGGGACGATGGTGGCGACGGCTACAGAAGGTTTCGTGGAATATTGATCGGGTGCTTAGGGTTTAGGCATCGTGGGCTTCTTAGGTGAAGGAGAGAGGCGAGGCCACAGGAGCCCACACCGCCAGGCGCGACCTAGGGTGGGCCTGCGCCTGGGAGGGTAGAGCCTCCCTATGGCTCCCCTCTGTCTCTCCTCTGGACT
The DNA here is from genome assembly GCA_030063025.1 of Avena longiglumis. Lineage (NCBI taxonomy): Eukaryota > Viridiplantae > Streptophyta > Magnoliopsida > Poales > Poaceae > Avena > Avena longiglumis. The sequence goes on from CP125974.1 coordinate 108,375,402, forward strand.
CCGTGTTCTCCTCGGTGAAATATTGACTTTGGCTTTTGTCCTGTCCAATTCCAAGAATATTTCATTACTAGATTTTCTGGAACCAAAAACAGCAGAAAACAGGCAACTGACACTGTGGCAACTTGTTAATAGGTTAGTATCAGAAAACATATAAAAACACCTCAAAGTATGGACAAAGAAAAGCAAAGTAGATACTAAACAAGCATGGAACATAAAAAATTATAGATACGTTTCCGACGTATCAGGAGGTCAGGTCTCAGGACGCGACCAACTCGGTTACAAGCTACTCTTCAAATTGATGAGGGGTGACCTCGAAATGCCCATTATTATGGACTTAGGGTTTCGTGGAAAAGAGAGCGCTGGTGATTTAGTCGGCTTAACAAACAAACAAGGGAGGCGATTTACCTAGGTTCAAGCCCTCGTAGAGGAAACCCTACTCCTGCTTGTCTGCTCGTATTATCATTGGAGAGTACAAACTCGTTGAGTCGACTAGATGTGATCTCGTCGAGAGAGAGGCATGATGTGTATTTTGTCGTCGGGTAGCGTGTCCTCCTCATTGACCCCTCCTAGCATTTATATATGGGTAGGCTAGGTCTCGGGTGCCAATACGAGTTGGTTACAAGTGTGGAGTTTGTATCTAGTCTAGTCTTGGACTTTCCTTGTCTTGTATCGCCAGGATTCTGTGTCCTTCTAGGCTTCGTATTTGTTGAATCATCATGAGCTTCATAGATCTTCGAGTGAGCCCTCTGTTAGGACGCACTGTATACATATAGGAAAATGATTGGTGCATCTTGGTGCCCATGCACCAAGCGTAATACGTATAAATTTACTTTGAACTAGACATACCTGAAAATATATATACCTACGTTACACATACATAGGTATCACATACCTAAGATATGCATACCTAAGTTACATATACCTAGGTATCACATACCTAAGTTGTATGTAGGCTAGTACATTACGTACCCCTTAGGTATGTGATACCTTAGATATATGTAACTAGAATACATATAACTTAGGTATGTACATGTTAGGTACGTGAAATTTGTGTACCTAAAACATATGTATATGTTAGATACATATAAAAACATACGTAACTAGGATACACAAGATATGTGAAACATACGTGTATTGTGTACGGTGACTGGGCACCAAGGTGAAATTAGGTACATACAGCATCAGGTACGTATACCTAACTACGGGACGTATACCCTCAGGTATGTGTGGTTTAAAGAAAAACATACGTGTATTGTGTACGGTGACTGGGCACCAAGATGCACTAGTCATTTTACCTATATATATCCTGTATTTAACTCAATTTTTTACATATCTGATGGTGTGCGTATACAAATTTCACATACCTAACATGTATATACCTAAGTTATATGTTACATATGTAAAAAATTGAGAGAGCTGATATGTTGGCTATATACATGTTAGGTATATACATATTTGAGATGCTCTCTCAATAAGTCTTTTGTGTCTGGGGGTAGTGTTGCCATTAAAGTAAATGATGATACTGGCAAATACTTTCAGACCAAGAAAGGACTGAGACAAGGGGATCCACTATCGCCTTTATTATTTAACATAGTGGCTGATATATTGGCTATCCTTATTGAGAGAGCAAAGGCTGACGGCCAAATTGAAGGTGTAGTTCCACATCTCGTTGATGGTGGACTTTCTATTCTTCAATATGCTGACGATACAATCCTTTTTATGGAACATGATCTGGAGAAAGCTAAGAATCTAAAATTAATATTATCAGCATTCGAGCTCTTATCTGGGCTTAAAATAAATTTCCATAAAAGTGATTTGTATTGTTTTGGCGAGGCCCAAAACGTGGCCCCCATATATGCTGAACTTTTCGGTACGTGGTCAGGTCAGTTTCAATCAATTATTTGGGAATACCGATTCATTATCGGGCGTCTCACAATTGCTGAATGGAAGCTTGTTGAGGAAAGGATACAAAAACGCGTCTTAATAGTTGGAAAGGAAAATTGTTATCTCTTGGGGGGAGACTAGTACTTTTAAATTCAGTTCTTACTAATATGGTACTGTATATGATCTCGTTTTCCAAATGCCAAAAGGGGTTTTGAACAAAGTGGATTATTTGCTTTCAAGATTCTTTTGGCAAGAGGATAGTGAGAAAAGAAATATCGTCTGGCCCAGATGGAATGTGGTTTGCCGGCCGAAGGAGTTTGGTGGACTAGGCATACACGATTTGCAAGTCAAAAACACCGCGCTTCTGGGCAAATGGCTTTTTAAACTACTTACTGAGGAAGGCGTTTGGCAAACCATGTTATGGAGGAAATATGTGGGCTCCAAAGCTGTGTCTCAAGTGGTATGGAAACCCGGAGATTCACATTTTTGGGCAGGTCTTATGGCCACCAAGAAACATTTCTTTCGTTTTGGTGCTTTTGAGATTAAGGATGGATCACAAATTAGGTTTTGGGAAGATAAATGGCTAGGCCAATCTACTCTTCGCGAACAGTACCCAACTCTATATTCAATTGTTAGACATAAAGGGGATACAATCTCCACAGTGATGGAGGACTATCCTCCTAATGTGTCTTTCAGAAGAAGTCTCATCGGTCCTAGACTATTATCTTGGAACAATCTCCTATTACGGTTATCCAGGATACAATTGTCGGACGGTGTTGATGTGTTCAAATGGAAATTACTGGAAAGTGGTAAATTTTCTGTTGGCTCACTATATAAAGCTTTGGTCCAACCTGATTTCCTAGTCGATGATAGTAGTAAAATATGGAAAATGAAAATACCCCTTAAGACGAAGATATTTGCATGGTATCTACGGAAAGGGGTAATTCTAACAAAGGATAATCTTATAAAAAGGAATTGGCATGGAAGTACACAATGTGTTTTTTGTCATCAAAATGAGACAATTCGACACTTATTCTTTCACTGCAAATTTGCTCGTTCTATATGGTCATTCATCCAAATATCTTCTGGCTTATCTCTCCCACGTTCAGTAACCAATGTTTTTGGTAATTGGTTACATGGAATTGTTGATAAGTACAGAACCTTGTTTAGGGTGGGAGCGCTTGCCATTATATGGTCGCTATGGCTTTGTAGAAATGACAAGATTTTTAATAACGTTGTGTCTTCCCCTCTGCAGGTTATTTATCGGGCAACGACTATCCTTCGATCATGGAATATGCTCCAACGCATGGAGTTTCGGGAGGTATTTCTGGACGGATGTACGCGATTGGAGGACACGGCGAGGAATATTTTCTCACGACATGGATGGCCGCGTGATCTGAGGATTGAGCTATCTTAGTTTCCAGACTTTAATTTAGTGCCTTTTTGTAATGTTTTTTTTTATTTTTGTCTTAGGCTGTCATTCGTGTGGCTGTGTGCATCTTAGTTATGCAGAGGCCGGGTGTAAGAATCAAATAATTGGTTAATAAATGCGCCCCTTTCCAAAAAAAAAATGTATTCTAGTTACATATACCGAAGATATCACATACCTAAAGCATACGTACCAAGTTACATATATATTTACGTATGCAGGATACGTACACATTAGGTATGTGATACCTAAGTTATATGTAACTTAGGTATCTATATCTTAGGTATATGATACCTAGGCACGTGTGACTTAGGTATGTATACTTTTAGGTATGTCTAGTTTACAGAGAATTTATGCATATCATGCTTGATGCCTAAGCACTAAGGTGCATCAGTTAATATATATATATATATATATATATATATATATATAATATTAACAATAGGAACCCAAAGGGTTATTTTTTTAAGGGTAAAACATTAGGGCAAAAAACCCCACTGCAATTTTTATATAATATAGAGAGTTACAAAAGAATATTTACAAACTCAATCCACCTCAAATAAGAGGGATAACATTCTAATCAGCTATCTCCTGTCTAAATTAATTTCAATCCAAACTTAGTGCCCATGTAAATCACATTATTCATGGGCTTAGGGCCACCTGAATCTTTATGGGCTTCACCATCAGCAGTGGATCGATCTCATGGGCCTATGCTAGGTTGAACTAGGTAGGTCAGTCTTAAAGTACCGGTAGGGCATATAACTATGTCAACCTATGCATGCACCGCCCGCTCCCGCACTAGTCTGGCCGCTGCCCCGGTCTTCAGCAAGATCGAGGACGACGACTAGATCACCGCGGTGTGGAGGTCGGCCGTCGCCGCTGCAGTCCCGTAGCTCCTAGCCCCAGCTAGCCCATATGATCCACCCAGTAGTGTAGAGGGTGTTTTTTTGGATGTATTTTGTACATGGACTTATTAATATTCATGCTACTGCCTTTTTTGCGGGGAGGCCGTTGGGTGCACTACACCTCGCAAAACTGGTCGGCCCGGACCGCCTGTGGTCCCTGCAAATGGACCTCGGACTGATTGGGTGTCCAGGATGTGGTATGGGAGGGGTGGGTGAGGGCATATCCACCGGGACGACCCAACCCGTCCGAACGCGTTCGTGTAGACGCGCAGGACGTGCTCGGCGCCCTAGCGACACGACCCATCCGGACGGACGCGTCCGGCTCGACCCATCCGTGCACCAAATCTGGGCAACGGTTGCATCGGCCCAAACACGCGCGGATGGGGAGGGTGTCCTGCCCACGCATGCCATTGGCCCACCCGTCAGCCATCACTTAGTGCGACATTGATTCAGACGCAGACAATGGCACTGATTCAGACACAACCGTGACAGCGATTTAGAGGCGCGAGCGGAAGGCTGATCAGCGGCAGCTTGCGCCATGAATGGCGACGAGACGGCACACTAACTGACTGGACAACGCCTATGTTCCCGCACCGGCATTGATAGCGAAGGAATAGGAACCTGCGCGCGTTCGCGGGCGAAGGGGCTATTTAATCCTGCGCCCATCAGTGTCACACTCTTCACCTCTCGCCATTGCAACCCTAGCATCCGCCGCCAACGATGAAGACGCATCATGGATGAAGAAGGGGAGGAGCAATAATGACCATGAGGCGTCCGATTCTAGTATCCAGCTCTCCTGCCCGTCGGCCTTCCTCCGCGGCGCATCCTTGCTGCCTCCGCCTCGACCAGAGAAGTATAGGAGCCACCCCGTGGGGGACTACACGCCACCACGGGACCGCCACAGCCGACGGTACTTTCGTGTCGCAAAGTGCGAGCGCTGATGGAGGGAAGGCCTGGGCATCAACCACAGGGATGTCTCCCTCCACACCGACTGACGCCTTAATCGAGACCGTGTCCCGATGTCGCCCGTGCCCAAGAAGGGCAAAGGGTTGGAGAAGGAGATCCGCCGCTGGATCAGCAACCTCCCGTAGGCAATGTGTTAGGAGAGGGGCTACCAGAGAGACGACTTTTGGATAAAGTTCCTCGATTAGGAGCACAAGACGCGGCGCGCGACAACCTTCCGCGATGACATGCAACCATGGCAGGTTGACGACGTCCCCACCAATGGCTCGGACGATGAGGGCGCCTTTAACCACTCTGACGCCGAGCTTGGCAGCGATGACGATGGAGGCGACAAGGATGACATCGTCGTCAAGCAGGAGGCGATGGACGGCATCGTCGCGAACCTGCCACCAGAGTACCGCGAGGTCCTGGCGCAGAGCTATGACGAGGACACCTTCATCGAGCGAGATGAGGACACCTTGTGGCGTGGCTACGAAGAGGTCATCCAGCTCACCAGCCTGTTGGCGCAGGCGAACGTCTAGCTGCCTCCACCGCCTTCGTTGCCGGGGTGGGCGCCACACATCGTTTCGGAGGTGGGGATGGAGCTGGCGCACCTCCACCACCGCATGGGGTCGCCGAAAGCGTGGCCTGGCCAGGTGATCAACCCGCCTGCGCCCACGCCCACACCAGCCCTGCTACCGCCCAATCTCTGGACGACGGCGGAGTACATTGAACTCGATCCCTAGATGGACACGGCGGCACTGGTGCACAAAGATCAGTAGCTAGTGTTAGGGCTAGTTTAATTTCATTTTAAATTATGAATGTAAATTATGTATGAAATATATGAAGTTTTCCAGTTTTTAGGACAAACAATTTATATTTGAATTTGGGAAAAATGAACTCGCCCTGTTTTGCCAGGAGAGGACAATGGGTCACGTCGCTAGACGCGGCTTGCCGGTCAGGCTGAACCCTGGCCCAAAAACGACGCGGTCCGACGATAGAAATACACCGTTTGGATAGGCTTGTTGGGTAGGCCTGGTGGAGATGCCGGAGAGGAGGGGTCCTTCGAGTTGCCCTAAGGGCATCTCCACCGGGCCAACCCATCTGGTCTGAGCGTGTCTGAACTTGTCCGTGTGGGCCAGCGCGGGCGTGCAGTGCCCACGGGGCGACCCATCCGAGAAAGCAGCGTCGACTCATCCATCCATGCATCTAATCTAGGGCTCGGTTGCGTTGGCCCGGACCCAACAGCGGGAGAGGGGTTACCACTCTGAGGCGTACTGGATCAAGTTCCTCGAGTGGGAGCACAAGGTGCGACGCGCCACCACCATCCATCGCGACCTGCAGCCCGGGAAGGTCTACCAGATCCCCGACATCGACTTGGACGACGAGGGCGCCCACAACCACTTCGACGCCGACCTCGGCAGCGAGGACGACAACGACAAGGACGACGACGTCGTCAAACAAGAGGCGGCGGACGGTGTCCCGCGAACCTACCCCCGGAGTACCGCGCGCTGCTGGCTCGGGGCTACGACAAGGACGTCTTTATCGAGCAGGCCATTGCAGCCGGTCGCGAGAGGGCCGATGGGCGCGACTACGAGGAGGCCTCGGCTCACCCGCAAGGTGGCGTGAGCGAACACCAGTGTCTCCACCGCCACGCTGCGGGTTGGGCGCCTATGATCGCGCCGCATGTAGGGATGGAGCGCACCTCGGCCGCGGTTGGAAGCCGTGGCACAGGCGGTGGTCAACCAGCCTCCGCTCCGCCTCGATCTGCCGCCGCCCAACCTCTAGACGTCGCTGGAGTACATTGATCTTGACCTGTAGATGGACGAGGCGGCGTCGGCGCGCGAAGATCAGTACCTAGGGCTAGGGTTAGTTTAACTTATATTTTTATATTTTGAATGTAAATTAAGTATGATTTTGCCAGTTTTTCGCGCGGGTTGTTTGTGTTTAAATAAAAAATAGTTGCCTCGCCTAGCGCGGACAAATGGATCGCGCCGCTGGCCGGACATACCACCCCCCTACAAATACTGACCACGATCCGACCCAAGTAGGCACAAACAGACAGTTTAAAGCGACCCGGTGGAGATGCCCTAAGACTAGTCATAGTGGGAGTAACTTGAGTAATAACATAGTTCTACATGTATTGCCAACTAAGCATTTAGATGACATGATATTTAGATGACATGATATGCAATTAAGTGACAAGAGAGAGGCTTGTGGTAACTAGCTATGTTACCATAACATCACACATTTTAAGACAAAATGAGTCTATATTGCAATAAATAAGACTTTGTATAACACCACATATATGTTATTTTTCACTATAGAGATAGTAACTTAGACCAGTAACATCTAGACTAATATTAAAAGACACAGAAGGTCAAATCCAGCGATGTCTGTCCGTACGATGCAAATATCCAACGGCCCAGAACCGGTCCGTCTTTATCGGCTCATCACCGCGAGCGAGCGGACAATCCCGCATCTCTATATTTTTTTTCTTTCCAGCCACGAACCTTGCAGTTTCCCTCGAGTCCCCGACGCTATGATTATCCAAACGCCTCCGCCGCGCAAGCTGCCGCCGCCGCTTCCCCCAACGTGCACCTCGAGTCCCCCACAGGCACGCGAGCCCTTACTCCCGCTGAGACACCGCCGTCGCCGCCCCCGAAGGCACACGAGGCCCCTGCCAAGATGCCGCCATCTCTAGCACGCGAAGGTCGCCGCCTTCACGGCTGCGGTTACCGCCATTGGCGAGAGGCATCTTGCCGCCAGGACGCCAACACCAGTCGGCGCCGCAATTTCTTCAGGTTCTACCACCCCCGTCGAGACGTCGCCTCCGCCGACAAGCGAGGCCGCGATGCACGCCAAACGGCGGTTCCACCCCGGACGCCATCCACCTGCCTGCGCTGCCCACAGACCTCCACCGCTGCGCAAGGCGGCCAACGCGCCACAGCCTCCACGCTTGCGCAGCCACCGCCTCCCCCATCTGCGCTGACCCAGCCGCCGCTGCCGCAGCGCAAGACGCCATCCCCGCCGCCGTCGCCGTGCTATACACCGCCGCAGGTACCCCCGCCTGCGCAGCCCTAGCCCCGCATGACACCATCCCCGCCGCGCAAGCCACAGCCCCGTCCCCTGCAGGTACGCGCAGCACGACGCCAAACCCGCCCCTGCAGCTACGCGCAAGAAACCGCCGGCACATGCTGCATCCCGGACGAGAGGCCGCCTTCATGCCAGTGCGCCGGAAATTTCTTCAGGTATCCTTACTTCTGCTGATGGTTTTGCATCCAGTTTTTGCAGATGGTTCTCCATTGATTTGGAGGGAGATGCAACGTCTGCAGCTAATTAACAGGGACCATCATATTTGTTTCCGTCTCCTTCCAACATTTGCTTGATTTGTTTGCTTCAAGTTTTTGGATGGCTAGGTTTTTTTGCTGCAGGACCGCCAAGCAAGACATAGTATCCAATTCATCAGATAAGATTCGGATTGTTGTATAACTCAAATTTATGTTGTTTATTTTAAGAAATCTAATGTGATTTGATTTTTTAAATATACGCAAATCAGTTGTTTCTTTTCTATTTTCTTCTCTTTGTATAATGCTTGTAAAGCTTAATTTGATGTGCTGTTAATTACATATTACTTCATTTTGGTTCACCTTGATTTTTCTGGTGCAGGTTGATGAACAGTATGAAATAGTACAGGAAAGAGAGGCCAAAATCAAATCCCACGAGATTTATGAAAGTTAGGACTGTTCTGAATGTCAAAGAGGTTAGTTTGTTCTCAACTTATCCCTGTCCTGTAAATTCTGCTCAAACAATTTTTTGACCACTCAGTTATGCCTTTAGCACTGAATAAATATGCAAGTATAGAATGTATACAAAGACTATGAAGGCGTTAGAGAAGTTTTTCTTATTTACATGCTGCTTAGAGTGTTGCCGTATTTGTTTTTTTCAGAGAAGGAGTGGATATTAGCATGCCCATTTCTCTATTATCAGGAGCTGCCCTGCAGCCAGATCTCGGCCACTACGGAGCATCGTGACCGTGGAAATGGACCAGGGGAAGAGGTAGCAGGCGCTTCGGCAGAGGTGCAAGTGTAAGTAGCCGGTGCCACCGGCAGTAGAGGGCTCGCCATGCTGGTTTTTCGGTGGAGGCTCGTGACCATGAGGAAGGTTATCTAGGTGATCTAGTGATCTGTGTGATTTTCAGCATTTTAGGCTTTCAGACTTTCGACCAACAGCTCTATTGCATGATTATAATGCGCTTTCAACGAGAAACCTTATGCTGTCAAATGGTTTTTCTCTATGGGGTTTTGTTATATTGTTATTTTACTTTTTGGAAAAAAAACATCACAAGTGGTTCTGATGTTATTTACAATGCTGAGATGTTGTAACCTGCCAAAAAGCAGAGCCGACAATATGTGGGGAAGGCTTTCGCCACAGAAGATAGGACGGCTGATCTCAATTTTGAATCATTCTTGGTAAGTCCGTTTATGAAATAGAATATTCTGTGTTGCACTGCAATTCTATGGCATACATTTTTAATGTTCTTTATACTTGGCTTATTATAATTTAGATATACTTTTCAGCAATTATAAGTATTACCACAGGAATGTTTAGAAGGTTAAGCCTCATTCGAAAATGCTAATAAAATATTTAATTTAGTTTTGGCTCATATTATTCAGTAGCATAAACCTTGATATATTGTCGTCTATTTTAGACAGAACGTGCATGTGCACGTGCTTGATTACTAATTAGCCCTAAGATATGACCAGCCTAATTAGCCGGGTGCGAGGTCGAGATGACCAGACCAGGCCACTGGCAGACGCTGTTCAGACAGACGGCTCTAGGCCTGCACTGCACTGCACTGCACTGGCAGTCAGTCTGCGACGACTTGACCCCATCAATCCAATCCAACCGACGCATCGATGGCGAAAGAAAGAAAGAAAGAAAGAAGCTGCGCCGAAGCCGGGCCGGGCCCGGGTCCCGAGATCGTGCTGACGCTGCCCCCGAGCGGGCCCAGACCAGACCAGACCATGCGGGCCCAGAGCAGGCCCGAGCTTTCGTCAAACCCGTCCCCGCCCTTTTCCGTCCCGCGCATACAGGCCGTTGCCGTTCGTTTGTCGCGTGTACTAGTACGTACTACTCCCCGTTTCAAACGCAGAGCCCGCCCCGCCAGCCGCAACGCCACGCCGTTTCACACCTGCTTCCACCGACCGTTTCTTTATCTGAACGTACGCTTGTCGACCTGATGAATTCGCTCGCCGTGTCCTTAAAAAAGGCATCCGAAAAGCTTTGCCGCATTTAATTCTCCATGTCCTTCTTGGTTCACTTTTGTGTTTTGAAAATCTGATGAATCTGTAGAGCTGAAACTGACCGTCTCCTGATACTACATTGTGATAAGAGCATCTAAACTCCTGGAGCATACCGGAAACCTGTGACTGTCTCAAGAAGGCTGTCATCGCCGCTTTCTTCCCGGAGGTGCTTCTTGTGCGACGCTTCAGTCTAGGCATGTGGTGGTACATAGTGGAGGGCACAACGGTTGCGGACCTCCTCATTTTCGCTGTCAATCGCTTTCGCTTTATTTTCTTTTCTTGGTCTTCTTTGGTTTATGTGTTTTTTTTTCTTTGGGCGTTGTCTCTACCAAAGAATGTATGAGATGGTTGCTATATTTATATAGCTGGGCGTATGCCTGTTTCGAGAGAGAGCATCTAAACTCACCTACCCAGCACGCCGATCCGGACGCCGAAATTAGGTCAGGACGCCGAAAATCGGCATAGTCGCGTACCGAGGGACCTGTTTTCGTTCGGATTTAGGCGTATTTTGGTCCGGCCTACCCAGGCCAAACCCGTTCCAGACGGACGCCAAAAACGGGCGCTACAGCCAGCCGGGCGAGATCCCATTCCCACTCACTCCACCTGCATCACGAAGAGTTCCAGCCTCTGTCGCCATAACCTCGCCGGCGGAGCTCCCCCACGCCGATACATGCCCACGCCTCTAGATACGCTCGCCGTAGTTGCCGCCCACCTCCACGCCCTCTTGGCTGCCGCTTTCGTCGTCCGAATTTCGCCGTAGCTCTGCTTCGTTGCGTGCTCACTGCTATCACCGCAGGAAGGACGTGGAGCGGGCATTTGGTGTGCTCCAGCAGATGTTTGCAGTTGTTCGGTTCCCTGCTATGACCTGGTCGAAAGATCAGATGTGGGAAGTAATGAACTCTTGTGTGACCTTGAGCAACATGATCATTGAGGATAAGAGAAAGGATCCACTAAGTTTGCTCGAGGAGAACGAGCCATACTACAGACAAGATCCTCTTGCCGAGCCTGATCATCAGGTGCCTCCAACTTAGTCTGCATTCATCACCATGCGTCAGGAGATCCGAGATCCGGCGATGCATCAACAGCTGCAGGATGATCTTGTTGAGCACCTATGGATACGCAGGGGCAACACGTCGTAGATGCCCAGCATGAACTGGCCGAACTTCGCCGAAATATGTTGTATTTTCATTGCAGTCCGAACTATGTTTAAAATTTCGGCGAACTTTGATCGTAATTTATGTTGCATTCATTGTATGCCGAAATCTGGACGAACTTGAGCCGAATTTGAGCGAAAACGGGCGTTCCGGAAACTCGGCCTGCGTACGCGAGTGAGAAACTGAGCGTACCCAGGCCGAAATCAAGATCCGTTCGGGTAAAGAAAGGTTCAGATTTCGGCCTAGGTTTACCCAACAAGTGGAGATGCTTTAAGGCTCCAACTCACTCACCGTGACGTCTTGCAGCAATTGCTTCCTCAAGAAGAGAAACGCACTGCGTCTTCCTCAAGAGGACGCTGAACCATGGTGTTCAAATTTCAACTTCAGTTAACACGAACCATGCTATTTTTTTTTTGACCGAGCATATATTAATACGGCGAGGATGCCAATTACATTTAGCTTCTGCAATAATGCATTAACCTAGCGGTCTTATGGATGCACACAATTCAAAAAAAAAGTCCCTCTACGGTGATCAATTCCTCATAGCAGCGATAATAACATCACCACAATAATACCAGAAGTCCAATCTTTTCAATAGCAACGTCTTCAAGAAGAAAGCAGTGCAGAAGCATCGTCCACGCGCGATCAAAGATCATAGAATCATAGATTTTCACCCTGAAAATATTCTCGCTCAAAAACCAATGTCGTCAACGAGATCATTGTCTGACACGACCAATTAAAACCAGACCTTGGATTTTCATCCTGCAAAATAAGACTGTAAACTTCTTCCGTGCTGCCACCCGACTAACGGTTGATGCTGCAAGTCACACATCACCAAGACAGTTCCTCGTCGCCACAAAGATTCAAACCACCATTGCTAGTCCGCATATCTCGGCTTCCATGACATTCTCCGCACAGTGACTTTACCATGAAACTGAAAGTATGTCCCACGATGGTAACAGACCGCAGAGCTTCGCCTCGCTCTCTCTAAAACCAGACGATCAGAAAAACATGGTTGCACGCGACCGAATCCCATCTGATCCGGCAATTTCCAGGCATGAGACGTCCATGGGAGTTCGTCGGCGGAGCTTTTTGGAACCCAACACTCCGGCCAGATCAAGGAGGGAATGCACCAAGTGGATCTTCATCTTGACGTGTGAAGAACCCTAGGACCGTCGTCTTTATTCTGCGATGCAGACAAGCAGGCCCCCACGCAGCCATCCATCCACTCGCTGCGGGGTAGAATACGAGGATGTCACTAGCCTCTCCGGCGCTAAACAAAGTAAGGAAGCACAAGCAAATGCGTGGAACCAACGGGTCCATCGCTGCTGCCTCCCGACGCCGCTGCCCATGGATGTAGCCACCCGCGACCTGTAGACCTAGGGCCTAGGCCGCGCCATGGTCCACGAAGCAGCATGCTAGAGACCCGCGAGTGGCCAGCGCCGTCGCCTCGCGATCCACCTCATCTTCCTCCCGCAGTTTGTCGTGCGCCGCCCCAAAACCCAACACTAGCAGGTGTGTCCCACTGCCGCCGCCACCGCCTAGGACATCGGCAACGGCGGCGGCGACGGGGGGTCGCGATGGGAAGTGGCGACACTAAGGTTTTGGGAAGTGGCGACACTAAGGTTTTGGCAAGTGGTGACCCGGGAAGAAGGGGGTTGTACTCTTCATTAACATGCTATATATGGAACTTTGTTCAAAAACAAACCAGGCTCGTAGCTCATTTATTATGGCAGACACCTTTGAAATGGCAGCGGTTGGGAGCTACTCCGGACTGTGGCGGTGAAACTAACACAGTACAGTGTACTAGTAGTAAGTAGCAATATTTTTACACCTGCAACCTTTTCCCGTTACCCAAAAGTGGTTACTTACCACAAGTAAAAGTAAAAGGTTCAGTGGAGCAAGTGAAACAGTAGATGATGTCACTGAACTCAAAGCTTCCATTAACCCGTTCCGTTGGCAGCTTCTCCTTCCTTCCCGTTTCCGCCTCCTTCCCTCCGCTCGCGATTCAAACCGACAAACAGCAGCACCCGACATTCCCCTCCCCTCCTCGCTCCTCTTGCCCCCATGCCCTGCCGGACCGAGCTTTGACTCGCATGGCCAAGCTCCCGCAATCCTCCTTCGCCCTCGACTTCCTGCGCCGCCTCCTCTGCGCGCACACCGCCCCCGGCGGCGACGACGCCGGCAATGCGGCGCGGAGCGGTGACTTTGCCGGTGCCGCGCCGTTCCAAGGGAAGGAGGATGAGGTGGGTTTGTCGCCGGCGAGGAGCCCCTGCATTGTGGCCAGGCTGATGGGCCTGGACGCGATGCCGACGCCGGCGCGCGACCAGCAGCCGCAGCCGCAGACGCTGCGGAGGAGCCGGTCGGCGAGCTCCGCGGAGGGCCTGTCGCCGCCGCCGCCCACGCCGTGCTGCTCGCCGCGGCCGCGGGTGGCCAGGACCACGTCCGCGTCCTTCGGCGACAGGCCCACGTACCTCAGGCGGGAGAACGACGAGTTCCTGCTCCTCAGCTTCAGCCCCGACGACGCGGGCGACGACGACGACCTGTCAGCATGTTTCTCGCCCGCTCCGAGAAGCGGGGCCGACGCGCTTGTCCCCGGGAGGAAACAGAGGCGGCGGCGGCGGCACGGGGAGCCCGGCCGGAGCAGGAGGCAGGCCGCCAAGGCAGAGGAATCCGGCATGGAGAACTCCAGCCCGGTGTCGGTGCTAGAGGCGCAGGAAGAGTCGTCGGCCACCACCACCACCACTTCGTCGTCGTCGTCGTCTTCCACGGAAGAGGCAGAGCAGTGCTCGCCCACCTCAGGTTTGTCCTGCTCACTTCATGTAGCACATTAATTCTTTCCTTCTTTTTTGTCCTGCTCACTGAACTACTAAATCCAATGCTGAAGTTGGATTTTAGTGCTGAAATTGCCTAAAAAAAATCCAATGCTGAAATTGGAGTGGAGTTCACCTTCAAAAATAAATAATCACCTCTAGACTCTAGAGAAGTAGAGAGAGAGAGAGAGAGAGAAGGTGCAGTTTAAATCGGAGTGCAATTCACCTTCAGAGACTAGAAAACAAAATTCAGAAAGGAAGTTCAGGTGAAATGCTACCCCGATGCCCTGTCAAAGTTCAGGAGACAATTTTCCCGAGAAAAGTACTCCCTCTGTTCTGTCGCTGATTTAGTACAACGACACTTATTGTGGATTCAGAGAGAGTACTGCTTTTCAATTTTAGGAACCATTAGTCTCAACAAGGACGATTTTGTGGTCCATATCAAATGCTTGGTTATGCAAGTGTACTAGTAGCTGTTCAAAAGTCTCAGCTGGTGTTCTGATCTTCTGAAACATCGCCTTCCTGTGCCTTAATCACTTGTCCACTCCATCCTGCAAACTATACAGGCTCTGAAGCCGATTGCAACACATCATCAGTGAGACATCTACATGCACATAAACCTGCAGAAAAAAGAGAGAAATGAAATTGGAGTTAACATGTGACCCATGTGAATTACTTAGCACAGCAAGTCGGTAACTAGGAATTCAGGTGTCAAAGTGCAAATCCGTGACAGTGACAGGCAAATCTCCTCGCCTATCTGCGGACAAGGCAACAGCTAAAAGCCATTTGTTTCCGAGAGTTTATGTACTAGTAATTCACTTCTAATTACCCAGGAAAATCATTTCTTTTCCAATCTGGTGCATCAAGGAAAATTATGTGGTCCATGTCTAAAGCTTCGTCACGCAAACTTCTGAAACCTCGCCATCTTGTGCCTCAGTCACTTGTCCCTGTCCACTCTGCAAACCTCACAAGCTCTTGATTGCAACACAACACTGAGACCATGCTTACCGTAGCTAATAATCATTTGACTTGGTCATCAAACTCATTTTTGGACGCTGTGAAAAGGAACATCCAGCTAGTACCATTTATCCATGGAGGAAGTAGAGCAAGCGGAGCAGTGCTCGCCTCGCTCAGGTTCGTCCTGCCTATTACCGATTTCTTCAGTTGCTCACTGCACGGGATCACTGAGTCTTAGATCCAAGTTAATATTGGAGTGGAGTTCACCTTCAGAAAAGAAAAACCTTCAGAGGAGAAAAAAGTTACCTCCAGAGGAAAACATGAGGGAGGACAATACAAATTGCTGTGGAGTTCGCCTTCAGAAAAAAAATGAGGAAAACATCAGGTGAAATTCTACGAAAGTTCAGGTGATTGCACTGCTAGCTGAGAGTGACAGCTCATTTCCCTGCCTGTTTGCAAATAAGGCAACAACAAAAAAAATCGACTATTTCTGGAAGTTTCTGTACTGATAATAAACTAATTTCCCAGTAAAACTATTTATTTTCAATTTTAGAAACCATTAGTCTCAAGAAGGACAATTTTTTGGTCCATATCAAATGCTTGGTTATGAAGTGCACTAGCTGTTTAAAAGTCAGCTTGTGTTCCGAACTTCTAAAAATCGACTTCTTGTGCGCTGATCACTTGTCCCTCTCAGCTCTGCAAACTGCACAAGCTCAGGAGCCGATTGCAACACATCACTGAGATAGCTAGATGCGCATAAAACTTCAGAAAATATAAAGAGAGACGGTTGAATTTGCAATTGGGATAGACGGTAACTAAGAAAACACAGCTGGCTAAACTTCATGATAATTTTGCAGATAAGGCACCAGCTAAAAGCCACTGTTTCGGATAATTTATGCAATAATATGTATTCAGAAAATTATACTCCCTCCGATCCTAAATAACTGTGGCAGGTTTAGGCAAAGTTTTGCCTAAACCTTGACAATTAAATCGGGTGACTGCACTGCTAGCTGAGAGTGACAGCTCATTTCCCTGCCTGTTTGCAAATAAGGCAACAACAACAAAAATCGACTATTTCTGGAAGTTTCTGTACTGATAATAAACTAATTTCCCAGGAAAATTATTTATTTTCAAATGCTTGGTTATGCAAGTGTACTAGCTGTTTAAAAGTCAGCTTGTGTTCCGAGCTTCTAAAAATCGACTTCTTGTGCCCTGATCACTTGTCCCTCTCAGCTCTGCAAACTGCACAAGCTCAGGAGCCGATTGCAACACGTTACTGAGATAGCTAGATGCACATAAAACTTCAGAAAATATAAAGAGAGATGGTTGAATTTGCAATTGGCATAGACGGTAACTAAGAAGACACAGCTGGCTAAATTTCATGATAATTTTGCAGATAAGGCGCCAGCTAAAAGCCATTGTTTCGGATAATTTATGCAATAATATGTATTCAGAAAATTATACTCCCTCCGATCCTAAATAACTGTGGCAAGTTTAGGCAAAGTTTTGCCTAAAACCATGCCTAAACCTCGACAATTAAATCGGATCAGAGGTTGTACCTTTTTCAGTTTGGTGCATCAAGGACAATTTCGTGGTCCATGTCTAAATGCTGGTTATGCAAGCAACCTATTTCAATGTCTCAGATAGTTGGCTCTACGTAACAGCATGTTCGGCGACGCATTGACCATGCTCTAACCGAAGTGGGGTCCCAGGTCACTTGGCGCATTTTTTTAGAACAAAAGGCGAAAACAATATTTTGAGATCTCCAAAAAATCTAAAAATATTAGACATCATACATACAGAGTAGTATGTACATGCAAAATTTCAACAATATATCTTTTCATCGGAGGTGTACACAAAAAGAGAAGCTCGGTAGTCAAAATAGAGTTTTTTTTGGCCTTTTTTTAAACCACATATATATCGTTTTCATGGAGTCTACAAATTAGCGCAGTATTTTTTAAAAAATGTAGAATATGCCTATATGTATCCATGGAAAAACGGAAACTTTTAACTTGCAAATATTATTTTCGATTTTTGGAAAATACCAGGCTCCAAGTAACCTGGGAGCCCAAATGTGCACATAAACTTCATGACAATGACAACCCATTTCCTTGCCTATTTGTAGATAAATCACCAACCAAAAGTAATATAGTTCATGACCTAGTATTACCCAGAAAAAAATCTGTTAATTTGGTGCATCAAGGACAATTTTGTGGTTCATGTCTGAAGCTTAGTTATGCAAGTAACCTATCAATGTCTCAACCAGTGCTTTCATCAAACGAAGAGGGCGTAATCCAAGCTTCTGAAATATCGTCTTCTTGTGCCCCCAATCATTTGTCCTGTCTACTCTGCTGGTGTAAACTGCTCAAGCTCTGTAGCCAGATCTCTGATTGTAACACATCACTCAGACCTCGAGATTCATATACTGTAGCTAATAGTCACTTTTACTAGGTCATCAAACTCATTTCGGACACCGCGAAAGGAAAAGAAAAAAGAAAAATATGGTTACTATTCCATGGAAGAATCTGGTTATCAGCTTTCTTCAGTTGCTCACTACACGTGCTAACTGAATCTCAAATCCATTCTAAAGTTCGAGTGAAGTCCACCTTCTGAAACAGAAAATCACCTTCATAAGAAAAAAAAGCACCTTCAGAGAGAGAAAAAGGAGAGAGAACAGTGGAATGAAACATCAGAAAAAGAAAACATACTCCAGCAAAACAAACTCAGATGAATTACCTCCAGTGTACCAAAGCTCAGATGATTGCACTGCTAACTTCGATGGAAATGACAGTGATTGTTTCTGATAGTTTATATACTAGCAAAAATCAACCAACTTCACGGGAAAATTACTAGCACAGCAAGCCAGTAACTAGGTATTCATGTTAAAGTGCAAACTTCATGATACTGATAGGCCATTTCCTCGCTGATCTGCGGATAAGGCAACAGCTAAAGGCCATTGTTTCAGAGAGTTTATGTACTCGTAGTTACACAGGAAATATATTCCTTTTCCAGTTTTGTGCATCAAGGACAATTATGTGGTCCGTGTCTAAAGCTTGGCTCTGCAAACTTCTGAAACCTCGCCTTCTTGTGCCCTAATCACTTGTCCCTGTCCACTCTGTAAACTGCACAGGCTCTATTCTCTGTGATTGCATCACATCACTGAGACCTCTAGATTCACATACTGTAGCCAATAGTAATTTGACTTGGTCATCAAACTCATTATGGAAAATGAAAAGAAAAATCCGGCTACCATTCCATGGAAGAAGTGCTCACCTACCTCAGGTTCGTCCTGCCCATTAGTGGTTTCTTCAGTTGCCCACTGCACAAGCTCACTGAATCTTAGATCTAAATTAATATTGGAGTGGAGTTCACCTTCAGAGAAAGGAACACCTTTAGAGGAGGGAAAACGAGAGAGAACAATTCAAAATTCGAGTGGAATGAAACTTCAGAACAAGAAAACCTGCTATTGAAAAAAAATCAGGTGAGTGCACCGCTAACTTCGTGAGGATGACAGTGCACTGCTAACTTCGTGAGGATGGCAGTCCACTCTGTGAACTGCACAGGCTCTATTATACCACTCCACTGTACTAAAGTTCAGATGAGTGCACTGCTAACTTCGTGAGGATGACAGTGCTTGTTTCTGAGCGTTTATATACTAACAATCAACTAACTTCCCAGGAAAATTATTTCTTTTCAATATTCGGCATCAATATTCTCAACAAGGACAATTTTGTGGTCCACGTCTACGCAAGTAACCTATTCCATTGTGCCAACCAGTGCTTTCTTCAGTTGCTGACAGCACGGGCTAACTGAGCCTGAAATCCAAGTTAAAACTGAAGTGGAGATTACCTTCAGAAAAATATCACCTTCAGATGAATAGAAGAGAGAGAACAACTGAAAATTGGAATGCAATGGAACTTCAGGAAAAAGAAAACCTACTTCAGAAAAACAAAAGCAGGTGAAATACTACTCCAGTGTACTGAAGTTCAGATGATTGCACTGCTAACTTGATGAGAAGGACAGTGAATGTTTCCGAGAGTTTATATGCTAATAACGAAGTAATTGCCTGGGAAAAGTATTTCTTTTCAACTTTGAGCATCGCTAGTCTCAACAAGGACAATTTTGTGGTCCATGCCTAAAGCTTGGCTATGCAAGTGTACTAGCTGTATAAAAAGTCTTAATTAGTGTGCTGAGGTACTTTCTTGTGCCCTACTCACTTGTCTCTCTCCAGCCTGCAAACTGCGCAAGCTCTGTTGCCATCTCTCTGATTGCAACGCATTACTAAGGCAGCTAGATGCACATACCGTTGATAATACTACTCCCTCCGACCCATATTAGTTGACTCAAGTTTATCTAGATTCATATATATCTAGTTAAGTATTTAGTCTAGATGCATCTGTATCTAGACAAAGCTGAGTCAACTAATATGGGTCGGAGGGAGTAGCAACTTTGACTTGGTCGTCAATCTCATTCCAAACACTGGAAAGAAGAGAAATGTTCAAACTACATGTTACTTTGTTTGTTTGTTCAAGTTTACTGACAAGGTACTGCATGTAACAGATGGAGAAGAAATCCGGCTGGCACCGAGACAAGAGCAAGGATCAAGGAGGAAACTGCCCGAACCCCCCTTCGAGGATCTTGGTGGGCGCCTGCCTCACGAGGCGGCGAGCACCTGTCGTGTATCAGATTATTCAGGCAGGGATAGGAAAGCGGTGAACAATGCCGAGGTGGCCGTCCCAGCTGTGACCGGCATCTGGAGAACCATCTGCAGACTAGTTGAGGACGATATCTGCGGCATGAAATGGGGAGGTAGGGATGATGCCAACATTGCAGCCGAGATGGAGTCGGCGATCCTTGAACAGCTCATGTGTGAGGAAACAGAGGAGCTGATGCAGCTAACTGTGGTCTGAGAAACTGTATATGGTTCCCACCCCTTTCTGCTCCATCTGCATGAATCACCCATGTCGTGAAAAAAAATCAGAGTACTGAAAAGGGATGAAGCAATCGCTTGCAACAGATGCAGAAATTTTCTTGCTGTAGACGATGATGGTCCCAACATGAGGTGAATATCCAAGAATTACAGGTGGAGATATATATGATTCAGAAACTCTTGAGCCTGAAGGTCTTAAGAATCTGAATTCAGTTCCTAGCATGTGTAGCTACCTGACTAATCTGAAATAGTGTATATGATTCTCCTCCTTATTTCAGCTCCATGTGTAGCTACCTGAATAATCTAACAATATATTATGAGTTAATTGACATAAATATTGTGCAAAGCTTGCCCAAGGTGCTTACTACTTACTACTTCAGTAAACCGAGTCCTGAACTCTTGTTCAGGTAATCAAGTAATCTATATTTCTTAGTACTGCGAGATTTGGCGTAGACTCGGTGGATCAGAACAAATCAGATTCAGCGAACAGTCTGTTGATAAGATGCCAGAGAGTTCTTGGAAAGAAACTTTCTGGGAGGTTGGACAGTCTGCATTTTCTTCTTCAGACAAACAAAACCCAGAAAATGATTTGTCGGAAAGTTTCCACGAAGATGAGGTCAATGATGTAGCCATTTCACAAGAAAGGTCTCACCACGTCAACATCGACGACAATGGCGATGCCCCTATGATCATCCCCGTGAGCAGGAAATCTTCAGTTTTCTAAGGAAGATTCTCCATTTCTTAATCAGGGTTTGGAGATAAGAACTCTACGTTAGATGGACGGGACATCATGTGTGCCAATCTAATAAAACCTATCTGGAACAGGATTTGTCGCCGTTCGTCGAACCGATAAAATAAGTTGGGGATTGC
The DNA here is from genome assembly GCA_030063025.1 of Avena longiglumis. Taxonomy (NCBI): domain Eukaryota; kingdom Viridiplantae; phylum Streptophyta; class Magnoliopsida; order Poales; family Poaceae; genus Avena; species Avena longiglumis. Next base: position 108,396,592 of record CP125974.1, read on the forward strand.
TTTCAGAGGAAGGTTTGAATGTCTCACATGGAAAAGAAGACCAAATTACAGCCAGCCATAGCCCAATCCTCCTTGTGACGCAAGCAGGTTATCGTTTATCGAATTATTTATTATCATTTCTGCATGTTACGCAAGCTGCTGCCTTAGTCTTGCAGACAATGGTTTGACTGCATCCACATTATAACCCCTTAAGCAAGCATGATCAGAACAAATCTTGTAGATTATTTGGATGCATAAAAAATACTAGAGATTACCTGAATAATTAATTCGTCGGTAAGATCCATGTGTGTTGTCCTGGTTACAATGTAACTTAGAGAGTAGTGAAAATAAATAAGAGGCGGGCACTCTTTTTAAAAGAGTATATATAGATATAGGAGGTAAAAAAAACTAGTGCAGAAGTCGAGTAAAAAAACAAGAATGCATCGAAAAAGTAAAGCTAAAACAATTTGAGACATCTATTGTGTTTATTTTTCAATTAGTTGGAGAAAAAGTTATAGCAAGTTTATTACTCTGGCAAAATCCCCACCTTCTATTTCACATGTTTAGAAGAAATAAATCTGTTTTGCAACTTGGGTAAGCAAAGAGTACATATAAAAATATGTGATTAGTTTAAAGCACATCCTAATGTGATGTTTTTAGAATGATTATTATAATACACAGCAATGCCAAAAGAAGCCTAAGCACGCAGATGCACACACTTTTTTTAACTTCCGGACCAAGATGATGCACATCCATACAGATATAAACACGTTACATAATGGATACAATAAATATGAGCACCACCAACAGAGAGAGGTTGAGGATTACATTGTTAATGGCTCAAATATCTGTCAGGACATAGAGTTAGAGTAGTCCAAAATCTGCTCCAACTGCAATGGCAATACTAAACATCGTTAGGAATTGAAAACAATACAGCTGAAATAATTGGGAATGTCCAAACACAGCAGCTGCACTCACATACAAAAATAAACAAGAGACAGCATGGACGCCAATACTTTTTTCATCATATTAAACCAAAAGGACAAAAAAAGAAGGAATGCTCTAGGTCCAATGTTCTAGAAGAAGATGCTCTTGTCAAAGAAAAAAATCAACATTGGCAAACATTAAAAATGATGCTACTAGTAGTAAATAAATTGAAGCTTATCATGATGACACATGTACCCAGATTTTTGGGCCTGATTTCTGTGTTCTATGCCTAACCCACAACCAGAATGACAATTAATTTAATCTATCTGCTTTGTTTAGGTGCATGGCACTTTCCTTTCGGATAAAATACCGAGAGCACCAATAATAATTGGTGCATGACGACTCCTTCTCCACTAAACTAACCTGTGATTGCTCAGCAGTTTACATCCTATGACCCACCAACCACTTGAGCAGAAGCTTATATCAAATTGTGCAAATGGTTTATGACCCATCCATTTGGAGAATGGAATCGAATAAAGGAAGATGTGCTCATGGAAGAACCAAGAATATGTAAAAAAACAAAACGTGTGATGTACATGGCTTGAGAAGAGTACAGCTTTTCATAGTTCAGACAGGAAGAACACCATAAAACAGATCTTGCTGGTCTCAGAATATGTATAAATATCATCAAGTAATAAACTCTCATTGGAATTTCTGTATACAACTATTTATGAACCGAAGGGGGGAAAAGTAATATCGGCTGTTCTTCATCAATCTAATGCTCCCTTTGGGCATCCATGGTTGTTGTTGATGAACAACATTATTTTTTTTCTGTGAACAGCCTATATATGTACTAAAGAACCATCTCATATGAATCAAATAAAGCAAATAAAAAGGTAAAACAATTGAAGGAAAGAACTTTGGTCAGCTAGGTGCTATGAGCCGGTGATGATCATCACCGGCAAATTAGGCCACCATCTGCTCCTGCTCCAGCCACTGCGGAAAATGGTCGCCGCCGGCGTGGCCATCCTTGACAAGAGAGTTAACCCATGACACGTCCGGTTCGGCCTGGGTGGCCGGAGAGGTCGCCGGCATGGCGGATTGCCCGCGGAATCCAAAAGACGCGGACTTGCGGAACTTGTGCAGCTCGTCGCCCTGGACGCCCCAGTCGAGCTTGCCGCTCGGCGAGCCCCAGTCGAGATTGCCGCTGGGAGAGCCCCAGTCCGTGAGCATAGCCGGCTCGCCGATCGTGGCCGGCGACATGAGGGAGCGCGCCGCGGGGGCACGGGCGCCACGGTCGATGAAGCTCTGGCTACGCTTAGCGAACGCGGAGGCGCGGGAGGTCATGATGGCCTTGGCCATGGAGTGGTCGAGGCCGAAGGAGTTGTTGGCGCCCACCATGGGCGAGGTCGGCATGTGCAGCTGCGAGTCCGGCAGCGAGCTGTATGGCGACATGTCGCCGGCCTGCTTCAGCGAGAGCGCGTGGAGCTGGGACAGCATGGCCGTGTCCATGGAGCCGAGCAGGTCGGTGTAGTCCGGCATGTTTCTGCCAGGCGACGCGGCGGCGCGCGGCGAGCCGAGGCCGCCGTTGGGCGCGCCCCAGCTAGCCCTGGGCGAGTGCGCGCTGCTGGAGACCTTGTCGAAGAGCTTCTGCTGGTACTGGTCGAGCGCGAGCATCTCCAGGTCGAAGTCGAGCTCCCTGGCCGTCTTGAGCCTGCTGGCCGGCGACGACGGCCACGCCCCCGGGTTGAGCATCCCCATGCCGTCCATCCCGTTGGGAGGCGAGGAGCGCGGGGAGACGGGCTGCATCATGCCGACGGAGACCGCGGAGGGGTTGACGGAGCGGAGCTCGTCGCGCCTGTGCGCGAAGAAGCAGATGCGTCGCGCGCAGCCGACCTCGTCCTTGCAGAGGCGCGTCCGGTACTGCGCCGGGTGGAGCCAGCACTCGAAGACCCCGTGCGCGTACTCGCAGCCGTCGCCCTTGCGGCAGGAGCCGCCCTTGCGGAACTCCGGGCAGGGCACGCAGCTGTAGGAGTAGCGGCGCGGGTCGCGGCGGCGCGCGTTCTCGCCCGGGTGCACGAAGGGGCACTCGGTCCAGTCGTGGGAGTAGGCGCGGGAGCAGGGCTTCACCTTGAAGCTGTACATGCGGAACTCGTCGGTGCTGAAGAGGCCGCTCTTGAGGTCCGGCAGGGTCAGGTCCGGCGGGTACTCCTTCCTGGGCTCCTGCGCGGCGGCTGCGGCCATCGTCGCGGACTTCTTGGGCGAGGACGACGGCGACGAGGCCGGGGACTTGAGCAGGAGCCGGAGCGGCTTCTCGGCGGCGGTGGCGGCGCGCGGGAGGAGGTCGCCCGCGCGGAGCCCGGACGCCGAGAGCGCCTCGGTTGACGCGCCCGCCGCGAGCAGCAGGTGCGTCGCCGCGACCGCGTTCGCGGCGCCGCCCGCCGCCGCGAGGTGAAGCGCCGTGGCACCATCCGTGCCCGACGCGCGAGTGGCCTCCCGAGGCGCTACGGACAGCGCGTACGACAGCACGGCCGTGCTCCCGTACAGCGCGGCGACCATGGCCGGCGTCCGGGTCTCGGCCGCCAGCCGGCCCTGGCCCACCGCGGAGGGACCGTACCAGGAAGCCTCGACGTCCAAGCACGCCTTGTCCTCCTCCACGGCCCGCCTGAACTCCGCCACGTCGTCCTCCGCCGCCAGCTCGAGAAGAAGCGAGGCCATCGCCGCGGAATCCTTGACCGGAGGCGGCGGGGTGGAGGGCTTGCGCGGGCCAGAGCACATGGCGGCGCGAGTAAACTGAGCTATATGCTTGGTTACCACGAAGATTCAGATACTTTCTTGCGTTCTCGTTATGAGGGAGGGCCGGACACGATTCTCTTCTTCTTCTTCGAGTACGTTCGTGATTGGGACAAGAGGAGGGAGGGAGGGGGGGAGTGGGAGAGGAGGTGGGTAGTGGGGAAGCGGGGAGGCGGGGTATATGTAGAGAGAGAGACGCGCGCGAGGTGGGGGTCGGGGAGGAATGAATAATGGAGGTGGGAGGAGATGGTGGGGATCGATCGGAAAGAGATAAGAGGGAAGTAGGAGACGAAGCTGTGTGTTCTCTCTCCCTCTCCACTTTCTCTCTCTAGGTGCCTTTCGCTCTCGTGTGTTTTTTTTGCCCAATTGTTTATACACAGAAAATATTCAGTAATATATTTTATCTTCTGCTTTCGATCGTTTTTTATTTGTGTTGCTGCGGTCGCCTGGTCAAAAGGAGGAGGAGCCAACGCGCACAAGTCGTAGCTTCTCCCTCCATTCCTTTGTTTTTCCATATATAATATTTTAAAAAAGATGAGTGGAGCTGTGGGTACAATGGACAGTTGCCACGGATTTTTGGGTACACATGTATCTTTTGCGTGTAATAAATTCCTATGTGGTTATATCGAGAGGTACAATCTGTTTTTCGCTTAATTACAAATGACTTATTTTCGAGGATAAAGGCATAGTCGATATTGTGGCTGTAATCGATCGACTCCATTACCGTGGTGTGGTGGTCGATTCAGAGAAGAAAGTGGTGAACTTGATTCCATGCGACTGCTATTTGTGGGTACAATGTTGCTAGGGATTTGGATATACATGTTTCGCTTGTGTCCGACAATGTTTCGTGCGGTTATTTGAAGAAGTTTTTTTTTCTTAATTACCATATGGTAAATTGAGGATAAATATATATATATATATATATATATATATATATTTGATGTCGTTGTTGAAAGTACATGGAATGGATAGACTTCGCATCTTGGTGGTGGTGCTTGGTTCAGAGAAGAAGAAAAAAGTAATGAACTTGATTCCACACGACTGAAGTGGTGGTTGTCTGCTTCCGGATAAAAAGGGCCTTGGGGTAGAGATGGTGGGATAGATGCATGCTCGATCTCGTTGGGGACGAATCACCCATCGACAACATGGAGATAGCAAGATACTTGATCGGGGGAAAGGTGTACATCGATTGCGCAAGAGAAAGGAGGATGCTTATATTACCACACTTTTTTTGAATTCGACATTTTATTGCGAGGTGGGCCCATTATGATGGAGAGAAACCAATTTCATACATTAAAGGTTGATGCCAAGTGACCTTAAAATCATAATTGAAAGTGCTTGGGCGAACACAACTCATTACGATACAATTTACTTTAAATCAACCCCAAAATATGGCATGACTATTCATTAACATATAATAACATTCGTAAGATCCATACACATTCAAGCAATACACAAAGATCTCTATGAGATGAATTTTTATTGAAAGTTGGATGGATTCAAACACGACGTCTCACGTATTTTATTCTTTCCGATTGTCTGTCGAGTTGTCTCATTATATCTCTTACGACCCAGTTGTATTTTCCACATCTGAATAAATGTACAAGCAAGATTTATATTGCATATGGGTTTATATCTCCTTGAATTGAGTAGTGTGTTATGAGAACTCCTACACTTCAAAGAGGTTGCCACCGATTATTTTGGAAGTATAAATTTCATTTAAACATTTCAATTCCCACACCATGGACGTGAAATTGAACTAACTAGAAATCTATATGTAGTTTTGCGGTCCCGAATTTGGAGATTGATGCACTCTTTTGAAAGAGACATTGCCAATGACTTTCATTCTATCTTGTGTTAGGTATGAAAAACAAAATAAAATGTCGCTCTGAGACGACATTCACTTGCCATTTGCCTGCCATTTCCTTCTAACAAAGAGATTTCCTATCAGGGCCATATCTATATCGTTGTGTAACTGTATTACATGATCTACTCAACCATAAATGTGCTAGTGTCTTCATCATTAAACCTCGTTGACAAGCACTCGCCGCAATACCACCACCAACCTGAGTTGTTATTACCTCTCTTTCCATCTTGTGATCATGCAGAAAACATAATTGAGAAATAGTCGATACGACCTCTTCTCTTTTTTTTGCGACAAGAAGGATAGAAAGATAAGCAGCTTCTAACACAACACCACAAATGCTTGACGATGACTTACTCAAAATCCAGCGCCATCGAATTCATTAAAATGTAACAACATTGAGTGACCTACTCAGCTCGAGAAAGCGCAGATTTCTTCTTTATTAAACCTGAATTGACAAGTGCTAATATGCCACGTACAGCCTCTCCTACCGTGTGTGTGTGTGCAGGAGCGTGTGTGGCCATGCCAAAATGAATAACGGATCGTAGGAGTCAGAGTACAATCGGGAATGGCAGGTATGGCCCCACGCGTGTGCGGGCGGACGCGAGGAGCGGATTGGCTCTGCCGCTCTGGCCCCTACGGTGTGGGCCCCGCTGGGAACCGAAAGGCAACGAGTTTCACGCGTGTACGTGTGCGATGCGAGAGCCGATTGGGGATGGACGACGTCGCTTCCTCCGTCCGTGGGCGTGGGCGCGCCACCAGTGGCTTTTAACGCCGTCCGTCTCCGGCGATCCGTTACGGGTGACGTGTCCTCCAGGACTTATTCAAAGCGACAGCGCTGGCGGACCCCACGTCGGAGGATGCCGACCGTGGAATGGAGGAGTCGTAGGCGCGGACGTCACCGTCCCGGCTGCCGGAAAAGATCGGGCGCTGCTCGCGACACGTGGCGCACCCCCGCTCACGGCCTTGACTTTAGAACACCGGAGGCCGTAGCAGTCGCGCTCGCTCGCTGCCCCCTCTATGGGTTTATCTCACTCACAGCGGAGCCTCGTTACGTATATGGTCCCACAGTCAGTGAAACTGGACGGTGTAAGGGCATCTCCCACCGGGCCGCACATGCAGAGGGTGTCCGAACTCGTCCGCGCGCGGATCATGGGACGTGCACGGTGTTTTAGCGGCCTGATTCATTCGGACAAACGCGCCCGGCTCGACTCTTATATGCATCTATTTTGGGCCTCGGATGTGTCGGTCCAGACAGCGCGCTTGTTCGAGCGTGTCCTACCTTTATCTTTGGCGGTCCCTCCTGCCAGTGACACAGAAACCAGACCATTTCTCTCTCCGAAAAAATCTCTCCCAAATTTTCACTGGCGGGAACAGGAAGGAAGCTGATGGATCCCACGGCCATGGTCGATGTTGCGTCCTCCGGTGCTCCCGTTGCGAAGAAGCGCGGCCGACCGAAGAAGCCCGCAAAGGAACAAACGACGGAGGAGCGGAAGATTGAGTCGGACAAGCGCGCTGGCCGAAGGGTAGCGGCGATAAATCGACGCGTCGCCGCTAGGCTCGAGATGGAGCGCCGGGAGGAGTAGGAGAGCCACCTCTCTTCCCAAAACAGGGTCGACGCCAACGAGCTGGCAGTGAATACCGCCAAACACGTCGTCAACATGATCAAGCAGGAGGCGATGACCGCCGTTTTCGGCGGCGCCGTCTCTCTTCCCGGCCTGCCTATGGCCGACACGTCCTCTACCAGCTCCGTCACTTGCACGCCTACCAGTCGACCACCAGCTCTGCCTAGGACGACGGGCGGAGAGTCGTGTAAGTGTTCGTAGCAGGGAAGACAAAAAAATTCTATCAGATGAACACACAAAAGCCAAGATCTAATCTACGAGATCGGTGCAGCGAGTTTATAGAGTACTAACCCTCATAGATCCAAAGCTTTAACGACATCAAATTCTCGTGGTTGATGTAGTCGTTCATTTTCCGATCTCAAGATCGCGTAGACGATCCTTCCGGTGCCACGTTCCAGCAGCGCTTCCGCAGTCGGTCACACGTTCGGTACTTGCTGAAGACCTTTCTCTCCTTTGTTCCAGTAGGCAACGGAGGTTGTAGATCTCCTCGTGATTCCAGCAGCACGACGGTGTGGTGGTGGAGGTGGAGGAATAGATCCTGCAGGGTTTCTCCTAAGCCGGAGCAGGTATGGTGGAGGAGAGAGGGCCTCGGCGGCTATGGTTTAGGCACCGAGGGGAGGAGGCGCCGACGACTTGGGGTGGCACCAGCGGGCAGGAACGCCTCGCATCCGCGCGCGTCCGGATTGACGCAACCGTTGCCTAGATTTACTGCATAGATGGATCGAACCGAACGCGTTCTTCTGGATGGGTCATGTCGTTGGGCACCGCGCACGCCCCACGTGTCCGCTCGGCCCTTTGGAGATGCCCTTACCTTCCTTACATGCGAGCCCCGTTACATGTGGTCCATCAGTCAGTGGCGTCGGTTGTAAGAGCATCTCCACTCAGCTTCCCACGACGCCGATCCCAGGGAGAAATTTAGGTCCGGATGCCGAAAATTGGCCAGTCGCGTTCCCGGGACCCCGGTTTCATCCGGATTTTGGCGAACTTTGGTCTGGACTTCCTAGGCCATTCCCAGCATCCTGGGAACGCCCTGGGAACACCGAACGAAGCGAAAATGGGCATGGGCCATCTCTGTTGGCGAGACAGTTCCATTTCCCCGACGTCCACTTGCCCAGACTGCGGCGAAAAGCTCCCAAGCTACCTCTGTCGCCATGACTTTGCCGGCGGAGCTCCTCCACGCCGAGACATACCCACTGCTCTAGATAGGCTCGCCGTAGTCGACGCCCCTTCCCCCACCGCTTTCACAGCCCAAACTTCGCCGTAGCTTGGCTTCGCTGCGAGCTCCAACCACCTCACCAGCCAAGTGTTCGGCCTTTTTCCGGTTCGGCCATGGACTCCAACGACAAGGAGATGCTCGCCGTGTTGCTGGAGGAGGAGAACGCCGTTGTCGCCAAAGATGCAGAGCACATGCAGATACTCGCCTCCCTTGCCCAAATTGTACTTGCGGTGAAGCGTGGAGGTTCGAAGGGTCACCGAAAGTGCAAGGCAAGGCAAAGGATAGAGGGCCACTGCATGTTGTACGCCAACTACTTCGCCGACGAGCCGCTCCATGAAGAGGCCGTGTTTCGGTGCCGTTTTAAAATGAGCCAGAAGCTCTTCCTCAAGATCGTGCATGCCATCCATGAATTCGATCCCTATTTCATGTGCAAGAAGGACTTGACTGGTATGTTTGGGTTTTCCTCACTGAAGAAGTGCACAATGACAATGAGATTGCTTGCATATGGAGCGCCGGGTGACAGTGCCGAAGACTATCTCCGCATGGCCAAGTCCACCGCCATCGATTGCTTGTACATGTTCTGCAGGGCAGTGATTGCAGTGTTTGGGAAACAGTGCTCGAGAACACCCACTGCTGAAGACACTGCTCGGATCCTCACTGTCAATGAAAGTAGAGGATTTCCTGGGATGCTTGAAAGCATAGACCGCATGCATTGACAGTGGAAGAATTATCTATTTGCATGACATAAAATGTACAAAGGTCACAGAGGAGGTTGCATTGTGATACTCGAGGCATTTGCTACACATGATCTTTGGATCTAGCACTCCTTCTTTAGCATGGCATGGACAGCTGCTGGATGATCTGCTTGAGCACCTATGGATACGGAGGGCCAACACGTAGATGCCAAACATGAACTAGCCAAACTAGACCGAAATATGTTGTATTTTCACTGTACGCCGAACTATGTTTAAACTTGCGCCGAGCTATGTTTAAATTCTGTTGAGCTATGTTTAAATTCTGTGAAACTTGGTCAATTTTATTTAGAACTAGACCGAATTGTGATTTGTATTCATATTATACCAAGCTATGGCAAAATCTGATCCGAATTTGGACGAAAACGAGCGTTCCGAAAACTCGAGTTGAGAACGCGAGTGAAAAAATCGGTGTTTCCAAAACAGAAAACGAGTTTGGTCTGTTCATATTTTGGTCCGGAACGGGCAACGAGTGTGATGCTCTGGTGCTCGTGGGACGCGGGTTGTGTGGTGGGCCCGCGCGGTTTGAGGCATTCCGAGTCAGTGTTCCACCGTGCGCCGTACCTGCTTTCCGGTCCGGTTGGTTGAACGGGTTTCGCCAGCGAGGGAGACGACCTGGTCCACGCCTGTCTTCTTTTCCGTGCACAGTACACATTGCATATTAGGAACAGGATTATAAATTAATTAAGCCAAGTACTCCCTCCGTCCTAAAATAACTGACTTGGATTTCTTTAGATTCACATGAATCTATATACTAAACCATGTCTAGATACATTTAAATTTAGATAAATAAGAGTCACTTTATTTCTGGACGGAGGGAGTAGTAATTATTCTCTAGCTGATAGTTTATCTGAAGCTTATCCGATGCTGATCTCCATGCATCTCAATCAATCATACTGCTACGCTTTGAGCTATTCTTCTGTTGACGGAATTTGGCCTTTGAAAGAAGACCATTCCTCTTGGAATTCTCTGCAAAGCTGTCAGGTGCTGAGCAATTCACAGTTACTATACTCGAATCTTGTGTGAAAGATAACGAGTACGTTGGAGAGTGGCATGCACAGTGGGGTGTGTGTGTCGTCATTCATCGCTGACACGAATCCGAGTGGGTGGTGATCCGCCGATCCTACTGTCCGAGATCTCTCCGGGGCGGGCTCGCTGACTCTGGGAGGACGAGGAAAACACAAAACCGCTCGCCCCCGCGGGCTACGGGGCAGGCTCGCTGACTCCGGCAGGTCGCAGCCTCCTTCTCCACCCTCTCTCCTCTTGCTGCCGTCGGCGTGTGCTGCCGGACTTAGCCCGGTGGCGGCGGGTCCTCTTCTCTCGGCGGAGGTGGCAGATACGCGGGGCTCTCCTTTGACGGCGGTGCTCCACATGGTCCGGCAGGGACGGATGGCCGGCGCAGCGGTGTGGTGGCGGGTTGGCCCCTTCAGGATGGGCGGCGGAGTGGAGTGAGTTGCTCACGGCGGTGCCCTGCAAAGCCAGATCTAGGCCAGGTTGGGCCGGGATCTAGGCCTTGCAGGTATCGAATGGGCCCTTGGTCACCCAGCGGATGGCCTTTCGCCCGCGCGTCGCCGTAATCGGATCTGGCCGGCGGGCCTAGATCTGGCAATCGCCCGATAATCTTGCTCAGGAGACCCGTGGGCCGTACGGAGAAGCTGTGCTGGCCTTGCTCGTCCTTCTGTGCCATTGCTGGCCCAGGTGGTGACTCTCATACCGGCGATGGTCCGGATCTCTCGGGTGAGCGTGTTGGTGGTGGTGTTGCTACTACTTGGCGGCTGGGATCAACGGTGGCAGTTAATCCCCTGGTGCATAGGCGGACGCAGCGTCCCTATTCCCCGGCGCTCGCCCGGGCTTCCGGCCGGCGGGAGCAGCCTAATTTACTATTCATTACAGAGAAAAGTAGTGTTATTAGTCTTTAAATTCAGAGTTTGCCCAGGCTTTGATTAAGTCTTGGGTCCGCCACTGCCCTGGTGGACGGCGAAATAGGTGCTAGCGTTGGCTTGGACGACGGTGCCCTTGCCGCAGTGCCAGGAGGGCCTGGTTTGCCCTGCGGATGTATCTGGTAGGCTACCGCCTCTAGTGGTGGAGGTAGTTCCTTCCCGCTTAACATAGTCCTGTTTTATTTAATATACAAGTAAACTTTGATTTAGAAAAACCTTACCTCGAGTCCTCGATGAGGAAGACAGAAAATTGAAACATGTTCATCGAATTAAAGACTCTCGGTGGGAATAGATGTATTCTACTCCTCTCCGTCTCGAAATGAAATGAATGTCAAGGGTTTGTTAAAATTTGGATAAATCTCTCTCTCTCTCTCTCTATATATATATATATATATATATATATATATATATATACTAAATAGTGTTTAGATTTATCTAAATTTTGACGAATCCGAGACATCTATTTTTTTGAGACGGAGGGAGTAGAATAAAGTGTCGTAAATGTGAGCATGAAGTTATATATCTTGAACAATGGCCTTGGCTTAGGTATGGGCTAGATGAAACGAGGATGGAAGGGTCAACTCCAAAGGCATCTGGACAGCATGAAACTTGCGTGTAGCCAGCTCCCGCCCGCTCCGTGGTGCAAATTGGAGGACAGCACTAGTGCATTGCAGCATCGTCGATCGGGAAGGCCGGAAGGGACAGGAAGATGTGGGCAGGTGGAGTAGAAACTACAACGTCCGGTTGATCTCGCGGCGCGCAGAGAGAGCCGCCGGGCTCCCACAGCTCGGTCGGTTCCGGCAGCCCGCAGCCCGCAGCCGGAGATCTCAGACAAAGTAGAACCGGTGGACAACCATCGACCGACGACACTATACTGGAACGGGTCTCTCCAATATACTACTACTCCGTCATCTTTTCGAGTATAACTGAAATGCTCAGCACCTGACGCCCGTGCGTGCTCCGAATCCCAAAAGCTTCTCCCAAGTAAGCTGGATGAGAATGATGATGAACCACCCACCCGAAAACTGGAACGGGTCTTCTGTCAAAGGCAAAATCCCGTGTATCAAACGTACTAGCAGTATGTATATATGATTGAAATGATTGGAGTGGACACACACACACACACACACACACACACCCCTTGTAGGATTTGTTCGCGCAAAAGAAGAGAGGCGTGTGTGGACCAGGCCAGGTCGTCTCCCTCCCGATCTTTTCCGATCTTTTCCGGCAGCGGCGAGCAGCTTCCCGATCTTTTCCGGCAGCGGCCGGGACGGTGACGTCCTCCGCGCCTGCGACTACTCCATTCCACGGTCGGCGTCCTCCGACGTCGGGTCCGCCAGTAGCGCTGTTGCTTTGAACAAGGGCATCTCCACGGCGCCCGCCGACCCCATCCTTGAACCGTCCGCCCGTTGGCTCGACAAGCAGTTGGATACGGGGAGGGGCTTCGGTATGTCAGCTCAGCCGCCACGCAATCCATTTGTCCGGCCTGACGTGACATTTTTTTTTTTGCAAATTCGAACAAAATAGTTCGCAATAAAAACTGGCAAAGTACGTATTTAATTTACATTTAAAATATAAAGACGTAGCGGTGTACTGCGGCAACGTCCACAAGTTGGGCGGTGGCAGGGCCGAAGCGGGAGCGGACGTAGGTGGATTGATCGCCCGCATAGACCACGTCGCCCAACCATACGGGAGGTGCGCCAGTTCCTTCCCCACCTCCGGCAGCGATGAAGGTAGCTGGGCGTTCGCCTGTGCCACAATACCGGTGAGCTGGACGGCTTCCTCGAAACCGATCCACTGTGCTTCATCCTCCCGCGCGCTGGCCGCAATGGCCTGCCCGGTGAAGGCGTCCTCGTCGTAGCCCCGCGCCAGCACCCCGCGGTACTCCGAGGAAAGGTTCGCGGCGACGTCGTCTACAACCTCCTCCTTGACGATGATATCGTCATTGTCCTCCTCCTCATCGTTGCCATCCTTGCTGCCGAGCTCGGAGTTAGAGTGGTTGACGACACCCTCGTCGTCCGAGTCGATATCGATGTCGTCGTTCTAGCTGCAATCTGAGTTTTCTATGACTGATCTTGGTCTTCTCCATCACTTCTTAGGCATTGCTGTCACTCAATGATACTCATGGTCTTTTTCTTTCTCAAAGACAATACATCATTGATTTACTAACTAAGTCCGGCATGCTTGACTGCCAACCTTCTAAAACCCCTGTAGACACAACTACAAAACTCTCCTCCTCCGGTGAAGTCTTTTCCGACGCCACTCTATATCATAGTTTAACTGATGCTCTCCAATATCTCACTCTCACTCGATCAGAAATCTCTTTTGCTGCTCCACAAGCCTGTCTCTACATGCATGATCCTTGCATTCCACATTATAATCATGTTAAACGTGTTCTTCTTTATCTCAATGGTACTCTTGATCATGGTCTCCACATATATTTCTGCTCTTCACACACTTTGACAACATATTCCAACGCTGACTGGGCCGGTTGTCCAGATACTTGTAGATCCACATCTGAATACCGTGTTTTTCTTGGTACCAACTTGATTTTATGGTCTTCGAAACAACAGGTTACAGTTTCACGTTCGTCCGAATAGGCTGAGTACCATGCAGTGGCACATGCTGTCACCGAAACGGTTTGGTTACGTCAACTTCTCTCGGATCTTTGTCGTCCTGTCCAGCATGCTACTGTGGTTTATTATGATAACATTTCAGCTGTTTATATGTCCAGCAATCCAGTGCAGCATCATCCGACCAAGCACATCGAGATTGATATTCATTTTTCCGCGAGAAGGTGGCCCTAGGACAAGTTCGAGTTCTTCATGTTCCAACCACTGCACAATTTGCTGATATCTTCACCAAGGGTCTTCCGCCAGCTTCGTTCACCGACATTCGTTTCAGTCTCAATGTTGGTGAACCACACGTTGACACTGCGAGGAGATGTTAGATTATAAACCGGTTTGGGTTTACTTGTAACTTAAGTTAGGGTTAGGCTGGCTGGCCCCCTATATATATTCCTTGTAATCCCCCAAACGATGTAATCAATTATGAGACAAATATGTTTCTATAGTAATGTACAGTTTAGAGCACATGGACCAAATAGATATAACAATGAAAGCTGGAATCGATATTTATTCTACTCAATGTTGTTTTACTCTTTAATTTTGAATGCATGCTTTACAAATTTTGCACACGGCCAATGGCAGACCTAGAAACTTTTGGAATCCCGGGCAAACCAAACGTTGGAGTGCCTAAAACTTTTGAGGTAGAGTCGTGGGATATTCATTCATGGAGACATGGAGACATTATCTCCACAGCCAAAACATTCCCCACCAACTACCCCCTCCGTTTAGAAAATATAAGATGTTTTAGGTTTGTAAAGAAGATGTATCTAGACACGTTTTAATGTGTAGGTTCAAATGAATGTAGACACTAAAATGTGTCTAGATACATCTCATTTATAAACCTAAAACATCTTATATTTTCAAACGGAGGGAGTACGTGTAAAACTATCAGTGATGAAAAAAGTGAACTATAGGCATAGGTCAGGGGTTCCCTTTGTATGCTAGACTCGTATTGGCAGACTGAGGGACCTTTCGGAACTGAGGAGAAAGAACATCTCTGGCGGCTCGGGGGCATGTCAGTCCATCAATAGGCACATTGCATTTTGCAAAGAAACCAATTATTTGGTCCCTTAAACCAATTATTTGGTGATCATTCGATCTATTTTGGAGCTACTGTCCTATTACAATAGTTTCCGATTCCTTATGGCAGAAGTCAAAGCCATTTTGTTTCGAGTAACAGGCTGAGATCGACTCTGGGTGCATCCAGTGTGTTGTTTTCTCACATTTTGATTTTCCAACTTAACCTTGGACATAGTGAATTCTGTCATGTAAATATATTTTACATTTGACTTGACATACTGTCTTTATATAATTATAAAGCAGTACAATAGATAGATCAAACAAATACAAAATACAAGATAAATTTCTGAATCGTAAGTTCAGCAATTCAAGGTTCAGCAAAACATTTCTCAGTGACTTACTGAATTTAGAGATAGGAGCAAAAGATGCAGAACAGTTTCGATACATGCCGTGTGTTTGCCACCACTTATCAACTGAAAGTACTTGCCCAGCAGTTGTTGCCATATGGACAGCAGAATGATAAAAGGCAGGGCAGGCAGAAGAGCATGAGCTTGCATCCATGGATGCATATGCATGCAGGACCCAATCTGTTTCCTGCTTCCACAGAAGCATCGGTCTCTGTCTCTCTAACGCCCAGCAGGGAAACAGCTCCTTCTTTTCCCACTTCTGTAATAATCTAGCATCACCGAAAGGTATTCAAGGTACTGCTTTATTCGAGCGAGAGATGTACTCTACTACATATATTAAATATAAGAACCCTGTGATCTTGTGAACAAAGTCTGGGGATTAGATAGGGGCAAATCTCGTCAGAAACAGTGTGCACCTGTTGTTGTGGAAATTTGACCTGGGGGTATTTATATATACATTTTTGTTCTTTGATTCAAAAGGGACACTTTTGGCTGCAAGCCTGCAACCATATGTCCAATGAATCGAAACCCAATTTTTTTTGTGTTTTCGCGAAAAAATATGCCCTTCTAGAATGTCCTGGCGAGAGAGTGGCTGCGGAATTTATAACCACTTGCAGCCAATTCTTGCATAGTTGCATATATCTATGTGGAGAGAGAGGGGGGGAAATTCAGTTTCTTGCTTTCAAGCAAGCAAAAGAAAACCGATCTCCACTGCCGTCCATGATGTTTCGATCAGAAAAAGGTAGGCGAGTCGATCTTACGCACTTTGCCTCCGAATCCATACCTCTCCGGATCTCAAAATATATAGGTCCTTGAAAATCTAGGTCTTCTGGGCATGTTGATGTGTTTTAGCTGGAACAAGTTTGATCAGTCAAGTGCTACTATCAGAGAAGGAGCTTGGATTTTCTCTAGGATAGCGGAAGATGTTGTTTCCCAAAAATCCGTTGAAAACATGAAATAACTCAATGATCGACCACAAATAATCAAAAGAAAAGAACAAGACAAAGTGAGTCTGTAACTTTATTATTTTTGTGGTGAGGACAGCGGATGCCACCCAGAGGTGCAGGGCATCTGGCTAGCTGTATGGTAAAGATCGATCGATCCAGTCAGTGACGGGCGAGACGGTTCGCTCGCCGGCAAAGGCCGGTGGTGACATTGACGAGCCTCCGCGCGGCACCGCAAATAATCGGCGCCATCGCCGTCGTCAAATCACACGCGTACGCACGATGCGGACGTCCATCGCTAGCTAGGCAGATGCAGATGCCGATGCCGGTGAGGTGAGGTTTGTGGCTTGTTCGCACGCGCTTGGATGCCTAGTGCACGTCGCTCTCACTGGGTCCTGCCCAAGGAGAAATTCCTTCACAAAATGTATATATATGCTATTAGAAGTGTCGCCTTCGATCCTATTGGGAGTTGGGAGGGGCCTGGCTGGACATCAGGTTCGTTTATGCTCGCCAGAGGTGGTTGTTGATCTGGCCTATAGCTAACACTAGCTAGCTTGGAATGTTTTCTTAGTGATTTGACTATTGAGAAAAACTCTTAATTTGGTCTCCGGTTTCATTGTCTGATTTTAATTATTGGTTTCTTAAGCTTGAAAACCTTATATATTCTGTCTTTTGGCCCATCAAATTAAAAGCCGGGTTGATGATGACATCTATGCGAAGTAAGAGAAAAGGAAAAAAAACCACCACAAAAATATTTGACTATTGAAAAAAAATAAGGTCTGAATTTGGTCTCTGCTTTCATTATCTGATATTAATTCTTGGTTCCCAAGCATGAGAACCTTATATATTTTGTATTTTGGCCCATCAAAAGCGGGGTTGATGATGACATCTATGTCAAGTAACAGAAAATGGAAAAAAAAACTACCACAAAAATATTACCAAAAATTTTAGAAATTTTCAAAATGAATAACAATTAGAAATATTCTATAGAACCCAAGGAGTCGAATAAAATTGGAAGGTAGTATTTCATTTTTAAGGTTTCTCATTTGAAACTAATCAGGTTTGTAGTTTTTATTTCTAAATTTCTAGTTTAAAAATAAATTTCTTTGTTTTCATTTTCCTTTGTTTTTACACCACCTCCTTCTGGTGCACTACGGCATAGAATTCCTTGATTCCCTGCCGGGAGGGGGGCACCAATGAATTTTTTATATGTATTAAGACACTTGGCCTGATTTCAAATTGTAAAAGTTTAACTTAAGAAAACATTTTTTTGATTTTCACAAATTATGTATTTCTAATATTTACTTAATTTATTCAATAGGTTTATGGGTATATCATTGGGTGGAATATAAAAAATGTAAAGCAGTTATATATGATGTGACCATAATAATTATGTATCAATGCAGTTGTTTAAAAGCACCACGCTTACACTATGGTAACATAGTTATCCATGCGGCTTTTTTGGTGCGCAACATCTACTTTAAGGTATGTCTCAGCGTTTTAAACCGCTAGGGCCACTCGCTGTTGTAGTGCATGTCACATAAGAGAGGAGGAACCAATGTAAAAACTAGTGCACAAAAAAATAGAAAAAGCATAGGAATATATCTTGAACCCAAGAAACCTGGTAAACCTGAAAAGGTACTTCCTCTGGGTTTTTTTTGAAAGAAAAGTGGTAGGGGAAGCTCCTATGACTGTTTTTTAAATAATAAAAACCTAAATCTGCATCCGTAAGAACTTGAACCTTGGTGGTTGAGTTATACATACTTACTCTATTCACTAGCAGAAAATGTTTTGGCAAACTAACGTTTTTATATTAGTGACAAAAGGAATTGGTGTTTTTTTAAAGATTTTTCATTAAATAACCAGACTTTTTGCAAAATTTGCTTTTTCAAAAAAATTATATTCTAAGAATAATCTAATTTATTTTTTTCTTTATGTTGTACATCTATGGATACACCATTTAGCTGAAATTTAGTAATAAGTACAAGGTAAGTTTATATGACAGGAAGATTACAATTTTATAACGATACGGCTGTTTAAAAGGTAGAATTATTAGAGACACAAGGCGAATGGAGAGCCACGACGCCAACGAACCACGACCGATCCATGGCTGAATCCACTACCATGCATGTAGCTAGAGTGGGGTTGGCTCATCTCATGCGACCACAAAACAAAAAGGTAAACCGAGCCACGGAGCAGAACACGACGCAACAAGGGCGCCGGTTTCGCCTCCAAAATACAAGTTGGGTTAGGTATGGCTTGGCTTGTTCCCCCTCTCAAGCAGTGCCTTTTTCCTGCACCCAAATCATGATCGATCAGTCCAAAACGAGTCCAGGCATGAGACGTACAAAATAATTAGTCTCATCAGCTTGTGCTGCGTGGAGCCTACAAGTTTGTTATTACGGGATTAATGATGGTACTTGTGGACAGCAGTTGTAGAGTAAGGCCTAATGGCCCACCACACACGTAGTATTTCTTCGTTCTAATACTCGTTAGATTTTGCTCGAATTTTCAGAAAGTTTTGGCCACCAAACATATTGAAAAATTTATGTACACCTATAATACAACATAAGTACCATTAGAATCATCATAAGATATATTTTCATATATACATACGGTGCTATAGATGTTTATAGTTTTTTCGATATATTCTATCAAACTTTATAAAGTTTGACTTTGACTAAACACAAAATGCAGGGTATTTTAGAACAGGGGAGTACTTCCTTCGTCACGGTTTAGCGGGCGTTTTAGAGAGATTGTTAAAACATAGGTGGGTGCTGATTGAGGCAGATTTAGGCCAAAAACACGCGTCCATTAATTATTCGACGCCCTATTAGACGTAATTACTCAATGAAAACGGTAAGTTTAGGCGCATGCATTGGTGGAGTTGCATGCAAGAATTAATTTCTTGGCTGCATAGAGTAGAAAGTGGGAAGAAAAAAATGGACATTAATTCTGTAATTAATTCTAACGCTCCTAAAAGGAGAGGAGTTTTGGAAATACCTGGCTTTTGTAAAACGCCCTCCAAACGGTGACGGAGGGAGTAATTATTATCTCGATGCACAAAATAAGGCGTATGTAAGTTTTAAAATCAAACTGTTTCATATTCGACCAAATTTATATAGAAAATTATGAATTGTTATAATATTATGTATGCACAACATGAAATTATATTTCATAATGTATCTAATGATATAGATTTTTATATTGTGGATGTTAGAACATCTCCATTTGGGGCCCTAAAGCCCCCTCCCCCCCTAAGGCCTTGTTTGGAGCTAGTGTTTTGGTAGGGATTAGCGGGGATAATTCCTATGGGGATTGGGTAAAACCCTTACCTTCACCCAAACCCCTCTAATTCCCCAAAAAGAATCCAATCTCTTCCAATCCACTAGGTATGGATAGTGTATTGGATATTTAAAAAATACACTAAAACTTAAAGAAAATTGAAGATAAGCGGAGATTGAATTGGTCCAATACTCTAAAACCAAACGTACTTTTAGCAACAAATAGGGATTTGGGGTTTGGCGGGATTATCTCTTCTAAATTCTAATCCCCACAAAAAATCTAGTACCAAACAAGGTCTAAAGGGCTACCCGGCGGTCGAATTCACGCGTAGTCCACCTTTGGCATGAACGTTAGCTTTTTCATGCACCCAAATCACGATCGATAAGTCCAACGGGTCCATGCATGCATGCGACGAACAAAATAATTAGTCTAGTCAGCTTGTGCTGCGTGAAGCCAACGAGTTTGTTATGGGATTAATGATGATACTTGTGGACAGCAGTTGCTAGAGTAAGAGCATCTTCACTCGCCTAACCAGGACGCGGATCCGGATGCCGAATTTCAGTCCAGACGCCGAAAATCGGCCCAATCGCATACCCAAGGACTTGTTTTTGGCCGGATTTGGTCCGGACTATCCAGGCCGAACCCAGGTTTCCGGGTACGCCCTAGGGACACCGGACTGAGCGATATCGGCGGAAAAAGAATCAAAGCGGCGCGTGGACCTGCCGAGTCAGTAATGGAAGTTGAGTCGTCGTCATTTTCGGAACCACGCGACGACCGCCGGCAATAACTGCCCGTCGCGTCGACGATTTACGATGCCACCGCCGCCGCCTCGGCTCCTGCGTCGGACCGGCGGTCGCTAAGTTCCCGCCGTTTCCACTTTTCCCGCCCTCGCTGCTACACCCCTCCCGCCATTTTTCGGCCTATATAAAGCCGTACATCTCGCCGTCTCTTCACGCCTCACACCACCACAACTCCGCGAACTTCGACATCCGCACGCTTCCTCGCCAACTCCGCCGAGAAGCCATGGCCGGCCAGACGCTGCCGCTGGAAGCCCGCCTCCGAGGCGCGCTATACGGCCCGCCGGACACTCGCCTCCGAGGCTGGACACTCACGGCGGGATCCTGTTCGCCGGTGCGCTCGACGGCAGGACCTCGCCGGAGAGATCCAGGCGACTATCGCCGCCATGGAAGACCCCAACCTCGCCGGAGAGATCCAGACCGCTATCGAGGCCATGCAAGACCCAAATCTTGAGGATCAGGGCAACTTGGTCTTCTGGAGGCAGTTTTTGCCGACAGGCGCCTTGAGAAACTCGCCTGACACGACGGACCGCCGGGCTCGCCGCCGCCGCCACGTAACAATATGGCTTACCGCCGCCGCTGGTGGAGCGTTCTAGGGCATAATCTCGCCGGAGTCATGGCGCACATCGAGACCGGTAACAACCCCCGCCTCGACCTGTAGTTGTGGCGTCCGCCGGCGACCACGGCGGCGTCCTTTTCTAGTTAAACCGATGTACTATGTCTCCCTCGCCTAATTTAATGAAATTCCGCCTATATTCACCCATATTCGCCGAGTTTAAGTGAATTTAGCAACTCGCAACGCGCCTGGTACGCTGGTATGATCGAGCGCATCAGGCAAACGCGATTCGTCCGGCCAAAAATCGGTCCGATTTTCGGCCTGGGTACGCCCAACGAGTGGAGATGCTCTAAGGCCTCATGGCCCACCATACATATACTCCGTCCATTCTATAATATTAAAGTAATTACTTACATTCTTCTAAAAAAGTAATTATTACCTCTGGTCCATAAAATAAGGCGTATTTTTTTTAACATCAGACTATTTCATGTTTGAACAAATTTATATACTCCCTCTGTCCAAAATAACTCACATGAGTTTGTATAGATTATTTATCTATATACTAAAATGCGTCTAGATACATTCGAATCTAGACAAACTTAAGTCAGTTATTCCTGGATGAATGCAGTAGAAATTTATGAATTGTTATAATACTATATACACAACATGAAAATTGATTTCGTAATGTATGTAATGTATATATTTGACATTGTGAGTGTTAATTGTTTTTCAAAAACGTTGATCAAACTTTACACCGTGTGACTTTTTAAAAACAAATATACACCTTACTTTGCGAAACGGAGGTAGTATAATCAACTATGTTCGGTCGAGTACTACGTGGCTTCTGAAAAACACATGTTATTTATTTGTACTTCTTTGATCAAGTCGCATTAATGGAGATAGAAGGCTGTTTTGACTATCTTGTATCATTTCTTTGATTGAGTGCTTGCGTCGATCCACACCGTTTCCCAAATTTGTTACTAGTCTCTTCGTCGAGGAATAACTAACTTGGGTTTGCCTCGGTTCGAATATATCTATATATTTGAATTTTTCTAGATTCGAATGTATCTATACACTAAAATGCATCAAGATACATTAGATACATTCGAATCACGACAAACTAAAGTCAGTTATCTTTGGGCGGAGGGAATACATAACTACATGAAGCTTCTATTTGTTGCTTGAGAGATAAATGAAGCCGTACCAACTATACCAAAGCACCAAAATCGCAAGCTTAATGATTGAAGAAGGGAACCAATGCTAACCATCAAATTCGCTTTATGTCTTAGAAAATGCCCAAAATCACGCGGGGTATAGGTCGCCTGGCTCTCATTTATGCGTAGGGACACTAGCTGACTACAATTGCCAATGATTTGATCGAAAGCAACGACTACAAATTATTTGCAGTAGAAAATCCAACTCGCAGACCACTCGCTTGAGAGATTCTTCATGCTCTATGGACGACTGGTTATATTTGTCCAACTCGCTTCGGTGCATATGTTGGAAAGATTGCTACACACACACGATACCGCTTGTACGATTTCTATCTGATGTGTTCCATCTAACCATCCATACTTAGGAAAAAGCCTAGCAGACCACTGGATTTATTCGTCGTACAGCCTTCGTACACGATCTGTAGTCCATGAAGAGGTTCTGTGCTGGAAATCAATGTCAGATGAGTTTTGTGCAATTAATTAATTCTAATACACCAGTGTTGAGTGCTCATATCAATTAAGATACACTTTCACGTGTTCTAGCACCATCAAGCCACCCCTCTAGATCAAATAGTCACTCATCCATCGCTAGCTACCGTGTCAACGAATTGGGACAAAGCGGAGAGCATTCTTTTTAGCAGATTTTGAGAACCAAGGGCTGGCTTGGTGGCAAGACTAGCGAGTGCGCAGCTAGTCCACCCGGGTTTGAGTCCTCATGGTGACTGAATTAAACGGAGTTTTATCCAAACACGTATAATCTACTGCTGAAGAGGTATCACGTAGCCTGTGAGGGATCATTCCTCGGGAATCAACGTTTTTTTGCCAGCATATTTTGATGCCACAATACGACCATGTTGCTCTGGCGATAATGGTGTTGTTGTGTCCAATAGAAGTATTTGGGCCCTAATATGATCTAGATGGTGTTTGGTCTGATGTTACTGAGCAGATTGAGA
Organism: Avena longiglumis; assembly: GCA_030063025.1. Classification (NCBI taxonomy): domain Eukaryota; kingdom Viridiplantae; phylum Streptophyta; class Magnoliopsida; order Poales; family Poaceae; genus Avena; species Avena longiglumis. Next base: position 108,419,491 of record CP125974.1, read on the forward strand.
GTTTATGTCCATGTGTCAAGGATGGCGGGTGGAGCGGTCACAGCCAGATTGATCTGACGGGTGATTTTCTTTTGCACCCTATTCATTGGGCGTCCTTTTTGGATCATCAGTGATCCTTTCGGCGCGGGGTACCCGTGCCCACCGTTATTCTGCGCGGGTGCGATTGGGTGGTTCGAAGGTCCCGCAGGTGGTGGTGGAGGAGCTCCGTGTGCGATCTCGCCTGCTGCGGGTGCGTTCCCGTATCCAGGGTTCGGGGCTTGTTGCCTCATCTGAGTCATGCTTTCACTGAGTTTCTGGAACTCGCGGCAGTCCTTGAGCATGTGGCTTGCCTTCTTTTTACCATCCTGCTTGTCGATGTTGAAGTGGATGGTGCATGGACCCGACAGTTTGGCGTATGCCGAGGGTCCGTCGTCACGACCGCGATGTTGCCATGTCTATGTTGGGCGTCCTCCGTCGCGGAAGTTGCTTCCGCGGTATCCGCCGTTGCTGCGGTTGTCGTGGCTGCGCGATCGGCGTAGCCAGCCGCGACCATATCGGGTCCATCGCGGTCGTCGTAGACGCGCGATCTTATCTTGCTACGGCGTTCACGTCGCTGGCCGTAGTCATCTTCCTCCTCCGAGTGCGCTCGGTGGACGGAGTCCTCGCCATCTGCCCACCTGTTGGCGATGTCCATGAGGTGGTCGAGTGTCTTGGGCTTAACACGCCCAAGTTCTTCCTTGAAGTCCTGGCGTTTGACGCCGTCCTTGAAGGCGTCAATAGCTCTCTCCTCAGAGATGTATGCCGCGGAGTTCTTGGTGTTGGACCAACGTAATATGTACGAGCGAATGGATTCGCCCGTTCGTTGGGTGCAGACCCGTAGATCCTCGATCGAGGATGGCCTCTTGCTGGTGCCCTTGAAGTTTCGGACGAAACTGTATGCCAGTTACTACCAGCTTCGGATGGATCCCGAGGATAGGCTGCTGAGCCAGATCCGTGTTACGCCTGTCAGCTGCAGCTGAAGGCATTGCATGGCGGTTTACTTGTTTCTGCCGTGTAGCTTGACGGACGACAGGTGGTCGCTGTGTAGGGGTTCGTAGCATGGAAAACAAAAATTTTCTATCGCATACAAACAAACAAGCCAAGATCTATCTACTAGATTGTAGCAACGAGTCGATAGAGGAACTCACCCTCGAAGATTCCAAAGTGGTTAACGAGATCGGATTCTCGTGGGTGATGTAGTCGCATTTCTTCCGATCTCAAGATCGTAGACGATCCTTCCAAATATCGCTCCCAAGCCCCGCAGTCGGTCACACGCTCGGGTTCGACGAAGACCTTCCTCTCCTTGTTCCAAAGCAGCGGAGGTTGTAGCACTCTCCTCGCGATTCCTAAGACAACAAGCGTGGTACCTAAGTAGAGGGGAGATCCCAGGCTTCGCCTTAAGCCGGTCAGTATGGTGGAGCTTATGAGAGAGAGGATTAGTGGCCTAGTAATTAGACACACCAATTAGAGGTCGCTAAACCAATTATAAGGCTCTAAACTTTTGGCTAAAGCAATTAGAAGCTCTAAACCAAAACAGCTCTAAACCGGAGATCTAGAGAAAGTATTGTGTCTATGGAGGAGCCCCGCCTCCTTTTATGGGAGGGTCATGGCGCTGGAGGGAGGAGTCCTCCCAACTCGGCTTGGTTGGCCGGCTGGAGGAGTCCAACTCCTCCAAAGTTGGTTCCAACTCCTCTTGCTTGTTTCCCACGCTTGTTTTGCGCTTGACTTTCAAACCGACATTTGACTTTTCGCTTTAGGATTCAATTTAATCCTTTATTTGGGACAGCAATAACACATAGTACATGATGCAATCATTCAATGAGCAATGACACATTCATGTACCCTCCCGGAGTGCCGGACAATCCGAACCTTCTAGAACATTCCCGATGAAAACACGGAATCATTCCCGAACTCAAACGGACTTTCCTTATATGAATCTTATTCTCGGACCATTCCGGATCACCTCGTGATATCCGGATCCCATCCGAGACTCAACAACATTCGGTCTCTTTCTCATAATACCATAACTACTCAAACAACGTCAATCCTTAAGTGTGTCTCCACGGTTCGTGAATTATGCGACATGATCGAGACACTTCTCCAACAATAACCAATAGAGGAATCTGAAATTCATATGGTTCTACATATTTCTACGATTTTTGCGATCGAATGAACCACTTACATACGATACCAATTTCCCTTTGTCTCACGATATGTTACTTACCCAAGGTTATGATCGCTTGTATCTCTCGCATACCTAGTTCAACCTTGTTACCGATAAGTACTCTTTTCTCGCTCCTGATATGTGATCCCTTGTGACCAAGTCACATGCTTGCAAGCTAATTGGATGACATTCCACCGAGAGGGCCCAGTATATCTATCCGTCATGTGGATGGACAAATCCCACTCTTGATCCATGTGTCTCAACCAATACCTTCCGAACACTCAATGCCACTTTTATAACCACCCGCCACGGTGTGGTGTTTGATGTCATCAAAGCATCCATCCAAGAAAGGTGATATGCATGATCTCATGGTCGAAGGAATTAGGTTACTATGTATCAGAAAGCATATAGCAATTGAACTAATGAAATGACTTGATCTTTATGCTACGCTTATCTATAGGAGTATGTCCACCATATCATTCTCCTAACGATATGATCTTGTTGTTGATAACATCTCAATGTTCATGATAGGGAAACCACAATCATTAATCAACCAACAAGCTAGTGAAGTATAGAGGCTATACTAGGGACTTCAAATTAAGTTTACAAAACACACAAGTATCAATGTTTCCTTGTTAATACTATTATAGCATGAATTTAAACATTTATCATAAACACAAAGATATAATAATAACTATATTTATTATTGCCTCTAGGGCATATCTCCAACAGTCTCCCACTTGCACTAGAGTCATCTAATCTAGATTACATGGTAATATACCCAACACCCATGGCAGTTTGGTGTTGGTCATGTTTTGCCCTGGAGAGGTTTAGTCAACGGATCCGCCACATTCAGATCTGTGTACTTTGCAAATCTTTATATCCCCATCCCGGATATGTTCTCGAATAGCGTGAAAACAGCTTGATATGCTTCACTTCTTGTGTGACCTTGGTTCTTGCGCATTGGCTATGGCGCCATGTTATCACAAGAGATAGACATTGGGTCCAGCACTTGGAACCACACCCAGCTGTAATGAACTCTTTCATCCATATCGCTTGTGAAGCCTCCGGCAGCCATGTATTCGATTCGTTGAAGATCTCGCCACAACGCTTTGCTTTGCACTCCTCCACTAATCACGCACCATTCAAAATAAATACGTATCCGGATTGTGATTTAGAATCATCTGGATCGGTGTTCCAACTAGCATCGGTGTAACCATTAACAACGAGCTCATCACCTCCATAAGAAAGAACCATATCCTTAGTTCTTCTCAAGTACTTAAGGATGTTTTTGATCATGTCCAATGATCCACTCCTGGATCACTTTGATATCTGCTAGTTAAACTAAAGATATGCAATGTCGGGTCTAGTACATAGCATGGCATACATTAGAGATCCTATGGTCGAGGCATAGGAGTCTTACTCATCCTTTCTCTATCTTCCGCCGATGTCGGACTTTGAGTTTTACTCAAGGTCGATAAGCAACATGGGCAAGAACCCTTTCTTGCTTTCCTCCATTCCAAATCTCTTTAGAACTTTGTCCAAATATGTACTCAGTGACAATGATATTTATGCTTCGATCTATCTCTATAAATCTTTATGCCTAATATGTAAGCTGCTTCGCCAAGATCCTTCATTGAAAAACTATTATTCAAATATTCCTTGACACTATTAAGAAGGTCTACATCATTCCCAATCAACAATATGTCATCCACATACAGATTAAGAATGCTACAGAGCTCCCACTCACTTTCTTGTAAATACAAGCTTCTCCATAAGTTTGTATAAAACCAAAACTTTTGATTACCTTATCAAACGTTGATTCCAACTTCGGATGCTTGCTTCAATCCATAGATGGACCGTTGAAGTTTGCATACCTTGTTAGCACCTTTAGGATCGACAAAACCTTTGGGTTGCATCATATACAACTCTTCATCAATGTCTCCATTGAGGAATGCTGCTTTGACATCCATCTCGCCATATCTCATAATCATAATATGCAGCGATTGCTAACATAATCCTCACAGACTTTAGCTTCGCCATCGTGAGAAAGTCTCATCGTAGTCAACTCCTTGAATTTGTCGAAACCCTTTTGCGACAAGTCGAGCTTTATAGACAGTGAACATTACCATCAAAGATCTGCTTTCTTCTTGAAAATCCATTTGTTCTCGACACCTTCCGCCATCCAGAAGTCCACCAAAGTCCATACTTGGTTTTCGTACATGGATCCAATCTCGGATTTCATGGCTTCTTGCCATTTATTGGAATCGCTCATCATCGCTTCCTCATATGTCTCGGGTCATCGGTGTTGTCCACCACCATGACATTCATAACGGAATCATACCAACTGGAGTGGTACGAGTTCTCGCTGACCTCCGAGGCTCAGAGCAACTTCAACCAAGTTTCATGATCATCATCATTAGCTTCCTCCCTTATTGGTGTGCACCACAGAACTTCTTCCGTCGCGCTACTCGCAATTTCGAGAGAAGGTTCAACAACCTCGTCGAAGTTCTACTTTCCTTCCAGTCACTTCTTTCGAGAGAAATTCTTCTAGAAAGGATCCATTCTTAGCAACGAATGTTTTGCCTTCGGATCTATGATAGAAGGTATACCCAATAGTTTCCTTCGTATCCTATGAAGACGATTTTTCCGCTTTGGGTTCAAGCTTGTCCGCAGTAACTTCTTTACATAGGCTTCGAACCCCAAACTTTAAGGAACGACAATTTAGGTTTCTTCCCAAACCATAATTCATACGGTGTCGCTTCAACGGATTTAGACGGTGCCCTATTTAAAGTGAATGCGGCTGTTTCTAATGCATAACCCCAAAATGATAGCGTAAACTGTAAGTGACATCATAGAACGAACCATATCTAAGAGAGTTCGACACGACGCTCGGACACACCATTACGCTGTGGTGTTCCCGGTGTCAATTGTGAAAGTATTCGCACTTCTTTAAATGCTCGCCAAACTCGTAACTTAGATATTCACCTCCACGATCAGAACGCAGAAATTTAATCTTCTTGTTACGTTGATTCTCTACCTCACTTTGAAACTCCTTAAACTTCTCGAAAGTTTCGGACTTATGTTTCATGAAATAGATATACCCATATCTACTCAAGTCATCCGTGAAGGTAAGAACATAACGATAACCACATGATGCTACACTCATTGGACCACACACATCGGTATGTATGATTTCCAATAAGTCCGTAGCTCGCCCATCATACCGTAAAATGGAGTCTTAGTCATTTTTCCCATCGACATGCTTCGCATCTTTCAAGTGATTCAAAATCAAGTGATTCAAGAAGTCCATCGAATGGAGTTTCTTCATACGCTTCACTCGATGTGACCAAGACGACGATGCCACATATAGGTCTAATTATCGCTTGATTTCAAACGCTTAGCCTCAATGTTGTTGATATGTGTATTTCCACCATCGAGATTCAATAAGAATAGACCATCTATCAAAGGTGCATGTGCGTAAAACATATTACTCATATAAATCGAACAACCATTATTCTCGACTTAAATAAGTAACCGCCTCGCAATAAACAAGATCCCGAGATAATGTTCATGCTCAACGCAGCACTAAATAACAATTATTTAAGTATAAAACTAATCCCGATGGTAGATGAAGGGTAGCGTGTCGACCGCGATCACATCAACCTTGATCCGCTTTCCACGCCGCATCGTCACCTCGCTCTTCGCTAGCTTCCGCTTATTCGCAAAGACCGCTTCGAAAGTTACAAATATGAGCAACCGAACCAAGATTAAATACCTGTGCACTACTACGAGTACTAGTGAGATACACATCAATAACATGTATATCGATATACCTTTCTTCTTGATGTTGCCGCTCTTCAGATCCGCCAAGTACTTTGGGCAATTCCGCCCAAAGGACCTTCTCCCTTGCAAGAAAAGCACTCAGTGCTTAGGTCCAGCCTTTGGTCTTCTTCGTCGTGGTAGCTTTCTTACCACCCTTCTTGAAGTGTCCCTTTGCTTAGACTTGCCTTTCTTGAATTTGGTGGTCTTATTGACCAACAACACTTGGTGCTCTTTCTTGATCTCCACTTCGCAGATTTCAACATGGCAAAGAGTTCGCAACGCCTTGTTCATGTTCGCATGTTGTAGTTCATCACAAAGTTCTTGTAACTTGGTGGTAGTGATTGAGGACACGGTAAATCCCCAAAGCATTAGGAATCACAATACCCAAGCTTTGAAGTTTGTTTGCATGCCTGCACATCTTAAGCACATGCTCACCGACGGAGCTGCCCTCTTCCATCTTGCGCTTAAAGAACTTTTCGTAAGCCTCATAGCTTTCAATTGCCGCATGAGTCTCAAAAATCAATTTGAGATCCTCGACAATATCATATGGGTCCGACTCTTCAAACCTTTTCTCAAGCTCCGATTCTAAACCATACAAGATAGCACATCGAACTATGGAGTACCGATTCTTCCGAGCGAGGTAAACGTTCTTTACTTCATCGGAGCATCACCGCAGTGGGTCACCCAAATGTGCATCCAAAGACATAGGTCAAATTACCACTGTGAGGACAATCCTCAAATTATGGAACCAATCCGCCAAGTTGCTTCCATTGTTTTTCAACTTTTCTTTCTCTAGGAACGCATTAAAATTGATGGTAGGGCTGCCATTGATCTACAAACATATTTGCAATAGTTTAGACTAAGTTTATGACAAATTGAGTTCAAATTAATTAATGAAATTAAACTAGGTGAACTCCCACTCAAAACAATATCCTCACATTGTTTTAGTGATCACATCAACCAAATCCACCACATCAACACCGATCATCACGAGAGTTGATATAGTTTCAATGGCGAACAATCATCATGTTCATCATATCTACTATACGATTCATGCTTTACCTTTCGGTAATCCGTGTTCCGAGACCATGTCTGGACATGCTAGGCTCGTCAAGATCAAACCTTAGTTTCTGCATGAGCAAATCTGGCTTGCTCACGTTGTATACACTTGCAGAATCTAGAACACCCGATCATCACGTGGTGCTTCGAAACAACAAGCTTTAGCAACGGTGCTAACTAAGGGTGAACACTTTATGATTTGAAATTGATGTGCATGAGGGATCATCTTATAATGCTACCGCTGTCACTAAGCAATACAAGATGCATAAAGGATTAACATCACATGCAATTCAATATATATGTGATATGATATGGTTTTTCTTCTTCGTGCCTTCGATCTCCATCTTCAAGCACGAACATGATCTCCATCATCACCGCATTGCATCAAGGTCAATGACGCTTCTCCATGGTTGTCGCCCACCGCTTCAACTATTACAACTACTTTGAATAGACACGCAGGTCTTAACATAAATTAAAGACAACCATATGGTTCTCGCCGTTGTCGACTTACAATAAGGAACATTGCATACATCGAATATAATCACAATCATGGCTATATCACATCATCAGACACCCCTGCAAAACAAAGTTAGACGCTTCTACTTTCTTTGCATATTTTACGTGGTTTGGGGCTTTCAATAAGTGTCGCTCTAACTACGAACAAGAACCACAACATTGATACTAGCATTGTTGATCACCCGTTGTAAATTGGATCTTAACTATGCTAGGAGAAACATGCACCCGCAAAGCCACTTATGCAATACAAGTTACATGTCAAGCGTGGAGCAAGTCTCATGAACGATGTCATGTAAGGTTAGCCCGGGCCGCTTCATCCCAACATACCGCAAGATGCAAAGTACACAAAAAGCAATCTACAATAAAGCATCAACACCCACAATGACCATTGTGTTCTACTCGTGCAACAGATCTACATATAGACACGGCTCTGATACCACTGTAGGGGTTCGTAGCATGGAAAACAAAATTTTCTATCGCATACAAACAAACAAGCCAAGATCTATCTACTAGATTGTAGCAACGAGTCGATAGAGGAACTCACCCTCAAGATTCCAAAGTGGTTAACGAGATCGGATTCGTGGGTGATGTAGTCGCATTCTTCCCGATCTCAAGATCGTAGACGATCCTTCCAAAGGCCACGCTCCTAGAAGCGCCCCGCAATGGTCACATCGCTCGCATTCGACGAAGACCTTCCTCTCCCTTGTTCCAAAGCAGCGGAGGTTGTAGCACTCTCTCGCGATTCCTAAGAAGACAACGGCGTGGTACCCAAGTAGAGGAGATCCCAGGCTTCGCCTAAGCCGGTGCAGTATGGTGGAGCTTATGAGAGAGAGGATTAGTGGCCTAGTAATTAGACACACCAATTAGAGGGCTCTAAACCAATTAGAAGGCTCTAAACTGCTGGCTAAAGCAATTAGAAGCTCTAAACCAAAACAGCTCTAAACCGGAGATCTAGAGTAGAAAGTATTGTGTCTATGGAGGAGCCTGCCCCTCCTTTTATGGGGGGGGTCATGGCGCCAGGGAGGGAGGAGTCCCTCCCAACTCGGCTTGGGCTTGGCGCCGCCCGAGGAGTCCAACTCCTCCTCCAAAGTTGGTTCCAACTCCTCTTGCTTGTTTCCCAGCTTGTTTTGGCTTGACTTTCAAACCGGACATTTGACTTTTCTGCTTAGGATTCAATTTAATCCTTTATTTGGGACAGCAATAACACATAGTACATGATGCAATCATTCAATGAGCAATGACACATTCATGTACCTCCCCCGAGTGCCGGACAATCCGAACCTTCTAGAACATTCCCGATGAAAACACCTAATCATTCCCGAACTCAAACGGACTTTCCTTATATGAATCTTATTCTCCACCATTCCGGATCACCTCGTGATATCCCGGATCCCATCCGAGACCAACAACATTCGGTCTCTTTCTCATAATACCATAACTACTCAAACAACGTCAATCCTTAAGTGTGTCTCCACGGTTCGTGAATTATGCGACATGATCGAGACATCTCAACAATAACCAATAGAGGAATCTGAAATTCATATGGTTCTACATATTTCTACGATTACTTTACATCGAATGAACCACTTACATACGATACCAATTTCCTTTGTCTCACGATATGTTACTTACCCAAGGTTATGATCGCTTGTATCTCGCATACCTAGTTCAACCTTGTTACCGATAAGTACTCTTTCGCTCCTGATATGTGATCCCTTGTGACCAAGTCACATGCTTGCAAGCTAATTGATGACATTCCACCGAGAGGGCCCAGAGTATATCTATCCGCCATGTGGATGGACAAATCCCACTCTTGATCCATGTGTCTCAACCAATACCTTCCGAACACTCAATGCCACTTTTATAACCACCCACGGTGTGGTGTTTGATGTCATCAAAGCATCCATCCAAAAGGTGATATGCATGATCTCATGGTCAAGGAATTAGGTTACTATGTATCGTAAAGCATATAGCAATTGAACTAATGAAATGACTTGATCTTTATGCTACGCTTATCTATAGGAGTATGTCCACCATATCATTCTCCTAACGATATGATCTTGTTGTTGATAACATCTCAATGTTCATGATAGGGAAACCACAATCATTAATCAACCAACAAGCTAGTGAAGTATAGAGGCTATACTAGGGACTTCAAATTAAGTTTACAAAACACACAAGTATCAATGTTTCCTTGTTAATACTATTATAGCATGAATTTAAACATTTATCATAAACACAAAGATATAATAATAACTATATTTATTATTGCCTCTAGGGCATATCTCCAACACGCTGAGCCACGCCTTGGGGTCCTGTGTGCCGTCGAACTTCGGAGTGTCCGAAGGAAGTTTGAAGTTCCGCGACATCCGTGTCCGCCGAACGGATCTGCTGAAGCATCGGGCTCCGCAGAGTTCTCCCTCGTCGTCATCCTCCTCGGCATCGGATGAGCATACGCACTTGGCGCGCGCTTTGTCGATCTTGCGCTGGGTGAGCTCGCTTCGAGCATCGTAATCACGGCTGCGATGGCGCGAGATCTTGTGCCTTCGAGGAAGGACATGCTCTTCATCTTCGGATGAGGGCGTGGGGCTGCGGTTGAACCTGACTGCAGCCTTCTTCGTTGGCTCCGCAGGAGCTCCTTCGTGGAGCGCAGCTCCAACGAGTCTGAGTCCGGTAAGCGTGGACTTGTGCATGGCCCTTTTCGGGTTCCCCTCCGGAGGTGGATGGGACGCGAGGTACGCGGTGGCTGCCATGATCGCAGCTTGCGGCGTCTTCGGGATGACGTTGCCGTCGGCATCCATCTCCATGAAAGACGCGTTGAGGGCCCGAGTCACCTCGCGACGTGCCATGGGATCCATGTTCTCCGTGCGAGAACGGTGCTTGTTGCCATGGTTGCCGTGCGAGCTGGAGCCGATGCCCATGGAGGATGATGGGGATGCGCCTCCGGGGTATACTTCAAGACGCTTCCGACCGCCCAAGGGTTGGCGAGCCGCAGAACGGCGAGTGGATCAAAGCCCAGAAGGTATCAAAGCGATCGGAAGTTGAAGGCCCGTGCAAGTAGATAGGCCCAGTCGGTCTAGGTTAAACGACATCAAGTCAGAATCAATCGGTTGAGATATGTAAACCCTAGGAGGTGAGCCTATATAAACCTCCCTATGGGGTGAGTAGAGACACGCCCTCATACACCCAAGCAACTCGCCGCCTAGCCGAAGTTCGCCCATTGTAAACACATCTATAATACGATCTAGCAGAGTAGGTCTTTACCCTCGGGGCGAACTCGGGTAAAACCCTATGTCTCGCCTCATCTCGCACCGCAGATGGCTGGCCGCCTTGCCCTCGTTTCTACTACACGCCGATTGCAAGATTCGCCGTGGCCATTCCACGGCTGGCGCCCACCGGGCCCGCCGGTCCGCCGGTGTTCTCCGGGCGAGATCCAATCTGCCCATCAATCGAGACGGTCGCCACCGCCGATGATAGCGATCGGCGAGATGCTCCAGATCTTGCCGAGCAGCTACGCCGGGCGCGACTCACACGACAGTAATCCTCGCCAATCGGCACGATCAGCCTCTTCGCCGGCCTCACCGACGCCATCACCGGAGGACTCGCCAGATCCGCGAAGTCGCCACCACGCGATCGGCTCTCGAGAGCCAGTCCGCACGATCCACCGCCGCCCGAGTACAACTCGCCCACAACGTGGGCCGGAACTCGCCGCCGCAGAAGACGCGCTCACCGACGACGCCGACTCGGCGACCGGCCACTCGCCGGATCCACCACCGCGGCCTCGGCCCGCTGGCTCCATCGCCAGTGTCCAACGCTGGAGATTTCGAGGACCCTCCATCCTGGATCTTCGACGACCGGTCGGAAAACTCCGCCGACCTCCACGACGGAACCACGCCATGCCGCGATTACATGGCCACCGCGCCGATCCGCCGGAGGATCCTTTCTCCATTCCAATCCCTCCTAACGCCACGGCAACGGAGGTCAAGAACTCCGCCTGAAATTATGGAGGCAAGACGCGAAAGAGCAGGCCGAGCGAAAAATTTCGCCGAGCAAGTGACAGCAGAACTGCCACGCTTACCACCAGCAGCGGATCAGGTCACGCCGAACCCCACCGCTCAGGGCTCAACTTCGACGACGAAACGACCCGGCCATAGAGCCGCGATCTGCGAGAACGCGCCACCAGAGGAAGCGCCCGCCCGCCAGATCGACGCGGCGCGGTGCCCCACCACCACCCAACCGCACCCTCCTGTGACCAGCCGCGATAGTCGCTCCTCACGGAGCGAGACGAACGGCCTCCCACCGCTTCTCTCCACCGATGGACAACCTCGCGGCAGGCCGAGCAGCAAGATAGCATCACGGCCACCGCGACGGCCTTACAAATCCAAGACGCTGGCCCCTTCGCAAAGGCGTGGAGCAAAGAAGAGCGCGCCGACTCGCAGGGTAGTATACTGGCTCGAAGTTGTGGCGGCCTCAAGCCGCCCAGCGGCAAACACCCTCAATTGCCCGCCACCGAGCCATCGCAGCTAACGCCACCCGTGAACGCTGCACTTCCACCAACGATCCAGCCGCGACCAACTTCGCCGCCGCTTAACGGAGAACCCATCGACGCCCGCACTCACATCATCAACAACTAAATCGGGCGCGCACGCCACCGACGACTGCGGCACACCTAACTAACCATGGCGCGAGCCTATGGGTCGCCAGTCGACTAGGGCCTAAGTGCTTGGACCAATGATCCGAGGCAAAGTACCCGCCAAACTTCAAGGCGCCAAAGGAGATAGAAATACGACTGCTCGACGCACCGCCGGTCGCTCGACACACCTCATGGAAATGGGGATCGGGTCACATCGACCTACCGCCGCCGTTACCTCCCACCGATGATGGAGGGACGTGCAGGCAATGGATCAACACGCCCCCGTGATGACGATCCCGAGGAAATGCGAGACGCCGTCAGCACTTCGGTGCTCCACCCGCCGCCACCACCATCGAGGACCTGAACGATCGCCCAGGGACCTCGCGAGTCGACTCGCAATCGGGTCCAACGTGGCAAGAGCTCGTATAACGCGGTCGGCATCCACCCGACACCGCGATCCATTGCTTCAAGACCTCGTGTCGCTACGAGCCTCTAGTCGCTAAGCCTGCCGACACGCCCGCGACACTCGATAACATCCCCGACCTCCTCGAGATCGCCAAACGGCACGCCGAGGAGGACCCCAACCAAGAAATCGACGACGAGTCAGGAGGGCAACGCCGCACGGGCGGCAACGACGGCGGACGCCGAACCGACCTACGCTATAGCGGCACCCGCCTCACAGTAAGCCGCGAACGACGGGCGAGTCGATTGCCGCTAACGCCGGCACGCATAACGCGAGCCCAAGAGCTACCGCCGACGGAGGGCAACGACGCGATGGCGGCAACTACAAGAACAAGCCAAGGTTCGATCCCGCGCCTCCTTAACCAACCATGTGCGCTTACAGCAGGAAGGAAAGCCCGCCACGCACACCACCGCCGAATGCCACACCCTCAGGGAAATCGAGAAGGCACGTCACGCGCGGGAGGACCCCGACAACGACCCGCCAAATGGCGGAAAATTCGGCAAAGTAGCCGGCTCGCTCCACACCTTCACAGGCTTCAACACGAAGCGCGAAGAAGGTCATCGCCCGCGCCGCCGTCAACGCGGTGGCCCAAACAGACGTCCCCCAGTTCCTCAACTGGTCGGAACAGCCCATCACCTGGAGCCGGCAAGACCACTCGCCACGCATCGAGTACCCAAGACGAGTCGCCTTGGTGGTCAAGCCCAAGGTCGGCGACCATCGCTCCCCAAGACATCATGGACGACGGCAGCTCCATCAACATCCTCTACCTCGACACCTTCAGCGTTACGGCTCCCGCAATGATGATCGAGACAACCCACACCACGCTCCACGGCATCGCCCCCGGCCGGAAGGCGCACCGATCGGCAAAGTCACGCTACCCGTCACCTTCGCATCCGCAAACTTCCGACCGAGCGGATCGCCTCGAGCCGGTGCCCTTCGACAGCCTACCACCGCCTGGGGCGCCAGCGTCGCCAAATTCATGGCAGCGCCCACTACGCTGCATAACGCGATGAAGCTCCCCGCCGCGGCGGGCGTCATCACCATCAACGGCGACCGACATGGCCGCCAATGCGAGGCCAAGGAGCCGAGCTCGCCGACGCCATCATCGCGAAGCTAATCACGCCGACGAGCTTGCCAACACGCGGCGGGTCAACAATGACGACCCACAATACTCAAGAAGCCCAACTCAGAGGGCACAAACACCTCAAACTTTGAGGCCACGAACACCGCATCTGGCCGAGCTGGTCCAGCGACCCCACCAGACGGTGACGATCGGACAGGCATGAGCCCAGCATAGGAAGGCGCTACCATCGAGTTCCTTCGTGAGAATAGGGACATCTTCGCATGAAAACCCTCCGACATGCTCGGTGTCCCTAGGGATCTCGCTGAGCACAAACTAAACGCCGACCCCAAAGTGCGACCACAAGCCGCCACGGCCCTTCAATGAAGAACGCCGTCGAGCAATCGCCGAGGAAGTGCGCCGTCACGCCGCTTCATCCGCCAATCAAATACCTGGCTGGCAAACCCGTCCGGTCGAGAAGAAAACGGACACGGAGAATGTATCGACTACACAAACCTGAGCACCGAAGGAGCATTCGTCCCGCGGATCGATCGATAATCGATTCAACCGCTGGTTCGAGTCGCGTTTCTCGACGCCTACCCGGTACAACCAGATCAAAATGGCTGTCGAGGATGGGGAGAAGACGGCGCTCATCACGCCATTCGAGCCTTCACACCGCCATGACCTTCGCCTCAAGAACGCCGGCAACCTACCAGCGGTGCATGCAAGAATGCCTCGCGAGCCAAATTGGCGCAACATCCATCGCTACATCGACGACGTGGTCGTGAAATCCGCCGCCAAGGCGACCTACTCACGACCTAGCGAGACCTTCGCCAATCTGGAGGTACAAGATAAAGCTCAATCCAGTAAGTGCACCTTCTGTACCCGGCAACCATCGGGTACGCTGCCTCCAAACGAGGGATCGAGGCAAACCCAACGAAGATCGACACGATCGCCGGCTTAAACCCGAGTGCTCGCGATGTCTGAAGCCGGGCGTGTAGCTCTCGCCGCTTCATCCCCGTCTGGAAAAGGCGATGCCCCTATACCGACAAGCAAGAACCCCACCTTCCAGGGACAAGGAGGCGGACGACGCGCCCGACCTTAAAAAGGTGCTACTCGCCGCACCACTACTCGCCGCACCACCGACAAAGAGCCCATGCTGGTTTACGCCGCGTCCCAGCTGACGCACGATGCCGTAATGGTTGTCGAATCGACTGAGGAAGGAAAGGAGCGCCCCAGCCGTGTGTACTACATCAGCGAGGTCTCACCGAGTCGCGCCATGATACCAGATCGTGCTGGTATACGCGTTCAGGCTCAACGCCGCGCCACACTATTTCCGTGAGCACCCGATCACGGTCGCCTCTCAAAGACCACTACAAGACATCATCCGCATCGCGAGGCGACCGGGCGGTCGCCAAGTGGGCCGTCGAGATCGGCGTCCACAACATTAAATACGAGCCACGGCGATTAAGTCACGTGCACCGCGACTTCATCGCCGACCGAAGAGGCCCAGCCAGAGAAGCCGCCGACTCCATCGGAGCCTGCACTTCGACGGGTCCAAGAACGCTGACGGCGCAGAGCGGGATAGTGCCGACCTCACCAAAGGGCGACAAGCTCGACATCCTCCACCTCAATTCACGCCGCACCAACAACATGGCTGAATACGAGGCCCTACTCCACGGCATGCGAGCCGCAAGGAGATGAGCGCCAATCGCCTTCGATGCTACGGAGACTCCGACCACAGGGACAAGTCGGCAGACTGCGACGCCATCTCCCCACCATGGCGGCGTATCGCCAAGAGGTGGATATGCTTGGCGGCCACTTCACGGTTACTCGCCGAGTGGATCGACAGCGGAAAACGAGGAGGCCGACGCCTCTCTCGAATCGGGTCGGCTCGACTCGCACCACCCGCCGCGTGTTCCTCGACACAATATCTCAAACCATCGCCTCCCCGAGGGAGATCGACATCGAGTCCCAACCAGAGGCAGCCTTGGTCGCACTTCACCGAGCCGCACGACCGACCAAGCCATATCGCCTACCCGAAACCGCACCCTGCTAGCAGACGAGACGCCGAATGATTGCTCGCCGATGCAAGTCCTACACCATCATCGACGGCGAGCTACACAAGCGCAGTCACCGGCGTCTTCCAACGCTAAGGCCCAACCGATCAAGGACGCAAATCCTCCACGACATCCACTCAGCGATCGCGCCACCACGCCGCCACAAGGCCCCTGGTCGCCAAGGCTATGCGACACGGCTTCTATCGCCCACCGCACACGCCGACGCCGTCGAATAGTCCAGCGGCGCGCCGGTGCCGTATACGCCAACCAGACGCACGTAAGTTCGGCGCCAAAACAATCCCCATCACCGCCATTCGCCGTGGGGCATGGACATGGTAGGCCCTTCAAGAAGGCCCCTCCGCTACACCCACTTGCTAGTCGCCGTCGACAAATTCACGGCGGGTGGAGGCCAAGCCAGTCCGGAAATGCGACGGGAAGACCGCCACTAAGTTCCTACGCGAGCTCATATACCGCTACGGGTTCCCCAACAGCATCATCACGGACAATGGCACAAACTTCGCCAAGGGAGCAATGGCCGAATTCTGCGAAGAGCACCACATCCGGCTCGACCTCGTCGCACACCCGGAGTCCAACGGCCAGTCGGAACGAGCCAACCAGCATCCTCCACGGCCTGAAGCCGCGACTCCAAGTACCACTCGAGCGCACCGCTGGATGCTGGGTCGAAGAGCTACCCTCCGTCATCTGGGGAATCCGCACCTCGGTCAACAGGTCGACGGGATTCACTCCCTTCTTCATGGTCTACGGCGCCGAAGCAGTCATGCCCACCGACCTCGAACACGACTCGCTGGTCGTCCACTATACGGAGGTCAGAACGAGCTGGCCCGCCAAGATGGGCTCGACCAACTCGACGAAGCACGCGACCACCCGATCGCTGCATCGCCATTTATCGCCAAGGGCTCGCCACATTGTACCGACGGGTGAAAACCCGCACCTTCCAGGAAGGCGACCTGGTGTTACGCCTCATCCAGGACAAGAAGGGCACGCACAAGCTCTCCCCTCCGTGGGAAGGCCCGTTCGCTATCGGGCGCGTACTCGGCAACGACGCCTACTACCTCATCGACGTCCGCGGGGACGGCGAACTCGACGTCAAGCGACCATGGAATGTAAATCTCCTCCGGAAGTTCTACTCCTAGAACCCCACACATGTACTCTCCAGTCGCTATGAAATAAAAGAAACGGTTACTGCAAATTGCGTCTACTCTCCATGCCTTGTGCCACTCGCACTCGTAATAAACAGCGTCATGCTAAAATGCAGAAGTCAACCTTTGGTATAGCGACCGACACGGCTAAGTAGTGCGATGTAAGAGCACTGAGTCATTTCAGGTCTTGCGTCGTCCACGAAAAACGCCAAACCGGAGCCCCATTGGAGTCGCCTAGCTCGACTGGTTTTGCGAACCAAGACAACTGCCCTCGCTTCTCACGGCGACCTCGGTCCTCCGCATCCTCGGCATAGCGACTCGAACGGCTAAGTACCACGCCGGACTGAATACCGATTCGTCGCGATCGGTCGAAACGCCAAGTAAGAGAGCATACCCAGGACTCGCCACGCGACCCTCCGGGCAGGCGAGTGACGCGCCACACCAACGCTCAGTCCTCAACCACCCTCGAGTCGCGCCTCGAACTACTAAGTACCACGCCGGACTCGGCCACCCGACCCGTTCGTCACAGACGGAAACGGTAAAGCACAGAGCACTCAAGGGAGTCGCCTTGCGACTGGCTCTCCGAGCTTCGAAGTCGACTAAACTAACAAAACACATGATAACAACAAACATCATATACTGGTGAACCCCACAAAAGGCGGACGCTCGAGGACTCATCCAAAATCAATCAAAACACACAAACAAATAGCAAAACAAACACAACGTTCCATTCAATCGCATATCGCATTGTCTTATATTACAAATTATGCCCGCATGGCGTAACTGCCGCTAACACATCTAGGCAAACTATCCTATTCGAGCTTCGGCGACGACGCGAGAATCCGGCGCCACGGATGAACGCGGTGTCGGATTTGACGGATACGTCGTCGGCACCCGCCATCGCCCGGAAAGGTTGCTCAACCTTGAAGTCACGATCGGCGGCTCGGGGTCGTTCGACGACCGCTTCTGGTAGGGAAGGAGGTCGCCCATCGCCCGAGCGCGCTCGAAGTGCGCACGCGTTCGCAACTTGAGAACCTCGGACAGATCCACCGTGCCAGTCGACGAAGGATACCCACTCGTCACATCATCGAGGTCGAAATCCTCGGGGAAGTGGGCGAGTCCAAGGCTCAGCGCTGTCGACGCTCCACGCCGAAACGCCGACCGCGTCATGAACTCTACGACCGCGGGCGCCTTCTCCAAATACTCCCACACCTCAACGAGGTCACTGGGAATAACCTCCGTGGGCGACATCTCTTGAAGGTAGGCGCGGATGCACGTCGCCGACAGCGTCGCCGAGTCGACAAGCATTCTTACGCACTCCCTCGCGTCAAGAGAGCCCGCTTCTTCTTGGCTACCAATAACACGACCTGTGAGAAGGAGACAGTTATGAGCACCACGGAAACCACAAACAATACAACTGAAAGGAAGGGAAGACGGACTCACCAAGCAACGGGCGGGCGAGTCCCGTGATGAAGCTCTGAAGCGACGTATGATCGTCCTGAAGCCCAACAATGAGGGCTTCCGACACCTTGCGGTCTTCCTCCGCGGCCGCAATGGCGGCCTTAGCTCGCCCGTTCGCCGAGCTTGCTTCTTCTTTTGCCTCCCGCAGTTCGCGCTCGAGGTCGGCGACCCTGCTCTCAGAAGACTTAACGCAGATCGCGACCGCCACCAACTCACCAGCGAGGACAAGCTCTGGCGAGCCACCTCCGCTGCGCAGCAACAGCTTGAAGTCCTTGTTTTCTTCTTGGATAGTGGCAGCTCCTTCTCAAGACGCTGTTTCGCGCCCAATCGCTCGCCGATTCCGGTGCAGACCACGCACATCATCAAAGTCAGCAAACACGAAAATTACTCAGTGCCCACCCGCTAAAATTTAGCGAGTACGCACTCGGGGACTGGCGATCATGAAAATTACTCAGTGCCCACCCGCTAAAATTTAGCGCGTGCGCACTCGGGGACTGGATGCGAAAGTACAAAACGAGAAACTATAAGGACCAAGCCGCTACTAAGCACCGACCTGATCCTCGGGGACTGGAGGTACCTGGATGGCTGCGCCAAGCATGTCATGGAGTTGTATTGCGTCGACAGATGCAAGCAGCACCGGCGTGTGCCCACGACGTTGGTCGACTTCGGCGTCGGCGGTCCCTAGAGCGAGGCTCGGGGGCGCAGCCCCGCTTGCCGTGGCCGCCTTGGTTACGAAGCGGGGGAAGGTAGCGATCGAGGCACCCGCCCCAAAGGAGGTCGCCTCCTCTGGTCTAGGCAAGGAAACGCCATCCTTCGTAGACGCGGTTGCTTCCACTGCGGGTCCGGCCGGTGTGGCCGCCGGGTCGGTAGAAACAGCGACGATGTCGTCGCCCTTGGCCTTCTTGCTGCCTTCCGCTGAGACGGCGACTTTGTCCACTTTCCTCTTACGGGAAGGATCCTCCTCGCTAGCGGCGGAGGGTACCTTAGCCACGGTCGGGTGGCCCATCTTTTTCACTCCGGTCCTGCAATCAAATCAAATCAATAAAAGACAATCGAAGTACTTATAGAAAATAGAGAAGGCCGAATGCACTCACTTGGCGACTGGAATGAAACGAAAGCAGCCTAAGGCCGGTCTTTCGATTCGGGGCCAGGTGGCGACTAAGCCCGATTCGGGCGTCGTGGGCCCAAGACACGACGGCTTCTTCTTTGTTGAGGTCGCGGTGGCGCCCTGGGGCCTTCCGGTAGGCGTCCTCATAAATTGGAGCACGGTAGGAGCTTCCTTGCGGGCGAGACCGCCACGTTGGGACCTCCTTGCGAGGAGAAGTCGGCTCGGCCGAGCCTTCCCAACCCAGACCGCGCGAATGGCGGAGGCATTGAGGCCAGCACTTCGAAGATGGCGCATCTAGCGCGGTTGTCGCCGGCGGCGCCTTCACCGGCCATTTGTGAGCATCAGGCTTTCGTTGAGTGCGGCGGCGAGGCCATCTTCGGCGGCCGTTTTCCTCCTCGGGGGCCCTCGCCTCCTTTTCCTTCTTCTTCTTCTTGGTGGCACGGCGGCGCGAGGTCTTTCTGGGAGCTCGTCGTCGTCGTGGCGCCGAGGCTCCTGCCGCTTCGATTACATGGCGACGTTGCCCGGGTCTTCGGACGATGGCGATCTCTTCGATTCATCCTCGTCGTCCTTGTTGCCTGGCGGTGGCGATTCGCTTCTATCTGGGCAGATGGCCGGGCTCGTCGTCGGCGGGTGGGAGCCACCTTCCACCACTTGGAACAATGCGATGAATCTGAAACGAGTTAGAATTACATTGCATACGCTGCATTCGAACAAGACAAAGAAATTACCGTCGGGCCGGACGCAGCGGTGTAAGGACCCGGCCTGCGCATCCGTATCTTGCTGGTGATCTTCTTCAGCCGAGGTAGTCCTCCAGCTTCCACTCGTCGGCAGGCTTTCGAGTCTCCCGGCCGTGTCTTGGTGCATGTAATGATCGCGTTAGGCGGGGCGAGCCGCCCAAGCCAACAATTGTACAAGTTTGTATGCAGCCCTTCTTCTTCGGACCGGATGGTCTGGAGCATCTCATCGACGACCATCCGTTGGTCGTCGGAAGCTACCGACACGGAGATGGCGTGGCTCGGGCGGTTGGCAGTACCGGGATCGCCGCCTCGTCCTCGGTCGCCTCCGTCACGTAGAATCATGACTTTTTCCAGTCGCTCGCTGCTTTGGCCGGCAGCATCAGGTCGAAGAAGGAAGCTTTGGATTTGAGTTGGAATGTCAGGCCCGCGGCTAGCATTGGGCCGCCCGCCTCCTCGCGGCTGATCCGTCCATGGAGATCTTGCCACAAGGAAAGTAGGGCGGCAGCCCAAGTAGCACTTTCATGAGCATACGAAGATGGCGAGCTTCTCGATCTGTGGGGACCCGGTCGAGGCTGGATCCGTAGTAGGTAAAACGCCGGAAGAACAGAGATGTGGAAACCCTAACCCCGCTCGAGATGGTGGTGAAGCAGACAAACTCTCTCTCTCGCGGGTTTGGGGTCGTGTCTCGGCTGGAGGATACGCCAACAGCCGCTCAGGATTCCGGCCTCCTCGAGCGAGGCAATTGCGCCGTGTGCATTTGGATCTGCCCCAAGGTTCGGTGGAGAGGGCCATGGCGAAGAGGTTGGTTGGGGATCGAAGATTTGGTCGATTGGATCGCGGAGCAAAGGAAGGAGATCTGGCCTTTTCGGAAGAAATGGTGGGCGGTTGGCTCTGCGATAGCCTACCATTCCTCTTATATAGCGAGGAGTTGCCCGCCAAATCGGGGCCGTTACGCATGCGATGATTACGCCGAAGTTACCGTTGAGTTACCTTAGCGGCTAGTTTGACCATCAGCGGTCCAACTCCAGCCACTCGGCTCGTTAAGTCACTCGCCGAGACCGGCGTCTGGCTCGACTTCGCCCAAAGGCGACTCGGTTCGCGGATTTTTCCTTTATACAGAGCCGGCGATTATTTGGATGCCAACTTGAAGCCGTATACTCCGATTGCCAGCCACTCACGCCTAATCAGCGGCCTCGGGGACTCGATGGGGATGCGCCTCTTTGGGGTATACTCGGGGCGTTCCGTAGCCCAAGGGTTGGCGAATGGGCCTGCGAGCGGCGAGTGGATCAAAGCCAAGAAGGTATCGGTATGGAAGTTGAAGGCCAGGCGGTAGATAGGCCCGGTCGGTCTAGGTTAAACGATTCACTGTAACCAAATCGGTTGAGATATGTAAACCCTAGGGAGGTGAGCCTATATAAACCTCCCTATGGGGTGAGTAGAGACACGTTCCTCATACACCCAAGCAACTCGCCGCCTAGTCGCCGAGTTCGCCCATTGTAAACACATCTATACGATCTAGCGAGTAGGTCTTTACCCTCCGGGGCGAACTGGTAAAACCCTATATCTCTGCCCTCATCTCGCACCGCAGATGGCTGGCCGCCCTTGCCCCTCGTTCTACTACTCGCTGCCGATTGCAGCATCTGCCGTGGCCATTCCCACGACAGAGGAGAGCGCAGCTCGCCGCACACAGGACTCCGAGGCTGCTTGCTTGCGTTTGTCAAGCACCTCTTGCATCTTTACCTGCTTCTTGTGCTCCTCGATTAGGAGCATGTGGTATGCCATCAGCAGGTCCCGTGAGGCACCCACTGGCAGGATCTTATTGCCCGCTGCGGCTTCGCGTGCTTGATCCCATCCTTCCTCGCTGAGGTGGATGACCCGATCGGTGTCATCCCCGTTGGGCAGGGGGGACTGGCTTCTTCTGTTCTCGCCGTTTCTACCCTAAGGGTTGGGTGGCGGGTTGTGCTCCTGATCCACGTCACTCTGGATGACTGGGCGCATTGGTAGCACTCGTAGATCGGATTGCTGCTGCAGCTTCCGGATCCGGAACCGTAGGTCCCTTCCTCCAATGGTGGATCGCACAGATCTGAGTTGCAGCTGCTGCTGTCATAGGACTCATCTGTCGATGGCGATGTGCCTAGCACGGGGTGTGGAGCCCATAAAGCGGGCCTGATAGATGGCAGGGGCACCCGCTCCGGGAGGCGGAGAGTGCCGGTCTACCCCACCTGGAAGCAGAAGCTCCCGAACAGGATCTCGAGTCCGTCGCCAACGGGCTCGAAGTCCTTCAGGGTGGCTGGCGAGTGGGCGGTGAAGTCAAAGGATCCAAAGAGGAGATGACTCTCCGTTGCCGCGGAATTGTAGATCGCTTTGGTTGGGACCATCACGATCGCACAATCAGCGCCCCCAGTTCCCACAGACGGCGCCAATTGACGAGGTTTAATCTCATCAATGCCCATTGTTATGAGCTTGGGTTTTGGATAAGATGGGGATGCTGGAGATCGCGGAACGGTTAGCAAACAAGCAATACAGGGACACGAGGTTTACCCAGATTCAGGCCCCCAGAGGGAAAAACCTACTTCTGCTTGTCTGCTCTTGATTACGGCGGAACCGAAGGTTATAGGGGTGCGCAGATACAATCTGGCGTGGAGGTGTGTATGCGGTGGTATGCGAGAGAGACCTCCTCGTCGTGCCCTCCTAGACTTTATATAGAGATAGGCATGTCCCAGGCACAGATCGAGTCGGTTAAAAGTTCTAGGGTTTGCCCCTTTGAATATTCTATCTACTCTAGTCTTGTTCTACAAGGATCCGAAGGCGTCATGGGTCCTGGCCACCCGAAAGTCTTCATGGGCTGACGCATGTTTCTCGTGGGCCTTCCTTGGGCTGGACTAGGTATGCTAAGATGTCGTACCCGTAGGGTATAACCATGTCACCATGGGCGTCCATGACAATGGCATCCTCTTTCAAGAACTCCTTCCGAGCCTTCGCATGCTATGTTATCAGCTTGGTCTAGCAATGCTCGCATGGTTGTATGCCTAGATCTAGGTGGTGGTCATGTCGTTATGCGTTGTGTGATCGTCAGCGTCCTCGTACATGGTGGTATACCGTTGTGGCAATTCATCAAGTTTTGGTCATCTAGAGCTCTTTAGATGTACTTAAGTGGCTTAATTTATCATTGATGTCCATCCATCGCCTATGAAAACTATCGTGGTGCAGCAACAACAAGAAGTTCGTTAGCGGCTTTGGCAAAAAAAATTGAGGCATAGATCCTTGTTTTATCCCTTCTTTGTTTGTGGTAGTTTCTACATGTGCGTGATGTGTATCCTATTTTCTGTTTATTTAATATACAAGTAAACTTTGATTTAGAAAAACCTGACCTCACTACGGGAAAAAATGTCGCTGCCGTTGCCCCACTCCTTTGCCGTGTGCCAAAAGGCCCGGAACACGGCAAAGAGTATCTTTACCGTGTGCAAACCAAGAAGAACACGGCAAAGGACAGGTGCACGGAAAACTGCAGAAAAATAACACGGCAAAGAAATAAACACGGCAATGGACTGACGAGAACACACGACAAATAAAAGAATCACGGGAAAGTCATTAAAGAAACACGACAAAGATATACTCAGGGCAAAGAAGTGGGCCCCATGGCCTCGCAGGGTCACCCGCAGGCAGGGGCTGACGGCAGAATCTTTGTCGTGTGCCCTCGCCGTCAGGTACACGACAAATATAATCTTTGCCGTGTGTTTTATTCTGTATACACGGCAAATAATTTTTTCACCTTTTTGTTTTCTTTAATTAGCAAGGCTTAGATTACATATATGTTAGGTGATATTATTTCATAGGATCATGAGAGCACACATATGATCATAGGTTATTATGGTCTTGATCACTATATACATGCACCCCCTGATTCCGACGTTCTCGTGGACTTCCTCTGGCGAAACCCTGATGATCTGCGGGGCTCGGATCGTCTACCCCCTAGACATTCTTCTGATAGGGGTAGCCCGGCGTATCTCTCTCTTGTTTTGTGTTTGACTAGGTCATAGGATGATGTAAAATCATGTTGGTTCACAAGTTGGGGCACTATCCTACCCGGTTTCACCGGAACAGGGAGATTCCCCCTTATACAGGTCCAGAACCTTTCGCTTCTAGGTTAGAGCGCATGCATGCGAGTGGGTACACATGCAATCACCTATACCAACCTTGCACCACACTCACACACATATGCTAGGGACACATGCCAGTTTTCATATGATTCAGACGTTCTCGTGGACTTCCTCCGGCGAAACCCTGATGATCTGCGGGCCTCGGATCGTCTACCCCCCTAGACATTCTTCTGACAGGGGTAGCCCGGCGTAGCTCTCTCTTGTTTTGTGTTTGACTAGGTCATAGGATGATGTAAAACCATGTTGGTTCACAAGTTGGGGCACTATCCTACCCGGTTTCACCGGAACAGGGAGATTCCCCCTTATATAGGTCCAGTTCCTTTCGCTTCTAGGTTAGAGCGCATACATGCGAGTGGGGACACATGCAATCACCTATACCAACCTTGCACCACACTCACACACATATGCTAGGGACACATGCAAGTTTTCATCTGATTCCGACGTTCTCGTGGACTTCCTCCGGCGAAACCCTGATGATCTGCGGGCCTCGGATCGTCTACCCCCCTAGACATTCTTGGCGGGGTAGCCAGCGTAGCTCTCTCTTGTTTTGTGTTTGACTAGGTCATAGGATGATGTAAAACCATGTTGGTTCACAAGTTGGTGCACTATCCTACCCGGTTTCACCTGAACGGGGAGATTCCCCCTTATACAGGTCTAGAACCTTTCGCTTCTAGGTTAGAGCGCATGCATGCGAGGGGGACACATGCAATCACCTATACCAACCTTGCACCACACTCACAGACATATGCTAGGGACACATGCAAGTTTTCATCTGATTCCGACGTTCTCGTGGTCTTCCTCCGGTGAAACCCTGATCTGCGGGCCTCAGATCGTCTACCCCCCTAGACATTCTTTTGACAAGGGTAGCCCGGCATAGATCTCTCTTGTTTTGTGTTTGAATAGGTCATAGGATGATGCAAAACCATGTTGGTTCACAAGTTGGGGCACTATCCTACCCGGTTTCACCTGAACGGGGAGATTCCCCCTTATACAGGTCCAGAACCTTTCACTTCTAGGTTAGAGTGCATGCATGCGAGGGGGACACATGCAATCACCTATACCAACCTTGCACCACACTCACACACATATGCTAGGGACACATGCAAGTTTTCATCTAATTCCGACATTCTCGTGGTCTTCCTCCGGCGAAACCCTGATCTGCGGGGATCGGATCGCCTACCCCCCTAGACATTCTTATGACAGGGGTAGCCCGACGTAGCTCTCTCTTGTTTTGTATTTGACTAGGTCATAGGATGATGTAGAACCATGTTGGTTCACAAGTTGGGGCACTATCCTACCCGGTTTCACCTGAACGGGGAGATTCCCCCTTATACAGGTCCAGAACCTTTCGCATCTAGGTTAGAGCACATGCGTGCGTGGGGGACACATGCAATCACCTATACCAACCTTGGACCACACTTACACACATATGCTAGGGACACATGCAAGTTTTCAGATGATTCTGACGTTCTCGTGGTCTTCCTCTGGCGAAACCCTGATCTGCGGGGATCGGATCTTCTACCCTCCTAGACATTCTTCTAACAGGGGTAGCCCGACATAGCTCTCTCTTGTTTTGTGTTTGATTATGTCATGGGATGATGTGAAACCATGTTGGTTCACAAGTTGGGGCACTATCCTACCCGGTTTCACCGTAACGGGAGATTCCCCTTATCTGAGTCCGTAACCTTCGCTTCTAGGTTAGGCGCATGCATGCGAGGGGGACATGCAAGCACCCACAGACTAGTAGTTAATTTTTGTATGTTCCAACATAGCACCACACTTTGCATGCATGTGCTAGGCACATGCATGCATGTCCTGAGGTACTCGGGGTGAGAACAATCTATAAAGGATGTCAAACAACAAATTTCAGACTTTGTCGTGAAATCCTCTCATCTTGGTCTTTTGATTGACCCAAAGAGTGACCTAGAAAGATTCAAAAGTAGTCCAACTGCTTGCTTGGTTTTGTTGTTCAGCTCTACCGTGAGGGGAAATTCTACTCTTGACGATTGGTTGAGGACTGTTTCTCAAGGTTTGTGACTAGGCACCCACCTAATGGAAATGAAGTTCAGCATCCTCCAGAAGCTTATGGTCTAGTGCCAAGTTCATATTTCCATGGTCTCAATCCTTATGAAGAGCTGGTACATGCTATATCTACAAGAGAAACTATCGTCCGCTCCTCAAGAGGGTTGACAGAACCAGTGGCAGGAGTTTCCACGTATATATCTAGGATTTTACTAAGTATTAACGCATGTCTACAAAGGGGGTCACACTTGGGACCTACCAACCTTGCACCACACTCACACACATATCCTAGGGACACATGCAAGTTTTCAGAAGATTCCGACGTTCTCGTGGTCTTCCTCCGGCGAAACCCTGATCTGCGGGCCTCGGATCGTCTACCCCCCTAGACATTCTTCTGATGGGGGTAGCCCGGCGTAGCTCTCTCTTGTTTTGTGTTTGATTATTTCATGAGATTATGTGAAACCATGTTGGTTCACAAGTTGGGGCACTATACGGTGCGGTTTCACCGTAACAGAGAGATTCCCCCTTATATAGGTCCAGAACCTTCGCTTCTAGGTTAGAGCGCATGCATGCGAGGGGGAACACATGCAAGCACATATACCAACCTGGCACCACACTCACAAACATATGCTAGGGACACATGCAAGTTTTCATCTGATTCCAACGTTCCCGTGGACTTCCTCCGTGAAACCACGATGATCTGGGGGCTCGGATCGTCTACCCCTAGACATTCTTCTCGACAGGGTAGCCGGTAGCTCTCTCTTGTTTTGTGTTTGACAAGGTCATAGGATGATGTAAAACCATGTTGGTTCACAAGTTGGGGCACTATCCTGCGGTTTCACGGCAGAGATTCACCCTTATACAGGTCCAGAACCTTCGCTTCTAGGTTAGAGCGCATGCATGAGAGGGGGGACACATGCAAGCACCTATACCAACCTTGCACCACACTCACACACATATGCCAGGGACACATGCAAGTTTTCAGATGATTCCGACGTTCTCGTGGACTTCCTCCGGCGAAACCCTGATGATCTACGGGCCTCAGATCGTCTACCCCCCCTATACATTCTTCTAACAGGGGTAGCCCGGCGTAGCTCTCTGTTGTTTTGTGTTTGACTAGGTCATAGGATGATGTAAAAGCATGTTGGTTCACAAGTTGGGGCACTATCCTACCCGGTTTCACCTGAACGGGGAGATTCCCCTTCTGAGTCCGTAAACTTTCGCTTCTAGGTTAGGCGCATGCATGCGAGGGGACATGCAATCACCTATACCAACCTTGCACCATTCTCACACACATATGCTAGGGACACATGCAAGTTTTCGATGATTCGACGTTCGTGGACTTCCTCGTGAAACCCTGATGATCTGCGGGCCTCAGATCGTCTACCCCCCTAGACATTCTTCTGACGGGGGTAGCCCGGCGTAGCTCTCTCTTGTTTTGTGTTTGACTAGGTCATAGGATGATGTAAAACCATGTTGGTTCACAAGTTGGGGCACTATCCTACCCGGTTTCACCGGAACGGGGAGATTCCCCCTTATACAGGTCTAGATCCTTTCGCTTCTAGGTTAGAGCGCATGCATGCGAGTGGGGACGCATGCAATCACCTATACCAACCTTGCACCACACTCACACTCATATGCTAGGGACACATGCAAGTTTTCAGATGATTCCGACGTTCTCGTGGACTTCCTCCGGCGAAACCCTGATGATCTGCGGGCCTCGGATCGTACCCCTAGACATTCTTCCGGGGGTAACCCGGCGTAGCTCTCTCTTGTTTTGTGTTTGAATAGGTCATAGGATGATGTAAAACCATGTTGATTCACAAGGTTGGGCACTATCCTACCCGGTTTCACCTGAACGGGGAGATTCCCCCTTATACAGGTCTAGAACCTTTCGCTTCTAGGTTAGAGCGCATGCATGCGAGGGGGACACATGCAATCACCTATACCAACCTTGCACCACACTCACACACATATGCTAGGGACACATGCAAGTTTTCATCTGATTCCGAGCGTTCGTGGTCTTCTCCATGAAACCACGATCTGCGGGCCTCGGATCGTCTACCCCCTAGACATTCTTCCGGGGGTAGCCCGACGTAGCTCTCTCTTGTTTTGTGTTTGACTAGGTCATAGGATGATGCAAAACCATGTTGGTTCTGAAGTTGGGGCACTATCCTGCAGTTTCACCTGAGCAGGAGATTCCCCTTACAGTCCGTAACCTTTCGCTTCTAGGTTAGAGCGCATGCATGCGAGGGGGACACATGCAATCACCTATACCAACCTTGCACCACACTCACACACATATGCTAGGGACACATGCAAGTTTTCAGATGATTCCGACGTTCTCGTGGTCTTCCTCCGGCGAAACCCTAATCTGCGGGGCTCGGATCGTCTACCCCCCTAGACATTCTTCTGACAGGGGTATCCCGGCGTAGGTCTCTCTTGTTTTGTGTTTGACTAGATCATAGGATGATGTAAAACCATGTTGGTTCACGAGTTGGGGCACTATCCTGCGGTTTCACACTGAGCGGGAGATTCCCCTTATCTGTCCAGAAAATTTCGCTTCTAGGTTAGAGCGCATGCATGCGAGGGGGACACATGCAATCACCTATACCAACCTTGGACCACACTCACACACATATGCTAGGGACACATGCAAGTTTTCAGATGATTCCGACGTTCTCGTGGACTTCCTCCGGCAAAACCCTGATGATCTGCGGGGCTCGGATCGTCTACCCCCCTAGACATTCTTCTGACAGGGGTAGACCGGCGTAGCTCTCTCTTGTTTTGTGTTTGACTAGGTCATAGGATGATGTAAAAGCATGCTGGTTCACAAGTTGGGGCACTATCCTACCCGGTTTCACTAGAACGGGGTGATTCCCCCTTATACAGGTCCAGATCCTTTCGCTTCTAGGTAAGAGCGCATGCATGCGAGTGGGGCACATGCAATCACCTATACCAACCTTGCACAACGCTCACACACATATGCTAGGGACACATGCAAGTTTTCAGATGATTCCAACGTTCTCGTGGACTTCCTCCGGCGAAACCCTGATGATCTGCGGGCCTCGGATCGTCTACACCCCTAGACATTCTTCTGACAGGGGTAGCCCGGCGTAGATCTATCTTGTTTTGTGTTTGACTAGGTCATAGGATGATGTAAAACCATGTTGGTTCACAAGTTGGGGCACTATCCTACCCGGTTTCAATTGAACAGGGAGATTCCCCATTATACAGGTCCAGAACCTTTCACTTCTAGGTTAGAGCGCATGAATGCGAGGGGGACACATGCAATCACCTATACCAACCTTGCACCACACTCACACACATATGCTAGGGACACATGCAAGTTTTCATCTGATTCCGACGTTCTCGTGGTCTTCCTCCGGTGAAACCCTGATCTGCGGGCCTCGGATCGTCTACCCCCCTAGACATTCTTTTGACAGGGGTAGCCCGGCATAGATCTCTCTTGTTTTGTGTTTGATTATGTCATGGGATGATGTGAAACCATGTTGGTTCACAAGTTGGGGCACTATACTACCCGGTTTCACCGTGTGAGGAGATTCCCCCTTATCTGTGTCCGTAACCTTCGCTTCTAGGTTAGAGCGCATGCATGCGAGGGGGGACACATGCAAGCACCCACAGACTAGTAGTTAATTTTTGTATGTTCCAACATAGCACCACACTTTTCATGCATGTGCTAGGGCACATGCATGCATGTCCTTGAGGTACTCAGAATTGAGAACAATCTATAAAGGATGTCAAACAACAAATTTCAGACTTTGTCGTGAAATCCTCTCATCTTGGTCTTTTGATTGACCCAAAGAGTGACCTAGAAAGATTCAAAAGTAGTCCAACTGCTTGCTTGGTTTTGTTGTTCAGCTCTCTGGTGAGGGAAATTCTACTCTTGACGATTGGTTGAGGACTGTTTCTCAAGGTTTGTGACTAGGCACCCACCTAATGGAAATGAAGTTCAGCATCCTCCAGAAGCTTATGGTCTAGTGCCAAGTTCATATTTCCATGGTCTCAATCCTTATGAAGAGCTGGTACATGCTATATCTACAAGAGAAACTATCGTCCGCTCCTCAAGAGGGTTGACAGAACCAGTGGCAGGAGTTTCCACGTATATATCTAGGATTTTACTAAGTATTAACGCATGTCTACAAAGGGGGTCACACTTGGGACCTACCAACCTTGCACCACACTCACACACATATCCTAGGGACACATGCAAGTTTTCAGAAGATTCCGACGTTCTCGTGGTCTTCCTCCGTGAAACCACGATGATCTGGGCCTCGGATCGTCTACCCCCCTAGACATTCTTCTGATGGGGGTAGCCCGGCGTAGCTCTCTCTTGTTTTGTGTTTGATTATTTCATGAGATTATGTGAAACCATGTTGGTTCACAAGTTGGGGCACTATACGGTGCGGTTTCACCGTAACAGAGAGATTCCCCCTTATATAGGTCCAGAACCTTCGCTTCTAGGTTAGAGCGCATGCATGCGAGGGGGAACACATGCAAGCACATATACCAACCTGGCACCACACTCACAAACATATGCTAGGGACACATGCAAGTTTTCATCTGATTCCAACGTTCCCGTGGACTTCCTCCGGCGAAACCCTGATGATCTGCGGGGCTCAGATCGTCTACCCCCTAGACATTCTTCTGACAGGGGTAGCCCGGCGTAGCTCTCTCTTGTTTTGTGTTTGACAAGGTCATAGGATGATGTAAAACCATGTTGGTTCACAAGTTGGGGCACTATCCTACCCGGTTTCACCGGAACGGGGAGATTGCCCCTTATACAGGTCCAGATCCTTTCGCTTCTAGGTTTGAGCGCATGCATGCGAGTGGGGACACATGCAATCACCTATACCAACCTTACACCACACTCACACACATATGTTAGGGACACATGCAAGTTTTCAGATGATTCCGACGTTCTCGTGGACTTCCTCCGGTGAAACCCTGATGATCTACGGCCCTCAGATCGTCTACCCCCTAGACATTCTTCTGACAGGGGTAGCCCGGCGTAGCTCTCTCTTGTTTTGTGTTTGACTAGGTCATAGGATGATGTAAAACCATGTTGGTTCACAAGTTGGGGCACTATCCTACCCGGTTTCACCTGAACGGGGAGATTCCCCCTTA
The DNA here is from genome assembly GCA_030063025.1 of Avena longiglumis. Lineage (NCBI taxonomy): Eukaryota > Viridiplantae > Streptophyta > Magnoliopsida > Poales > Poaceae > Avena > Avena longiglumis. Next base: position 108,451,085 of record CP125974.1, read on the forward strand.
TACAGGTCCAGAAACTTTCGCTTCTAGGTTAGAGCGCATGCATGCGAGGGGGACACATGCAATCACCTATACCAACCTTGCACCATTCTCACACACATATGCTAGGGACACATGCAAGTTTTCAGATGATTCAGACGTTCTCGTGGACTTCCTCCGGCGAAACCCTGATGATCTGCGGGCCTCGGATCGTCTACCCCCCTAGACATTCTTCTGACAGGGGTAGCCCGGCGTAGCTCTCTCTTGTTTTGTGTTTGACTAGGTCATAGGATGATGTAAAACCATGTTGGTTCACAAGTTGGGGCACTATCCTACCCGGTTTCACCGGAACGGGGAGATTCCCCCTTATACAGGTCTAGATCCTTTCGCTTCTAGGTTAGAGCGCATGCATGCGAGTGGGGACGCATGCAATCACCTATACCAACCTTGCACCACACTCACACTCATATGCTAGGGACACATGCAAGTTTTCAGATGATTCCGACGTTCTCGTGGACTTCCTCCGGCGAAACCCTGATGATCTGCGGGCCTCGGATCGTCTACCCCCTAGACATTCTTCTGACAGGGGTAACCCGGCGTAGCTCTCTCTTGTTTTGTGTTTGAATAGGTCATAGGATGATGTAAAACCATGTTGATTCACAAGGTTGGGCACTATCCTACCCGGTTTCACCTGAACGGGGAGATTCCCCCTTATACAGGTCTAGAACCTTTCGCTTCTAGGTTAGAGCGCATGCATGCGAGGGGGACACATGCAATCACCTATACCAACCTTGCACCACACTCACACACATATGCTAGGGACACATGCAAGTTTTCATCTGATTCCGACGTTCTCGTGGTCTTCCTCCGGCGAAACCCTGATCTGCGGGCCTCGGATCGTCTACCCCCCTAGACATTCTTCTGACAGGGGTAGCCCGACGTAGCTCTCTCTTGTTTTGTGTTTGACTAGGTCATAGGATGATGCAAAACCATGTTGGTTCACAAGTTGGGGCACTATCCTACCTGGTTTCACCTGAACGGGGAGATTCCCCTTATCTGTGTCGTAACCTTTCGCTTCTAGGTTAGAGCGCATGCATGCGACGGGGACACATGCAATCACCTATACCAACCTTGCACCACACTAACACACATATGCGAGGGACACATGCAAGTTTTCGATGATTCCGACGTTCGTGGTCTTCCTCGTGAAACCCTAATCTGCGGGGCTCGGATCGTCTACCCCCCTAGACATTCTTCTGACAGGGGTATCCCGGCGTAGGTCTCTCTTGTTTTGTGTTTGACTAGATCATAGGATGATGTAAAACCATGTTGGTTCACGAGTTGGGGCACTATCTGCCGGTTTCACCACGGGAGATTCCCCCTTATACAGGTCCAGAAAATTTCGCTTCTAGGTTAGAGCGCATGCATGCGAGGGGGACACATGCAATCACCTATACCAACCTTGGACCACACTCACACACATATGCTAGGGACACATGCAAGTTTTCAGATGATTAGGCGTTCGTGGACTTCCTCAAGAAACCACGATGATCTGCGGGGCTCGGATCGTACCCCCTAGACATTCTTCTGACAGGGGTAGACCGGCGTAGCTCTCTCTTGTTTTGTGTTTGACTAGGTCATAGGATGATGTAAAAGCATGCTGGTTCACAAGTTGGGGCACTATCCTACCCGGTTTCACTAGAACGGGGTGATTCCCCCTTATACAGGTCCAGATCCTTTCGCTTCTAGGTAAGAGCGCATGCATGCGAGTGGGGCACATGCAATCACCTATACCAACCTTGCACAACGCTCACACACATATGCTAGGGACACATGCAAGTTTTCAGATGATTCCAACGTTCTCGTGGACTTCCTCCGGCGAAACCCTGATGATCTGCGGGCCTCGGATCGTCTACACCCCTAGACATTCTTCTGACAGGGGTAGCCCGGCGTAGATCTATCTTGTTTTGTGTTTGACTAGGTCATAGGATGATGTAAAACCATGTTGGTTCACAAGTTGGGGCACTATCCTACCCGGTTTCAATTGAACAGGGAGATTCCCCATTATACAGGTCCAGAACCTTTCACTTCTAGGTTAGAGCGCATGAATGCGAGGGGGACACATGCAATCACCTATACCAACCTTGCACCACACTCACACACATATGCTAGGGACACATGCAAGTTTTCATCTGATTCCGACGTTCTCGTGGTCTTCCTCCGGTGAAACCCTGATCTGCGGGCCTCGGATCGTCTACCCCCCTAGACATTCTTTTGACAGGGGTAGCCCGGCATAGCTCTCTCTTGTTTTGTGTTTGAATAGGTCATAGGATGATGCAAAACCATGTTGGTTCACAAGTTGGGGCACTATCCTACCCGGTTTCACCTGAACGGGGAGATTCCCCCTTATACAGGTCCAGAACCTTTCACTTCTAGGTTAGAGCGCATGGATGCGAGGGGGACACATGCAATCACCTATACCAACCTTGCACCACACTCACACACATATGCTAGGGACACATGCAAGTTTTCATCTAATTCCGACATTCTTGTGGTCTTCCTCCGGCGAAACCCTGATCTGCGGGGATCGGATCGCCTACCCCCCTAGACATTCTTATGACAGGGGTAGCCCAGCGTAGCTCTCTCTTGTTTTGTATTTGACTAGGTCATAGGATGATGTACAACCATGTTGGTTCACAAGTTGGGGCACTATCCTACCCGGTTTCACCTGAACGGGGAGATTCCCCCTTATACAGGTCCAGAACCTTTCGCATCTAGGTTAGAGCACATGCGTGCGTGGGGGACACATGCAATCACCTATACCAACCTTGCACCAAACTCACACACATATGCTAGGGACACATGCAAGTTTTCAGATGATTCCGACGTTCTCGTGGTCTTCCTCCGGCGAAACCCTGATCTGCGGGCCTCGGATCGTCTACCCCCTAGACATTCTTCTAACAGGGGTAGCCCGACGTAGATCTCTCTTGTTTTGTGTTTGATTATGTCATGGGATGATGTGAAACCATGTTGGTTCACAAGTTGGGGCACTATACTACCCGGTTTCACCGTAACGGGGAGATTCCCCTTATCTGTGTCCGTAACCTTCGCTTCTAGGTTAGGCGCATGCATGCGAGGGGACACATGCAAGCACCCACAAACTAGTAGTTAATTTTGTATGTTCCAACATAGCACCACACTTTTCATGCATGTGCTAGGGCACATGCATGCATGTCCTGAGGTACTCGGTGAGAACAATCTATAAAGGATGTCAAACAACAAATTTCAGACTTTGTCGTGAAATCCTCTCATCTTGGTCTTTTGATTGACCCAAAGAGTGACCTAGAAAGATTCAAAAGTAGTCCAACTGCTTGCTTGGTTTTGTTGTTCAGCTCTACCGTGAGGGGAAATTCTACTCTTGACGATTGGTTAAGGACTGTTTCTCAAGGTTTATGACTAGGCACCCACCTAATGGAAATGAAGTTCAGCATCCTCCAGAAGCTTATGGTCTAGTGCCAAGTTCATATTTCCATGGTCTCAATCCTTATGAAGAGCTGGTACATGCTATATCTACAAGAGAAACTATCGTCCGCTCCTCAAGAGGGTTGACAGAACCAGTGGCAGGAGTTTCCACGTATATATCTAGGATTTTACTAAGTATTAACGCATGTCTACAAAGGGGGTCACACTTGGGACCTACCAACCTTGCACCACACTCACACACATATCCTACGGACACATGCAAGTTTTCAGAAGATTCCGACGTTCTCGTGGTCTTCCTCGTGAAACCTCGATCTGGGCCTCGGATCGTCTACCCCCTAGACATTCTTTCCGATGGGGTAGCCCGTAGCTCTCTCTTGTTTTGTGTTTGATTATTTCATGAGATTATGTGAAACCATGTTGGTTCACAAGTTGGGGCACTATACGGTGCGGTTTCACCGTAACAGAGAGATTCCCCCTTATATAGGTCCAGAACCTTCGCTTCTAGGTTAGAGCGCATGCATGCGAGGGGGAACACATGCAAGCACATATACCAACCTGGCACCACACTCACAAACATATGCTAGGGACACATGCAAGTTTTCATCTCGATTCCAACGTTCCGTGGACTTCCTCGTGAAACCCCGATGATCTCATGGGCTCAGATCGTCTACCCCCCTAGACATTCTTCTGACAGGGGTAGCCCGGCGTAGCTCTCTCTTGTTTTTTGTTTGACAAGGTCATAGGATGATGTAAAACCATGTTGGTTCACAAGTTGGGGCACTATCCCTGCGGTTTCACCGACGGGAGATTGCCCTTATACAGTCCAGATCCTTTCGCTTCTAGGTTTGGCGCATGCATGCGAGTGGGGACACAATCACCTATACCAACCTTACACCACACTCACACACATATGTTAGGGACACATGCAAGTTTTCAGATGATTCCGACGTTCGTGGACTTCCTCGGTGAAACCCCGATGATCTACCCTCGGATCGCTACCCCTAGACATTCTTCCGACAGGGTAGCCAGCGTAGCTCTCTCTTGTTTTGTGTTTGACTAGGTCATAGGATGATGTAAAACCATGTTGGTTCACAAGTTGGGGCACTATCCTGCGGTTTCACTGAGCAGGAGATTCCCCCTTATACAGGTCCAGAAACTTTCGCTTCTAGGTTAGAGCGCATGCATGCGAGGGGGACACATGCAATCACCTATACCAACCTTGCACCACACTCACACACATATGCTAGGGACACATGCAAGTTTTCAGATGATTCAGACGTTCTCGTGGACTTCCTCCGGCGAAACCCTGATGATCTGCGGGCCTCGGATCGTCTACCCCCCTAGACATTCTTCTGACAGGGGTAGCCCGGCGTAGCTCTCTCTTGTTTTGTGTTTGACTAGGTCATAGGATGATGTCAAACCATGTTGGTTCACAAGTTGGGGCACTATCCTACCCGGTTTCACCTGAACGGGGAGATTCCCCCTTATACAGGTCCAGAACCTTTCGCTTCTAGGTTAGAGCGCATGCATGCGAGGGGGGACACATGCAATCACCTATACCAACCTTGAACCACACTCACACACATATGCTAGGGACACATGCAAGTTTTCATCTGATTCCGACGTTCTCCTGGTCTACCTGCGGTGAAACCCTGATCTGTGGGGCTCGGATCGTCTACCCCCTAGACATTCTTCTGACGGGGGTAGCCCGGCGTATCTCTCTCTTGTTTTGTGTTTTTTTAGGTCATGGGATGATGTAAAACCATGTTGGTTCACAAGTTGGGGCAGTATCCTACCCGGTTTCACCGGAACAGGGAGATTCCCCCTTATACAGGTCTAGAACCTTTCGCTTCTAGGTTAGAGCGCATGCATGCGAGGGAGGATACATGCAAGCACCCGGAGACTGGTAGTTAATTTTTGTATGTTGCAACATAGCACCACACTTCATGCATGTGCTAGGGCACATGCATGCATGTCCTTGAGGTACTCAAAATTGAGAACAATCTATAAAGGATGTCAAACAACAAATTTCAGACTTTGTCATGAAATCCTCTCATCTTGGTCTTTTGATTGACCCAAAGAGTGACCTTGAAAGATTCAAAAGTAGTCCAACAGCTTGCCTGGTTTTGTTGGTCAGCTCTACCGTGAGGGGAAATTCTACTCTTGACGATTGGTTGAGGATTGTTTCTCAAAGTTTGTGACTAGGCACCCACCTAATGGAAATGAAGTTCAGCATCCTCCAGAAGCTTATGGTCTAGTGAAAAGTTCATATTTCCATGGTCTCAATCCTTATGAAGAGCTGGTACATGCTATATCTACAAGAGAAACTATCGTCCGCTCCTCAAGAGGGTTGACAGAACCAGTGGCGGGAGTTTCCACGTATATATCCAGGATTTTACTAAGTATTAACGCATGTCTACAAAGGGGGTCACACTTGGGACTTACACATGGGACATACCAACCTTGCACCACACTCACACACATATGCTAGGGACACATGCAAGTTTTCATCTGATTCCGACGTTCTCGTGGTTTTCCTCCCGTGAACTGTGATCTCATGGCTCGGATCGTCTACCCCCCTAGACATTCTTCTGATGGGGGTAGCCCGGCGTAGCTCTCTCTTGTTTTGTGTTTGATTATGTCATGGGATGATGTGAAACCATGTTGGTTCACAAGTTGGGGCACTATACTACCCGGTTTCACCATAATAGGGAGATTCCCCCTTATATAGGTCCAGAACCTTCGCTTCTAGGTTAGAGCGCATGCATGCGAGGGGGACACATGCAAGCACATATACCAACCTTGCACCACACTCACACACATATGCTAGGGACACATGCAAGTTTTCATCTGATTCCGAAGTTCTCGTGGTCTTCCTCCGGCGAAATCTTGATCTGCGGGGCTCGGATCGTCTACCCCCCTAGACATTCTTCTGACAGGGGTAGCCCGGCGTAGCTCTCTATTGTTTTGTGTTTGTTTAGGTCATAGGGTGATGTAAAACCATGTTGGTTCACAAGTTGGGGCACTATCCTACCCGGTTTCTCCGGAACAGGGAGATTCCCCCTTATACAGGTCCAGAACATTTCGCTTCTAGGTTAGAGCGCATGCATGCGAGGGGGGACACATGCAATCACCTATACCAACCTTGCACCACACTCACACACATGTGCTAGTTACACATGCAAGTTTTCATCTGATTCCGACGTTCTCGTGTCTTCCTTCGGGGAACCCTGATCTGCGGGGCTCGGATCGTCTACCCCCTAGACATTCTTCTGACAGGGGTAGTCCAACAGCTTGCTTGGTTTTGTTGGTATCAGCAGCTCTACCGTGAGGGGAAATAAATATAACTGAAAGAAAAATGGAAAGAAAAATATAATTGAAAGAAAAATGGATAAAGGCACACAGCAAAGGATAAAACACACGGCAAAGGTTCTTTGCCGTGTTCCGTCGTCGTGAGGCACACGGCAAAGGTCCTTTGCCGTGTGTTTTCCTGCGGCACACGACAAAGGTTTGCGGTCATTATTTGCTGCGGGCCCGCGCGAGCAGCTAACCCTATCCACTCCCCCGCCCCACCCGACCCAGACCCCGCCCCACCCGACCCCGACCCCTCCCTAGCCCCGCCGGCCGCCGCCTGACCTTGCCTCCCGTCAGCATGCAGCCGCTTAGCCCCTCCCGCCCCACCCGACCTCGACCCTCCCAAGCCTGTGCACTCCCTAGCCCAGCCGCCTCCAGGCCTCCTCCCCATCACGCGGCCACTGCCCGTATCGCTCCCTCCCCTCCCCTGCAATCGCCGTGGCCGTCCTTGCGTGGTAGAGCGCCAGCCGGCTCGCGTTCGGGCGGGAGGAGCTCCGCCCGGCAGCTCCCTCGCGCCCCCACCTTGTCGTCCCATCTCCTCCAACGACGGCTGTGGACAAGGTAAGCCATTTTTTTTAGTTTTTCATATATTGCTAGTATGATGTATGTAGTGGTAGTTCTAGTGTTGTAGTAAGTTATTAATAAATTGTATTTAGTGATAGTTTTATTGTCATATATTACATTAGGGTAGTTTTAGTGGTAGATTTAGCAAAACGGACAAGTTACTAATATGTTGTTTTTAGTGGTAGTATTTTCTAGTATGTTGTTTCATATATGCATGTGTATAGTAGTAATTTAGGAATTATATGTGTAAAATTTTGGCTTGCATTTTGGCATATATACATGTGTATATTACTAATTTTTCTTCGTGTAGGATATGTGTCGAGTCTGAGGGTGGGGTTGTCGACGGTGTAGGTCATTTTGCGGGAGAGTCGCTGATCTTCTTCACCTCTCGATCACGCTTCAAGGGTAAAAATCTATTCTCCTATCTTGAAAGTACCTAGGGTTATTTTTGTGTGTAGATCACCAAGTCTGTCGCATTACCTAGGCGTCTCTTCCGTAGTAAGGTTCTGGATAAATATGCATTAGTGGTCTCGCATATTATGAAGCGTAACTCTTACGACATTTATCGGGATAGCCGGCAGATGCGTAGTTGGGTATGTTTTCCTTGTTCTACTCCGGTCCGAGATAGGATTTCGGCAGTGCCTCCCTGTTGTTCTCCGGATGCACATCCCTCTTGGCTTTTTGCCGAGACGTGTATCGGGAGAGCGGTGAGAGGTCTTGCCAAAATTGTCGGATCGGGGAGTAAGCAGGAACATACTCAATCTGGATCTGGCGGTTGATAGGACCCTCTTTACCTATTAGAGATAGGTGGATATATGTATGGCGTAAAATATATGTTTGCTAAAATTAACCGAACTAATACGGATTTATTTATATGGCATGATTAATTGAAAGCATTATATATACGTTTTGGTACTGATTAGAGGATGGAGAATATGTTGGATGTATGATGGCTATGTCAGAAGTGGGACTTTACCTCGAAAGGCAAGAAAAGGCCGAGGACTTTGTGAACGGGCATTTGCCGTCCCAGCAGACCAGAAGAATTTTACCCTTGCAAGATGCAAGAACCTGAATACACATTCGAAGGATGATGTGAGTACTCACCTGCTCAATTACAGGTTCACACCATCCTACAAGACTTGGACATTCCATGATGAAAAGTTAGCGAAACGTGCTAGGAGGGAGTCACGGCAGGGTCAGCAGCAGAGTCAGCCAAGGGGAGAATTTGATGCTGGTTTTGATAGGTGCATAGAAAACTTTGTGAATGCTAATGCGCCTGAAAGCCCTCATGTAGAGGCGGATACACCTCAGGAGGCGGAGACAAGTGAGGAGCCGGAGGAAAACACGGCAAAGTACTACGAGACTTTGTTTGCCTCACAGAGACCCCTTCATGCACATATAGATGTTACCCAACTGGATGCCATAGCTCGCATTTTGGCCTCCAAGAGCCACATGAACTTGACCAAAGAGGACTTTGATGATATGCTTGCCGTCGTTGGCAGCATTCTTCCGAAAGGGCACCTCTTGCCGAAGAACTTCTACTATTCGACCAAACTCCTCCGTGACCTTAAGATGTCATATGAGCCGATACACGCTTGTCCGAAGGGATGCATGCTATTCACAAAGGAGCATGCTAAGACAAATTATTGTATCCGCTGCAAATCCTCTAGGTACTTTGAGGTCGATCCCAATGGTGATGGTCAAGAGGCGCACGGTTGCAAAACATTCTTCGGTATGTTCCAATCATACCGAGGCTCCAGACTCTTCATGATCGAGGATACCGGCCAGATGTAGTGGGCGAAGGGAAATACCTCGACAAGATGATACATCCGTTGGATGGTAGTGCATGGAAGAACTTTGTCAAGAAATATCCCGAGAAAGCCGGTGACAAGAGGAGCGTGGCTGCCATATCAACCGATGGGTTCAATCCATATGGCATGTCGGCTTCAAGATACAGTTGTTGAAGTGTTTGTTATTCCCCGAACCTCTCAAGGCTCGCATGAGATCGAGAACATGTTTGTCTCGATATAATCCTGGGCGAAATATCCGGTAAGAACATGAATGTGTATCTAGAACTGGTGGATGACTTGCTTCGTGGTGGGAAGGTCGGGGATCCAACATTTGACGCTTCAAACAACGAGCACTTCGATATGTATGTCGGTACCATACCTCTCCGATGACCTACCAAAGACGCGCGTTGTTCTGCAGCTGGTGTACACATGGGAAGTGGCCTTGCCCAGTGTGCATGCAATCTCTGACTTTCTTCTGGCTGTCGAAGGGAGGCAAGTATTCCTGCTTTGATGAACATCGACAGTGTCTTGAGCCGAATCATCCATATAGGAGTGACAAAATAGGTTCAAGAAAGGTCGTGTTGTCCATGATCCAAAGCCACGTCTAAAGACCGGAAAGGAAATCAAGGCTGAGTTAGAAGCTCTCCAGCAAAATTCTGATGGGAATGGTTTCGTGGGATATGGTGATACGCACCAGTGGACCCACATTCCGTGCTTATGGAAGCTCCCTTACTTTGAGGATCTTGAGCTCCCGCATAACATTGATGTAATGCACACCGAAAAGAATATCGGTGAGGCCCTTTGGAGCACCATAATGCAAACCGAGAAGACGAAAGATAACATCAAGGCTCGAATTGATCAAGAAGCATTGTGCGATAGGCCAAAGTTGAACATGTAGCCACCCGGAGCCAAAGGCAGAAAAAGGTGGTCTAAGCCAAAGGCTCCTTTCTGCCCAACAAAGCCCCAAAGAAGGGAGATCTTCCAGTGGATCGCGCAAAGTTTGTTTTTCCCTGATGGTTATGCGGCCAACTGGATGAGGGGTGCGAACATGGAAACGTTGCGAGTACAAGGGCTCAAGAGTCATGACTACCACGTATGGCTTGAGCGGATAATGCCGGTGATGATTCGAGGCTATGTCGATGAGGAGACTTGGCGAGTGCTGTCGAGGTTGAGCTTTTTCTTCCGCCAGATTTGTGCTAGGGAGTTAGACCGTAAAGTGCTTGAGAAGCTACATGTTGTGGTGGTGGCACGGCAGATGCCATGGGTAGGCTAAAGTATGGGGCCAATGGATGCTAGTGGGATCTGGGGAGGGAAGATGCAACTGTGTCTACACTCAAGCTGCCAAAGTTATGATCTTTATTTCTCTCTTGATGGGTTACACATGCTCCTCGAGCTGTATACAGGGGGACAAGATGAATCTCCCAGCCTAACGGTGCTCAAAGAGTCGATCCCTTCCTCAGGGTCCAAGCCTCCCCTTATAAAGGAGTGCCTTGGGTGCCCTTAGGGCTGACGAGGCAAGCATATTCGTGGAATATGCTTGTCCCAAATTATTAGTTCGGCGGCCTCCTTTCCCTGTCGCCCTTCTAATGACGGCAAGGCTCAGTGGCCCTCCTGCGTGCCTCGGGCTCCGGGATCACCTCCGTGACATCCTTACGCCCCTCCGACGCAGTGCATCCTTGTCTCTTGTGCTTGGCTCCGCTCGATTCCTTCTAGCCTGCAACTATAGTTTGACCTTGGGCTTCTCCTTCTCCGCAAGCTTCAGATCACTCGGCCTTACCTTACCTTGTGTAACTTCGGCTCGTTCTTCACCGCATCAAAACTCGCCGTAATCGCTGATACATATACGGGCTTCTTGCCTCCGTTCATCGGCCGACATATCCATGATTCGCCGACTTGGACCAGAATCGGAAACTAGACGGGGATAGTACCTCTGTCTTTCCCCGCCTCTGACCTACCCGAGGTCAAACCCCCGACATTAGTCCCCGAAGCTGGTGTGGCCCTGTCGATAGCTTTGGCCGGGTCATATCAGCTTCATTATATTCTGCAGTCTTGTTTCCGAGTTATGTCTTCGTCCAAGGTTTCCTCGTTCCTTCCCTCGTACGCCATGTCCTACGTGTCATCCTCATCATTGTTCTTCTAGTTTTTAGGTCCCTCTACAGTGCTTACTGACAAGCTACAGTGAACTTTGTACCTGCTGTGCCGCCGCTGCAACGCCTCGGGTGCCGTTCCCCTTGGGGATTGTAACGATCTTTCTTCGTGTGTGGCCGTTGGTGTGGCTCCGCTCACCGTCGTGCGTTCGTGCTGCACCCACGATCTACACGGACAACCGCCACACCCACGATCCCACTTTCCTGTTCATGGATCGATTATAAAGAGGGGAACTGCGTTTGGGGGATTCACTTTTCCCCTTATCGCTCGCCTCCGTCCTCCTCCTTCCTTTTGCCGGCGCGTTCTCCTGCAGTTCCGCCGCCGCTCGCCTGCCAGAGCCTCCGCCGGTGAAGATTCCGCTGCGCTGTTCTGCCTTTCTTGCCCGCGCTCCGCGGCTTTGGCTCCGTCACCGGTGAGTCCTCTCTGGTCGTCTTGCCCTGATCTTTCCCTAGATTCATCTGCTCCGATTCCGTGCTCGGGCGACGGTTCCTCTGTTTCTTCGCCATTTGTTTTCGTGCAAAGTTCCGACGGGGCCTTGAAGCTCTAAACTCCCCTCCGCCGCCAGTCTTTCCTCCGGCGATCTTTCCGGCGCACATATGTCTAGTTCCTTTAGAGGCGCTCTGGTTGAGGACGACGACGCTGGCTCCGGGCCTGAGCGTGGCTCGTGGCAGGGTTCTTCCGTCACACGCCGTGAGATTGAATGGCTCATCCGGACTCGAAGAATTCCCGCCGAGGTTTCTTGCCGCAACCCGATGAATCCTCTCGGATATCGAGAGGGCGAGTATGTGGTTTTCATGTCGCACTTCGCCTGCGGTCTCCCTCTTAGTGATTTAGCTAGAGAATTCCTCGATTACTTGACCTTGACGCATCATCTTCTATGACGCCATAGCTTCTCTCTCGCTTTCATCTCGCCTCGGAGGGATACTTCGACTGTGGCCGTCGATTGCACGTCGAGAAGTTCTTCCAGATCCGCTCAACGTTGTCCCGACAAATCTCGCACCCTTCCAGAAGTTGCTCACCCAATGTGGGCAGCATCTATCACACCGAGGAAATCCGTGTTCACCGGATTGAGTCGTGCAAGAAGTGGCACAAATCATTCTTATATGTCAAGAACAGGGGCGGAGGACAAGATTGCTCCCTCCATTCTCAATTGGCCCACCTTCTAAAGTGAACGGCTCTACAATCCGAGGAAAACCCATGCCTTGGCCGAGGCCTTCGAGATTCGGCTTAAAGAGTTGATCCGGCCGGGTTATGGCGAAGACCGATGGAAACCTTCATTAGTAGCCGGATCGCCCTTTCCGAGCGGACCCACAAGCGTGCTACATGAGTGGTCCCTTGACCCCAATCGAGTCTCGACCGTGGAGCTGGATAACTACCTTATTTATAAGCGTCGAGCTATCTTTAAGACCGAGATGCACGAGGATTGGACTTGGGGATTAAAACCATACACCCGATCATCCCTCCCGAGGTGAGCTTACTCAACATCGCTCGCTATTCCACTGTCTTTTGAAACTGGTTTATCTAATTCTCTTTCTCATCGTCTTGCAGGTTCGCAGCGAAAACGAGGACGCCAAGTTCTGCTGCTCCCCTCGCCCGGACAGGAGTACCGGATCTTGGTGAGCCGGACTCGAGGAGTTCGTCCCTAAGTCGGATCCTGCCCCGGCTCGAGCTCGCGGCAAGACTTCAGCGCACGAGGAGGAAGGTGATTCGGACGAGGTCCAAATTATTGAGGTAGTTGCCGCCATGCCTATTTCTTATGCATTTTCGGCTTCTACTTTCCCAGCTAATCCGGCCGGTCAGGTTCACAACGCCGAGCCTATTGCTTCCCGACCTCCTGTTACCTCGGGGAATCGCGGGGCTCCTGCTAGTGCCTAGGAGGCGGTTCCTAAGAAACGAATGAAGAAATCCGCTCCGAACCCTCCCAGGCGCAAGACTATGCCTGGGGTCGCCGGGTAAGTCCCTTTCGCTTATATTTCTTGTTTCTCTCTTTCTGTTTCTCATATTGACGATTCTTCTTTCTTATTTTTGCAGTGCTCCTCTTCATTAAACCCGCGGTCCTAGTATGACTAGCCGCCCGATTCGCCGCCATCTCCTCCTCCGCCGATGATACCAGGATTCCTAGTCCTATTCGTCCTGCTTCCTCCAGCTCGAATACATCGCTTTGTTCATCGCGATGTCCCCGAGACCCTTCCATTGACCGATTCGAACCGCCCTCCAAGTTTTCGTGAACCCGCCCTTCTATGGGTCCCAGCGCCATCGAGCCTCTATCTACTCCGCAGTTTCTCGGCCATTCCGACCTCGGCGAAAAGGTCGTTATCACGGCCTCTGCGACCTTATCCTCCGCTGCTCCTAAGGACGCGTCCCTACTTAGGCGTCACTTCTCACTGATGCCTCTTCTAAGGCGAAAAAAGCTATTGCCGTCAAGACTTCTTCTTCTCGTAAAGGTCTTGCGGCTCTTCAACCAGTATTGCCGACGTCTTTGCGTAAGGAGCTGCGCCACCAAAGTCCCGTTACCTCGCCGCAGCCGCCTTGCTCTTCATAAGAGCCCTGCGACTGCCGTGGTCGGACCGCCTGCCCGGGGTAAAGTTTTAACTCGGACAGCTAGTGGGAACAGCCTTGGAGCGCTGGTTGAGTACGCCAATAACTGGAATGCTGCTGATCAGTTTGAGGGTAATCCAACGAACCAGCCCTTTCAGCTTTCTGACATCAGCGGCCGTTTTGACCATGCTGCCCAGTTCATCGTTGATACCAACAAGATGAATGAGGTAATTATTTTTTCTCTGAGTCTTAAATTATTCCTCAGATGTTACCATATGCTCTAGTCCCCAAACTTGCAAGGAAATAACTTGTTGTATACTTGGAAGTTTGACTTAAATTTATTTCTAAGGTTCGTTAATCCGGCCATCTAGATCCGAGTTTAGTTGTGTGTGATTCAGACTTGGTTTAGCTGTGAATATCCAGCCACCTAGATCCGAGTTAAGTCCTGCTTGACTCGGATCTGGTTTAGCTTTTAATATCCAGCCACCTAGAGTCGAATTAAGCTCTGCTTGATTTGGATCTAGTTTAGCTTTGAATACCCAGCCACCTAGAGCCGAATCAAGCTTTGCTTGATTCGGATCTAATTTAGCTTTGAATATCCAGCCATCTAGAACCGAGTTAAGTCCTGCTTGACTCGGGTCTTGTTTAGCTTTGAATATCCAGCCACCTAGAGCCGAATCAAGCTTTGCTTGATTCGGATCTGGTTTAGCTGTTACTGTCGTTTTATCATTTTGCCTCATTGCTCAGGTTGCACATGACCGGCGGACCACCGAGTTCCAAAGGTTGCTTTTTTCGCACCGCAAGCTGGAAGAGAAGTACGAGAAAGTTCTTCCCATGGCGAAGAAGGCTGGTATGTCTATAGTTCCTTTTCCTTATTCCCAACGTTCTCATGTATTTGTCTACGGAATGCCGGCTTACTTCTTGTTAAATAGGTAACATTAATAACCTCAATATTCGCCTTGAGAAGAAGATCAAGAACCTGGAAGGTTAGTTTCCTTTCTATTTTACTCCTTCTCCCTTTTAATTTATATGCTAAGCTTCCTTGTTGCGTTTGGCTGTGGTAAAGCCGAGCTGCAAGACTTTGCAGTGTCACATCAAGATTGCATGCCCATGCTCGACGTGATGCTGCATTTTTAGAACAAACGCAGTTCATTCGGGCAACTTCAAGAAAAAGATGATGAGATAGCTCACTGCGATCCGAGGTGGATACCCTCAAGCTCTCGTAAATCCGAACTAGAAAAGGTCGACCAAGAATTTTCCGAGGAAAAGAATCGGTGACTTTGGATCTGCGAAGAACAAATAACTCCTTCAAGTCGCCGAACTTAAACCCGGGTTTGAGCGAGAAATTGCTCGTTTGAGAAGAGTAAGGCTGATTGGGCCAAAGACCTTCAAATAATGATGAGCTACATTCATCGTAGCTACTTGGCATGGCCGAATTATATTTTTTTTTTGTCCTCGCTACCCTTTGACACGTTCATGCTTTAGCAGATCATTTCCCGGCCAAGCCCGTGAGTTCTAAAGTTCTTGCCTCGTCTGGCTCGAGGTGAACTCATACCGTTGATTCAGAATATTCAATGGAGGATTACTTGGTTGCCGTTGCCGCAGCTTGGTCCGATGAAAATTATGGGCGGGACTTGGTGCAGCCGCTATCCGATCTTACCATGTACTCGGCGAATACCTCGGGACTCGATATCAACGAAGTCAAGTTATTGGTGACAAGGCTAATGGCATCCGAGAGGCGGTTGAGTCTTTGGAGAGAATCCGCTGGCGTCTTTGGTGCCGACATGGCCCTTCTTGTTATCATGTCATGGTATGAAGACATCTCTTGACATCCCGAGAAATTTGCGACCGGCTCGCTGGGTTGAAGATCCCACTTTGTTGCTCTTGACAAGCTCGGGCGTTCAACTCGTCGAAATGTACGGCGTGCACACTTGGAATGAAGGGCCGAGTTTTCTCCGCACGGATCAGAGGTTGTGGCTGAGGGTGCCTCGGATGATGATTCAGGTGGCGGGGAAGGTGAAAATGATTCGCCGCATCCGATAGCTCAAGCTCGGACAAAGAACGATGCGCGGTCCTCTTCCAAAGGTACCGGGCATTCTACCGCACGGACTGACGCTCCTGAACAACCTCGGACTTCCGCCGAAGTTGCACCTGGGTCGGCGGAGGGCGAGGCAACCTCAGTCGAAGTTCCTCCTACCTCGGAGTGCCCCGCACCTGAGCAAGTAGCTGCCTCTCCAACGAACAACGCCTAAGTTATTTCCGATCCCTGGTATGCCGGGCGTATGATGTAGGCGAAAAATTTGTCAACTCTCTGTATGATTTGAATTTCTTTTGCCATGTACTGTTGTGACATTTGGTTAAGTGGATGCTCGTCCGAATTCTTGCTTCGCTGGCCCTTAATTTCTTGACCTTTTAGGGCTTAACTTTGCCGTTATTTTTTATGGTCTTATCCAGGCATGAGCGCTGAATACCTATGATATTGATCTGTTCTGAACATAAGTTAACTACTTCGTTGTGGAAGTATGTAGCAATCGCTGGATCGTTGTTTATTGTCCGAAACTTCCATATGTAAATCAAATTTCAGAGGTAGTATAAAACTGATATGAGTGCGTTCAGCATAAGTTTGAGGTAGCATACGGTAGTCCCCGAGTCGCTGCTTTAGATGCCGAGGTTTAGGTATTAATACGAAATTGATATATCATATGATAGTCCCCGAGTCACTGCTCTGGGCACCGAGGTTCATATTCGTAACATGAAATAAATACAACATATGGCAGTCCCCGAGTCACTGCTCTGGGCGCCAAGGTTCAAGCACATAACGCGAAATAAATATAACATATGGCAGTCCCCGAGTCATTGCTCTGGGTGCCGAGGTCCAAACACATAACACGAAATAATATAACATATGGCAGTCCCCGAGTAACTGCTCTGGGTGCCGAGGTTCGAAAACATAACACGAAATAAATATAACCTATGGCAGTCCCCGAGTCACTGCTCTGGGTGCCGAGGTTCAAATACATCATTGGATTTTGACCTTGAGATATAACGCTACGAGTAGAATGGCCGAAGTAAAGCCACATTCCAGGGGCGCTTCGTTTCTTCACCAGTCCATTAGACCTTTCCACTTGTCCATTGGATGCTGGGTGAGCCACAGAGGCAATATCTAGTCTTATGTGTGATGGAGGCGTTAACCTCTTGGGTGCCCGATCTTCACGGATCTCGTGGTCAAATCGATGGGAAAGCGAGGGGAAAGGGAGAAGGTAGCGGAAGCGAACACACACCTCGCGAAGAACACGATGAACACACGCAAAACTCACACGATACAAGGCCGATTGCTCCCGAACGGCGGCCACCGGTCCGATAGAATCCTCGCAAGGAAAGATCGGTCAACGTGCTCCCTCAAATCCACATCGGAGAGGGAAGAACACCTTGGGGAGGGTCTTGACAACTTGGAGACAAGACAATGAACTCCAAGGCCTTGTTCAACGATGGATGCGTGATGCAAAGTCCAATCGAGGTTGGTGACGATAGTCGGTCCCCTTGTAAGGGGATGAGGCAAAACTAGAGATTCCACAATGGGGTTTTTTAGTCTATCATCTATGCCTAAGGGATACATGATGGGTGGGGTCTCTATTTATAGGCCAACCACTAAACAAGGGTAGTTTGGGGATAAACTAGGCGAATAGGTAAGTAAAAGGGGGGATACATGGGCTGTGGCCCAACAGGTGCGCGCAGGCACATATATGACCGGTAGTACCGGTCCGGCAACCGGTAGTACCGGTCGTCACAGTAGTGTACCCGGAGCGGTAGTACTGCTTATGGTCTTGGAGCATCCGTTGGAGCCGTCGAAGAAGCGGTAGGAGGGGCGGTAGTATCACCGACCGGTAGTATGCCACGACAACCGGTACCGCTTGGACCTGGCAGCTATCGACTGTCTTCCATCTCCTCTTCCAAGCCTCCGTCTTGTCGGGCTTGATGTTCCGGCCTCCTTGCCTCCGTCTTGGTCGGTGTGAACCTATCATGCATATGTGACGGAGTATGAAGTAGCATACCATTCAATAGGGCAGGAAGGGGGCTCGCATAGAGGAACGGATTCACCTTTGGAGTCCATGACGACTTGGCGTAAGTTGGGGACCTTGATGTAGTAACGACCGTAGGTCGGGCTGCATCATCTCCCCTCCCTTCAAAAAGAGTCGTCCTCGACTCTCCATGTTCATCACGAAGTAGAAGAGGTCGAAGGACATCCTTGATCCTGGGGTTCACCATATAGTCGTCCTCGGGAAGATTGACTTGACAACACTTCAATGTTCCTTCACCTTCCATGAAGCCTACAAAGCTCGCGACAAAAGCGAAGCAACACTCAAAGCGTAGCCAATTCATGAAGATTATAGCATGAGTCCTCAAGTAGAAGGAAGTCACCTTAGCTTGTAGATATAGCTCAAAGAAGTGTAGCCATAGGTAACTCTCTTCGGTTCTTCTTGTCAACATATAGTCCATAGAGGTTGACGTGTATGCATTTGTACCTTCATACAACAAAGACCAAGCAACATATGTTTGTGTGTGATAGAGGAGCATGTCATTTGTGGCATGTCCATTCTTGTTCACAACACGATTAGCACAACTCAAGTATAGCAAACGGAATGCATATGCATGGTCAATGTGCATGGAAATCGTTTGAACATCATCCAAATGTGGAAACTCAAAAACTCCATATAACATCTTATTGTGGCACTCAAAGCAATCGAATAGAAATTTTATCAACATCTTTGATGCAAAGCTTGGAGAATTTGGCAAAAACACAAAAGGAAGCATATCCAAAACAAAAGTATTATGTTTGCAAACAAACCAAATGAAAGAGCAAGTGGTCCTTATGTTTGTTGCAACAACAAGACGATATTCTTGGAAGCTCTCATGACAATACATGCTCTTAATGGAATTGTGGTTGCAAGCAAAACATCGGAGCGAGAAATTGTTCACCAATTTTGTTACAACACACAGAACATCATTATCTAAAAGCAAAGAAACATGAATGTCACAAGGGGAGATAATACCATTAACATGCTTGCAATCAAACCATAGGAAAGAGCAATTTGCCAACATGCAAGATGCAAAGCATGCAAAAGGTATCAGAGCTGGGTTCGATCTTGAACTCACTTGTGGGATGCTCTCAAGAGCTCTTTTTGTCAACTCGTGCTCAACCGAGGTTGACATTCTCGTGCGGGTACCTACACACATCATATGTAAAAGGAAGAACGTGTGTGCATGGTAGAG
The DNA here is from genome assembly GCA_030063025.1 of Avena longiglumis. Lineage (NCBI taxonomy): Eukaryota > Viridiplantae > Streptophyta > Magnoliopsida > Poales > Poaceae > Avena > Avena longiglumis. The sequence continues at coordinate 108,470,209 of CP125974.1, forward strand.
ATACACATCATCCATCATGACGTATCTCTTTTTGTGCACATCACCATTAATGTCAATCAAGTATGAAAGAGATGCATGGTGAGTATGCAAGTGGGGAACATGCTTATCATGGCAAGCATCAAAATCTCCAAAAATTGAGAAAGCTATGGGGGCCATCTCATTATAACGCATGTGGTCAACATTGTTGCAAGCATTCATCTTATTGCAAGCAACGGGAAAAATTGAATGACTAGCATGACAAAGCATGTCCATAGCAATTGGAGGATACACACAAGATGCATAGCATGGCATGTTTATGGCAATGAGTTCGCAATCAAACAATTCCACATGATCAATATTATGCAAAGGCAAATCATCACATGGGAATATGAGTGAAGCATATGTAATGTCACAAGTATCATCCATAGCATGCATATCCTCACAATTCATCATGTCCACTAGTGGGATCATGGCATCATCAACACCCTTATTGTTACCTTGTTCATACCTCTCATATGAAGTGGGTGTTGTGGAAGTAGTGGCCTCCTTGTGGACGACTTCGTCTTCTTCATGTAGCCATGGCGTAGCATCATCTTCGTGCACCATGTACATCTTCTCCAATTGAGGCATCATTGCTTCATAGCTTGGCGCTTCTTCATCCATGGAACCTAGCACAACACAAGAGAACACACTAGAGGTAGAGGGTAAGTTGTTAGAAATCGAAATGGTCTCACTTGACCTATCAACTACCACTCTCAACTCACTAGGAGTATCACTCATGCCCTCCAAGTGGAAGCACTCAATCTCACATAAGGTGGAGTCACTCGTCTCACTCTTGTTCTCACTCAAGTGGGCTAAGTGGCTCTCATACTCACATGGGATTGGTACCACATCATCACTCAAGCATATGGGGGTAGGCTCGGGTTCCTCAACTCCATGCGCCTCCTTTGGTGAAGGGCAAATCCCATGCTCACCATTCTTGACCTTGTCGCCTTCAAAGTTGGATGCCATAAGATGGGCATCATTGCTCACCTCCATGGTCGAAGGGAAAATCCCATGCTCGACCGTCTTGTGGCCATCTAGTAGTAGTGGTGGAGGTAGGCTCATGCTATCCAACTTGGCGAAGTAGAGGTCTTCATTTTCCTCGTTCATGAGGTCTTCAAATGCAAGCGGAGTCGTTGAAGCTTGATGGCGAGGACGAAGGCTTGCTCTTGGTGCCATTTTGGTGGTGGCACAAGAAGTTGAAGGTGCCTTGTGATGGTGTCGACGGAGGTCATTCGCGTGCCTTGCCGATGGTTGATGTAGGTGGCGCACTTGGCCATCCATATGACGCTCACGACGATGGCCCTTGATCTTGGCACTCTTCCTTGTAAGTTTTTCTAATGAGCGCAAAGCATCATTAGTCTTGGCGACCATCCTCATGTTTTTGTCAAAGTCGTTGTCCATGTCCTTCTTGAAGTTGTGGAGGTCGCTTTGGAACTTGTCCATTTGATGATGGACCTTGGAGCACTCGAGTTGGAGGCTCCGTCTTGGTCGGTGCGACGTGAGGAGCTTCGCGTTGTCGTTCTTGAAGTCGTCCATGCTTGGGGAGTCATTGTTGTTGTAGTACTCCATATCACCCAAGCATGTGGAGCCATTGTTGGTGTAGTGCTCCATCATGTTATCCATGCTTGTGGAGACATAGGCATGGTGGCTCATCGTGGATTCTTCATAGAAATAATCTGTGGCATCCCGCAAAACCACTACTAGAAAATCGCGTTGAATTTGTGCATTGCATCGTCATCATCATGCATTGTCTGCATAAAACGATGTTCGCAAAGCCCGTTCTGTTTTCTAAAACGCCCCTCCTTTTTCAAACATCAAAACCGGGTCCCCGGAATATTTTGTTTGTTGCTATCGGTTTGCAAATGGTGTCATTAAAACAAATAAAAAGTTCAATTATTTTTAGTGAGGCGATCGGCAGGCCAACCCGAACGACCACCCCCATATAAAACTAAATCGGTCCGCTCTAATCCTAAACCTACCAGATATTCTACCCACCCCCCTTGGCCACATCACTCCCACCTATCCCGTCGCACCACCTCACACCTCCCTCTCCCTCACCCAATCCTAGCCCTCCACCTCCCTCTCCCTCTCCCCACCCTCTCTCCCCTACAGCTTCACACCCCACCAACTGCTACACACCAAGCTCCCACCTTTGGCCCCCCCCAGCCGGCCACCAACCCCTGCCAGTCCCCACCCCGGCCCCCCCGCGACAGTCTCTCCCCCCTCTCCCACGTGGGACCTGCCCCGGGCCCCACCGAGCCAGACCCCTCCCCACGCGTCCCAGCTGGCCGCCACCCCGACGCCTCCTTCTCCTCCTCCCATCTTCCTCATGGCCGCAACCGCCCCTCGGCCGCTCCCTCCCGCCCGGAGACCGCCACTCCTCCGCCGTTCCGCCCATCCTCCTCCCGGCTCCCTACCTCTCTGCAGACGCCCGGCGCCCCCTCTCTCCTCCTTCCCGCTCCTCCTCTCCTCAGCCAGCCGTCCCGCCTTTGGGGCTCCCTCTTCCCGCCTTTGGGGCTCCTCTCCTCGCCGCCCGCTGGCCACCGCCCGGCCTCGCGTCTTGTAGCGTCCGCCACCGCTGCTCTCCTCCACCCTTTTGCCACCCACGAGCCGCCTCTCCTCCTCCGGCCGGGCTCATTCCGCCGCCACCTCTTCCGCCGAGCTTGCCCAGACGCGCCGCCTTCTCCACCGACTTCTCCACGGCCGTCCCGCCTTACGGTTACCCGCGTCCTCACGCTGTAGGCCCTGCCTCCTCCGTCGCCATGAGCCGAGCCTCTCCGCCCGACCGCATCCGCCCGCTGCAGCCCGGCGTCCGCGCCTCCGCCGGGCTCGCCGCCGGCCAGCTGCCCGTCGCCGCGCCGCCGCCGCCCGCCGCCCACGACCTCCCAGCAGCCCGCCCAGCGACGTCTGTCCTCCGCCCGAGCCGCGCCTCCCTTCTTCCGGCTCCTCCGGCCGTCGCGAACCCTGCCGCGTCGCTGCCCCGACCTGGCCTCGCCGCCGTCGCTGCGGCCGCCCAGCGTGCCATCCTCGCCGGGCCGGAGCTCCGTCGCCGTGTCCCATGCCGACCTCGCCATCTCCTTCTGCCGCGGACAGCAGCGAACCTGAGGGTGTTTCCGGTGTCCACCTCGCCCATGTCCTTCACCAACCGGCAAAGTTGGGACCCTAGCACTTCGACGCGGAACCTCGAGACCGCCGACAAGACCGACCGTAACAAGTTCTCCGTTCCGTCGCCAAGATCTCCGCACGAACAAGGCCAAACCGATGGCTCGACATGATCTTCCTCGGGGAACGCCAAGACACCGTCGAACCCAGATCGAACCCCGGACAAGTTCGCCACCGACCTCGAGGCGCCTACGAAGCGACAAGACCGCCACACGGACGCCGAGACCCCTGAACCACGAGTCCACGAACGAAGGTCGTCTGCGAGCGCCAGACCCAACCCGAATGCCAAGATCGCCGAGAACGCCAAGATCTTCACCGGACACCGAGACCGACGCGACAAGTGCTCGTCTCAACGCCTGACCGACAACATGACCCGAAGACCCCGGATGCGCCAAGACCCTAACCCCGGAGTCCGAGAACGACCCGTCGAACCCTGAACCCCGAGATCTGCTCCCCGTCGAACCCTGGACCCCGGAACCCCGAGTTCGTCGAACCCTAACAAGCTCGTCAAACCCTAATGTGTGAACCTCTTATCCGAGAACCCTATTTTATAATATAATAACAACTTGTTGCATGTTTAATTGTCATCTCGCATGCATATCTGTGGTTTGGGGGCCTTTTGCCGATTCACCTAATAATTAAATATGGGGCCCATATGCGGGCAAATCTAACCTTAAATTGGCCTCATTTAAACTTGTATAGCGAACCCGTATCATCATTGGCCATGTAATACCACATTTAAATTGCGGGGAATCTAAACAACTGAACCATCTAACTAATTGTCGGGACCCCGGTTCCGCTTAATATGACCTAATTGCATTGCACCTTTGCCATGCCATACATCATACATGCATCATGCCGATCTTTTGCCGTAGTATTAAATATTGCATCCGGTGTTTCTTCTAGTGTTTTGCTCCTTCGCGGATAAGGCCGTTGAGTTGATGTGAGCTTCGCCCCGACCTTCGGGTTGAACCTTCGGCAATGTTTTCAGGCGAGCATCTCCCCCTTTCTACCTATCTTACTTTCATAGTATTTATTCCCTCCTGTTGATCTATTGCTATCTGTGTTGCGATGCTTTAGTTCCCGTACCTGTGATATACCGTGCAGCCCTATATTGCCTTGGCCACACCCTATTACCTGTTGTTTGGTAGATAGTTGGACTTGCGCGTCGTAGATGCTTGCTCAAGTGCTGATGTGTGTCGTCATATGCCACAGTTGCTGATGTTTTGCCGCATGTTGATGTTGGAGATGATCCTAGTTTTACTTATTGTTCACTTTAATTTCTGTTTAACAACTAAAATTGAATAAGCAGAGGCATCGGTGGGTGATAGATAATATTTGGTTTTCCGAACGCCCACTTGTGTCCCGTAAGACCCCGAGTACTTGATTCCTGTTCCTTGTTTTATCGCACTATCCACATCCGGGAGGTATATGGGACCCCCCTGAGCCACAGCTTGATTCAGTCTTATTTCTTGGGGCCACAAACTAGTTTGAGGTTTTATTTACGATCCTGTACTTATGCCATGTTACTTTCTGTATTTAAATTGAGCGAGGAGCACACTGCATCTTTAGGTAAGCGTAATGTTTCATGTATCGACAAGCCCAGCCACACTTCGGGTTCCCGTCGTTACAGCCATTGTCGCATAAACCTTGAGTCCGTCTCGAGCTTGCTTACTCCGTTCGGATCTACTCAATGGGTGGCCCCCAAATATTTCTGAATCCTGTGATTGTTCGATCGTGAAAGCCTCGTTGGGTTTTGATTTGGTTTTTCCGAGGTTGATCGGCGTGTGTTGCTATTGGTGCACCCGGCCGGTAAAACTTTCGAAAGCCGTGTCGCGGATATGGACGACTTGGAGCAGTTTCTTGATCATGAACAAGCATAACTAAAGCTTATTGCTATAAATTTGACTTATAATGACTAGTAATCAGCTCCACTATAACGGAATGGCTAATTAATACTGCCCACAATTGCTTGTTTGGTGGTCGCTTGCGACAATTGTACCTGACTAGTAAATCTTGCAACTTCTAGCGGAATGGCTGAATAAAAGTACCAACAACTGCTGGGGTTTTGGGTTATATCATGATAAATGTATCTGACTAGTAAGTGTTGCCACTATAACGGAATGATTAACTAAAAGTGCCCACTGCCTACTTTATCAGGATGATTACCTATACCTGACTAGTAATTGCTGCAGCGATAACCGAATAAATAAAAGCAACCTGTGAGTTCCTCGGTTGACTTCCTCGTTTGGTCTCGAGGGGAAACACCGGATGGGTTTGTTTGGTGCTAGCTGAGTTGGATCCGGTAGGTCATTCTCATCCCTCTCGATATCCGCCATTGTATCGAGTCTCTATAGGTTGTTCGATTGCATCTTTGCCGCTTGATCCACCATACCTATGTAGGCGAGGACCGCCGAATTCTAGCCTCGCCGTGTACTGGCCTCGATCTTGGCTCCTCTTTTCCTTTGCCTTTGTCGGCACCCTTTGTTTAAGGGTTTTGGGATCGACGTTAGCGAGGTTACCCTTCCGGCTTGGCACAGGCAGGGTTATGGACGCCATTGGTTATTCTTCAGGGCTCTTAGCCCCATTTGCATCTTGTCCGTAGCTGGACGCTCTATCGTTTTCAAGGTGATTTGGATCTTTGTATATTATTTCTGTATTCTTGACTCCTTGAGTCGCTGTTATATATATCTGTTCTGTGGGTCCCATCGAGGACTGTTGTGTAATGTTATTACTTCGTTTTCCACCCGCACGAAAGTGCCTGGTGGGCACCTTTGAATCGTTTCTATGCGGGTTTGGTGAATTTTGCCCAAACTTGCATAGGTCCGATTCTGAGGGTGTTACATAATCCTCGGTTCCGGAGTCCCTAGACATGATTCACAAGACCAAGCGGTGTATATGGAAGTGGTAGAGGGTGTTAGGGACACAACGTCAAACCTTACTTTACCTTGGAAGATCGTATCGTACAAGTGGCCACACTTGAGAGCAATAAACCAAGCAAAGTGAAGTTCACGCGGAACACCAAAACCAACTACGAACCAAAAAACACTCACACACAAGGCCTATGGTGGATAGGTATGGAAAGTGGAATGTCAAGAACCAATCCGAAATCAAGATGTTGTAATGGCAAGTAAAGAACCACAATGATCACAAAGTAAACAAGTTAATCCACAAGATAGGAAATATGTACAAGGAAACACACACGGTGGGATAAATGGGACTTGTGCGACGGAGAAAGTGAGCTAAGAACCAAATGATTACCTAGCGAAGACTATAAGCTCGTGTCACACAAGTACAAGGAGAGACGCTAGTTCGATTGCACAAAATTGGTGGGCTACAAGATATGCACAATAAGTACCACCTATATGATGTTCATCGAGCTTGCGCTTCCTATTCTATAAGGCACATGTATATCTCTTTCTTTTTTTCTTTCTTTTTCTTTTTTTATATTTTTTTCTCTTTTTCTTTTTTCACTTTCCTCTTCCTTGTGCCAACAACTATACAATATAACTATATGAGATAGCGCTCACAATGTTTGCTCGGAATTCTACAAGGTATCAAATGTGCCTAGCCCAAGCAATCATAAGAGGAACTAGTCTCAATAGGTGTTTGTTGCTCGCAAAGATAGTGGGGTTCACAAAGGAATGCAAGTGGGGAGAAGTCGCGGAATGTTTATACCTTTCGTCGACGATCTTCACCCTTTATTGTTGGATTCCGCCTTGATCACGGAATTTGGATGGAGTAGATAGCATGAACCATGTGGATGATGATGTAGGGCTCCTTCTCCTCTTGAAGCGAGCTAAAGAACACCAAAATCCGAGTTCGATGCAAAGTTATGCCCAAAACGGTGAGAGGCTGAAATCTGGAACTTGCTGTTTTGGATCAGTATGGGGCGGTAGTACCTGTTGTTTGGGCCCGGTAGTACCGGTTTTTGGACCCGGTAGTACCACTTGGACCTGAAACTCCCAGTTTTGACTCGTTTTCGCGATTTTGGGGTGATTTGGGCGGAAAATCTTCAAGAAAATCACCAAATCGAAGGGGGAAATCAAGGAATTAGGCCATGGGAACGCAAAGGAAGGTAGATCAACAAGTTTAGCAAGTAATCCACGAATCAAAACCTACCAAAACGCACTCAAATCAGATCGATCCAAAACACGAATTGGGGCTGTTTTGGTGGAATTTTCAATTTATGGGCAAAGACCAAATCGATGAGAAATCCGTGGCAACCAAAAAGCTCTTGATACCGGATGATGGAGGGTTAACCTCTTGGGTGCCCGATCTTCACGGATCTCGTGGTCAAATCGATGGGAAAGCGAGGGGAAAGGGAGAAGGTAGCGGAAGAGAACACACCCCTCGCGAAGAACACGATGAACACACTCAAACCTCACACGATACAAGGCTGATTGCTCCCGAACGGCGGCCACCGGTCCGATAGAATCCTCGCAAGGAAAGATCGGTCAACGTGCTCCCTCAAATCCACATCGGAGAGGGAAGAACACCTTGGGGAGGGTCTTGACAACTTGGAGACAAGACACCGAACTCCAAGGCCTTGTTCAACGATGGATGCGTGATGCAAAGTCCAATCGAGGTTGGTGACGATAGTCGGTCCCCTTGGTAAAGGGGATGAGGCAAAACTAGAGATTCCACAATAGGGGTTTTCTTTAGTCTATCATCTATGCCTAAGGGATACATGAGGGTGGGGGATCTATTTATAGGCCAACCACTAAACAAGGGTAGTTTGGGGATAAACTAGGCGAATAAGTAAGTAAAGGGGGATACATGGGCTGTGGCCCAACAGGTGCGCGCAGACACATACATGACCGGTAGTACCGGACCTAGGACCGGTAGTACCGGTCATCACCGGTAGTACCGCTCCGGGAGCGGTAGTACCGCTTGCGGTCTTGGAGCATCCGTTGGAGCCGTCGATGGCAGTAGGAGGGGGCGGTAGTCTGACCGGTAGTACCGATTACGACAACCGTAGTACCGCTTGGACTGGCTATCGACTGTCTTCTTCCGTCTCCTCTTCCAAGCCTCCGTCTTGTCGGGATTGATGTTCCGGCTTCCTCCCTTGCCTCCGTCTTGTCGGTGTGAACTCATGCATATGTGACGGTATGAAGTAGCATACCATTCAATAGGGCAGGAAGGGGGCTCGCATAGAGGAACGGATTCACCTTTGGAGTCCATGACGACTTGGCGTAAGTTGGGGACCTTGATGTAGTAACGACCGTAGGTCGGGCTGCATCAATGTGCTTCTCTCGGCAAAATCTAGCGAAAGCTCCTTCTGCAAAGTTCGTGCCATTATCCGTAATAATACTATGCGGGTACCCGTATCTCAAGATGATATCCTTGAGAAATTTCACTGCTGTGTGCCCATCACACTTTTTAATCGGTTTTACTTCAATCCATTTTGTGAACTTGTCCACCATAACCAACATGTGGGTCATTCCTCCTCGCGCCGGCTTGAATGGTCCCACCATATCTAAACCCCATACAGAAAATGGCCAAGTGATGGGTATTGTTTTTAACTCGGCCGACGGCATATGTATTATGGTTGCGTATCTCTGACACCCATTGCATTTCTTAACTAATTCTTTTGCCTCTTTTAACGCCGTTGGCCAGTAAAATCCATGCCTAAATGCCTTGGCTACTAAAGCGCGAGATGAGGCATGGTGCCCACATTCTCCTTGGTGTATGTCTAGAAGGATTTCCTGAACTTCTGTGGAACTCACGCACTTCTGCAATACGTTTGTGACACTTCTCTTATATAACTCATTGTTTATGATTGTATAGGCTTTTGCTCTTCTTATGGTTTGTCTAGCTAATACCTCATTACTCGGCAACATCGCGTCTTTTAGGTAAGAAAATATGGGTTGCGCCCATATCGGTGTTACTTTTTCTGATGTGATCTTACTGTCTATCTCCATGTTCTCTGCCGACGTATATACCTCGGCTCTCTCCATGATTGTGATTACCTCTGTCCCCTCTTTAGGGTTCAGTCATTCTGCGGATCTACCTCCATTGGCGTGTGATCTTCTGCAGAACTTGCTGGGATAAAGATTGATTCGGATTCTGGTGATGGGATTATTGATGGTTTCCTGAGGTGCTCCAGGGCAATACCTGGCGGAATTGACTGCCGGGTTGATCGTAATTTTGACAATGTGTCGGCAGCGTCATTTTCTGCTCGAGGTATGTGGTGAAATTCACATCCTTCAAAGTATCCACTGATTCTTTGCACATGGAATCTGTATAAATCCATATTAGCATCTAATGCGTCCCAACTGCCTGATACTTGTTGTACTACTAGATCCGAGTCACCATAGCATAGGATTCGGCGTATACCAATTTCTTTTGCCACTTTTAATCCATGGACTAGCGCTTCATATTCAGCTACATTGTTGGACGCAGCAAAATGTATTTGCAGTACATATTTCAATTGGTCTTTTTTAGGCGAGGTTAGCACTATTCCTGCTCCCAAACCATTCCTTAGTTTGGAACCATCGAAATGCATTGTCCAGTAATTTGGATCTGCAATGATGGCTCATCTTGCACCTCGCCCATCTACGAGAAAGTCGGCACAACTGAGATTTGATTGCATCTCTTCTATCAAATTGTGGAGCATACGGTGATAACTCGATCGCCCATTTTGCTATTCGCCACTTGCGTCTTTGTTGTTCAATATGTGGCTATGGGTGCCTCACGATTACTTTGATGGGGTGCTCTTCAAAGTAATGCTTAAGCTTTTCACCGACATATATACTCCATAAGCCATCTTGATAGTGCGGATAATTCGCTTTGAAGTGGATAATACTTCACTTAAATAATAGACCCCTCCTCTGAATTGACTTACCATCTTCAAGTCGTTCCACTCGACCACGATTAACTACTCGATTGGTAGCCGCTACATAGAGTAGCATAGGTTCTTTCGATAATGGAGAAGCTAAAATGGGTGCCGTAACTAGCATCTTTTCAACTCACGAAATGCAAGGTCCGCTGTGAGTCCAAATTGAATTTGTCCGACTTTCTCATCGGTGATAAAGCGCGTGCCTTTTCTCCTAGCCGGCATACAAATCGACTAAGCGAGGCCAGGCAGCCCGTGAATTTTTGTACATCATTCAAACATTTTGGCAATTCCATTCTTTCTACTGCTCTTATCTTTGTTGGATTAGCCTCGATACCTCGGCTGGACACAAGGAAACCGAGTAGTTTTCCTGCCGGCACGCCAAATGTGCATTTCTCTGGATTAAGCTTCATTCGGAACCTTCTCAGGTTCACGAAAGTTTGCCGTATATCTTCTAGCAAGGTTTTGCTCTCTTTAGTTTTGATGACCACGTCATCCACATACACTTGTACATTTTTCCCTATCTGATCATGTAGGCATTTTTGCATGCATCTTTGATATGTTGCTCCTGCATTTCGCAGGCCAAATGGCATTGTGCGATAACAATAAGCCCGTGCGGGTAACAAATGCGATCTTTATTTGATCGGCGGATTTAATTGTCTGGTGGAAACCGAATCTGGCGTCTACAAATGATAACCACAACCAGCGGTCGAGTCAATGACTTGGTCTATTCTAGGCAATGGAAAAGGACCTTTCGGACACGCCTTGTTCAGGTTGGTGTAGTCGATACATTCGCCACACAATGGCTACATTGGGGTCATCTTTCTTCTTTTCTACTAGCACGGATTTGATAACCAATCCGGATATAGCACCTCCATGATGAACCCGGCGAGGAGCCGAGCTATTTCATCCTATTACTTTTCTCCTGTCTTGGCGAGCGGCGGAGAGGTTGCTTCACCGGCCTTGCTCCGCACGGCGTTTAAAGAGTGCTCAGCCAACTCCCTCGGAACACCTTGCAGATCTTGAGTTGACCATGCAAATATGTCCCGATTCTCACGGAGGAAGTTGGTGAGATCACCTTCCTATTTAGCGTCAAGGCCTGCACCAATAGTAACAGTACGCTCTAGGAATTGCTCATCGATCTGAAATTTCTTCGTCTCTTTAGTTGGCTGAAAAGAGACACTGCCATGAGGGTTGGCCAGTGCCGGCATGTTCAGCTGTGCTGACTGAGCGAGGGCTGCTACCTCTTGAATCCTTTTCTTTTCTCTTGCTATAACCAATGACTCGGCCAAATTTGACCCGGCTGAAGCACACTCCATTGACTTCTTATAATCCCTGGCTATTATCACCCCGTGGTCCGTAACTTCATCTTTAGATAACTTATATGACAAATGCTCATGAATTTGGCAGTCTTGGCCGTCCGAGTAGAGCATGATAACAACTTTCCAGATCCACCACTTCAAATTCTAAGTTTTCTGCTCTGCAGTTATCTCTTGTACCGAATAACACGTCCACTCGGACTTTACTGATGGGCTCACATGAAAGCCCTCGCACTATCCCATGGAAAGTTGTCCTCGTGGACTGCAGCATATTATGTGATATTCCGAGTTTATGCATGGTATCTTTGTACATGATGTTGATACTGCTCCCATTGTCGAAAAGTACTTTTGAAAATTTCACATTGATGCTTGGTCCAACAAATGTCGGATCCAACACAAGTGCATATGATCCTGGACTCACCAGTCTTTCATGCTCCAGGTCACCTCTTGATCAGACCATGGCTGGTATCTTGGTACTGCCGGCATAACTGCATTTACTTCCATATGCCGGCGCTGCACACTTTGCTTGTCCTGCTGTTCTGTTGTGAACACACAATAAGGCTGGTGATGTTCCCTGTAATCATTACGTCCGGTATTTGCCGGATTCATCCTTCCGTCCTGGACCTGGTTCATTACTTGATGCACTGCATCCCTCCGATCCGAGTTATCGTACCTAGGGGGAGGGGCGGTAGCATCAGTTGCTGTGTATTTGCTCCAGTTAATTGCGGCTGATCTTTGTTGTTGCACGATGGGGAGCTGAACTCCTGCTGGGTTCCATCGCATTTTCATCGAGCACATTGGCGGTCGTATGATTGGCTGGTGCGGATGGGTTTGATGTGTGAAATTTGCACGGTGATCTAACATGGATTGACGTGTATTTCGGCCTCTCTTGCCATTGCTTCTTTTGCTCGGGGTCCATTGCCTTTTCCTCATTTCTTGATGTCCCTGTTGAGGTCCATTTTTCTATCGTTGAGTTGCTCGTGACTCGGCTGATCTTGTGCTTCTGCCGCCACAGGGCCGAATTATATCTATAATCCGCCTCTCTCTTCTTCTTCCTCTCTGAAATCACGCTGGATGACCCGCCAATTCTCTCGTAATGGTCTGTTGCTCACGATGATCTACCGACATTAATTCCGGTTGGGTTGGGTCGCCCAATGCATAGAGTCTGCTATTACGATAGTTTCTTCCGATGTGGTTGGCATATCTCTTTGCGGCGCCACAACACGGCATAACGGCAGCCTTGCGCGAACCAAGCGATTTCTTGCGATTCGATAACTCCCTCACATGAGTTTCTCAGGTTGCACCATCGAGTTAAAAAATCTCTATCTGACTAATTCGGCCTCTGCTTGCAAATGGCTTACTGTTGTGGACTATTGGTTCTCTTGTATGTCTTTGGTAAAGTCTTGTGAACATTTCTTCGAAATCTAACCAGCAGTTGATACTGCCGGCTGGTTGATTATTCAGCCATACCCTGGCTGGTCCTTCCAACATCTGTGGGACATACCGCACTGCCCATCTTAAGTTGCCACCCTCTATCTTCACAGCGGTGGCATAATCAATCAACCAGTCTTGTGGCTTGGTACTTCCATTGTATGTTTTTGTGCCTCTTGCTAACTGAAAATTCGGCACTGGTGGTTCACCCATGATCCGTGGTCCAAAACATGTCGGACCTGGTGGACCTTTCTCTTCCAACAACTCGGACCGTTATAGCCGATCCAACTTTACTCTTGCATCACTTCGGCAAATCTGCATACGAGATTACATCACGTATCCCATAGTGATTGTTTCCACCCTGGTTTGCGTATTCCACCTGAATATCCATCATTGTACCTTTCATTCATCGATTGTGGCGGTGGCCTCACTTCTCTTTCTGCCGAGGCTCATGTCTTGGTTTGGGTTGGGCGGCACTTCTCTCCTTACTTCGGCCGGGGTCTGGTTTTCATGATTATCTCTCGCGGGTTCTCTCCTGCCGAGATCCCCATTGCCTCGGCACCCGCCGTCCTTTTCCATATGGCCGTGGTTTCTCTCCCCACTGTTACCTCGGCTTGCATTGCCTCTGTTCTCATTTGCCTTTCCAGCTATTGCCGGGTCATATGGAACAATTTGCTTGTTCCTCTTCCCTGAGGTTATAGCTTTCTCTTTTCGAGCGTTGTTTCCGGGTGAAGATGCTGCTGCCGCGGATAAGGCAGGTGCTGCCCCTGCCGAATGAACCATCCGTGAAGCCCCTGGTCTTGCCGGGTTAGTTCTGAGTATTTCCTCATTTTGCTGGTTCGCGATGCGCACGGCTCATTCACTCTTTCTTGTTGTTTCGCCGAGCTTCCGTTAACCCCTCTAATTCCAATCTTGCGGCATTTGCCGCTCTCGGGTTCTTCGCCGAGGCATCAGACGGCAAACCCAAATCACGATTACGCCTGTGAGCTTCATGCTCTTTGTTAATGTCATTCATGAGGTTCTTTCCTCTTAATCTTAGTTCCCACCCGCTCGGGTGCGATATCAAGATTATTAGCTTTTGCATACTCGGGGTCTGTTCAAGGATTCCCTTGGTGATACTTTTTGGCCTCTACCAAGACCTTTTGCTGGTTTCTTCTAACTCTGAGCATTTGCGGATCAAGTATCGGCGCTACGTGTGGTTAAGTTTTCTATAGTCGCTGAAGAATGTTCTCGCCTTTCAGGTGGCCTCTCACTCGTGGTGCCTTTGGGGTGGTGTCATGTAGCTCGGTCGGGTTTGTCCTTTGGCGGAATTACCTCTGTGGTTTGCAGCGTGGTCTTCTTGGGTGCGCCTTGTGTGCCTGCGGCGGGTTCTCTGCTTGACCCGGCTACTGCTGTTCCAGCTTGAGCTCCTGCTGCGACCATCACCTCGGCGCTTCTGCAGATGCTCTCTTGATGGGCGGCTTGCGCGCTCGAGGTGGCTCTCTGCAACAACAACTGGTGAGGATAAATGCGGTGATGTCGGCGCCGGCGTAGACCCCTGTGCTCGCCAGGATGAAGACCCCATTGCGGGGAGTTTTCCTGAAGCTTCTGCATTGTCTCGACATAGTCGCGAGACCAAGTCTGGACCAAGCCGAAACAACGCTTCGCCGGTGTTGATGAAGTTTCCGTCCGGATCACAACTCCATCTAGCACCGTTGCCCCACGGTGGGCTCCAACCGTGGTGGTGGCACGGCGGATGCCATGGGTAGGCTAAAGTATGGGGCCAATGGATGCTAGTGGGATGCAGGGAGGAAGATGCAACTGTCTACACTCAAGCTGCCAAAGTTATGATCTTTATTTCTCTCTTGATGGGTTACACATGCTCCTCGAAATGTCTGGGGACAAGATGAATCTCCCAGCCTAACGGTGCTCAAAGAGTCGATCCCTTCCTCGGGGTCCAAGCCTCCCTTATAAAGGAGTGCCTTGGGTGCCCTTAGAAATTTGACGCAAGCATATTCGTGGAATATGCTTGTCCCAAATTAGTAGTTCGGCCCTCCTTTCCTGTCGCCCTTCTAATGACAGCAAGGCTCCAGTGGCCCCTCCTGCGTGCCTCGGGCTCCAGACTCACCTCCGTGACCTCCTTACGCCCCTCGGCTGTGCATCCTTGTCTCTTGTGCTTGGCTCCCTTCTGATTCCTTCTAGCCAGCTATAGTTTGACCTTGGGCTTCTCCTTCTCCTGCAAGATTCGTATCACGGCCTTACCTTGTGTAACTCGGCTCGTTCTTCACTGCATCAAGATCACTTGGGCTAACCCGCCGATCCTCTTAGTAACTCGGCCGGTAATGCTGATACATATACTCGGGCTTCTTGCCTCCGTTCATCGGCCGACATATCCATGATTCGGCCGACTTGGACCGTAACTCGGAAACTAGACGGGGATAGTACCTCTGTCTTTCCCCGTCTCTGACCTACCCGAGGTCAACCCCCCGACACTACATGAACATGCACCCGAGTTGCTTTGCGATCTAGAGATGCTCCTTCCGCCAGGGTTCTTCAATCCGATGCAACATATGAACTTGCATCTTGCAGACAAGGCTTTAAAGGGGGGACCTGTGTGGGCCCGTTGGCAGTTTCCGCCCGAGAGAGAAACAAAGAAGCTTCATAAGAAAACAAGCAATAAATGCAAGATCGAGGCATCCATAGCCGAGGCAGTCCTTAACGAGGAGGTTGCAAACTTCACCACAAAGCACTATGATGCCAACATTCCCACAAAGCACAACCCAGTGTTTCATTACAATGCCGCCAACCCTGAAGATGTACCCAATCTTAGCATCTTCGTTGGGCTAGGTGGAAAATCAAGTGGCACAAAGAGGTTCGCAATGAAAAAACTTGAGCGGGAGTTGATCCACTCGTATGTCTTGAACACCATGGAAGAAGTGAAGCCATACATCGAATAAGTGATCACCATTTAGTTTTCCACAAACATTCACTGCTATTTCCGTGCCTAACTCTCCTTTAAATTTTTATAGACGATTCAAGAGTGCACATTGGAAGAATCCAAATAGGGAGCCTAACCCTCAAGAGGAGCAGGATCTTTGCGATAAGGTTGGTGGTTTCGGATTCGTCAGCTGGTTCTGTGGTTTGGTACTATTCGAGCCAACTTGCTTTGCTACACTTCTTGTGATAAACTTCTTATGCTAAACTTCTCGTTCTTAACTTGTAGGCAAGAACTGACAAAGAGATGCAACCTGAGCTAAGAAATATTGCCAGGGGCTTTAACCATTCAGTCGACACGTTCAATGCTTATGACGTGAATGGGTATCGCTTCCATACCCATGAATACACAACTAAGCCCAACGGAAGACAACAAATAGCGGTCTTTTGTGAAGGCTCGATGGCCTCGATTACTATGGAAGAGTCGAGGGTATATATGAGCTGAATTACGGTTTTGGCAAAGGCTAAATCCGTTGTATTCAAATGTCATTGGTTTGACCCACATAAGGTGAAACGGATCCGAAATTGGGTAGTCGAAGTTAAGAGAAACTCCGTTTATCACGGAAGATGATGTTTACATTTTGGATACTCAGGCCTTCCAAGTATTCTATCTTCCGTACCCATGCCAAAACCCGACAAAACGTCTACAGGATGGGATGTTGTGATGATGGCACCGCAATAGGCCGCCCTTGCCAAACAAGGATGATTACCGCCGCCTAGACCCCTCAACAAATGATGGCGAGTTTTATCAGGAAGAAGGGCTCCCCGGGCAATTCACTATCGACTTGTCCGCCGATGGTGACATGGTCGTACACAATGAGCAAGAAGAAGCTGAGGAGGAAGACACTGCTCAAGATGAAGCTGAGGAGGTTCACAACCAACAATATGTGAGTTTTCTCGAGGCGTTCCATGCAGGCCTTGACGTCAATGATCCACAGGGACCACCTCCAGGTTTCGTGGATGATTATTGGTGGCCGGAAAATGATAACGATGACGAAACCTCTCGTCCAATTCATAATCCCGACTCAGGCTTCTGATCCATGTAGTAGTAATAATCTTTGTAGTAGTGTTTGTTATGTAATCCCGCCGGGCTATGTAATAAAATTTCTTTCCTTTTGTCTTTGTATTTGTCAGAACTCTATTCTATGTAATAAAATTTCTTTCCTTTTGTCTTTATATTTGTAAGAACTCGTAGCCCCAAAGTCGAGAGAGGACAAGTATTTTCGAGATTCATATAGCATGGCCATGTGACGGTGGCAGGCCCAGGAAAGGATTCTCAATCCACGACAACGATTCCTTTCGAGGAGTCGTTGTCGTGGAGACCGAATCCTTTCCTTGGCTTGCCGCGTCTCATACCCATGCTATATGGATCATGGAAGTATTTATCTTCTTTTGTCTTTGCCGATACGAATATAGATTAGCTAGCGTGACTTAAATGGAATAGATTAGATAGCCTGTGGAGACATTACTTCACTATTCATATAACATGGGCGACATTGTTATATGAATCGTGAAATGGTTTCTTTCCTTTCATCTTTGGAGAAACACATGGAAGGCTTCATCTCGTAACCCCAAAGTCGAGAGAGGACAGGTATTTTCGAGATTCATATAGCATGGGGATGTGACGGTGGCAAGCCCAGGAAAGGATTCTCGATCCACTACAACGATTCCTTTCGAGGAGTCATTGTCGTGGAGACCGAATCCTTTCCTTGGCTTGCCGCGTCTCATATCCATGCTATATGGATCATGGAAGTATTTCTCTTCTTTCGTCTTTGCTGATACAAATATAGTGTGTGTTTAAAACTTGAGTATTATTGTACTGTTATGAATCTTGTGTCACTGATGTGTACTAATAAACTACTCTTTTCACTCTGTTTTGCAGGTGATTGAAATATGCCGAGGGGAAAGGGAGTTACAAGAAAGCTGAAAAGCTTGGCAAAACTTGTGACTGGTGGTTCAAAAGATGTCAGGGGGAAGCAGCCTACTAGTGCTACTGCTAGTTCTCCACCGCGCACTTCACAGCGGCGGGGGCGTGGGAGGCGTGCGAGGACTCCTAGTCCCCCTCCGGTCTTCGAGGAGGATGAGAAGGAGCAGGAGCAGGAGCAGGAGGGGGAGGACGAGGAGGAGGAGAAGCCAGTTCGGCGTCAGGAGGATGAGGGGATGCACTCGGATTCTGACGAGGAGGATCAGGAGCAGCAGCAGGAGGAGGAGGATGAGGGGTTGGGGTCTTTACCCTACGAGCTTACACGTCCTTGAGGTGGGCGCCTCCGGAGGATGAGACGCAATACCTTGAGGAGTACGCGGCCATGGACCCGAGCCTGGTGCCGCGGGAGAAGGCTCCATATCGGTGTGGGGTTTCGAGACTCCCCGACCTACCTTATCCCTATGCGGACAAGGTACTCGTGCCCGCTGGGTCTAGGTACATGATTTGACCCTAAACCATACATTGTAATTTTTATCACATACTAACCTTGTCTTTTCATTTTGCTGTGCCTTTCTATATGAGGATGGGATCAAGCCATATCGTGGCTACTCAAGCATCCTTGGAGCCTTGGTTAGAAAGTATTTTCCTGGGATTGTCACTCTCCCAAATGGTTCAAAGGATGTGGCTTGGACTTGGAAGCATTACCACTATGCCGAAGATCCCGAAAAAAAGTACACCACCATCGCGGAGAAGGTTCAGGTTTTGTTCTGGGTAAGTTTGTTTCGCTTCTCATAATCCAATCGCCTTGAGGATGAAATATACTTGAACTCGTGGCTTTGACCCCCCTTTTTTCCCTATGTGCATACTTGTAGAAGTTCTTCGACATGGACAGGACGCGCAAAAGGGAGTGTTTGATGATTGTTCACGAGCTTGCCAAGAGGAAGGTGCAAGACATGCACTACGAGGCAGCGTGAATCAAGGTCCCATTGGTTCGGCGATCGCAATATTTGGATGAACAAGAGCCAAGCCCGGGAGATGTTCTTCGAGCCGTGGCAGTACCTGCAGGTAGTTGCATTTTTGTTTTATTGATTTCTTGACCTTATTCTATTTTCTATTGTACTAATACGTGTGTCTTGTGGATGTAGAACCCTCCTTAGTTCATGGGTAATGACGAGCGGTGCTTCACGGTAATGGTAGCGTGGTGGACACACCCCAATTACCTCCGAACACGATGCAAAGAAGCGAGAGGAGATGGGGGTGGATCACACCGCCAAGGCATCCTCGCCTTCTTGCAAAAAGAGGTGAGAAAATGCTTTATTTGTTCTTGCTTGTAATTTTATTCTTTACTTCCTTTGAGTCCCCTTCACTTAACCGTGCTCTTTTGGGCAGAAAATAAAGACAGTCAAGAGCCGTCCATGTTTGCCGTTTGGAAGAAGACACGCAGTTGGACGAGCCTAGAACAGAGCCTATGGATGAGCGAGGGAGCCGAGCTCGGGGTGAGAAGTACCCGAGAAGTACAAGGAGGTGCATGGAGAAGATTCTAACCCGAGACCGCCTTGACCGAGGTCGCCGTCTTTGGCGGCGAAGGCGAAGAATGGTCGCCTATGGATCGGTCACGGTCCGTCGACCCTAAGACCGTTCCATCTATGCGCCAGTCCCGTGGTAGAGACGGCGACCGCCTGCTATAGAGACCACCCACGGCCTTCGGTTGTAGCTCGGCGATTCTGGTATGTTCCTCCTCGGTTATCTTTGTTTTACTACATGTTTTGTGTTGCAATGTTCATATAATCGTGGCGACATGACGTAGGAGGAGATGGCTGCTGATAGGGCACGCAGAGAGGCGGCCGAGCAGCGGCAGCAGCAGCTAGAGCAACAGATGGCCCATCAGCAGGGGTTGCTGGAGCAACAGGGGCAGATGATGCGGTGGATGACACAACAAATGCTCATCAATTCTGAACCAGGTACTCTTTCCACTCCTCCTTTTGCCTTCTCGTGGGTAAGTGATCAAGTGTCTTATTGTCCAATGCTCGCAATTTTCAATCTTGCCTTATTGTCTAATGCTCACAATTTCCAATGCTGCAGATGGACAATGCGATGCCGCCGCCTGGTGGGTCCGCGGGTGGATCGAACAACCAGGCGTGCCGTCTTTCATCGTCAACAATCCGTCGGTCGTCCGGAGGCTGAATCAGAGTCCTCCAGGTTTGTTTTCTTATACTTGTCAAATTTAGCCATGCCATCGCATTTGTAGAAATTTTAGCCATGATATGACACTTGTAGAAATTTTAGCCTTGGCATGATACTTATAGAAAATTTAGCAATTCCATGGCACTTGTAGGAAATTTAGCCTTGCCATGATACTTATAGCAAATTTAGCAATTCCATGACACTTGTAGATAATTCTATGTCATTGTCAAAATTTTAGCCATGCTATGACACTTGTAGAAATTTTAGCCTTGCCATGACACTTCTAGAAATTCTAGCCTTGCCATGGGACTTGTAGATATTCGTGATTTTACTTGTCATATTGATGTAATTTGCCATGAGACTCGTCAAAATTCCATGTTATTGCCATTTCCATCAACTTGCCTAGAAACTTGTACCTATTGATGATTTTACTTGTCATATTTATGTACTTGTCTTCAACTTGTAGGATCTCACGATGGAGCATGAGCTTGTGGAGCACTCGGAGTTGATGGTCTTGTGGGTGGCAAGAATAAACTTGTAATATTTGTGTAGTTTAGGGATTGTGCACTTGTTGGTTATGCACTTGTGTAATAAACTTGGTCTTGTGTGATATTTTGTAGTGTTTGTGATGATATTATGATCATACTTGTGATATTTTGGTGTTGACGATGCATTTTGGTGTTGGTGATGATTATATTATTGTTGTTCGATGCAATTTGGTGTTGCTGATGATCTGTATGATCATATACATATAATTGCAGGAAATGAATGAAAACAATTTTTTTTTTGAAAAAACAGGGCTGCTTTGCCGTGTGTATACACACGACAAAGAAGCCACGTATAGCCCACCTGTGTGCTGCTGAGGTTATACACATGGCCTTTGCCGTGTGCTCTATGCCAAAGGCACACGGCAAAGGATGAACTTTGTCGTGTGTCGCCCCTGAGAGGCACACGGCAAAGGAGAAGACACAGCAAAGGACAATGCACACGGCAAACCCTGAACACACGGCAAACACCAAAGCACACGGAAAAGGACATACACACGACAGGCAAGACACACGGCAAAGTTCGAAGGCACACGGCAAAGGGAATACACGGCACCGATCTGTTGGCTCCGCCGTGTGTGATCAGAAAACACAC
Source organism: Avena longiglumis (assembly GCA_030063025.1). Lineage (NCBI taxonomy): Eukaryota > Viridiplantae > Streptophyta > Magnoliopsida > Poales > Poaceae > Avena > Avena longiglumis. The sequence continues at coordinate 108,491,204 of CP125974.1, forward strand.
GCCAAAGTCTTTGCCGTGTTCCGAGCGTCAAGACACACGGCAAAGGCTCTTTGCCGTCCCGATCATTGCCATGTTGATTTTGGCAAAGGGTTTGCCGTGTTCCGGGGCCGTAGTGCCTCGAGTCCCCGACGAGGAAGACAGAAAACTCCAACACGTTCACCGACTTAAAAGGGTTGTCAGTGGCAATATATGTATTATACTTCCTCCGTGTTGAAATAGATGTCGCAGGTTGGATGAATCTATATACTAAATATTGTATATATTTATTCGGGTTTTGATGAATCTGAGACATCTATTTTGAGACGGAGGAAGTAGAATAAATTGTCATAAATGGCGCATGAAGTTATCTTCGACAATGGCCTTGGCTTAGGTAGCGCTAGATATGTTGGCGCTAAAATAAATTTTGCAATTGTTTAGATAGATGAAACGAGGATGGAAGGGTGAACTCCAAAGGCATTTGGACAGCATGAAACTTCCGTGTAGCTCCCGCTCTCTTGTGCAAATTGGACAGCACTAGTGCAGTGCAGCAGCATCGTGGGGAGGGGACGAGAAGATGTCACCAGGTCGGCGGAGGCTGCACGCAACGCTGACTTGTGTGCGTGCTAATCTGTCCATCCAAGTGTACTCATGCCTGCTAATTAATTAATCCATCCGGTGGTCGCGACGGCCCCGTGTTTGCCTTGCATCCAGGATTCCAGGGCGCCTTCCTTTGGATCCTCCTGTCGAGCCCACCCTCTATGATTGTTTGCTGTACCTCGAAACAGGTATTGTGTTCAGCTATATTAATATAGCAACTAAGGACGGATCCCGGATTTGAGCATAAGGGGGCCGAAAGTCTGGCCGGTAATATTGGTAATCCGCTTTTACCAATCAACTTAACCCTGTAAGCACTATACGACTCGAAACAATACTAGCCAAGATATAGTTTTTAGGAGCACAACAAATTGTAGTCAAATTTCATATATTCAAAATTTTGAATTAATAGAGCAGCATATATACTGGTACTGTCTTTCCTATTGTTATTGATGCACAAAGATGAATAATAAATACGTCTGATTTTCTAATAATTTCTCGGCCTATAAAACTCTACGATGGTATGAAACAAGGATGTCATAATTTAATGTTCAAACAAGAACTCGAATAAGTAGTTTGTATAATCTAAAATCAATTAGTGTGTAGTTTGCATAGTCTAAAATTAAATGTACTCTCTCCGTTTTAAAATAGATGTCTCAAATTTATTAAATTTGGATGAATCTAGACACTATTTAGTATATAGATTTATCTAAATTTTAAAAAATCTAAGACGTCTATTTTAAGACGGAGGGAGTAGTATATGTATGACATACCCGTGGCTTAGACCAGTTGTGAGCTATGAGATGAGGTCGGAGTACCTAAAACTTGAGAATGACTTACAGCTCGGGCGCGATGGGAACAGTCGCCTAGATTTCTATAGCCTCCAGCGGTGAATTTGTGTATTGATCGATTGCTGACCTGATGGACCGATCGTTAGTCCCTCTCAGGCCATAGTCGGACATATGTGTTATGGGCTAATTACTTAATTAGCAGACTTGGGCCACGCTCCACGTTGGGCACTTAGAGGTTGGGAATATATGTCTGCTCATTAACGCCTCTTGCTAATTAGCCAATTATATACTAACTAAAGCTCAAAAACATGTAAAAAAACTAAAGCTCAAAAAGAAACAGTTTGAAAAGGTTTAGTTGTACGAAATGAATTTCTAGGTTCCGGGATTTCTTACCATCAAGTTGGTAAAAAGCCTCAATCTATTGGCAATTGCTAGAATTATCTATGATCTATTTTGAAAATCCTTTTCGAAGGAATTGCGAGTCTTTTTAATCCTCTCTTCGGCACAAGAAAAAGGCTTTTTTTGCCCTTTTCTTGTACACCATCCGAAAGCATCAAACCCATGCCATTAACGGAATCTATGTGAATGGACAGCAAACCATAAACAAGGAAGTAGCCCCTGCAAATAATCATGGGGGAGGCCGGTTTAATAGGGGGGCCTGGCCACCGCTCGCCCCGCCCCCGGATCCGCCGCTTTACTTGTACAAAGCTCACATGTCATTGATTTCCAGCATATATGAATGAAGTGAGTTGGACCGATATAACGAGTCGTCCATAGAGCATGGAGGAAATCTGTCCGACAAAATATAAGCTACTTTGATGTCGGAGGAACAACAAAAGAAGCCAAAAAAAACGAAAAAAAGCTGGTCCGCACATACATAAATGGTGAGTTATTGGGTTTGGACAAATGGAACTTCTTCTGAACCACCGCTGAGAAGAATAGTAGGACAATCGCACCTACTACTATTGGGATGTTTTTCCTTGGCTTTTCTACTGCAAATAATTTGTAATTGCTACTTTTCGTTCAAATCATTGGGAAAAGTACTCAATAATTGGGAAAAGTACTCAATAATTGGCAATTGTAGTCAGCTAGTAGCCCTACGCATAAATGAGAGTAAGTCGACCTATACCCCGCGTGATTTTGGATGTTTTCTGTGCTAAGACATAAAGCGAATTCCATAGTTAGCATTGGCTTCCTTCTTCAATCATTATTAAGCTTGCCATTTTGGTGCTTTTATTATAGTTGGTACGGCTTCATTTATCTCTCAAGCAGCTAATAGAAGCTTCATATAGTTATGTAAGAAATTTGGGCCATGGTGTAGATCGACGCAAGCAAGGGCTACCACCTCACCTCCGGCTTATGCTCCAGTCAGACCGTCCGCGTCACTACTGATCCAGCTGCGGGGGTGTTAGAGTATATGTCGGTTAGGTTATATTAGGTAGTTTCATATTGTAATTCAATTCTATCTCTAGTAGTTTTCTTGCCCTCCAAGTCTTCTAGTACTATATAAACAATCCAGGGGCTCACGATGTAATAACCACAATCAATATCAATACAATCAGTACTTCCGCAATCTTTCACACTCAAACAAAGAAATGATACAGGATAGTTAAAACAACCTTCAATCTCCATTATTGTGACTCAATCAAAGAAATACAAATAAATAACATGTGTTTTTCAAAAGCCACCGTAGCACTCAACCAAACATAGTAGATTATACTAAACTCTGTCCCGCAAAGTAAGGAGTATAGTTTTGTTGAGAAGTCAAGCAATGTAAAGTTTGATCAGGGTTAATAAAAAAATATTAACATTCACAATGTCAAATCTGTATCATTGGATACATTACGAAATCTATTTTCATGTTGTGTACGCATAGTATTAGGGCATTTACATCGGTAGACGCTTCGTTGGATGCTTAGATGAAAACAAAAAAATACCAGAAAATCAGATTATCAGCTAACCGTCTAGGCTCCCAATGCGCGTCGCTTGATTGGGTAGCTAGCGATAGCTACCGAGCTGGGTCGTGCGGTAGAAAAGGAGTCCTAGCGCTCGACGCCTGGTTAAACGTCGACGCAAGGAAATATCCAGGAATCAGATGAGATTCAGGTCTAACCACCAGAGAATCTAGCTTAGCGGCGGCTCTAAGCGTCCCCATTATACATGCCCTTACAACAATTCATATTTTTTCATGAAACCGTTAGATTTAAAAAAAAATTATACGCCTTATTTGGTGCACCGGAGGTAATAATTACTTAATCTGTATGTATGGTGGGCCATCAGGCCTTACTCTAGCAACTGCTGTCCACAAGTACATACCATCATTAACTTCATAACAAACTTGTAGGCTCCACGCAGCACAAGCTTCTTTTTTTGCATGGACTCGTTTTGGACTGATCGATCATGAGATGGGGAACAAGCCAAGCCATACCTAACCCAACTTGGATTTTGGAGGCGAAATCGGCGCCCGTGTTGCCTTGTGTTATGCTCCGTGGCTCGATCGGTTTACCTTTTTGTTTTCTGGTCGCATGAGATGAGCCAACCCCACTCAGGCTACATGCATGGTGCCGATAGTGGTAGTGGATTCAGCCATGGATCGATCGTGGTTCCGTTCGCCTTGTGTCTCTAATAATTAGAAAAGGAAAATAAATTAGATTATTCTTAAAATACAGAATTTGTAAAAAAATGTTTATGAAGTTGAAATTTTGCAACAAAATAAAGAAAATCATGGATTTTATATTTTAAAATATTAAGTTAAATAGTACTAAAAATATGATTTTTTTAATGAAAAATCATAAAAATAAAACACTACTTCCTCTGGGCACACATATAAGACATTTTATCTTGGCACACTAACTTAGTTTGCCCAAACTTTTTAGAGAGAATTCCTTATTTGACACTACTTGAAAATTTTATTCCTTATTTGACATTGGGAAAAAATTTCTTACCTATATGACACTTGGGCTAAATTTTATGCCTTATATGACACTCTAGTTCATTTTGAGCTCTTACGGTGTTAAACAGGAACATGAAATGACACTTTTGCCCCTATGCATTATGTGACCAATATTTCGTACTAAGACAAAGCACTGACCTATTCCGAGAATGAGATCAAATAACTTGCCTAACTTGCATCTTTTTGTTTGCCTTCCAAAACCCACTAATGGTTGTCCTTCGTTTCAGACCAAACAACATAGGTTCAGAGGCTAAATAATTGATAGATCGTCAGAGTCAGATTTCTCTTCTTCTTGCGTGCCTCTCACCTCTTTAGAGAGACGATGGTGGCAGTGTGGCACGGTGGCCGCGCTCCTGGAGGCCGGCTGCGCCCGCCCTGCGGGCTGCAGGACAACGACGTCTTTGTCAAGAACATGCCCCGTTGACACGTACAAGACCGGCGGTCCTTGTGGTAGTTATTGGGCAATCGGCAACGGCATGATCGCGTGCACTTGGTGTCCTGGAATAGCATGCTGTCGACCGGGGCTAGCTACGTCGTGCATGTCAGCCGCTGGAGCTGGTCTTCTCATTGTCGTCCCTGTGCTGAACAGCGGCGATGGTGATGTCGGTTTCGGCCAGGCGCCGGTGCTGACCAGCACGCCATGCCGCGTCCCATGAGGGCGGACGGACGTCGAGAGCCCAATACGCGGCCCCGAAGTCGCATATCCTGATGCTCATTGCGGCGTCGGGCAGCGCGTTGGAGGCCTTCCGTCACCGTGCACCATTGCCGGCTCGCCATGGTCATCGAGGACAAGCACGCCTCGTCGCACTGGTCGCAGAGAAGGCGGGGCACGCGGACAATGTGCGGGTGGCAGACGCGAAGCTGCGCGTCGAGTTCCTACCAGAAGGTGCTGAAGCTTGACGGCGGCGAGCTTGGACTGAAGCACAGGGTGCTGAAGCTGGACGGCGTCAAGTTCCGACAAGAAGGCGAGGCACAGGGTGCTGAAGCTGCCCTCGCTGCCGACGGCAGTCGTGAAGCCGATCTATTGGTCACAGGGAGAAAAATGACGGCATGGGCACTCCGCACAGAGGTGGAGATCAGGGCGACGTTAATCAAAAGCACAAACATAAAATACGGAATTTTTTTTGATTCATCTTTACTCGCTGACTGTTAGATACAGCAGCCGTACGATCCTCAATGAACGAGAAGGTCGCACACATCGTCGCATAGCAAGGCCGAAGGCAAGCCACGTCCGTCTTGGACAGGGACAGAGAGGTCGTTTCTCCGCTGGACACGGATGAGAAGGTTGAGTGAACACTTTTTTCTAGTGACGAAGAACTCTTGGAGGGGTAATTTTGTCCTAGAAAAAGAAAACTGACGGAAGAGGCTAACAGATCTAACGGCAATGTCATATAAGGAACAAAAATTAGCCCAAGTGACATATAGGGAAGAAAATTTTACTCGGTGTCAAAAAAGGAATCAATTTTTCAAATAGTGTCAAATAAGGAATTCTCTCAACTTTTTATGTTAGTGAACAGAAGACATACCTTCTGAATTACTATGCGTTATGTATTTTGAAAATTCATATGATTTCTATTGTTTTTAATGCGGTGGTTTTACATTTTTTTTCTCTTCTCTTATTTGACATGACCCTAGCGTCGAGACACACCAAAAGCTGCAGTTGCTGCGCTATGGTGGCATTCAAAAGCCATAGGATTAGGGGCGGATCCGCACCTGGTGCTACAGGTGCCGTAGCACCGGCCGAGAAGTTGAACTGCAACCAACATTTGCTAATCTTTAAGACGAAAATTAGAAAAAGCCTATGTAATTAGCGCCACTAAGAAAGCATTAGCATCAAACTTGGGCGTCTTCCAGCTCCGCCAATGCACAGCGTGTCGCCGTCATGTACCCACGACGCTTTTAAACTGCCGTATCAGTACAGAATTATCATGGTTGCCTTACGTTGTGTTTGGATGTATGAATTTTTGCTCAGAATTAAATTGGGCTAGAAATTTCAAATCCAAGATGGAAAAGAAATGACCTATATTTTCATTTCCGGTGTTTGGATGTGCATGGAATTTTCTTTTGAAATCAAATTGTAGCTCCCAATTCCAAATCTTGTTTCGATGTACAAACCATGGAATTGAATATTTTGTTTTGAGTTTTTACAATATAAACTTCTCTACATGTATACAAAATAGTATGTGTATATTTGATGTTTATTTTCACACATAATAATATCAAAATATCTCAAAATAGTTCTCAAGTTCTTGCAATCTCCTGTTCCTGTCCATGCTCCAACGGACGGGGAGGGCCCTGGGCCAAGGCTGGCTAGGGAAGGGAAATGGAAGAGGACACCGCCGCCAATCCCACCTGACGCCGTCCACTGGCACCAATCCCCTACCGCCGTCCATCGGCGTCGATTTCCCCTCACCCAGTCGACCTAGGGTTCCTGGGGGGCTGGGGAGAGGACGGTCGGAAGGAAGGGAATAGGATGGAAGGAAGGGAGAGAGAGGCGTGTTGGAGATATGCCCTAGAGGCAATAATAAATGTAGTTATTATTATATCTTTGTGTTTATGATAAATGTTTACATTCATGCTATAATAGTATTAACAAGGAAACATTAATACTTGTGTGATTTGTAAACTAAAATTAAAGTCCCTAGTAAAGCCTCTATACATCACTAGCTTGTTGGTTAATAAATGATTGTGGTTTCCCTATCATGAACATTGAGATGTTATTAACAACAAGATCATATCGTTAGGAGAATGATATGATGGACATACTCCTATAGATAAGCATAGCATAAAGATCAAGTCATTTTAATAGTTCAATTGCTATATGCTTTCTGATACATAGTAACCTAATTCCTTCGACCATGAGATCATGCATATCACCTTTACCGGATGGATGCTTTGATGACATGAAACACCACACGAATCGGGTGGCTATAAAGGTGGCATTGAGTGTTCGGAAAGTATTGGTTGAAACACATGGATCAAGAGTGGGATTTGTCCATCCATATGACGGATAGATATACTCTGGGCCCTCTCGGTGAAATGTCATCCAATTAGCTTGCAAGAATGTGACTGGCTCACAAGGGATCATATATCACGGGAACGAGAAAAGAGTACTTATCGGTAACGAGGTTGAACTAGGTATGCAGAGATACCGACGATCATAACCTCGGATGAGTAAACTATCGTGAGACAAAGGGAAATTGGTATCGTATGTAAGTGGTTCATTCGATCGCAAAGTAATCGTAGAAATATGTGAGAGCCATATGAATTTCCATATTCCTCTATTGGTTATTGTTCGGAGAAGTGTCTCGATCATGTCCGCATAATTCACGAACCGTAGGGAGACACACTTAAGGATTCGATGTTGTTTGAGTAGTTATGGAATGATGAGAAAGAGTCTGAATGTTGTTCGGAGTCTCGAATGGGATTCGGGATATCACGAGGAGATCCGGAATGGTCCGGATAATAAGATTCATATAAGGAAAGTCCTGCCGGAGTTGGAGAATGGTTCCGTGTTTTCACCGGAATGTTCTAGAAGGTTCCGAATGTCCGACCGGAGGGGAAGGGTACATGAATGTGTTATATCAAGTTGGTATGATTGCATCATGTACTCGGTGTCATCGCTGAACAAAATAGAGGGTTTATTCAAATCCTAGTTTGAAAAGTCAAACGGCTATTTTTGGGAAGTGGGAAGGGAGGTGGAAACCGACTTGGGGGAGGAGTTCCTCCTCAAACCGCCGACGCACCACCAAGCCGAGTTGGGGAGGGACTCCCCTCCCCTTTGGCCGCCCCCCTCCACCTATAAAAGGAGGAGCAGGGCTCCCCTCCTAGACACAAGTTCCTACACCTCTAAACCCTAGCCCCAAGCCGCCGCCAACCCTAGGGCACTCGCCGCCGCCGCCTAGGTGAAACCCTAGCCGCCGGCCTAGCCCCCTCCTCGGCGTGTCTAAACCCTAGATCGTCGAGGGACTCTCTCATACTCCACCATACTGCTCGCCAAGAAGCTCTGCGAGATCTCCTACTTCCTGCACCACGTCACAGTTGCCTTTGGAATCGCGAGGAGAGTGCTACAACCTCCGCTCTTTGGAACAAGGAGAGGAAGGTCTTCGCCGAAAGTACCGAACGTGTGACCGATCATGAGCGCTGCCGAACGCAGCCTTGGGAAGGATCGTCTATGCGATCTTGAGATCGGGAAGAGTACGACTACATCACCCACGAGAATCCGCTCTCGTTAAACACTTTGGAATCTTCGAGGGTGAGTTATTCCATCGACTCGTTGCTACAATCTAGTAGATAGATCTTGGCTTTTTTGTTTGTATGCGATAGAATTTTTTTGTTTTCCATGCTACGAATCCCTTCAGTGGTATCAGAGCCAGGTTTATATGTAGATCTGTTGCACGAGTAGAACACAATGGTCATTGTGGGCGTTGATGCTTTTATTGTCGATTGCTTCTTATGTACTTTGCATCTTGCGGGATGTTGGGATGAAGCGGCCCGGGCTAACCTTACATGACATCGTTCATGAGACTTGCTCCACGCTTGACATGCAACTTGTATTGCATAAGTGGCTTTATGGTGCTGTTTCTCCTAGCATAGTTAAGATTCAATTTACAATGGGTGATTAACAATACTAGTATCAATGTTGTGGTTCTTGTTCGTAAGTTAGAACGACACTTATTGAAAGCCGCAAACCACGTAAAATATGCAAAGAAAGTAGAGGCGTCTAACTTTGTTTTGCAGGTGTACCGTGATGTGATATGGCCATGATTGTGATAATATTTGATGTATGCAATGTTCCTTATTGTAAGTTGGCAACCGCAGAGCCATATGGTTGTCTTTAATTTATGTTAAGACCCGCGTGTCTATTCAAAGTAGTTGTAATAGTTGAAGCCGGTGGATCGACAACCATGGAGAAGCGTCATTGACCTTGATGCAATGCGGTGATGATGGAGATCATGTTCGCTTGAAGATGAAGATCGGAAGCACAAAGAAGAAAGGCCATATCATATCACATATTATGAGTTGCATGTGATGTTAATCCTTTATGCATCTTGTATTGCTTAGTAGACGACGGTAGCATTATAAGATGATCCCTCATACACATGAATTTCAAGTCATAGAGTGTTCACCCTTAGTTAGCACCGTTGCTAAAGCTTGTTGTTTCGAAGCACCACGTGATGATCGGGTGTGTTAGATTCTACAAGTGCATACAACGTGAGCAAGCCATATTTGCTCATGCGGAAACTAAGGTTTGATCTTGACGAGCCTAGCAGGTACATACATGGTCTCGGAACACGGATCACCGAAAGGTAAAGCATGAATCATATAGTAGATATGATAAACATCTCGATTGTTCGCCATTGAAACTATATCAGCTCTCGTGATGATCGGTGTTGATGTGGTGGATTTGGTTCATGTGATCACTAAAACAATGTGAGGGATATTGTTTTGAGTGGGAGTTCACCTAGATTAATTTTATTATTAATTTGAACTCAATTTGTCATAAACTTAGTCTAAACTATTGCAAATATGTTGTAGATTAATGGCAGCCCCTACCATCAATTTTAATGCGTTCCTAGAGAAAGAAAAGTTGAAAAACAATGGAAGCAACTTCGCGGATTGGTTCCGCAGTTTGAGGATTGTCCTCACAGCTGGTAATTTGACCTATGTGCTGGATGCACCCAGGGTGACCCACTTGCGGTGATCTTGCCGATGAAGTAAATAATGTTTACCTCACTGACGATAGACTCAAGATTACTACGCCAAGTGTGCTATCTTGTATGGTTTAGAATCGAGCTTGAAAAGGTTTGAGAATTCAGACCCATATGATATTGTCGAGGATCTCAAATTGATCTTTGAGACTCATGCGGCAATTGAAAGCTATGAGGCTTCGAAAAGTTCTTTAACGCAAGATGGAAGAGGGCATCTGCCAAGTGAGCATGTGCTTAAGATGTCCAGGCACGCAAACAAACTTCAAAGCTTGGGTATAGTGATTCCTAATGCTTTGGGGATTTACTGTCCTTCCATCACTACCACCAAGTTACAAGAACTTTGTGATGAACTACAACATGCAAAACATGAACAAGACGTTGCGAACTCTTTGCCATGTTGAAATCTGTAAGTGGAGATCAAGAAAGAGCACCAAGTGTTGTTGGTCAATAAGACCACCAAATTCAAGAAAGGCAAGTCTAAGCAGAAGGGACACTTCAAGAAGGGTGGTAAGAAAGTTACCACGCCAACGAAGAAGACCAAGGCTGTACCTAAGCCTGATACTGGGTGCTTTTAGTGCAAGGGAGAAGGTCACTGGAAGCGGAATTGCCCAAAGTACTTGGCGGATTTGAAGAACGGCAACATCAAGAAGAAAGGTATATCTGATATACATGTTATTGATGTGTATCTCACTAGTACTCGTAGTAGTGCCTGGGTATTTGATACTGGTTCGGTTGCTCATATTTGTAACTCGAAATATGTGCTGCAGAATAAACGGAAGCTAGCGAGGAACGAGGTGACGATGCGCGTGGGAAACGGATCAAAGGTTGATGTGATCGCGGTCGGCACGCTACCCCTTCATCTACCATCGGGATTAGTTTTATACTTAAATAATTGTTATTTGGTGCCTGCGTTAAGCATGAACATTATATCGGGATCTTGTTTATTGCGAGACGGTTACTTGTTTAAGTCCGAGAATAATGGTTGTTCAATTTATATGAGTAATATGTTTTATGCACATGCACCTTTGATAGATGGTCTATTCTTATTGAATATCGATAGTGGAAATACACATATTACTAACATTGAGGCTAAACGTTTGAAATCGAGCGATAACTCGACCTATATGTGGCACTGTCGTCTTGGCACATTGGAGTGAAGCGTATGAAGAAACTCCATTCCGATGGACTTCTTGAATCACTTGATTTCGAATCACTTCAAAGATGCGAAGCATGTCTGATGGGTAAAATGACTAAGACTCCATTCTCTGGTATGATGGAGCGAGCTACGGACTTATTGGAAATCATACATACCGATGTGTGTGGTCCAATGAGTGTAGCATCGCGCGGTGTTTATCGTTATGTTCTTACCTTCACGGATGATTTGAGTAGATATGGGTATATCTATTTCATGAAACATAAGTCCGAAACTTTAGAGAAGTTTAAGGAATTTCAAAGTGAGGTAGAGAATCAACGTAATAAGAAGATTAAATTTCTACGTTCTGATCGTGGAGGTGAATATCTAAGTTACGAGTTTGGCGAGCATTTAAAGAAATGTGGAATACTTTCAAAATTGACACCGCCGGGAACACCACAGCGTAATGGTGTGTCCGAACGTCATAATCGAACTCTCTTAGATATGGTTCGTTCTGTGATGTCACTTACAGATTTACCGCTATCATTTTGGGGTTATGCATTAGAAACGGCCGCATTCACTTTAAATAGGGCACCATCTAAATCCGTTGAAACGACACCGTATGAATTATGGTTTGGGAAGAAACCTAGATTGTCGTTCCTTAAAGTTTGGGGTTGCGAAGCCTATGTAAAGAAGTTACAGCCGGACAAGCTTGAACCCAAAGCGGAAAATGCGTCTTCATTGGATGCCCGAAGGAAACTATTGGGTATACCTTCTATCATAGATCCGAAGGCAAAATCTTCGTTGCCAAGAATGGATCCTTTCTAGAGAAGGAATTTCTCTCGAAAGAAGTGACTGGAAGGAAAGTAGATCTCGACGAGGTTGTCGAACCTTCTCTCGAAATTGCGAGTGGCGCAGCACCGGAAGAAGTTCCTATGGTGCCTGCACCAGTTAGAGAGGAAGCTAATGATGATGATCATGAAACTTCGGTTGAAGTTGCCACAGAGCCTCGCAGGTCAAAGAGAACTCGTACCACTCCAGATTGGTATGATCCCGTTATGAGTGTCATGTTGGTGGACAACACCGATGACCCTGAGACATATGAGGAAGCAATGATGAGCCCAGATTCCAATAAATGGCAAGAAGCCATGAAATCCGAGATTGGATCGATGTACGAAAACCAAGTATGGACTTTGGTGGACTTACGGATGGCGGCCGAAGGTCACGAGAACAAATGGATTTTCAAGAAGAAAACAGATGTTGATGGTAATGTTACTGTCTACAAAGCTCGACTTGTCGCAAAAGGGTTTCGAAAAATTCAAGGAGTTGCCTATGATGAGACTTTCTCATCAGGAGCGAAGCTAAAGTCGGGGAGGATTATGTTAGCAATCGCTTCATATTATGATTATGAGATATGGCAGATGGATGTCAAAACAGCATTCCTCAATGTAGACATTGATGAAGAGTTGTATATGATGCAACCCAAAGGTTTTGTCGATCCTAAAGATGCTAACAAAGTATGCAAACTTCAACGGTCCATCTATGGATTGAAGCAAGCATCCCGAAGTTGGAATCAACGTTTTGATAAGGTGATCAAAAGTTTTGGTTTTATACAAACTTATGGAGAAGCTTGTATTTACAAGAAAGTGAGTGGGAGCTCTGTAGCATTCTTAATACTATATGTAGATGACATATTGTTGATTGAGAATGATGTAGACCTTCTTAATAGTGTCAAGGAATATTTGAATAATAGTTTTTCAATGAAGGATCTTGGCGAAGCAGCTTACATATTAGGCATACAGATTTATAGAGATAGATCAAGACGCCAAATATCATTGTCACAAAGTACATATTTGGACAAAGTTCTAAAGAGGTTTGGAATGGAAGATAGCAAGAAAGGGTTCTTGCCCATGTTGCCCAATACGACCTTGAGTAAAACTCAAAGTCCGACATCGGCTAAGATAGAGAAAGGATGAGTAAGACTCCTATGCCTCACCCATAGGATCTCTAATGTATGCCATGCTATGTACTAGACCCGACATTGCATATGTTAGTTTAACTAGCAGATATCAAAGTGATCCAGAGTGGATCATTGGACAATCAAAAACATCCTTAAGTACTTGAGAAGAACTAAGGATATGGTTCTTACTTATGGAGGTGATGAACAGCTCGTTGTTAATGGTTACACCGATGCTAGTTGGAACACCGATCCGGATGATTCTAAATCACAACTGGATAATGTATTTATTTTGAATGGTGCAGCATTAGTGGAGGAGTGCAAAGCAAAGCGTTGTGGCGAGATCTTCAACCGAATCGGAATACATGGTCGCTTCGGAGGCTTCACAAGAAGCGATATGGATGAAAGAGTTTATTACAGAGCTGGGTGTGGTTCCTAGTGCTGGATCCAATGTCTATCTCATGATAACATGGGCGCCATAGCCAATGCGCAAGAACCAAGGTCACACAAGAAGCTGAAGCACATCAAGCTACGTTTTCACGCTATTCGAGAACATATCCAAGATGGGGATATACAGATTTGCAAAGTACACACAGATCTGAATGTGGCGGATCCGTTGACTAAGCCTCTCCCGAGAGCAAAACATGACCAGCACCAAACTGCCATGGGTGTTCGGTATATTACCATGTAATCTAGATTAGATGACTCTAGTGCAAGTGGGAGACTGTTGGAGATATGCCCTAGAGGCAATAATAAATATAGTTATTATTATATCTTTGTGTTTATGATAAATGTTTACATTCATGCTATAATAGTATTAACAAGGAAACATTAATACTTGTGTGATTTGTAAACTAAAATTAAAGTCCCTAGTAAAGCCTCTATACATCACTAGCTTGTTGGTTAATAAATGATTGTGGTTTCCCTATCATGAACATTGAGATGTTATTAACAACAAGATCATATCGTTAGGAGAATGATATGATGGACATACTCCTATAGATAAGCATAGCATAAAGATCAAGTCATTTTAATAGTTCAATTGCTATATGCTTTCTGATACATAGTAACCTAATTCCTCCGACCATGATATCATGCATATCACCTTTACCGGATGGATGCTTTGATGACATCAAAGACCACACCGTAACTGGGTGGCTATAAAGGTGGCATTGAGTGTTCAGAAAGTATTGGTTGAAACACATGGATCAAGAGTGGGATTTGTCCATCCATATGACGGATAGATATACTCTGGGCCCTCTCGGTGAAATGTCATCCAATTAGCTTGCAAGCATGTGACTGGCTCACTAGGGATCACATATCACGGGAACGAGAAAAGAGTACTTATCGGTAACGAGGTTGAACTAGGTATGCAGAGATACCGACGATCATAACCTCGGATGAGTAAACTATCGTGAGACAAAGGGAAATTGGTATCGTATGTAAGTGGTTCATTCGATCGCAGTAATCGAGAAATATGTAGAGCCATATGAATTTCCAGATTCCTCTATTGGTTATTGTTCGGAGAAGTGTCTCGATCATGTCCGCATAATTCACGAACCGTAGGGAGACACACTTAAGGATTCGATGTTGTTTGAGTAGTTATGGAATGATGAGAAAGAGTCCGAATGTTGTTCGGAGTCTCGAATGGGATTCGGATATCACGAGGAGATCCGGAGAATAAGATTCATATAAGGAAAGTCCTGCTTTGAGTTGGAGAATGGTTCTGTTTTCACCGGAATGTTCTAGAAGGTTCCGAATGTCCGCACTCCGGAGGAGAAGGGTACATGAATGTGTTATATCAAGTTGGTATGATTGCATCATGTACTGTGTCATCGCTGAACAAAATAGAGGGTTTATTCAAATCCTAGTTTGAAAAGTCAAACGCCAAGTTTGAAAGTCAAACGGCTATTTTTGGGAAGTGGGAAGGGAGGTGGAAACCGACTTGGGGGAGGAGTTCCTCCTCCACCGCCACACCAACTGCCGAGTTGGGAGGGACTCCCTTGGCCGGCCCCTCCACCTATAAAAGGAGGGGCAGGGCTCCCCTCCTAGACACAAGTTCCTACACCTCTAAACCCTAGCCCCAAGCCGCCGCCGCCTCCATAGCCGCCGCCGGCCCTAGGGCACTAGCCGTCGCCTAGGTGAAACCCTAGCCGCCGGCCTAGCCCTCCTGGTGTTCAAACCCTAGATCGTCGAGGACTCTCTCATACTCCACCATACCGCCCGCTTAAGGCCCTGAGATCTCCTCTACTTCCGTACCACGCCAGTTGCCGGAATCGCGAGGAGAGTGCTACAACCTCCGCCCTTCTGGAACAAGGAGAGGAAGGTCTTCGTCAGTCGAACGTGTGACCGATCATGAGCGCCAGGAACGCGGCGAAAGGATCGTCTACGCGATCTTAAGATCGGGAAGAGTACGACTACATCACCCACGAGAATCCGCTCTCGTTAAACACTTTGGAATCTTCGAGGGTGAGTTATTCCATCGACTCGTTGCTACAATCTAGTAGATAGATCTTGGCTTATTTGTTTGTACGCGATAGAATTTTTTTGTTTCCATGCTACGAATCCCTTCAAGGCGGGCAGGAAGGAGCCTACCGGCGGGCGCAGAGTAGCTCGCCGGCGGGCGGAAAGGGAGAGGGGGGTGGAGAAGACGGTCGAGAGAGCACAGGAAAGGCGTTTTCTCTCCTCACAAACGGGTATGCGGGGTCAGGCAAAGCGCGGGGGAGGTTTCCGTGCCTTTCCGAGGGATGGAGCTCGGAATCCCGAGCGGGCTCTTTACATGCGCGGTAGGTGGGCCATGGAATTGTTCTTCGTTTCCTAGGAATAATTCCGAGCGCAGTCCAAACGGTGGAAAGAGCTCCCGATTTCCAGATTCCTTGATTCCGAGGTCCAATTCATACATCCAAACACAGGGTTATATTTCTATATTCCAGCCAATGTATCCATAAACCTATAAAATAAATTAAGTTATTCTTAGAAATACTCCGTCCGATCCATATTAGTTGTCTTGGATTCATCTACATACGAATATAACTAGTCAAATTTTAGTGCTAGATACGGATATCTAGAAAAATTTGTGATAGTTTTTTTCCCTTTTTCTCTTACTTCACATAGATGTCACCATCAGCCCGGCTTTTAAATTTTAATTAGATGGGCCAAAAGACAAAATATAGTATAAGGTTTTTAAGCTTAAGAAACCAAGAATTAATATCAGACAATGAAACCGGAGACCAAATTAAGACTTTTTTTGTCTTAATATAGTCAAATCACTAAGAAAACATTCCAAGCTAGCTAGTGTTAGCTATAGGCTAGATCAATAACCACCTATGGCGAGCGTAAACGAACCTGATGTCGTCCAGCCATGCCCCTCCCAACTCCCGATCGGACCCAGGAGAGCGACGTGCACTAGGCGTCCAAGCGCGTGCGGACAAGCCACAAACCTCACCTCACCGGCATCGGCATCGGCATCTGCCTAGCCCTAGCTAGCGATGGACGTCCGCATCGGCGAGGGTTCGTACGTGCGTACGCGTGTGATTCGACGACGGCGATGGCCCCGATTATTTGCGGTGCCGGGCGGAGGCTCGTCAACGTCACCACCGGCCCTGCTTGCCGGCGAGCGAACCGTCTCGCCCGTCAATGACTGGGTCGGTCGATCTTTACGATACAGCTATGGATGCCCTGCTCCTCTGGGTGGCATCTGCTGTCCTGGTGGGCTTCTTCCTCACCACACACAGAAAAAAGTAAAATTACTGGCTCGTTTTTCTTGTTCGTTTCTGCTGATTATTCGTGGTCGACAGCGCAGTTTTTAACGGATTTTGGGAAACAACCTCTTCCATTATCTTGGAGAAAATCCGAGCTCCTTCTCTGATAGAAGCACTTGACTCTATCTTGTTCCAGCTAAAACACACATCAACATGCTCAGAAGACCTAGATTTTCAACTCGACCAATTTCGACAGCCATAGAAGGTCTACCTATTTCTGATCGACTCGCCTACCTATTTCTGAACGAAACATCATGGACGTCGGCTTTCTTTTGCTTGCTTGAAAGCAAGAAACTGAATTTTCTTTGCTCTTCTCTCCACAGAGATGCAGCTACGCAAGAATTGGCTGCAAGTGGTTATAATTCCGTAGCCACTCTCTCGCCAGGACATTCTAGAAGTGCATGTGGCTGCAGCCAAAAGCGTCCCTTTCGAACCAAAGAAGAAAAATGTATACTACATTATAGCCCCCAGGTCAAATTTCTACAACGACAGGTGCACACCGTTCCTGATGAGATTTGCCCCTATCTAATCCATAGACTTTTGTTCACGGGATCACAAGGTTCTTATATTTAATATATGTACGTAGTACATCTCTCGCTCGAATAAAACAGTACCTTCAATGGCTTTCGGTGATGCTAGATTATCATTGTTTTTCTCTCCCCGGTCGGCTGGTGTTTGATATAGAAATGGAAAAGGAAAGAGCTGTTTTCTTGCTGGGCGTTACAGGGACAGAGACCGATGCTTATGTGGAAGCAGGAAACAGATTGGGTCCTCCATGCATCCATGGATGCAATCATGCAAGCTCATGCTCTTCTGACATATGGCAACAACCGCTGGGTAAGTACTCCCTCAGTTGATAAGTGGTGGTAATAGTGGAGCTCAGCTTGCTAAACCAATAAGGCTAGCCACCACACCACCTGTACCCAAACTGTTCTCTGTCTTTAATTTGGCCCTATCTCCAAATTCAGTAAAGAAATGTTCCGCCGAACCTTGAATAGCTGAACTTACGTTCAGAAAGTTATCTTGTATTTTGTATATGTTTGATCAATTGTACTGCTTTATAATTAGATAAAGACAGTTTGTCAAGTCAAAATGTAAAATATATTTACACAACAGAATTAACTATGTCCGAGGTTAAATTGGAACGTCAAAATGAGAAAACAACACACTGGATGTACCCAGAGTCGATATCGGCCTATTACTCGAAACAAAATGGCTTTGACTTTTGCCATAAGGAATCGGGAACTGTTGTACCAGGACAATATAGATAGCTCCAAAGTAGAGATAATGATACCAAATAATTGGTTTAAGGGACCTTTTTCACTTTTAGTTTCTACTAGTTGAATGCCCGTGCGTTGCCACAGAAAAAAATTAAGACACAAAGGTGTTAATCACGTCAACACTATAATTCACCGGGTATACGGCACATGAAATGTAGTGCAACCAATATCGCTTATACTTAAGAGTATCTTTCTAGGATGCTCACCATGCACTTGAATCCTAAATAAAGTTATGTTACTGCTGATCGTACAATAACATTATGTTGTGTAAAGTATTATCAAAAATAAAAGTTTTAGAATATTTATTGCATCAGGGTGAGAGAACATGAATTAGAGCTTCCACCGATAGCTTTCACTCCATATTGTTGTTAAGCTAACATGAGTGCTATGTGCTAAGTTAACTTAACACACCTCAACAACAAAATTAATCTTAATACCGCCTCGGCTATCAATTTTTCAGAGTCCATGACCTCATCAATGAAAAACAGCAAATCTAGTTTCAAACGATAGACAAGACCCATCATTTTTTTGAGACCCATCATGACAATAGCAATTCAGTCAAGTCATACATTTAAAGATCTTCATAATATACACAATAGATCCGAGATATGTACCTGATCAAAAATGTTGCACTCATCAATACAATGATTAGTGAAACTAAATATTGCAACCGGGGCTCAATATATAAAGGTACCCTGATTTAAGCATCCCTGCCTTTGGGTCACTGTGGGGCTCGTTGTGATGTGTGATAAGATACTCAGGTACAGACCATGCATTTTCCACTTACCTTATTGTTTGGATGACTAATCAACTTCCAAGGCACCAAGATATACACCACATTATACAATCAGGTACCTAGCATTTTGTCACAAAGAAAAAACATAAAAAGTTTTTGATCGCTAAGGTCAATTATCAATTTGTAGTGCCACATCTACTTTAGTTATGTCCAATACAACCTTATCATATGAATTTGTGGTCTGATGGACTGGCCCAAATAATAAATACAGTTAGAAATTACATGCATGCCAGAACAACTCAGAACCATAGAATAATTCACCTTTACAATATAATTCTAAATTATATGCATGCTAGGACTCAAAACCATAGAATAATTTGCCCGTACAACATATAGTTTTTATGCAAAGTTCTTGCAAAATAAAAAAAGTACACATCCGAACCTACCCAAAAATCTAGAATGAGCACATACGTGCATAAAAAAATCATGTTCATAATGGGAGGCAATATACAGAGACTTGGGCAGCTACGAGGATCCCGGCTCCGATGCTGGAGATGATGGTCCGCTCCAACATGTATGAGTCGGACAATATGAGTTCTTAGTCACCACTCTTGTCCTGGTCATCGGGCATGTGTCTTCTTCGAAGTAAGATGTAGATAGAAAGGCAGAGCACATGAGTTTTTAGAAAAAACATAAATTTTGGAAGATAACGTACTTGATCATTTGCATATAAGGTATCTATCCAATTAGGAAAACATAAGTTTCCCCTTCAGACTCCAAAACTGCAAAACAATTTCTAGAACCTAACTATATTGTCAATCCAATAATAAGAATAACATCTGTTTAGAATCCAGTTTAGAATTTAGATACAAAATTTAAAGGTGCTCTAGCTGGTGTGTACGACACCATGAATCCTGTAAAATCTAGTGTTTTAAAAAAAATCTGAGTTTCCATAGTATAGAGCTTAGAAAATTATAAGGGAAGCATAAAAATCAGCAAAAACTAACCACAATAGGCAAACATGTTCTCATGGAGCCAGACCAATGAATCAGAGCCTTATTCATCCAGGGATGACACACCTATAGCGAAAACGACCAGAACATCTGCAAGGCCAATTTTTTGCTATTTGCTGTACCATAATGAAGTGACACAATTGCAACCAAAACGAATGAATTATGTTTACCTTGCATATTCAGACTAAGGATCAAGGATCTACAAAAAAGATAACAAAAAATAAAGTAACTGGTCACACCTTGTATTCTAATACATGGAGATTTTTCACATAGATTAAGCACCAAAAGTATTACTCCCTCTGTCCTAAAATAGATGTCTCAGATTTATCAAAATTTGGATGAATCTGGACACTTTAGTATATAGATTCATCCAAATTTTGAGAAAACTTGAGACATCTATTTTGGGATGGAGGGAGTATTTGAATCTTACTTGATGGAGAACTGTGATACTTTAAGCTTGATACCTCATCTAAGCATATCACTAACATAACAGTAACAATACATATTTAAAATTATTGGTGCTTAGAGTGTGGATAGATGACTATTTAACAAGCATGTGCGGGAATCAGCAACCATTATTCCAGGAGTCTTTAGTTTGCATGTTTTCTTCTAAGCTCGTAAGATTTCTTATAGTTCAGGTGTATATCTCTAGCTTTCTACTTCTCATAATATAAAAACTTAACCATAGTTTAGTGTGATTAGTAACTTAGGAAAGTAGATGGTCAATTGGTCATAATTTTTTGGATATAGTGAAAGCAAGCAGCGTACAGTATTACAGTAAGAGAAGTTTTTAGCATCAAACCAAATTTCATCTTGTTGTAACTTCTGCACCATAGCCCCATTGGCCAAAATCTACACCCATAGTTCTAATATGTACAGGCCTCTAACATAGTACAAATTACACTACCACCATCAGTTGTTGCACCTGTGCCATTAAGAAGAAATAAAATGAGGTTTCTTTTGGAAATTGAGGAGAGCTACTGCTGGCCTAAAGAGCAAATAGTCTGAGGATAATTCAAATCAAAATGGATAGGTTTCTTAGAGAAAATTGGTTAGATAATTGCTTACCAGCACATATAAAGAACACGAAGCAAGACCAATATGATCGATCATATAACTCTCGCTGATTCCAATTCCAAATTTTTAGCCAAATAATATATGATTGATGGATGTGTCAGCTGGGTAAACAATAAAAAAACATTTTGAGGAAATTGCCAATGGAAACAACCATGAGTATTCACCCATCCTTGAGTATTGTACCAAATAACTAATTCACGCTGTGTAGAGCTAGATATTTTTTGTAACACCCTCAGAATCGGACCTATGCAAGTTTTAGCGAAAACCTGCCAAACCCGCATAGAAACGATTCAAAGGTGCCCACCAGGCACTTTCGTGCGGGTGGAAAACGAAGTAATAACATTACACAACAGTCCTCGATAGGACCCACAGAACAGATATATATAACAGCGACTCAAAGAGTCAAGAATACAGATATAATGTACAAAGATCCAAATCACCTTGAAAGTGATAGAGCGTCCGACTACGGAAAAGATGCAAATGGGGCTAAGAGCCCTGAAGAATAACCAATGACGTCCATAACCCTGCCCAGGCCAAGCCGGAAGGGTAACCCTGCTAACGACGTCGATCTCAAAACCTGCTTAAACAAAAGGTGCCGACAAAGGGCAAAGGAAAAGAGGAGCGTCGATCGAGGCCAAGACACGGCGAGACTAGAATTCCGCGGTCCTCGCCTACATAGGTATGGTGGACTGAGCGACAGCGGCAACATGCACTAAACAACCTATAGAGACTTGATACAACTGGCGGCAATCAGAGAGGGGTAAGAAAGACCTATTCGGAACCAACCTGATACTACCATCAAACAAACCCATCCTGGTGTTTCCCCCTCGAGACCAAACGAGGAAGTCAACCGAGGAACTCACGCAGTTGGCAGTTTTATTTATTCAGTTGTCGTTGCAACAATTACTAGTCAGGTAAAGATAGTCGTCCTGATAAAATAAGCAGTGGGCACTTTTAGTTAACCATTCCGTTATAGTTGCGACACTTACTAGTCAAATACATTTAGCATGGGATAACCCCAAAAACCCAGCAGTTGTTGGTACTTTTATTTAGCCATTCCGTTGTAGTTGTCATACTTACTAGTCAGGTACAATGGTCGCAAGCGACACTCCAAACAAGCAATTGTGGGCAGTATTATTTAGCCATTCCATTATAGTGAAACTGATTACTAGTCATTATAAAGTCAAATTTATAGCACTACTTTAGTTATGCTTGTCTATGGTCGAGATACTGTGCTCCAAGTCGTCCATAACCGCGGACACGGCTTTTAGAAAGTTTTAACCCGGCCGGGGTGCACAAATAGCAACACACACTCGATCAACCTCGGAAAAACCAAATCAAAACCCAACGAGGCCTTCACGACAAAGCAATCACAGGATTCAGAAATATTTTCAGGGGCCACCCTTAAAGTAGACTCAACGAAGCCGGCCCGGGACGGACTTAAGGTTGTGGGGACGGCTGTGAACGACTGGGAACCCGAAAGTGTGGCTGGGCTTGTCGACACCGCGGAATCGTGCCACGATCCTAAACAGTACAGTGTGCTCCTCGCACAAACGTAAATACAGAAATAGCATGGCATAAGTACATGATAGTAAATAAAACCTCAAACTAGTTTGTGGCCCCAAGAAATAAGAATGAATCATGCTCTGGCTCAGGGGGGTCCCATAATCCTCCCGGATGTGGATAGCGCGATAAATCAAGAAACATGTATCAAGTACTCGGGGTCCTACGGGACACAAGTGGGCGTTCGGAAACCAAATATTATCTATCACCCACCGATGCCTCTGCTTACTTCAATTTTAGTTGTTAAACAGGAATTAAAGTGAACGAAAAGTAAAGCCATGATCATCTCCAACATCAAACATGCGGCAATACACCAACAACTGTGGCACTTGACAACACGCAACAACACTTGAGCAAGCGACTACGACGCGCAAGTCCAACTATCTACCAAACAACAGGTAATAGGATGTGTCCAAGGCAATATAAGGCTGCAAGGGTTATCACGGGTACGAAAACTAGAGCATCGCAACACAGATAGCAATAGATCAACAGGAGGGAATAAATACTATAAAAGTAAGATAGGTAGAAAGGGGAGGTGCTCGCCTGAAAACATTGCCGAAGGTTCAACCGAAGATCGGGGCGAAGCTCACATCAACTCAACGGCCTTATCCGCGAAGAAGCAAAACACTAGAAGAAACACCGAATGCACTATTTAATACTACGGCAGAAGATCGGGCATGATGCAGGTATGATGCATGGCATGGCAAAGATGCGATGCAATTAGGTCATATTAAGCGGAACCGGGGGTCCCGACAATTTAATTATATTGTTCATGTTGTTTAACTACCCCGCAAATTAAATGTTGTCATAACATGGCAGAAGATAGTACCGGGTTCGCTACACCAATTTAAATGCGGCCAATATGAGACTAGATTTGCCCGCATATGGGCCCCATATTTAATTATGAGGTGAATCGGCATAAGGCCCCCAAACCACACAAATATGCATGCGAGTATGGCAATTAGTATGCAACAAGTTATTATTATATTATAAAATAGGGTTCTCGGATAAGAGGTCACACATTAGGGGGGGGGGGTCTCGACGAACTTGGGGTTCCGGGGGTTCGGGGTCGGTCTCGGATAATGGAGTAGATCTTGGCGCATCCGTGGTCTTCGGGTCATGTTGTCGGCGGTCATGGCGTTCGGGATGAAGTACTTGTCGCAACTGGGAAACAGGACTTGGTTGGCGTCGGGGGCGCATCGGGTCCGCCCTGGTCGGTGTCGATCTTATCTTTGCGGAGATCTTGTCGGTTCCGCGTTTCGGATTCCGTGAGGCGATCTTGCCGTTCCGTGTAGGCGTTCTCGAGGTCGATGGCGAACTTGTCCGGTACCGGGGTTTTTCGGAGATCTTGGCGCGGCAGATGCAGGATCGTCTTGAGTTCGGGGTCTCGGCGTCCGTAGATCTTGGTGTTCAAGGCGCGGCATCAAACAGCGGGGTCTTGTCGTTCCGTGTCGGTGATCTTGGCGTCCTTCCGGTTCGGGTGTGGGCGTCCGAGGGTAGTACTTGGCGTTCCGGGTCGGATCGATCCTGTCGATGAGACGAGCTTGGCACCTAGGTTCTCGGCGAAATTGACGTCCGAGGGTTCGGCCTTCGGGGTTCGGACTCCGGGGTTCGACGTTCCGCTCCAGGGACGGTCTTGATGTCGATGGAGTACTTGAATAGGTGACACCGAGAAGTATATGCTTGGGTTTCGTCTTTGGTGTCGATCTTGTCGGCTTCAAGAGGCTTGTAGAAGGGGCCGCTAGACGAGGTAGAGGTGTAGGCGGCCTTCACAGCTCGGGCGGCGAACACGGACCCGGCGGCAATGCCTTACGCTTCACGGACGCGGCAAAAGAGGGGGCGGTGGCGTGCAGCACTGGGGAGCTGAACGGCGAGGAGGCGGGGGCCCGGGTCGGCGACGAGCTCGGGGCCGGGGGCGCGGAGGCTGCCGACGAAGGGGCCCGCAGAGGAGCGGTCCGGTGGAGGTCGGCAGGAGGCGGACGAGGGCCGCAGGAGGTGGCGGTGTTCGCCAACAGAGGCGGGCGGGGTCGGGAGAGACCGGCGGAGGGAGGCGGTGGAGGTGGAGGAGGCAGGCGGCGGGGTGGGGGTGAGGCGAGGCGGCCCAGGCGCGCAGGCGGGAGCTTCGTCAGCGGCGGGAGGAAGAAGGCGGGGCGGTGAGGAGGCAGGCGGAGCTCAGTGGGGGTCCGGGCGGAGGAGCTGTGCAGTGCGGATGGGAGGGCGGGGGGAGTGCGCAGTGGAGGTCTGGTGTGGCAAAGCCGGGTGGGAGGCAGTGGTGAGCGGCGAGGCGGAGGCGGGCAGCGGGGAGATTGCGGGCGTCGGCGAGAGAGCGAGGAGGAAGAGGGCATCGGGGTGGGAGGCGGGTCGGAGAGAGGAGTGTGAGGCTGGCAGGTGGGCAGGTCGGGTGGGACCAGGCGTGAGAGGAGGCGGGGTCGCGTGGGTCGTCTGTGAGGGAGGATGGGCGCGTCGGGTGGGGGCGTGTGGGGTGGCGGGGGCGCGGGTGGGGCCCGGGCTGGCTGCCGCGCGCTGTGTGCGTGTGTTGTGTTTGGTGTGTGGTGTGTGGGTGCTAGGCAGGGTATGTGTGTGTGTGTTGTGTGTGTTGGGTGGGTTGAGAGGAGGTGAGGATGAGGTGGCAGCAGCGGATTGGAGGGGGAGAGGGAGAGAGGTGAGGTGTCACGAGGGGAGTGGTCGGGGTGAGGTGGAGAGGGGTTGGGTAGGATAGGTTGGGTAGCTTAGGGATTTTAGGCGGACCGATTGTTTTGGGCCGGGTGGTCGTTGGTCGAATCGGCCGTTCTTACCCACTAAATTTTTTTAAATGTTTTATTTATTTAAAACAGGGCCTTTGCAACCCGATAGCCGACAAAACAAATAATCCGGAGTCCCGGGTTTTGCGTTTGAACAAAGACGGGGCGTTTAGAAAATAAAGACAGGTTTTTCTGCAAATAGTTTTATGCAAGCAAATGCAAGATGATGACGATGCTCAAATGCAATGTGGCATGAGGACATGAGCATGCGGTCATGATGATGCAATGCACAAAATCAACGCGATTTTCTAGTAGTGGTTTTGCGGGATGCCACATTTTTGAGGAAATATTGAATAATATTCACCTATAACTTGGTTCCTCTGGACCTCTCCCTTTGACAACCA
This sequence comes from Avena longiglumis, assembly GCA_030063025.1. NCBI lineage: Eukaryota > Viridiplantae > Streptophyta > Magnoliopsida > Poales > Poaceae > Avena > Avena longiglumis. The sequence goes on from CP125974.1 coordinate 108,516,896, forward strand.
ATCTGCCATCGGCTTCTGGGGAATCAACGAACCTATGTTGCATATAGGTGAGATGAGCTCACTTTCATTATTGCAAGAGAGCGGCACATGTGATTGTCCCCAAAATAATTAGTACATAATCCTCACTGATATTTCGTACATGACTCTGAAAATAGGTTGTATAAATGCAGTCAGGTGCAGTCTTTCATCTCGTTCAGTGGGAGCATACCAGAGGGAAGCCAGCCGGAGGGAGCAGGTCCACCGGGTAAGTTTGTTTGGCATGGGGAGCAGCTCCATAAGGGCGACCTACGGTTCAAGGCACGTACCCACCATCTTTCAGTAACTAATTGCAGAGCGAAATGAACTCCAACATCAGGCTTGCACTATTATTTGAAAAGGCCTGCACCTGTTACATGTGTGCTACGTTCAGAAAATCATTAGTCAGCATCGATGTTAAAGCATTAAATCAGCTATTTGCTTAATGAAGCTAAGTATTACAGAAGATGCTATATCGTTTTTCCATCTAGCATCTTATCATCATCTTTCTTCTCTGTTTCTTTTAGGTCCATGTATAGAGGAACTATTTTCTTCATTTCTCTTGAAGAGATTTTTCCATAGTAACCACCTAGTTTGGCTTATAGGGCTTTCTGAGAAGGAATTCACTGTAAATATGGCACTAAATATTAGTCATCAACTATGGAAAGAAGTTGTGCAGTGGTAACTTATTGTAACAAAAAGTATTCTAAAACAAGAATGTAAGTTGCGTCCCATATGAGGAGGTAAGGTTTCAACAAAATATAAATTATGCATAGATGTAAGCATTTGGCAATATACGCATACAAAATTTTGCCATAGGCTCGTATTGTAGTTTCAGAAAATTTAAGAATGCATTGGACAATCCGATCTGGAACACACGAATTTACACATGTGGTTCAACTGCAGTTATACAGACACCCAAAGACGCCTGAAGAAAAAGCAACAATCGGTTCGTTACCTTCTCGAGGGAGCAGCGAGCATCCTTGAAATATAGGGTGACGAGAGCAGGTAATGGCACTCTCGAACATGTTGAGCACTAGTAGCAGCGCCATGAGCAAGCCCAAGGCGATGGCATACACACGTCTTTCACGGTTTGTTCTACCAATCCTCCACGGTGACCACCTTCTCCACCACCGAACTGAGCCCATAGTACTCCTCCTTCGTTGCTGTTGCCCTATCATTCTCGCCTCTCTTCACGTACCGGCGCCATTCCTTTGGTGGATATGCACAATGAATAAATCAAGGAAGGAAATATGCACAATGAATAAATCAAGGAAGGAAAGGCATAAAAATCAGAACTTCTCTCAGTTGGTCAGCTTACATAGTAGATGGACTAAGTATGTCAAGAAATAAAGAAATAGCATGAGGAATGACAACACTACAGAAGCAAGCTTGAAACATTCATATGCGCACTCAATAGTAGGGACATGTAACCCGACAAACTACCATAGTAATCACAACAATTGTTAGAAGCTAGCACGAGGGAGCTTAAGTTTCAGAGGAGTGACATGGTTGGACATGCAGGTTTTGCTATATTATCTATCAACATAATCACACAAGAAAATTAGGATCAAATCACTTGAGCATGTGTATGTGAGATTATTAGTAGTTGACCAGTTGTTAAAAGTGACCATGTAAAAAGTGGGCCGGATTGACCTAGTAAATAACTGAAAGCCTGCCTATTCCATCATGAATTGTTTGCATTCTAGTTTTGTTGTTTAGCTTGCATCTGCCGAGAGTAAAGACGCCACCAGGATTAGAAGAGAAGAAGAACTATGGTCAAGAACACGATCAAATTAGGCAGTTTTAGACATACACACAATTGCACTTTTGTATATTGGGGAGATCTTCAGTATCCCGTACTTCAAAATAGAAGATCATAGTTTGGTTACCGAATTTACCTCCGCTTTTAATTGAGCCTAGGGAGCACCTGCACCGCAACAAGAATAGTAGCAGTATCTTCTATTTTCGTCCAGATCCAGTGCCAACAAATTCGACCCAAAGGAGTAAAACAATATAAGCAACATACATGAACCAGTATGCTAGTTTGCTTGGGGGCATTAAAATAAATTCAATTATACAGTGTGAATTTATGAAACCACAGACTCATCTGCAGCTTATGAAACCACAATGACAATTATGGGCTTTTCCTTCAACTGTTTGGTGTTCCATTATTCTACGTACACAGTTTAACAAAAATATCAGTATGAAAACATATGCCAAACCTAGAGTTTTTATTTGGACAAATAATACGACCTAGTGTAGGGCAGAACACACATTCAGTTAACTCTTTGGATGTCTATGTAAAAAACACTCTTTGCATGCCCAACAAGGTTAGCACATATCAAGGTACTGTTGCACAGTATATATACAGCTAGTCACGATATTGTCATGTAAGTCCAAGAGATTGCAACAGAATAAATTGATGGTTGGATATCAGCACGTAGAATAAATTGTTGAGATGGAGTGACGATTATCGGCCTCCATATCACAATGTTGGTACATAAAAAAATAACATGGATACATCTGAAGTAGAACAACCATCTGTAAACTGACTACCTGAAGCAATTACAAGCTTGCTGGTAGAGATGACTCACGCAAAGTTTTTCAACATGGACTCTGCAGAAAACGATTAGGAATTAGAACAATAAAGTGATGTTCAAGTAACAGAGAGCTCGTATACCTGATGCCGCTGAGGGAGTTGGGAGTGGTGAGGACGTGCGTGCCATCGGTCGTCTCCTCTAGCAGCTCCGGCTTATAAGTGTCCGTGCAGTCGCCGCCGTAGTGGAGCATGGGCACGGCGCGACACACGGGACGGTCGAGACAGCGAGGCGGGATCAGGAACCGGGCGGAGCGTCGGAGGCGCGGCAAGGAGCGTCGGCAGGCGTCTGATGTGCAGCAGTAGGAGAATAGGAGGGCTCAGACCTTTTTCACTGGGAGACGAGGTAACCAGCACGACCTCCACGATCTGCGAGCTCCACCATCGGCATCGGCAATTGACATGGGTCGAGCTGACCGGCGGTTTCTAGCTAACTGTGGCAGACTGGGAGGCAGCGCGGCTGGGATGGGCCAGGAGACATGGGGAACGGGGAAGGGAGGCATCGGCAGCGCGACACACGGGATAGAGAGGCGGGGGGCGGGAGCCGGGATGGAGCGGCGGCGTCATGGCAAGGAATCGGCGATGGGTGGGGAATTTGTTTTCCTTCTTGGTTGTTGCGAGAGGAGAGTTAGAGATGGTGGTCGCGTGGGGTTACGCTTACGCGGCCTCAGCCGATTTTTTACCGGTTTTTTTCACGTGGAAAGAAGAAGCCGTGCGGGGGCAGAAAGCCGACGTACCACCATCAGGTCGTCTTTGCCTTTAAGAAGTAGTAGAGATGCAAAATGCAATGTGCCTGTTGAAGGACTGACATTCCCCCAAGCTGCTAGACAAGTTCTTTCTACTCAGTTTCCAAAGGTCGCCCTATTAGAGAGATATTTATATATTGTATTTTCCCTACTAGATTAAGGATCTTCCCGCATATTTACACATGTACATGTACTATATATTATGGCCTTTAGCCCCGTTGGAATACGAGTTGTCTATTCCTAACATGGTATCAGAGCAAAGCTTAGGTTTCCGCACGCGCAACTCGATCTGAGCTTTTCTTCGACGACCTCTTCTTGATTCAGCTCGGGATCGAGCTCTCCGTCCGGGCCTTCATCGCGATTCCGGCCGGGCCAGGCGTGCTCCCCTTCCTCCCTGCCAGAGCCAGCATCGGCTACCGTCCAGCCCCGCCGCTCTGCCCCCTGCCGGTGGTGCTCTTCCTCCCTGCCAGCGCCGGCTGCCGCCCAGCCCCACCGCTACTCCGTCCTCCGTCGGGCTGCCCCTGCCAGCTCCCCAGCACCGCCGCTGCTCCGTTACTCAGGCCGCCCCTGCCAGCTCCTCCGCCCGCCGCCGCCTATCCCACCGCCGGTGGTTCCCGAAAGCCCACCCCTGCCGTCTTCATTGTTAGAGTCAGCCCCTGCCGCATCTGGATGGTATCGGTCGGGTGACCTTCCTCAGATCGGTTTTTGATAAAAAAGAAAAAAAAATCTTCTTCTTCTAGGTCCGTTGTGATTCCTCGCTGCCCGGTGATTCTTTTATGGCACCAATTACCCTGATTTTGCTGCCTTCATGCTCATCCACATGCGCGATCTTCGTTTGTGGGGTGTGCTTTCCGGCGAGGTCTCATGTCCGCCATGCCCCATTGTTCTTATGGTCCCTACTCTGCTGACTCCGCCAGCTGTTGCTGCAGATGCTCCTCGGGTTGTCAAGGACGCCGGCAAGAAGGCGGAAGATGATGTTGTTGCCACATATGCCTGACAGACTCAGGAGTATTCTAACACTCTAGAAGCCTACCGTCTGGATCTGACAACTTACACTCAGTGAATAGATGACGATGCTCATGGTACAGCTGTTCTCACTTCCAGTGTTCTCCCGCAGTTTGCGTATGAGTTTATAAGTCATGGTACTGTTGCTGCCATGTGGGCTCACCTTCGCCGCCGAGGATGTTCTCTATCACCCGAGGTCTGTCATCGGAACATGAGCTCAAGCGAGTGATTCTATTATTGACTGGAGTTTCATCACGCCTTCGAGTTCTTGTCTCGGCTCTGCAAGGAGTTTGAGCCCCGGCGTGCTAACCTCCTTGATTGTGGTCGTATCCCTATCACTAAGGTGATGTCTGAGCTTCGTGCTGAGGAGACTCGCCTACATGTTCCTGGTTTGCTTAAGATTCCTTCTGTGCTCGCTGCTCGAGGTCCTCCGTCGCCTGCTCCCTCGACTCCCTCGCGGTCCACTACTCCACTGCTACCTACTCCCTAGAGTCAGGGCCAGGGTCGCGACCAGGGTTGTTCACGCTATGACTGCACCTACTGTGATGCGGATGGCCACTCTGAGTCTCGCTGCTATGAGAAGGAGTGAGATATGCGTCAGCAGAAGAAGTCTGCTTCTCCCAAACCTCGTGCTCCTTATGTTTCTGATGGCTCCTCTACGATTGAGTTCACTGACCAGGACATTCTGCGGCTCAAGAGGCTGCTCGCTGCTACATGCTCTTCTTCGACAGGTATTGCTGGCTCTTTGAATGATTCTTCTGGCATTGTGAGACCACTACCATCCACACACTCAGGTACATCACCGTGGGTTTTGGATTCTGGAGCATCTTTTCATATGACTTCCGATTCTTCCACTCTGTCCTCTATTCAACCTCTTGATTCTCCCCTTAGTGTTCTCACCGTTGATGGTACCCCTCTTTCTATCTCTAGTCGGGGCACTCTTTCCACTTCCTCTTTTTTTGTTCCTGGTATTTCTCACGTTCCTCGACTTACCATGAACCTGTTTTCTGCTAGCCAGCTTACTGACTCCAGTTATCGCATCATTCTTGACCCTCATTCTTGTTCTATTCAGGATCGTCACACACATGATCTGGTTGGGGATGGCCCTCGCCCCCATGATTCTCAAGGGTTTTGGGAGTTAGACTGGCTCTGTGTTGATTCCACTGCTACCTCGTCTGCCAGTTCTCCTGTTGTTGTCGCCTCTGCTACCGGATCTTTTCAACAGTGGCATCATCGTCTTGGTCATCTTTGTGGCTCTCGGCTATTCTCATTAGTTCGTCATGGTCTTCTAGGGTCTATCTTAGGAGATGTATCGTTACCCTCAGACAGTTGATCGGAAGGGGGCGCATCGAGGGAGCTCAATTACCCTCAGGCGATGGAGAACTAGGGCTCTGAAATCGTTGCTACAGCATGCAGAAGTTAAGGAAGAACCGGAGAATCTCAACAAGCAGTTAAGGCAGATTATCAATCCAAAGAAGCAAGCGAACATGATGAATGCTGTTTTTTATTTATGTGTAATTGCTCTCAGATTTCTGTATCTACTGGTCATTAAGCATTAGACACTATAATCAGTGTATCAGTTAGCTTCCTCATGCTTTATAAGCCCTAAATAAAAGGCATCATGAATTTTGCCATGTTTTCAACTTTTTTGCTTCGTTTCATCAGTCAAGATATGCACGTGCATGCTTTTTTCGTTCGTCAGTGCAATGCATAGCTCAGTCTGAAGTTCTTTTTAGACAAAAATAGTTCGGTATAAAGTAAAAATAAATGGTTATTGTTGGGCACTGGCACGACGCCGAGTGTTAGAAAGCCCAGACCCAAATAGAAAGGTCCTTGCTATCGCACGTTCGCGAGCAATTTAACTCCCGCCCAGGCCCAATTACGGAAGGAGCCGCTGTTGCTAGGGCCCCACCTGTCATTAGGGCTGGAAACTTTACCATGCCTTCGCAGTGTCGATGAACGTAGCTTCAGCATAAAAATGTGCACACGGTCATTCACATGGTTTTTGACACATAGATTTCTTTTCGGTCAAAAAATCTTATCTTATTTTACACTTTTCTGAACATAGCTTCTGCATAAAAATGTGTAGTTTTTGTGGGGCATTTGAGTAGTGCCTCTCTTTATGCACATGTTGATGTAAAAAAACATAGATAAAAACATTATGCACGACTTGCTTGCTTTTCATACATTGATTCAAACCATTTTTACTTGCTTGCTCTACTTTTGTTGGGTATTTTTTTAGTTGTTTTATTTGTTTGACATCTAGTGTCGTGCTGCCGCGGCGCCGCGCCGCGCCGAGCTCGACGGTGACGATGTCCTTCGCTAGTATTGTTTTTATGTATTATTTGCTTGTGTTGTAATAAATAAACTAGACAACAATTCGTTGTTGAATTATTTTAGTTTCTCTGATCTTGTTGACCGTATGCAAGTGTGTGTTTTTTGTTTGCGCCGGCGTCACGCTCTGTAGTTTACCGCGTCTGCCGGGGAGGGGCTGGTTTTTTTGACAGAGCGCGTGCTGCAAAATGGCATCGTCACCCCGCACTCTATCCCGACGCAGCGCGCTGCAAAATAATTTTAGCATGCCGAGATATAGCCACCGCTGCTGGAGATGCTCTTAGATCAAGCCAAGTATTCTCTCGCTGATTGCTTATCCGATGTTGATCTCCACTGTTTTCTTTAATAAATTCTATACCAGGAGTGTATGTTTGAGCAATTCAGTTATGCTCGAATCTTGTGTATGTTGGTGAAGAGTGGAAGAGGAGGATGTTTAGTGGGGTGTGTCGTGACTGACACGAATCCGAGTGGATGGTTATACACCCATCCTACTTTCTGACTGCCGGAACCGACCGAGGTGTGCGAGGCCGGCGGTTCTCTGCGAGCGCGAGAGATAAAAAGGCGAGGCAAATGGAATGGACCGCAAATGGAACAGTCTCCTCTTTGTGCAGCCACCGGTGGAATCACGCCGAATATACAAGGCACAGACAGATCAACCGTTAGTAGCACCGAGACGAGCTGCATGCCTGCTACTGGCTGCAACTTGGGAGCTACCAGTACAGCAAACAATCGCCAAACAATCATAGATGCTGGGCTCGACAGCAGGATCTAAAGGAAAGCGCCGTGGATGCAAGGCAAATACACTTGGACGGATGGATGGTGGATGGATTAGTTAGCACGCACGAACCCAAGTCAGAGTTGGATAATAAATTGTCTCGCAGGCAGTCTCAACCGGACGTTGCACTCCACCGGCTGACCTATTCTTGTCCCCTCTCAACATATGCTGCACTAGTGTATGAAGCATCGAGATCGTGCTCCCCCGACACGGCGCCGGCCCCGTGCTCGAGCTCCCCTTGTTCCTCCCCCGACGTGGCTCCCCCAACGCGGCGTCTCCTCCGGCGCGGCTCCTCCGTCCCGACACGCCTCCCCTCCCATGTCCCGACGCGGCGCCTCCTCCACATGTCACGACGCACCTCCCACGTTCCTGTAGGAGCTCCTCTGCCCCCGCGCCCAACCGGTTCTCCGGCCAGTTGCTTGCCGGCTCCAGCCAGATCTGGAGGATTGGAGGCCTCTCCTTTTTTGTTTCTTTGTTTTTTATTTCAGAGCATGCTTTTGTATTTTCTATTTGGATCCGGTTCTAGTTCATACGATTTTGTATGAATCTTTGATGGATCTGTGATGGATCTTTCTTTTTTTCTTCATGCTTTTGGACACGGATCTAAGCTATGAATCTTGTATGACACCACTGTGAATCTTATATGTATTATCAATTTTTTGATGAATCTTGTATAGATTTGCTGTAAAACTTACATGATTTGATAATCTTTGAAAAACTATGTGAATCATGTATGATTCTTGGAAGAAACATATATAGGCATTATAACAACATTCTGTGAATAAAATATATGAATATCTCTTGAAAAAATTATATGAATATCTTATGAATCTTGTGTGAATCTGTTGTGAAAAAAATAATATGCAAGTAATATTCCATGAACTTTTTCTGTGAAACTATATTGTAAACAAGAACATGAATATGTAATAAAACAAATTTGTCGTGAATATGTAAAACATTGTTGGTATTAATCTTGCTTAATGTAGTTTATAGAAAATCAATCAAAACAAAAATTGTTGAATATTTTATCTGAGTTGACAAATCAGCGACGAAATACGTATAAAACCTGAAAATGCTAAGGGATAAACAGCAAAACTGCAATAGACACAAAAAGTAAGAAAGAAGGGTTATACTGTAAAAAAAAAATAGCATGAATCTCCAACAAATGAGGGGCCAACATTAGGGGGGAGTTGCATTTCCTGATAATCCTCTGGGAATTCAGGGCATGCACGGCTGTCACATGTGTTTGAGCAAGGTTTGTTGTAACTGACACGAACCCGAGTGCGACGCCGGCGGTTCTCTGCGGGAGAGAAAAATGCGAGACAGGGTTGCATAGCGTCGTTCGTGCCAATGGAATGGACCGCAAATGGAACAGACAGATCAACCGTAGTAGTAGCACCAAGACAATCGAGCTGCCTGTCTGCCTGCCTGATACTGGTTGCAACTTGGGAGCTGCTAGTACAGCAGCTAATTTTTTTTAAATAATACATTTTTTATTTAATTTTATAAATACATAAAACGGGGAAATTGCAAATCTAACGGACAGTCGTCCGTTCAAAAGATGACGGGGGTGGTTCTTCTTTTGAAAAGACGACGCATTCCATTTTTTTTGAAAGGACGAGTGCGCAGACTGTCGTCTGTTCAAAAGACGAAGGTCTTCGTCTGTTGGAAAGACGCAGGATTGTTTCGTCTTTCGAAATGAAGACGGCGGCATTGATCATGCAACACGTCCTGATACGTTTTAGATTTCGGACTATTGTTTCGCGCCGTTTCTTCCGCCGTCTCTTCCCGCCGATTTTTCTCGCCACTCCTTCTCGCTGGTTTTTCCTTGATCCTTCCTTGATTTTTCCTGCCCAAGATTTCCGCCTTTTTCCGCCTATTCGGTTCGGTGCCTCTATAAATGCGGGCAACGAGATGTATCTTTTCACCCAGTTCATCTCTTCCTCCTCTTACTCTCTCATTTGCCTCCTCTCCTCTTGCTCTCGCATTTCCTCCACCTCTCCACTATGACCGACGCGTTTCACGGCCGTGAGATGTCCGTTGAGCTTTTCCAAGAAGCCAGAAATGTTATGATAGGCGATGAACCAGCCCAATGGGAGACGGTGGTAAGGAACTATGATGCTCTCGTTATGCTTGGTAAGGAACTTCATCGGAGAGGGTGGAAACTGAAGACCCCAAATCAGGTACGAGCGGAGCTTATCAGGATCTAGGCAAGGTGGGACAAGCTCAACTTCAAGAGTGAAGCTCGCATGATGGAGCGGGCTGAGGCACCTTGGTCCTGGATAGAAGAGAGCAAAGATGAGGATGATATCTTCATGCCGCCACCCGTTGGAAGCAAGACAAGAGCTGAGTGGGACAAGAGGCAGGAGAAGAAGAAAGCGCAGGCCAAGAAGAGTCAAGCTGACATGATGGAGCAGGTTGCGGCACCTAGGGACTGGATAGAAGAGAGCGAAGATGAGGATGATATCTTCATGCCGCCACCCGTTGAAAGCAAGGCGAGAGCTGAGTGGGACAAGAGGCAGGAGAAGAAGAAAGCGTAGGCCAAGAAGAGCAAGTGTGAGGGATCGTCAAAGGGAAAGGGCGAGGCATCATCAAAGGGAAAGGCATCATGCTAGGGATAGATAGGACTCTTATTTATGTACCGCAAGTTATGCTGAACTGTGTTGCAAGCTATGTTGAGTAGTTTGTCGAATAAAATCATGAAATAATAGAATGATGTCTCATATATAGGTAGATATATATCTCATACATAGATAGATAAATGTCTGATACATAAGTAGATATCACTGGTGTCGACGACGAGGTGGCGGAGGCCTCGGTGTACTCCATCCATATCTATGGGTGGCATCACATCACGACGAGGTGCAGTTGATCCTTCAACTTGATCCTGTGTATCTTATGTGGGGATAGGTGGTGGAGTACCTGGCTGATACTGGCCAAACCAGTCTACTTGCTTATGCTGTGTCTGCTGATCATGGTCGTCAGTACTGTCCCATGAAACAGAGTCTCCTGCTAGTGTACAAGAAATTAAGTACTGAACAATGTCATACCGCATCTAACAATAGTAGGAAGGGACAAGCTTACCATGAGGATGAGATTGTGGTCGATAAGCGAAGTCCATGTAGGGGATCTGCTGCTGCTGCCATTGTTCGAAAGTAATCAGGTTCTGCTGCCACTGGTCGATATTAAACTGCTATTGCTGCCACGGGTCGGAAGTAAATTGTGATTGCTGCCACCCCGAGCCTCCAGCCTGGTCTGGAGGTGGTGCTCTCGGCGGCGCCTGCTGTGAGAGTCGTGGACGAGGCCCGTGACGGAGTGGAGGAGAAATATGCTCCTCGTGCCATCCCGAGCCTCCAGCCTGGTCTGGAGAAGGTGGATGCTGCATGGGTGGACGTTGGGCACGCTCCTCCATGGATCGGCGCGGTGGGCGCTGCTGCGTGGACCGACGTGGGGCGCGCTCCTCCACCGAGTGATGCGGTGGACGTTGTGCTGCTCGGTGTTGAACGACGTTAAGACGCTGGTGCACGTGATGGCCGCGTAGATACGCCGCAGCTTCTCCTCGACCCGTCGGGGAAAGGACTGAGCCTGCTGACGGGGCACAAGAGGAACGGTCGAAAGCGATCGTCCGTACTGAGCCACCTCAATCTGTAGCTACCACGTCATGTCGGCCTGCATTTGTCTCATAGTTAAGTATGCACTACATAGGCACTCATGTTGATTATGCTGTAAATAAAGTACTTACCGATTATCGAACTCCGGTGTTGTTGGCTAGGGTATATCTCATCGTCATGTGCGTGTGGAATGGAACGTAGCGGTGTCATCGACATGTATCTCTGTAAGTATCCGTGGAATAGCTCCATATCAAACGGGCCAGCGTGCCACACTTGTGTTGGTGCATTCTGCCACTCGTTGACGTAAATCCCCACCCGTTGGAGCCATTGAGTGACGGTCTTGTTAGTTTTCTGAGAGTACCTATCATTAGAATTTGTTAGACCATCATTAAAGAACATAGATGAAGTATAAGACACATTCCTTATGTACATATATTTACTTACGCGTGCACGATATCTGGAAGGGGAACATCCAGACGCGGGGGATCTATCATCTGGCACGACCGAACTGCCGCATGACCCTCTGTTGAGACATCTCCTCAACTAGGCAATCGAAGATGATCTTCGATTTAGTCAGCCAATACTCTCGATCTCTAGTGCACATAATAGATAACCCGCCGGGATATCGTGTGTGTCGTGTCTGCAGGGTGTATGGCTCCCAAATCACGACATCCTCTTTCAGTGTGTCGAACTGCTCGCTGAACGATGGATAGCATCTAACGACTTGCTCTCCCGCGAAACAACACTGCATAACAAAATAGTTGTTAGTAACTTTCATATTATAGTACCAAAAGTGCAATTTATTAAGACATTACACTGACCTTGTGACGGGTCCAGTGAGTGCCAAATGTAGGAAAGTCAATTTGCTCTTCGTCGAACAACAAGTTAGAGTGGTAGACAAGTGTTTCATGTTCCTGGTTGTCGACTATTTGGTTGACACTTACTTCTGGACAGCCGATAGGGAACCTCTCCTATGACCACAGTTACAGCAACAATGGGCATCCTAGCAAGGAAGAACTATCCTTGGTTAACTGGCAAGCATTGCACATACCTTGGTTTCTTTATTGCGCTTAGTATACCTGGATGCCTATCATGAAGGACGCATATATTCGGTGTATCTCTCACAATTGCTATCTTCAGCTGCCTAAAAAACATACTCAACTCTCGGTGTTCTCGCTCTCCACGAAAGCAAAAGCAAGTGGAACAACTTGATTGTTTCCATCTTGACCTATGGCAGTCAATATCTGACCCCTGTACTTGCCGGTGAGAAATGTACCATCCACACAGATGACTGGTCGACGGTGAGTGAAAGCTTCTATGCATATAGCAAATGAGAAGAACACTCGATGAAGTACCCTCAAATTAGGTTCCCGTGACAATGTTTAAGTGTTGGATGTCCACGTAGGTGCCTGGATTCCTAACCTGCAGTGTCTGGAGCATCCTAACAACACAGTCGTACCTGTCTCGAAACGAACCAAATCTTGCCTCTAGTGCCCTTTGCTTAGTCCTCCAAGCCTTCCCGTATGAAATATTGTAGCGGAATCTGACAGAAACTTTGTTAATGATAGCTTTCATCCCCATGGCTTTGCCCTCCACTATCTTTGTGTATAAAACAGTCTAGCCAGGAGGGTTGACGTGAGGTTACGATGGTTCTGAAGGACACTGTCAAGTTTACATGTGTGCATCACAACATCGGTGACCTTCTAGTTTGTGTCATACCTAGGGACATGAGCATGCACCCTTGCAGGACATCCGGCTTCCTCGTAAACCAATGTCAAATATTGTTGTGATGACACCTTCGTTTTCAAGACCCGTTGCATGGACATTAACCACTCAACAATTGCTTCCTGCAGATGTATCTTGCTAGGATATAATGCACCCAGATAGATGTTGTTCGTGTGATACTGCCACTCCGAATCATGCCCATCGTTCAAAGTCATTGTTGCTATGTTGTCATTATTCCATGATGCCGGAATAGGTTGGTCGATCTCTTCTTGATCAGACTCGCCAAAATCACCAGCCGTATCACTGTTGCCTTCTGAGTCTTCGACTTCCATTTGATGTTGCAACAAATCATCATATATCTCGTCCTCATCAGCTTCTCCACTGAATATGTCTTCCCCTAATCCTTCACCACCGTCCTCCGATACATAACCATCACCCCCGGTGTGTGCATAGCTACTGTGACCTGATTCATAACCGCCACCACCCTCTTGCCCCTGACTACTCTAGCCATTATCATAACCACCTCCAGCATGACCGGTCTAACTACTCTGGCCATGATCATATCCAGCCTATTTAGCCATAGGTATCACTAAGAGACTGGGATTAACTACTCTTTTCTGGCAAGCTTGCACAAATTTGACCCATTTATGTTGCGCTTCTATTGGACTTAAATAAAAATTAGGGGTTTGCCTTGACTTAGTCCATAAAGCATGCACACCGACAGTATGGGTCGGAGGGATCCCTAAACGAGCACATAATCAATCCTTCAACTGAGTAATGGACACTATTTCAGGATTCTGAAGCACTTCATTCATAAAATTAAACTCGCTCAAATCAACTCCGTGCTGGTTTGTTCTGACGAAACCAGCACCATAGAAGAACCTAAACACTACATTATTTGACATGATTTTCGACCAAAAAAATACCGAAAATAGTCAAATACACGTACATTGACACATAATACTCTACAAATATCTTGCATGTAACAGACCCCATCAAAGGCTACCTATAAACATACACACATGACTGCAATTAGCAAGAAATTAGGGTTTACCCTTGAAGCGTGCGAAGTCCTGCCGTGCAGCCGCCTCAGGTCAACGGATCAGCACCTCCACCATGCATCTTCCTCAAGTCCCAGCACCAGCCTCCACCATGGCCATTGCTCAACAAGAACACCACCAGATCCCTCCACCAAAACGACTCAAATCACTACACCAGGCTATCTTATTAGTAGATCGGGACTCTACTAGCTTGCTAATATATTATAACAGCGAGTTTGGATAGAAATATGGGCTAAAAATCGGCGCAGTACCTGGTGAAAACGAGAGCAAGCGAGAGAGAAAGAGGAAGAACAATGAGAGAGAGAGGAGGGGAGGACGACGACGGGCTGGCGCTGAGCTAAATGCTGGGGCGCGTCGTCCCTTCAACGGACGAAAGAGCCTTCGTCCATTCGACGGACGAACCGCGCTGCACCCCCCCCCCCTCCCCCCGTCGCCCGACAGCGTGATGCTCGGTCGGCTTTTGGGAAAAAGAAGGCAAGTTGTCGTCTTTTGGGAAAAAGAAGGCAGCGCTGTCGTCTTTTGGATAAAAGACGACCGAGTTGTCGTCTTTTGGAATAAAGAAGCAGTCGGCTCGTCTTTTGAACGGACGACGGTCCATTAGATTTGCAACATTTGCAATTCGTATATTATTTGTGAAATTGAATGAAAAATGTATTATTTAAAAAAATAGCAAACGATCATACAGGCTAGGCTCGATAGGAGGATCTAAAGGCGCCCCGTCGCGATCGCCGGCAGCATTAGCATGCATTTATACACTTGGATGGATGGATTAGGCTGGTCATAATGGTAGTATCATACTACTAGTATTATGTATGTGATACTAGTGTATGATAATATCTTCATAGTGAAGGGTATTATATGATAACTAATACTATATTTAATGATTTGTAAAATCTTAATATAAAATTGTGTAGAAGATTTATTTATATGAGAACTTTTTTAGTTTTACGTGTTATGATACGGTATCTACCTATGATACTTTAACCATCTTTTTCTTCATATGATACTTCCAGTAGAATCAGTCTTAGCTAGCAACTCACAAAGTCAGCGTTGGATAATAAATTGTCTCGCAGGCAGGCAGCCTCAAGCGGACGTTGCACTCCTCCACCTGGTGACATCTTCTCGTCCCCTCCCAACGATGATGCACCGGTGCACCTGTGCTAGCTGCGTGAATGTAGCCGTTGGCTCCGTAGTTTTTTGTTTTGAATGGAGGGATCACGAAGGATCCCGAGCTGCATATCAGATATAAGCGGTGGGTACAATTTACAGACATGACACATTAAGAAAGATAAAATTATAATGTCTTAACTTTTTCGCAAAGGACCTGGTAAAGAAAGAAGAAAAAGTAATCCCACCCAAGGCCCTCTCCACCGACGGTGAGCACCCGTCGCCGGCCACCTGGGCACCACCAGGGACGACGCTCGGATCATGGCCTCCACCTTGGAGGTTGAGAAGGCGCCCTCTTGGCGCACAAACTATCCATTTCTTCGACCGAAAATCACTGCGACAATCCAGGCCACCGTGTGATGAACGCGTCGATGCAGCAGATGAGAACCACCCCACATCCAGGAAGAGACAAGGAGCTCACAAGGACGCCTCCTCTCCTCGCCTCCACGGCCGGCCGGAGAAGGCATCGATATCGAGCAGCCCCACTTCTTGAGGTGGCCCAAGGCACATATTTCGTGGGAACTTACCTCGAAGGAAACCCCCGCCGTCTTCATCCATTGAAGAACATCAGAGTTCCTTGTTGGTGGCCGCCCTCTGCAGCATCGATGCAGCAAGGCGGGCGAGAATCCCTAGCTTCCTCCAACACCGGCAAGCACCCTGGCATCCCTCTTCTCCCCCTCGCCACCACGGCCGGCCGGGAGACGAAGACAACAAAAGACACAAATCGCCAGGAGGAAGAAGCAGCAGACCGCCTTATTGGGGGAGACAGGATGGTCCTCTTCTCCACCTTAAGCTCCGACCAGTGGAGCATCAAGGCAAGGGGGAGGAACCCTAGACCGCACCAGATCTGGCGTCCAAGATCCGGAGGTCGCCTCCATCTACCGAGCAACAAGCCCAACTCCAACACCAGGCCGACCCTACAGCTACGACTAAACCTAACTACTCCGGCGCCCTCCCGCCAGCTACTCCGGCGAGAAGGGGACGGGAGCGACCCGGCCTCTGTAGCACACGACTCTCAAAGCAATACTATTGGGGAGTGGGGGAGAAGAGAGACGGCTCCCGTGGGGTCCGTAGTAGTTTTAGCCTTTTAACTAAGGAGAGAACTGCATAGTCAGCTAGCGGTGTGCGCTGATCAACGGTCAATAGACATTCATGCCTCGCCGCCGTTAGCGCCCCAACTGTACACAGTGATAGTACCAACGATGCTACGTTGAAGCCTGGAGGAGAGAATGAGGACCTGCGTCTACGACTCTACGTGAGCAAAAGACACTCGAAGCAGACCCTGCACGTGCGTACGTCGTGCGGGCCGTCCTTTGGAAGTACAGTAGGAAAACTGAGCTCGAAAAATCGACTTGGTCCCACAACTTTTAACCAAAACTTGGTGGTCTGATCGATGTGAGTCTTCACACTGGTTTATGTGACTTAAACTATCCTTCTATTAACATGTCGAGCAGCTCGCCCGCCGAATCTATTATATACTAAAAGCAATATAAAAGTGTTTTTTGAGACATTAGGTTGATCCACATCATCTGAATTAATTTTGATAGTTAGATCTAAAATACATGGTTATGATTTAGCGAGTTATTGCGTAACTTTTGTGTTACACCAATAAAAATTGGACTTATGTTTACATGCCATTGGTGGTCACGTTATAGTAGATGTCCTTTTTTCTAGGCATAGGTGTCAAGATGTTGGCACAATAAGGTGTTAGGATCCTATAAAAAAAATAACGTGTTAGGATGTGGGAAGTGGGTGCATGTGTATAGATGGGTGCAACCGTCTAGGACTTTTACATGTACATTATTTTTGTTACTAACAAAAAATCCTATATTTTCTATTTCTTCTATCAGGTAATACGCCCACTAAGGAATTTATGAGAGTCCATATCACAGAAGTTTTACTCCTAATCCTTCAAGTCTACCGGCATAAAAGAAGACAGGATAATGTCCACCCACGGAGAGGTATGATGGCAAGTTGATCGTAAATACTTCCTCTCGACTTGTACCATGTAATAAGATATGTTTTATTGATCGACCGGTAATGTTTCAAGTGAACGAAATATAATACTCCCTCCATATATAGAAATAAGTGACTTGGGTTTGTCTAGATTCGAATGTATATCTATACATTAAAATGTGTTTAGATACATTCAAATCTAGACAAAACCAAATCAGTTATTTATGGACGGAGGGAGTATGTTCAAAGTGAATGTGCACATGGCTAAGAGTTATCAAAAGAAAATGGCGGGCATTGGATGCAAAGTATATGCATGATATAAATTATGAAATTGTGCTAATCCATAATTGGTGGTGATTTGGTCCCGTTTGCATGTGCTCTCAAGATGAACAACAAAATCATTGAAAAATAAGAAAGATAAATTTTTATCACAACGGTAAACATTCTGAAAAAATTGGAATTTTGGCTCCGGTTGCATGTTCGTAGGAAGTTCCATAAATTAAAGAGTATGTCGTGTCCTATAAAATGAAAACAAAACCCCACGCTCTAATTCAACACTTTTAGCACCGAATTTGTTCTCCACATAGTCTGCCAGAACACTTATTCCCTGTCTATGAAATTATAAATTTGCACATTAACATGGATATTTATAAATTGTTGGTAACACCATTAATTTCCCGGGGACCATATTTCGTTAGTTGCTCTCTATAGGCTTACAATACCTGCAATAATATTCGGCATGGAAATAGATAAAGCAACAAGGATGTATCTACCTCGATAAAAAAATATAATTACCATTTTAAAATTATGATATACCACTTGGAATTATACCTATAGGAATTTTAGGTGATAGTTAGGTTGTATGCCATAAAATTCACGGCGGCTTGTGTCTATTAATTATACAGGGAACAAGTTTGATACAATCATGAAATGTTGTTACAATAGATTTATGGCATAATCTTGAGATATGCCCAAGAGGCAATAATAAAGTGGTTATTATCATATCTTCATACTTATGATAAATGTTTACATTCATGCTATAATAGTATTAACAAGAAAACATTAATACTTGTGTGATTTCTAAACATAAAAGAGTCCCTAGTAAAGCCTCTTGTTAAACTAGCTTGTTGGTTAATATATGATCATGGTTTCCTGATCATGAACATAGAGATGTTATTAACAACAGGGTCATATCATTAGGAGAATGATGTGATGTACATACTCCTATAATTAAGCGTAGCATAAAGATCAAGTCATTTAATATAGTTCATTTGCTATAAGCTTTCTGATACATAGTAACCTAATTTCTTCGACCATGAGATCATGTTAATCACCATCATCAGAAGGATGCTTTGATGACATCAAACACCACACCGTAACTGGGTGGCTATAAAGGTGGCATTGAGTGTTTGGAAAGTATGGGTTGAGGCACATGGATCAAGAGTGGGATTTGTCCATCCATATGACAGATAGATATACTCTGGGCCCTCTCGGTGGAATGTCATCCAATTAGCTTGCAAGCATGTGACTGGCTCACAAGGGATCACATACCACGGGAACGAGAAAAGAGTACTTATCTGTAACGAGGTTGAACTAGGTATGCGTAGATACCGACGATCAAAACCTCGGATAAGTAAACTATCGTGAGACAAAGGGAAATTGGTATCGTATGTAAGTGGTTCATTCGATCGCAAAGTAATCGTAGAAATATGTGGGAGCCATATGAATTTCCAGATTCCTCTATTGGTTATTGAACGGAGAAGTGTCTCGGTCATGTCCGCATAATTCACGAACCGTAGGGAGACACACTTAAGGATTCGATGTTGTTGAGTAGTTATGGAATGATGACTAAGAGACCGAATGTTGTTCGGAGTCTCGGATGGGATCCGGGATATCACGAGGAGATCCGAAATGGTCTGGAGAATAAGACTCATATAAGGAAAGTCCTGTTTGGGAGTTGGAGAATGATTCCGGTGTTTTCGTCGGGAATGTTCTAGAAGGGTCCGGAAGGTCCGGCACTCCGGAGGGGAAGGGTAAATGAATGTTTCATAACAAGTTGGAATGGTTGCATCATGTACTAGGTGTCATCGCTGAGCAAAATAAAGGGATAAATCAAAATCCTAGTTTGAAAAGTCAAACGCCAATTTAAAAAGTCAAACGGCAAGTTTGCTTGGTGGAGGGAGAGTAGGAAACCTACTTAGGGAGGAAGTCCTACTCCCTACACCCGCCGGCCAAGGAGGAGGAGTTGGAGGAGGACTCCCTCCTCCCAACCGCGCCTCCCTCCCACCTATAAAAGGAGGGGCAGGGGTGCCCCTCTTCCACACACCTCTCTCCTCTAAACCCTAGCCCTAGCCGCCGGCCTCCACCAAGTCGCCGCCGCCCCTAGGGTTTGCCTAGACGTCGAGTTGGGGCCCTCCCCTTTCCCTAGCCTCCGGCCTAGCCCTCTCTCCTTGGTGCCTCTAAACCCTAGATCGCCAAGGCCTATCTCATAGTCCACCATACTCGCTCCGGCTTAAGGCGAAGTGTAACACCCTCCGAATCGGGCCTATGCAAGTTTCAGCGCTTCCCGCCAAACCCGCATAGAAACGATTCAAAGGTGCCCACCAGGCACTTTCGTGTGGATGGAAAACGAAGTAATAACATTACACAACAGTCCTCGATGGAACCCACAGAACAGATATATATACAACACGACTCCATGAGTCAAGATTACAGATATAATATACAAAGATCCAATCACCTTGAAAACGAGAGAGCGTCCAGCTACGGACAAGATGCAAATGGGGCTAAGAGCCCTGAAGAATAACCAATGGCGTCCATAACCCTGCCCAGGACAAGCCGGAAGGGTAACCCTACTAACGACGTCGATCTCAAAACCTGCTTAAACAAAAGGGGTGCCGACAAAGGGCAAAGGAAAAGAGGCGTCAAGATCGAGGCCAAGACACGAGGCTAGAATTCGGCGGTCCTCGCCTACATAGGTATGGTGGACTGAAGCGGCAGCGGCAGCGGCAGCGACAGCACTAAACAACCTATAGAGACTCGCTATAACTGTCGGCCATCAGAAAGGGGTAAGAAAGGCCTATCCGGAACCAACCTGATTCTACCATCAGACAAACCCATCCTGGTGTTTCCCCCTCGAGACCAACGAGGAAGTCCACCAAGGAAACTCACACAGTTGGTAGTTTTATTCATTCAGTTATCGTTGCAACAATTACTAGTCAGGTAGAGATAATCGTCCTGATAAAATAAGCAGTGGGCACTTTTAGTTAACCATTCCGTTATAGTGGCAACACTTACTAGTCAGATACAATTAGCATGAGATAATCCAAAAAAAACCCAGCAGTTGTTGGTACTTTTATTTAGCCATTCCGTTGTAGTTGCAATACTTACTAGTCAGGAACAATGGTCGCCAGCGACATCCCAAAAAAGCAATTGTTGGCAGTTTTATTTAGCCATTCCATTATAGTGAAGCTGATTACTAGTCATTATAAAGTCAAATTTATAGCACTACTTTAGTTATAGTTGTCTATGATCGAGATACTGTGCTCCAAGTCGTCCATAACCGCGGACACGGCTTTGAAAGTTTTACCGGCCGGTGCACCAATAGCAACACACGCCGATCAACCTCGGAAAAACTAAATCAAAACCCACGAGGCCTTCACGACAAAGCAATCACAGGATTCAAATATTTCAGGGGCCACCCTTGAGTACACCATAGCGAAGTTAGCTGACTTCGAGACGGACCCGAGGTTTGTGGGGCCGGCTGTAAGCGACTGGGAACCCAAAACTGGGCTTGTCGATACCTCGTAAACGGGTCACAATTCCTAAACAGTACAGTGTGCTCCTCGCACAATCATAAATAAAGCAGTAGCATGGCATAAGTACAGGATAGTAAATAAAACATCAAACTAGTTTGTGGCCCCAAGAAATAAGAATGAATCAAGCTCTGGCTCAGGGGGGTCCCATAATCCTCCCAGATGTGGATAGCGCGATAAATCAAGGAGCAATTATCAAGCACTTCGGGTCCCTAGGACACAAGTGGACGGTTAACAACCAAATAACATCTATTGCCCACCTGTGCCTCTGCTTACTTACTTCAATTTTAGTTGTTAAACAGGAATTAAAGTGAACGATAAGTAAAACCATGATCATCTCCAACATCAAACATGCGGCAATACACCAACAACTGTGGCACTTGACGACACGCAACAGCACTTGAGCAAGCGACTACGACATGCAAGTCCAACTATCTACCAAACAATAGGTGATAGGATGTGTCCAAGGCAATATAAGGCTGCAAGGGATATCACGGGTACGAAAAACTAGAGCAACGCAACACAGATAGCAATAGATCAACAGGAGGGAAATAAATACTATAAAAGTAAGATAGGTAGAAAGGGGGAGATGCTCGCCTGAAACATTGTCGAAGGTTCATCCGAAGATCGGGTCGACTCTCGCATCAACTCAACGGCCTTATCCGCGAAGAACCAAACACTAGAATAAGCAACGGATGCAATATTTAATACTACGACAGAAGATCGGGCATGATGCATGTATGATGTATGACATGGAAAGGTGCGATGCAATTAGGCAATATTAAGCGGAACCGGGGGTCCCGACAATTAAATATATGGTTCTAGTTGTTTAGATACCCCGCATTTTAAATGTGGTATTAACATGGCAAAACATAGCATCGGTTCGCTACACAGATTTAAATGGAGTCCGGAATAAAACAACGATATCCCGCAGATGGACTCCATATTTAATTATAAGGTGAATCGGCATAAGGCCCCCAAACCACATGATAATATGCATGCGAGTATGACAATTCAATATGCAACAAGTTTATTATATTATAAAATAGGGTTTTCGGGAAGGGGGTTCACACATTAGGGTTCGGCAGATCTTGGGGTTCCGGGGTTCGGGGTCGGGTCTCAGGGTTCAGGGTTCGACGGGATCGTTCTCGGACAACTGAGGTAGATCTTGGCGTTCCGTGAAGGAGGACTTGATTCGGCGTCGGGGGCGCATCGGATTCGTTCTGGTCGGTGTCGATCTTGTCGTGGCGAAGATCTTGTCGGGTCCGCGCCATCGAGTCGGTCTTGGCATTCCGCGGGGAAAAACCTTGGCGTGCGGGCAGTAGAACTTGGCGTTCGGCGTTCTTCGGTTCCTTGTCGGCGGTCTTGGCGTTCGGGTTCGGCCTTCGGACCCGGGAAGGCGATCTTGGTGGTCTTCGGATCCGGGCATCTGGGTTCTCGAGTCCGTGTGGGCGATCTTGTTGTTCCGTGTAGACCATCTTGACATCGTGGTGGCCGACGGAGAACTTAGCGAATGTCGTAATTCCCTCTTGGTTCCAGGATGTAGCCCTACGGTTTCCGACTTCCTTGGTCGGCGAAGATCTTGGTTAGAACACACTCATAGAGACCTCTTCACTTCACGGCACCTAGTCGTGCCAGACTTGGTCACTCATGCACCCGGGGATCGTACCGAGGCCAACAGCTTCCGCTCAGGACCCGCATCACAGGCCCACCAGGACACCAGGAACAACATGGGAGAAGCGGCAAGGCAGCGCACGGCACCTACAGCTGGAAAGAAGGCCGATGACGAGGTTCCACGGCAGCGAGGAGGCGGCTGGCCGCAGGCAGGAGCAACCGGGGCGTGGAGGTGGCGACAGAGAGGCGCTAGAGGGCGCTGGAGGAGCCACGACGGAGGCTGGAGGGAGCCACGACGGCGGGAAAGCGGGCGGCAAGCGGGCGGGAGCAGCGACGGGAGGAGGAGGCGACCGGGCGAGGCTCCGGGCGGGGGCAGCGATCGAGCCAGCTCGAGGCCTTGGCGGGGCGGGCAGAGGAGGTTGAGGCGGGCGCGTCAGCGAGGGGCTCGGGGTCGCCGGCGAGGAGGCGTGGCGAGCGGGAGGAAGGAGGCGGGGTGGGAGTCGCGTGGGGCGAGAGAGGGCAGAGGAGGAAGAGGAACAGAGGCACGAGGCAGGTGGTGGGACCCGCGGGGTGGGACCCAGGGAGGCAGGGGCTGTTGGGGCGTGGGTGCGTGTGTTGCTGTGGTGTGGGGAGAGGGGGTGAGAGAGAGTGTGGGGTGGCTGGTGGGGTGATGTGGCAGATTAGGAGTGGGTAGGAGTTTGGGTTAGGGTGACGTGTCGGGTGGGGATTGGCCGGGGTGAGGTGGCCAGAGGGGTGGGTAGACTAGGATTGGTAGAAAAAGGGTTTGTGGTGGACCGTTTATTCTGGGGGTGGTCGTTCGGGTCGAATCGGCCCGTTCGACTGCCCCCACTAAAATAATTAAATAATTTTATTTATTTAAAACAGGGCCTTTGCAACCCGATAACAGACAAAACAAATAATCCGGAGTCCCGGGTTTTAATTTGAAAACAAGACGGGGCGTTTTAGAAAACAAAAACAGGCTTTGCGAAAATAGTTTTAGACAAACAATGCATGATGATGACGATGCAATGCACAAATTCAACGCGATTTTCTAGTAGTGGTTTGCGGGATGCCACACGAAGCCCTGCGAGATCTCCCCTCTACTTCCGGTACCACGGCGTCGTGCTGCCAGAATCACGAGGAGAGTGCTACAACCTCCGCTGCCTGCTGGAACAAGGGAGAGGAAGGTCTTCATCTAGTACCGAACGTGTGACCATTGGAAGCGCTTTGAGCATGGCCTTGGAAGGATCGTCTACGCGATCTTGAGATCAGAAGTATACGACTACATCACCCACAAGAATCTGCCCTCGTTAACCGCTTTGGAATCTTCGAGGGTGAGTTCCTCTATCGACTCGTTGCTATAATCTAGTAGATAGATCTTGGCTTGTTTGTTTGCATGCGGTAGAAAATTTTTGTTTTCCATGCTACGAACCCCTACAGTGGTATCAGATCCGTGTATATATGTAGATCTGTTGCACGAGTAGAACACAATGGTCATTATGGGCGTTGATGCTTTTGTTGTCGATTGCTTCTTGTGTACTTTGCATCTTGCGGGATGGTGGGATGAAGCGGCCCGGGCTAACCTTACATGACATCGTTCATGAGACTTGCTCCACGCTTGACATGCAACTTGTATTGCATAAGTGGCTTTGCGGGTGTCTGTTTCTCCCAACATAGTTAAGATTCAATTTACAACGGGTGATTGAAAATACTAGTATCAATGTTGTGGTTCTTGTTCGTAAGTTAGAACGACACTTATTGAAAGCCCCAAACCACGTAAAACATGCAAAGAAAATTAGAGGCGTCTAACTTTGTTTTGCAGGGGTGTGATGTGATGTGATATGGCCATGATTGTGATTATATTTGATGTATGCAATGTTCCTTATTGTAAGTTGGCAACCGGCATGAGCCATATGGTTGTCTTTAAATTCTGTTAAGACCCGCGTGTCTATTCAAAATAGTTTTAATAGTTGAATCTAGTGGACGACAATCATGGAGCGGCGTCATTGACCTTGATGCAATGCCGCTGATGATGGAGATCATGTTCGTGCTTGAAGATGGAGATCGAAAGCACAAGAAGAAAGGCCATATCATATCACATATTATGAATTGCATGTGATGTTAATCCTTTTATGCATCTTGTATTGCTTAGTTCACGACGGTAACATTATAAGATGATCCCTCAAGCACATAATTTCAAGTTTTAAAGTGGTCATTCTTAGTAAGCACCGTTGCTAAAGCTTGTTGTTTCGAAGCACCACGTGATTATCGGGTGTGTTAGATTCTGCGAGTGTATACAACGTGAGCAAGCCAGATTTGCTCATGCGGAAGCTAAGGTTTGATCTTGATGAGCCTAGCATGTACAGACATGGTCTCAGAACACGGATCACCGAAAGGTAAAGCATGAGTCATATAGTAGATATGATGAACATGTTGATTGTTCGCCATTGAAGCTACATCAACTCTCGTGATGATCGGTTTTGATGTGTGGATTTGGTTCGTGTGATCACTAAAACAATGTGAGGGATATTGTTTTACGTGGGAGTTCAATAGCAATATGATTAAAAGTTGAACACAAGTTATCATAAATTAAATCAAAGTGAATTTGCATAGTTGTTATAGTCATTGGCATCCGTTTACCACCTTGCGCTTAGTTATAATTGAGATGATAGAACTATAGAATTCTGGTTAGTTACTTTACAAACTGGTATCGTATTGTTTTGAAGTGTTAATCTAAAGTTTAAAAGTCCTATTGCAAACTTTCAGTAAGTTCCGGTTACTCCATGAAGTTTAATAATTGGTATTAAATCGAGAGTGACAATTCCAAGAGTTAGTGTATGAGTATCATGTTTGTCTCCATGATTCTTGATATTCAAAGAATTGTCTTAATATCAAGGTTATCTAGGATCTGAAAGAGTTTTTTCAGAAACCATGATGTGTGGAAGATATTATATCTGAAACGAAGTTTTGGTTGCAACATGATAGAGTATAATATGGCAAAAGTCATGTTCTCATATTTGATGAGAATTTGCAAAAGGTTGGAGACACTTGTTGTCCTAATCCACCAAAAGGTTTTGGAGAGCAACATTATACTCGCGATTCACCGTTATAAGCTGAAAGTAGCTTGATCATGGATAATTCCATGATAAGGGTGAATATTTGATGTAGGTAAAATATTTACTACACCAAGAGATTACTAAAGAAAGGAATTTGAAAGAGCACCAAACGTTTGATGATGGTGATCTACTTCAAAGTGCAAGTCCAAAGACGTTGGTATTTTACTATACATGCTTTGGACTATGTGTCATGTATATGGCTCCACTATTGATGTTGATAGATTCTTTCAAACAGAAAATGAAATACTGAAAGAGAATCTCATAAATATATGGCAGAAAAGAAAAGACTAGAATTGTTCAACTTAAGTATATAGATGATATACATGTTATGGCTATATTCTTTGCTTATTAAAAGGTGTGGTTCTTAAGTATTTGATACTGAATTTGTTGGTGTGAATCGTCATACGAAACAACACAATTTATGAACTACAATGGCCTAAGTAACTAGCAAAAGAATATGTGATGATGTTCATCGAGAACAAATAAAGGGTTATTGTGCTACTTGTTAAACATCAAAGCTTGCCTTCAAGATTTGTTTTATCAGGTATTATGAGAACAAAATGGTTGTTCAAATAATTGTCGTAATCCATAAAATATGGATGATTCACAAATCTCGTTGGAGATATCACATCCATAAAACTAGTGCTAAAAATATCGAAAGACAAATTGATTGAAAGATCACTTAGGAAGTGATATCGCCGTTTAAATTATATTGGAAATAAAACATGAAGAAACTCCATGTAGATGGAATTTTGGAGTCTTTTGATTTTTTATCAAATGACGCTTGTGAAACTTTCCTAGAGATAATTAAAACTTCGTTCATAGGCCAAAAGGGAACGAATGACTAGCTTATTGGAACTTGTACATATTGTTGTACGAAGTCCATAATGTGTAGTCAAGAGCGATGGATTTCAACTTTATATGCTTTCTCCAAAAATTTGAGTAAATATATGAATATTTACTTAATAAGGATGAAGTATGAAACATTTGAAAAGTTCAAAGACTTTCAAGATGAAGTGCAAAATCATTGTAACAAGAATATAAATAGTTTATGATAAGATCATAAAGGAAGATATTTGAGTTACAAGTTTAGAATAATACCTAAGATTTAAGGAATCGTTTCGTGGATTTGCATTTCCCGAAACACCATAAGAGTATGGAGTGTTCGAGATATGTAATTAAACCTTGTTTGACATGGTAAGATCGAAGGTGTAATTCATAAAACTACCATTATATTTTAAAGATTAAAAGCTTTAGAGACCACCGTTTTTCCATTGAAAAGAGCTTCATCATAATCCGTTGAAATGACACCATATAAAGTTATGGTTTGGGATAAAATCCAAGTTGTCCTTTCTTAAAACATTGGTATGCTATGCATAAGAAAGATGTTTGCAACCAAAGTCGAATGAACCTGTCTTTGTATGTTATTTCTAATAACTGTTAAGTATTCCTCCATAACATCGGAGACAAAAGTGTTTGTCACTTAGAACGTCAAAGTTTCTTTGAGAAGGAATTTTTCGTGAAAAGATAAGTGGGAGGACAATAGAACTTTGATAAGGTTAAAAGAACCTTAGCTATATGTGCAAAGTTGCGGTTAGAAAAGTATTCCAGGACAACAATGCTCATGGCTCACGTACCTCAAAGGTTGTGGTTACGGAGGTCAAAGTTTCTATTGAACCAAGTAGGTCGAGTAAACAATCAAATACCAAGATTTGATGGTTGAATCATTAATTGAGAATAATGAATCGACTACATGCAAAGAAGCGATGATGGGCCCTGACTCCGTCAAATGGCTTCAAGCCATAAAATCCGTGATAGTTCCATATACAAGAAATCGAGCTTTGAGCTTGAAAGAACCTCTGAAAGGTACAAGACCTTACAGTCGTATTTGGATCTATAAAGAAATAGACATGGATGTTTCACATCTATGAAATTATCGACATGTCGGAAAGAGTTCACGACAATGTTCAAGGAGTTGACTATGACAAGATCTGATCTTTCATTAAACGATATTTAGTCTAGATGGATTAATGTAGCAACCACGACATATAATTTTGTTATGTGTTGAATAAACAAAACAAGTTCTTCTAATAGAAGGGTTACCTAGGACGTGTGCATGACACGGTCCAAAGGTTTTTGTTAATTCAAAGGATGCTAAATGCATATGCAAACTTCAATGGTGGAAGTAAGCATCGCGGAGTTGGAATCTTCACTATGATGAAACTGTTAAAAGAGTTTAATTTCATCGGAGAGGATGAAGATGCTTGCATTTGCAAGAAATTAAGTGGGAGCGCTAAGACATGTTTCTAATACATTATGTGGAAGACATATTGTTGATTGGAAATGATGTATCTTTTATTAACACAAGATAAGAATTTTATCTCGATGAAAAGCTTAGGCAGAACCCGAATATTTGGCATCAATGTCTATATGGATAAATTGTGACGCCAATATGGTTGTGCCAGAAGTACATAGATGAGATATTGAATGAGTTCAATATAGAAACTACAAGAAAAGTTCTTGTTACACAGGAAGGATTGAATAAATATTTAAGTATTTTTTGATACTTGATAGATAAAATCACAAAGAGTATTTTATCAATCTTGATGTGATGTGTACAAATCCAGATATGTCCTATGCTCTAAATGTTATGAGCGTATACCAGAATGATTCATAAGATGATTATTGGACAATAGTAAAGATATTCTTATGATCTTGTAAAAGAACTAAGAATATATTATTTTGTAGAAGTGGCAAATAGATGGTTAGTTCATTGTAAAAGTACTACATTGATACTAGTTTTGTCACAAAGTACAAATTAAGTTTATCTCAATCTAAACTAAGGGAGGCACAATATAATGGAAAGTAAGTTCCATAATGGATTTGGATGAGTTCCAAAGTTAAAAAAAATTGTGATAGATACTACAACAAAAGGCTAAGTATATGACTGCTATTATAGCAGCTAAAGAGGGCATTTGTGTCAAGTAGTTTGTTATCAAACTAGGTGTAGTTCACAGCGGGATAATACTATAAAGATATATTGTACAACAATATTATCAACATGTTTTAACCCCAAAGAACTAAAGGTCTCACCAAAGGACCAAATTTATACAAAACCATCTCATTAGAGAATGAGTGATGCGTAAAGACACGCAATTACACACGGACCTAGAAGTGTCAGATCCGGAGATCAGTTGACCACTATCAATCGTGTACATACAACACCGGAAAGCCATAGGTGTTGAATAAACAAAGGTTTGAAACTAGATTATTGACTCTAGTGCAAGTGGGAGACTGTTGGAGATATGCCCAAGAGGCAATAATAAAGTGGTTATTATCATATCTTCATACTTATGATAAATGTTTACATTCATTCTATAACATTATTAACAAGGAAACATTAATACTTATGTGATTTGTAAACATAAAAGAGTCCCTAGTAAAGCCTCTTGTTAAACTAGCTTGTTGGTTAATATATGATCATGGTTTCCTGATCATGAACATAGAGATGTTATTAACAACAGGGTCATATCATTAGGAGAATGATGTGATGTGTAGGGGTTCGTAGTATGGAAAACAAAAATTTTCTATCGCATACAAACAAACAAGCCAAGATCTATCTACTAGATTGTAGCAACGAGTCGATAGAGGAACTCACCCTCGAAGATTCCAAAGCGGTTAACGAGAGCAGATTCTCGTGGGTGATGTAGTCGTACTCTTTCCGATCTCAAGATCGTGTAGACGATCCTTCCAGCGCCACGTTCCGGCAGCGCTCCCGCAGTCGGTCACACGTTCGGTACTCGACGAAGACCTTCCTCTCCCTTGTTCCAAAGAAAATGGAGGTTGTAGCACTCCTCGCGATTCCTAAAGACAACGTGGTACCTAAGTAGAGGGAGATCCCGCAGGCTTCGCCTTAAGCCGGAGTAGTATGGTGGAGCTTATGAGAGAGGCTATTAGTGGTCTAGTAATTAGACACACCAATTAGAAGGCTCTAAACCAATTAGAAGGCTCTAAACCGCTGGCTAAAGCAATTAGAAGCTCTAAACCAAAACGGCTCTAAACCGAGATCTAGAGTAGAAAGTTATGTGTCTATGGAGGAGCCCCGCCTCCTTATATGGGGGGTCCTTGGCCAGAGGGAGGGAGTCCCTCCCAACTCGGACCAGGGCTTGGGCGCCGCCGAGGAGTCCAACTCCTCCGTGTTGGTTCCAACTCCTCTTGCTTGTTTCCCACGCTTGTTTTGGCGTTTGACTTTCAACTGGACATTTGACTTTTCTGTTTTAGGATTCAATTTAATCCTTTATCTGGGACAGCAAGAACATTTAGTACATGATGCAATCATTCAATGAGCAATGACACATTCATGTACCCTTCCCCGAGTGGGACAATCCGAACCTTCTAGAACATTCCCGATGAAAACACCAAATCATTCCCGAACTCAAACGGACTTTCCTTATATGAATCTTATTCTCCGGACCATTCCGGATCACCTCGTGATATCCCGGATCCCATCCGAGACTCGAACAACATTCGTCTCTTTCTCATAATACCATAACTACTCAAACAACGTCGAATCCTTAAGTGTGTCTCCCTACGGTTCGTGAATTATGCGACATGATCGAGACACTTCTCCTAACAATAACCAATAGAGGAATCTGAAATTCATATGGCTCCCACATATTTCTACGATTACTGCGATCGAATGAACCACTTACATACGATACCAATTTCCCTTTGTCTCACGATATGTTACTTATCCGAGGTTATGATCGCTTGTATCTCTGCATACCTAGTTCAACCTCGTTACTGATAAGTACTCTTTTCTCGTTCCCGTGATATGTGATCCCTTGTGACCAAGTCACATGCTTGCAAGCTAATTGGATGACATTCCACCGAGAGGGCCCAGAGTATATCTATCCGTCATGTGGATGGACAAATCCCACTCTTGATCCATGTGTTTCAACCAATACTTTCCGAACACTCAATGCCACTTTTATAGCCACCCTGTTACGGTGTGGTGTTTGATGACATCAAAGCATCCATCCGGTAAAGGTGATATGCATGATCTCATGGTCGAAGGAATTAGGTTACTATGTATGATAAAGCATATAGGAATTGGGCTAGTGAAATGACTTGATCTTTATGCTACGCTTATCTATAGGAGTATGTCCATCACATCATTCTCCTAATGATATGATCCTGTTGTTAATAACATCTCTATGTTCATGATCGAAACCATGATCATATATTAACCAACAAGCTAGTTTAACAAGAGGCTTTACTAGGGACTCTTATTTTAGTTTACAAATCACACAAGTATTAATGTTTCCTTAATACAATTATAGCATGGTATGTAAACATTTATCATAAGTGTGAAGATATGATAATAACTCACTTTATTATTGCCTCTTGGGCATATCTCCAACAGCTCCCACTTGCACTAGAGTCAATAATCTAGTTTCAAACCTTGTGTATTCAACACCTATGGCTTTACGGTGTTGTATGTACACTTTTGCTAGTGGTCAATCGATCTCCGGATCCGACACTTCCAGCCCGTGTAATTGCATGTCTTTATGCTCTACGCATCACTCATTCTCTAATGAGATGGCTTTGTATAAATTTGGTCTTTCGTGTGACCTTTAGTTCTTTGGGGTTAAAACATGTCGATAATATTGTCCCACAATATATCTTCATAGTATTATCCCATCGTGAACTACACCTAGTTTGATAACAAACTACTTGACACAAATGCCCTCTTTGCTGCTAAAATAGCAGTTATATACTTGGCCTTTTGTTGTAGTATATCTGTCACAATGTCTTAACTTTGGAACTCATCCAAATCCATTATGGAACTCATTCCATTATATTGTGCCACCCTTAGTTTAGATTGAGATAAACTTAATTTGTACTTTGTGACAAAACTAGTATCAATGTAGTACTTTTACAATGAACTAACCATCTATTTGTCACTTCTACAAACAATATATTCTTAGTTCTTCCAAAAGATCATAAGAATATCCTTACTATTGTCCAATGATCATCTTCCTAATCATTCTCGTATATGCTCATAATATTTAGAGCATAGGACATATCTGGATTTGTACATATCACAAGATGATTGATATAAATACTCTTTGTGATTTCATACATCAAGTATCAATCTATACTTGATTATTTGTTTCACTTTACCAAATGTCAATACACTTGAATATATCATCAACATTGAACTCATTCAATCCTTTCTCGTGACAAGAAAATTTCTTGTAGTTTCTATATTGAACTCATTCAATATCTTGTCTATGTACTTCGGCATAACCATATTAGCATCTATTGATGCTAAATATTTGGTTTTGCCTAAGTCTTTCATCGGGATGAAATTCTTAATATGTGTTAATAAAAGATACATTATTTCCAATCAACAATATGTCTTCCACATAATGTATTAGAAACATGTCTTAGCGCCCCACTTAATTTCTTGCAAATGCAAGCATCTTCATTGTCTCGATGAAATTAAACTCTTTTAACAGTTTCATCATAGTGAAGATTCCAACTCCGCTATGCTTACTTTAACCATTGAAGTTCGTGATATGCTTTTAGCATCCTTTGAATTAACAAAACCCTATGGACCGTGTTATGCACATGTCCTAGGTAACGATTCTATTAGAAGAACTTGTTTTGTTTATTCTACTACCATATAACAAAATTATATGTAGTGGTTGCTACATTAATCCGTCTAGACTAAATATCACTATGAAAGATCAAATCTTATCATAGTCAACATTTGAACATTGTTGTGAACTTTTTCCCAACATGTCGACTATTTCATAGATGTGAAACATCCATGTCTATTTCTTTATAGATCCAGACACAACTATAAGGTCTTACACCTTTCTCGAGGGTCCTTCAAGTTCAAAACTTGATTTTCTCGTGTATGGAACTATCACGGATTTTATGGCTTCAAGCCATTTGACGAGTCGTGGCCCATCGCTTCTTTGCATGTAGTCGGTTCATTATTCTCAAATAATGATTCAACCCTCAAATCTTGGTATTTGATTGTTTACCCGATCTACTTGTTTCAATAGGAACTTAGATCTTCGTGACCACAACCTTTGAGGTACGTGAGCTATGAGCTTTGTTGCTGCCTCCGGAACACTTTTCGGTGCTGCGCAACTCTGCACATATAGCTAAGGTTCTTTCAACCTTATCAAAGTTCTATTGTCCTCCCACTTAACTTTTCACGAAAAATTCCTTCTTAAAGAAACTTGACGTTCTAAGCGACAAACACTTTTGTCTCCGGTGTTATGGAGAAATACTTAACAAAGACAGATTCATCCGACTTTGGTTGCAAACATCTTTCTTATGTATAGCATACCAATGTTTAAGAAAGGACTACTTGGGTTTTATCCCAAACCATAACCTTATATGGTGTCATTTCAACGGATTATGATGAAGCTCTTTTCAAAGGAAAACGGTAATCTCTAAAGCTTTTAATCTTTAAAATACAATGGCAATTTTATGAATTACACCTTTGATCTCACCATGTCAAACAAGGTTTAATTACATATCTCGAATGCTCCATACTCTTATGGTGTTTCAGGAAATGCAAATCCACGGAACGATTCCTTAAATCTTAGGTATTATGCTAAACTCTGTAACTCAAATATCTTCCTTTATGATCTTTATCATAAACTGTTTATATTCTTGTTACAATGATTTTGTACTTCATCTTGAAAGTCTTTGAACTTTTCAAATGTTTCATACTTCATCCTTATTAAGTAAATATTCATATATTCACTCAAATTTTCGGAGAAAGCATATGAAGTTGAAATCCATCGCTCTTGACTACACATAATGGACTTCGTACAACAATATGTACAAATTCCAATAAGCTAGTCTTTCGCTTTTGGCCTATGAACGAAGTTTTAATTATCTCTAGGAAAGTTTCACAAGCCATTTGATCAAAATCAAAAGACTCCAAAATTCCATACATATGGAGTTTCTTCATGTTTTCTTTCCAATATAATTTAAACGGCGATGTCACTTCCTAAGTGATCTTTCAATCAATTTGTCTTTCGACATTTTTAGCATTAGCTTTATGGATGTGATTTTTTCAACGAGATTTGTGAATCATCCATCTTTTATGGATTACGGCAATTATTTGAACAACCCTTTTGTTCTCATAACACCTGATAAAACAAATCTTGAAGGCAAGCTTTGATGTTTAACGAGCAACATAATAACACTTTATTTGTTTTCGATGAACATCATCACATATTCTTTTGCTAGTTACTTAGGCCATTGTAGTTCATGAATTGTGTTGTTTCGTATGACGATTCACACCAACAAATTCAGTATCAAATACTTAAGAACCACATTGTTTAATAAGCAAAGAATATATCCATAACATGTATATCATCTATATACTTAAATTGAACAATTCTAATCTTTTCTTTTCTGCCATATATTTATGAGATTCTCTTCAAGATTTCCTTTCTGTTTGAAAGAATCTATCAACATCAACAGTGGAGTCATACATATGACACATAGTCCAAAGCGTGTATAGTTAAATACCAATGTCTTTGGACTTGCACTTTGAAGTAGATCACCATCATCAAATGTTTGGTGTTCTTTCAAATTCCTTTCTCTAGTAATCTCTTGGTGTAGTAAACATTTTACCTACATCAAATATTCACCCTTATCATGGATTTGTCCATGATCAAGTTACTTAGCTTGTAATGAATCATGAGTATAATGTTGTTCTCAAAACCTTTTGGAGGATTAGGACAACTAGTGTCTCCAACCTTTTGCAAATTCTCATCAAATATGAGAACATGACTTTGTCATATTATACTCTATCATGTTGCAACTAAAACTTCGTTTTATATCACAATATCTTCCACACATCATGGTTTCAAACAACTCTTCGGATCCTAGATAACCTTGATATTAAGACAATCCTTTGAATATCAAGAATCATGGAGACAAACATGATACTTATATACTAACATTGGAATTGTTACTCTTGTTTTAATACCAATTATTAAACTTCATAGAGTAACCGTAACTTACTGAAAGTTTTTAATAGTACTTGTAAACTTTAGATTAACACTTCAAACAATACGATACCAGTCAGAAAGTAACTAACCGTAATTCTATAGTTCTATTATCTCAATTATAACTAAGCAAGGTGGTAAACGGATGCCAATGACTACAACAACTATGCAAATTCACTTTGATTTAGTTTATGATAAATTGAGTTCTAATTAATAATTAAATTAATCTAGGTGAACTCCCACTCAAAACAATATCCCTCACATTGTTTTAGTGATCACACGAACCAAATCCACCACATCAAAACCGATCATCACGAGAGTTGATATAGCTTCAATGGCGAACAATCAACATGTTCATCATATCTACTATATGACTCATGCTCTACCTTTCGTAATCCGTGTTCCCGAGGCCATGTCCGCAGACATGCTAGGCTCGTCAAGATCAAACCTTAGTTTCGCATGAGCAAATCTGGCTTGCTCACGTTGTATACACTTGCGTAATCTAGCACACCGATCATCACGTGGTGTTTCAAACAACAAGCTTTAGCAACGGTGCTAACTAAGGGTGAACACTTTAAGACTTGAAATTCATGTGCATGAGGGATCATCTTATAATGCTACCGTGCCTACTAAGCAATACAAGATGCATAAAGGATTAACATCACATGCAATTCATAATATGTGATATGATATGGTTTTCTTCTTGTGCTTCCGATCTCCATCTTCAAGCACGAACATGATCTCCATCATCACCGCATTGCATCAAGGTCAATGACGCTTCTCCATGGTTGTCGCCCACCGCTTCAACTATTACAACTACTTTGAATAGACACGCTGGTCTTAACATAAATTAAAGACAACCATATGGTCGCCGTTGCCAACTTACAATAAGGAACATTGCATACATCAAATATAATCACAATCATGGCCATATCACATCATCAGACACCCCGCAAAACAAAGTTAGACGCTTCTACTTTCTTTGCATATTTTACGTGGTTTGGGGCTTTCAATAAGTGTCGCTCTAACTTACGAACAAGAACCACAACATTGATACTAGCATTGTTGATCACCCTGTAAATTGGATCTTAACTATGCTAGGAGAAACATGCACCCGCAAAGCCACTTATGCAATACAAGTTACATGTCAAGCGTGGAGCAAGTCTCATGAACGATGTCATGTAAGGTTAGCCCGGCCGCTTCATCCCAACATACCGCAAGATACAAAGTACACAAGAAGCAATCGACAATAAAGCATCAACGCCCACAATGACCATTGTGTTCTACTCAGGCAATGTATCTACATATAGACACGGCTCGATACCACTGTAGGGGTTCGTAGTATGGAAAACAAAAATTTTCTATCGCATACAAACAAACAAGCCAAGATCTATCTACTAGATTGTAGCAACGAGTCGATAGAGGAACTTACCCTCGAAGATTCCAAAGCGGTTAACGAGAGCAGATTCTCGTGGGTGATGTAGTCGATTCTTCCGATCTCAAGATCGTAGACGATCCTTCCAAATACCACGTTCCTGAAGCGCCTCAGTCGGTCACACGCTCGACTCGACGAAGACCTTCCTCTCCTTGTTCCAAAGAAAATGGAGGTTGTAGCACTCTCTCGCGATTCCCAAAGACAACGGGCGTGGTACCTAAGTAGAGGGAGATCCTGCAGGCTTCGCCTTGCCGAGTATGGTGGAGCTTATGAGAGAGGCTTAGTGGTCTAGTAATTAGACACACCAATTAGAAGGCTCTAAACCAATTAGAAGGCTCTAAACCACTGGCTAAAGCAATTAGAAGCTCTAAACCAAAACGGCTCTAAACCGGAGATCTAGAGTAGAAAGTTATGTGTCTATGGAGGAGCCCCGCCTCCTTATATGGGAGGGTCCTTGGCCAGGAGGAGGGAGTCCCTCAACTCGGACAGGGCTTACGGCCGGAGGAGTCCAACTCCTCCTCCGTGTTGGTTCCAACTCCTCTTGCTTGTTTCCCACAGTTTCTTGTTTTGGCTTGACTTTCAAACGGACATTTGACTTTTCTGCTTAGGATTCAATTTAATCCTTTATCTGGGACAGCAAGAACACTTAGTACATGATGCAATCATTCAATGAGCAATGACACATTCATGTACCCTTCCCCAGTCTGGGACAATCCGAACCTTCTAGAACATTCCGATGAAAACACCAAATCATTCCCGAACTCAAGCGGACTTTCCTTATATGAATCTTATTCTCCGGACCATTCCGGATCACCTCGTGATATCCGGATCCCATCCGAGACTCAACAACATTCGTTCTCTTTCTCATAATACCATAACTACTCAAACAACGTCGGACATGATCGAGACACTTCTAACAATAACCAATCACATATTTCTACGATTACTTTGCGATCGAATGAACCACTTACATACGATACCAATTTCCCTTTGTCTCACGATATGTTACTTATCCGAGGTTATGATCGGTATCTCTGCATACCTAGTTCAACCTTCGATAAGTACTCTTTTCTCGTTCCTGATATGTGATCCCTTGTGACCAAGTCACATGCTTGCAAGCTAATTGGATGACATTCCAGTATATCTATCCGTCATGTGGATGGACAAATCCCACTCTTGATCCATGTGTTTCAACCAATACTTTCCGAACACTCAATGCCACTTTTATAGCCACCACATTACGGTGTGGTGTTTGATGACATCAAAGCATCCATCCGGTAAAGGTGATATGCATGATCTCATGGTCAAGGAATTAGGTTACTATGTATCAGAAAGCATATAGCAATTGAACTATTGAAATGACTTGATCTTTATGCTACGCTTATCTATAGGAGTATGTCCATCACATCATTCTCCTAATGATATGATCCTGTTGTTAATAACATCTCTATGTTCATGATCAGGAAACCATGATCATATATTAACCAACAAGCTAGTTTAACAAGAGGCTTTACTAGGGACTCTTATTTTAGTTTACAAATCACACAAGTATTAATGTTTCCGGTTAATACAATTATAGCATGGTATGTAAACATTTATCATAAGTGTGAAGATATGATAATAACTCACTTTATTATTGCCTCTTGGGCATATCTCCAACATGATGGACATACTCCTATAGTTAAGCGTAGCATAAAGATCAAGTCATTTAATATAGTTCATTTGCTATAAGCTTTCTGATACATAGTAACCTAATTCCTTCGACCATGAGATCATGTTAATCACCATCACCGGAAGGATGCTTTGATGACATCAAACACCACACCATAACTGGGTGGCTATAAAGGTGGCATTGAGTGTTTGGAAAGTATGGGTTGAGGCACATGGATCAAGAGTGGGATTTGTCCATCCATATGACAGATAGATATACTCTAGGCCCTCTCGGTGGAATGTCACCCAATTAGCTTGCAAGCATGTGACTGGCTCACAAGGGATCACATACCACGGGAACGAGAAAAGAGTACTTATCTGTAACGAGGTTGAACTAGGTATGCAGAGATACCGACGATCAAAACCTCGGATAAGTAAACTATCGTGAGACAAAGGGAAATTTGTATCGTATGTAAGTGGTTCATTCGATCGCAAAGTAATCGTAAAAATATGTGGGAGCCATATGAATTTCTAGATTCCTCTATTGGTTATTGATCAGAGAAGTGTCTCGGTCATGTCCGCATAATTCACGAACCGTAGGGAGACACACTTAAGGATTCGATGTTGTTGAGTAGTTATGGAATGATGAGTAAGAGACCGAATGTTGTTCGGAGTCTCGGATGGGATCCGGGATATCACGAGGAGATCCGGAATGGTCCGGAGAATATGATTCATATAAGGAAAGTCCTGTTTCGGAGTTGGAGAATGATTCCGTGTTTTCATCGAATGTTCTAGAAGGGTCTAAGGTCCCAAGACTCAGGAAGGGCATGAATGTTTCATAACAAGTTGGCATGGTTGCATCATGTACTAGGTGTCATCGCTGAGCAAACTAAAGGGATAAATCAAAATCCTAGTTTGAAAAGTCAAACGCCAATTTGAAAAGTCAAACGACAAGTTTGCTGGAGTGGAGAGTAGGAAACCTACTTAGGGAAGTCCTACTCCTCCACCCGCCGGCCAAGGTGGAGGAGTTGGAGGAGGACTCCCTCCTCCCAACCGCGCCTCCCTCCCACCTATAAAAGGAGGGGCAGGGGTGCCCCTCTTCCACACACCTCTCTCCTCTAAACCCTAGCCCTAGCCACCGGCCTCCACCAAGTCGCCGCCGCCCCTAGGGTTTGCCTAGCTGCCGAGTTGGGGCCCTCCCCTTGTCCTAGCCGCCCGCCCTCTCTCCTTGGTGCCTCTAAACCCTAGATCGCCAAAGCCTCTCATAGTCCACCATACTCTCGGCAGGCGAAGCCTCACGAGATCTCCTCTACTTCCGTACCACACCGTCAGCCCGGAATCACGAGGAGAGATCTACAACCTCCGCTGCCTGCTGGAACAAGGGAGAGGAAGGTCTTTATCGAAAATTTAACGTGTGACTGATCACAAAGCGCCACGAACGCAATTGTGAAGGATCGTCTACGCGATCTTGAGATCGGAAGTGTACGACTACATCATCCACGAGAATCTGCTCTCGTTAACCGCTTTGGAATCTTCGAGGGTGAGTTCCTCTATCGACTCGTTGCTACAATCTAGTAGATAAATCTTGACTTGTTTGTTTGCATGCGGTAGAAATTTTTTGTTTTCCATGCTACAAACCCCTACAGTCGTGTCCTATAAAATGAAAACAAAAACCCACGCTCTAATTCAACACTTTTAGCACCGAATTTGTTCTCCACATAGTCTGCCAGAACACTTATCCCCTGTCTATGAAATTATAAATTTGCACATTAACATGGATATTTATAAATTGTCGGTAACACCATTAATTTCCCGGGGACCATATTTCGTTAGTTGATCTCTATAGGCTTACAATACCTGCAATAATATCCGGCATGGAAATAGATAAAGCAACAAGGATGTATCTACCTCGATAAAAAAATATAATTACCATTTAAAAATTATGATATACCACTTGGAATTATACCTATAGGAATTTTAGGTGATAGTTAGGTTGTATGCCATAAAATTCACGGCGGCTTGTGTCTATTAATTATACAGGGAACAAGTTTGATACAATCATGAAATGTTGTTGCAATAGATTTATGGCATAATCTTGAGAAATCTTATGAATAATGATCTATATATGATTTACGATTGTTATTTAAGATTTTATGTTCTTTTGAGCATAGAGGGTAGTAAACTTCAAGTTAGTATTTATTAAAGGATACAATAAATTTACATCTAATATTAATATGGTTTCCCATATGTAAAATTATTTGTTTAGATTTTACAATAGGTGAGAAAGAGGAGACCTAAAGTCATGCTTATTTACTTCTATTGCTTGAGATTTTACTTTTCCTTTGGAAAAAGAGGTATCACAATTCTCGAGAGCATCATTTTGGTGCCCGTCCACCATGGTGGACTTTATTTTATTTTTGAAAAAAAAATAATGATTGAAAAAAATCTAAGAAAATACCAGGGTGTAGATAATGATTTATAATACACGCTGGAAAATAGCATGTGAAAAACCTTTGTATTCTGGTCTCTGCAAAAAACACAAAAGTGCAGATCTGGATGTGGATGTAAACAGTGCAATTTTGAATGGGCCTCTATTTTTCCAAAATTTATTATATTTGTCTTTTTTTGCATATCTGGACATAAACAGTGCACATTTTTATTTTGTATTGTTGGCTACCTGAAGATATATTTTTTGATGCTTTTAAAGAATTCAAAAAATTCCACGGTAGACGGGCTCCAAATATATTTTCTACACAATTCACTCCATATATAACAATATTTAATATTTTAATTAACACCAAATTCTAGGTGACTATGACTATATGCGTCTCTATTGAATTTGTAAAGCATTTTGAAAATGTTGCCCTCACAATTGTGAGGGCCACCGTGCTAGTTCATGAAAAAGAGAAACAAGATTGTCGAGAGAGTCTGCTAAACTTTGGGAGCTCGGCTCCAATGTGGCCTTTATGGTGGAAAAAAGGCCAACACCCACAACATCTAGTGTTGAGCTCTCAAAGCTTAGAACCCTAGCCTTGACCCTTCCATCGTCATTTCGTTCATCAAAATAATTGCAAATTTTAGTTAACGCCAACATATCTAACGCATACCTAGCCATGGTCATTGTCGAATATAACTTTATGCGACATTTAATTATGCCAATTTATTTTAGAATAAATAAATTGCCATCGAGAGTCTTTAAGTCGGTGAATATGTTAAATTTTTCTGCCTTCCTTGTCGGGGACTAGAGGTCAAGTTTTTCTAAATCAAATTTTACTTATATTAAATAAACAGAACATAGGATACACCTCACACATGTAGAACATAGGGATAAAACCAGGATCTATGCCTCAAAAATTTCGTCAAAGCCCCAAACGAACTTTTTGTTGTTGCTGCACCACCGTAGTTTTCATAGGCGATGGATGGACATCAACGATAAAGCAAGACACTTAACTGCATCTAAAGAGCTTTAGATGACCAAATCTTGATGAATTGCCACAACGGCATACCACCATGTACGAGGACGTTGGCGATCACACGAGGCATACGGCAGGACCACCACCTAGAATCCTAGATCTAGGCAGGAAACCATGCTAGCATTGCTAGACCAAGCTGATAACATAGCATGTGAAGGCTCAGAAGGAGTTCTTGAAAGAGGATGGCATTGTCCTGGATGCCCATGGAGTCACATCGACAGACGCAAACAATAATCGACCTGCCATCTAGAGGGCGGTGGCTTGATGGCAGTAGAACACGATGAAAGTGTATCTTAATTGATGTGATCACTATACACTGTTTGCCAAATAGAATTAATTGCATAAAACTCATCTGACATTGATTTCCAGCATATGCACAGAAGCGAGTTGGGCCCATATAAGAGCATCCCTAACATCTCTAACACTTACCGTAAACATGCCAGAACTATAAAATAACCGCCAATTAACGAGTTCAGTTCAGAAAACAGCGCGGATCATTTACTATAAACAGGTCCGAACTAGAAAAAATTGAAGGCCACGCAAAATACCGCTCGTCGGCCTATAAGGCTGGTCCGAGTGGTAGTATCATACTACTAGTATCATCCATATGATACTAGTGCATGATACTATGTCTCTAGTGCATTGTATCATATATTAGTATCATAGTAGTGGTATATTTATTGATTTGTAGAATCTCTATGTAAAATATGTGTACAAGATTTACTTGCTATTATGATTTCTAATTTTACGCCATGATACAGATTCATGTACACTAACCACCTCTCTCTTTATTAATTATGGCGCCGCATCAGATTTTTGCCAAATTAACATGCATGATACACCTTGTAATACTGCACCAGGACGACCAGCCTAATAGTAGGGGCCAAAAGGGACGAACCGAGGGTAAACTATATGTTTTGGCGCCACGAAACGTTCAGCCCAACTGCGACCGGCGGGCGGCGGACTCGTTGAAATCCGGCGAAATCTCGCTATCAAACTTCGATTCCGGCCAAATTTCTTTCCGGTGAATCGCTATGTACCGACCGATTACGGCCCGATTTTGAGCTCGGCGAGTGTGGGCGGCAGGCCGGGGCAGGCAGGCAGGAGACGGGCGAGCTCTGGCAGCGCAGAGGGCGCACGCGGCCAGGTGGCGCGAGGAAAGGCGGGCCGGCAGCCTCGTCCGGGATGCGCGAGCGAGGGCGCGCCGACGAACAGCGCTGGGGCGGGGAGCGCAGGGGCGGTGGCTCTCTGGTGAAAGGGTGGGCACGAAGGAGATGGGTGCTGGGGCGGGAGCACGCGGGCGGCAGGACGGCCGGCCACGGTCGAGCGACGCGAAGGACGGCGGCCAAGCGGGCGGAGGAGCTCGGGCGGCCGGTGAGGTCGGGCAGGCGTGCGTTGGAGAAGAAGAGAAGAGAAAAAAATGGTGGGCCAAACGTCAGTCCCACGTAATACAGGTTGGATTTACAGTAACTGTTCTGTGCAGGCTGTTTTGGACCCATAAATATGATTTTCGGTGGCCCAAACTTACATTATATAGGCTGGAAATTTATAGTAACTATTAGAGATGCTCTAACCAGTCATCCATATAGAGTGAAGAAAATCTGGCCGACAAAACATTTTGATGTGGGAACAACAACAAAAAAAGGCTGGTCCCGATGGTGAGTTATTAGGTTTGGAGAAATGGAACTTCTTCTGAACCACCGCAGAAAATAGTGTAGTAGGACAATCACACCTATTATTGGGATGTTTTTCCTTGGATTTTCTACTACAAATAATTTGCAATCGTTCTTTCATTTGAATCATTGGCAAAAGTGCTCAATAATTGGAAATTGTAGTCAGCTGGTGTCGACCAACTCGTAATTATTCAATGAAAACGAGTAGTTTAGGCGCATGCGTTGGAGAAGTTTCATACAAGAATTAATTCCT
The DNA here is from genome assembly GCA_030063025.1 of Avena longiglumis. Lineage (NCBI taxonomy): Eukaryota > Viridiplantae > Streptophyta > Magnoliopsida > Poales > Poaceae > Avena > Avena longiglumis. Next base: position 108,559,969 of record CP125974.1, read on the forward strand.
TGGTTGTATGGAGTAGTAAGTGGGAGAAAAAAGAGGGGCATTAATTCTATAATTAAGTTTGACGCGCCTAGTAGGAGAGAGTTTTGGAAACGCATGGCTTTTATAAGACGTCCTCTAAACCGTGACGAAGGGAGTACGGTTTTCGTGCTTAGAAAACCAAGAATTTATATCAGACAATGAAACCAGAGACCAAATTAAGACTTTTTTCTCAATAGTCAAATCACTAAGAAAACATTCCGAGCTAGCTAGTGTTAGCTATAGGCTAGATCAACCACCTCTGGCGAGCATAAACGAACCCGATGTCCAGCCATGCCCCTCCCAACTCCCAATAGGATCGAAGGCGACACTTCTAATAGCATATATATACATTTTCTGAAGGAATTTCTCCTAGCTTGGCCAGGAGAGCGACGTGCACTAGGCATCCAAGCGCGTGCGAACAAGACACAACCTCACCTCACCGGCATCTGCATCTGCCTATCCTAGCCCTAGCTAGCGATGGACGTCCGCGTCGTGCGTACGCGTGTGATTTGACGACGGCGATGGCGCCGATTCTTTGCGGTGCCGCGCGGAGGCTCGTCAATGTCACCACCGGCCCTTGCCGGCGAGCGACGGAGCGAGTGAACGTCAGTGACTGGATCGATCGATCTTTACCATTCAGCTAGCCAGATGCCCTGCTCCGCTGTCCTGGGCTCCTTCCTCACCACACACAGATAAAAAGTAAAATTACTGGCTCGTTTTTCTTGTTCTTCTCTGTTGATTATTTGTGGTCGACAGCGCAGTTTTTAAGGGATTTGGGGAAACAACCTCTTCAGTTATCCTAGAGAAATTCCAAGCTCCTTCTCTGATAAAACACACATCAACATGCCTAAACTAAAGACCTAGATTTTCAAGAACCAATTTCTAAGCCAGAGAGGTCTAGATTGGGAGGCAAAGTGCGTAAGATCCCCTCGCCTACCTATATTTGTGATCGAAACATCATGGACGCCCAGTGGATGTCGGTTTACTTTTGCTTGCTTGAAAGCAAGAAACTGAATTTTCTTTGCCCTTCTCAATCCTCTCCACTCCACATATATGCAACTACGCAAGAATTGGCTGCAGGTGGTTATAATTCGCCAGGACATTAATTCTAGAAGAGCATATGTGGTTGCAGCCAAAAGCGTCCCTTTCGAACCAAAGAAGAAAAATCAAGCGCGTGCATGGCTGGAGGTCAAATTTCTACAGCAACAGCAGGTGCACACTGTTTCTGATGAGATTTGCCCCTATCTAATTAATCCACACACTTTGTTCAAGGTTCTTATATTTAATATATGTACGTAGTACATCTCTCTCTCGAATAAAACAGTACTACCTTGAATGGCTTTCGGTGATGCTAGGTTATCATTGTTTTTCTCTCCTCGGTCGGCTGGTGTTTGCTATGGAAGTGGAAAAAGAAAGAGCTGTTGCATTGCTGGGCGTTAGAGAGACAGACACGGATCTAAAAAAGAGAGAGACAGAGACCGATGCTTCTGTGGAGGAAGGAAACAGATTGGGTCCTGCATGCATATGCATCCATGGATGCAAGCTCATGCTCTTCTGACATATGGCAACAACTGCTGGGTAAGTACTCCCTCAGTTGATAAGTGGTGGTAATAGTGGACCTCAGCTTGCTACACCACCTGTACTGAAACTGCGCTCTTTCTTTAATTTGGTCCTATCTCCAAATTCAGTAACTCACTGAGAAATGTTTTGCTGAACCTCTTTTTTTTTGGCGAAAGTTATCTTGTAACTCACTGAGAAAGTTATCTTGTATTTTGTATTTTGTATTTGTTTGATCTATCTATTGTACTGCTATATAATTAGATAAAGGCCGTACGTCAAGTCAAATGTAAAATATATTTACACAACAGAATTTACTACTATGTCCGCGAGGTTAAGTTGGAAAACCAAAGTATGGGAAAACAACACACCGGATGTAGCTCGATCTCAGCCTGTTACTCGAAACAAAATGGCTTTGACTTCTACCATGAGGAATCGGAAACTGTTGTACTAGGAGTAGATAGAATGGTCACCAAATAATTGGCTTAAGGATCATTTTCACTTTTTAAGTTTCTATATGCAAAATGCAACGTGCCTATCGACGGACTGACATGCCCCCAGAGAAGTTCTTTCTCCTAAGTTCCGAAAGGTCCCCTCGTCTACCAAATTGCCAATATGAGTCTAGGATACAAAGGGAACACCAGACCCATGCCTATAGTTCACCTTTTTCATCACTGGTAGATTTGAGTGTCGTTGGCGGGGAATGTTTTGAGATGATGTCTCCAGGAATGAATGTCCCACGACTCCAGGAATGAATGTCCCATAAAACGCTGCGGGAAGTACAGATCACAAGAAATTTGAAGGATACAGCTTCAGTAATAACCAACGAAAACAGAGACTGCGTTGTAGTTGTAGAACCAAACACGGCCTGAAGATCAAGTTGCCGAAGCAACACCTCTTAAATAAATCCCTTTTTAGCTGTACAAATGGTTCCAAAGTTCAGAAAATCTAGTCAAACATGTAAGTGATCTGGCAATAAGGAGTTCCCAAGCCCAACTACATCAAACAAATTTCACTGTAGGAGTGTAGGTACATGATATGTGGTCATTTTGCTAACAATTGTCAATTATGTTTATGCGATAGCACTTGAAATACACAAGTCATGACTCGACTCTTCACGGCCTGAAAGAATGCATTCATGTGACAACAGGAAGGGCCACCAGATTCTGAGAAGAGACAAAAAGCCTTCAACGGAATGGCCATCCAGATTTGCGCTAATTCAGAATTTTATACAAAAGGCTAGGCTACTCCAGATATTTTAAGTTGGGCAATACAAATGGAGTAGCACAAATTCAGACAATCTGGTGTTAAATTAATCTTTCACCAAACTTGAGCATGTCCACTAAATTCTGCTTCCATTAAACCGGTACCAACGAAATGAATGACAAAATATGCAGGTCAGCCTGGCATGAGATGAACACATGTACGGATGACGATAGATACCCGATACCCCGACGGGTACCTGCCTTAAACAGGAAGGGTTTGGTAAGAAAAAAAACCCGTGGGACTGCTTATCGGTAAAAACCTAGACCCGTCGGGTCTAATGGGGACGGGTATGGGGGTTCCAAACCCGTAACCACAGACCCGTAGCCCCGCGACAAAACCCCTAATTCTAATTCATAAATCTAACTAACCCTCGACGCCACGCAGCCACGCGCTCTGACCTAAGCTTGTTATAAATACATCCATGACAAACCACATGTCATTCTCTTTCTTTTGTCTTAGCAACACCAAATAGCAGACAGCTTATTCACATAACATGGAAATGAAGGCGATGGCTTCTTCATCTGGACGCGGGGGCGGAAAGTTAACTTCAATTGGTGCCCTAAGTTTCTCCAGGAAGTTTGGATCCCTAGGGTCCTAAACAAAACAAATAAACACAGAAAGGTCCAATCAATTAAGTAACAAACATCATAGTTCTACAAATGTTATTATGCCACAAAAGCTATGACATTATATAATTACCTTGTGCGTATACCTTACACGGGCCTCCTCGGCTTGCAACTGTAAAGACATGCAACATAACTATGAATAAAGCAACCCCAAGAAAAGTTTAACAGTAAGCTTGCCAGGAAATAAATTATCATACATACTTCGGCAGCAGTTACTCCCAAATCCTCCATGGGTCCATGAGAATGATACGTGCCAGACAAGCAACCAGCAGAAGAGTGACCACCAGCGTACGCATCATGCTTGGGATGCTTCACTTCAGATAAACAAGCATAGCACCGACCCATGTCTAGAAAAGGGGAGTTTGTGAATTAACTGCCAATCCATGAGGCATACACACAATACAAAAAATAATAACATTGTTGCAAGAAATGTTCATGCAGCTATTACACATGGCTGTGCACGAACCAATAGAAGATATTAATATAAAGCTCAAGCCCCATGTGGGGCCTGGCATATAACCATTACTGCTGCAGGCATGGAAGCATGTTCCATAGACAGATAGTTATGGTATCCCAAGTTTGTTATTTGATTGGTCACAATACAGGGGGTGACCTTCACCATGGTTATTTTAAGCCAAGAAGATGTCAATAAAAAATTTATTTCCCTCACTCTCTTATATTTACCTAATAATAGATCAGATATCTCAGGCTACATCATCAAGCAATTGGATAAGAATTAATAGAGATGCAACTAAAGACAGATGTACAATACAAAGCTATAATAGATAAGCGCAAAGTGAGCACAAAAGATAAACTAAAGAATACGAAGTTTGGCACAAGAGTATGAAATACCTTTGTCAAAAGGATTAACCCTGCAGATACAGATGACCACCAACTCATCAATTTGTTCATCCATAGCTTCAGCAAAGAACAATAGGTCATCGCCGTCTTTTATCTTTGCAGTGAAATTGACATGATAGTACATTCTACAATTATTACCGCCCTCGTTGAAGACATGGTAGCACACAACATCTTGGAGTACATATGCAAGATCCTAAAATAGAAAGAAGCATGGATGTGGTCAACAAATTGCTGCTAGCTAGATACATGAATGCAACATCTTGGAGTACATATGCAAGATCCTAAAATAAAAAGAAGCATGGATGTGGTCAACAAGTTGCTGCTAGCTAGATACATGAATGCAACCCAGGTAGGATGACAGAGAGTGAGGGTGGGAGCAAGGGAATGAGAGCAAACCCCTGAAAGATTGTGATCATCATTATATTTGTCCACCAAAGCTCGAACCAACTGGAGCATCCAACAACGTCTTTGATCAACTGGCACTGATTGCAACCGCGACTTCCTTGTCCCATCAGGCCAGCAAAGAATTCGGCGTATAGCTCTCTCACGTGTGGATTTTAGCACATGATGAACCAAATCTGGATCACATGGATCTATGCGCCTAGTTTAGATCAAAACATGATATATGGTTAGCATACCATACTTTCACAAACGTAGAGAATACAGAGATACTCGGTACTTATGATTTTATCAGTCTAACACATAGGCTGAGCGTGAATTAGTTTGCCCATGAAGTTGATGAATTAGACCAAACAGCACCCAAGTTACATCTAACATAGCTCATGGTAGTAATTAATCAGCCAAAATAAAACAAGACAAAACCAAACTGTTTGCATCCCAAGTCACTTATAGGCGCTATTTTGACTAGTTAGTAGAGCTTGGTGTTCTGCTATCACCATTGTTTAGTACATATAAGAGGGAGCTATGTGGATGTGCATGCCTTAAACCAAACAGACAAATGCTGCTTCCTTAGCTTTATGTGATCCCAAACAGAAATTTAAAATTGATGTATGATTTTATTTTGTTCTCTCGGAGTCTCGACCTGTCTGCTTTTTATAGGTCCATTTATTTCCTTTTTCTGACTCGTGGTGTATATGTGCGAATATTTCATGACCTAGACCATAGAAGCCATGAACCAGCAGAAATATAGAGCGAAGTTGGGAAACTTTACATCGTTGGATCCTCACGATCACGAAGATAGCAATCGATGGCACTGTGAGCCTCTGGTAAGCTAAGAAACGGCTCGCCCACACAAGGATATGTATGGGCAAGTCCCCTGCGATCAGTCCTGATGTAAAATGTGATTCCCCAATCGTTGAATACCCGGACCGACATGGTGGACGATTCCTCCAGTGATGCAGTGTGGAATAGGTCTTTTAAGGACGAGACATCTAGCTGTTCCAGCGTTTGTGCGGATGCAGTGCCTCCTACGTTCTTCTCCTCGCGCCTGTGATCAAACAAAGAAGTTATCTTGACTGCAGGGGATGAATAGTCCACATGATCTTGTCCTATGGTCCACTTTATTATAAAAGAGGGGAAGATCCTAAAACATTGAAATAACTTGAGGCATGGATCCGACTGAAATACATTGAAATCTATGCGAGGGGAAAATCTCTCTTGGCAAGAGTTCAAGCAATCGATTCCCCACCTATACCGATGAACAGAGCAATTGTATTTCTACTGGACCAGAAACAGAGTACTGACGATGAAGCGATCTGGAGGGGCATACCTTGCCGGGGAAGACAGTACTTTGAGCATGAGATTGTTGATGCGTGGAGAATCATAGTCCGTGAAGTAGTCCCCATCCCTATCTTGGAAGACAACGATCACCGGCCCGGATTCGGAAACGAGTTGGTCCCGCCTGCTTCCGCGCAGGGGAGAACCGATCGCTTCTTCGTTTTTGCCACAGCATTGGATGGGGAAAATCTGCCGCCCGGCGACGGTGGGAACATCAAAGTGCACCGGTGGGTGGCCGGCGTTGAGGCCAGGAGCGTGGAAGCAGTCTCTGTGGGGACGGCGGCGATTTTCGAGGCGGCCGCGGCTAGGGTCTGGCATGGGGAAGCGGTGAGGCCAACGAACGGGGAGTATGGTTTTTCAGCCTGATTTTTTGTTTCCGGTCTATATGTTTTTTCTGTCGGCTTTCCGTTCTCGGAAAGTATCCTTATTTTGCAAATCCGAACAAATTTGAAATCTGAACAATTTCAAAATCTGAATATTTTTCAAAATTCAAAATCCGAACATTTTTTAAATTTGGCCATTTTTAAGTCTGAACAAATTAAATATTTTTCAAAATCTGAACAATTTTTGAATTTGAACCAAAAATCGAATTAGAACAATTTATACATTTAAATATTTATGAATCTGGCCATTTTTCAAAAAAGTTAAAAAATAAAATCGTAAAACTACAGTACATGAAAAAGAAACAGGCCTCTCATCTCAAAAAAAGAAGAAAAAAAACAGGAAGAAGAAAACAAAATGAAAAAAAAAACAAAAAAACATGGTCCCCAGGACGCCAGGTGCGTCGGGGTCTCGGGGTACCCTATTTTGGGCTAGTGTGGGCTTATGGCCCATTCTGGCCCATCACAGGATTTAGCAGCCTCTCCCCACCCAGCCTGACTTGCAAAGAGGAAAGGGGAGCCGCCGCCGGAAGCAAAACCTCCGACCACAGAACCCTAACGAGCCTCCCCAGCCATGGTGGCCTCCCCCGCCCCACCCGCACCGCCGGCCGCCGCCGCCGACGGCGCCGTGAACCCACACAAGCGCAAGAACAAGGGGAAGGGAAAGGGCAACCCCAACAAGAAGAAGCTGAAGGGCCCCGACGACGCCACCCGCCGCCGCCGCAACAAGCCGAGCGCCAAGTTCCTCAAGCTGCTCGAGAAGCGCGCCCGCGACTACAACTCCGACGAAGACGACGAAGTACCACGCCAGCCACGAAGGTTGCAGCCACGGCCTCCACCGAAGCGACGGGACGGTGACGGCGACGCTGCTCCCGATGGGGACGAGGTTGAGGCCCCCTCGTCCGAGGAGGAGGCCTCCAGCTCCGGCGGGGAATCCGACGACGGGGAGAAGGTGGTCACCAGGTTCGAGCAAGGCTGCAGGGCTTTCCGGGTCGCCTTCACCAAGATCATGTCCAAGAAGCTCGCCGACGACCCGTTGGTGGGCCACTTCCCCTAATTCCCAACGTTTTTACATTTCTGTCATGACACATATCGCAATATGGGGACCTAACACTGATTTTCTCTTGCTATTAGGGTCCAATTCTGTCAGCGCACAAGAAATTGGTCGCCGCCAAGTTGGCCGAGGAGGCGGACGAGCACAAGTCCAAGGGAGATGCCCGCAAGGAGAAGCGCATTGTATGCTGCACCTCCTTCGCTTCGTTTGCTCGCTAATTCGTCATGCCCTGAAATCCTGTTTCTGTTCGAGGCATGACCCCTTGTTTTGGTGACAAATGTAGGCTGCGCAGAAGGGTCATGTCATACCCGCAAACCATATTGACAACAAAGAGAAGATGCTCATCAAGGTTGCAACCCAAGGGGGTAATGTTCTGTTCATATATGGTTCTGTGTTCTACTATGTCATTTTGTGTGCGTGTATCTAATTTCTCTAACTTATGCATTTCCCTTGGAACATTTTTCATGAACTCGATTGATGATTCAGTTGTCAGGTTGTTCAATGAGGTAAGCGCACTTGCCATATCTTAATTGCTATGTTATGAATACTATTTATTCATTCATTCTAGGGAACTTTCATGGTCTCCATCCAAATGGAAATTTGTGGTTCCTTAAATTGTTTTGGGCATTCAGCAAAATGTGCTACGGAACTCTAGTTATTTTCTCAGCCTTGTGACAGAGGCACAGAGCTCATTGATACATCTCCTATACCTGTCTAATGAACATCACATGACAAGCTCTCTCATACATGCATAGTCTGTTCGATTGCCGTGTTTATTCAACAAAAAGATTTCCTTAGTTCAAGCTGCAATTAGGTCTATGCTTGGTTACTTAAATACTGCCAAGGTCTTCTTTGACTCAAACTAATTCCGTAGGAACTTTTTAGGACATGAATCTGTAGAATTATTCCTGTGGAGGTGATTTTATTAGCAGGATTGGAATCCATATTGATTTTTGCCTAAGGAGTCTTCTGCATTCAATTTGTATATACTTTGGGGGAAATAATCATGTTAAATTTGTTTTTCCTTTCCAGGTGAGCAAGCGACAAACTCGAAAAGGTTTGAATCCATCAAGAAGTAAAGGTGTGACCATTTCCTTTTCATGCTATGTACTTCCTCCCTCTAACACTTCTAATATTCCTTCAGCTCGTTCATTTAATATTTGAGTTTGATTTGTGGATGGTGAAACTTTGTATTACCACCATTATCTTGAAAAACAAAGCATCAGAAGGTGTTGGCAAACAATTTATTAACTAGATGATAAAACAAGTTTCTTGTTAGACACAGAACATTACTCTAAAACACATTTACTGTACAAAATGACAATTAGTCAACATTAATACAATCTCGTTATCTTTATACATTTAGTTTCTCTGTGATCTGTATTAGACATATGTTAATCTTGTAAACTGCCTGTACAACTGCTTGTTATTGAGTGAACAGAACAATTATAACAGAGTTAAATCACGTCGAACTTTTTTTTCTCTGTTTTCAGCTCGCTCTCTGTATCCAATAGTGGATCATCAGCGAGCACCCATGTTATGACAATATGACACAAATTGGCGATGCATGTCGTTTATTTCTAAATTCTTGTAAGAATAATTTTTGTTTCAATCAAGCTTGAAAAGAGTTATATGAACTCTTATATCTACCCCATGAACACCACAGCATTTCATCATCACTGAATAAACAAGTATTGGGAGAGGCATAAAACTTGATGGTTTTATTTTGAATAAACAAGAAATATGAATAAACAAGTATCTTAGGAGGATCCAATAGTGGATCATCAGCGTGCACCCATGTTATGACAATATGACACAAAATGGTGATGCATGTCGTTTATTTCTAAATTCTTGTAAGAATAATTTTTGTTTTAATCAAGCTTGAAAAGAGTTATATGAACTCTTATATCTACCCCATGAACACCACAGCATTTCATCACCACTGAATAAACAAGTATTGGGAGAGGCATAAAACTTGATGGTTTTTGATTTTGAATAAACAAGTATCTTAGAGGATTTGATTTTTCCAACTTGATGGTTGATTGCATAGTAGATGAACATTTGTTTGAATTTTCCACACAAACTTGGAACTTAAGCAGAACTAAGAACAGCTTGAGATGTCATATTGCCACAGTCCTAGACCACCATCATTCCTTTTACGTATAATTGTGCACATCATGCTCATTTTCTGCATTCTGTTTTGATTCAGAACCATTGGTTACTGATATCCTAATAGGCTAATCAGTTTCCTGTTCATCCTAGCAGCTTTGGCAAAAGAAGGGACACACTCTGTTCCATCAAACCAAGGACAAAAGGGCCAGGCATCTTCCAAGTTCTCTAAGGTAGTTATACCTAATTCTTTATTATTTTACTAAAAGTGTCTCACTTCAGTTTATGGGGCTTATGGTGGAAGCCATTGTTGTAAAATAGTGTGCCAAGCATTCACACTAAACTTCAAACAAGACTTGATTCTAAAATTAGTTTACAGAAAATATCAATCATAAGCATAGCCAAAACATAGAATTTAATAAATGTAAAAATTGCTGTAGTTCAACTTGACATAAAAAATTAAAGCAAAGCCCATTGCACACCTCTGCCTTTTCATATGAGTCTGAGCCTGTAGTACAGTGGAGTTTCAACATATTATGTCTTCTTTGTTGAAGTTAACAATTTAAAAAATGAGGGTATGCCATGAGAATATGAGATGTAAGACAATTAGAGCTGCAGGATGTATTGAATAGGTGATGGATAAATACCATCATAGCTACCATAAGCACCAGGTGAAGATGGGATCCTAGTAGTAGTCACAGAAACTGGATCACTGATTGAGCCAACTAAGTTGCTAATATACTGGTTGCTGTCGAAAACTAGCTGAACTGCCGGTTGCTAAGTATTTTCTTACCTATTTTATACTCCATGTTGCATATATAACTGAAACTTAACTCGTGGACTTTTGTGCATATTATTTCTGATAATTGATCTGCTTCTTAGCATATTGGCAAAGATGAAGACGAGCCAGGGTGGGCACCTCTACGCGACACATACATGCTTGGTACAAAATTGAAGGACTGGGATAAAGCACAGGTAAAAACCTCTTGATTTAGCATTATCTTTGTGTCAGTGCAATACAGTTTTTTTCTTTGGTGGGGAATGCAACACCGATACCTGGAGAAGTATCTAATGGTTTGTTTGTGGTGTAGGATTCTGATGTGGCTAAACAAACTGAGGTCCCTCTAGACAACTTTTCCGATGACGACTAAGAAACGAAGTCTATTATAATGTTGTCTGAGGGTCATTTGAAGAGGGAAATGGAGGGTGGTTGATGTTTCTTGGAAGCATGAGAAGAGCGTCTCTGATGTGGTTTTCTGTTTCTAGATTTATTTGCATCCAAGAGCGCAAGAAGTCATGTGAAGGCTGTAGTTTTGTTTCTCTTTCGTTGTGTATGTGAGCCGTGTATACATTGCATACTCTGTATCACAACAAATTTATTACAGACTTGTCACAGCCGCTTACTTAGTAAAATATTTTTCGCCCAGAATTCTCTGTTGTGCATCCGAACCTGATGGTCTGATGCTGCAATGATTTTGACTGTAGTATTTATTCAGCACAGTTGTAGCATCCAAGTAACATACTCACTCTCTATACACGTGAATCTAAACAAATCCGTGACATCTAAACAAATCTGTGACATCTAATTTGGGACAGTGTGCCACAATTGTGTATATCTGTGGTCAGCATCAAAGATTGATTCTCTGAAAAAAAAAGGATGTGTATTCTCTCAGAACAGAGGAAACATACAAAGATTGATGCCCATGGTGGTACAAATTTGATTCAGCATACTAGCAGAACTATGATTAAGCATTCTGTCGTTTCTCCTATAAAGCACCTGCATAAAGATGTTCATGAGTTTTTTGGTTGTAAAGTTTTGGGTTTATAACCAAATTGAGGATGGTCGATGTTTCTCGGAAGCAGGAAAGAATGCCTTTTGATGTGATTTTGTCGTTTTATGTTTCTAGGTTTTGTTCTTAAGTTTCCGATTCTACAATTATGTTCTGAACCTGGTATCCCCGAGGCCTGATCCAGCAATGCTGCTGAATGCATGAGACGCCGTGGTGTTTTAGTTCCCTTCCGATGTATGTGAATTGTGCCGAGGACATATGAACCGCAGAACAATCGTAGCAACAAAGTACACACCTTCTTGATAATGTTTCCATTATCAATTCCCATTGTCTAGGTACATGAATTGCACTTTCCATGATCATGGTTTGCATATTAAGTCAGTCCGTGTTAGCATTTCACCAGTAGCGGTATACTCCACTTTAGGCATTCAGCGATAGCAAATGTACATCTTTCTGAAGATATTAAAGTGTTTGAAGGTTCCTTTTTCTTCTCATTCCGTCGATTGGTGACGATTGACTACCAAAGAGTGTCTTTTTCTTCAGAATTGTTGGAATCATGGAATGTGTGGCTATCTGGGTATGCATACAGTATTACAGTGGTACGGAGCTGCACTACAAAATTCTGTACCCAAAATGACACAGCAGGAACTGTAACTCAATCAAGAAAACTGAAGAACGCTACTGGCCAAGTAAAACAGAGATGCTGTTCTAGTGAAACACCAAATGGCGCAAGGGACTTCACAAAGAGGCATATATTCACCAAAAATCCTCCGTAATTTACATCATGGTAGTACAAACCAAACCAAACTGCAGTGAACTACACCGCGTGCAGGTCTGACACAACAACGGCTCACACCGTCAGCAGCTACTTACTTGCCGGGAACAAAGTTGGTGGCAAAAGCCCATGCATTGTTGTTGACAGGGTCGGCAAGATGGTCGGCGAGGTTCTCGAGGGGACCCTTGCCGGTGACAATGGCCTGCACAAAGAAGCCGAACATGGAGAACATGGCAAGACGGCCATTCTTGAGTTCCTTCACCTTGAGCTCCGCAAATGCCTCGGGGTCGCCAAGGCCGAGGATCAAGCTGCCACTGTAGAGTGGGTCGATGATCTCACCGAGCGGCCGCCAAGAACACGGTACCCTCCACGGCACCCATGAGCACGACCGACAGCCCAAATAGCGAGAATGCTCTGTGCGTGGACGGTGGGGTTACCAAGGTAGTCGAGTCCGCCTCACTAAAGATTTGTGAGCCGCCTTGAACCATACGGCCTCTCGAACTTGACGCCGCTATGGCAAGTAACTCGGAAGACGCAGAAGCGCTTAGCATGGCCCACCGAGAGTGGATCACCTCCAGCTCACGGTTCTTGGCGAACGTCTCGGGGTCAGCCGAGAGCCCGACAGTGTCCCAGCCATAGTCACCGGGGAACTCACCGGTCAAGTAGCTCGGTGGCTCACCAGAAAGTGGGCCGAGGTAGAGCACACGGTCAGCGCCGTACCACGGGCTTCCTGAGGAAACCTGCTTGGCTTTAGCCGTGGTCTTGCGCATCGTGACACGGGCCTCGCCAAAGAGAGCCGATAATGACACATTCTTCGCTGCCTTGCCGGTGAAGGTCGAGGAAGAGAGGGACATTGTGGTGGTTGCCATTGTGATGCTAAGGCTACTGTTGTATTGTATGTTCTCCAAAGATCTGAAGTTGTGTGTGAAGATGGTCTAAGATGTGAGAAAGATGGAGCTATTTATGACATTGGAGATGACACAATGGATGAGCTTTGTCGTGTGAGCTGACAAGATAGTAGATAGAGTTAGACAGAGGAAAAATCTTGATCTCTGACGCTATTGGTGCAGCAGAGATCTCTTCATCTGTTAACACGTGGCAAGATGAGAGCCAGGAAAGGGATACAATTGTGGCTAGGCTTGGGATATCGCTGGAGCACGGAGACCTGTGATTGGATACTGGGTTACATATACAGTCAATTCATCTCAAGGTCTGCATGTCTGCATGCGACGAGACAGTCTGCATCGCCAAAAAAAGGGAGAGTGAGATCATCTCATTATTTCCATGGTGGTGAACTGTACAAGAAATCCCCATCATTCACATATCGATGAAAATTTGAGAATAATGCAAAATGAAAGTTTGCCATTTTGTTCTTAGAACCAAGAATGCATTTATCTGACTGACCTTAAAAATGGAACATAGAAAATGTGATACTTTAATTTACACAAGATAGAATCTTATATCTTAGAGCATCTCCAATAGATGCACTAAGATGGTTTTGGGGCACCAAATTAACAGTTTTAATGCGCCACTGACCGCAGTATTTTTCGGACACACTTAAATATAGCGTGCAGCCTGCAACAGTTTTCTAGACACACTAAAATAGGACACACAACAGGCTGTAACACACCACATTTACAGGATTAAACACAAGTGTGATGAACATATGGATCTAATAAATCATCACACAAACATAAATAATACATAAATTGAAGGACTGGGCCAAAGCACATGTAAAAACCTCTTGATTTAGCATTATCTTTGTGTCAGTGCAATACCGTTATTTACTTTGGTGGGGAATGCAACACAGATACCTGGAGAAGTATCTAATGTTTTTTTTGTGGTGTAGGATTGTGATGTGGCTAAACAAACTGAGGTTTCTCTGGACAACTTTTCCGATGACGACTAAGAAATGTAGTCTATTGTAATGTTGTCTGAGGGTCTACATTCGAAGAGGGAAATGGAGGGTGGTTGATGTTTCTTGGAAGTTGGAAGCACGAGAAGAACGTCTCTGATGTGGTTTTCTGTTTATAGGTTTATTTGCATCCAAGAGCGCAAGAAGTCATGCGAAGGCTGTAGTTTTGTTTCTCTTCAGTTGTGTATGTGAGCCGTGTATACATTGCATACTCTCTATCGCAACAAAATTATTGCAGACTTGTCACAGCCGCTTACTTAGTAAAATATTTTTCGTCCAGAATTCTCTGTTGTGCATCCAAACCTTATGGTCTGATGCTGCAATGATTTTGACTATTATTTATTCTGCAAAATTGTAGCATCCAAATAAAATACTCCCTCCATATATGTGAATCTAGAAAAATCTGTGGCATCTAATTCAGGACAGTGTTCCGCAATTGAGCATATCTGTGGTTAGCATCAAAGATCGATTCTCTGAAAAAAGGGATGTGATTCTCTCAGAACAGAGGACACATAGAAAGATTGATGTCCATGGTGATAAAAATTTGATTCATAATACAAGCAGAACTATGATTAATTAAGCATTCTGCCGTTTCTCCTATAAAGCACCTGATTCATGACATTCCTGAGTTTTTTGTTTGTAAAGTTTTGGGTTTATAACCAAATGGAGGATGGTCGATGTTTCTGGAAGCAGGAAAGAATGCCTTCTGATGTGGTTTTGTTGTTTTATGTTTCTAGGTTTTGTTCTTAAGTTTCCGATTCTACAAATATGTTCTGGACCTGGTTTCCCCGAGTCATGATCCAGCAATGCTGCCGTATGCATGAGATGACACGTGTTTTGGTTCCCTTCCAATGTATGTGAATTGTGCCGATGACAGACGAACTGCAGAACAATCGTGGCAACAAACTACACACATTCCTGATAATGTTTCCACTATCATGGTATATTTCCATTGTCTAGGCACAACCGCACAAGAGTTGCACTTTCCATGATCATGTTTGCATATTCAGTCAGTCGGTGTTAGCATTTCGCCAGTAGCGGTATGCTCCACTTTGGGGCATTCAGCGATAGCAATTAGAGTGTTGCGTATACATCTTTCTGAAGATATTGAAGTGTTTGAGGGCTACTTTTTCATCTCATTCTATCGATTTGTGACGATTGACTTCCAAAGAGTGTCTTTTTTGAATGCTTGAACAGGCATTCTGATTCTTCAGACAAGAGCACGTCTCCGAATTGTTCGAATCATGGAATGTGTGGCTATCTTGGTATGCATACAGTTTTAGTACAGTTATATGGAGCTGTACTACATAATTCTGTACCCAAAATGACACCACAGGAACTGAAACGCAATCAAGAAAACTGAAAAACGCTACTGGCCAAGTAAAACAGAGATATGCTGCTCTACTGAAACACCAAATGGCATAGGGGACTTCACAAAGCGGCATATTTTCACCGAAAATCCTCCGATAATTTATATCATGGTAGTACAAACCAGACCAAACCGTGTGAAGTACACCGCGTGCAGGTCTGACACATCAACGGCTCGCACCGTCAGCAGCTACTTACTTGCCGGGAACAAAGTTGGTGGCAAAAGCCCACGCGTTGTTGTTGACAGGGTCGGCAAGATGGTCGGCGAGGTTCTCGAGGGGGCCCTTGCCAGTGACGATGGCCTGCACAAAGAAGCCGAACATGGAGAACATGGCAAGACGGCCATTCTTGAGTTCCTTCACCTTGAGCTCCGCAAATGCCTCGGGGTCGTCGGCAAGGCCGAGGGGGTCGAAGCTGCCACCAGGGTAGAGTGGGTCGACAATCTCGCCGAGCGGGCCACCGGCAACACGATACCCCTCCACGGCGCCCATGAGCACGACCTGACAGGCCCAAATAGCGAGAATGCTCTGTGCATGAACGAGGCTGGGGTTACCAAGGTAGTCGAGTCCGCCCTCACTGAAGATTTGTGAGCCGGCCTTGAACCATACGGCCTCTCGAACTTGACGCCGTTGCGGCAAGTAACTCGGGAAGACGCCGAGCCGCTTAGCATGGCCCACCGAGAGTGGATCACCTCCAGCTCACGGTTCTTGGCGAACGCCTCGGGTCAGCCGAGAGCCCGGCAGTGTCCCACCATAGTCACCGGGAACTCCCGGTCAAGTAGCTCGGTGGCTCACCGGAAAGTGGCCGAGAGAACACGGTCAGCACCGTACCACGGGCTGCCCGAGGAAACCTGCTTGGCTTTTGCTGCGGTCTTGCGCATAGTGACACGGGCCTCGCCAAAGAGAGCCGATAACGACACATTCTTCACTGCCTTGCCGGCGAAGGTCGAGGAAGAGAGGGACATGGTGGTGGTTGCCATTGAGCTGCTAAGGCTGCTGTTGTATTGTATTCTCTCCAAAGATCTAGAGCTGTGTGTGGAGATGGTCTAAGATGTGAGAAAGATGGAGCTATTTATGACATTGGAGATGACACAATGGATGAGCTTTGTCGTGTGAGCTGACAAATAGTAGATAGAGTTAGACAGAGGAAAAATCTTGATGTCTGACTCTATTGGTGCAGCAGAGATCTCTTCATCCCTGAGCACGTGGCAAGGTGAGAGCCAGGGAAGGGATACAGTTGTGGCTAGGACTGGGATCTCGCTGGAGCATGGGGACCTGTGATTGGACGATGGATTACATGTACAGTCAATTCATCTCAAGGTCTGCATGTCTGCATTTGACGAGACTGTCTGCATCGCCAAAAAAAGGGAGAGTGAAATTATCTCATTATTTTCCATGGTGGTGAACTGTACAAGAAATCCCCATCATTCACATATCGATGAAAATTTGAGAATAGATAATGCAAAATGAAAGTTTTCCTTTTTGTTCTTAGTACTAAGAAGGCATTTATCAGACTGACCTTAAAAATGGAACATATGAAATGTGATACATTAATTTACACCAGATAGAATCTTATATCTTAGAGCATCTCCAATAGATGCACTAAAATGGTTTTGGGGCACCAAATTAGCAGTTTTAATGCGCCAATGCAGGCATCATTTTTCCGGACGCACTAAAATACAGCGTGCAGCCTGCAATAGTTTTCCAGATGCACTAAAATAGGACACACAACAGGCTGTAACACACCACATTTACAGGATCAAACACAAGTGTGATGAACATATGGAACTAATAAATCATCACACACACATAAATATTAAATAAATTGAAGGACTGGGATAAAGAACAGGTAACAATCTCTTGATTTAGCATTATATTTGTGTGCAATACAGTTATTTTCTTTGGTGGGGAATGCAACACCGATACCTGGAGAGGTATCTAATGGTTTGTTTGTGGTGTAGGATTCTGATGTGGCTAAACAAACTGAGGTCCCTCTAGACAACTTTTCCGATGACGACTAAGAAACGTAGTCTATTGTAATGTTGTCTGAGGGTCTACATTTGAAGAAGAAAAAGGAGGGTGGTTGATGTTTCTTGGAAGCATGAGAAGAACGTCTGATGTGGTTTTCTGTTTCTAGGTTTATTTGCATCCAAGAGCTTTTTTGCTTCTAGTTTATCTGCATCCAAGTGCGCAAGAACTCATGCACAGGCTGTAGTTTTGTTTCTCTTTTGTTGTGTATGTGAGCCGTGTATACATTGCATACTCTGTATCACAACAAAATTATTGCAGACTTGTCATAGCCGCTTACTTAGTAAAATATTTTTCGCCCAGAATTCTCTGTTGTGCACCCGAACATTATGGTCTGATGCTGCAATGATTTTGACTGTATTATTCATTCTGCACAATTGTAGCATCCAAATAAAATACTCCCTCTCTATACATGTGAATCTAGACAAACCTGTGACATCTAATTCGGGACAGTACCACAATTCTGCATATCTGTGGTCAGCATCAAAGATCGATTCTCTGAAAAAAAAAGGGATGTCTATTCTCTCAGAACAGAGGAAACATACAAAGAATCAAAGATTGATGTACATGGTCCTACAAATTTGATTCAGCATACTAGCAGAACTATGATTAAGCATTCTGTCGTTTCTCCTATAAAGCACCTGAATCAAGACATTCCTGAGTTTTTTCTTTGTAAAGTTTTTGGATTATAACCAAACGGAGGATGGTCGATGTTTCTTGGAAGCAGGAAAGATGTGGTTTTGTTGTTTTATGTTTCTAGGTATTGTTCTTAAGTTTCCGATTCTACAAATATGTTCTAAACCTGGTATCCCTGAGTCATGATCCAGCAATGCCGCTGTATGCATGAGGTGCCGTCGTGTTTTAGTGCCCTTCCAATTTATGCAAATTGTGCCGAGGACAGATGAACAATTGTGGCAACAAAGTAGGCACCTTCCTGATAATGTTCCCATTGTCATGGTATTTCCATTGTCAGGCACAAGAGTTGCACCTTCCATGATCATGCTTGCATATTCAGTCAATCAGTGTTAGCATTTCGCCAGTAGCGGTATACTCCACTTTGGGCATTCAGCGATAGCAAATGAGTGATATGAATACATCTTTCCGAAGATATTAAGTGTTTCAGGGCTCCTTTTTCTTCGCATTCCGTGGATTGGTGAATGGTGACGATTGACCAAAGAGTGCCTTTTTGAATGCTTGAACAGGCATTCCGATTCTTCAGACAAGAGCACGTCTCTGAATTGTTCGAATCATGGAATGTGTGGGTATCTGGGTATGCATACCGTTTTAGTACAGTTATATGGAGCTGCACTACATAATTCTGTACCCAAAATGACACCACAGGAACTGAAACGCAATCAAGAAAACTGAAGAACGCTACTGGCCAAGCAAAACCGAGATGCTGCTCTAGTGAAACACCAATTTTTTTGCACAAGGGACTTCGCAAAGAGGCATATTTTCGCCGAAAATCCTCCGTAATTTACATCATGGTAAACCAAACCAAACCAAACCAAACCACAGTGAACTACACTGCGTGCAGGTCTGATGCAACGACGAATCGCACCGTCAGTAGCTACTTACTTGCCAGGAACAAAGTTGGTGGAAAAAGCCCATGCGTTTTTGTTGACATTGACAGGGTCGGCAAGATGGTCGGCGAGGTTCTCGAGGGGGCCCTTGCCAGTGACGATGGCCTGCACAAAGAAGCCAAACATGGAGAACATGGCAAGACGGCCGTTCTTGAGTTCCTTCACCTTGAGCTCCGCAAACGCTCGGGTCGCTTAGGCAGGGGTCGAAGCTGCCACCAGGGCATGTTGGTCGACAATCTCACCAAGCGGGCCAAGAATTGTTGGAATCATGGAATATGTGGCTATCGTGGTATGCGAGAGCATTACAATGGAGCTGCACTACATAATTCTGTACCCAAAATGACACCACAGGAACTGAAACGCAATCAAGAAAACTGAAAAACGCTACTGGCCAAGTAAAACAGAGATATGCTGCTCTAGTGAAACACGAAATGGCTCATGGGACTTCACAAAGCGGCATATTTTCATGAAAATCCTCCGTAATTTACATCATGGTAGTACAAACCAAACCAAACCAAACCACAGTGAACTACACAGTGTGCAGGTCTGACGCAACAACGGCTCGCACCGTCAGCGGCTACTTACTTGCCGGGAACAAAGTTGGTGGCAAAAGCCCAAGCGTTGTTGTTGACAGGGTCGGCAAGATGGTCGGCGAGGTTCTCGAGAGGGCCCTTTCCAGTGACGATGGCCTGCACAAAGAAGCCGAACATGGAGAACATGGCAAGACGGCCATTCTTGAGTTCCTTCACCTTGAGCTCCGCAAATGCCTCGGGGTCGTCGGCAAGGCCGAGGGGATCGAAGCTGCCACCAGGGTAGAGTGGGTCGACGATCTCACCGAGCGGGCCGCCAGCTGTTAGGAATAGACAAAGTTATATTCCTCTGGGGCCAAAGGCCACAATATATAGTACAAGTACAGGGCAATATGCAGGAAGCCCCCTAACATATGGGGAAAATACAATACACAGATATATACATCTAACACCCCCCCTCAAACTCATGGTGGATCCACAACACTGAGTTTGGAGAGTAAGAAATCATGGTGCGCTCTGGTCTGTGCCTTCGTGAAGAAGTCCGCCAACTGTAAATCTGAAGGCACATACTGAAGCGCAACAACCGAGCTCGCACCGAGCACGTATAGAAAGCATCAACACCAATATGCTTGGTAAGCTCATGCTTGACCGGATCACGTGCAACACTAATAGCACCTGCATCGCCGACAAAACCAGACGGTGTGGTAATCGAGACCCCAAATCCTCAAGTAACCACCGTAACCAGGTCACCTCAGCAACAACAAGGCCATAGCACGCAACTCAGCCTCAACACTCGGAACGGAAACCGCTCTGCTTTTCGCCTTCCAAGCAATGAGCGAACCACCAAGAAACACACAAGAAGCGTAAAGTGAACGGCGATCCGAAGGATCACTACCAATGAGCATCCGAATAACACCGGAGCCGAGAGTGCTGGAACGAGGAAAGAAAAGACGATTTAGTGATCGTACTACCAAGATAACGAAGAACACGAAGAAGATGACTATAGTGAACAGTGGTAGGAGCAGAAACAAACCGACTCGTAATATGAACAGATAAGAGATGTCGACGAGTGACAAGAAGATAAACAAGGCTCCCAACAAGATGACGATAACGCGTCGGATCAGAAAGAGGATCACCATCAGTAAGGCGAAGCTTAACATTAAGCTCCATAGGGGTCTCAACAGTGCGTGCATCCCCAAGAGCAACACGAGCAAGAAGATCCTGAATATACTTTTCCTGAGAGATGTAAAAGCCATCGAAGTGGAGGAAACCTCAATCCCAAGAAAGTATCGAAGAGGACCAAGATCAGTCATAAGAAACTGATCACGAGCCTTAACAAAGGCTATATACTCAGGATCATCACCAAGAATGATCATATCATCAACATAAAGAAGAAGAAGAGGCCCACGAGGAGAAGTGTGAACAAACAACGCTGGATCATGAGCACTAGGAGAGAAACCAGCAGTCACTACAAGCAAAGCGCCAAACCAGTACGAGGGCCTGTTGAGGCCATAAAGAGAACGTCAAGGCGACAAACCATCCCTCAGAATGAGTACCCGTGAGGAGGCTGCATATAAACCTCCTCACCAACTCACCATTGAGAAAGGCATTCTCAACATCAAGCCGAGACACGCACTGCTGACGCAATGTAGCAAAGAAGAAGAGTACGCATGTGGTCATATGAGCGGTGAGCAAAGGTCTCATCATAGTCACGACCATGCTCCCGCTGAAAACCACGAGCCACAAGACGCGCTTTATAGCGCCAAGAGATCCATCGAGCGAGTCTTAATCTTATAGACCCACTTACACGTGATAGGACGAACACCGGAGGAGGAGAAACAAGATCCCAGTGCTCAGGCGCTGCGCAGCAATCTCCTCGCCATGGCCACCGCCATTCGTGATGATGCTCAAGATCCCGATAAGAGGTCGGCTCGAGGCAGAAAGACCATACCGACTAGGAGAGTAACGGTTGGGGGCACGACGCTGACGAACAGGACGAGTAGAGGGAAGATCATCAGAGGAAGATGACGCAGGAGACGACGATGAAGAAGAGGGAATAGAAGAAAAGACTCCGGAGAACGAGGAGAACTAGGAGAACTAGACGGAGAAGAAGAGGACGGTGTCAAGAAGAGACAAAGGGAGGAGATCCTCAAGAAGACACAATAGGAGTAGAAGGAGGTGTGTCAGAAAGAGAAGAAAGAGATATCTTCCACCGGTAAGTACCAGCGTGGACGAGGATAAAAGGACGCGCCTCATCAAAAGTAACATCACGAGATACGCATCCGACGACCAACAGTGGTCCCAACAGCGATAGCCCTTATGCTCATCATCAGATCCGAGGAAAACACACTCAACAGATCGAGCGGTCGCTTTGGTGCTCATGAGGAGCAAGTAGAACATAGCAAACACAACCAAACAAGCGAAGCATGGAGTAACTGGAGACTGCCCGTAAAGGCGCCAAGAGGGATACCACCGCAAGGCAGCGTAAGGCTGAATATTGATGAGGTAAGCCGACGTGGCAAATTTCAGCCAAAAATGCGGAAGAGAGGAAGCAATCATCATAGCGAGTGGTCTCAAGGAGATGGCGATGCTTACGCAAGAACGCCATTCGGGCATGTGCGCCAGACAGAGAATCGAAGCAAGAGTGCCTCGCAACATCCGGGAGATATACTCACCAGCAGAATCAAGACGTAAACACACGGATGGGAGTAGAATATTGAGTACGGACCATGGCCGCAAAACGCTGATATATGGAGAGCACATCACTACGAGAGCGCATAAAATACAACCAAGTGTACCGAGAAAAATCATCGATGAATAAAATATAGTAGCGATGGCCCCTTCGCGAAAGGAGCCGACCCCAAACATCGGAATGAACTAAATCAAAAGGTCGCTGAGATACGACGCGCTTAGTAGGATAGGGAAGTCAATCTGCTTACCCAACCTACAGCCCGACAATGCAAAGACCCATCTCCGAGATGACCCTTAAGACCACGATGAACTAAGGACGACAAAGTAGAGTCACAGAGGTGACCAAGACGATGATGCCACCGCTGGAACGAGCTGGTAGTAGAGGCGACAACCGAGAAGAATGGCGGATGAAGTGGCAGCGGAAGGAACGCGAAGCCGCCTAACTCCCAAAGGCCTAAGAATCACGGCTGCGAGGGCAGCTCCAACCAGGGCTGGGTGCGACGGTCTGAACAAGACAAGAATCAAGATCAAGAATGACGCGACAACCAAGAAGTCAAGCTAGCGAAAACAGATTCATCTTAAGAAGAGGGACATGAGAGATATCAGAACAAAAAGAAGAAGTAGAAAGGGTGCCCCGACTAGAAACAGGGAGAGAGGTACCATCACCGTAAAAACACCTGGACGTGAGAAGGAGAGAACGAAGAGCGAGAAGAAGACTCAAATGTCATATGAAAAGAAGCTCCGAATCCAGATACCACGGAGACGCACTGATCGTAGAAGGTGGTCGACAGCTGCCGGAAGAGTCGATCCCAGAACCAACAAAGGTGCCGTCAAGAAGAGCTCAGAGTCGCAAGGCACCGCCAAGACTCCGATAATGTCTCGATCGTAAAGAGCCACTTTGAAGACCCGGAAGGAGCCGATCCCACGAGCTCGGGTCCGCCGACGTAAACTGGGTCCGTGTATAACAGTGGCCCAAGTGTGACCATCCCTGCGAAGAGCGAGGACGAAGAGAACCACGGCGACCACCACGAGCTGTGGGCGGACTCGACCACGAGGCTGCTGAACCGACCACGACCTGAACGGAGGAGTGGGTAGGATCGGCGGGCGTGATACGAGACCGTGGGTGAAGCGAGGAGCAGACGGCAAAGTAGCACCACGAGTAGCAAGCGCAGATGGAACCGCAAGAAGACCAGACCACGGAGACGGGTCTCCTCAGCCCAAGCTCGATAACACCTCGTAAAGCGGAACACGACCACGAGCATTCAGCTGAGCACGGGCTCAAACTCTGGCGGCCGGACGTAAACTCATAGATACGGTGAAACTCCAAGTCCGAGCGCACACTGGCAAAGACGAGCATGTGCCACAAACAGCGACGGAGAGAATCAAGGCGCCAGATAGAAGCACTCGAGTATAAAACTCATCAATAGTGGAATCCTGCTGAAGAGCATGCTCTGACGAACCACGACAGTAAAGAGCATCCCAGACGGTGATAAGCGGCGACGAAGATGGGCCCAGCAGCAAAGAATAAGGAGACTCATGAACTCAGCGATATCGCGTTGAGGCGAGAACCTTGGAGGTGAAAGAAGACGGGCATCCTCATCGACCCACCGAGTGTAGGCGGTCGAGCGTGGCGATAGGACTCGAGATCGCAGAATATTGCTTGAACTTCGTGTCATAGGCAGCAACAGAATATCATCAGCTCGAGCGGCATCCTTGGCCTCCCGAGAAGCATCGATAGCAAGCACAATCGGCGTCGGGCGGAGGAGCCACGAGAGCAGGGGGCATGGACGAGACCTCGCCAGAGCACACCCCAAAGACGGAGACCGCGATGTGAACGCGCATAAAGGCAGCGAAATCAGGGTAATTCGCCATCAAAGACCACCGGCAGCGAGGAATCGCAACATAACCCGATGAAGACATCTCTCTCTTTTTTTTTTTTTTTTTTTTGGTCGATCTAGATTCAGACGACAAAAGCGCCGACGGCGGGCGAGGGAGCAAAGAAGATGCTTGCCGCCGTGAGGCCCACGTGGTCGGCGGGAGCCGCGCGTGGGGGCGGGAGTAGCCGCGCGTGCGTGGGGGCGGGAGTTGCCGCGTGAGGCCACGTGGTCTCGCAGCACGCTGCGTGAGCCGGGCTGCTGTGCGATCGCCAGGCACAGGGGCTGGAGTTGCCGCGCGTGGAGGCCCACGTGGTCCCGTCAGGCACGCGTGGGAGCGGGCGGCTGTGCGATCGCCAGTGGGCGGCGGAGATCGCCAGCCCAGGCGGGCGGGCGTGGACGCGTCCACTCAAAGCGCCGCAGCCTGATGGGACAGAGATCGACGAGAATCGCGAGGGGCGGAAGCTAGCAGGACGATTGACGGAGAAATTGCAGCGGCGGCCGGACGCGGCGGAAAACCAGGGCGAGCGACGGCGGCGCAACGAGACGAACGAACCCTAAGGCTCTGATACCATGTTAGGAATAGACAAAGTTATATTCCTCTGGGGGCCAAAGGCCACAATATATAGTACAAGTACAGGGCAATATGCAGGAAGCCCCCTAACATATGGGGGAAATACAATACACAGATATATACATCTAACACCAGCAACACGGTACCCCTCCACGGCACCCATGAGCACGACCTGACAGGCCCAAATAGCGAGAATGCTCTGTGCGTGGACGAGGCTGGGGTTGCCGAGGTAGTCGAGTCCACCCTCACTGAAAATTTGTGAGCCGGCCTTGAACCACACGGCCTCTCCAAACTTGACGCCGTTGCGGGCAAGTAACTCCGGGAAGACGCAGCCGAGCGCGCCTAGCATGGCCCACCGAGAGTGGATCACCTCCAGCTCACGGTTCTTGGCGAACGTCTCGGGGTCAGCCGAGAGCCCGGCAGTGTCCCACCCGTAGTCACCGGGGAACTCACCGGTCAAGTAGCTCGGTGGCTCACCGGAAAGTGGGCCGAGGTAGAGCACACGGTCAGCGCCGTACCACGGGCTTCCTGAGGAAATCTGCTTGGCTTTCGCCGTGGTCTTGCGCATCGTGACACGGGCCTCGCCAAAGAGAGCCGATAATGACACATTCTTCACTGCCTTGCCGGTGAAGGTCGAGGAAGAGAGGGACATTGTGGTGGTTGCCATTGTGATGCTAAGGCTGCTGTTGTATTGTATGTTCTCCAAAGATCTGAAGTTGTGTGTGAAGATGGTCTAAGATGTGAGAAAGATGGAGCTATTTATGGCATTGGAGATGACACAATGGATTAGCTTTGTCGTGTGAGCTGACAAGATAGTAGATAGAGTTAGACAGAGGAAAAATCTTGATCTCTGACGCTATTGGTGCAGCAGAGATCTCTTCATCCGTGAACACGTGGGAAGATGAGAGCCAGAAAAGGGATACAATTGTGGCTAGGCTTGGGATATCGCTGGAGCACGGAGACCTGTGATTGGATGCTGGGTTACATATACAGTCAATTCATCTCAAGGTCTGCATGTCTGCATGCGACGAGACAGTCTGCATCGCCAAAAAAAGGGAGAGTGAGATCATGTCATTATTTTCCATGGTGGTGAACTGTACAAGAAATCCCCATCATTCACATATCGATGAAAATTTGAGAATAATGCAAAATGAAAGTTTGCCCTTTTGTTCTTAGAACCAAGAATGCATTTATCAGACTGACCTTAAAAATGGAACATATGAAATGTGATACGTACTTTAATTTACACAAGATAGAATCTTATATCTTAGAGCATCTCCAATATATGCACAAAGATGGTTTTTGGGGCACCAAATTAACAGTTTTAATGCGCCACTGAACGGCAGCATTTTTTCATATGCACTAAAATACAGCGCGCGCAATAGATTTCTAGACTCACTAAAATAGGACACACAACAGGCTGTAACACACCACATTTAAAGGATTAAACACAAGTGTGATGAACATATGGATCTAATAAATCATCACACAAACATAAATAATACATAAATTGAAGGACTGGGATAAAGCACATATAAAAACCTCTTGATTTAGCATTATCTTTGTGTCAGTGCAATACCATTATTTACTTTGGTGGGGAATGCAACACAGATACCTGGAGAAGTATATAATGTTTTGTTTACGGTGTAGGATTCTGATGTGGCTAAACAAACTGAGGTCTCTCTGGACAACTTTTCCGATGACGACTAAGAAACGTAGTCTATTGTAATGATGTCTAAGGTGAAATAATATGGTTATGGGTGATTCGATGGCCCTCCTCGTGCCTGATCATACATATATATATAGATGGAGTACATATTGGATTACAAGTTAACTTAGGGCACAAGCCTAAACCCTAACCGCCGGCGGCTGGGATAATGGGCTGGCAATGTCGGTTGCCTAACACACACCCACAGTCTGAACTAGGAGGGAAATCGACGTGAAGGCTGGTACTAAGCTCCTGAAACAGTGCTGTAGGGAGGCCCTTAGTAAATATATCAGCGTAATGGGAGATGAATGGTACATGAAGAACACGAACAGCTCCAAAAGCAACCTTCTCACGAACAAAGTGAATGTCGAGCTCAATGTGCTTCATTCGTCGCTGCTGAACATGGTTTACCGAGAGGTAGACGGCGCTGGCATTATCACAATAGACAATAGTGGCAGTGTGCATGGGACGTTCCAGTTCCTGCAGAAGATGACGAAGCCAACATGTCTTAGCGACCGCAGCAGCCACCCCATGGTACTCCGCCTCAGCACTCGAGCGAGAGACAGTGGGTTGCCGACGAGAAGACCACGACACAAAGTTATCACCCAAGTACACACAGAACCCAGAAGTAGACCGTCATGTATCCGGGCAACCAACCCAGTCAGCATCCGAGTAAGCAATGACATTATGAGATGAGGTGGAGTGAAGGACAATACCGAGGTCGAGAGTACCCTTGAGGCATCGGAGAATGCGTTTGATGAGTTGGTAATGAGAGTCACGAGGATCATGCATGTGAAGGCAGATTTGTTGAACATCATAG
The DNA here is from genome assembly GCA_030063025.1 of Avena longiglumis. Classification (NCBI taxonomy): domain Eukaryota; kingdom Viridiplantae; phylum Streptophyta; class Magnoliopsida; order Poales; family Poaceae; genus Avena; species Avena longiglumis. The sequence continues at coordinate 108,587,232 of CP125974.1, forward strand.
GAAATATCTGGTCGAGTTAGCGTTGGAGAGCCCCGACGAGGCTGTGATAGTGGAAGGGGTCAGAATATGGGTTGCCACTGGAGGCTGCGAGTTTAGGTTTGGTGTCTATGGGAGTGGAAGAGGGTTGATAGTCCCGCATGCCTGCACGAGAGAGAATATCTATAATATATTGACGTTGATAGAAGTGGAAAGTGGTGGGAGTGCGAGTGACGGAAATGCCGAGAAAATGGTGGAGGGGACCGAGGTCTTTCATGGCAAAGGCAGAGCTTAGGGTATGGATGATATGTTGTAGAAGAGGTGTAGAGGATGCAGTGAGGATTATATCATCTACACAGAGAAGAATATAGGCTGTTTGGTCCCCTTGATGATAGGTGAAGAGGGAGGCAACAAACCCGATGATGCGAGCATGGGCGGCAAACCACTAAAACCAAGACCATGGGGCTTGCTTGAGCCGATAGAGAGATTTTTGGAGGCGACAAACATGGGGGAGAAAACGAGGGTCGAGGAACCCGGAGGGTTGTTGGCTATAGACCTGTTCGGTGAGATCACCATGAAGAAAAGCATTTTTGACGTCGAGTTGGTGAATGGGACATTGTTGAGAGAGGGCAAGAGAAAGGACAACTCATATGGTGGCGGGTTTAACGACGAGGCTAAAGGTCTCATCAAAATCGACACCTGGTTGCTGGGTGAAGCCCCCATTTAAACGAGCCTTGCGGCGGGCAAGAGTGCCATGCACATTGTCCTTATGATTTAAAGATCCATTTGCCGTAAACAATATTGGCACCGGGAGGAGGAACTAAGGACCATGTGTTATTATGCATGAGAGCATCGTACTACTCCTGCATACCTTGACGCCAAGTAGGGTCTCGTAATGCAATCAGATAGTTGTGGGGGATGGGAGAGGATATGACCACCGATAGATTTAGTTTGTCAATGGGGGGGGGGGGGGGGAAGATGGCCGGTTGTGCTGCGTGTACGGTGAGGAGGAGGTGGTGGCTAAGAGAGGGGGTGCAGTGGTAGGACAACGGGTGTAGACGAGGGTGGGCCTTGCTGCCGCCGTAGTACAAGGTGCCATGACAGGCTGCCGAGAGTCCACAGTAGGGGACTGCGCTGCCGCGATAGAGAAACAGGGCGCGACAGGGGTTTGGTCTGCCGCAGAAGAGGGCTGGGCTGCCGCGGCAGGCTGCCCAAACCCCGCGACAGAGGGACTTTTTGCCACGGCAGGAGAGGGTGCAACGTCGAGTATGGGTTGGGTATGGTTTAGGTGATGTTGAAGGATGTCATCGATGGGTTTAGGGGTGGTGTCTGTTGTACAAGAGGAGTATGGAAAAGTGTTTTGTTGAATGTGACATGCCGAGAGATGATAATTTTTCATGTTTGGAGATCTAGACAGCGATAACCGCGACATTGAGAAGGATAGACAAGAAAAACACATTTGGTGGCACGAGGAGATAGTTTGTTTTTGGTTGTGGAGAATGTGTTGACATAACAGAGGCATCCAAAGACACACAGGTCCTGGTAGCACGGTGTGTGCCCAAATAGCGAGAAATATGGTGTGGTGTTTGGGTTGGAGGAGGTTGGTCGAATGTTTATGAGATAGGTGGCTGTGTGTATTGCCTCGACCCATAGAGTTGGTGGCATGGATGCTTGGATGAGGAGGGTGCGAATGACATCGTTGGTGGTACGGATAGCTCGTTCAGCCTTGTTGTTTTGTTGAGAGGTGTAGGGACATGAGAAGCGATGTATGATGCCGTGGGTGGTGTAGAAGGTATTAAGATTGAGATTAGTGTTATCAAATTCTTTTTCCGTTGTCGCATTGGAGGGAGAGGATGGGAAGCTGAAATTGGGTTTTGATGAGGGCATGAAAAGTGACAAAGGTGGCATACACTTCAGATTTTTTGCGTAGGGGAAAACTCTAGAAATATTGTGTAAAATCATCGACAGTGATAAGGTAATAGCAATAACCAGAAGTACAAGGTATGGTTGATGTCTAAAAATCACAATGCAAACGTTCAAATGGACGACAAGTTCTAGAACTAGAGTGATAAAACAGTTTCCTAACATTTTTTCCCTAATTGATAGGCATGACACAGGTGAAAGAACATTTCTTAATCCATAGTGTTTTGTGTGTTAGATAACAATACCAAGGATCATTTAATGTGTGTTGAAGTGTTGCAGCTCTATTTGAGAATAAAGGGAAAAGAACTCTGCCTTTGGGGGCGGATAATCCGGCCCCACCAGGGGCGGATAATCCGCCTCCTTTTCCTTTCCCAAGAAGGCGCAAGCCCGGAAGGGGCGGAATTTTGGCGGATTTTCCCTGCCGTGATAATCCGCCCGCCATCGCCAAGGCAAGCCCCAGAGGCGGAGTTTTGGCCGGACTTTCGCTTTGCGAATAATCCGCCTCGAGGCGGATTATCCGCCCAAGAACTTCACCAAGCTTCACCAAGGCGCAAGCCCAGAGGCGGAGTTTCCCGAGAATCCGCCCTTGGTGAGTTTTCCCAGGTGGATAATCCTTCAGTGGGGCGGATAATCCGCCCCCAAAGTTGTGCAACGCCATATCGGGAGAGGTATTTAAGCCAGCCATCCTCCCCGCGTAACTCTTGATTCATCTCGAAAAGACCAGATCGATCCGAAGCTTCATCCAAGAGTGCTCCACCTAGATCCACCCAAAGGCCCCATCCCTTGGGGAATCAAGGAGGAGGACTCGATCTTCATCATCGAATCAAGCGCTTCATCTCCTATCCATTCATTTGAGAACCTACGATCTAGTATTTCTTGCAAATATCTAGATCCTCGCTTTTGTTTATATTGATAAACCTTGTTCTTGTGGCAGCTTGTTGTCATCTCGAGCCCCAATTCGGTTGTGGGTGTGTGCCCGATAGTGTTGTAAAAGGCATCGTTCCGCCTCAAGGGATCCAATAGTGGAGAAGGTGGATCAGCCTCTTGTGGCGAGATCCATCGGAGAATAGGGTGAGGCCTATTGTCTCGTGGTGGTCTTAGAACCGCCCACCCTCCAACGCAGATGTACTTCCCTTAACAAGGAAGGAACTGCGGTAAAAAATCCCGTCTCCGCGTGCTCCACTATGGTTTCCTCGCTCCTCTTTTACGTGCTTAGTAGTTAGGGTTACATATAGGGAAATTCTCGTAGTTGCATATCTAGAGAATTTACTTTGTGTCAAGCCTAAAATTAAAAAAGTATTAAAAATTGGTTAGCACCTATTCACCCCCCCCTCTAGGTGCCCATACGATCCATTTCAATTGGTATCAGAGCCTCGGCTCTTATTTCGGGCTTAACCGCCTAGGAGAAGTATGGGTTCCAAGGGAGATGGGAGTGATGCTCCGGAGGTAGTCACCATGAACGATCTCAAGATGTTGGAAACAACCTTGGTGAGTTCAATGGAGGCTAAGATGGAAGAGATGCGTCAATTGATAATGCGTCTCTCCACATCCGCATCATCACCTCCATCTAACTCTGAGGATACCACTCCGCAATCCAAGGAAACGGGTAAAACTGTTTCCAAAGATAACAAAGTGGTAGGTGATGATACTAGCAAGAGCTCCTCCTCGAAAAAGGATAGCGGTAAGGATGGATACAATGAGGTTTCTCATGTGTATTCCCCTGATCCGCCTATTCCTCACCCACATATACATAATAGGGGTGATCCACCCAAACTTTCAGCATCTACTTTCTCTCAATGGCAATTTTTGATGAAATCTCATGTGTGCAGTTCCTCCATAGAGTTGTGGAAGATCATCGAAATGGTCTTCATGTTGGAAACAACAATATCACAAGAAGAGAAGTGGCCGATAGCCAACTCAATGCTATAGCTCTACACATGATACAGCTTGGTGTGGGTGACAAAGACATGCCACACATTCAGCATCTTAGCACAGCTAAAGATGCTTGGGATGCTCTCACCGAGCTCTTCATCGGAAATGAAAGTATGAGAAGGAATAGATATGATGCCTTGAGTAATGAAGCTGAAGGATTTTATATGCTGGATGGAGAAGACCACGAGGACATGTACAGGAGGCTCAAGGCAATAGCCACAACCTTCAGAAACCACGGTGCAACTCATGTTGATGATGCTTGAATCAAGCGCAAGTATGTCAGTGCTCTTATTCCATTTGAGCCCCTGATTTGAAAAGTCTCCAAGGTAGGCATAACTATCACCTCATGTCATCCATTGAGGTAATGCAAGAAATGGCCGCCTTCAAAGTGGCTGCCAAGAATGCCGAAGATGCTCGTGCTCGAGCTATGGGGATGCAAAAGGGGGTCAACATGGCCTTGAAGACTAGTGTGATTGATCATGATGAATATGCGGTAGAAGGCTGGACTGTCCCGAAGATATAAAAAGGATCCACGGACAATACTTGGCTCTTTATGCAAGAAACTTTTGGAAAGATCCAGCCAAGGCTAAAGCTGAACTAGATCACAAGAGTGGAGCCTATGGAAGAAAAGAAAATGGTCCCAAGCTAAGAACATGCTTTAATTGTGGTGACCGGCTGCAGAATGAGTGTCCATATCAAAGTAGAGAGGATAATGGAGGAAGACTCATTTTCAAGGACAAATCAAAAGCTCCACGTAAGAAACAGTTTGTAAAGAAGAATGCTCCTTTCAAGAAGCAACCAAAGATTGTTCTAGTGGCTCAAGAAGAATATTCATCGGGGAGTGAAGATGAGTACGAGGACGATAGCTCTCAAGAGGTGGCTGCTATAGCCACTACATCTACATCAACATCTCTCTTCGACTCTCCGAAGCAAAACATCATCAACAAGAATGCTACTTGACTCATGGAAAGAAGCTCTGAGCCAACTCATTCTAACTCTTCTTTTCCCAAGGCTATGATAGACATGGATGATCCTGCTAGTCTTAAGGTTAAAGAAGAGATTATTGCTTTGGATTATTTCTATACTAACTTGCAAGGTGAGCACAAAGTTTGTTTTGAGGCTCTTATGGATCAGCTGACCCAAAACGAAGCACTCCTCGAAGAAAAGGGCAGAATTGAAAGGAAGGATGCAATGGAAATTGCTGAAGGGTTTCGCGGCATAGTAAATCAAAATTTTCTACGGATGCGAACAAAGGGAAGCCAAGATATAATCTAGGAGATGCAAACAACGAGAGAGATTGGATTAGATCTTCATACCCTTGAAGATTCAAGACAAGAACGCTCATCGGACGTGGGTGATGTAGTGCTCGCTTCTCCTCCTCGCGATCCGATCCGATCTAGCACCACAAGTGGCGATGCCTCCGTGAGATGCACACGTCACGGCACCTCGGCGTCTCCTTCCTTGGTCCAGCAAGTATGGTGGAGAGATGGGTTGGATCTACAACGCGACGGCGCGGTGCAATTGGTGGAGAATTTCTGCAGCAGGGCTTCGCCTACAAGCAGTCGGGAGGAAGAGAGGAGGGCAGCAGGGCGGCTAGGGTTGGAGGGGAAGGTGTGGGGGGGGGGGTTGGTGCGCCCCCGACCCTCTTTATATAGAGGGGGGGCGCAGCCCTAGCCCCTCCCCCAAGCCCAAACCGGCGGCCCCAAAGGATAAGGAGTGGGAGGCAAGGAAACCCCCCCTTCTAGAAGGTCTATCTCGAGTTTAAACCTCTCTTGGCCGGCTAGGCCCTATGGGGCCTTGTGCCCCTGGCCCAATGCGGCCAGGACACTCCCTCATAGGCCCATTCCCCCTCCCGGAAGGTGGGGCCACGTTGGTCCCCTTCCGGAAGGTTCTAGAAGCTTCCGGTACAATACCGATTAACCCGGAACAATTCCGAACTCCAAAAACTGCACTGCCTTATATGAATCTTATTCTCCGGACCACTCCGGAACCTCTCGTGATGTCCCGGATCCCATCCGAGACTCCGAACAAAAACTCATAAACCAATTATCCAATCTATCCTAGCGTCGAGACACGTTAAGTGTGTGACCCTACGGGTTCGAGAATATGCAGACATGATCTTCTATAAATAATCAACAGCGGGGTCTAGACACCCATATTGACTCCCACACATTCATCGATGATCATATCGGATGAACCACGATTCTAGGATTCAATCAATCCCATATATATATTCCCTTCGTCTCGCGATATTTTACTTGCCCGAGATTCGATCGTCGGTACCGTCATACCTAGTTCAATCTCGTTCACAGCAAGTACTTTACTCGTTCCGTAATTCGATATCACTTTGTGATTAACTCCTTAACCACATGCTTGCAAGCGGTGTTGATATCGATTACCGAGTGGGCCCGAAGTATATCTCTCCGACTTGGGAGGGACAAATTCCATCTCGATACATACAACCCAATGATACTTTCCGATCACGAGAGACACCTTTATGATCACCCTCTCATAGGATGACGTTTGATGACCTCAAAGCTTTCTTCCGATACCAGGAGTTGTATTATCTCATGGTCTAAGGAATACAATATTTGACTTAAGAAAAGCTTCGAAAGACGAACACGATGACACGATCTAATTGCTTCGCTTAGTTTGGTCCATCCACCATATCATTCTCCCAATGATATGATCTCATTATTAATCGACAACTCATGTCCATGGTTAGGAAACCTTAACCATCATTAATCAATGAGCTAGTCCATAGAGGCGTACTAGCGACACGGTGTTGTTCACAAACCACACAAGTATTAAAGTTTCCGCTTAATACAATTCTAGCATGGAATATAAACATTATCATGAACAAGAATTATAATAATAACAGCTTTATTATTGCCTCTAGGGCATAATTCCAACATTCTCCCACTTGCACTAGAGTCAATAATCTAGTTTACATCTGGCAACAATCTCACACCCATGGCCGAGGTGTGATCATGTTTACACGTGGAAGAGGTTTAGTCAATGGATCTGCGACATTCAGATCTGTATGTACTTTGCTAATCTTCGATCTCCATCGCTATATAATCTCGGATTATATGAAACTTATGCTGATATGCTTGGTCTTTGGATGATATCTTGGTTCCTTAGCGAGTGCTATGGCGCCCGGTGTTGTCACACAATATCTCCGATGGGTCCAATGCACTTGAACCACGCCAAGCTCGATGATGAAGTTCCCGATCCAAACTCCTTCACTTGACGCTTCTGCAGCAGCCATGTATTCCGTTCTGTAGATCGCGATCACGCTTTGCTTGCAGCTTCTCCACTCACAGCTCCTCCATTCAAAATATACACGTATCACATGCGAGATTTAGAATCATCCTTGTCGATTGTCGAAACTAGCGTCGACGTAACCTTTTACGACGATTGTTCATCACCCCATAGACTAAGAACATTTCTTTAGTCCTATTTAGGTACTTTAGGATGTTCTTCACGGCTGTCGAGGTTCCACTCTGGATCACTTTGATACCTCGTCAAACTAAGAGCATTGGACACATCCGGTCTAGTACACAGCATGGCATACATGATAGAATCTATGGCCGAGGCATAAGGCACTTTGCTCATAGCTTCCCTATCATTTACCGTAGCTGGACACTGAGCCTTGCTCAATATCTTACGACAACATGGGCACCGAACCTTTCTTTGCCTTATCCATTCAACCTTTTCGTAACTTTGTCTAGGTATGTACTCGGCTTAAAGCTATCAGCGTCTTTGTCTATCTCTATAGATCTTGATGCCCAATATATAAGCATCTTCACCTAGGTCTTTCATTGAAAAACACTTGTTCAAATAACTCTTCACATCGTTAAGCATGTTGATGTCATTTCCAATAATCAATATGTCATCCACATATAGTACCGTAAACGTCACGAGCTCCCACTCACTTTCTTGTAGATACAAGCTTCAGTAGCAATTTGGAACAAATCCAAAGCTCTTGACCACTTGATCAAAACGAAGGTTCCAACTCCGAGATGCTTGCTTACCCATAAATGGAGCTGAAGTTTGCATACTTTATCAGCATTCTTAGGATCGACAAAACCTTCGGGTTGCATCATATACAACTCTTCATCAATGTTGCCATTGAGGAACGCAGTCTTGACATCCATCTGCCATATTTCATAATCATGAAACGCAGCAATTGCTAATAAAATCCGAATGGACTTAAACATCGCTACGGGAGTGAAAGTCTCATCGTAGTCAACACCTTGAACTTGTCGAAAACCTTTCGCGACAAGTCGTGCTTTATAGACGGTAACATTACCATTTGCGTCCGTTTTCTTCTTGAAGATCCATTTGCACTCAACGGCCTTTCGGTCGCTAGGAGGGTCCACCAAAGTCCATACTTGATTTTCGCTCATGGATCCCAATTCGGATTTCATGGCTTCTAGCCATTTCTCAGAGTCTGGGCTCATCATCGCTTCCTCATAGTTCGTAGGTTCACTGTCTTCTACCAATAAGACAGTCAAGACAGGGTTGCCATACCACTCAGGCACGCGACCTTGTCGACCTGCGACGTTCAGTAGCAGCATCGTCCGAAGCTTCATGATCCTTATCATTAGCTTCCTCTATTGTTGGTGCAAAGCCATGGAACAATTTCAGTCTGCGCCACTCTCAATTTAAGAGAAGGTTCAAGAACCTCGTCTAGCTCTACTTTCCTCCCACTCACTTCTTTTAGAGAAACTCCTTCTCAAGAAAGGAACCGTTCTTTGACAAACACTTTGCCTTGATTTACGTGATAGAAGGTATACCCAATAGTTTCCTTAGGGTATCCTATGAAGACGCATTTCTCGCTTTGGGTTCGAGATTGTCCCAGCATCAACTTCTTGGCGTAAGCTTCGCATCCCAAACTTTAAGAAACGACAACTTAGGTTTAGCACCAAACCACAGTTCATACGGTGTCGTCTCAACGGATTTAGATGGAGCCCTATTTAAAGTGAATGCAGCGGTTTCTAATGCATAACCCCAAAATGATAACGCAAATCAGAAGAGACATCATTGATCGGACCATATCTAATAGGGTTCGATTCGGCGTTCGGACACACCATTCTTGTGGTGTTCCGGTGGCGTGAGTTGAAACAATTCCGCTTGCTTTAAGATGCGTGAGAAAATCATAACTCAAATATTCGCCACGATCGGATTGTAGAAACTTAATCTTTCATTACGATGGTTCTCCACTTCATTCGAAATTCCTTGAACTTTTCAAATGTTTGAGATTTATGTTTCATTAAATAGATATACCCATATCTACTTAAGTCATCGGTAAAAGAGAAAATAGCGATATCCACCGCGTCGAAACACTCATCGGTCGCATACATCGGTATGTTTGATTTCCAACAAGTCCGTTGCTCGCTCCATCATACCGGAGAACGGGTTTTGATCATCTTGCCCATGAGGCATGGTTCGCATGTGTCAAATGATTCAAAATCAAGAGACTCCAAAGTCCATCGAATGGAGTTTCTTCATGCGCTTTACTCCAATATGACCTGAGCAGATTGCCACAAATAAGTAGTATTATCACTATCTACTTTGCATCTCTTAGCCTCAATGTTATGGATGTGTGTTTCATCCCTTTCGAGATTTAGAAGAAATAAACCATTCACAAGAGGTGCATGACCATAAGGATGTTACTCATATAAATAGAACAACCATTATTCTCCGATTCAAATGAATAACCGTCTTGCAATAAACACGATCCAGAAATAATGTTCATGCTCAACGCAGGCACATAATAACATTTATTAAGGTTTAAAACTAACCCCGAAGGTAAAACTAAGGAGAGCGTGCCGACGGCCATCACATCAACTCTTGATCCGCTGCTTAGCAAGATCGTCACCTCATCCTCGCAAAGTCGTCTATTCCGTAGCTCTGTTTGAGTTACAAATATTAGCAATCGAACGGTATCAAATACCCGCACTACAATGAGGTCTAGTAAGGAAAACATCAATAACATGTATATCAAATATACCTTTGATGGTGCCACCTTCTTGTCCGCTAAGTACTTGGACAATTGCGCTGTGACCCTTGTCCTTGCAATAGAAGCACTCGGTGTCCGCTTAGGACCAGACCTGAGCTTGTTCTCAGCAGGGGCAACGCGCTTGCCGCCGCCTTTCTTGAAGGGCTTCTTTGCTCCCTTACCTTTCTTAAAGGTGGGCTTGTTGACCATCAACACATGATTATCCTTTTTGATGTCCACTTTCGCGGCCTTCAGCTTTGCGAAGAGCTCGGTGATCGTATCAGTGGAACCAATCTGATTATGAGTCACTACAAAACTTTTGTAGCTGGGAGGGAGTGATTGCAGAACCCTGTCAATCTTGAGATCCTATGGAATCGTGCATTCCATTTTCTCAAGTCGTTGAGTGTAGCTCGTCATCTTAATGGCGTGCTCACTAACGGAACTCCCTTCCTCCATCTTGCAGTTAAAGAACTTCTCAGAGATCTCATATCTCTCAGAACGGGCCTGGGTCTGAAACATGGTTTTCAGCTCTTCGAGAATCTCAAGGGCTCGGGATAGTCTTCAAAACGATTTTGAAGTTCCGGTTCCATAGCAAACAACATAGTTCTCTTAATCACACCATAATCATCTTTGCGCGACTGATAGACAACTTTCTCATCAGCCGGCGCAGTTGCAGCAGGGGTGTCACCTAATGCTTTCCCAAGGACATAGTCCTTTTGACCGCCAGAGAGAATGATTCTTAGATTGCGGAACCAATTGGTGAAGTTAGACCCATTGTTTCTAAGCTTTTCCTTCTCAGCAAAAACGTTGAAGTTGAAGTTGGACTTAGCCATTTGATCTACAGTATTTGCAAGTACAAATTAGACTATGTTCATGATAACTAGTTCAACTTAATCAAATTACTAGATGAACTCCCACTAAATTCAACATCCCTCAAGTTGTTTAGTGAATACGATCCAAATTCACCACACCTAATCCGATCATCACGAGAAGAGATGTGGTTTCAATGGTGGACAACGAAGTGTCGATCATATCATTCATATAACTCATGCTTAACCTTTCGGTTCATGTGTTCCGAGGCAATGTCTGTACATGCTAGGCTCGTCAAGTTAGACCCAAGTATTTCCGCGTGTGCAAAACTGGCTTGCACCCGTTGTATGTGAGTGTAGAGTCTATAGCACCCGATCATCACGTGATGCTTGGACACGACGAACTTTTGCAACGGTGCATACTCGGGGAGAACACAGTTTTATCTTGATCTTTAAGTGAGGAATCATCTTATAATGCTACCGTCGCGATCTAAACATAATAAGATACATAAAAGGATAAACATCACATGCATATAACTTTATGTGACATGGTATAGCCAATCTTCGCGCAATGATCTCCATCTTGTGCGTGCCGGCATGATCTCCATCACTCCACCATGATTGCCTCCACCACGAATAGTAACTACAACTATTGCTAACTACTTAGCGATAAAGTGAAACTATTACATGGCGTATAAGAAGTTGACACACATGCCATTACAATTATAAAGACAACCATATGGCTCCTGCCGGTTGTGTACTCATCGACATGCAAGTCGTGAAACATTACAAAACATGATCATCGCATACATTATACACATCACATCTTGGGCCATACCATATCACAGAAAACACTCCCTGCAAAAACAAGTTAGACGCCTCTACTTTGTTGTTGCATGTTTTACGTGGCTTATGGGAGTAGATGCTAAGAACGATTCTTACCTACGGAAAGCCACAACGGTGATATTATGGTTGCCAAACTCCGGTGTTAATCCCATGACAACTATAGTGAGAAACGGCATCCACCAGCCGCATGTGTGGAACAAGCCACCACGTCAAGTGCGAGCGGTCTCATGACGACGTCGCGTAAGGTTGGCCTGAACCGCTTCAATCTCACTATCCAGCGTCATAAGAAGAACACAAACAAGAGGCTTGCAACAGAAACATCAACGCGCAACAACCATGTTGCGTTACTCGTGAAACACATCTACGCATAGATCTAGCTCGATGCCACCGAAGGGTTTGGCATAGTAAATCAAAATTTTCTCTACGGATGCGAATGAGGGAAGCCAAGATCTAATCTAGGAGATGCAAACAACGAGAGATTGGATTAGATCTTCATACCCTTGAAGATTCGCCGGTAACGCTTTGTCGGAACGTGGGTGATGTAGTCGTACTCGCTTCTCCTCCGCGATCCGATCCGATCTAGCACCACAAGTGGCGATGCCTCCGTGAGATGCACGTGCGGCACCTCGGCGTCTCCTCCTTCCTTGGTCCAGCAAGTATGGTGGATAGATGGGTTGGATCTACAACGCCACGCGGTGCAATTGGTGGAGAATTTCTGCGGCAGGCTTCGCCTACAAGCAGTCGGGAGAGAGGAGGCGGCAGGCGGCTAGGGTTGGAGGAAGCTGTGGGGTTGGTGCGCCCCACCCTCTTTATATAGGGGCGCAGCCTCCCTCCCCAAGCCCAAACCGGCCCCAAAGGATAAGTGGGGGCAAGGAAACCCCTTCTAGAAGGTCTATCTCGAGTTTAAACCTCTATTGGCGGCTGGGCCCTATGGGCCTTGTGCCCCTGGCCCAATGCGCCAGGACACTCCCTCATAGGCCCATGCCCCTCCCGGAAGGTGGGGCCACGTTGGTCCCCTTCCGGAAGGTTCTAGAAGCTTAGTTACAATACCGATTAACCCGAACAATTCAACTCCAAAAACTGCATCGCCTTATATGAATCTTATTCTCGGACCACTCCGGAACCTCTCGTGATGTCCCGGATCCCATCCGAGACTCGAACAAAACTCATAAACCAATTATCCAATCTATCCTAGCGAGACACGTTAAGTGTGTGACCTGCGGTTCGAGAATATGCGCACATGATCTTCTATCAATAATCAACAGCGGGTCTAGACACCCATATTGACTCCACATTCATCGATGATCATATCGGATGAACCACGATTCTAGGATTCAATCAATCCCATATATATATTCCCTGTCTCGCGATATTTTACTTGCCGAGATTCGATCGTTGCATCGTCATACCTAGTTTAATCTCGCTCACGGAAGTACTTTACTCGTTCCGTAATCCGATATCACTTTGTGATTAACTCCTTAACCACATGCTTGCAAGCGGTGTTGATATCGATTAAAGTGGGTCCAAGTATATCTCTCCGACTTGGGAGGACAAATCCCATCTCGATACATACAACCCAGGATACTTTCCGATCACCGAGAGACACCTTTATGATCACCCTCTCATAGGATGACGTTTGATGACCTCAAAGATTTCTTCCGATACTGGGAGTTGTATTATCTCATGGTCTAAGGAATACAATATTTGACATAAGAAAAGCTTCATGAGGCGAACACGATGACACGATCTAATTGCTTCGCTTAGTTTGGTCATCCACCATATCATTCTCCCAATGATATGATCTCATTATTAATAGACAACTCATGTCCATGGTTAGGAAACCTTAACCATCATTAATCAATGAGCTAGTCCATAGAGGCGTATTAGGGACACGGTGTTGTTCACAAACCACACAAGTATTAAAGTTGCCATAATACAATTCTAGCATGGAATATAAACATTATCATGAACAAGAATTATAATAATAACAGCTTTATTATTGCCTCTAGGGCATAATTCCAACAATTGCATCCTTAAAAAATGCTCTTGAAGAAGAAGAAGCTCGGGTCTCTCTTGAAGAGAGGCTCGAGTCTATGGAAGAGTCACATGAAGAAATTGTGACTAAACTTGTTAAGGAACGTGACAATCTCACCAAAGCAAAGAAGTTAAAGAAGGAAAGGATTGACTTTGGGGCTGCTCATGATAGACTCTCCGGAATTGGAGAAACTTGTGACAATGCTCATAAGGCGTTGAAAAGCAGTTCTCTATTCTCAATGAGTCACATGATCAGCTTCAAAGGCGATTGGCCAAATATGATACTCCTAGCTCGTCCAACTCAACATATAGTAACAAGAAAAATGCTAGTGTGGAAAAAGAAGTGATCAAGGACATCACTACAAAGGACAAAGGTGTGCTTGATGAAGTCCTTGGCAAGCAAAGGTCAAATCATGGTAAAGAGGGACTTGGGTATGTCACCAAGTCCAAGAAGAAGAAAACCAAGAATAACAAGACCAAGAATGTGCAATTAAAGACAAACACTGCTGAGAAGGTTGTCATAAAAGACAAGACTAATGATATTGGTTTTGCAGGGTCTCACAATCCGAATTATGAACTCTTTTGTGATGACTATGGCGATGTTTATGCTTATTATGTTGGTACTTTTGATGAATATATTGCTTGGTCTATTTGGGTCCCAAAGACCCTTGTTACTAACATGAAAGGACCCATTGAAAAATGGGTACCTAAAACCAAGAAGTAATTTTCTTGCAGGGCTATGCTTCCGGTGGGTCGAAATGGTCGATAGTGGCTTCACTAGTCATATGAGGAAGCAAGGAGAATCATCATGGAGATGCGTCCAAATCATGATAATATCACGGTCTCCTATGGTGATAAGTCTAAATCTCGTATTGGGTCTTGGCAAGTTGTGGTTGCACGACATCTCTCTCGTGGACGTCATGCTTGTTGAGACCCTTGGCTACAACCTTCTTCTGCTCGTGCCCTTGGCAAGATGGGTTTTGCTGTTTTATCGATGATGATTTGGTGGTACTCTTATGGAGCAAGTCTCTAAAGGTCGCTTTCGTTGGATACGTCGAAATGACCTGTATGTGGTGGACTTCTCGGGAAAACCACTTGGTCCGATGTGTCTATTCGAAAGGCCGGCGTGCTGGCTATGGCATCGCCGTTTAGCCCATGTCAACATGAGAACTTTGCAAAGTCTCCAAAAGGGTGGCCACATCCTTGGACTAAAAGACAATGTCTCTTTTCCAAAGATCGTGTTCGCGGGGCTTGTGTTGAAGGAAAATGCATGACTCTCCCACAAGAGGAAGACTATTGTGTCATCAAAGAGGATCTTGGAATTACTTCATGTGGATTTATTTGGTCCTCCTTCTCATGCAAGTCTTGGTGGGAAGAAATATTGCTTGGTCATTGTCAATGACTACTCAAGATATACATGGGTATATTTCTTCAAGCTGAAAAGTGAGACTCAACAAACTGTCATCGATTTTGCCAATGAAGTTCAACGTCAACACAATGTTCCCATCTTGGCAATTAGAAGTGACAACGGCTCAGAATTCAAGAACTACACTTTAAACGAGTTTCTTAGCAAAGAGGGGATTAGACACCAATATTCCGCTGCGTACACCCCTCAACAAAATGGTGTAGCCGAGAGGAAGAACCGGACTTTGATGGATATGGCAAGATCTATGCTAGTTGAATTCAAGTCTCCTTATAATTTTTGGGCTGAAGCCATATCCTTTGTCACTCATCAAACCGGCTCTACCTTCTAAGATCTTGGACAAGACCCCATATGAAATACTTACCGGTAAGAAACCCAACATCTCATACTTCAGGGTATTCGGGTGTAAGTGTTTCTTTCTTATTAAAGGTGTCCGTTTGTCAAAATTTGAATCCAAGGCTTTAGAAGGTATTTTTGTTGGTTGCGAATCCCACACTTATAGAGTCTACAACAAGCTCACTGGTATTGTTGTAGAATCTTGTAGTGTGGAGTTTGATGAAAATAACGGCTCATTTGTAGGGCAAGTTGATGTTTGTGATGCAGATGTTGAAATACCCCAAGATGCCATAAGAAGAATGGGCGTGGGATTTTTCCGCCCCATTGAGGAACCCCTTGTGGTGGATCGGGAAGGACAATGTTCCACACATGTGGATCCCTCATCTACACAAGATCAACAAGCTCCTACTGTTGGAGACAATCCTGCACCAACACCACAATCTGCTGAAGATCATCTGTCCCCTGAACAAGTTGGTAGTCCCAGGCCGGACTTTCCGCCCCCTCCAAGGGGCGGACAATCTTCCCCTGGCACTAGAAGAGAACTTGCAAGCTTCTGTGATAATCAAGCTCACATTTCCATGGTTGAACCTAAGAAGGGTTTTGATGCTCTTGAAGACCCCGATTGGGTTGTTGCAATGCATGAAGAATTAAATAACTTCGAACGCAACAAAGTTTGGAAGCTCGTAGAAAAACCAAAGGATTGCCGCAATGTTATCGGCACCAAGAGGATCTTCAAGAACAAACAGTATGAAAATGGCATTGTTGTGAGGAATAAAGCACGACTCGTGGCTCAAGGATTCTCTCAAGTGGAAGGAATTGATTTTGGCGAGACCTACGCTCCTGTGGCTCGCCTTGAGTCCATCCGTATCCTTCTTGCATATGCAGCCCATCATAATTTTAAATTACAACAAATGGATGTTAAGAGCGCTTTCCTTAATGGTCCTCTACATGAGTTAGTATCGTCAAGCAGCCCCGGGTTTTGAGGACCCCAAATTTCCGAACCATGTCTACAAACTCGATAAGGCGCTCTATGGCCTTAAACAAGCCCCACGTGCGTGGTATGAGCACCTTAAAGAGCTTTTGCTAGACCGTGGATTCGAAGTTGGGCAAATCGATCCCACTCTTTTTACTAAGAAGGTTAATGGGGAGCTTTTTGTATGCCAACTTTATGTAGATGACATTATTTTGGCTCTACTAACCAAGCTTTTAACGATGAATTTTCGAAGCTTATGACTGACAGGTTTGAGATGTCCATGATGGGTGAGCTCAGGTTCTTTCTTGGATTTGAGATCAAACAACTTAGAGAGGGAACCTTTATTAATCAAGCTAAGTACATCCAAGACATGCTCAAACGGTTCAAGATGACGGATCTCAATGGTGTTGCTACCCCTATGCAAACAAAGTGTCATCTTGAGCTCAATCCCAAGGGTAAAGACGTGATCAAAAGGTATACCGATCCATGATCGGCTCTCTCCTTTACCTTTATGCGCATCTAGGCCCGATATCGTGTTAAGTGTAGGAGTGTGTGCAAGGTACCAAGCGCTCTAAAGAAAGCCACTTAGTGGCGGTCAAGCATCTTCCGATATTTGGTTCATTCCCCAAATTTTGGGTTATGGTATCCCAAGGGTTCAAGTTTCTCTCTATGTGGTTACACTGATTCAGATTGGGCTGGTGACAAAGATGATAGGAAATCAACCTCTGGTGCATGCCAATTCTTGCAGGTCTCTAGTGTGTTGGTCATCAAAAGCAATTGTATTTCACTCTCAACCGGCTGAATATGTTCTTGCTGCAAGTGCTTGTACTCAATTGTTATGTATGAGGCAAACTTTAAAGGAATATGGTGTCAATTGTGACAAAGTGCCTCTTTATGACAATGAAAGTGCTATCAAAATTGCTTACAATCCTGCGACATACAAGAACAAAACATATAGAGATTCGCAACCACTTTATTCGGGATCATGTTGCTCGTGGATATATTGCTCTATCCTTTGTGAGCACGAAGAACCAACTTGCTGATATTTTCACGAAGCCACTTGATGAAGCAAGATTTTGTTATTTGAGGAATGAGCTAAATATCATAGATTCAAGGAGCTTGGCTTGACTACCCTTGCACACTCACTTGCTCTTATTCATGTATTTGGTTTAGATGCGGGCATAGACATAGGGGGAGTGTGGTCCTAATTGATTGGGCCAACCCTCCCCCCATAATGCCGAAAGCAAGTCAAATCATGTAACATCCCAAAAATACCAAACTTAGATCAACAAACACTAATCATCAAGTTTAGGGTCAATAAAAACTTTTCTAAATAAATTCATGAATGCATGTATATGTGTATGCATGGATTTTGAATTTCTTTAAAAACCACCTTGTTTGTGTGATCCATTGCTTGTAAAATGTTTCTTAGGTGAAATAAACATCATCTAAAACATTCCCCACACTTTTCCTAAAGACAAGTAAATCAAAACAAGTATATTAAGTGAATGGTCATTTTGACCAATTTAACTCCCATGCCTACTTTGGCTGTCTCAAACTTTCAAAACCTAACAGAAACTTTTCTGGATCTTTGCACCCCTTGAATGCACTCATAACAAAGTATCAAGGCCCACTTTGTGATCATCCAGAAACTTTCAATTGCACAGTTTAAATGACAATTCAAAATTGAATCTTTTTCATATGGGAAGATCCCACTTTTTCAAAACCCACTCAAACAAGCTCAACTTTCAAAACCCAAGCATCTGCAGACTCACCAGAACCAATCTAGCAAACCCACCAAAATTCATTTCAAAATTCAAAACTTGATTTCATGCGGCCATTTCATCAAACAGGTTGCAGACACAAATCAAAAAAAACATCAAACACTATAGTGTGCAGTGATTCTTGCCTAACTTGTTCCCTAGTTAGCTCACACACAACTCAGTAGATCATCTAGAAAGATTAGCCCAACACTAGCACCCCTGTGAGCTTGCCATTGCCATTAATGGTGAATAGCCGAGCACCTCGATGCCACCCCATAGTCTACAGCAGGCTAGAGGAAGAACTAGCCGTGCCAACCTTGTCTGGGAGGCAGCCACGTCACCGCCATCGCCTATCCCACCAAGGCGTTGCCAAGCCACGGACCACGTGCACAAGACACGCCCAGACCATGCGGCGTGCGCTGGCGCCACCCGACCAGCGTCCACAGACGCGCCGCCCTCACCGCACACAATCACCACCGACCCAGAGACCGCCAGACATCCCGTTTGCCCGCGCCATACAGCCACCGCCCGCCGTCGACGCCGCCCTGCCGCGCAGAGCACCGCCGTTCAGACCAAACCACCGCCCCATGCCTCGCGACCATGTCGTTGAGCATCACCAGAGACACAGACCGTCCCCTACCCTTGCCCATGCCATTAGCTGCTGTACGTCGCCCGACGAGCTCACGTCTTGTGACGGTCCCTCGCTCGACTATAAATAGAGGCCACCCCACGATTTCTTCACCATCTCACTCCTCTCTCACCGATCGTGCCACACCATTCTCGAGCAAGCGAGCACCTCACGAATTTCACTGGAGCCGCGCTTGAGAAGATGGGAGCCAGCGATTGGAGCCCAGAGAAGCCACGGTACCAGGAGGTTCGCCGTCGTCGACTTCGCCGTTGCCGCCTCGCCGACCCCGTACCCGGTGAGCCCCGACACCCTCACTGGCCGCTAGGTTTCGTTCTCGCCGGGCTGTCTCGCGTCGACGATGACCCTCAGCTAGATTAGAACTAGATCGAACAATCCACGTTGCCCCATACCTCTTAAGCAGCCCGTGTCACGACGAGTGGGGACACCCACTTAAGCAGCCAGCGGAGCACTGCATAGCAGCCGGCCCGAGAACATTTCCTTGTGACAATTCAAATTAAACCTTTTCTTTTTAAATTCAAACACACTTCTATACCCAACTTCAAAAATCAACCCAGATCGATTTAGTGCACCAAATTGGATGAAACCAATTTTGTTGGAAAGGTCTGTGAATGCTTAATCCAAGCCCATTGGATTCAATTCATTTGGATCTGTAGATCACCCATATTAAAAATAACAAGGCAGAAGCTTTTCTGCATTCAAACATTTTTCAAATTTAAACCATAAAAGCTTTTGAGTTGATTCCAGCTCTCAAAAATCACATTTAACCATACCTTTCAGAATATATAAAAATATATATAGGTTTACTTGCAGAAATAATGTTCAAGTATTAAAAGAATGCTTCATAAGCATTTCTAGCCACTTTAATTAATTAAAATAAAAGGGTAAAACCTTATTAAATTGTGACACCACTTTAAATCACATTCCCATGGACTACAATATGTGGTGATGACATGTGTCAACATGATCCCATGTTTAGTTTGGAGAATATTAAATCTTAAGTAGTTCTTCAATGAGTAGAAATTACTTTTCTAAAAATAAAAAGGATTTAAACCAAGCTTTAACCTTGTAATGTTAGAGATGATGCTAGATCATCTATAGGACCCTTGTGTATGATGATTGCAAGTAGTTAAGTATTGTTTGGTGATTGTGTACCTCGTATTTATTCATAGACGCGAGTACCGACCAAGGATACGAGGAGGAAGGAGGATACTACGAAGAGGAAGCCGAGGAGAACTTCAACCACTGCTCTGCACAAGGCAAGCTTTACTAACCAAGTTGACCAGTGCAAGCCTAATACTACTAGTGAATGTGCAAGCTAACACTTGCAAGATACCTTACTGATGCCACAAACCCATACTTGTGAGATGACTACTTTATGCCTTAAGCATATGTGATCATACCCACTTGCTAAACTAATCCTAGTTTTATGGCAAGCATCTTACTTTATTTCTTTATCAACGCTCACTTAGAGTCTACCTAAGAGTTTGGTAGATACTAGACAGTGTGCTGAAGGTTGCATAAAGAGCATAAAATTTGGCCTAAGCTAGAAACCTTGATATCAGCCTAAGGTATAAGGTTGGACTTAGTTGAAACTCCACTAGTTACCACACCCCATTAGTACTACCCCACCTGTAGATGCTAGTGCTAAGCATAAAACTTGATCAGATTTAGATGGGAATACTTGGTGGAAAAATGGTTATGAAAACCTTGGAATGATGGATCATTCTATTGAAATGTTTTGGACATGTGTTTCCAAACACTTGATGATTACGTGATGAAAATGCCGAGGCATGAGCCTTAGCCCTTTATAAAAGCGATGGTTGTATGCGGATGCGATACCATTCCAATTTTATCGTACAACCACAATACCGAATATTGGGTAGGGCTTGATGGAAACTTATATACCTTAGTATTAGTTCCCTCACGGCCAAGGTCCTGAGGCTACCTTGTGAAGATTGTCCACCATGCAGTACCCAAGATGGCGGTGGTCATGGTTGGGAGGCCAAACTCACGGAGAGGTGCTTATACTAGGAGTGTAATTGAAAGGTTAGGATTGATTATCCGCATCACCGGTATGGTGAATTCAGGATTTGTTCACACGGATGTATCGAATGTTGTGGTGAAAGTGTACAATCTCTGCAGTGTCAAACTATTGAATAGGCGTCATGATTATGGACAGTTGGAGTGGCCATACTGTTCCCCTATCAGACTTTTCAAAATGACTTGTGAAACGACTTGAGACTTTGACTTGACCACAACAGAGTTGTGACCTGGATTACAAGATCCCACTTAGGAGTTATAAAATTGTGACTAGCTTTGGAACTTAGTAAAGGTAAATCTGGCTTTTGCAAAACAACCCTAGAGCCTAGTGTCCTATTATCCAAAAAGCCCCTTTACTTGTTAGTATTAGTTTGCGAGTACTTAAAGAGTACTCATGGATTTGTCCCTGGCTATTCCCATGGCCAGACTATGAAGAGGAGTACCTGGAAGATGGAACCCAGGAAGGTTACGACAACTAGGATCATCTCCCATCGTCAGCATTGCCTGTGACCCCTAAGATGGAGCTTAGCCTACGCTACCGTTATTATTACGTATTCCGCTGCTTGATGTTGTAGTAAGAACTGGATCAGGAGATCCCTATTTGTGTAAGAACTTATGTATCGTTTGTAATGGATGAAGTACTATGGCATCCAATTCTGTTATGTCTCGCAAAAATGGTAATCCTGGGATTGCGATGTATGGCATAACAGGCATCTAGGATTGAAAAATTCGGGTGTTGACAAGTTGGTATCAGAGCCATCCTGACCATAGGAGACCCTAGTTAGATTGGACGTTGAACCAAAAACTTAGTTTAAAAACCCAAGAACAAAAATATTTACGAAAACTTATTCTCATTCTTACCTCTTTAATTCTTTAATAAAACTTCATGTTCCTCAAAAACTCTTGCAAAATAGATAAACTTGTAACAAACTTGATCACTCTGCTAATCTACTCATCCTCTATTTTTATAGATGGGCGTGAAATGCAACAAGTTTTACCAACTTGGGAATGAAGGAGACCTTATCTTTGAGAGGGATCTGGATCACTTCGGAACTTAGGGCGCCCGCATCCCGAGTTCTTGAGCTCAGCTCAATGATCAAGGGGGAAGATCTGCGGTGGCTAATTGTTGCAAGTCTCAAGAAAGATTGAACCTCCCATGCGGAGGAATTAGTTTACCTTGAGGAAAACAAGCGGCTCGATGGACTTGCGAGCAATGCAGGAAGCTCTTTCCGTCTGTGTGGGGCGAGCATCAATCGGATCAAGGGTACTCGCTTTGAGTTTTGTCCAAGGCGTGATGCAAATGGACAACCACTAGAAGCCCCATACCACCCAGGCTTAAGACTCAATTGGACCACCTTAGCTTCATGATGTATGATCGTCGGCAGGCGGACAAGCTGCCGTGACTATTGCAACCACAAGTGCCATCATCAAGACGAAGGATCAGACCATCGCCATGCTAGCAAAGGATCGCAAGTCTCGCCGCCGTCAGCTCGACAAGAAGGAGGCATTATTGCCCGTCTTCGCCATCGCATCTCATCTCTGGAAGAGACCATCCATGAGAGAGACATGCGTTAGAGGAAAGGGAGAATGCGGAGAAGATCTTCGTGGAGACCCTTACTCCTATCTCAGCGATGACGATGACTTTACGGAGATCGGGCCTTGGACTTCTTCACCGATGAGGATGATTTAGCCTTCATCGATGATGCGGAAGATGATGAAGCCACAGACTCGAGCGTAGTAGCACGAGCACTAGCGTAGTGAGTAGTAGTCGGTCCCATTGTATCGTTTCGAATGGTTCTTAAAACCATCTGTTTTCTTTGTTGTGGTGTGTGTTGTCTTGTGTGCTATGGTGAATGAATGAAAAGCAAGTTGCTAGAAAACTTGAGTCAAACTCTAAAAACTTTTCAAAGACCCAAAACCTTAGAAATTTCCCTCTTTTCTCATGATCTATATCAATCTTCGGATGCCACGTGGAGGAAGTGGTTCAACCCGGACCCGATGTTGCGAGATCCGCAAATGTTGACTTCGACCCTTGAAGGTGAAAGACGGGCTCAAGCCAACCTAGCCACTCTGCAACAGATAGCCCAGCTAGCCCACAACAACCAAGGCCATGGAAATCGGGACAACCACGAATCTAAGCTCAAGAATTTCGAGAATACCAACCCACCCGTTTCACCAAGTCGGAAGAACCCCTAGGCCGATGATTGGCTGCAAACCATGGAAAATAACTTAGAAGTAGCGAGAAGCCAACGAGAAAGTCTTGTTAGCCACTCATTATCTAGCCGGAGATGCGGGCATGGTGGAACAGTGTTCGTAATGACCGGAGGCCAAATGATGACACAGGAGGAATTCAAGGTCAAGTTTAGCGAACCCATGTGCCGCCAGGTTTGATCAAGAGAATGAGAGCGAGTTCGAGAATTGAAGCAAGGAAGGATGACCTAGTGGAATACCGTGACAAATTTTTGTCATTAGCTAGGTATGCCCAGACGAGATAGACACCAAAGCCAAGAAGAAAGAAAGATTCTGAATGGTGCGCATGACGAGATGCGGTGTGTTGTCAATATCCCTTAGCGATATTGAATCCCTTGTCAACTCTGCTATCCAGATGGAAGGAAAGATCAACCAGGCCAATGAGAACCCATAGCGTCGCATGATGCATCAACGAGAACCCATCGGACCCCAAAGTATCGCTTCAACCCATCTCGGATTTGCCCCAAGAACCAACGGACCCTATGACCCGTCCGACCTATCCCAACGTGGGAAACCCTAGACCCGAGGAAATCACAACAACCCGGCAACTCTAGCAATTTCACCGCGCCACCCAAGTTCAACACCAAAAATGCTACCGCCAACAACACTTCGAGGATGGAAGCAATGCAGCCAAGGACAAGTCACAAGTGACTGTTATGGTATGAAATAAAGGCCACTATTCCAACGAGGTGCCCCAACAAGAAGAATGCTACAGCCCTAATACCAATGTCCCAGCGATGGCGTCGTGTCCACCGGGAAGATTTGCCCAGGAATTCACTCAACCGCAATGGCCGTCTTTTCTCATGCATGCTTAAGAAGCTCGAGAAGCGCGATACGTCTTTGGGTATGTTTTCTGTTAATTAGTACTTGCAAGAGTGTTGTTTGATTCAGTGCATCGCATTCATTTGTCACCGAAGAATTTGCACGCACTAGTAAAATTCAACCAACCAAATCAAGCATGTGATGATTGTACAAATTCGGATCGACCACCAAGGCTATGTAAATTTGCAAGTAGTCCCTATCCGAATCCATGGCATAGATTTTTATGCTAACTTAATAGTACTGAACTAAAGGTTTGGAAGTAGTACTAGGAATGGATTGGATGTCCAAACATAAAGGAATGATTGATGCCTAAGAAAACCATTACCATGACCGGTCTGCTTGAATATCAGTCGAGCATATATCTGAAACCTTACCTCGCCAATTCAAGTGTAACAAGAGTCTATCCCAGCCTACCATTGACCAAGTTCGGATAGTTTGCGAATACCCCGATGTGTTTCCAGATGTTTTGCCCGGTATGCCCCCAGATCGGGATATCGAGTTTATCATCGAACTAATCCCCGGAACAGGACCTATAGCCCAGAGACCGTATAGTATGAACCCGTCAGAACTAGAAGAACTGAAGAAGCAGTTGGATTCCATGTTAGAAATCGGATTGATTCAACCAAGTGCGTCCCCATGGAGGTCACCTGTCTTGTTTGTGGACAAGAAGGATGGAGGTAACTGTTTGTGTACGGATTATCGAAAGTTGAATGATGTCACCATCAAGAACAAGTACCCCTTGCCTAAGATAGAAGATTTGTTTGATCAGTTGACGGAGCCAGGTGTTTTCTAAGATTGATCTTAGAACTGGCTATCATCAACTCAAAATTAAATGCGGAGGATATCCCAAAGACTGCCTTTACCACCAGATATGGATTGTATGAGTATACAGTCATGTCTTTTGGATTAACCAATGCCCCCGCTTATTTCATGAACCTCATGAATAAGTTTTTATGGACTTCCTGGATAAGTTTGTCGTTGTTTTCATCGATGACATTCTGATTTATTCCAAATCAGAAGAAGAACATGAGCGACACCTAAGGACCATTCTTGGAACCCTTAGAGAGCATCAGCTGTATGCAAAATTTAGCAAATGTGAATTCTGGTTATAGGAAGTAGGATTCCTTGGTCACATTGTATCAGCCGGAGGAATTGCCGTTGACCCTGCCAAAGTGAAAGATGTAGAAGATTGGCAAGCCCCAACCACTCAAACCCAAGTTCGTGCTTTTCTCGGATTAGCGGGATATTACCGCAAATTCGTAGAAGGATTCTCTAGTATCGCCCACCCATGACCCAATTCTTTGAAGAAGGACAAGAAGTTTGTTGGACAGACAAGTGTGAAGCGAGTTTTCAAGAACTCAAAGGAGATTGATTTCAGCCCCAATCTTGATCATCTGGGATATCACGAAGCCCTTGATGTGTGTTGTGACGCATCCAAGATTGGTCTCGGATGTGTGCTAATGCAAGAAGGCAAAGTTATATCTTATCTATCGCGACAATTGAAGCAACATGAACAAAATTACCCAACCCATGACCTCGAACTCAAAATTGTAGTTCTAGCCAAGACATGGAGACATTACCTTATGGGAAACCGTTGTGAGATTTATTCGGATCACAAGAGCCTAAAGTATATATTCACCGGAAGGAGCTGAATATGAGGCGTAGAAGATGGATTGAGCTAATCAAGGATTACGACCGACATTCACTATCACCGGTAAAAATAGCCAACGTGGTGCGATGCCCTTAGCAGATTGCTGTCTTGAACTCCATGATTTTGAAGGAGCAACCAAGTTTGCAAAGAGATGGAAGATTTTCGAATGGAATTAGTAAGTGAAGGATTTTGGCTAGCATAGAACTTTAACCCACTTTGATCGGTCAGTTAAAGAGGCGCAGAAGGAAATGCTAGTATCGGCGAAATTAAACGTCGTATCAAGACAAACAAAGTACCGGATTTACGGGGACGAAGAAGGAGTTTAATGGTACAAGGCGCCTTTGTGTACCATCGATTGAGTTAAATGAAGTTATCTTGAAGGAGGCTCATGATACTCTTTTATTCTATCCATCCCGAGGAACTAAGATGTATCAAGATTTGAAAGAGCAATTTTGGTGGCATAAGATGAAGAGAGAAATCGGAAGCTATATCGCCAAGTGTGATATATGTCAGCGAGTCAAGGCAGGACATCAAAGACCCACTGGATTGTTGCAACCTTTGCAAATTCTGGAATGGAAATGGGATTACAGAGGAATGGACTTTATCACTGGACTACCTACTTCTAGTAGAAATGACTCTACTTGGGTCATAGTAGATGATTGTCCAAAGTCGCCCATTTCTTGCCGTTAAAACTACCTATCGAGTTGAAGCTAGCGGAGTTGTACATCGCTAGGATCGTTAGTTTGCCTGAGTCCCCAAGAATATCGTATCGGATTGAGGACCTCGGTTTACCTCGAGATTCGGAAGAAGGTCAAGAAGGTTTAGGAACCCGCCTAGATTTCAATCTGGCGTATCACCCTCGGACCGATGGAAAAGCGGGCGAGTAAACCAAATATCAAGATATGCTTAGAGCATGTGTGCTAGAATATGGATCCAAGTGGGAAGGCATGCCGCTTGCAGAATTTTCCTACAACAATAGTTACCAAGCGCTTTGCAAATGGCCCCATTTGAATTCATGTACGGAAGAAAGTGCCGCACCTTTGAACTGGTGAAGTAGAGAGAGTCAAATTTTCGGACCCGACATCCTACGAGAAGCGTAAGAAGAAGGTTCTAGATTCATGAGCACCTCAAGACCCAATCCCGACAAAGAGTTACGCCGATAAGAGACGCCGAGACCTTCAACATTAGAGATTTGTTTATCGAAAGTGTCGCCATTGAAGGAATGCAGCGTTTCCAACTCAAAGGAAAGTTAGCCCCCGGATATATCGGACCTTTCAAAATTTGAATCACGAGGAGAAGTATCGTATCAACCGGAGCTACCGAAGAGATGTCACCGTATGCACAATGTGTTCCATATCTCGTTAACGCATGTCTCGAAGTCCCGAGAAGACTGGTGTTCAAGAACATCGATCATCGGACTATAGAGATCAATGATGACCTGACCTATCCCAAGTACCCATCCGTATATTGGAAGAAGCCTTCGAACTACGTAACCAAGCATCAAGTTTCTCAAGATTCAGGGAGCAACCACACGTAAGAGAAGCTACTTGGGAGCGAAGATCACATCGTGACTGAGTTTCGATCTCTTCAAATCCTAGGTAATCTTTCGTCCTTTTTCAAATCTCGGGAGATTTTTGTTTAAGGGAAGGTTTGTAACATCCTAAAATACCAAACTTAGATCAAAAAACACTAATCATCAAGTTTAGGGTCAACAAAACTTTTCTAAATAAATTCATGAATGCATGTATATGTGTATGCATGGATTTGAATTTCTTTAAAACCACCTTGTTTGTGTGATCCATTGCTTGTAAAATGTTTCTTAGGTGAAATAAACATCATATAAAACATTTCCCACACTTTTCCTAAAGACAAGTAAATCAAAACAAGTATATTAAGTGAATGGTCATTTTGACCAATTTAACTCCCATGCCTACTTTGGCTGTCTCAAACTTTCAAAACCTAATGTAAACTTTTCGGATCTTTGCACCCTTGAATGTACTCATAACAAAGTATCAAGGCCCACTTTGTGATCATCCGAAACTTTCAATTGCACAGTTTAAATGACAATTCAAAATTGAATCTTCTTCATATGGAAGATCCCACTTTTTCAAACCCACTCAAACAAGCTCAACTTTCAAAACCCAAGCATCTGAGACTCACCGTAACCAATCTAGCAAACCCACCAAAATTCATTTCAAAATTCAAACTTGATTTCATGCCATTTCATCAAACAAAGTTGCGTACACAAATCAAAAAAAAAATCAAACACTATAGTGTGCAAAGGATTCTTGCCTAACTTGTTCCCTAGTTAGCTCACACACAACTCGATGAGATCATCTAGAAAGATTAGCCTAACACTAGCTTACGGCCGTGAGCTTGCCGTGCCATTAATGGT